>OX442363.1:7722629-9209137 GCA_949357725.1 Hyperoplus immaculatus | reverse complement strand
ACTGTAGATAGGCCTGATTAATAGTTAAGACTGGGTGCAGACAGGGCAGTTTGGGGCTCTGTGAAGCGTGTCTGCAGATTAGGATTAACCAGTAGAGAATGTCCCCCTCCGTGTGTTTATGGAGCCTAATATTTCCGGGTAAAACTCCCTCCTGGGTAACATTCTGGCCCTCCAGACCAGGATAGTCCCACTCCCTCCTACACACCTCTTCTGCTCTTCCTGCACTGATGGCTGATTAGAAAGATGTGCTCCACCCACAACCAATTGTTGTTGTTGCATTTTTTTAGGCCTAGCAAATTCCATTCAGAGAGTCTTTTTGAAACCATCTGCCCAGAAAAGACAGGACATGCAATCTTTGGCATAATCACTGAATACGATAGAAAAGTGCTGAATCAAAATCACTTGTTATGTGCATGCATTTGTGTAAAACAGAAACCTTAAACTTCCTACAAGGACATTTTAAATCTTAAAGAAACAGTAACATGTTTCCTGTGATGATCATAAATGACCTGTACATCTGAACATCTGCTAAAACAATGCTATTTTTGTGTAGTTATTATTAATGCCCTCGCACGGGTTCCATCTTTCCCGATTCATGGCATTCAGACCGGAACAGCCTGTGTTTCCCCATTGGTACTACAACGAAGTGTACTTTGCTTCAACATTGTCATATTACCATTATTAATCTGACATAGTGTGACACAAATACATTTCCCCTTCTCAACGCATCCTGAGGTCTCTCACGCATATGTCTTAAAAACACTACCGCTTTTATCCAAAACATTGATAGTTCCTCGTAGCTACTTGAACATATCACTGCATGTACAAACTGTTTATTCTAAGGGTTGCCAATTGCATACAGTACATGAATCACAGATATTCCACTTAAATATTTCTGTCTTGCATACCCCACGTATACTTGTGGGAAGTGAGCTGGTGGCTGGAGGTGCATCATCACTGTCTCTTCTGAGGTGATGGATGTAAGATGTATTCACATGTGTTTATACAGCCCTAATGGGTCACACAACAACTGACCATTTAAAACATCTGTAGGCTGATTATCAAGCTCTGGATTGAGCAGTACTGTGGACCTCTTTCATTAGGTGTCAGCACGTTTCATCTACTGATACAATGTGATGGAAACGTGTATCATGTCAGATACTGAGGCAATAGGAAATCATTGTCCCCTTTGGAGATAGCACAAGTTCAAGTTTTCTTTTTGAGAATGTTATTCTACGCTATTGCAGTGGAGACAAGACTTTGATTGTAACACTCCAAACTAGTATAAGAGGTTGGATGCTTTATGGTGAGTTTTGTGTACTGTAGATATAAAGTTGTGTAAGGAAGTGGAAAACTCCTCCGATTGTTCCAGTGTCTGTCATGTAGCTAGGCTGAATTGGGAAAGAGGGTCTTTTGACACTTTAGATTTTGTTAGTTTTCCCCAAAACCGAGGCGCCAATGTGTGTGGACGCAGGGAGACTTATTACAAAGCCTCACCACTAACTGTAATTCAGATTTAGCTTGCGGCACTGTGTCACAGAACCTGCTTTGGCTGCGAAGTCACTTCCGTTTTAGTGGTGGTATTTGAATTTGCGGGCCCCCCTAACTGGACCTGACAGAGGGCAAACACACTGTCGGGCCTATCTTAAAAAGCATCACCTCACCCCTTTTTAATGGGCCCCATCTAGCTTGGGGCCCCATGTACATCACCCTCACCCCCCCACCCTCTCACATCCACTCCTGGTCTAGTCCCCCTTCCCCTAAAACATTTAGTGAAAATACTTGCTCCAACACCGGTGGTGGTGTTTACTTCCTGCACGCGGACGTGTTGAGTGTTGGAGACAAAAGTGCAGTGGGAAGCATTGCGTAGGAGAGAGCTGGCTGCAGTTTGCCATTTTTAGCTGCTCTTGGGTTGCTGTCGCTACTGGGATCTAGAAGTTTTACACACACACACACACACACACTCACTCACTCACTCACTCACTCACTCACTCACTCACTCACTCACTCACTCACTCACTCACTCACTCACTCACTCACTCACTCACTCACTCACTCACTCACTCACTCACTCACTCACTCACTCACTCACTCACTCACTCACTCACTCACTCACACTGAGGGGCTCGGAAATGTCCTTTTTTGCAGGTGGAATAAAAACATGCATACTTGAAGTGCCGTAATAATTGCTCACAGGCTCATATTCGGTAAACAATGACTCACAAAGCTCCTGCTATTGTGGCATAGCAACAGCAGGAGCGAGAGAGAGGAGGGAAAAAAACATTAGAAGAATCTGCTCTGTTGACTATTATTTAATCTCCTAAATAACAGCGTAGTTAAAGAAACATGTCCTTTTTTAGTCCACTGGAAGTGAAGATGTATTTACTTGCCAAGGAGCAGAGGGGCTGCCTACCCCTGAGGATACGGAAGGCTGACAGGGAGGAATCTAGAGCATCTGTCAAGTCAACTCTGTGACCTTCCTGTAAAGAAAGCTAGAATGTACAATATTAGAACTCCTATTATTTCTCTGTTAACAAGTCTTGTCACCTTTGCCCACTTTCAAAACAGATCAGAATACCCTGTAGAAATCACACAAATGGAGTTTTAATGGCCGCCATATACACTGTGCTCACATAACACTGTATTGCCTCTTTCAGCGTTTGATTGATGGTGAATGAGCCTGAAGTCTCAGCGACCTTCTGCCGGTGTAAACTCTATAGCGATCATTATTTGGCAGCACACACCGCCGTGCCGCTGAGTCAAGTCCTGCTCTCACTTGTTGGCAGGCCCACAGTACGGGCCTGGGTGGGGAGTGATTGTTGAGGGCGAGCGCTAGAGATAAAGGGCATTTGTCCAGATTAAAGAAAAAATACGGACACTTGATTGCAAGTCACATAAGTTTGTGCCTGCCGTCCTGGAGGAAATGACCTCACTGAGTAAATAGTTGGCCAGCTATATATGGAGCTCAAAGTCCCTGCCAATGACTGCACTTTCCCCCTTTCACTATTTTAGCCTTATCTCTTTTTCTCTGCTGGCTCTGCTTCGCTCTCTCTCTCTCTCTCTCTCTGTCTGTCTGTCTGTCTGTCTGTCTGTCTGTGTGCATGCATGCAGCTCGGCCCCTCCTCTCTCTCCCTGGCTTGTCAAACACACTGCAGGTATTTTGGCCCCAAGCCTTTTGACTCAGCTGCAGACCTACTGCCAGATGACTTAATGCACGGTGTTTAGATGTGAAGGATCTGAGATATATGGATGATCAAGAAGAGCTGGTCTGATGCATTGTAGATCATGTCTTTGGTTGGGGACAGTCCCTGTCTGGCTGTCTCTAATCTATTCATTCACTATGGTTCTCTTCTTACTCAGCAATGAGGGGTGATGCCATTTAAGGCCAGACACTGCAAAAACTTTGTGGTTTTTCAAGCACTGGTCCAATTTCAGATTTGTTTGCTATTTTGCCTCCATAGCATGTCTTATTTCATACGGTCCAAAATGTACATTTAAGTGTTTATTTTTCTAAACCTTGTCTGTTTGCGTTTGTATATTTCTCCTATACAACCATCTTTTACAGCCGTTATCTCAACATAAGTTTTTTGCAATACTCTGAACCGTAAATCACAACTTGTAAAAACACTTGCATCAACTTAACTTTCCATAATCATTCTTAACACTATTCTGAAGGTTTTTGCAGAAGGATAGGTTCATGTTGTTTCTTGTCTGTATAATTAGTTTTTTTTTCTAAAATTAAAAAAGGCTGCATATTAAATCTGTTCAGTAAAAGCTTTGGTAATGACCATTATAACTCTGGCTTTATCTAACATTTCCATTTTTAGTTTAAAAATCTATATAAATAAAGATACTTTAAAATAGATATTGACAAATGTCCATATCTATTCAAACATTTCTAAAAAAAATAAATACAAAAAAATAATGGTTTTAATGTAAATAATCAACTGTCAAAGTTTCACGATGATCTCTATAAGTTTAAGATTTGACCCCATTCTCCTGCAGGTTACCTTAATAACTCAATGCACTGGTTGTGTTTCTGCATAGTGTTGGTTATTCATTCCATTCCCTCCACTGCCCCCCTTTCCTCTCTTTGTTTTTCTCATCCATCTCCATTCACATATCCCCTGTTTGTTCCTTTCTTGTCCACTCACCTCCCACCTAATGTTTATCATGTTTATTATCTCCTCATCACCCAGAAAGCCTTGTCTCCCTCCTTTCTCAAACTCCTCTGTCCATACTGCCCCCTCCCCCCTACCCATACCGCTTCCTTAAGGCCTGGACACACCGGCCCGATAATCGCCGTCGTAGAGTCTGGAGGGAGCGGGGACACGATTCTGTTTGGTGTGTGCCGTGAAATCGGTCGTCGTAGATGTCGTCGGGCTTCTTTTGAGCCGATTGAACATGTTCGGCGGCGGGCAGTCTTTCAGTTGGAGCAATTTGATTTGTGGAGGGCTAGCGAATCAGTGAAGCCCGGAAGTGAGGCGGGTAGCACAAACAGCTAACAACAGTTGGCCATTGTTTTAATGTGTTTGTTTGTTTCGTTCAGCGAGTACTCACATGCATCAACCCTTGTTGACTGCTCCACACCATGCTCGACACTTTCTGCTAAAAATGGTGCTCTTTATGGTCCATAAATATAAATATGTATTTCTATCTATGTTTATGGTCTAGAGAGCCGTCCCATAATTTCCGGCTTCCGTATTTTTTCGGGCCACAATACAGATTAGCGCCGCCTGCTGTTATGGAGACATTACGTCCCGCGCAAGCGCAGAGCGTACGGAAAGTCAGCAGTCGGCTTGGTGTGTTCTTTGCACTTTTTTGGCCGCGACGGGAAGACTGGGGCTGCCTGAATCGGCAAACTCCATTTTCGGGTAGTCGGACTGGTGTGTCCTGGCCTTTAAAGGTGTAGCCCTCACGTGAGCTCGGGGATAACCCTGTGTGTGTGTGTGTGTGCGCTGGTCCCTGTCTTTGCCCTGATAGTCAACCTGAGTGTCCACTTTGGTCTCTGGAGTGCAGTTGAGTTGCTCTCAGGCAAGCAGCAGCACTCCAGGCTTCAATGTGCTAGCTGGATAGAAACACTGCCTTATAAGGCACTAGGGACGGTGGCCCCGGCCAATTTCTTTTTTTTTTTTTTCTCTCCTCCTGCAAAACAAGCTTGTCTCTCTGCTCCACACCTCCTCTGGGTGAGACGGGCCGGTTCTCTCCGTCTCAGTCTTTGTAGGCCTTTTGCTCCACTCCAGTGAAGAAGACCCCAACGTCTTCTGTTGTGTTCAAGACCCTAAAGCGTCCTTAAAATGTCACACTCCACTTCAGCCATGTACCAGGCCTGCTCTTCTTAAGTGGTCAGTTTTAAGAAACTTTATCAGGGATTTCCCTGTTTATTAGAGCCATACATGGCCCTCTAGAAGTTTGTCTATAGAGGTTGTGTGTAGGTCATGGCTTAAGTATTTCCCATTAAACATACATAACATGTTCTCTGTAGAATTGAATTTAAGAGTGTATGTCCTTGAAGGAATTAGTTCAACATCTGCTTTCTTGCCAAGAGTAAGATGAGAATTTGATACTACTCTCATTTGTGTACGGCAGATATGTACATCGTGGTGTGCATTTTTATTTTTATGGATGTAATGCCATTGGATTTCAGATCATCTTAACTTTTCCCATTTACATTCCTAATTTTTGATTGGTGTAAAATTCCAATTGAAAGTCAACATCTGTTGTGAATGGGCTGCTCCTAAGTTGAATAGGCTAGACTGTTGTTGATCTCCCAGCTGCTGTGATAAATCAGAGCACTGTTTAGTGTTCACCTTAAACTATCTTCTAACTGGCAGGTACAATATGTCCAGAGGATTTAGGATGTTATGTCTGTGGAACAAAAATGACTGTACATCCTGAGTCTTGTTATTTTGCTGTTTAAAAGGTAAAAAGGATTCCCCCACAGCCCGCTGTAAACCATTCACACACACACACACACACACACACACACACACACACACACACACACACACACACACACACACACACACACACACACACACACACACACACACACACACACACACACACACACACACACACACACACACACACACACACACACACACACACACACACACACACACACACACACACACAGACACATCCTTCACAGCACCTTGATTACACATTATATAATACTGTGGGCAAATTGAAAAAGACATGAATGCACCTAACAGGGATGTGAGAAGGAATGCAAAAAATGAGGAAGAATTCAATCTCCAGAAATGAATGGGTGTGCTGTATCATTTATCGCTTAAACTTGAGTGACCACTCGCTCTATGCTGCGACTTGGTTGCTCATTCAGTCGCATGATAAAGTGTTTAAACAAACTGCGGTGGAGCACAGTTGGAAGGGGGATTCATTGATGGTGTTTACAATGGTACAGTATATATGGCTCATGTGAAAGGAAATGTATACACCCAAAGATTTGTCTTAATCTGGCGGATCTGGTTGTCTAGACATAAAGACCGTGGCTGAGATAATGTGGCTGTTAACACAACGGGGCCATTCAAGAACAACGCATCCCGTTTTTTTTTGCTTTTAACAGCGAATATTTGTGCAACGTTTATGGATATATACCAGCAAAGAAGATTTGACTTGAAGAACTTTTCACTTTCAAAGAGCGTAATGCACAAATCTTCTAAATCTTTCTAAATTCTGTTGTTGGCTTGTGAAAAATCTTCGACCCAGTGTGTAAGTGTATTGCAGAGATCGATACCTGAGTCTCCTTGGTGTATTTTTAGTTTGAAATGAGGGTGTGAGTGAGTGAGCAGGGAAGAGAACAGCAGTCTCCCACGCATAACACACCAAGCATCCATCTGGCCCTCAGCATTATCATTCCATCACAACCTGCTGCTGCGAAGCAGCCTCCCACACTAGTACACACACACACACACACACACACACACACACACACACACACACACACACACACACACACACGTATATGCACACACACACACATACATACACACACACACACACTGTCTCATATACATGCATGCACACACACACACTCATATGCACTGGCCTGACCACTCACGGACACACATTTTCTCAAGCAAACACAATAATCACTTGATCTTGGCAACACATAAGATGCATTGTGTGAAACCAACAGCAACCATAGAGTCTAACACATTACCAAGCAGTTCTAGATGTTATGTCACTTCAGATTCCATTTTCTTTAACAATCTTAAACAAGAGCATTTGTGTCCAGCAGTGTTATAGTGTTGAAGTTGGAAGTTATAATGTAAACAGTTTGTGCCAATACTAAAAAAAATATGTATAGTGTCAAGTTAACTTGCCCTTGCAGATGGGTAGAAACTGAAACTCTCACTTGATAGCCATGCTAATGATGTCATTCAAGTGTTAATGGTTTTATTAGAAGTTGGCCCGCTGAGGTTCTGTGCTGCTTTAGATAAGGAGTTGTGTACGTGATGAACAAACTATCAAAAAATAAACAAGTAAGGACATAATCATTTCAATGTTTTAAAGCACAGTCACTTGAGTCCAGCTTTTTAAATGTGAATATTTAGCATTTTTCTTTTACTCCTCCAAGATGGTAAAAAGAATTTCTGGCAGAATTACACTGTTGTTGGTCAGACCAAGCTAACATCTTAACTTAATACATCTTCATTGGCTTCGGGAACCTGTTGTGGCCGGTTTTTACTATTTGCCGACATTTTATAACACTTTAGATTATTAAAGACAAAATGCTCGCCTCAAAATAAGGTCATATCTACTTGTGCCCCTTTATCAATGGGAACAGCCGTTGAATCGACATACATTATGAGCAGCAGTAAAGAGATTTATTTTAATCTTGAGGCATGACGGGGTGAAAGTATCCAGTATTTTGCTATAAAAAGGAAAACTTGTGGGGGTGTCTCCTCCTTTGGGAAACACTATGTTAATCAATAATGAGAAGAAATTGTTAGTTGCTGCCATTTCAAGCTGTACATCATGTGAAACCAGCAGACTTATTGTCCTTACCATCTGATCTGACACAGATTGTATATTGTATTGTCCATTCGAATGGACCATAGGCATACATGTCTGACAACAATGTGGTTTGTTTGCAGTTAACAACATAACTCTACGCTGACTACTGCCTCTGTAAAGCCCTCCTCCGTCATGTTTTCCTTCATCTAAGTGGAACATTATGAGCTTTTAGCAAGCTGAGTCTAAGGTTAACGCACAGCAGGACCTTGTGTACATGCAGTCCTCCCTTTGCTATTTATGATTCCCTGCACATTCCTCACTATATTTTATAATATAGCACCGGTGCCAGAAATGCGCGGGGCACAGGAGCATGGGACAGAAATCTGTCAGATTTATGAGTAAAGACATACTCTGGTTATTCCCCCTGCGGAGACATTATCTGTTTGTGTTTGAGTGAGCCTCTGCATGGTTCTTTCCGTTGTGTGTGTGTGTGTGTGTGTGTGTGTGTGTCTCTTGGTAGAGTTTACGGGTCCTGCCTGGCACGGTCCCCTGGCTGTGCCCGGCCCGGCCCACACCGATTATCCCCCACAACTATTTTTAAAACGGAGCTGGAATTCAATCAAAAACATTAACGTTCTGCTCTAGCCTTTTAAAGCCCAGAGCAGCCGCTGCTTGTTTTCTGTTCCACATGCCTAGTGATGAGATGGGTATGAGGGGAGGAAGAGGGTATTTTTTTAATTTATTTTTTTAATATATTATTATTTTTGGGAAATAGCTGCGAATAGAGCAGGGAGCAGTTGTGTGTGACGTTAGAGAGGGGCTTTGAATAGCTTGTGTTGTTCCACTGGTGTGTTTTAGCTTCTTTCAGGTTAACATCATCACCACATTCCAGCCTGGTGGATCCACGTGGGCTTTTTATAGGGTGATAAAGAGTGGAAGCAGGCGAACGGGGGGAGATTGACAGTGCGGTAATGTCAGCGGCAGGTTGGGTAAATAAAAATGGAAAAAGAATAGAATGAGCTCAAACCGCCGGGCTAATAAAACCTCTTGGCCCGCTGCTGCTGCTTCTCTTTCGCTTCAACTGGTTTCAACTCTTTGTATTTTTGCCTGCAGAGTTGCCTAGCGACCGGTCCATAACCCCCATTCACTGGATTAGAGTATAGCCTGAGATAAAATACGCTGAAGTGCTCTCTAATAGATATACATAACACAACAACTCATTGTGATAAGCCTTGACTGCAGCAGATACTCCTATCAGCGCAGGAAGACATTAGTGTAAGCCTGTCGCTGTCTAAGTTGTTCAGGGGAAGTTTTCCCGTTTATCAAGCCCTGCTAGAGGACCTGACATCACGGTTTGTAATTATTTAGATCCATTGTTACAGAGATAGCGTTGCACTCTTTTGATGTAAGTGAAGGAAAGGGACGAGCGCTGTTTGTCTTTAGCAGATCCAGATATGTGCCAGATGCATTCAAGTTTAAATGGTCAATTTGGCTTTACCCTTCCCCAGACACAGTTATTTAATATTTATAAATAGCCGCGCTTAGACTGAGTAACTGATAAAATGTCCCCTCAGAGTCTGGTTGGCATTTTTTTTACTGGAATGCCAATGGAGGCTAAATGGAAAAAAAGCAGCATCCAGCAGCCATTCCTCTTGGAACACACTGCACAACTTATTATGTATGACCTGTCTTGATGTCTTGAAATGCTTAATAAGGTTTTAAAAAAGCACTTTAAGGGGGGATGGCCACCTATTTTCAGAAGCAAAAATATGTCATCAGCCAACCACGAACAGGCCTATAGCTGACATATTGTGTGTATCTGTGGGGTGGGTTTTTTATGTTTTGTGTGTTCTTTTTATGGACCTTGAGTCTGACAATAAAGATGATGATGATGATGATGATGATGATGACACCCCTCTCTAGATAGTAGTTTGTCTGCCTGGATGTTTTGAACGGTTTTGAAGTGCAGTGTGATTTGCAACAGAAAGAAAACAATTGTGCCTCATAAAGATCCACCAACTTGATCCTTCACAGCAGATGCCGCCTCTCGCCATCACCAGGGCAACAACAGGCCTTTATTTATCATTCCGCTCCTCCACACTTGATTCATCTTGTTTAATACGGAGATGTAGGAAGTGACAGACGCAGTAACAATATGTCGCCACAGACGTCCAGTTTGTTGATAAGGAGTGTTTTGCTACATCATGTCTGTAGCCAGTCGCAGCGTTGCAACAGAGTGTTTACTTTGTATTTCTCTCGCTGCTAGCAACCGTCTCTCCACCAAACAGCTTTTCTCATTGTTTTCATGTCCAAAGTTGGAAATCTGTAAAAATTAATCGGCTCTCTCTACTTTTACCACTTTGGCAACAGAGCACCATATCTTCCATTTCAACTTTATAAACGGTGGATTGATTATAAATGGATCTTTTTGATGTCGAGTGACTTTTCTTCACTAAACACTTAAAGGAATACTTCACCCATACGGAACCGGTGTTCTATCATTATAAAATCGCTATTATAATATAATGAATGAATTGAAATCTTTCTTCCCTCAGTCTTCCCTTGGCCCAACTATCCTGTTAATCCTTAAGGCCCGGACACACCGGCCCAATAATCGCCGTCGTACAGTATGGAGGGGGCGGGGACACAAATCTGTTTGGTGTGTGCCGTGAAATTGGTCGTCGTAGATGTCGTCGGGCTTCTTTTGAGCGGGTAGTCTTTCAGTTGGATCAATTTGATTTGTGGAGGGCTAGCGAATCAGTGAAGCCCGGAAGTGAGGCGGGTAGCACAAATGGCTAACAACAGTTAGCCATCGTTATAATGTGTTTGTTTGTTTCGTTCAGCGAGTACTCACATGCATCAACTCTTGTTGACTGCTTGACACCATGCTCGACACTCTCTGCTAAAAATGGTGCTCTTTATGGTCCATAAATATAAATACGTATTTCTATCTATGTTTATGGTCTAGAGAGTCGTCCCATCATTTCCGGCTTCTGTATATTTTCGTGCCACAATACAGATTAGCGCCGCCTGCTGTTATGGAGACATTACGTCCCGCTCAAGCGCAGAGCGTACGGAAAGTCAGCAGTCGGCTTGGTGTGTTCTTTGCACTTTTTTGGCCGCGACGGGAAGACTGGAGCTGCCTGAATAGGCAAACTCCATTTTCGGGTAGTCGGACTGGTGTGTACTGGCTTTTACCTTACATTTTCCCATGTGTGATGTCACACATGGTGAAATGTGGTTAGACAGTGAGACCATAAAACACTTTCTGCCTTTCTCAGGCACATTTATACTACAAAGGATCTCAGAGTTCAATACACCTTCATATTTCCACCAGTGAAGTAGGTCTTTAAGACTTGTTCTGAACTACTTAGTGACACTTGATCTTGTGCTTTGAACAAGCATTGTTTCCATCCTTTGCATTGGACAGAAAAGTAGACGCACCCCAGGTATATAAACTCCACATGTGTGCCAGTGCTCCAGATGTGTCTTCTTGCCTCTATCAAAGTTTTTGCCTTTTATCACAGAAATTGAGTGACAGGTGCACATGTTTTACTGCTGAAAGTAGGCAGCAGCAGCAGCAGCAGCTGCCATTAGTTCACTATACAATACGCCTGGCAGGAACATATTGTTGTGGTTTGATTGACTCATTTTGCTTCAGAGTAATCAGCATGGCCACGTAGGTAGTTCTAGTTTTAATTTTCAGAGCTTTTAATTTGACCAAGTCTTGATCGTACTTCACCAGCATCAAATATATCTCAGTCTGATACTTGCGCCTGCTGTGGTTTTGGTTGCTACAAACACAGTGTTTTAAATGATAACAGAAATACATCAAAATTACTTGACGGATAAGCCAGCATTAATTTTATCAGCACCGAACCTCCATGAAGAATGATTCAAAATGGATTTTTTTAAACAACATTGAGACTAAATGCATGTCTTATTTGAGGCCTGTAGCATTATGGCAATGATATCGGAGGGCCTATATCATTGTTGCTGCAGTGCTTACCTTCCTGCTCCTTAGACCCACACAATATACACGTGCCATTCTGCTGGCATCACTCACAGAAATGGAAATGACTCATGATTCAGTACATAGTCTGTGTCATTATTAGGACATAACCGGATACAAAGTCACAGAGGCTGGATAAAAGCCAGTTAGTAGACAATACGAGGTAACGTAAGGCTCCTGATTCAATGTTATTGTCCAAAAAAATATTTTGAAGAGAAGGAATCAGGAAAGTAAACCCAATGTGAGTCTATAATAGAACTTAAAGCTATATATCACCTGTGGTTAGTGCAGTTGCTGTCTTGTTTCCCCTGTAGCTTGGTATAAACCACAATGTTATGGGTAACGTAGCCTAGCCACCACATCAGCTCCACCTTTCACACTGAGCTTCCTGGCCCTGCCGTGTGTATATGCACACATCTATTGAGAGAGTAGGCGTTCGTCCTTGCCCAACTAACCGGTTGAAGAAATCATTTATGCCTGCTGCCATCAGTCTGGTCAATGACCACATGTAAATATGTCATCTGTTTGTGTTGTTTGTTGTCTTATATGTTATATGTTTGCTGTTCTTTCTTACTGCTGGCTGTACAACAAATTGCCCCTCTGGGATCATAAAGATACCTTGAACCTTGAGAACAAAAGCCATTGATTTCAACTATGTGTAATGTAAATTGTGTGTCTAACACAAAGTGGAGTGGGTGCTGTATACACCTGGTCATCACACCTGTTAGCTGTCTTGTCAGGCATGTGTAAATAAAGTTTTTGGCTGCAGACGAATGGAGAGCAGCAGCAGAGAATGCTGCCTCAGAGGAAATGACTTGCACACAGGGACTGACACAGTCAAGTTATCTGCCAGCCTCGGGGTGGGGTGGATCGTTTCCTGTATTGCCGTGCGCGTGGGGGAGATCCTCGCGCTTGTGTGTGTGTGTGTGTGTGTACGCGCCCGGCAACCCCTCTCCACCCCCACCCCCCTCCGGCGTGTGTATTTTTTTCCCTTAAATAGTAGTTTTGTGTGAGGTCAGTCCTTTAATGGGGAAGTTGATATGATGAAACGGAGTGTGCAGACTACAGACTGTAGCCGAGCGGTGGAAAGGATGGAGAGAGCGCAGGGAGAGGCAGATAAGACGGGAGAGGGAGAGCAGCAAGAGAGAGAGAAGGGCAAAAGAACAGTGGGGGAGAAAGGAGTGCAGAGGAAGGGAGGGAAACAAAGTGTGCCATGCTGTCTAGTAATGACAGGAGAACCAGAAGAGAGGGGACAAAACAGACAAGTCCAGAACAAGTTAGAGAGAAAGCAGTTTAGAGCACTGGGTCAGAGAGTGGGCTTCTCTGTTTGGCTTGCTCCACTGTTCTCAAAGTGCTCCTCATTGACCGTTGAGGAATGCTCAGCTGACAGAAGTTGATAGATGACTTCCTTATTGTCACACACACTGTACCGATTAGGGGTTAGAATGGGTTTGTCTTTTGCTTATTTAATGGTTTGTCTACATTGCCCCGGTTCACACTAACTATGTCCATTTTAAAATGCTACAAATAGGCAGTTTGTGTTCGCTTGACCAAACATGCTGCTGCAGTCCAGTTCCCAGCCTCTGTGCCTGTTCAGGCCGCTCAGACACACACACACAGTCATACACACTCTCTCACACACTCTCTTTGTTGATTTCCCTTTCCTCAACATATTTCCTCAATTTTTTCTGTATCATGTGAAGAAGTTGAAGTGAAGAAATGACCAATGAGAGCTAGCTGCCTAGCTGAAGCTAACTTTATGATACACTGTACAAGTACACTAGCCAGTGCATCGTTACAATGTTAGCTTATAGCTAACAGCTAACTAATGCTGTTGGAAATTGGACACCATGCTTCTAACTTCATGTTCAAGCATATTTCCCTTGTATTCATCAAGGACGCCCATACAATCAGTCTTGGACTTATGTCATCATTATGTGACAACATTATTTATTGATGAATTTAATTTATATTCGTAAAATATCAGATTTCTTTTTGGGGATCTGTAATATGATACATGAAATTTTAATTCCAATACGTGCATATGGCAAAATGTACCTTTTGAAGTTCAGGGTGATAGAGAATTTGATGTATTTAAGAGCAAAGGTTTAGGTCTGTCTTTGAGTGAGTGGGATAGCCTGAACAATAGTGGATTTTTGAGGTCAATAAATACAGAATGTTTTCCCAGTATATTGACTGTGTGTTATATTACTGAGTGTAAACCAACTAAAAGCTAAAAGCTGTTGCACTTTTGTAAGGACTGTATCTACACAGTCATTCAGTTATGCATGATAACCTCGGAAATATCGAGCATGGCTTTGCTTGATGGTTTCAGAAAGTATCACATCATCAGCTGTCATGTTTTTTACTGAATGCTGGTCAAAGGGAGCCATGTCTGTATTGTGTTCATGCAGGAACATATAGAAAACAATACGTTACTATGATCGTGGTAAATGTAGTCCTGAGCCAGTGACTACACACTGTGTGGGTGAGATCATCCCTGTCAGACTGACTGGTCACTGAAACAGTAACAATGTGTTCATCATTTGTCAGAAGGCTGCTGCTGATGTAAGAATTAGTCATGGTGCTGCCTAGCTCTCTCCTGCACCTAATAGTTCTCTATCTAGCTTGCTGGGTAGCACAGTGATGTGTAACTGTTCATTTCTTCTGTGCAGTGGTGAGAAAATAAACAGAAATTGAACTCCTTAGAAATGCTGTGTGTGTGTGTGTGTGTGTGTGTGTGAGAGTGAGTGAAGGCACCTGTCAGTTCTCCTGCACTCAGCGACCTTAATGTAATGAATATAGTGGTCATTAAGAGTGAAAGTTGGATAAGGGAATCAGAAATGAGAGCATTAGGCTAATGATAAGCATGTAAGTAATAGAACCCAGAAAATAACATGTTATGTCAATTTAAAGTATCTCAGTGCAACACAAATGTAAGGAAATACGTATCTTTACAAATCTACTCTATTATGTTTAACGCTAGAGCCTGAAATCAAGTGTATGTCTCATGTCAAGACAATGGATGGCCACCTCATCTGGGTTGGTCTTTGATTAGCTGTCTGGTTTAATTGCGGCACAATAACTTGCAGGATTGAAAAAGAAGTCATAAGAGCAGCTGGGGGTCTTGTATCATGCTGTGTGATCGCACACAATCTGCTCTCATTGTATAATCTTAGTGCAGCACTACTTGACATAGTTTAATGCTGCATCTCATGTCACTCAGATGAGACAGATGGACACACAGGAAAGCACTGGGTCCTTGGTCTTGTGTTAACTGTTAATTTTCCAACATAGAAATGCTTGGCCTATGTTCTAATCCCAAACATAGTGTTAAATCTTATGTGTTTTTAAACAGGCACATCACTGCCTCACCAGTGTGTCGCCTAAATGTATGTTGATGTCACACTGCAGTATAATTGTGTATTTATCACACCTTCATTCATTCATTCCTTGTAGCTTGAAACAAATTCTTCTTCCATTTCAGTGATGATATTTTCTACGTGTTCTCTGACATTTTACATTAACTTCCCTTTTGGTTATAATATTTTACATCACATTATGAGATGATGGAGATTGTCACCATGGTTCATTGTTTTGGCTATCTGCAGACATCTGTTGAGGATGTTGCACTGTGTTTACCTTTTGTCTGTCTGTGTTGTGACTGATGACTCATTGTTCCTCTTCTTGTTGTGTAGGACTCCATAAACGCCCTGGTCCTAGACTTGGACTACCCCGCACTACGCAAGAACAAGAACATCGAAACCTTCTTAAACAGATGTAAGTTGTTTTTTGCGAGAGAGAAGGAGACGGTGGCCATTTACCTTTTTCAATAGATCATTGTGGCTCTCATTAATTCACAACATGATTAAAAGGATGATTCATTCTCTTTGTGCTCAGATGAAAAAGTCATCAGTCAGACCCGGGACCTCCAGATGAAGTCTGAAGACTTTGACAGAGTGAAGGTGATTGGTCGAGGGGCATTTGGTGAAGTCCAGCTGGTGAGTAGAATTGGCTTCTTTGTCAGCTGTCTCTAGCAAGGGTTCTGTAGAGTGATGAAAGAGAAGCTTTTCTCCAAGAGTACACACAAATGCATTGTAACATTATAAGATTGTTTTGTAGTCAAAGCCTTTCAGCATCTACGTAAATATTCCTAAAGTGAATTGACATGAAGCTGTTCATTCCACAGTGATAAAGCATTTTTATCCCACTACATTGAATGGAAGATATGAAAGCATCTATCGTGTTAACTGACATTTAAAGGCAGGCGGGGGATTTGATATACCCTTTTTTAATATAGTTTGCAGTTATGTGTAACATTTACAATTTACCAAAATGTTTGTAAGAAATAGAAGTTAGACAAACATTCTGAAATTCTCCATTGGCTTTTTGGACTCTGAATAAGTGTTTCTCACTGCCATTCAGGTCCGACATAAAGCCTCTCAGAAGGTCTACGCCATGAAGCTGCTGAGCAAGTTTGAGATGATCAAGCGCTCAGACTCAGCTTTCTTCTGGGAAGAGAGAGACATCATGGCCTTTTCCAACAGTCCCTGGGTTGTACAAGTAAGACATTCATTTACTGCGCAGCTTCACATGACTTTTTATGTTGCTTCCACAGTTGAAAGATGGCAGATATTTTCTGCTGGGAGACTGAGCAATGTCACCTCCCCTGAATGAAAACATGAGGAATGCCTTTTTAAAAGGCATTCCTCATGTTCATTTATTAAAGCTATAGTGCGTAACTTTTTGATATAAATGAATGTCGGTGACATTCAAACCCTCGCCAAATGAGTTGACACAAAGTGTCAGCTTCACAAAACTCTCTCTGTATATCTCAGTTTGGCAGCGTTTACAAAACGGTGTCACCCCCTGACACTGGCACAGGAGCTCAAGAAGCGCCTACGAAATGTTTCAGTTGTTGGCTTACCCGCTAAGTAAAAACCTGGACGCACAGCAGAAGGTATAAAATCCCCAAAAAGAAAGTGACCAACGATCACCTAAGGCTTACGTCATGTGCCTACAGTGTTGCTTTAATTACTCAGAATTCCTCTTGGGGGGTGAAAACAAGTTACGCACTATAGCTTTAAGTATTAAAGTAACGTTGCATTGTCTCTTTGTGTGTTACCTGCACCAACATACAGCAGCTGTCTCTAGTAATGCGAGCTTTTTGTGTCTGTGCTGTTCAGTTGTGCTGTGCGTTCCAAGACACGCACTACCTATACATGGTGATGGAGTACATGCCCGGCGGCGACCTGGTCAACCTCACCAGCACCTACGACGTGCCGGAGAAATGGGCCAAGTTCTACACAGCCGAGGTGGTGATGGCCCTGGACGCCATCCACTCCATGGGCTTCATCCACCGAGACGTCAAGCCAGACAACATGCTGCTGGACAGCCTGGGACACCTCAAGCTGGCTGACTTCGGCACCTGCATGAAGATGAACTCTGTGAGTAGTGTGTCCCATCGCTGAAAATGTGTCGAGTCACGGAATGATGTGTAACCTAAAAGTTAGACCACAAAGAATATAGATGCCAGACGACTGTTAAGCAGTGATAACAGTTCCATATAGAGCTGTTAAGCGGAAGTTGCTTACTTCCGGGGCATGGGACCTTTCGACTCGAAAAATTACAACGGTAGTCAATGGAAAGAAATGTATTATTTTCTGGTCCCAGTCATGAAATGCCTTCGATTACACATATGTTTTGTATGGATTTAGATGGTATTTTTTCGTGCAAAGAATGGAACAATTTAGCGAGTAGAAGCTGGATACGGTCAGGTTTTGTGCAGAGCGCTTTTGTGGACTACAGCTCTTCGCTGCTCTTGACACTTATGATATACGTCACCACCACTGGCACCTGCTTAGCTCAGAAACATGGCTGTGTCTTTAATGCACTTTACCGCCTTCTTTCAATGACAAGACAAAAGTCTTCAGCGTGGCGAAAACCACTACACAAGTGGACATGTGGAGTTTCAATTTCTCGAGTGGGGAGATTGTTGCCGTTGTCCACGCCAGCCATTAGCATTAGCATTAGCACTGTCAGTCGAGAAGTGGAGGGAATGTGTTGAGGTGACGTCACAGAGGAGACAAGACTTGTAGTTGTTCTCGTATCATTTTTTCAAAAGCCGTTAGACGAATAATCATACAACATACCGTCAAACTCTTCACATGAAAAATGATCATTTAGACCCATACAAAACATATATGTAATCCAAGGCATTTAATGACTGGGACCAGAAAATAGTAGATTACTTTCCATAGACTCCCATTCATTTTTTTTCAGCCGATAGGTCCCATGCCCCGTAATTCCGCCACTTCCGCTTAACAGCTCTATACATTATCATGGATTGTGACAAACAACGTGCCAAAGATAACGAGCGCAATATAACCTGGTGAATATACGAACCGGAACAAGCACACAGGAGTGATTAGTTAAGTTGATCTTCTTGCCGCCAGCAGAGGCAGGCTACATGTTCCCATTCGCTACTGGTGCTTGAGCGAAGCTAAACATGTAACATGTTGAAGTATTCCTTTAAGGTTGATTTGCATGCTTTCTTGAAATTTCCCACTTTTGCTACTGGAACGCAGTAAAACTCAGATGTGACGTCGCTCCCAGTTTCGACCTCCAGATTCCAATGTAAAAGAAATGTAGCGTAGCAATAAGTAGTATGTTTGAGATTTATAATAATAATAATAATAATTCATTTTATTTGAGGGCGCCTTTCATAGCACTCAAGGTCACCTTACAGGGCAGTGCTTAAAAAAAATAAAAAATGGGTGGGAGACAAGGACTGATACTTATAGGACTTAAGGGTAACTTGGTCAGAGCTGCTGCTGACACATCTCATAAAGTAGTATGTTTGAATGAGTGGCCATCCATTGTCTTGACATGAGACATAAACCTGATTTCAGGCTATAATGTAAACCATAACGGAGTAGATTTAGAGAGATTCTTATTCCTAGCTTTGTGTTGCAGACGGGCATGGTGCACTGTGACACGGCCGTGGGGACTCCAGACTACATCTCTCCTGAGGTGCTCAAGTCCCAGGGAGGAGACGGCTACTATGGGAGAGAGTGTGACTGGTGGTCGGTGGGGGTCTTCATCTTCGAAATGCTTGTTGGTCAGTGAACATTTTTTATTGATTTTTTCAACATTGTATTTATTGGTTTTTAACAATTTTGCACATACAAAGTCTTACACATTAATCAGCAAGGTTATACTATACATTAGCACAAATGTATAGGACATCACAAAAAAAAAATATAATGAATAATAATATCACAAATACAATAACAAGAAAATAAAAAATAATGTAAGACCGCCCCACCCCCTTCAAGACAGGAGTTGGTCAGTGAACATTTAAAGTCGCATTGCTTAACCCATTGATGACTATGGCAATCTAGGATGCATGTCCTTAACGCCTGAGGGTTTTCTGAAAAAATAGTATGAATTGTAAACTCTACCAAAACCTTAATATCTAAGCCTGTGTAGCACATAGAAACATGAAATAAAATACATTTAAAAGTTAAGGTTCACAGGTTTTATTTAAACATGCTCCCTTAGCGCTTACAAAGCAACACATTTTTCTAAAAATCGTCAAAATTAGATGGGGGAGAAAAAAAAGAATAAATAATATAAAATATTTAAAAATAATGTGCTAAATGAGGTTATAATCCTGCTTCCTTTTAGCATGGATAGTAGTGACTGAGTGTGCAGTAGAGGGATAAAGATAGACAGATATAGGAAGGAGAAGATAGCTTTATTTTATTATTTAGTTCAGTTATCACTGGCACCATAAATCCGACTTCCCAGTACAACTGGAACGCAGACTGACTCCTGCTGTCAGGAGCCGATCAGCTGGTCCAAACGGCTGTATACCACGGAGATGAAAACAAAACTGAAACTTAACTATCGCCTGGCTGGGCTGAATTTGAGTTGGAGCAGCAAAATATAGCCTAAATTCATAAATATTGTTAATAAATAGATGCAATGTGTTGTGTGATTTTCGTCAGTAGCCTATAGTAGACCTTGATTCTGCGCTCCGAACGCCACTAACTGTTCTGTAATACACTATCGCCCACACAGCTGGCGTATTTTTTTTATTATTATTTATTTATAATTTTTTTGATTGGCGTGATTTTCGGCAAAGCACACATTCTTTGGTTGCTCACGTGGTCTTAAAAAATCAACAAAACCCACCTCATGTGTATTTGAACCAATGATGGTGCATTCTATGTTGCGCACGCCATGAAAATGAGATAAAGTAACAATGCTGCATGACGCAGCATCAGGCAGGAGATACAATGTGGCATCACGCAGCAGCCGACATCAATGGGTTAAAAAAAAAAATGGAAAGGTGTTTTTCTGAAAATGTATATGCGTCTTAAGCGTTTCATTCTAGCTAACTGACTGTACTTGGGCTGGCTAGGCGACACACCGTTCTACGCCGACTCTCTGGTGGGAACCTACAGCAAGATCATGGACCATAAAAACTCCCTCAACTTCCCCGAGGAGGTGGAGATCTCCAAGGACGCCAAGAATATCATCTGCGCCTTCCTCACTGACAGGTAGCAAAGAGTTACAGTCTGGTTAACTGCAATACTCAGACATTATATAACATGTTGACGTTATCGAGCTGCACTCAGCACCCTTTTAATGTTTGCTCTGTGACGCGCTAGGGCCAAGGGGAAATCAAAGTCTGTATATTTTTTGCTGTGGGATTTAACTTTGAGCAGGGAATATGTATCAATAGGTCATGTTTGCCTGCTGCTACTGATACCGCTGCACTGAAGGAAAAAGGGTGGATTTGATTTTCTACAACTCTCTCTCTCTTTGTTTTGAGGGAGGTGCGATTGGGGCGGAACGGTGTGGAGGAAATCAAGCGACACCCTTTCTTCAGGAACGACCAGTGGACCTTCGACACCATCAGAGACAGTCAGTATTGCTGCTGTTGTTCCCGTGCCAACAGAATTAGCCTTTTTTTCTTTATATACGTCAAAACACAAAGCAAAGAATTTGTTTGGCACAGCAGAGTACGAGATTAAAAAAAAATATATCAGACCCGAAACTACACCTTTTATGTTTATACAGCACTTCCTCCTCCTTCCAGCCATTGACACTGTGCCATGTTTCCTTTCTGCCCCCCTCTGTCTGTCTGTCTGTCTGTCTCTCTCTCTCTCTCTCTCTCGCTTTGTCTGTCTGTCTGCCCCCCTCTGTCTGTCTGTCTGTCTGTCTGTCTGTCTGTCTGTCTGTCTCCTTCCTTAGCGGTGGCCCCCGTGGTCCCGGAGCTGAGCAGTGACATAGACACCAGTAACTTTGACGAGATTGAAGATGACAAAGGCGACGTAGAAACTTTCCCCACACCAAAGACCTTTGTTGGAAATCAGTTACCCTTCGTTGGCTTCACGTACTTCAAAGAAGACCAGTAAGTCATCTCTTTTTAAAGCCAGCTGTCGTCCTATTTAGGCCCACGATACTTTCACGTATAGTAACGATAAATTATATTTATTTTATTTATTTATTTAGGTGACCTTTTATTTAACAAGGAGATCTTAAATCTCCTTTTCATGAAAGTTCTGGCCGAGAAAGCGGCATCAAATCATAAAAGTTTCACTTTAAAAACTAAATTTCACATTTAATCATAAAAAACAGAACACTACAAAACACATCAAACAAATCACAATAAAAAAAAAAGATTGTTATAGGCTTCTTGGCTGTTGTGAACCTTTGGCTTTTATTTTTTTTAATTTCTTTCTTAGGTTACTAAATGCTTCCAACAATGTCTCGGTGACTCGGGAGAATTCCAAAGGAGAGGTAGGCACTTTCACTTCTACACACACACACACACACACACACACACACACACACACACACACACACACACACACACATGTGTGCCATGTGCACCTTCAGCAACTCCAGCAATGCCGTCCGTCCACCATTTTATCCGGAAACAAATAAGCCAAGGCGGGCGTCAGTTTACATGCCCACACCAAACAGGCCTGTTGACATTGCGATCAGACTATTGGGGATTAGGATGGAAATGACTCAGAGAAGGATTTATTCCTCTGATCCCATGCTTTAGTTGTACTTTGTTAGAATTTCAGTGTTCTTAGCCACACAGAAAAAAAAACCTTAAGCAGCTTTTAGTTTTAAGTGGCTGAGCTAAGGGCTGATCTCCTATTGACTTCAGTATAAACTCAAACTCAACAAATGACCACTAATAAAGGCCCTGGTTTTACCTACAAAGTCATATGTTTAGTTTCTAGCTTCTATCATATTTGTCTGTAATTAATATATACTAATATAATCTAAATATTTTACCTTGAGAAGATTGAAGGAGCTTATCCTCCATTTAAGTCAAAACTTAAACGCTAATTTAATCATACTTTTTTATGTTTACTATGGAACAATAGACTTCATTTGTGTGAGTGGGTTGCTCTTACTCATAGTGTCAAACACTCACAGATAATTCTATCCATGCTAAAAGGAACAGAACGATTGATAAATGATTCCTGTCTGGTTGTGTTGACTGTCCTACATTGTGAACGTTTTGAAGGTTGAAGTTGTATTTAAACTATCATCCCTTTTAAGTCACAGGGACATGTGTGATTGGTTGTTGTCTGTCCACAGTCGGCGTTACTGCAGAAGAAACTGCGCCACCTGGAGGGGCAGCTGAACAATGAGAAGCAGGTCAAAGACGAAATAGAGCACAAATACAGGTACAGGAGTTCAAGAGACATTACTTAACAGTTATCCCTATTGTTCATGTTAAAGCGCTCCCAGACTTTTAAGCACAGCGAACCTCACTGCTGTCAAAGCTCATGTTATGTGGTGTTTTCACTTTGCAGAGCTGCCACCGGCCGCCTAGACAAAATCTCCAAAGAACTCGAGGAAGAGGTAAGACGATCACGGAGAAAAACAACAGTGAAACAGTAAATCAACAGCGCAGAGACACCTGTTAGTGTTGGAGATGACTTGCATATTCTGGCTCCGTCCAACTTTTTTAATATTTGCTGTTGCAACGGCCTGGTTTCCCCCTCTCATGGCTCGTACAAGTTACGGCTTCTCCCAAAAAAAAAAACTCTTATTACAGACAGGATAATGATTTTCTCATCTCTCACTGGGGGCCATGTTTTTTTTGTTCCAATGCAGGCATGCAAACTCGTCACCTTTCGGCGAAATTCGCCGTTTTGAAAACAAAATTGGCCATCTATGTGATTCGTGGAGATCCGTTGAGAAAATATTTTTTGGAGGGGAGGGGGGGGGGGTCTGATGGCCAGCTGTGTGTGTGTGTGTGTGTGTGTGTGGAGCGGAGCGTAGCGGAGCATGGACATGGAGTGACCATAGTGACTAGCTATGATTGACGGATGTTAACTCCTATCATATGAGCTTTGACGGTCATTTGGCCAATCAGAAACAGTGTTTGTCATTGAGGGGCGGTGACATCAGTCAGTCAGAGCGTCTGCAGGAAAGTTAAATTTTTTTTCTCTCCGAGTCATCGGAGCGTTCAAGTAGCCGCAGTGCTAGTATTTTACCGTGTTAATGTGCCTACTAGTGTTGCCACCCGTCCCGTTTTTCCCAGAATTGTTCTCTTTATTCACCAGCTGTCCTGGGAAAAAATAAATCTCTCCCGGGACACAATTTGTCCCGTTTTTGGGGGGGAAATGCCAAAACCTCATTTGATTTCCTTCGTTCAGTAGTTAAGGCCGTTTCACTCGGGCCGAGGCGTTTGTTGCGCCAACTAATGCATTCTCAGTGGAGAGGCGAGCGGGGCCGGGCAGAGAGAAAGCGCAGCGTTCCGTTGTCAGGCGGCACGACAAGCGGACAGGGGCGGTCTCAACGATCTCGGGGCTTGTTTCAAGACCCAGTGTGGGGCCCCCCACTTTTTTTTTTTTTTTTATTTTATTTTTAATAAATAATGCTTGTGCATGCTCCCGGCGAAAATAGAAAAAAAGATTGTGGAAACCATTTGGTTCATATACTGATTATGAGATAATGGGCCCAGACTCTTAAATTCTTGCATTTTTTTCTTCCGGGGAAGCATTCCCCCGGACCACCCTACAAGGTCCAGGGTTCCCACCTCAGTCTCCTTATATATCCTACTGTAAAAAGCACTGTAGGTGTTTATGGTTATTATAGGTCATTACACTGGTCAGTCTGAACTGGTTGCCTAATAATGGCCGAGCCCTCCGCCCCAAACATCAAGTGTCCCTTTTTTTCCTAAATCCAAGGTGGCAACCCTAGTGCCTACTCGGTTTATGTGAATCACTTTTCAAATAAATTCACGAAGTTTGCCAACCGTTGTTTTACAGCCATTTGCATTGCTTTATGCTCGAGCTGATTAACAGCCGCGGTTGGCGGATGGTCACTGCAGATTAACGTGTCACCTCAAGTTAATAATGTGCTTTTGTCTATTGCTGTTTTCACGGTTTTTGAATGGTGCGTGGTGTTCTGGCCGTGCATGTAGTGATTTTAGCAGATCAGCGCCGAAACAACACACTCACCTGCTTCCTCCACTATCGTCTCATTTTGCACCATTATGTTCCTGCACACGACTGAGGTGTGTGTGTGTGTGTGTGCGTGTGCGTGTGTGAGTGCGTGAACACGAGATTAACTATGGTGACAGAGTGTATTCTTATGTGTTATATTGATGGTTGTGTAACAAAGATAAGGCAAATCCTGTTTGCCACAATATAAATAGTTAGTTTATTGTAAGGGAATTTGGTGTGATTGATTTGAGGCTCCATGTCTTATTTTAACTGTTTTTCTAAGCTATTTTAAAGTTTTTCTTGGTAAATAGGCTACCTACACACTTTGTATTGAAAACGTCAAGAAGGTTGGCTGACTAACTTGTTTTGCTCATTTTACTATTCATCTGACAACGTTTTTTTTGTCCTTAATTCTCTTCACCAGAATACACCAAATTGCTTCTCTTAAATGTTCAAATCACAAAAAAAATCTTCTGGGGGGATGCCCCCAGACCCCCCTACCGTTGTTTGTTTTCAGGCTTCTCACCTTTTTCATGGCTCATGAGTTTGCATGCCTGCCAATGGCAATCGTGTCCCATCCAGTGAGGTTCAGCATGGGAGCGCTCGGTGAATACTAACAGCTACATTAGCATGTCTGTCGGGATTGGATTTTTGCATTGACCCTCCCCCCCCCCCCCCAACAATTGGATTGTCAGAAAGCCATTTGCCATAAAGCAAGTTATGAAATGGCAGTACAGTGGAAGCAGCCTCTAATGGGAACGTGTTAAACAGAGTATTGACTGATTGCTTTCAGGTGAGCGGTAGGAAGAACCTGGAGTCCAGTGTCAGGCAGCTGGAGAGAGAGAAGGCTCTGCTGCAGCACAAGAGTCTAGAGAGCAACCGCAAAGCAGAGAGCGAGGCCGACAGGAAACGCTGCCTGGAGAATGAAGGTGACACCCACACACAATTAGTTTAGTTTATTACACGCATACATACTGTATATGATTGTGTGTGTTTAAAAATATGTATTTTTATATAGAATGACAATATGCATTAAAGGTGACGTCAGGGATTCGGAGTATATGCTTGTTGACAAAATCAGTACACACACACAGAGTACGGACAGGTAGAGGATCGGGGGGAGATAATATTCACTGATTTGGATAAAAAGTGATTTTGACAACAAGCATTCTCCAGAATCGCTGACTCCACCTTTTAATCTAAAAGTCAAGAATGTAGAAGAAGTATAGAAGTACAGATAGATGTTGAAGGGTGATAAAAAAGTAAGTATTATCAGATGATATTATGGAAAGACAACTTTCAGAGTGAGACGTTAAATTGTTTAAAAAATGGCAGCTGTGTTTTGGTATCACAGTCAACACATTCGGTGACTCACTTTCATTTAGCTGTGTTTTTGTTTATTAGGGTTAATCTGGAATCAAGGGAAACATGACATTCTGCTTTACAGCTTCCTGAATGAACATACCAAATACATTTTTAATTTGGCTTGCTTCATGAATTTGAACTTAAACAGTTTTGATGGAGGTTAACTGACAGACTGATGTAATGTGGCTGATACTGCCATCACCTGGTCAAATAGTCAGACTTTAACCGTGTGGAAACATACAGTTAACTTGTCTCTGCTACCCAAACCCCCTCATTGATCAACACTAATTAAGGCATAATAATCCAATATTGTGTAATTATTTCAGTAATATAAAAGAAGACCTTTTCATTGAGATTTCATTGAAGAGAGAGTGCGTTGACTATAACCAATGGGTGTGTGTTCTTCTGTGCTGTGCAGTGAACGGCCTTCGGGACCAACTGGATGATATGAAGAAAAGGAACCAGAACTCACACATTTCCAATGAGAAGAACATTCACCTGCAGAAACAGGTTGGTCACTGACTGATCTTTCTAAGCCATTCAATACCTTAACAAATGTCACTATTCAGAGGTTATTGAAGCATTCATTATTTAATGTGATTATTTTGTTATGGGACTTCAACCATATTGTGTGCAGTACCCTATATCTCTCAAAATAGTTCTGATGACATGAAAGCGTTTATATGGACAGAAATATGTCAAATCCCCCAAAACTGGAAGAACTAAATTGTCTATTATAAACTGAAATTAGACTTTTAATCCTTTATTAAGTACTTGATGAGAAAAGTCTGTATGTAGCACAGGGCTCATGACATACTGGCTGTGTTCGAAACTAACGTCCTCCCTCCTACATACTCAACACTTATATACTACATACTGTCTACTTAACGATTGATTGTGTATGCGAGGTTCGTCGGACCGTATACACTGAAGTATACAGAAGCAATAAATAATTAAAAAAAAAATCTTCTGTGCATTGTGGGGCGGTTGAGTAGGAAAGGTATCCTATCGATCCATACGCAAAATCTTCCCGGAAGTTTGTACTCATCTGGCCATTTCTCGCCTACACAACCACAACATACTCAAATTGACGTCAAAATTAGTATGAGTAGGACGGTAGTGGGGCTTTTCGAACCCAGTTATAGTCACTGTAACAAACTGAAAAACAATCCAAGTCCAGTTTCTAAATCGTCTTAAACCCTGTATATCTTCTGGTCCTCTCCTCCCCCAGCTTGAAGAGGCCAACACGTTGCTGCGGGCTGAGTCTGAGGCGGCCACCAGGCTGCGTAAGAGCCAGACAGAGGGCAGTAAACAGCTGCAGCAGCTGGAGGGCACGGTCAGAGAGCTGCAGGACAAATGCTGCCTGCTGGAGCGCAGCAAGCTCAGCCTGGAGAAGGAGTGTATCAGCATGCAGGCCGCTCTGGAGACGGAGAGGAGGGAGCACTGCCAGGGATCAGAGACAATCAGCGACCTCATGGGTGGGTCACACAGACGTAGAGAAATCAAAGTTCAACGTACACACAGGCACGCTCTCTCTCATCACTCACTCAAGTGAAAATAAGTTCTTATGCAAAGTCAAGAAGACATATTGTGATTGGGTGTTTCAGCCCTTTTATCTGGTGTGGAACAAATGGATGCCTCAATGTCGCAAATGAGAATATGGATCAATGAGCAGAAAAAAACATGTTTTGACGATAAGTCAACTATAGGCAAGATTAGACTAATCAGATTGGACTATGTCAATTCTTAGTCGGGGACACCCCTCATTTGTAAAGATTTATAGACCAACGTGGTGGCTGTGATTGTTATAGAGTAAAATGCAGTTCTGAGCTCATGACATTCTTCCTAAAGGAGTTGCCGATATAGTTACCTGTCGTTTTATGAGGTGGAAATTCTATTACACGCCTCTGGTAAAAACGTGATATCTCGGCCAGCTCTGTCTGCCCAGCAGTTTACATGGCAGATTTACTAGAGCAGCTAGGTGGGCAATGGCAACATGCCACACAACTACAGAGGACACAGAGGCTTTTTAGTGAGCTTGCTCTGCAGAATCTATTCAGCAAACAACACATTCAATATCTGTGGGTGGGTGTGAGTGTGGGGGTGTGTGAGAGAGATGGATTTAGAATTTAAAACAGGTTTGTCCCGAGGAGTTTTACACAAACAAGCACAAATGCTTAAGCCCCCTTTTGCCACACTAGTTTAACAACATTGTGTGTCTGTGGTCGTACTGGTCAGCCCTAGAATGCATTTGTGTAACTGTACGAGGGAGTGTGTTGTCATTAGGGCCATTAATTCAAGCTTAATGTGGTTAAGGCAGTACTCTGGCTATTTAAAGTGTCATTAAACAAACGCTTTGATCTGTTTGTGTTAAATAAGGTGATGTCCTACATCACACATGCAACAAACACAGCTCAGTCAACACGCCCACGGTTTTGTATCAACACGTGAACCTCTTTGCTAACTTTGTCACATTGCATGTGTTGGTGCATGCAGTGACCAGATGTTACATTGACAAATCAAATCTAGCTCTGTGTATTGGACCCGCAATGAAGTGCTGCTTTCTGCTATTAACTGGGGCATTGGAGAAATGGTATTCGTGTGAGCCATTTAAATAGGCAATGAATAACTGTTTCCTTTGAATAATCAGGGTGTGTGTGTGTGTGTGTGTGTGTGTGTGTGTGTGTGTGTGTGTGTGTGTATAAACAAATTTGTTTTGGCCCATGGCAACACACTCCCACAGATCAGTGGATGCATACGAGGTGGATGGAAAAATAAGAAACCTATGGTCTTACTGGGATTCTGCAAAAGCGCATAATGCCAATTCAATTTCAAGTGTTTAGTTTCTTTGATGCTCTATGCATTTGTTGGGAGACATCCTTGTTTTTCTCTTGACACAGTCTTTGTCTTGGTGTTGTCATTCAGGCCGTATCTCCGGCCTGGAGGAGGAGGTCCGTCAGCAGAGACAGGCCATGTCCAAAGCTGAGACTGAGAAGAGGCAGCTTCAGGAGAAACACGCCAATATGGAGAAGGTAAAGCAGAGCATATCAGACCAGAAGATGATATGTCTTTTATCATCTTATGGACTATACAGAATTCTTTATTATTCATTTGGTTAATGTTTTGGCATTTACAAACTCCTTCATTTTTTTTGGATTTGTGATGTTCCTCATATAAGTCTGCGATCAAGTTGTGGGCCTGAATACAAATATTTTAAAAACACATTTAAATAAAACTGTGTATTGGCCAGCAGCATTTCCTCAATGCTAAACCAACAGGTTGTATAGTCATATGATAAGATAAACTAATCATAATAACTCTTCCCCCCGCACTTTCATCTACAGGCTGATTGATGAGGCCTCTGCTCTATAACAGGTTTAAAGCCTTATAATTTAGAAATAAGGCTTTACAACTGAAAAATTACAAATTAATACATTTCTGATTACAATTAAGCCACTACGAGTAACATGGCACGTTGGCGTCCCCTTTGGACCAAAGCGGTAGTATTTTTACGACGCCCGCTGTCGCAAAGCTGTTTACTAGCGCGTGCCAGGCGCGTGAGTGTGAACTGAGAAGGGAGCAATATAGTGCATGTCCGTGTGTTGAAAGTGTGAGGACTCTTTTCGGCTCCGTGAGAGTGGTTTTGACACTGCATGAACTAATGCCAGTCACTGCCACACCCACCTGATTGCAATGCTGATTGCTAACTACTCTCTCTCACGGAGCTTAAAGACGTGTGTCCGACTCCTCACAGAAAGCGAATGAACGAGAGACGGCAGTTAGTATGGATCACGATGAGGTAATGTGTTTGTGTTGCTGATCTAAATAATGACTATTTCAGATAATGGTTATCTGATGATGGTGAAGCAAAGCAAACTTTGTGTTAGCACCAACCGCTCATTCATTTAGGAGTAAACACTGCAGTCTAGTTTCGCTCTCGTGAAATTGTATGCACGTTGCTTGGCAACGCCCTCGTCCCCCCGTAGCCTATATCACTCTCCCTTTTAGCTTTTCTTCATTGCATTTTCTTTTTTTTCTTTGATGGTTCAGCCCCGTTATCAGTCATTATGACGACAAATAACTGTATCAAACAAGGCTCCCGCTCCGCTTCCCTCACCTGGAGGGATAGGCTTCTCAATTCACGTTGCTGCGCCACACTGAAATCTGCGACCAATACGGATATGTGACCATAGAGCTTGCACGAGCGAACCGAAAATCGGACTGGGTGTGCGACCAGACCAAAAGCAGTAATAAAAACTATTTAAAAACGTCTTTCTTTGCACTGATGGTCTCGTTTGCTGTTAAAGGTAATTTATGATTATCAGAGGAAACATGAGGCTGTTTAAAAGATATTTAAATGTTACTCGTAGCCGCTTTAACCTGATTGCCACCATTTTTTATAGAATTGTAATCCAGCACTTTAACATGGATCAGCTGTTAATGTCCATTTGGACTACTAGACAATTCAAAGAGGAGTGACCCACAAGGACTTTGTAGAAGAAAGTTGATGTAAAACTACAATCATACAGAGCTTTATTTCTTTTGATGAGAATGTTAATTTAGTGGACCTCTCCTGAGCTGTATTCGGTAACACTTTACAATAAGGGTACATTTAATCAACTGTTAGTTAATGCTAAGTTAATGCCTATTAAGCATTAAGTAAGTGTTAATGCTTAGTTATTAACAGTTAGTCAATGCTTTGTTAACTACTCCTTAGTATATCATAACCTAAGCATACCAGTTAGTTGATGCTTATTTTATGTTTATTAAGCATTTACTAAGCATTTATTAAAAGTTAAGTAAATGCTTACTAAGCCTTCAATTAAGCATCAACTAACAGTTAATTAATGTACCCTTATTGTGAAGTGTTACCCTGTATTCTGCTGCAGGAAAGTGTTTGTCTGAAAACTCATCTCTGTGCTTGTTTTTCTTTGTTACAGGAGATGAGCAACAAGGAGATAGACCTGACCTACAAGCTGAAGGTGTTGCAGCAGGAGATGGAGCAGGAGGAGGCCTCACATAAGACCACCAGGGCCATGCTGGCAGACAAGAGCAAGATCAAAGTCACCATCGAGGGCGCCAAGTCAGAGTCCATGAAGGGTGAGGGCAACCAGTACTTTTCATTTCCTGGAAGTTGTTCTCTCTCACATACTCCCTCATAACCTTCAACCTGTTTGTTTATCCTGGTTAAAAAGACAAGGATTTTTTTATATTTCAGCAAGATTAAGTGTAGCCTACAAGTGAAAAAAGGGTTGTGCCGCGCAACCAGGGGGTTCCCGCCCTTTTTTTTGTTCCAAGGACTGGCATATTCATTTGAAAACAATTTATGGACTGGTAGTCGATTTTCGCTGGTTCCCGCCAAACTCAAGGTCCAAGTATGTGCATTTTGACATTCACACGGCACCTGGTCTGTTGTGAGAAGAGGTCTAGTTTGCGAAGGTAGGAGGAAAAAGTCCAATAAGTGACTGAAAAGGGATATTTACACACACATAGGCTACATAAATGAGCATCGTCTGAAGATATCGGCATTGTGACATGGGGAAAGGGGCATCAGAGGGAAATTAGGATGAATTATTATTTTTTTTGAACCGTTTATCAGATAGTATAAACCGGTTCTAGATCTTCTTAGCGGTTAGCATTTAACCGGTTAACCATGGACATCCCTGATTGCTAGTGTGTCTATTGACATGATGTAAATAACTCCTCTATGTAGAACTGGAGCAGAAGCTGTCGGAGGAGCGGTCGGCCAAACTGCGCCTGGAGAACCGTATCCTGGATCTGGAGAAGCACAGCAGCATGATGGACTGTGACTACAAACAGGCTCTGCAGAAACTAGACGAGCTGCGCAGAGAGAAGGACCGCCTCGCTGAGGAGGTGAGGGGGGGGGGGACCCAGGCTTTACATTCTACATGACTGGCTTTTAGATTTGAAACGCCACCTACAGATAAACAAAATGCTCTGGCAATATGCAACAACAAGCGTCTGTTCTGAGCTGAAAAAGGGAGTGACTGAAGTACAGACAAAACGAAAGCTAATAATTTTTTTTAAATACTTTATTTAAAAAAAAATGTATGAACCTGCACACGTAAAAAACACATAACAAAGGAATATAAAAATAAAAGATAAAATAAAAAGAACAACAAACATGGCATACTCTACTATACAGGCTTCTATGTAACATTTTAAACTGAAAGCAACAGTTATTTGAGGTGTCAAGTAGGTCCCTTTCAGAACTGAGATATAGCCAAGGAAAGGCTGCCAAATTTGTTTAGACTTCTATAGCTTTCCCTGAAAACAAAAGCAGTTTCAACAGTCTCTTAAAAAAAGCAAAACACACAGCCGGTCCTTACTGTATCTCTCCCCTGTATTCCATTCTCTTTCAGGTGAAGAACTTGACGCTGAAGAGTGAGCAGGAGACCCAGAAGCGTAACCTGACCCAGAACGACCTGAAGGCTCAGACCCAGCAGCTGAGCTCTCTGAAGACCTCAGAGAAGCAGCTGAAGCAGGAGACCAACCACCTGCTGGACATCAAACGCTCCCTGGAGAAACAGAACCAGGAGCTACGCAAGTCAGTCCACCATTTTGTCACTACTTCTTTTTTAAGTGACGCGGCACGTAACAAAACAGTGAGAGACATGACAAAAACACCATTGTGTGGGGGACAGATTTGGGACAAGACAAAAAATTAAATAAAAATATTTATATTATTATACATATATAATAAAGAAATAGAATAAATACTGTAGGACTAGCAGTAATTCATGGCATAGTGTGTGTGTGTGTGAGAGACTGTGTGTGCGATTTTATTTAACATTTGTCAAACTTTTTTATCTCAAAGCTTTTCATCTTGATATAACGAGTATGATTATTTATTTATTTTTCATTTATTTTTTTAATACAGAGAAAGACAGGACACGGACGGGCAAATGAAGGAATTGCAGGACCAGTTAGAGGCCGAACAGTATTTCTCTGTGAGTGTTTACTAAAACCTACACATTACGGTTGCTGATTGTGTGGGCTGCTCTGCAACATTTAATTTTATTTCGGTTGCTAATGCATGTTGTTGTGTGTGTGTGTATTGAATAGCTGATGAAGAAATCAATGTTTACTGTTCAGTGTTCATCTATTTGTTCTTCATTAATGTCACATAACATCATCAACATCACATAACATGTACAAACAAATTGATCTTTTTAACCTGTACGATATGACTATATTTCTATTCGATCTTATCTGTAAACACTATTAAGTTTATTATTATTATGTTTATTAAGTTGGTCTCAGGAAAAGTGTTTGCCTTTCATGAAAGCTTTCGTTAAATCGATAGGAAATGTGCAGTAGTAGGCTGCTGAATGCACCTCATGCATATGGAGGTGGGTGTGTGCATCACAATGTGTGTTGCTCATTATTTGACTTGTATGCTTTGTCTCCCAGACGCTGTATAAGACTCAGGTTCGTGAACTGAAGGACGAGTGTGAGGAGAGGAACAAACTCTACAAAGACGTGCAGCAGTCTGTGCAGGAGCTGCAGGAGGAGAGGTGGGTCGGCTCTTTGAACCAGAATCACATTTTCTCTCTAATCCACTTTAAACATCGGGGAAAAACTCAATCGCTGTTTTATGAACCATGACCAAAAAGACAGAAGAAATGGGTTGGAAAAAGCAAGTCGGTTCATTTACTTTTTCTGAGTGGAAAGCGTTTGTATACTGAATTTTCAATAGTTTTTTTTTTTTTTACGTCTTTTTTCCAGGGATTCGTTGGCGGCTCAGCTGGAGATCACACTGACTAAGGCTGACTCAGAGCAGCTGGCGCGCTCCATCGCTGAGGAGCAATACTCTGACCTGGAGAAGGAGAAGATCATGAAGGAGCTGGAACTGAAGGAGATGATGGCCCGACATCGCCAGGAGCTGTCTGAGAAGGACATCACCATCTGCTCGGTGAGTGCTTACATTATGTTTTTAAAACCTTTATTTATACAGGTAAATCCCATTGAGACCGGAGACTCTTTTGCAAGGGAGACCTGTTCCCATTTACACGTTACCATTCACACACACATCCGTACAACGATAGCAGGCTTAACTATCGACATTCACATGAGGCAAGGTGGGTGAAGTGTCTTGCCCAAGGACACAACAACCATGACACAAGTAGCAGGGCGTGGATCGAACCGCCAACCCTTCGATCATTGGCCGACCCGCTCTACCACCTTAGCCACAGTTGCCCCTTGTTAAAACCCGGATGATCTGACAAGCCTTGTTTATCGTAAGGCAGTAGTGCATCACATTAGGTAAAGAGGATAGTAGAGCTGTCAGCGTTAATAGTGTGTCAACGCATTAATCGTGATTAATTAGTTCGAGCATGACCGGATGAGCAATTTGTATTAGGATTCTAGCTCAAGACCACACTGTTGTTGTAGCATTTCTTTCTGTTTGAGACAAGCTATGCTTTTGCAGTAGACATAGTGTTACTGCCTCAGGCTCATTGCATGCATTTTAAATAAACCTAAATGTCAAGTTAATAAATGAAAGTTCGGTGCATTCATTTGATTCTCAATCAAGATGAACTGGTATGAATTGCTTTACATAGTTATGATGGACTTTAACAATGTTGTGAAATGCAAAATAGTAGAATTTTAACCACACAATAACAAAATGCAACTAATCGCGATTAACTATTGAAATTCAGCGATTAACAAAGGCAACAAAGTGTAAATCCAGTACTTTCTCTACTGCACAAAAACACTATGAAACAGACCTAAGAGTTAAGTTGAGACAACAGGGGGCAGTGGTGGACAGCGTCACGTACTCTGCTCATAATTACCCAGAACAAAGTGACTATTGTGATCTCTAAAAATGCGATTTCTAGTGTCTTACCTTGATGTATTTTTTTGCCACTGTAAAGCACTTTGAATGGCCATGTGTCTGAATTGTGCTATATAAACAAACTTGCCTTGCCTAGCCTATGAAGTTAAAGTATTTCCTGTGTCATGCAGCTGGAGGAAGCCAATAGGACGCTGACCAGTGATGTCGCCAACCTAGCCAACGAGAAGGAGGAGCTGAACAACAAACTGAAGGAGGAGATGGAAGGTATATTCAAATGTTTCAAATGCAACATAACATTTTATCACAACAAGCCAAAAAATATTGTCAGGGTTGAAGTGAACCATTTCTCTGTGCATCATCATCATTTAGAATCAGAAAAGTCAAAGGACTGGGAGCAGCATATCGGCCAGATGAAGCAGGCGTTTGAGAAGCAGCTGCAGTCGGAGAGGACGCTGAAAACTCAGGTGAGTCTGTGTTTTTAAACTTCAACCCAAAGTCATGTTATATACTACACATGTGCTCAGCAAGACAGCAACTTAAGCAGTGTTCTTTTTCTTTTAAAGATTTTTTTTTTTTTTTTAAGAACAGACAACTGAAAAAGTGAACACATAAACATCTAACATGGCGTACTCTACTCAACAGGTTTCTATGGTCATTGTTAAACTATAGGCAAATGTTAAGCTTAATGGTCAATAAGGTGTCACGAAGGTCACTTCACTGCTGCTATATAGTCCAGGAAAGGCTTCCATATCTGATTCAATTTGTCTGCTTTTCCTGAAATTTGAATGGTATTGTTTTAAACAGAAAAGAGCTCTGTCACACTCTAGTCAACACACTAAAGCTCACTCTGTGATGTATCCCTTGTGTCCGTGTACAGGCGGTCAATAAGCTGGCAGAGATCATGAACAGGAAGGAGCTGCGTGGCGGAGGCAGTCGGCGTGGTAACGACACGGACATGAAGAGGAAGGAGAAGGAGAACAGGAAGCTGCAGCTGGAGCTCCGGTCAGAGAAGGAGAAGCTCAACAGCTCCATCTTCAAGTTCCAGAGAGAGATCAACGAGATGCAGGCGGTCAGTACAACACACACACACACACACACACAGGGACAAGCCAGCACTATTCATAGCTCTGATTAGACTGGAAATCCACACCTGCCGCTGGCAATTTTAAATTTTCTCAGCCTGCTAGTCTAGACACGATCCATTATAGCTCAGTAACTATGTCGGAAAAATTGGAGTTGCCAATCAAATCGTTCTATCTGATATGGGCGGGCCAGAGCTCTATGTATGGGAATCTGGGGCGGACATAACTGGATGATGACAGTGCTGTGCATGCGCCGTCGAAGGCATGATAGTAAACAACAAAGATGGCTAGGGATACGTTGTTGGAGTTTGAGACAGCTTTGGCCCTTTACGATTTGGAAGATGGCACTCAAACATTTCATTAGCAAGAAAAAGGAATGTTCTGTTTTGCCGTGGACAAGATTTTAATTTACCAGTTACAGTATCTCACAAAAGTGAGTACACCCCTCACATTTCTTCAAATATTTCATTATATCTTTTCATGGGACAACACTGAATAAATGACACTTTGATACAACGTAAAGTAGCGTGTGTACAGCTTATATAACAGTGTAAATTTACTGTCCCCTCAAAATAACTCGACACACAGACATTAATGTCTAAACTGCCGGTTACAAAAGTGAGTACACCCCTGAGTTAAAATGTCCAAATTGGGCCCAAAGTGTCAATATTTTGTGTGGCCACCATTATTTTCCAGCACTACCTTAACCCCCATGGGCATGGAGTTCACCAGAGCTTCACAGGTTGCCACTGGAATCCTCTTCCCCTCATTCATGACAACATCACGGAGCTGGTGGATACTGGAGACCTTGCGCTCCTCCATCTCCTGTTTTAAGAAGCCCCAAAGATGCTCAATAGGGTTTAGGTTTGGGGACATGCTTGGCCAGTCCATAACCTTTACCCTCAGCTTCTTTAGCAAGCCAGTGGTCGTTAGGAGGTGTGTTTGGGGTCGTTATCATGCTGCAATACTGCCCTGCGGCCCAGTTTACGAAGGGAGGGGATCATGTTCTGCTTCAGTATGGCACAGTACATGTTGGTATTCAATGAACTGTAGATCCCCAGTGCTGGCAGCACTTATGCAGCCCCAGACCATGACACTCCAACCACCATGCTTGACTATAGGCAATACACACTTGTCTTTGTACTCCTCACCTGTTTGCTACCACACACTCTTAACACTATCTGAACCAAATAAATGTGTCTTGGTCTCATCAGACCACAGGACATGGTTGCAGTCATCCATGTCCGTAGTCTGCTTGTCTTCAGCAAACTGTTTGTGGGCTTTATTTTGCATCATCTTTAGAATAGGCTTCCTTCTCGGACGACAGCCATGCAGACCAGTATGATGCAGAGTGCGGCGTATGGTCTGAGCACTGACAGGTTGACCCCCCACCCCTTCAAGCCCTGCAGCAATGCTGGCAGCACTCATACGTCAATTTTCCAAAGCCAACCTCTTGGTATGACGCTGAAAACGTGCACTCAACCTTCTTAAACTGGGCTGCAGGGCAGTATTGCAACATGATAACGACCCCAAACACACCTCCAAGATGACCAGTGGCTTGCTAAAGAAGCTGAGGGTAAAGGTGATGGACTGGCCAAGCATGTCCCCAGACCTAAACCCTATTGAGCATCTTTGGGGCTTCTTAAAACGGGAGATGGAGGAGCGCAAGGTCTCTAATATCGACCAGCTCCGTGATGTTGTCATGAATGAGTGGAAGAGGATTCCAGTGGGAACCTGTGAAGCTCTGGTGAACTCCATGCCCAAGAGGGTTAAGGTAGTGCTGGAAAATAATGGTGGCCACACAAAATATTGACACTTTGGGCCCAATTTGGAAATTTTTTCTTAGGGGTGTACTCACTTTTGTTGCCTTCAGTTTAGACATTAATGGCTGTGTGTTGAGTTATTTTGAGGCGACAGTAAATTTACACTATAATACAAGCTGTACACTGACTACTTTACATTATATCAAAGTGTCATTTCTTCAGTGTTGTCCCATGGAAAGATATAATGAAATATTTGAAGAAATGTGAGGGGTGTACTCACTTTTGTGAGATACTGTAACTCCGCTGTTCGCTAAACAAACGGGGCTGAATACGTCACCTTGTTCATTGCTCTGATTGGCCGTGTAGTGCAATCCAATTGCGTGCAGTAAGTGGTATTTGAAATGCACGCGTAGGTGCCGCCCCTTAATTTGGGAAGGTCTATTGATCGTGGCCAGACCCTCTATCGTTCTAGATGTGGGTCTGGATTTACAGGCTCTGAAGGCAGCTTTAATTGAATTCTGTGCTCTGTTCACTATTTTGCAGCAACTGGCGGAGGAGAGCCTGAGGCATGTTGAGCTGCAGATGGCTCTGGACAGTAAGGACAGTGACATAGAGCAGCTGAAGAACCTCCTGCAGGAATCAGCCAGCGTCAGCAGCGGGCCAGAGTTTGAGCCTGACGACCTTTACACAGGTAAGAGCTAAAACTCCTGGGTCCTGCCCCACAGTCATGGCAATTTATATCTTGGAACAACAAAAGACACTGACTCAAAGTGTATGTCATGAAAACTTATTTTAAAGGGTAAGATTTTTTCAGAAATTTTTTTTTTTCCTTAGAATGAGCCTTTTATATCTACATAGGAGCGTGTTGCATCGCCATGTTTCTACAGTAGCCCCTTACACGTTTTTATATATAGTGGGTGTCATGGGGAAATGCACCTGTTGAAATATGAAGAAGTACTATAGAATAAATATCTAAATACATCTTCACCTCATCACTTGATATTGTGGAAAGACCTGGGGCAGTGGTGGATCTTGCTATCTTAAGATACTTGCTTCTTGTCCTTGAAGGCCACCTTAGCTTCTGTAAATGATCCTAAATGGAGGGGGTAGAGACAGACTATTTCAATCTAGAATCTCAAGCAGCTTTTTCTTAGTGTACAAATAAAAATAAGGTAAGCTAACCTGTATTCTGGTTGACTGGAAAATGAGTTTTCAGGTGACACTGACAGATTGTCATCATGCTTACACACTATAACGCCCTCGTGATTTTCTCCCACGTAGAATCAAGGCTGGAGGGTTGGCTCTCCCTCCCTGTGCGGAACAACACCAAGAAGTTTGGATGGGAGAAAAAGGTATAGCGCGTCAATGTAATACATAACTTAAACGTTTGATGATACGTAACCTAACCTCATGTTATTGTTATGTATGACCTAATAACGTAACCAACATAACCATACGTACATGTCTTCTGCTGCCGTAGTACGTTGTGGTGAGCAGCAAGAAGATTCTCTTCTACAACAGCGAGCAAAACAAAGAGCAGTCCATTCCCTACATGGTGCTGGATATAGAGTGAGTAGAACACAGCCCAGGACTCCTGTCATGATTCACTTTTATTTATGGCTTCATCATCTCCTGAAGGGGCCTTTGCTGTTGAATGGAGATGTGGCTGACATGTTGTGTGAAGGAGGACTTTTAATAAACCTCTTCTCTTCTTCCCACAGCAAACTCTTCCATGTGAGGCCTGTCACTCAAACCGACGTGTACCGTGCTGATGCCAAAGAGATTCCCAGGATATTCCAGGTCTGTCTCAGCAAATGTTTTGCCATGGATTTTCTGAACTGTAACGTGATGTCGTCTATTTAAAGGTGCACTATGCAGTTTTAAGGGAGGGGGATTTTGTTAAAATTTGCAGAGCCTGCATTAAGTTTACAAAACATATTTTCTTCTAAATGTAATTATTCTTCTTGAATAATTCTATCACCATAAATCAGAACAAAATTATTTTGAGGCAACCCGGAACCAAAGGTAAGACTAGAATATGTTTGTAAACCAAACTGTGGGCCTGTGCTGCTGTAAACAACAACAATGAAACAATGAAAAATTGTTTATTCAGTTATGAAAATATACTTTAGAAATGGTTCACTTCTTATTTGCATAATGCACCTTTTTAAACTTTCTGGAAAAACAGTGACTAACAACAATACAAATTTACACACAAACAAAATCCTTCATCTTCTATCATCTTTTTCCAGATCCTTTATGCCAACGAAGGCGAGAGCAAAAAGGAGCCGGAGGAGCCTCTTGCCATCGGGGAGAAGTCCAGTTACATCTGCCATAAAGGCCACGAGTTCATCCCCACACTCTACCACTTCCCCGCTAACTGTGAGGCGTGCACCAAGCCGCTGTGGAACATGTTCAAGCCTCCGCCCGCGCTGGAGTGCCGGCGCTGCCACATCAAGTGCCACAAAGACCACATGGACAAGAAGGAGGAGATCATTGCTCCATGCAAAGGTTAGCACGCTGCTGTGCATTCACCTAGGGAACCGATGAATGAACTGGGTAGTTTAACCGTGAATCTTAAGCAGTGATTATCAAATGTGGATATGCTTACCCCTACGGGTACATTGTGGGTACTGCATGGGGTATGTAAGATAAAAAAAAATAAAAAAAGGCTGATTTACTGTATATAATTATATATAATATAATATTATGATAAGTACTAAAATAAAGTGAAGTGCAACTATACCTATACTTTATTATTGGAAGTGTTTTTCAATTACAATTGTGTTGTTCAGTAAATCAGACACTGATGGCACATGGCTATATTGTAATTATTTATATAGGCTATTTTTTGGACCAGTCCAGAGGTACTTGACTGACCAAATATATCAAAGGGGTTACAATATTGACAAAAGTTTGACAAGCACCGCTCTAAAGTGCAGCTTCGAGATGTGATGAGGAAATACTTCAATTTTCAGTTACGCCACTGTTGTACATGAGGATAACTGAATACTCAATCCACTCTCTACCACCAGTGAACTACGACGTGTCTACGGCCAAGAACCTGCTGCTGCTGGCCCTGTCCCAGGAGGAGCAGCAGAAGTGGGTGAGCCGACTGGTCAAGAAGATCCCCAAGAAGCCTCCTCCGCCCGAGCAGTTTGCACGTTCCTCGCCTCGCTCCTCCATGAAGGTTCAGCCCAGCCAGTCCATGAGGAGGCCCAGTCGACAGCTCCCCACCAGCAAGAGCAGGTAACTGAAACACTGGCTCTGACTGAACAAACTCTGAATTATGACAACAATACAGTATGTATTCATTGTGTTCCAGTTTATGTGAATTGTCAGGTCGTGAATCGAATAATAGGATATAATAATAATAATAATAATAATAATAATAATAATATATTTAATTTATATAGTGCTTTTTTATTTAGGTTATAAATACACTATCAAGAAAGTAACCTTTTTTAAGTGCCTTTCCATTTGCATTCAGGCTAATGTTGGAATGTTTTATAGGCTCAATCTACATGCATTATGTACCGTATGTGTTGTGTAAGTGATCAGAAGACACTATGGTTGGCTCTATAAAGCCCTAAAACTCAATTAATATAATTTTTATTAACGTGACATACCTTAAAGTACTAACATTCATTGTTGTTACTGTACTACAGGCCTGTACTTATTGTTGTATTACTTCTTTGTGACTTTTCTGAGATTGTTTTTCAGTTGGGTTTTAGCTCCTTCTGATCCGTAGAAAGCTGCTGAGCTCTTTATTATAATATTATGTATTATGTTGCTGGCCGTCACTGTTTGTCACCACAGATTTAGTGGGCTTAACAATGCTTTTCTAGCTAATGTTAATAGCAGCATTAAAGTCACTTTGCAGCTACTGTAGACTTATCCACAGCAACAGGTTCACCCAGCGCGGCTGAGCAGCTAATTAGCTACAAAACCCTTCTATAGAATCTGCAGAGCGTTTCTCTAAACTGGACTTGACCAACACACAACTGGCCCCTATGATCAGAGGGAATCCAGAACATATTTAATTAGGAGGAAACACAAAAGAAAAACAATTCCCCCAGAGGCTCCGTAGTGGAGAGTTGTGTTAAGCTCTCTTTGTTTCAAAGGCTTTTCACCCTGTTGAGCGCTAATCCAAATGAATGAGTTTTTTGGCCTGAAAATTGTCAAATTTAGAAAGCTTACAATTAGCCACTTTAAAGCTATAGTGCATAACTTCTGTCGCCTGCCAGGATGAATTCTCATTTATTTCAACAACACTGTCGGCGCATCTACATGGGTCAAGCCCTCGGTGATTGGCGCATGGATTTTATACTTATTGCTGTACGTCCAGGTCTTAGTAGTAAAATCAAAACAACTGAAAAAATGTTTTGGACGCCAGTTTGTAAACGCTGCCACAGTACTGAGAGTTTTGTGGAGCTGATAGGCTTAATCAACTTTGTTTCAACTCATTTGGCGGTGGCTTGAATAAAACCAATAATTGTATATACAGTATTTAAAAAGGTTACGCACTATAGCTTTAAGGTACTGGTGAATAATGCTGGGGTGGGTCTCATCTATAGTGATTCAAGATCCATCTGACAAAAGAAATCTTTATATTTCTACTATGCTCAACCCTGTGTGAAACCCCAAAGACTGTTGTATTGATTCAGTGAAGGCGTTCTGGTAGAGGAGAAGAAAACCTGTGTGTGTGTGTGTGTGTGTGTGTGTGTGTGTGTGTGTGTGTGTGTGTGTGTGTGTGTGTGTGTGTGTGTGTGTGTGTGTGTGTGTGACAATTCACTGCAGCTTCAGTCAGAAGTGTTATTGGAGCTAGAGCAGCTGTGGAGCTTTGTTCTCTGCATACATGATTAGCCTGCAGAAAACGAGAGCAGCTTTTCAGTTTTCCCCCCATCTGGTGACTATCGCTGTATATCTGCAGCATCTCCCCTACACTTGACAAGAATAGGCCTTATTTGTAGACACCAGTTTGACTGTGCGGTAAGTAATCGTTACCTGGCCATCAAAACTAATCTCCCCCACTTTCAGATTGGAGGACTTTGGTCTTCAGGACTGGCACTGGGCATTGGATGAGATCGATGATGATTGTTCCTCTATTGGTTTCTGAGAAGCGCGTATGGTAACAATGTGTGTGCTGTGCAGTGCAGTGTGCTGATTTGAGTCTCAGTGGAAAGCACGGTTTCCACCAGGCATCAGTTTGAACCGCTACAGTCCCCATTTGCTGTGTTTCTATAAAGAGAAGGAAAACCCCAACTCTAAACCCTCATCTTTGATATTTCTTAATGTGCTGTTCTTTAGTTACATCACCCCTGTTAGCATCCATGTTGTACCCATGGTAACCTTATCTCCTCTTGCCTCAGCCCTCGCAGGAAAAACGGCTTCAAAATGAAGCGTGAAGATTCCTATTAAACGGTATAAACGATGACCCCTCCTCCAACCTTGTTTTTCCTTCACCCAGATATTCCCTTGTAAACACCTCAATTCCTGAATGTGTTTTGTTTGTCTACAACCACCAGGTGTCTCTATGCACTAAAGGTTCAGACACCGTCCTGGTTGTCAGTGTGTGGTGGTGGCGGGTTACATACACATGTGTTGGTCCCGGTGCATGACGTGCTTTTTTTGGGGTCAGGCTCAACTGAAAGTCTGAATCAACTTGTCACTGGGTGTTTCAAAGGAAAACAGACACCTTGTTTTTCTTGGTTCAAATAGAAACTTATGAACTTTTTATGTTTTTCCTCATCATTTATTCAAAGGCTGAACATCAGACAGACTTCTTAAAGGTGCCAACACACTGCACATCGCCGCGCGGCGAGTTAACATAGAAAGTCAATGTATTTCGGGCGAGCGGTTCGCGCGGCCAGGGCCGCCGCAGAAGTTGAAAATATTGAACTTTTCGCCGCCGGCCGCGCCGCGATAGCCAATCAGCGTTGAGCTCCTCCCGACGTCACTTGGATGAGTCTGCTGAGCTACAAGACACGTGAAACCTGGCTGGCGGTGCTGTCGGGAAAGGAGGGATGAAGGGAAAAAGAAGGAAAAGAGAGAGAGAGGGAGAAAGTTCCAACACATATGCACGGCCATGGATACATATGTATGTGTGTGTGTGTGTGTGGGCGCATGTGTGGGTGTGTTTACGAAGCTTGGGTGGCAGGTGGCGGGGAGAAATGTGTGAGAGGTGCAGTGAGACCAATACAAGGGCCGAAGGCAGAGATGATGAAGGCAGAATACTTCAGAGACGCTCCCAACAAAAACAAATCAGTGAGGATGACGACGATGATGAGAGAGATGTAAATAGCGGGAAGAAACTGGGCGTGTACATTCAATGAGTCATCGGGCGGCGGGTGGCGGGCGACGGCGGACACAAATGAGCCAAAATTATCACGCGGCGCGGAACCTGCGATTCGCGCGGCCAACCGCCGCGCCGTGGTGTGCATTTTGTTGGCACCTTTATTGGATCCCCTTTTTCTCATGCAACCCTGTGCCAGTGAAAAATATCTCCTGTGTGTTTTTTTATTTTATCATTGCTTGCAATAAAACGACCAACAGTAATATAAAACCTTTGATTTCACAGTTAGCTTCAAAAGACTGTATTTGACACCTTTAAAGGTGTAAAGGTAATTGGTGTTAGAAATGGAATATAATATTCACAAGTATATTTTAATTAGTGTAAAATCGCTTGAAAATAAAAGTTGTTGTTTAAAATTAGCATTTTGTATCTACATATGAGCTGGGTGCCCTCCACGGGGGGCCGCCAAGTTGCACCGTCATTTTTCTACAGTAGCACAGAACGGACAGACTTAACGGACGTTTTTTATATATATATACTGTGTATATATATAGTATACATACGCCAAAATACTACACACTACCTTTTTAAATGGCTGCACTTTGGTCATTAAAAGTAAAACTTTGATGAAAGCCAGGGAGAGAACTTCTTACATCAAATACTGCACACACTTCATATAGGCTTGATTTTGTATTTCACACCATGAAGTCTTATGAGCAATGTATACATAGGACCAAGGCAGTGAAGGAACCAAATAAATTCGAAGATATATATTTTGTTTTGAATGAAATATTGTGTACAAGTAATTAGTGCAGGATTCTTATTTAAATCTTATGAGGACAAAGTGTCATGTTATCATTATTTTATTTGCTGGTACTAATGCCCATCTCCCTTTCTCTCTTCCTCCAGTTAACCTTGCTGGCGAGTGTGGCGCGTCGTCAAAGGCGTTGGAGTGTGTTTCCTCCTGAAATCAAAGACTGTACACAAAGCTCCTGTTTGCAGACGAGCACACTGAACTCCACATCACTTACCCACAATCCACCCTGCCGTGCTTCAGCCTGCCAGAGTTACAAAGTCTCTTTTCCTCCCTATGTTGTTTGAGCTCTCTCTCTCTCTCTCTTTCCCAGCCACTTGAAGTGGTAATAACTATCAAACTCACCTGTTGTTTTGGCTTGTAAGCACATCAGCCAAAGTCTTCTCTTGGGACCTTAACTAGAGCAGTTATGTGTCTCTAGGGGGTGTGTGTGTGGGGCGGAGTTACAGCTACCGTGCAACTGAAGAGAGCTCTTATAAGCCCAAACCAAGGCTGGCAAAGGATGGGGATACACTTACCTCAACACTTCTCACCAGGACTCAGTCTGATTGAAGGACCCAACAGGAATACTGTCCGCTTTTCCTCTTGTGGCCAAATAAAAAGGACGTTTGAGGATTGTGAACAGTATGAAGGGTTTATTGATGAACACTACACTAAGAAGATGGTCAATTCTGTAGGTTGTTTGTGTTGTTGGTGGAATGCAGCTGAGGTTGTTGAGCATCTGTGCTCTGGCTTATTCAAACTCTTTTTACATATTGATCACAGCTTCTTGCTTTCGGCGATTCTGCATTCAAGTTTGCATCCACACAGGTCAGAGACACTTGAATAAGGTACTTAATCAAAGCAGCTGTTACTTCCAGGAGGGGCAGGGCAGGTTAAGGGAGGGGAAGGGAGGGTCACAGTCCTCCAGGGGGTGAGCAAATTAATCTTATTCAGATTTCAGACCAAGGCACGCTCTGTATCACCGTGTTTTGTCGTTGTATGGCTGCAGTAAACGGTTACAAGTGGAAGAGAATGCTGCTCTGAATGGCATTATACAGTAGATGTGGAGGCCCAGGCATGAGACCCTCACAATCCCCTAATCTTTCCAAACCTGCACTGTCAAATCACGAGGGTTAATGTTTACTGAATTCAAAGGGGTGCACCGTTAACACATTTCTGATCCGAGCTCAGCTCCTTTTCGTTGTGTTTGAATGTACATCTGGGCTTTAGACCAGAGACGACACACAGGCATTGTATTACTTTCTATCCAATTATACTTGACTGAAGCCCCCCCCCCCCACGTTCGTCACCAACTACTCTTGAGTGAACTTGCATGTGTTTGCCTTTTCAGGCCTCACACTTCAGTGCTGTCACCCACAGGCCTCCACCTATAGACATGTAGTTTGAAGTCAGTCCTGACAATGAAAACCAGGGGAACTTCACAATAAGAAGCAGAAAACAATGAAGGTATGCAATCATATCACATGGGTCAAAATACTGAGCAGCACTATTCCATTGAAAGTTTTTTTCTAAAAGTGTTTGTCCTGATATTTTTGTATTAAAAGTAACCAAACTCTTGAGTTTGGGCACATTGTTGCGTGTATGTGGCTCATATAGCAGGTGGAGAGTAACTATGAGTGTGTGTTTGTATGTATGTGTGTGTGTGTGTGTGTGTGTGTGCTGAGTGCCCTCCTTTAACCAAGAAGCATGTTTTATACATATAAATATACACAGTATATATTTTACATGCCATACAGTGCACATTATATTATTTATACAGCCTTGTCCACTTTGTATTTAAGGGCTCTACATCCAGATCGCATGTTTGCTACCAAACAGCTCTATAATAATAACTACTTCAACAATAAAGACATGGATGTGCCTTTTGGTTTTTGGATTATTTTTCTGTCTTCAAAGAAGGAATATATTGGAAGTTTTAATTCTGTAAACGTGTACAACAACATTTTGTTGGGGTTGAGTTTTTAAATGCATGAGCCTGAAATGACCAGTGTAAGAAGTTAGAATGGATTTGCTTTATTAAAATAATTCAGAAAAAGAACTTCACACTTATAAAAAGCTTTTCAAAATACAGTATTTTTTTTCTCCTGAGTTGGAAGATCTCAGATATACTTGGCTTGTGTCTGCCTCTGTCTTACCTAATATAACGCATTTAACATATTTTTGCAAACAGTATGAAAATGCATTGGTCTCTGCTCCAACTCAAAGTCTAGGCAGATTTTCAGTCACCGGATGTTATAAAAAAAAGGAATGTGTGGGTTTAACAGTGAGGTAAAGATAATATAGGAACAAAAAAGCACATTTCCTGGGTCAGTATGACAAAGAGCTGCTCACATAACCGTTGTTAGCTGTCTGTTTAGTTTATCAGTTCCTAGCTGGGTCCAGAGTAACAGTTATCTCTCTGGTGAACAGAAGTAGAAGAGACGGTGGCTTTCAGGATTTAACTACCACAGTTTAGTCTTCTTTCTTTGAGGCGTGGCTCTGTCTCTGGTAGTAGAGCACAGTGAGCAGCACCCACATGTTGAGCAACGTCATGGCAATAAACCGCACCAGAACTAGGACAAAGGGAGAGACAGATTTCATTAGATTTTCTTTTTTTAAGAAAATTCTTTTTTGGCATTTTCAAGCTTTATTAAATAGTACAGAGTTGAAATTGAGAGGGAGGGGGGTGACCTGCAGTAAAGGTCCAAGGAGCGGATTCGAACCCACGACCACTGCAACGAGGCCTGAGCCAATATGGTACTCGCTCTATCCACTACACCACCGGAGCGCCCCCGATTGTATGAGATTTACAATAGATACTAATGCTTAGGATAAGGATTCAAACGTTTCACTGTTAGACTGAATCGAGAAAGGCATATAGAACAACAACATAGTCGCAAAAGAATGACAAAGTCATAAAACACAACTACAGAGGCAAAACAAACAACTAAAAAGTGACTCAACTGTTGTGTATTTTCAGTCCGGGCTTTTTAATACTACATAGGAGGGGGAACTTTGACATGTCTGTGCCCAGCGGCCTGTGGCCTTATAGTCCATCTCACAATATTTAACACAGCATTAGCCTGTTTTCAGTATTTTCATTCTAAGTAGCATGTAAAAGCTACAACCCTGAGTCACCCCAAAATCTGTGTTTTTCTTTAGTAATTTAAAGTGATTAAAGTCATATGCACATAGGCATGATATGACTAATAACATTGTAGATACCACCAGGTTTTCTCATGGCACAAATCCAGACTGTATAAAGAGTTCATAAGAAATCCCTATCTGGGATACAGCGCATGCCACAGTCATGTATCATTCTGTGTGACTCACCCTGCATGTCTCCTGTGGTCACAGTGGTCGTGTAGATCCGCGCTGAAACAAAAGAGGCCTAGTTAATGACATCCTCATTATCCAAGAAGAGAGCAGCTCATATTTCATTAATGAAGTGTGGAATTGCTGACTTATTCAATTAGGAGCGGAGTAAGTGGTACAATACATATTCATAGCTTCAACCATCACAGTAACAGTACTTAGGGGAGGGGAAAAGGTCTCGTAAATTGTTTTCAGCATGTCAGAGTTTATTAGTAATGCTAAACATGAAGGCTAGACAGATAAGAGGGGTGATATTGGCCTTTACTTCGAAATATGCAGAAATACATTTATATGCGTAATAGTTTGAGACTATTTCTGAGACTCCATTAACCTGAACTAATTGGTATTTCTAATGAGACAAGTTTCAAAGATTTCTCCACACCATCAATGTGATACTAATTGTGGGGTCAATGCTTGACTTTGCTATTGTAAATATGTTTGTTGTTTTAGGAATTAGTCGCTATAGAGACAGATAAAGCCCTTAGGAGCTGGTGAGGAGCAAAATCAGAGCTAAAATAAGAGTGAATATTAGATTTTATTTAAAAAATAATTGTTATTTCTGTTCTGGAGTATTTGTTCTGTGCTTTGCGACTGACAGAGGACTAGTGTGTATTCATGTCCAGAATGCCATACGTTACTCACCCATACAGGTGTAGGTAGCCATAGTCCAGGTGAGGGCGCTAACCTGTCCTGCGTCCTTAGACTTCCACAGGCATTGCAGTTGGGCCAGTTTACTGGTTGCACTGATGAAAGTGCACAGGCTCTGAGAAGAGAGAGAGGGGAGGTCAGACTCATCATTATGACCAATGTGACTCTACCATTCAACTTAAAGGTGGAGTCAGTGATTCTAGAGATCGATGGTTGTCAAAATCACTATGTCAAAATCAGTGAATATTTTCTCGATCGGCTTTGTGCATTCAAAAAAAAATCTTGTGTTAATACACAGCCTAGGCTCTGTAAACTGGTATGTAAACAAAGGGGGCCCACAGTAGCTAGCAACATGCCTGTTTACAGAGCATTGTCTGTGTATTAACACTGGATATCTTACTTTAGCACCACACAGTATGGACCGGAGGAGATATTCACTGATTTTGACAACAAAAAATCTCCCGAATTGCAGACTCCATCTTTAATTTCAGATAGCTAACATTGTTGTTGCTGTTCTCTGCTATTTATATGCACACATGCCTTCAGACTCATTCAACTCATTTACCCGACAAAAGGCATTTGGCATTCATAAGGTGTGGGAGATATGCACACCAGGTGCAATGAGCTCTCCACCTCATTACTGCTGACGCGCCATCTCTCCTTTGCTTACTTTGAGACACACTGCCAAGTATGATTGATGTTAAAAGGGCTTTATTATTACCATAGCCAAGTCTATGATCCACTTATCCACAGTCAGGAGCCTCCAACCTCCAATGAACCTGGACACATTATGTCAAGGCCATAACATGCTGTATTAAGGGTTGTTGATTCTCTTCAAGCTCTATTTAGACAGACAGATAGATAGATAGATAGATAGATAGATAGATAGATAGATAGATAGATAGATAGATAGATAGATAGAAAGGATGGATATACTTTACTCCCACCCCCCACACAAACAAACACACACCCTAAAAACTAAGTGTAATTTGATTTGATTTAACCCTGCAGAAAGAGATGAAATGAATAAATAGCAGTGAAAGGATACACCAAGGCATAGATGAGGCTCTGTCGCAGGCTGCCATTGTAGTGAAGGATCAGGAGCAGTAGAATGACATCTGAGGACACAGAGGAAGGTTATAAACACACTCAACAGATCAATGTGGGGGGGGCTGCACTTTTCAACCCGCCCCACAACAACAAGCTAATATTTCTGATGTTGTTGTCAGGCAGTCTTTATTGTTTCGGTCGGCAGACGGGCCTCTTGGGAAGTGGATATGGGTACAGTTTAGAAGAGTGATGGGCTGTTGTTATTGAGGTGGTTGCATATGGCAGATCAATAGAGGTCATAGATGAGTTAATACCGCTCTCTAAGGAGACCCATGTCAAGTCATTTGTTTTCTATTACGTGTAGAAAACAGTTATTGCCTACATCAACCATGCGGATGGTCTATTGATTTTCCGTCAAACCCCCATGTGTGTAATATTAAACTGTGGGCCATGCACTTGTCAATTTGATGTTCCGCTTTGCTCTAACATGGCGAGTTACTGTGTTAGAGTTCTTATTTAAAGGCAATATAGATGGGACAGTGTGAGATTTTTAGCACCGACTGTGTTTCAAATTTAGAAACCAATTTCTGGCTCCACAAAAATAAATTGGACAGGAGAAAATTACAAACATGTACACACCCTTACATGAGATATTTGGACCCCTTAAATGAATCAATATTATTTTTTTTAAACTGGCACTTCACATAAACAGCAATCTGGTAGTTCATAAAAAAAAACTCACCTTGAGCAATGAGTATTGGATATTCCAGGTATGTTGGGGGTGGGTAGTCATAGTACATCTGGTATGTGACAAAAACTATGTACCTGTAAAACAAACGGTTCCATGTCATTGTGGTGTTGAGTTTGAAATCACACAGGCAACGATCAAAAACAAACGTGGCAGAAATGGAACGTAATGAGTGAGGGATTTTTCCTTTGCCGCCATGTCTGGGTTAGCTCAGGCATTATGACTGGCAGTGACACATTGTTTAATAGCCAAACAGTGGCAGGCGTCAACATAAAGTTCACATTGTCCAAGGAGGGGCTTGGCTAAACACAAACAGGATCACCACTTGACAAACTCCAGATATGTTTGCTTCAGTTACAACAAACTTGGCCCTCCAATTAGCGGTAGCCTTTAGCAAAGGAGTTGCTGACATTCTTCAGCCGGGGATCCTGTTGTTTACCAAACATGGCAGCTGGGTGTGTGTGTGTTTACAGGCTGTTGGCGTGCACAGCTTTCTATATGCGGCAGGTGGAAACTGATGCAAGTTGAAGTTGCCTTGATGAAAAAACAATCAAAAGTGACTTCAAATTAAAGCTGCACAAGGTGTGATGGTCAAATAGCTATCGGCTATTTGACAACAGGCCAGAATGCTGGAAGGCAAGCTTCAGTACACTGCACAGAGCTAGCTCATGTTGACCAGCCACGCCAGTTTGTGATGTTTTATACATTACAGACTGAATATCTCTCTCTCTCTGACAGCAGAGGAGGAAGTGATGCAATTTCATCAAGATTGATCTGAACAACACAACTTTCCACTTTCTCACTTCCTACATAAAGCATGAAAAAAAAAGCAAGGGTTGGCGGTTCGATCCCCGCTCTGCCACCAGTGTCATAGTTGTTGTGTCCCTGGGCAAGACACTTCACCCACTTTGCCTCGTGTGAATGTGTATGACTGCTGTATGTTTGAGGTGGTGGTCGGAGGGGCCGTAGGCGCTGAATGGCAGCCAAGCTTCTGTCAGTCTGCCCCAGGGCAGCTGTGGCTACTATGGTAGTTTACCACCACCAGTATGACTGTGTGTGAATGAATGGAACCTGGAACCCTGTAAAGCGTCTTTGAGTGCCTTGAAAAGCGCTATATAAATCCAATCCATTATTATTATTATTATTATTATGAATATCTCACTCAAGTGCTCACTCAGTCAAGGCATTGCATACTATGTAGCATTGAAATGTAACTTATTGTACCTTTAAGATGTGGTTCTATAGAAGAGGATTAAGGCCGGTAAGGTTCCAAGGGTTCCAAGTGTATTCTCAGAATCTATAACTGTATTCTAGTGATCCCATCCCAGAAACCTTTGCTCTTCCATTCACAAAATAGCTTTCTCTAGGACCTCTCATGCACACATACTGGCTGAAATCCTACAGCTTTGGTCAACATGACGCACAGTGACACTCTCACTGAAGTTGGTTCCCTAAAGGTTCTCATACCTCTAAGTTTAAAGTCAGAATACTGAGTTTGAAGTGACATCATTAACATTTTTTCACATTTTGGTCTAAACCTCTTTCATTGTGGTGGACATGCTGTGAATAGTGAAAATGGCACAGGAGAGTCAGTCTATTACAATGTAATACGTATATTTTATAAAATGGCTTTTTTATTGTTTCAATCTTGACACTGTACCCAGTGCAGCTTTATGGCTATAGGCGGTTTGACAGTAGCATGCACAATGACAGCTGCAGGCTTCTGCTCACCAACACAGTAGGGACATTGAGTGGAGTGCAGCTACAGCCGGGCACAGAGGAGAGAAAAGGACATTGGGAAATGATAGAGCCTTACAGACATGAAACAGCTTATAGTCCCAAAGTCACGTCCTATAGTGGAACATTAAAACATGCAATAAGTAGTTAGGTTAGGTGACATGTGTCCACCAACCCAACCAGGAATACCGGCTGTAAGTTTGAAGACAGTAAATGTCTAGCTTATCAATACCCCCTGTACACAAGAACCAGTGTGCTGCACTGATTTACAAGTGCACATGGCACTGTGGCATTAGGACATGTACAGACCTATGGAGGACACATTTCCTACACAACCTCAATAAATCACCAAATCCTCTGCTCTGACACAAACTGCACACTCGTTTTAAGCTTTCCCCGGTGGGATTAGGTTGTATTGGAGAGCAGCTGTTCAGTGTGTGTGTGTGTGTGTGTGTGTGTGTGTGTGTGTGTGTGTGTGTGTGTGTGTGTGTGTGTGTGGGTGTGTGTGTGTGTGTGTGTGTGTGTGTGAGTGTGTGTGTGTGTGTACACAGGAGACAATCTCTTAATGCCCTATATTCATTTTAAACTTAATCTTGAAAACAAACTGGTTGTGTATCCCTGTGGATGAGGCTGCTCTTCCTTTATTGTCCTTACGATAATGTTTTTAACTTTGGTTAAATTATAGCCTACCAAAGACAAGAATCATTATTTAGATTCGTTTGGATGTACCCAGCGAGGAACAGGAAGACAGCTTCACAACACATCAGCATTGAATAACAGTAAGTAGCAAAATAGTCTACACTGTGACTGCATAGTAGGCTATACCTTTATTTACATTTGTCACAGTTCATTTCCTTTCCCCCCATGCCACAAACTATACAGACAATAGATAAGAAATTATTATTATTAATTATTATTATTGACATAAAATAAATACTAATTAATTATTGTAGAAACTCAAATAACTTCTGCAATACATCACATACCCGGTCAACTCGAGGAGAAGGCTGTTGAGGCTGACTCCAGTTGATGATTTCGCACGCATGAGTAGAAAAATCTGAGGGAACTTGATCACCATGCACATGAACAGCGTGCTGAAATTAGCGACATGCAGCAACGTATCGGTCTGCATTGTGGAGATGAAAACAAAACAATACAAAGAATAAACTTTCCAACGTCAGACCTCAGTGAATTTTTTGCCACAAGTAGCAGCCAGATGTTTCTACCGCTGAGGATTATAAGCGTCAAGATAGAGGATTTCAATGAACTACTTCGGTTCTACACTTTCAAAGTAAAATCAATTAGAGCTCATTTTGAAATGCCGTCCAATTTATGGGTTTTGTTTTTGTAATTGCCGTAAAGATGGCCAACGTAAAATTCTCAATTTAGTTCATTGGTACACAATTAGCTATACTTTCCAAACAGTTCCAAGAAATTAGATGCGGTTACATTTTATTTCGAAGGCGAACACGTTATATTTTCTTTGCTTTTCTGTGAGCTTGACGGTTTCCTGTCAACTGGCGTCTATTCTCACTTCCGCATACATCCACTGCAAGCTGATTGGCTTGTTGTGCTCAGGCTCTAGACCGAAGCATTTCAAATGCTCACTTGAGTACATGTGATGTCTCTCTTTTCCTGCCTTCTTAACGTTCTTGAAACCACACTATGCATGTAGCCTATGCAATCATATTATGGAAAGCCTATATTCACTTTTACTTAAATAATACTATAAGAAACTCTCCAACTTGAATTATTGCAAAGTCTGCATTTGAAATAGCATCATAGTCTCCTTCTCTGTAGGCCTCCTTATTAAACATGATGTGGTAATATCTAGTACTTACACAACACAATCAATTCAGTACACCCAGACATTACAATGCAAACTCTTTATTCCAATGAGACAATGACTGCGAATACAATCTAGCCACATCCTGATCATACAACCATCTGATGATACATTTTTCAAATTCATTGAGGAGCAACATTTTCTGTTCAAAGACACAGGGGCAGTGATTTCGAACAATGTTGAAATATACAGAACGGCCTCTTAAGGCACCTACAACGGTACACATATCGGATACATGCTGCCGTTCACATATGGTGCAGATAGATACAAGCTACATCATCATGAAAGTCACACACATTTAAAGGTGTAGAAATAAAAGAATAAAAACAAATTGAGAACCAAAATAACATATGCTCTATGAGTATCAGTAACGATTTCTATCAGCTGTATTCTATGGTTTCTTAATTCTTTGGTGTTTTTCTGAGTGCTATTTGAGTGAATAGAGATGGGGTGGTGATACAGGCGCTCACTCCAAATCCAAATGTGATCATGTATCTTGTTAGATCATCAAGTGTTTTATAAAATACCTGATGGGGCTCAGATGACATGAATTTGACCCGTAGGTGTCCTCCCCTCTCACCTCCATGTATTAGTGAGCTATTGCCTTTAACATAAGCTTTGCACTGCTTTGCATACCTAAAACTACGAGTAAACATATTGTCGATAAAGTACAATATGATCATTAAATGACTGCATATCTATCTATGATACATATATATTAGATTAGCAGATGTAGGACAGCAAACACACCATTCTCTTATTTCCCCTGAATCCTTCCCTGATATGGCTTCTATACAGATGTCTGTATTTTACATAATATTCACTCTTCAATAAAAATGACAAATGACAAAAAAGCCCTACAACATTACAGGTGCGGCTCAGAAAAATTTGAATATCAATGAAAAGTTAAATTTTCTGTAATTTAATTTAAAAAAAATTAAACTTTAATATATTCTAGATTCATTACACATTAAGTGAAATGAATCTAGAATAAACCTACTTTTCAGAAGGTTGAGATTTCTGTATTATAAATGTTTTTTTTTTTAACTTTTTTGTTTTTTTAGATGCACCTGTTCATCACTTAGGCTATGGCAAGTATCACATCAAGACAAAACCCCTCTAAACTCCACATGAGGACAGTACAACCCCAGCCTTATAGAGTCCATGAGGGTGAAGACATTAGATGTTGATGTACAGAGTTTTTAGATGTGTGAGGTGACTTGTGTAGCGAGCAGTCTTATTAGCAGGGCTGCATCTCTGGATCCAGCTTGCGTTTGTGATTGTTTCCAGACCAGAGTAAGAGCCTGTCCAGTTTGACCAGTTCACTGCCCCGCGGAGTGGACAGTCTGCTGCCAAACGTCCTGTTGGTAGTGTTGGGGACGCGGTCGGAGAAGAGAGACACGTAGCTGGGTGAGGGTACTTCTGGCTTCAGCTCCCCCTACACACACACACACACACACACACACACACACACACACACAAACACACAGGGGTTAAGTCATATTAGCTACTATATTATACAGCTGAATTGTGAGCTGTAGCTAACGTGGCTAAAAGGTGCTCTGAGGAACTTTCAGTTTGCGTAAATTCTAGCACCCCCTTTGGACAAAAGCGGTAGTGTTTTTACTACGCCAGCTGTTGTTCCTGGGTGAGCGTACATGGACAAAGGCATTAAGATAAAATCTATATAAAAATAGCATTCTTTGCACTGATGGTTTCGTTTGCTGTTTCATGTAACGTATGATCATCAGAGGAAAAATTTGACTTTTTCAGAAATATTGAAAAGTTCCTCGTCGTAGCACCTGTAAAGTTGTCATTTAATGTAGCAGTGCCATTGGGGCTTGGTTGTCAGCTGTACTCAGATAGGATGCTTTCTACAACACTGTCATCAACAACTCAATCACTGAGTGTAAAGACATTACTTCAGTTTGATGCGCCATTATAAAGTGATTGTGTTTTACAACAAGCTGCTGCATTGAACCTAACGCTGCATCAGGCAGAATTGGCCTTATAGTTGTCAGCTGTAATAAGATAGGAGGCTTTTTACAATACTGCCATCAACAAGGATTCTCAGTCTAAAGAATTCACAGGGAGTGATATTTTAGATGAAAGCTACAGCACAATGAACTATTGCTGACAATAGAACATTTCAGATGATGGGGTTTATGTAGTAACTATTGCATTACTCACTGTATTAATACAAAAATATATTACCCCATATTCATTTGAATACAGTCATAGTAGGTTCAGCACCTGTTTACATGACAGGTAGGCTAGTTGAAATATCACAGGAATAACTACATTGGTGAAATTCTCTCTCTCTCCCTCTCTATCTCTCTCTCTCACACACACACACACACACACACACACACACACACACACACACACACACACACACACACACAGTTTTAGTCTTACCATCTGATCATAGTTCTTGAGAAAACCCCAGTTCTTCTCCCTGTGGACCAAGATGTATTGGTAAAGCCTGTATGGATTCAATGACCTAGAAAACTAGCTAGGCTACAACTTTCAAACGAGTGCAAGAATTTAGTTTGAAAGCAACATCAGAGGTTCTTCTCACCATTCCCGCACTCCTCTCCTCTCACTCAATACCACGTCTCTCCACAACTGGTCCTGTTTGATGGGTTCCTTCAGGTCTGCTTTCTGCTCTGCGGCGGACGCAGCGTCTCCTTTAGCGGCGTAGTGTGTCCTGTTCTCTGCAGGAGGCTGGCTCGTTCTGGGCCTGCTCCCATTGTTTCGTTCTGGTAACCGGTACCCAGCCGAGGACACGCGCCTTACACTGTTCAAGTCCATCATGGTAGCTAGATTCAAAAGTAATGCTGCCTGCTACTAGATTGGGAAAACTGATTTGGACATATAACGCAAGATTGAAGATAAAAACAAGTTGTGGTCTCTGCGCATTGAGCGGAGTGCGTGTAGAGAAATCACTGCCAGCGCTTGCTTGAGCCTTTTTGTTTACGTTTCCATGGAAACTGTGAGAGGGCAAATAAAAACAGTTTCAAAATAAAATTTCGCGTTTAAAAAGCCCTGTAGTAGGCTACCATAGACATATATACGTATACGTGTATATTATATCTATGGTAGGCTTCCATTTACCATCAGGGCGTTTGCAACAAGTGAGAGCATACTGGTCTTGAAGCACAAGTTAGGCCAGGTTCAGATCAACCTAAAATGAGGACAATTTGACACAACAGCTTCTGTCTGTGGCCTATGATGCACTGACCTGTGTTCACTTTCCATTCGTTTTTTTGTTTATCAAGAGGTTCCTTATTTCATCATTTGAAGAGCTATTTTACCACCTAGGCTACACCAAAAAAAAAAATTTTAGTAGGCCTATATAAAAACCAAACATTGAGCAGCTCAAATTTGTTCTCTCTGTATCACTGATGCTGACACACACTCCTGCAGATGATAAAACATATTCCATGTCTCGTTCAGAGTGTTTCAGAATATGCGTAGTAGGCCTAAAGACCCGTATTACGGCGAACGCGGAAGTGCTAGTGCAAGTAGCCTATTGATTTTTAGGCCTACTACCATGGACATATAAAGAAATACTACGCATATTCTGAAACACGCATCCTCAAAGTGAGTGTCAAAGTGTCAAAGATCATATCCAGTTGAAAAGTGTAGGCTACCTGTTAAAAATAAGTGAGTAGCCTATGTCTTCAAACACTTGAATAGGAAATGTGCTTGTAAAGAAACAGCTTGCTTTTAGAGATATGCACATTCAAACTTTTCTGAATTATTTGGAAATTTCAAAACTATGCCCAAAATTATTTTTTATCAGATTAAACCATCCTTATGTGTAGCCTACAACCAGACGTTAATCTACCATTAGACCCCATAATTCTTTGTGTTAATTTTTTTCTTTAAAAAAAGTAGGAAACAATAAGTGCCTCGAGACTTGCTGATTTATTTGATATGTTACATTTTTGATTTATTTAATTACATTTTTTAATTTGTTGTTTTGAAAAGTAAGTGCTTACTGTAGTATCTCTTTGCTCAAGATTGCTGCTTGCTATAATGAGTAACACGTTAATATGAAAATGCCTGTTTTGTATTTTGAAAACTTCGAATAAAGAAAAAGATTACCTTTATTTTGAAGATTTGAAAAATAAGGTTACAATAATATGCCTTTACTGTGAAACCGGATGTACCATAGACATGTAGCATACTGGATGGATGGATGGAAATTTAATCCGTGGCTGACATGTCATTTTCCCAATGAGCGTATTAAAACGAGCTGCAGGGTTAAGGTAACGTATAGGTCTTTTTTTCCACATAGCCTACCGTTAGCTAAACATGACATGTATTTCTATTTTGTAGTTCTACAGTACATTATAAACTGGTAGGATGCTCGGGCCAGTGTAACACTATCCTTACCTCTGAAGAGCTAACAGATATGGAATGTCAACTCTCGTGGCAACTTTTCTCACATTTTATGAGCATAAAACCTATGGCTGCTGACTACTTATTTACGAGGCATGGAATAAAATAAATATTAAGCAGTGTAGTTTTCTTACGTGCTGTCTTTTTACCATATGCTAGCCAGCTAACATTTTGGTGCCAGCTACAGTATGTTATCTATGCTAATGTAGGGCTAAATATGTGTTAACATCCAACGTTGATGCGTAATTAATTAAATGAGCGTTATGACATCTGATAAGCTCGCATAGCTTCAGCTGTCCTTAATGCTACACACCTGTGAGACGAGGGAGAGCTAGGTGGACCTCTTCGCCTCATGATAATTGACTAGCTAAAAGCAAGTGTCACATTACGACATAAATGTAGCTCTTTCATGTAGCCTACACATTCTATATAGTATAATAAGCAGCCCTTTGTTTGTTACTAACTTGCATAGCAGTTATATTTCTGTGGGACAAAATGTGTGAAAAGCTGAGTTTTTTCCCCCGGTTGTATGCTATCTCTGACCGGGATGCTCACAGGTGTTTTCAGTAATCGAGGCTGATTAGACCGCCTCTTATTGAAGGCAGGTGACAGGGCTGGCTAATTAGGCTAAGGGTAAACACCTATGTTTGCGCACCATTTGTGTGTAGGGTCTTTTGATGTTATGGTATTCAATTAAATGAACCTAAACCGAAATTCCTTAGCACAACATGTATTGTATTCAGTGGCATACAAACGAAACTTTTTAATTTTGAATACAACTGAGACATTGTTTATGTTATTACTGGTAACACCAGTGCTTTCGCTACCAAGACAAATCCAATTGTTTTGTGTGAAAAATGTAGGCCTATATGACTGGACCTGTTGCTCTTCACTTCCTGTAGTATCTTCTATATGGCTGCATACTACTGTTAGCTTAAAACATTTTCTTTTGTCCCATTAAAACAACATACTTTTCTTATAGTAAAGTGTATTTTTACAAAATTTCGTTGTCTTGTACAATGACAATAAAGTTCTATTCTATTCTATTTTTGCGGGAGGGTGCGGGTTCAGCTGCTCCCTCTTTCTGTAGCTGGTACTGTTGCCTAATGCCTATGGGTGCTTTGGCAGGGGGCTCCCAAAGGGGAATGGGTCACTGGCCTCTTAAAGTGAGGGACAGTTGTCCTAATAAGAAACACTCTGCTGCCCTTTTTACACTGTGTTTGTTTGCACTGTCACCCTAAAGCCACATTCCCTGCATAGTGGGTCTTGTGGTACCAGTCAGATGAGATAGCAGTGGGGTCAGCACATGACTGGAAAGTGAGAGTGATATGCCAGCCTGGGAGAGTCAAAGTGAGTAGGCTGTAAATAGCAACTAGACCTGGGAGTCAGGGGATCAACAGGATATAACCAGAGAGAGAGAGAGAGGGGAGGGGGCACTGTTGGAGATAGAGGAAAGGACTGTCTATGTGCTTGTTATTTCTGGTTAGTTGTTCTGCTGGACCCAGGGTGTGTCTCCTGATCTGAGCTCTCATGGAGATCAACAAAGAAAAGCATAAAGGAGGAGAGGACAGTGAGTGTTGGTTTGTTTGGAAGTGTTTTGTGCTTTTCCCGTCTTAGCTGTGTGTGTGTGTCGGCTTGCCGGCTTGCAGTTCAACCTCCTTCCTTTTTAATGTCAGGGTTTGGTTATATTTTATTTATTTTTTACTATTGTCCTCCTCATGCATTTACCGTTATGCACATGAATACATTAGACCTTGTCACTCTTTTGTATAGAAATGCCACAGACCTCACAGGAAAAATGGTTTCAACATGATGATAATGACAGCGTTGACTGTGCTGAAATGTGTGTAATAGTTACAACTGTTAGGGTTACTTTAAAGATTATGATGTAAACATTATTAAGGCTGTTGGTACTGTCATAATGTACTACCAGTTACTTTACTTACCAGTAAATGCCACCTTGATATCTAATCTGACACACATGTCTCAGTAACATACAGTACTAGTCCTGCTTTAAAGGCAAATGGAGAAGCTCATTGTTTTAATGGGACGGTGCCAGATCAACCAAAAGCTTCGGTTAAGTCATTTCTATTCCTCAAATAAGTGGAGTTGTCAGTTCTTTGTTGAGATGAGACCTAATTGTGTTGTCAGAATAGGACTTGTAACGTTGTTGTTGTTGTGTGCCACAGGCCTTGAGGGGGAGATGACAAAGGAGGATGTTTCAGAGTGTGTGGAGGGAGACACTGTGCTGGGCTGGACCTCTTCCCATCAGCGGCCACTCATCCACCAGGTGTCCTCTGCACCAATGCCCAGTGACTGTGGTGAGGATCCACACACACACACACACACACACACACACACACACACACACACACACGCATTCATTCAATAGGCACAGTGGAGCGCTGTGACATTTCAGGCTAATTAACACACTCACTGCAATACCAAAGAGACTATGAAAAGATTAAACAGCTCTATGACTGGAGCTGGAATTGGAAAAATGCTTCCACTGCATTTTTGATCACACACTTGAAATAATGATCAGTTGATGACACGTTAAAAGTCTCAAGCTTTAACGATCAGAATGAAGATGATCCAGACGGGATGAAAGATCAAAGTCCTGAACACTAAATAACTGCTGATGTGAGCCCCGTCTCTTCTGGTGCTAGTAGATATCTAGTTTCTCAATTTCTTGCTCATCATTTATTATCGTTATCATTTAATGTCATTTTTAATATTGTGAGTGAGCCACAGTTTGGATGGTTTCATTCAACAATAAATGATGGTCACATTTCTTCCATATTTGTTTTCTCTATTTCTAAAAGGCTAACGTGTTATCAGTGGATTCTGAGTGCTGGCGTACAATCCATTTTTTAAACCAGAACAAAATTAATTAAATCATGTTGATATTGAATAGTGTGAAGGGATCTTAAATTGAATATCTTTTATGAATTTCAGTCAATAAAGCAAATACAGAAGGTTTGACGCTGGTTAGATCCAGTGTTGGCATTCTCTGTGAATGGCCAAGCTTATGTGTTTTCAGCCTCAGTAGGATTTTTAACGTTTCCCTTGGTGTAGGCCATACTATCAACTCTCACTGATCTGATTTCATTCGCCTCCACCATCACAGCAAATACATTTCCCAAGAGTAGTCATTTGATTGAATCGATTGAACAATCTGTTGCAGTAAGTTAATGTATTTGGTGGCAGAATTTCACACATGCTCTCTTCATATGCATACTGGTAAATAGAACATAAGGCTATGGATTCCCAGTTTCACTTATTCAGGCAAAATACAACTTCATTAAAATGTACTATCTCTGTGTTTTTTTTTGTCCCCAGAATTCTCCTTCTTTGACCCAGATGAGCCCCAATGCAGGGAGGTTCTTGTGGATCCCAGCACCTCCATACCAGAGCTGTTTGCTGTGCTCAGGCAGTGGGTTCCCCAGGTTCAGAAGAACATCCACCTCATCGGCAATGAGGTCAGTGTGCTTTGATCTTTTTAATTACATTGCCTTTGTGCAAACCCTTCTCTGTTGGTGCTCACACTTCACACATGCTAATTGCGCGTGTGTGTGTGTATGTGTGTGTGTGCGCGTGTCTGTACGCACGACCACGTCCTAGGGGACTGTTCATGTGTGCCAGGAAGCCGACGTTATGTTGATGTCTGATCACACACACACCGCTGAAAACTGCAGACGTTTGTGTCCTCGCGGGTTCTGAACAGAGCGGACAATGTTTCTCCTCCTGTTGCTTCGACAGCAACTGCCACCCGCGGCAGTTGATTTTATATACTATCTATGCCCCCGACACAGACGTGGCCGTTAGCAGTTTAAAACTTTAAAACACGGCACGGGCTAACGTACTGCTATGTTTTGCTGCGCGCAGCTACTGATCCTGGGTCAGCCACAACGTTAGAGCGACTGTGGCACAGAGCCGGTGGGATGTACGGGGCGGATCATTCTGCACATGCGTTAAATGCGTAAAAAAAATTAACGCCGATAATTCCAGAAATGAATCACCCTGCGTTAACGCGTTAATTTTGACAGCCCTAAATAAAACTCTTAATAAATACAAGTTTTTGGGTTGAGACCCTGATGAGAAACCCTCAACCCACATCCACCTAGAACTAAATAAAGTAGCTGCAATCCAGTTAAAGTCTCAATGGTGAAAGCAGACTGTTTTTTCTCACAGTCTGACTTAATAAACGCTACCCTTGACAAATGCATGCTCCGTTTGTTGATGTCAGTTTACGAAACAATTCTTATCCAGATTTAAAGTTGAGTTTTTAGTCCCAGCTTACTGGTCATTTATCAGATCAGTGCCCTGAGGTTCCTTTTAGTCTGTTATGTAATACTTCTGCACAGTGACAAACCACTTGTCTCTGCACAGATTCTAAAGAGAGGCTGTGGTGTGAACGATCGAGACGGTCTCACAGATATGAGCCTACTGCACTACTGCTGCAAGGCTGGGGCCCCGGGCATCGGTAAGTATGGACAGTAGTGTTGAATAAAAACTCTCAGCTGGTCTGTAAAAGTCTATACACATGTTCTATGTCTTGTACATTAAGTGTGCTTACTTTATCTTGCTACTTTGACCACTGAAGAAGCTGACATACTCTATGTTCATACACCTATACTCACACACACACACACACACACACACACACACACACACACACACACACACACACACACACACCTGTATCCCTGCTGTTCCACAGGTGATGCAGAGACAGCAGCCTCCTTTGCCCGCCAGCTCCTGTCCCTGGGTGCTGATCCTAACCTGCGCTCCAGATGGACCAACATGAGGGCCCTGCACTATGCTGCTTACTTTGATGTGCCCCAACTTATCCTGGTCGTGTCACACAGCTCACAGCCTGGAGGTGAGAGCAGGGCAAACATTTCTATTTTCAAATCCAATTGCAGTATGGTAAAACAACTGAGTTTCCTGTTATGAGGTCCACCCACTAGCTAGAATTCAACACAACATCCCTGCATTGCAGCCTCGTATTGGGTTTTTGTTATAGTTGTCAGAGAAGTATTGATTGTACTTTATGGAGGGTGAAGTTTGTGGTGCTGTTGCATTACATGGTAAGGTTTTTCTAAAATGTGTCCACCACATTTGAACTCAGTGGGTCACTGTGGATATTGGTGTAGCTACAAGCCACTCTCATTTTATGCAGACAGTGATGTTGCAGCATGGATACACTTGTAAAGTTGCAGCAGGAATTTACTACAGATTGATTACATTACTTTTAATTATAACTGGTTTCACTCGTGTGCGGAGTCCAATTTATCAAAGTGCCTGCTCAGCAGAAATAGCTGATGATGCTGGAAGCTAGATGGAATGAGGAATATGGAAAAAGCATTGTGCACTGTAGTCTGTGGTGGAAACGCTTGCCTCAGTAAGTGAAAATTGCAGATGGACACAGTGTGTGGAATAATTTCCTATAATTATTTATGGGGGCGGGACCTGATAAGCCTTTGGCTTCTTCCGTCTCCCTTCGGACAACACAAAGTATGATGTATGAATATTTGCAAGAGAAAATTGTGTATTGTGTGGAATTGTCCGAAAGAATAATAAATAAATAAATAATTCATTACACATAAGCAAGGAAAATGTACTGCACAGTGTGCCATGCACAGCTGTTTAGGTGTGTTTGTTGTAGCACAGAGTTGAGTGTAATGGTATTATTAATTATATTGAGCATAGTTTGGCAGCATGATCAGGTAATTTCTTGTTATATATTTGGGATACTGACAATGTTATTTTGTTATTTACATTGTGTTTGTACCCTCTGTGAAACAGCTTTTGTGTAATGAGTACCGAGTAGAGAGACTTGTTAATGCCCAGTTGCACTGTGTATACAAATAGTCATTATTAACAACAACAGACACCCATTTAAGTTACCGTATTTGCTCTGCATATCTTTGACTTTTTATAATAGTAGAATGTATTCTAAGGGAGATCAAATGATTCCTTTGGGGTTGATGCCAGAGGCTATTGCTTATGGTTAAGTACACACTGCCAGGGATATAAAAAAATACTTTGAAGAAGACAAAGATATACTTTATTTATCCCCGGAGGGAAATTCAGTGTTAAAGCCACTACGAGTAACATTGCACGTTGGCGGCCCCTTTGGACAAAAACTGTAGTATTTTTACGACGCCAGCTGTCGTGAAGCTGTTTTCTAGCTCGTGTCGGGCGTGCGAGATTCAAATGATCAGGAAGCGATATAGTGCATGTTCGTGTGTTGAAAGTGTGAGGGCACCGGACTCTTTTCGGCTCCTTGAGAGTGGTTAGTGACACAGCATCAACTAGTGCCAGTCAGTGCTACACACACCTGATTGCAATGAGTTGATGCAGTGTCACCTCTCACGGAGCTGAAAGATTGCACAAAGCTAATGAACGAGAGACAGCAGTTAGTATGGATCACGATGAGGTAATGTGTTATGTGGTTGTAAATAATGACTATTTCAGATGAATAATGGTCATCTGATGATGCTGGTGAGGCAAAGTAAACTTTGTTTTAGTAGGCTACCGCTCATTCATTTAGGAGTAAACACTGCAGTCTGATTCGCTCCTGTGAAATTGTGTATACGTTGCTTGGCAACGCCTTCCCGCCTGTCTACCACTTTCCCTTTTAGCTTTTCTTCATTGCATTTTCTTTTTTTTCTTTGATGGTTCAGCCCCGTTATCAGTCATTATGACGACAAACAACTGTCTCAAACAAGGCTCCCGCTCCCCTTCCCTCACCTGGAGGGATAGGCTTCTCAAATCGCGTTGCTGAGCCACACTGAAATCTGCGACCAATACAGATATGTGACCATAGAGTATGCACGCGTGAACCGAAAATCGGACTGGGTGTGCGACCAGACCAAAAGCAGTAATAAAAACTATATAAAAACGTCTTTCTTTGCACTGATGGTCTCGTTTGCTGTTAAAGGTAATTTATGACTATCAGAGGAAACATGAGGCTATTTAAAAGATATTTAAATGTTACTCGGAGCTGCTTTAACACAGCATACTGTAAACTCCCTGAGAAACCTGGTTCATGGAGGAACCCCCTGTATTGTCCAACTGTTTTCAAGTTCTCCTGTGTGAATATCAGGTTGATCTCAGTGTCTTTATTTGCAGTAAGTAACTATCTTAAATCATCAATCCCAAAAAGTCTAATATAAGTAACCAGTGTCCCCTGATTGACTTTTCTTTGTAGAGGTAGATGCCACCTGCAGTGACTTTGACTTTGGCACGGCCCTGCACATCTCTGCCTCCAACCTCTGCATGTCAGCTGTCAAATGTCTCCTGGAGCTGGGAGCCAACCCGGCTTTCAGAGTAAGTTACATTGTTTACTTACATACACTCACTCACTCACACACACACACACACACACACACACACACACACACACACACACACACACACACACACACACACACACACTTACACTTACACTTCACTTACTTGACTGAATTGTTTTCATCCAAACAAAATATTACATTTGATCCTATTCTGTCTAGACTTTTTTTTCCCCCTCATACTTGTCCAACTTGTGCTGAGCCCTGATGAGAGCAGGTCCTTCTACACTCCAGGCTCAATACAGGTGAAACTCGAAAAATTAGAATATTGTGCAAAAGTCAATTTATTTCAGTAATTCAACCTAAATGGTGAAACTAATATATTATATAGACTCATTACATTCAAAGTGAGATATTTCAAGCCTTTATTTGTTATAATTGTGATTATTATGGCTTACAGTTTATGAAAACCCCAAATTCAAAATCTCAGAAAATTAGAATATTACATAAAATCAATAAAAAAAGGATTTTAAATACAGAAATGTCGGCCCTCTAGAAAGTATAATCATGCATATGTACTAAGTACTTGGTATGGGCCCCTTTTGCATGAATGATTGCCTAAATGCGGTGTGGCATGGATGCTATCAGCTTGTGGCACTGCTGAGGTGTTATGGAAGCCCAGGTTGCTTTGATAGAGGCCTTCAGCTCGTCTGTAGTGTTGGGTCTGGTGTGTCTCATCTGCCTCTTGACAATACTCCATAGTTTCTCTATTGGGTTCAGGTCAGGAGAGTTGTCTGGCCAACCAACACAGTAATACCATGGTCAGTCAACCAGTTACTTGTGGTTTTGGCACTGTGGACAGGTGTCAAGTCTTGCTGTGAAAAAGTAATTCAGCATCTCCATAACACTTGTCAACAGACAGGAGCATGAAGTGCTCTAAAATCTCCTGGTAGACAGCTGTGGTGACTTTGGACTTGATAACACAATGGACCAACACCATCAGATGACATGGTGCCTCAAATCATCACTGACTGTTGAAACTTGACAGTGGTCTTCAAGCCCCTTGGATGTTGTGCCCCTCCACTCTTCCTCTAGACTGTGGGACCTTGATTTCCAAATGAAACGCAACATTTAATTTGGATCAGTGATGATTTGAGGTATCATGTCATCTGCTGCTCTTAGTCCACTGTGTTATCAAGTCCAAAGTCACCACAGCCATCTGCCAGAAGATTTTAGAGCACTTCATGCTTCTGTCTGTTGACAAGCTTTAATGTGATGACAATTTCCATTTCCAGCTAGACTTTATGGTACTGCCCACAGTATCATAAACCACTGGTAACTGGTTGACTGACCATGGTATTACTGTGCATGAATTGCCAGACAACTCTCCTGACCTGAACTCCATAGAGAAACTATGGACTATTATCAAGAGGAAGATGATACACACCAGACCCAACAATACAGAGGAGCTGAAGGCCACTATCAAAGCAACCTGGGCTTCCATAACACCTCAGCAGTGCCACAGACTGATAGCATCCATGCCACGCTGCATTGAGGCAATAATTCATGCAAAGGGGGCCCAAACCAAGTACTTAGTACATATGCATGATTATACTTTCTAGAGGGCTGACATTTCTGTATTTAAAATGCTTTTTTTTATTGATTTTATGTAATATTCTAATTTTCTGAGATTTTGAATTTGGGGTTTTTATAAACTGTAAGCCATAATAATCACAATTATAAAAAATAAAGGCTTCACATATCTCACTTTGCATGTAATGAGTCTGTATAAGATATTATTTTCACCTTTTAAAGTTGAATTACTGAAATAAATAAACTTTTGCACGATATTCTAATTTTTCGAGTTTCACCTGTATATTCAAAGGTTTTGTTTTGACACACAATCACACTGAATGAATCTATGTGGTAAGATGTTAATATTTGTCTGTATCCTACCTATAGCTAGCTATACATGTTAACGTAATACATTTCTAAGATCGGCCTGATATTTACATTGAATTGATGGGAGACATTTGCCCAAAGAAGCCTTGATGCTCATGTACATGTTTTTTTTTCACATTTCCGAATTGGAATTTCTTGGCTAAATTGGCAGGTAACACCTAAAATGTCAACTGTTCTCACTACACATTTCCAATACATGTTTTGAATAGATCTCTATCACTTGAATACTCTCTCAGGGCTCAGTCTATCAGCCTAGTTCCTCTCAGTTCAAGTCATTTACATTTACAATATATGTTAATGACATGTCCTTTGCATTAAACAAAAGCATTCTTTCAGATTCATTGAAGCTGTTTGTGAACTTGTGCCTGTTATTTGTAAGCACTAATCTTCCCACTGGAGGTCACCAAAGCACTGTACTCCATAATCCAATAATTCCCCTGCTCAGAGATGAGTGTAGACGCTCTATCCATTTGTGTGCAAATGAAAAATATGCCGGTTGATATGAACCGGCTCGTTAAAAAACACAAAAACATTGATTAAATGGGTTAGAGTCATGGGCATGTTGTCCTCATAATAACACCATTGAGTGAAGCTTCTTTTCTTTCTACATTATCATATTTTACTGCTTTTAATTAGCCCTAGATATACACTCACCGGCCACTTTATTAGACATGATCAAGACAATATACTGAAGTCAAACTGAGCATCAGAATGGGGAAGAAAGGTTGTTTAGGTGACTTTGAACATGGCATGGTTGATGGTGCACGGCAGGATGGATCCATACTTTCATGTTGTTTACGCCAAATTCTGAACCTGCCATCTGAATGTCGCAACTGAAATCGAGGCTCATCAGACCAGGCATGATTTTTCAATCTTCTATTGTCCAATATTGGTGATCCTGTGAGAATTGTAGCCTCATTTTCCTGTTTTTAGCGAACAGGAGTGGCACCCGGTGGGGTCTTCTGTTGATGTAGCCCATCTGCTTCAAGGTTGGTCGTGTTTTGCGTTCAGAGATGGTATTCTGCATACCGCGGTTGTAACGAGTGGTTATTTGAGTTACTGTTGCCTTTCTATCATCTTGAACCAGTATACCCATCCTCCACTGACCTCTGACTTCAACAAGGCATTTTACGTCCGCACAAATGCCTTTTTGTGATGGAAGTTCTGTTAAGGCTGGAGGTCAACTCAGGTGGAAGAATATTTCAGCAGACTTGGATGAATTATGAAGCAATATTTATTACAGACTTGGCCAAGGAGAACCGGACTGCAACTCTCGTGACTTGCACTTCAATTCTGCCAAACTCATGTTTAGAGCTGTGTTTTAACCTCGCACTATCTCTACCACCTCCCCGGCTCGGGCACCAAGCGTACCAATGTTTTGGTTCAGAGCTGAACACAGTGAACCATAACATTCTGGAGTCTATGGAGATGAGACTTTATCTATACAACTGACCTAAGTGTCTCCTAACAGGCTCCAAGGCTGACCTAGAGTCTGAGAGACAGACACACAAGATAGGCATATATGGCCTATTAATCTTTCCCATTAATATTGCAACTAAAGACCCAAAATTCCCTCACACCGCTCACTGGATATTTTTTCTTTTTTGGACCATTCTCTTTTAACCCTAGAAATGGTTTAGAGTGAAAATGCCAGTAGATCAGCAGTTTCTGAGATACTCATACCAGCCCTCCTGGCACCATCAACATTGCCATATTCAAAGTCACCTAAAACCCCTTTCTTCCTCATTCTGTTGCTCGGTTTTAACCTCAATAAGTTGTCCCGTCCAGGTCTACATGCCTAAATGCATTGAGTTGCTGACATCTGATTGGCTGATTAGTTATATGTTTTAACAAGAAAATTAACCGCTGTACCTAATGAAGTGGCCGGTGAGTGTATGTTGCATTGGTTTCTACAAGAACTGATACTGTTAAAACTTTCTTGCCCCTGTAATCTTCTTCACATTTTCAAAGGACCCATATTTCTGCTTTGACCCAACACATTTTGATTGAGGTATAACACATAGACCTCTCATGTGAGTGTATCTAAGTCGTACAATTGAGTATGCATGGAGAAAAGAAACATTAACATTTCAATTATGCTGTCTGGAACATGAAGAACTACAATATCTCTGAAATTCAGTACAAAATGTAATTTAGTGAAAAATCTGCAAATCTTCTCATTATCGGCCCATTTTTCAGCACTGTATTTAATTAAGTATAGGGATGTGCATTGATTTGAAGGATGCTCCACCTACCAAATGTTGACACTTGCAGTTGAGGAATGTCATTGGTGGCTGGCTTGGCACAACACCAGAGCGAAGAAATGCAGTTTACACTTTTATAATTTTCTTTTGAGTAAAGGTCAGACTTGGCAGTGGTTTAATTTGATATTCCTCCTCTGTGGCCATTCACAGGTTTATCACAACAAAGCTGGATGTGAGCAGTGGAAAATGTAGCTGACCTTCATGCTTCCCTTCCCACATATAACTCATCATACTTTCCATTATGAACAAGTTGCTGTAGTGGATCGTTCACTTGATTGTTCTAGTTTCTGCTTCGAATTGAGTCACTGTTGCAAGTCTGTTTTGTATGAGCTGAATTTTCAGTGGATAGGGTGAAGTCATCCAATTCTCAAGTTTTGTTAGCTGATACAGCTCCCATGGGCTGTATCTGAGTGTTACGTATGTTGCTGAAAACCTACAAGTTGTTATAACTTTGTTTGGTTTAACTCTAGTATATCAGCTCCGCTGTCAACTTCTTGAATAGGTAGAAGAGGTTGAGCTTACTGCTTGGTATAGATTTAAACATCACACGGAGGCTGGTTAAAGCATTTACAATCTCCCAACAGTCAGATCACTTACAGTGCATGATTGCTTGTGTTTAGAATATACATATTTAGTACTTTACTACCCTACTTACTCCTGTACAACAACTGGTGTTGTTTTGAATATCGCTATATTGAGATGTTTCAAATATTCTTCAAGTGAATAAATGTTAGTGGACAAAACATTAGCAGTTCAGTACAGAAATCCAGCCTCAAAGTAGACCAGAATTTAACTGAAACCTCTTTGTCAGTTTTGACAAAATTGAAGATAATAATTTGAACAACGAGGGATTCCTTGTAGGGCTGCTGTACTGCATCCTGTTACATTGTTCAACTGTTCCTACACTCAACAAAAATATAAACGCAACACTTTTGTTTTTGCTCCCATTTTTCATGAGATGGACGTAAAGATCTAAAATTCATTCCAGATACACAATATTACCATTTCTCTCAAACATTGTTCACAGATCTGTCTAAATGTGTGATAGTGAGCACTTCTGCTTTGCTGAGATAATCCATCCCACCTCACAGGTGTGCCACATCAAGATGCTGATCTGACATCATGATTAGTGCACAGGTGTGCCTTAGACTGTCCACAATAAAAGGCCACCCTGAAATGTGCAGTTTTGTCTCACAGCAAAATGCCACAGATGCCACAAGCATTGAGGGAGCGTGCAATTGGCATGCTGACTGCAGGAATGTCAACCAGATCTGTTGCTCGTGCATTGAATGTTCATTTCTCCACCATAAGCCGTCTCCAAAGGCGTTTCAGAGAATATGGCAGTACATCCAACCGGCCTCACAACCGCAGACCACGTGTAACCACACCAGCCCAGGACCTCCACATCCAGCAGGTTCACCTCCAAGATCGTCTGAGACCAGCCACTGAGACAGCTGCTGAAACAATTGGTTTGCATAACCAAACAATTTCTGCACAAACTGTCAGAAACCGTCTCAGGGAAGCTCAACTGCATGCTCGTCGTCCTCATCGGGGTCTTGACCTGACTCCAGCTCGTCGTCGTAACAGACTTGAGTGGGCAAATGCTCACATTCGATGGCGTCTGGCACGTTGGAGAGGTGTTCTCTTCACGAATGAATCTCGGTTTACATTGTTCAGGGCAGATGGCAGACAGCGTGTGTGGCATCGTGTGGGTGAGCTCTTTGCTGATGTCAATGTTGTGGATCGAGTAGCCCATGGTGGTGGTGGGGTTATGGTATGGGCAGGCATCTGTTATGGACGAAGAACACAGGTGCATTTTATTGATGGCATTTTGAATGCACAGAGATACCGTGATGAGATCCTGAGGCCCATTGTTGTGCCATACATCCATGAACATCACCTCACGTTTCAGCAAGATAATGCACGGCCCCATGTTGCAAGGATCTGTACACAATTCTTGGAAGCTGAAAATGTCCCAGTTCTTGCATGGCCAGCATACTCACCGGACATGTCACCCATTGAGCATGTCTGGGATGTGCTTGACCGGCGTATACGACAGCGTGCACCACTTCCCACTAATATCCAGCAACTTTGCACAGCCATTGAAGAGAAGTGGACCAACATTCCACAGGCCACAATTGACAATCTGATAAACTCTATGCGAAGAAGATGTGTTGCACTGCATGAGGCAAATGGTGGTCACACCAGATACTGACTGGTTCTGAGTCCCCAGATCCCCAATAAAGCAAAGAAATGCACATTTCAGAGTGGCCTTTTATTGTGGACAGTCTAAGGCACACCTGTGCACTAATCATGATGTCAGATCAGCATCTTGATGAGGCACACCTGTGAGGTGGGATGGATTATCTCAGCAAAGCAGAAGTGCTCACTATCACACATTTAGACAGATTTGTGAACAATGTTTGAGAAAAATGGTAATATTGTGTATCTGGAATGAATTTTAGATCTTTAAGTCCATCTCATGAAAAATGGGAGCAAAAACAGAAGTGTTGCGTTTATATTTTTGTTGAGTGTATAAACGGAAAACAAAGTGTTAATGTACATCTTGCAAAATCTTGAGTCATTCCTATGTGTTACAGATTAGTTCAAGTGGCAAAACCATTTGCCATTTGTATGTGGCTGACTTTGACGGGTAAAACACCGCTACAATGTTTGAGCTTGGCCCCAAATTGCTCCCGATGGTTCAGACAGCGCCTTGCATGGCAGCTACTGCCATCGGTGTTTGAGTGTATGTATAAAATGTGTATTGTGAAGCGCCTTGTGACCCTGGTCTGTGAAGGGCGCTATATAAATAAAGCTTACTTACTTACTTACTTACTTGCATTGTGTTCACTGCACTTAAATGAAATGCAGCAAAAGTATAAATGAGTGATATAAGTGTTCTGTTGAATAACATATCCACCTAATGCACAAATGGGGAAATGAGTAGGTGGAATGTTGTACAGAAAAAAAAATCCACACTGAACTAAACATTTTTTTCCCTGAACCATTCCTGTTATACTGTCTCAGAAGACAGCAGAGCAGCCCAAAAGCATTCATTCAGGCCAATGACGTTGCATGTACATTATCTCAGTGTTAGAACATGTTCCCATTGTCTGTCACACCTGCACAGCCTTGGAGCTTGCTGTCTCTCTCAACTCTCACTGACTTTAGCTTCTTTGAGCCACTTGACTGGATGTTAGGTGCCTGCTGATCAGCTCCTTTGAAGCACACAGGGCAGATTTAGTTCTGATAAGATTTAAGATTGTGTTAAACCAAGCATCCTTTTGGCTGATCCGCTCTACATTTTGGAATGGAAGCACAATACTGCTTCTGTATTATCTGATGTCATATCAGTCTGTTGTCAGAAGAACTTACCACATTTTATATTGATCAAAACTGATTATTTACATACAATTTACTTGGCATGTTGGCAAATAAAAAATTATGATTTGATGATTTGATTTGATATTAATATTTTTAGTATTGCCCTCGGTGCAACTTTCTTGTATCTTCCTAAAGGTTTTTACTTTGTCAATCACTTTGTGACATTGCGATTATTATCTTCATGATTACAGAATGAAAAAGGGCAGTGCCCAGCAGACGTGGTGCCTGACCCCCTGGACATGCCCTTGGAGATGGCAGATGCAGCTGCTGTGGCCAAAGAGCTCCAGGCTCTACTGAGACAGGCTCTACCCAGACCCAGCTCTCCTCTGCCCCTCACACTGCAGACACAGTCCCTGCCTGCTCTCTCAGACAAGGCCAGGATTCAGCTGGCTGCCTTGGGAATACGACTAGGGGACCGTGTGGTCATTGCTGGACAGAAGGTGTGTGGTAGGTCACTGTCAGAAGCCAAGAACAGTTAGATTGATCGTTATTATTTATCCAATGTCTGCATGTTCTGAACTATCACCTTTTTCATTATCCATGTCTTGAAAGTGTTTCAAGAAAGTTTCCCAACACTATAATGAAGACCAGCCAATTAGCTGCATTCAAATGAGTGCATAGGGAGAGCAGCAGTGAGTGAGTGCTGCATTTAAAGACATGTGTCAAAAACTATACCTACTATATTATACCTTACGTGAAATACAGGGATAAGTAACTAACTATGGGTCAGGGGCTGCATTCACCCGATATTTCTACCACTACTGATAATAATTGGGGTGGCAGTGGCGAAGTGTGTAGGGAGTTCGCCTCTGGAGTGCTGGGTCGGAGGTTCGATCCCCCGTCTCCCCGCCACATGTCGAAGTGTCCCTGGGCAAGACACTGAACCCCCGAATTGCTCCCGATAGTTTGCTTAGTTAGCTTAGCACCCTAGTGCTAAGCCTACCCTGCGTGGTAGCTGCTGCTATCGGTGTATGAATGTGTGTGTGACTGGGTGAATGTGTACAAAAACAATGTAAAGCGCTTTGAGTCTGTGATAAACAGAGATATAGCGCTATACAAGACCATTTACCATACCATACCATACCATTTACCATAAGATAAATGAGGTCACTCCTTTTTGTATGTTACCTTTTTGCATAAAGTGAAACAGCTCAATGAATCAAGCTGATGTATTAGTAATTGCATTTGATGCTTGGCTTTAATGCTTCAGTCATTGAATCATTTACTTAATCATTTTAGTTTGTCAATTTTTTGTTGTTGACATTTTTAATATTTCCAGAACAGTTTTGCTGAACCCATTGATATATTTCCCCAGCTTCCAATACTTCAAACCAGGCCCAGCTAGAAGAACCTAAGACCCTGCAGTGTTCCACATTAACAATGTTTCTCTGTGTGTTAATACCGAGACATATAAGGAGTGATATCAGACTCACTAATGCAAAGAAAGCTCAGATATAGTTACTCAGTGGTGCTGACTGAGCAGAATGAAATGGTTGGAGCTGAATTTCGGCCATGTCCCTTTTCAGGATTGGCAGAGGATGTGCTAATGTTTTTTCTAAGGGATTATTGTATGAATTGATATATTTTACAAACCCCTTCTGTACTAGCAGTGGCACATAAAATTAAAGAGCACAGCATGAATGTTAAGTAAAGCATTAACATAAAGGGATTGATACACAAGCCATTTGTGTCTTTACTGTAGCCACATCACATCTGTGCTGTGCAGCTGTGCCAGGGGTTTATACAAAACAAAGACAGGAGCTTTGCTTAATTTTATTAACAATTATGTGAGCCCTCATCCAAAAAAAATATAAATAAAAATATAAATAAATATATTCCAGTTGCTTAGCAACACCCTTTTGGAATCCATCCAGAATTAATAATATATTTAATTTATATAGCGCTTTACATAGGAATAATTCTGGGTTATGTCTTGACAGTTCATTCTAGCATATCAACATTTACCGGAGCATAAGTTCATCTATTTGCGGTTCTGTGAAATATCTGGTAACAATGTTAGAAGTTTTATAATGCCCACGCTTAATTTTTACTTTTAGCTGTTTATTCTTCATCAAAGCCCAAACATTCCGTGGTGAGCACAGCTGGCAGTGTTAATTGAGCTATGTTGGTTAATTTTTTGGGGATATGTGTAATGTCCTAGCCTGGAAATCCAGACCCTGATATCTTGAACGATAGAGGGTCTGGCCACGATCAATAGTAATTTCCAACTCAAGGGGCGACTCCTACTCGTGCATTTCAAATGCCACTGCAAGCAGTTTGATAGCACTACAACCAATCAGAGCGATGCACAAGGCGATGTAAGCCCTTTTCGTTTAGCGAACAGCTGTTAAATTAAACTTTTGCCGTTGTCGGTCGGCAAAATAGAACATTCCACTTACTTGCTAATGAAAGATGTGAGTGCCGTCTTCCAAATCGTTAAGGGTCGAGGCCTAAGCAGTCTCAAACTCACACAACATATCCGCAGCCATCTTTGATGTTTACTATCACGGCTTCGACGTCGCATGCACGTCACTGTCGTCATCCGGTTACGTCCTCCCCAGAGTACCATATAAGGGGCTCTGGCGCGCCCATATTAGATAGAACCAATTGAAACCATAGCCAGATTTCTGGCTTTCTTGATAAAGCTTCAACGGAGCGTGTCCAGACCAACACGCGCAGCAAATTTAATTTGCCAGCGCCTAGTGGCAGGTCTGGGAATGCCAGGCTAGTAATGTCCTTGAGTGTCAGACAATTGATAAGTCCAGTGATACACTGCAAAAGTCCCATACAGCACGGTAATAGTTAGTATTTATGGAAATGTAATTATGTTATTAAATACATTTAGTTGACTCTTTTTTGGTTGCATCAAATAGTTTAGATGTGTGTGTGTGTGTGTGTGTGTATGATTTAGGGGTGGGAAAAATGATCGATTCTCCGATGCATCGCGATTCTCTCTTGAACGATTCCGAATCGATTCAGAAAATGTAATAATCGATTTATAAAAAATAAAAAAAAATATTTAATTTTTAAAAAATTTTTTTTTACTAGTATCTAATACTAGTATTCCCTGCGCCACTGCGCATGCACACCACACAAGTGCGAGTTGTTTAAAGTGGCGGCAAAAGGGCTGAGAGCAGCAATCCCATATGACCTGCACTGGCTTTGTTACTGTTTACATTTTTGTATGAGAGCTGAATTCCAAGCCATACTTCAATGTGTTGAAATTACATATAAAATAATAGAATAGAAATCCTATAGAAACATGATTTACAAGAGTAGAAAAAAAATTAAACTGAATCGGTTTAGTTTTTACATACTTCCATATTGTGTTCCATACTGTTCATAGAAAGTTATATTTGGGACAAGATTTTTTTTTCCTTTTAAATCAATATTAGAGAAGGTAAATCATCTGTTGATTGTATTTAATGATGATCACAAAAGTAGGAAGTGATTAGCAAACTGAGTAGCAAACTCAGATGTGTATATAAGTATATTTTTGAAAATCACACATGGGTATGTACGTAAAAAATGTTTTGCATCGGGATGCATTGATAATCGATTTTGAATCGAATCGTTGACCACTGAATCGAATCGTGAGGTGCCAAGAGATTCCCACCCCTAGTATGATTATGGAGGTGCTTGTTAAGGTGTTGCTGCTGGTAAGATTCTCAGCACTAGTTTTTCTTTACTGATGTAATGCACATCATTTCTTAAGCATGGCTGCTTGACCTAACCACCCAACTTCAGTGTGGTGGTGTAAGCCATGTGTAATCCTTTTGACAAGAGGAACGCTTTGAAAGCAGTGGAGTATTACCCCCGGAAGGTCAATAAAAAAAAATGGCCATTTTCTAAGTATGGCCATGGCATAGCTCAACTTTGAACATATTCTACTCAGTGCTCCTGCTCCAAAATGAAATGAAACCCCAGAAATCCATGCTCTCTGTCCGTACTTTGTATTTACATTTTGTAAGCACTCATAGACTGTATATAAGACACAGCCCATACACAGCCTATTGGTCAGACATCAAAGTGAAGTGGGAGGCTCCATCTCTGCTCTTTTATGCTACAATGATTAATTATAATTAATCAGTGCTTTCAGTCAGTGTTTTCCACATCACTTCAAGAACAATAGACAGATTTATCTTTTGGCACCGTTATGTACTTTTGGTACTTGCACCAAATGTCACACTGGTCTATTAGCTTAGTTTCTTGGTGCATGTGCTGTGAATGTGTAGCAAGATGCAGTAGCTTGGGCTTCAGTAGACATATCTGTAACATGATTTTAGCCTCTCAAGTTAAAATCCTCAGTGATTGGGCTAACTCTTCCAGTCATTTGGGACAATAGCAACTTAGAGCACCTCAGCCATGCTGCTCTTTTGAATATTACCCATGTGCTAGCACTCTGGGAAAGTCAACTTGATCAGCCTCTGAAAGTTAAACAGCCATTCTGTGGTGTCATATCAGTGTAATCTCTCTGCCTTTTTATGAGTGTGCTGTTATTCCCACAAGCGCACTGAAAAGCAAATTAATTATACTCACTATACACAGTGGTGCTGTGGAACACTTGTTTTCTTGATCCCTGTGGCATAGAGTAATTATTATAAAATAACTATAAAGTTTTATCACTGAGATCCTGACAAGTGAGCTGATCAGGGAATGCCTTTTTCTACTCTCAGAGCTGAGGAGTTTATTCAATTCTAAAAGGGAGTATATCTTATTGAATTAAAGGCTATGGCAGCCGGCTAATACGATGAAAAGGTTTGGGTTGGCCACCTTTTGTATGTTTCTCAGAACATTTGAAAATAAATTCATCCAATTAATCTTTCTTTGTAAATAGTTCTGGTTTAGTTTTTTTCTGAATTTGTTCCACTTATCTGTCAGGGTAAACAGTCTGTCTTCAAGCCTTTTCATATTCACCATGCAAGTGCCTTACGAGCAGCTTGCAGACAAATCAAAAGTCTAAGTCAGTGTGGGTAGGGGAGTGAACTGTTTACACAAATGTAGTATCTATGTTATTGCATAGCAGTAGAGGAGGCCTGTTGGTCGCCGTTTGTTTTTAATTAGCTTAACAGCGAAGACTCGCACAGCTGTTTACTGAACACGTTTTGAAAGAAGTCCTTAGTGGTGGAAACTTTTTAAATAAGGGTAAATGGAGAGCAGCGATCATTGGAGCTATACAAGTCTTCAAACACATCTGCCTTTCATAGTGCAAGCTCCAAGTAGCAGCACCAATTTTAATGTACAGTGTAGTATAAAATAACATTTTCACATCTGTTGACCATAATACTGTCTATCATGGCCAGCTCCTCTGTGAAACGACCATATTGATGAGTGTCATGATAATGTATTGTTTGACACATCCATCTGGACTTAAAGCAGTCCATTAGTCCTTTACCCTCCATTTACTTTAGTTCAGGAAAGTTAACTGACTCGCAAGCCATCAGGAGCAAGGATTTTGATGGGTGCTCGTCCAAAAGAAAGTCTACCCTCATGATGGACTTTGTGTCACTGATCACACAGTAATGCCACTATTACCAGCCACAGTTTTAGCCATCTAAGCCGGGCCTGTTTTCAGTCTGAAGTCTGCTGTATGCCCTTGTATTGCTGTATCTCCATCAAAATTGCACACACGTAGACGCAAACAGACGTGTCGACAAAGCAAAATACAAATTCTAGCCCAGTTGGACAGATTGAGCCCTTAAAAGAGTTTTGTGCCACACTGAACACTGATTCACAGCGTGCTGAGTTGCGGAGCTCGGTTAATCAAAAACTTTTATTATCTTTTCCTGCACTTTCTGTAACGGTCCAATGCTTTGATCTCCATTTTCAGTTCTAATTTGTTTTTCCCCTTCTCTTCTGACGCTTTAGAGAACATGGACTCATCAAAATGTTGCTCGCTCATATAAAACATGGCATGGAGATGTAATGATTTCGCCACTACTCTGTGAACTGAGCAGTTATTTATCTGCATGACTCGATTTTGTTTTGAATACTTTTGCACACTGTGTTTATCTGCGTCCTGACTTTGTGCACTTTATAATTGTGTGTTGCAGGTTGGAACGCTGCGATTCTGTGGGAGCACTGAGTTCTCTGGAGGCCTCTGGGCCGGAGTGGAGCTGGACAGACCAGAAGGGAAGAATGATGGCTCGGTAGCAGGGGTTCACTATTTCACCTGTCGAATGAAACATGGTAGGTCAGGCCACAACTCAGCACTTTAAAGGTGGAGTCAGCAAATCTGGAGAACACTTGTCAAAATCAGTGAATATCTCCTCACCATCTGCTACCTGTCTGTACTGTGCGTGCACTGAAATACAATGGGATGTTAATACACAGCCTAGGCTCAGTAAACTGATATGTAAACAAAGTGTATGTAAACAAAGGTGGCCCACCATAACTAGCAACATGCCCGTTTTCATAGCCTAGGCTATGTATTAGCACTGGATTTTTTTCAGTGTGCACTCAGTACGGACAGACGGTGGACCGTGAGGGGATATTCACTGATTTAGAAATGAAGTGGTTTTAACAACAAGCATTCTCCAGAATCACTGACTCCACCTTTTATAATCAAACGCAGCGCTCCATCAATCTCCTCTACCATTAGTAACTTTATATCCAATCAGGTTTTCAGTGCTATCTTTTCCAACCCCTGGAAATGAGATATGTCCATTTTGTCAGTTAATTTAATGAATGTGTTTCTTATGAATGCAATGTGTCTTTTGCTGTTTTATTTATCTCTCTATATTGATTTGTCTAACTATCAATCTATATAAAATATCACCCTTAATAAAACCCTCGAATATTTTTATATTTTTCACAGGAATCTTTGCTCCCCTCTCTAAGATAAGCAAACCTTTGGAGAGACATAAAAGCAGCTCCATAAAGACGTCGACACCAATACGGCCCCCGCGTCGCATTGACCTGTCTCGCGTCACCTCCAAGATTAACACAGGTAAACCACTCACAACAATCAAGCTCTGCGTGTTAAGTATTTAGTAACAATGCATATGATACATCATACATGAATTATAAGAAATGTTTGCTGAGAGAGCTACAGCCCTAAGGACAGAGAAATGTGTGAACTATTGAGCACAGGTGGAAAAACATGCGGACGACTGTTTCTTCATGTTAAAGGTAATCTCATATACAGGCCCCTGGAGGAGATCACCAGATACATTATTAGAGACCATATTTCATCAAACAAAAACAAATAACTGCACTAACCTCATAGAAACACGGACATTTTGGAGTGACAGTGTTAGTCTGATAAATTGCTTCCTAATATTGCCTGTTAGTTTGAGAAATAATTCTTCATGTGTGCTCTCTTGGGTTTGGGGCATAAGCTTAGATTACATTATCAATACAAACAGTGGCCTGTGCTGATCCAGTTTTCTTTACCTTGGGGACGATGTGCTGAAAATGACAAGTGCTGGTGCTAATAAAATTGGCCACTAACTGGATTACTTAGTCCTCTACCTGTGTGATATTCTGGTTCTCGTCAACAAAAGGGAAGAGAGGTGTCATTGTCTATTGACTAATAACTTAGATGAGGGGCATATGTATGGACATATATATATATGCAGTATATATCTGTTTTTAGATTTAGTTAGATGTACAATCTTTGAGTTGTAATCAATACATTATTACTAGGGCTGTCAAACGTAACGTGTTAACGGAGGGTGATTCATTTCTGGAAATAATGCATTCATCTTTTGAACGCATGTGCAGAATGCCCCGCCCAATATATCCCACCCACTGTGCACTAGTAGTCGTTCTAGTGTTATGGCTGACCCAGGATCTATAGGCTACTGGGCACAATGGCGAATAGGTATGTTCACTTTTGGTTTTATTTTATTTTTCGGTGTTAACAGTAGGCCTACACCATCATTTGGATTTGCCATGATTAAAATACAATGTTAAATGTATACATCCACTTTCTGTCATTCATCTTTCCGTTGCTACAAAAATATACTACAAAGAAAATGAGAATTTTTCAGGCATTTCTCGAATGCCGATTAATAGTGATTCATCATGGTTAATCCACAGCTACCCTGTGATTAATCGGATTAAAATTTGTAATCGTTTGACAGCCCTTATTATTACAGTAGCCTAAGTACTCCAGAGAGCAAGAAAATCTTATAGTGCTTTGCTATGTGTTTGTGTCTAATACTATTTATTTGGCAAATGAAAAAGCAAGACAAATATGCATTGACTAAGGATCTATTAAATTAAACATGCAAAGTTGTTGTTCTATTCATAAATTGTTGTAGGATTCTAGATAACAAAGCAAATGCCTGTACTGGCAGTATTCATGCTGACACAGTGGACTTATAGCCTACAGCCTATATAGAGGAACTGAGTCCACAAGGTGTCCACTAGAAGCCATCCGTTAGAGTCATGACTCTAGCTGATAGCCTTCTGGCACAAAGGAGGCTTTCTCAACTGTCCAAGCCTATATGAGCCATATCACTGCGTGGAAGGATTTATTGCGTCTGGGCTTTCATATTAATCTTACTTGAATGCTTTGAAGGTGAATTCTAAAGCGGTGCCAAAGGACAATGCATAAATTAGAAGTATCCTCAGCTCCTGACTATGTGTCATCTCAAAATCTAGTCCAGTCATCATAACACTGAAGAGCTAGTCTTGGTTGGCCTACTGCGCCGTCTATGGATTACAGCTGTATTGTGTTGGTGTATTATTATTCAAAGGTTTGGAAGGCTGATAGATGTGGACGTGACTGGAATAGTGCATCTCAGAGTAGCCTATGGAATTTGGTGATTGATAGTCCAATTAAGCAGGGTTTAATAACTAGGGCATAGACAGGTTGAATTACCTGGCAGCCATTCATCACAAAGTGTTGTGTGTGTCAGCACATCCATACAGCCCAGGAACCAGACTCATTTATGTCCAAACTCTGTTCACTGGCCAGCCTCCCAGAGCCCACCTGTGTTTTAGCATTCCATTGGGTGGACAGTACACATTGCTGGCTGGTGTGTATCTATAGATGGTATGGGTCATGATGAAGTGCCTGTTTCACTAACCAGGAGAGACGAACACAGCAGAATGCCAGGGAGTCAACTGTAGCTCAGGCCTCAAAGGGCTGTGGGGACACAAAGCCCCACTGCTCCATTCATACAGTCTGTTGCTAGAAGCAAGTGTGTGTGTGTGTGTGTGTGTGTGTGTAAAGGATAGATAGTGTCAGGAGGACCCTACAAGCTAAAGGTCAAGTGACAACATTTTTTAGTATTCTGAGTTGAAATGTAGTCTCCTATTTGGAGTTTGAGGGATAGGCTCTGCCTCTGCCCCAGTGCTCTCCAAATATGAACTGAAATGGCAATCAATAAATACCAGGATATTTTGAGATTCCTTTTTCTAATTGAAAAGTTTAAACATAGGTTACATGTTAGACAAGTGGAGAGTAATGGCATGACGTTTATTAGCAGGTGGTTTATGTATAAATGTTTAATAGATGTTTATTAAATGGCTTTTGTCAGTTTAATTGTAGATTAAGCTCAAGTCAACACCCCATATAATAAGCTAGAAGTTAAGTTTCCGAGCATTAAACTAGTTAAAGAAAATATGATTACTGCTGCAAGAAATGCTCTCATTGTGCGCTATTTGAGTCTGTATCAAAACTCCTTTGAAGTTTTTTTTTTTTTTTTTTTTTTGTTCTTTTGTATTCATTGTCTGGCTTCTGTGTTGTTCTAACTGCTTGTCTCAGCATATTTGTATTGTGTGTTGGAATAAGAGAGACAATCTTAGTTTAGTCTGGAAATTGCCTTTCAGTAATTTGTTTCATTGCATCTGGACAATGTCACACGTCCTGTATTTGCATTACTTGACTCTCCTGCTCTTTTGTTTTATCATTTCAGTGTAGCTGTTTTGTTCCATTTTAATTCTGTCACTCTCTTCTTAGATCCCTCATTTGTTCTTCTCTTTGTCTCCAAACTCTATTGACTTTACGAACGGCCTTTCTACATGTTGTATTATATGCAAGCCACTTTACCCATGTTCATTATATTCAATAGATACACCATGACAACTATAGAACGTATTTGGACAGGTGTAATCCATTATCATAGTTCAGCTCATTTCAACTGTCAAACTAAAGAATAGAAAAATTAGTTTTCATAATTTCAGTTGTCAAAGAACATTTCCAGTTGTACAAACATTACTTTAAATAACTTTGATATAGCATATTTCATCTGTCATCATTTAATCTGAACACTTTGACCTCTGGGTTGAAAGTAGTCACACTGTCTTTTTTTTCTCTGTTTGTGGGTGGAAAGGTTTGTCTCCATCTGTCAAAAAAAGCCTTGATTATCAAAACCGTTCACCTGATCCCAATCAGGGCACAGAGGGAGATGCCTCAGTGACAAAGACAGGTACTGCAGTTCCAGCTGAGTAGCCTATAATGCACAGTGTATCAGAGGAGCATGTATGGGAGTGAGTTTGAAGTATTTAATAGAACTGGAAATGATTCCAACGTTCTTAGTTCCACACACTCCATCTCATCACCTCTCTCTGATAACTAGTGCACCTTAATACTTGAATCCATCAAAATCCATCTGTAGGTATTTCAACAGGAACATTAATGCATTTAAAAAAAGCCACCGTTTTTGTTACCATCTAAATTATGCTTCAGTAGCAAATGTAACACTAATGGATACATTCCAAATGCAATTGAAACATAATTCAGATGGTTAAAAAATCCCATGTGTTTGGGTGTAGTGCAACACAAAATATGTTTCCAGAAGCATCTGAATATTGAACATAATCTGAATTCCAAATGTTTTCCTCAGCCTGAAAATATGATTAGATTGATGAGCTCAAACAGAAGTTACAGAAACCAAAGAATCAACCAACACATCTGCATTTTCATCCACTCTTACTGGCCCATTAGCTAAGGTTTTCTGATTAAAACAACTTTTGGCAAATGTTTGAGAAGGTTTCGGCCCATTACTGTCAGGGTACCAATTGATAGTAAACTCAATTTAACCTCTGTCTGAAAGCACTTAGACATGAATTTAAACAATTAGCTTCTTAGAGTTGGGCACTTAAGGATCATATGGCCTGTGAAGGTCAGTGAAAGTTAAAAGGTTGATGACGTCCTGCATCCAAATGGCTTCTTGAGAGTGAAATTGGGCTCCCCCTCCTCCATCTTATTCCTGTGAATAAGGAGGGGATTAACATGGTGGACCCCAGTAACGGCACAAGCAACTATATATAATAATATATACTGTATAATAAAATTGAATTCTCTTGAAATGCGCTGACCAGCTGCTACGATTTCTGAAAAATCCAGTAGGCACTGTCAAAAGTAAGAAAAACACAATGAACAACAGACTGAGCTTCATTCATTTAATGGATTGGTCCCTGATATCAGCCTAAAAGGATGGATGGTGGGTTCAATATTAAGAGGGGAAGCACACAGTGTGTCCCGTGTGATTTTTGGACTGCAGAATGGATAATAACATTCACATCCAATGTGGAGCCTTGTAGAATAGATGAAACAGCTCATGCACCTTTCTGAATGATGTGAATGGCTGCTAACTAACTGCCTTCAAAGAAATGGGAGTTATTAACAACGCTTGGACTGTGTTCTGTTTCAGTCACTTGTTTAGCATGGTTTTTTATTTAAAGAGGACCTATGATACTTTTCGACTTTTATGACCTATAAACGTTGTTATAATGATTTATAGTCATGTTTAACCTACTAGAGTATCAAATAATTACGTACATGCATTTCGACATATTCCCTGCTGACCGTCTGGGGTGGCTGTGCAGAGCATTAAACACTATGGCAGCCGGTCGAGCCGAACTCGTTCAAATTTCTGGATAGTTTCTGTCACGCTCGGGTCGTTTCTGTCATGTTTCCATTTATGGGAATGCTGCCGCTCAGGCAAGCTCCGGCTGCATGCCCCCACCTTCCTGAAAATTTCCCGCTGCTGGAAGGAAGGTAACCAATCACAACGGAGTGGGGTTTGCAGCAGGGGGGAGGGGCGGAGAAGCTCAAAGCAGTGTGTAGAGAGAGACTGCTGTGCTCGCTAGGGTAAGAGGAAGAGTGTCCTGAAAATCTACATAGTTTTTTGTGATGTTATTCGTGTCAGGTTGCTGTATAGCAGTTTTTAACAAGAAATGAAGACCAGAAAAGTAGTATAATAGGATCTCTTCAAACCCCCTGTCTCCTGTGTGTCTCTGCAACTCATTCCTCTCTCTCTTTACCACAGGTGTTCTGTCCCGCTCTCTCTCCTCCTCCTCCTCTTCTCTGGACTCTCGGCCGCTGCCACGGCAACGCCATCCTGCTAGGCAACGAAGGGAGCGCAGAGCCACAGCCTCCCCGGCCCTCCGCTCCTCTCCTGACACCACTGCACTGCCTCCTTCAGGTCTGTGATATCCTGAAGATCACTGTTATTTCAGAGGATTTTCTGTTCATAACACAGATTGAATCAAATTGGGTCAATCATTTCTAAATTAGTGACACTCTGTCTATATCTTGTAGGCCTTCGAAGCAGAACCCCCTCTGCCAGCAGTTCAGTGTTTGGAGAGCCAGAGGTGCGTCTGGGGGAGAGGGTGCTAGTGGTAGGCCAGAGAACTGGTGTAGTCCAGTTCTACGGAAAGACCAGCTTTGCTCCAGGTCAGTAGTTAAAAATTCAAATTCTCCCTGCAGAGATGGGTGAAATCTCACAAAAATGATATTACACTTTTATATTTCAACAATAATCCATTATTTATTTGGTAGATGATTTGCAGCTTTAGTTGTGTTATCATTATGCATGAAACCAAAACAAGTCCATTGTTCAATTCAGACAATAAAAGATTTAAAGAGAAGTATGATTCATAATTCATTGTGTGCATTGGCGTCCTCTCTTGGGGACCCATTAGCTAAATTTGATAGGATTATTTAAATATGAATGATTGATGCACATGCTGAAATGCTTTCTGAAGTCTAATTCCCAAGTTCTCATCAACAACCACAACCATAGCTTTAAGAGCAGGAGGGCTGTTTCTCAATTAACAACAAGCCATGATAACGACTGCCCACTGAATGGTTTTACAGTTGACTATTTTAATCATTTGACTTAAAGCTACTAGCATACTACAGTAAATACAGTATATATTTTGTTTACACCTAAAGGATTTAATTATAAACACCTGGGCCCAAGAGGACCTAACTGTACTCTTATCAGTGAGGGATATATAGCACCTTGTGTTTTAGGAAAAACACAACACAGCTTTCAAAGTCTAATGCCTCGTTTCCACCAAGTAGAGCGGGTCGGATCGGAGCGGCTCAGAGCGGGACAGCTCTCTTTTTAAGAATCTCGGTGTTGTTTCCACCGCCGATCCTACCCTTACTGGTAGGGCGGGGTTTAGGCTGGACTGCGATAGCCGCCGCCAGAATGTGGGTCAAACTATTGGGCTGTGGAACAACTGTGATCAAGCCAGTGGTCTCTTGTTTTTGCTTGGTCAAACCAGCCGCTTCTTTATTTATTCCCCCTGTGTTGTTGTGAGCACAGAGACGGCTTGGTGCAACTGATAGAGACAGTGAGCGAACAGCGCTGGCTGCGGCAGCTACGTGACATCGTAGCAGTGGGACACAGTGTAGCCAACTGATTCATTTAATGACGATGAAAAACACCACACAATAAACAGTGCCGCGCTCACATTTTCGCCAAAATTTTCTTCACTCTAACCGAGGTGACTACACACGGCGGAAATGATTCAAACCAGCCGCTTCTTTATTTATTCCCCCCGTGTTGTTGTGAGCGTGTATTTACTACTATCTATGGCGTAAACACACAGAGACGGCTCGGCACAACTCATAGAGACAGTGAGTGAACAGTGCTGGCTGCGGCAGCGACGTGAAATGGGACACAGTGTAACCAACTGATTAATTTTTTGACGAAGAAAAACACCACACAATAAACAGAGCCAAAACACAAGACTATCTTCACTCTTGCCGAGGTGACTACACATGGCGGAAATGATTCTTTTGACCAATCAAATGACGGCAGTGTGTAGCTCCGCCTTTTAGGCACCCTTTCAGGCTGCTAGTACCCCTACAGAGGAGTACTGAGATTAGGAGCGGCTCAGAGCGGTTAGCTGCGCTTAAACCGTACCCTACCCAACTTTTGGCAAATGAAAAGCCAAACTACCCGGACCGAACCACTCCGATCCGACCCGCTCTACTCGGTGGAAACGAGGCATAACTAAAACACATTATCCCCTCAGAGTAAATCACTTCCCTTTCCAGTACATGCATTAAGAATTATAATCACTGCAGTTTTCTTTAACGTTTCCCTAAGTTGATCCTGGTATTTTTAATTGGGGAGCTAACTGCTGAGATGGTGATCATTTATTTTGACCAAATGAATGGTGGAGATTGCACAGCTCACCTTGTTGTTATTGTATGTTAAAAGATAGCTTTTGGATTATTTTAATACACGACAATAAGATGCATCAGAGCCAGGTCTCATCTCTTCTAAAACATAACCAAACAAAGTTAATATAATGATCATTGGCAAATACCAAATAAGTTGTTTCCAAAGAAATACATGGAAGAAGGAATCAGGTTCATGGATCGGCGGGTTTGTGTCTAAATATAGAACTTATCTTTGGTTGTGTTCACTAAGAAAACTTGTGAATTTATTTTCCATTCATTTATTTTCTAGCAAGAAATGTCCGAATAGTTTGAATAACTGTTCAGTATCATCATTGTGCAATGAGAAAGTGATAGCTCTCTTAAGCCCCTATTTTTCTATTTGCATGAGCTACATTGCAAATACTTTTCGTTTCAAAGGCAAACCTTGAGTCTGACGGAAGATAAGACATTAGAAAGCTTTTGCCAGGAAAAAAGCCATTAATACTCAGACAGAAAACAGTTGACGCTACTCATTCATATTCAGGCAGTTCAGCGCAGGCATCAGTCATGTATGAATAAGTACTACCATATCTCACAACACTCAGGATCATGTTTGAAGGGATTTCTCTCTTGCGTTTTCCTTTTGATACAAAGCTCTCTTATCTCATCCTTAGTGCATTGAAGACTGTGTCTCTACCAAGTCTGTTCTTCAGTATTAACTTCTTTTTTACATTTTGTGAATTTCTTTGTGGCACACGTAAGGTCCTAAAGTTACAGAGAAAAAAGAACTTACTTTCTGGGGTGCAATACATGTCATGGCTTTGTGTTTTTGGCTGAATAACAAAGAAGCATTATTTACATTTTGTTTACTGATTGCTCTTCTGTGTGCAGATTGGCCAGCAAATATAATGGCCTTGCTAATGCAGTTTCCAACATTAAAAATCAAATGTGATTCTTTCTTAACTCGGTGAATGCTATTTTTTTTCTTTTTTAAAGTTGATAGGATTTCTAGGGTGTTCTATGTGATAACCAAAGGTCCTCCTGTCCATGCAGGGCTCTGGTTGGGGATTAAACTGGACAAGCCGAGTGGAAAGAACGATGGATCAGTGGGAGGAGTGAGGTACTTCAGCTGCCCAACAAAACATGGCGTCTTTGCTCCTCCGTCACGTGTTCAAAGGTGAGTGCAGGCCCTTTAAGATAACATATTTTCCTTAATGAATATTGGTCCATATTTAATTGTACCAGTAGTCAGCCAAATAAGCAAACCCATATTTGTCAAAAAAAGGATTTTGTACTATTGACAGCTGAGTGTGAAGAAAAAAAACAAGTAATTTTAAGACATCTACAAATATTATAGTAGAATTGTTCAACACGTATGGTAAATAATCGATACCTATACAGCTGTATCTGACTTGGTAACATTGGGAATTTCCTAGGTTTATTTTGGTTGGTGACCTTACCAGCAGTACTGTGCCTGACTGTATGCTGTGTAGAGTGTATTGTCTGTCAGACTAGCTGTCAGCATAGATTCATCTTTTTATTTTGTGGTGGCAGATATTGAATGTTGGAATGCTTATTAATGTAATAGGAAACATTGTATTTATCTTGTATTACTCCTGTATGTCTAAGGTTAAAATCAGAACATGAAGCCTCTGTTGTTTGATTGAATACTCCTTGCTTGATTATTAAATACACATTGTTTGATTATTACAGTCTTAAGATCTCACTTTTCTCACTACATTTTCACTCACATTTCTATTTCTAGTTCATTTCATTTGGTTTTGGTGAGCAGTTTTCTGTGTATTTTATTTTCACTCTGAAGCCAATGATTAACTCTACTTTCTATCCTGTGATATGATACATTCTGAAGTGGTCCATTCATGCATCACTGTGCTCTGGGTTTTAAATGATGGAACAAAAGAAAAGAGGTCTTGTAGCAATGAATAGTATATCAGATTCTCCTGGCCAGTATCATCTTCTATACTTTTAACATTATCATTCATAACTCTGTGCCTACCCTGGAGCAGTTTTACTAACGTTGAATAAATTGAGCAAAGTTTCACATGCGTGTACTGGTCGACAGAATTAGCCTAAACGGTACCACTGAATATTGTTTTTGGCAGTTCGTCCCAGTTCTGTGATATTCTTATTAATCCCCTTCTCTGTATGTAAGCGATAGTGAAGTTATATTTTGTCTTTAACGTCTGTTAATGGAGACTCGAGACAGAGATTGGTCAATTTTACACTGATGAGAGCTCCATTCTAAAGATCCTCTCAGCTTAAGTACACTTGTCTCTTGAGGTGTCTAATCAGCCTCTTCTAATGCTCTGTGGTGTGTGCAACGTGGTGTGGTCACACATTCAAACTAGTTATTCCTACAAAGACATATAGTGACAGTAAACCCATTAGAATGCAGGACCAAAAGCAATACACTTGAATCATACACATTACACATGGGTGTGTTTTTGAATGCAGCTTAGCATCCATCTTAGATGTGACTTGAGTTTGAAGTGTGATAGTTAAGACTGGTCTTAACTGTTCTTTCAAAGTTTTTTTTATTATTAAATCACAGAGTAGCAAAGCAACTGCAGTACAATGGATTATACATTTTTTCCCCTTCGAACATATCCCACCCATATCCCACCCTCACACCCAATTACAAACAATCCTGCATTAAGAAATTAGTACACAAAATAATACATAATGTTAAAAATAGCAGAAAGAAACAGAAACACACACTTCAAGAAACAAAAACAAACAACCAATATGAAACAAAAAACAAAGAAATAAAATTAAATCAAATAAATGAGGGGAGAGGGTAGCTACTCTTCAATTATTGTGGTCGGTTTCTTAAAATAGTTTAGGAAGGGGCGCCATATTTTATGAAATTTAGTCTCAGATCCCTGGGTAGTGCAACAAATTTTCTCCAGATTCATACATGACATAATGTCTCTAATCCAATGTGAGTAGGAAGGAGGAGCAGGATCTTTCCATTTAAGTAAGATAGCCCTACGAGCAAGTAAAGAGGTGAAGGCCAGTACCTTTAGCTTCAATTTAGGCAAGCCTGAATTGGGAGCGATGCCAAAAATTGCAGTGAAAGGGTTCGGCTCAATTTGATGCTGAAGTACTTCAGAAATTGTTTGAAAAACTGATGTCCAGAACTCAGTGAAGGTGGGACACAACCAGTACATGTGAAAGAGTGATGCCGGTGCGCTCTTACAGCTATCACAGGTCGGGTCTATATCGAGGAACATACGAGCTAATTTAGTTTTAGATATGTGGATACGATGTACTACTTTAAATTGCACAAGAGCATGTCGGGCGCACATGGAGGTAGAGTGTATCCGATCCAGGACTGAATCCCACATGTGATCTGTGAAGGCAGAACCTAGGTCCTGCTCCCACAGGGTTCTTATAGCTGCTAATGAGGGGGTATGCAACTTCGAAATAAGGTTGAAAAACACAGAAATTGAGCCTTTTAATGTGGGGTTTAGAGAAAGAAACAAATCGACATGATTGGCTGGCGGTTTATAAGGGAATTGGGAAATTAACTTCTGCATAAAATGCCTGATTTGCAGAAATCGGAAAAAATGAGTCTTTTCGATACCAAAATGTTTTGTCAATTGAGAAAAACTAGCAAATAGATCATTAATAAATAAATCACCGATGCATTTTAAGCCTTTTTTATGCCAGATCTTGAATGCACCATCCACCGTCGAGGGAGTAAACAAATGATTAGCTGCAATTGGGCTGAAAAGTGAAAAATTCTGCATTCCAAAATTCTTCCTAAATTGGTTCCAAATTCGAAGGTAGTGCTTAATCACGGGACTACTGTTGGGAGTAGCCGAAGAGAGTGGAAGTGCGGCGCTTAAGAGGGCAGATAGAGACAATGGGCTAATAGCGCTGGACTCCATTGTTACCCAGACTGGGGCTGAGTCGTCAAGGTGAAAATGCACCCAATACACTAAAGAACGGATATTAGCAGCCCAGTAATAGTATTGGAAATTAGGGAGGGCCATTCCACCTGTTTGTTTGGGTATTTGAAGAACAGCTTTCCGTAACCGAGGGTGCTTACCATTCCAAATATAATTTATCATTAAACAGTCAACGGCCTGAAAAAAGGATTTGGGGAGAAAGACGGGGAGACATTGGAATAGATATAGAAACTTTGGGAGTAATGTCATTTTAATTGAATTTATTCTACCTATGAGAGAGAAGGCCAGAGGAGACCACTTCGATAATATTTGCTTCGCCTGATCCAATAATTTGAGGAAGTTCGATTTTAATAGGTTTTTAAAATGTCTGGTAAAACATACCCCAAGGTAACTCAGCTGATCTGTCACCACTTTGAGTGGGAGAGCTGTATAATCAAGTTTAAGAGCTTCTGTATTAATCGGAAAGAGTCCGCGCTTACTCAAGTTAAGTTTATAGCCAGAAAACTGACTAAAGACCTCCAACACAGAATGTGCCTCCGGTAAAGAGGTGGCTGGCTTGGCGACAAACAAAAGTAAGTCATCGGCGTATCATGATACCTTATGTTCAATTCCTCCTCTCCATATCCCGTGAAGACTGGTCTTAACTGTTAATGGACATTTCCTAAACCATGTGCTATACACAGCATAAGTGGCACAAATATGGATAATTTTATACTCTTTCTGATCCAATTTCTGCTTCAATGAATGTGCATATTGGCCAGTAGATTAATGAAAAACAACAATGCTGCAGCAGGCATTTTGGAACTCTGTTATAGAAATATAAAGCAACCAATTCTCTAACTCTACTGGAGCAATATCAATATTCTTCCAGAAAATGTCCCCTAACTTATATGGTGACAGAAGGACCAAATATGTGTCCTGAACCAAATGTATTTGAGCTAAATTAATAGATCAAGTAGATCTTAGCAGTGCACATTGAGTAGGAGTTTCTTCGGGTTTTGAATCAACATTGTACAATTAATTCAAGATTCAGATGAAAGGGTTCATGGTTTGTGAAATGATGTACTTAACATTACTGCAATTTGTCTCTCGCTAGTGCTTCATTCGAGAGCTAACATTGTTTTGTTCTTTTTGCATAACAGTTCTGTTTTTCATCTATACTGTATGTATAAATTCCATATGCAACAAAGGAATTACTCCTATAGGACAGCCATGTTGACCTGTTCACAGTGCACAAACAAAGGCAAAGTCCATTAGAGGCCTTATTATCTCTGCATATCAGATTGGGATTGTACACTATTCAGACAAAGTGTTGGCTCGACAGATGTATCAAGTGCCTGGGTGGCTATTTATGGGTTTTATTTATTCCTGGAAAATGGAAACCACTGTCTCTGATATACATATATTCACAAGCTACCAAGTTATTCACATTGTTCACTTCACATGTTCTGCAAGTGGTGCAAACTAGTGTGAGCTTCTTTATTGGAAGGCAGATTAACCGTCCAATGCCACAAGTATCTATTTTGTGTTATAACAGATTGAAAGCCCTTAGAGTTAAAAAAGCTTTTAATATTTGAAGCAAGAGAGAAAGTGGTTCTTTAGATTTGAAGAATTTCTGGTTAAATGAATACATTCCATCTTTCTACGGAGGTATAATAAGTGTCTTTGCTTTCCTCTGCTGCATGTGCTTCATCTGGATGCAGAGCCACCGTTCAGGGAGTAGTTTTCCCTGTTTGCCTGCTGTGTTCTAAACCCACTGTTAACGTCTACCATGAGATAAAAGCTACGTTTTGGAAAGTCTTCGCTAGTGTTTTCTCGCCATCTCCTTATTCCTTTCCTTATTAACCCTGGGGCACAGTGAGCTAAACTGAACGCTTGTGGTTTACCTCCTTCTAATGAACAATCACACATTCTAGTCATCCTGCAATGTGTTTCTCCTTCTCTTTCCCCTGTCAACAGCTATCTTAAGCCATGATTAAAACACCCCCCCCCCCCACACACACACACACACATGCACGCACACACACAAGCACACTGTCCCCCACCCCTCCAATCCCTTCCACTTTCTTCTTTTTTTGGTCATTTCTTGATATTGGCAGTCATTCTCTTAATTGCTTTCAAGCTCTTATGTTATTATAGTCATGAATGGTTTCAGGAAAATCCCAAATAAGTGGAACTTGTGCTCTCGTGCAAGCATTTGGAATGGGCTTTTTTCCCCTTTCTGCTGATGTCTGTAGAGGGCAATATATTTAGCTTGTCATTTTTTTATTGATCATTTAAAGTGAAGTTTGATTGAGTTTTTACATTGTAAGTTGACTCATTATGAAACTCAATGATGATCTAAATGTGACTTACTTGCTGTTATGTATGATGTCATCTCATGTTTGTGTGTTTGTCTCTTCCCCACAGGATCCATGGATCAGTTGATTGCCTTTCAGAGCTCTCCTCCTCATGCCTCAGTCACCTTAACAACGGTGAGTTCTGGCTTCATTGACTCATTTAAAATGTGCCTTTGCATGTATTATGCCGTGAGTGCTTGAGAAGTCATTATTATTCCATAATGTCATGTACATTGTAATACAATGTGTGTGGGTGTACTTGACACTTGTGCTTACTGTGCAGGGATAATCCGTCGCAGTTTCAGCACATCATCGGCCATCGCCACTCAGAAGGAGTCGAGCAGGAGAAGCCCAGTCACCAGGTGTGTGTCTCTTTGCCTCTAATCTCACCAGCGTTATCCTTATTCCCCACAGCCACGGCACCATCAATGCTAATAAGAAGCAGTGGCATTAGTCAGCAAAGGTTCTGTTTTTAATAGCGAATGCATGAGCTGGGATGGGAATTGATAAGAATTTAACGATTCTGATTCCGATTCTGCTTATCGATCCGATTCCTTATCGATTCTCATTGTGTGAGAAAATAAGTACAAATTTGTTTATTTGTATTTACCTGCTTAAATATCTGATCAGAAATGTGTCTAGTGTGTGCAAAGATTATCAAGAGCACTTTAGGATTTGGAAATTGTCAATTTTCACATTAATTGGTCCGGAAAAAAAAAATTAGGTTTGCCTTTTTAAGCCCAAATGCCATTATGTTCCCTAAAACACAGACTGAAAACAGTCAAGGAAGAGCTTGTGCCTTTTGGAATATTAACAGTGCTCATTTGCAATAAACTTGAAACAAAATTCAACTGACATAAAAAAAAATACAAAGAAGTCTTCTGTAAAGATACGAACTATCAACAATGGGAAAAAAACATTTGTTTGCAGAAAAAATATCATGTATGCCCTCTCAGGAAGGATACGAGATATTTAATGTACATGCTGTTCTAATGTGCAGCGCGCTGTTTATTATTAATATACCGGCCCGTCATCAGACACATTTGCACATCGGTCGCTCCTCAAGTAATCCAAGTCTTTTTTTGTATGGTCAGAGGTCGTTATTTAAAGTGTGTAGTTACAAAGCTTCATGTTTAACTTTAGTGTAGGCTACTGTTTCCTTATCACCGGACCGCCGTGTTCCGCTGTGTGTTGTTTTGGGTTCGTCTCGTGCGTAAAGGGTGCATTAAAACAGCTTATGGGAGTAAAAAGAAAAAGGCTCTCACCTTTTTATCTCTCTTCCTTTTTTATAAGCCCGCCCGCTGTCTATTATTAATATAACGGCCCGTCATCAGACACGTGCCGGATGCACACCGATCGCTCCATCAAGTTATCCAAGTCAGTGCTTTTTGTATGGGCAGAGATGTATGTTGTTTTAGGTTCGTCTCCACCCGCCGTGCGTAAAGGCAGCATTATAACAGCTGACGGGAGGAAAAAGAAACAAACCAGCTGACGTACGTGAGTAAACACTGCGGGGCTTAAGGCAGCTTTGCTTTCCTTTTGCTGCTCTCACCTTTTTATCTCTCTCCCTCTTTATTAGCCCACATCTAGGCCTACAGACACGTTCATTCTCACACATTTTATGTGCAAGTCCAATGGGCAATTCTGGTGTCGACTAGACATTTTAATTTAATAGACATTTAATCGTTTAACCGTCACAATCGCCGTCTGCTCGCTTGCGCTCGTGCTTGTGCGCGTGTCATTTGACGAAATGGAAACTTTACAATTATTGCAGGTGGCCGTATTGTCGTCTTTTCAAGTGAAAAATAACCAACATTTAGAGAGATTCTGTCTCAACGCCATGTTTGCTGCGTTCTGAACCAAAACAAAGCAGCGTGAGTGTCAAGTCATGACGCATTTGCAACGAGCGGAACCGATAAGTGGAATCGTTAAGCAGGCATGTTAACGATTCCAGGGAATTGGTTGACTCGGCACCGGTTCTGAAGAGGAACCGGGTCTCGATTCCCATCCCTATGCATGAGTGTGGTTAGAATGAGAGAGAACAAGGCATTGTAGATCCATCCCTCAAACCCCAGCCTGCTGTTAATATTCCACTTACTGTTAAGGTATCCTCTCATTCTGCATACCTTTTTTTTCTCTCATAAATCTTTCTCTGCTGCATTTTCCCCTCTGCTCCCACAATTCCTCCTCATCATCAAAAAAACAAATGACAAATCCATAGAAGTCGCTCCAACCCTCACCGTCGGCGCTGGAGCACCCTGAGTGGAGGTATGGGTGTTCCAGGGAGTCAGTCCGGGTCCAGCCCCCTGCCCAGCTCTGATGGAGCAGTCTGCCTTCACGTGGGCATGCAGGTGCTGCTCTGCAGTGCTAATGAGATGGCTGTGATCCGGTACCTGGGCACAGCAGACTTTGCCCCGGGCCTGTGGCTGGGTCTGGAGCTGCGCAGCCCCAAAGGAAAGAACGACGGCTCAGTGAGCCAGCGCCGATACTTCAGCTGCAGAGCGGGACACGGCGTGCTGGTGCGCCCCAGCAGGGTCACATACAGAGGCATCAACGGAGCGCGCCTCGTCAGTGACAACAGCTGAGGACGCTTTGACTTTCTGTTGGCAAAAGCTTTAAGTTTAATCTCCTTCTTTTTTTGCTTTGCGTATCTCTTCTCATTCATATAGTTAGTAATCTGTGTTCTTCCTGGAGGAGTGGGAGTTACATAATATAATGACTTATTAACACTTCAAATTTAGACTAAAAGGAGTTTTTGAAAAATCTAGTAGGAAAAGAAAGCACTTTATAGGAACAACTTGAATTCTTATTTGACATTGTTATGATAGCATACAGGGAAAAAAGTCTTAAGACATGAAACATTGCACTACTTTAAATGTGATTGCACTAGAAAGAATCAATATGATAGATCAGAATAAGATAAACCAGATTGTATGCAAACATGGAAAACTATTTCTATACCGAAAGCTAATTTTGATCAAATCAAATGAAGATTTTTATCATATAATGTTGGTGGTAATGTAGCCAACTCTAACCAACATGGTGCTGTGTTTGTGATTATGTGTGCATGTGCATATTGATTAAGAGGACTTTGAAACAAAAGAGTGATTGATTGTTCCATGGTTGTCATATGGCTTACAGATAATTGATGGAAGTTCAGTCCAAACTGGATTTCACTTTCTCAATCAATGTGAATTAAACAGGATTTAATTAAGTCTAGACCTTTATCAACCTCCATCAGATTCCAATTACATCAACAGAAGTGCTTTGCATCTGCATAAAACACTCTGAGACTGTCTGTTAAGCTTAAAAAAGATAAATAATATGTCATGCCATGGGCAGCACAAATCCCACCTGTTGCCCAATTGGCTCTGATTCTGTACAGTAGCATTTCTCAAGGTTTCCCTGATAAGTATATTGATTTCAGCTGAGAACACATGATTGGAAACTGAGGAGTCCAACTTCTTCCCTTCTGACGCATTATCACAACTGTCAGCTGTCACATTTTGCTTTTCTACAACATGAATTTGGTCAGATCTGATTGTGTTTGTGATGGAAACAATAGTATGAGACCTGCCATCTTTTCACTACAATATGCCATCATTACATCTCATTGGATTTGATGCTTATTAAAGCAGCTTGACACAGGAAATATGCAATTCATTCAGAAGTTTCAGGGATAGAGTTTGTTATTTGATTAGAGCCGTCTGGCCAACTTGGCAAAGAACAAGACATCGATTGTGCATGTGGAAAACAAGGCCCGCTATTCAGTAATATGCTCATGCACCATCCAATTAGGGCCTGTAGGCAACAACAGTAGCTGTAGAATCCCCAATGGCCCTCTCATTGATCTGTCTGGTCAAGCCCGTAGTGTTCGCAGCAAAGGTTGACTGAAATATCGGCCACAGATTTAACAGAGGGAGCGTTTTTAAAGCGCATTCTTTCCAGATTCAATCAAACCTTCATTTGTATTAAACCTCTGCTAATTTCTGTGAAAAATTCTAGTGCTCCAATTTCTTCTTTTGTTGGGGTATCTGCAATCTCTATTGTATTACTGCATGAGTGATTGCACATTCCACTGGCTCATATAAAAATACCTTTGCTTTGACTTTGTTCTTGTGGGTAATAAAGGATTTTTCTTCATGATATTCCTGATCTGTGTATTTGAATAATGTGAGGGAGAGAGGAAGAAAGGGATTCAATCTGATGCATTTACATGTTGTGGAATAAAGCAGTATTTGTAAGAAAATAAATAAAACATTCTATTCTACTGACCTTTTTGCCTGTCTGTATTTCTTCTTTGGTTCTGTGCCTTTATTGAATACAGTTGCACCAATGAAAAATATGTTTACTTGACTTCTATCTGACTGTTTAAGAAGTGCAAAGAGGTGTGTTCAGGGAGAGAAAATTAAATAGCACAAGCACTTTGAAACGGTTCCATGTCTATTCACTTACCATCTGATTCCACCGGGGCTCAGACAGCCTGCTGCTGGAGAAGTACCATTGTTTTATACTGATTTCTGATTTATCTGCGCTTATTGTTGCTTCCTTTTGTAGTCCGAACAGGAGAAAAAAAAACCAAGGGAAAGGAACCAGGGAAGCAGTGTTTGCCAGTCCAAATTATCCATCAAGAGAATGAGTCGGGGCGCCTTTAGCTCAGTTGGTAAGGTGTCCCCTCCATGGGCCTCGGCCAGCAGCGGACCCGGGTTCGATTCCAGCCCGCGGTCGTTCTCTGCATGTCACTCCCCTCTCTGCCCCATTTCAACTCTGTCTCTACGCTATCAATAAAGCATAAAAATGCCAAAAAATATCTTTTAAAAAAAGAGAATGAGTCAGAGGTGAGCAATACAATTAATCCAGAAACTGTCTGTTAATGCTCATCATAAAATCTTAACCTTGTTATCCATACAAAGGCCATATGCAAGGCATCGCAAGCCTCCATTATGAAAAATACTATTTTGCGAATCTTTATTTACAGTCTATGATTTTAGCATAACAAAATACATAAGCTGGATGACAAAATAGGATGAGGATTGTTGTAGATCATTCTCTGGAACACATTTGACTTAAAACTTAGTGATTTTTGCCAGCCCTTTGTCTTTGACGTAGAATTCATCCAACTTTGCTTTGTCAAAAGTGGAAGTGATAGTAAATACCAATTATTAAAGATGGCAAAGTCTGGTTTAGTCAGGGAATATTGCTTTAAAGAGGTTATGCAACACTTCAGTCATCTCATGAAAGGGAACTACGACTATTGTCACATTCCTTTCATTCGCAGTAAATAGAAATGTTTCCAACTTTTAAAGAGGGTTCACTGCAACATGCTAGTCCTATTCCCAACTGTGATTCTTTGTTTTCCTGACAGCTCAACAGTTTTTGATCAGCAACAACTATTGTTCAATGTTATTAAACCCACATGTATTGGATACAGTGTTAAATTGCCAGTGAACAGATGGGGAAGATTCCCATTGTCTACCACCCTTCCCTTATGATTGGAACGTGATATTTCCTCTGCTGCTTAGGCACAGCAGAGGAGGAGAGGTATTGACCTCACACCTGAACCCAAGCAGCAGGCCTGCTGTTGAGGAGGCAGAGCTGGGGGACTGTGGAGAAGCTGTGTGTGTCTGTGGCAGAGGTCACTCTAGTAGTGGATACACTTTGCAGTCGCAGTGCACCAGAGGTAAAGGAGATGCTCGATGCCTTCCATACTTTAAGGTGAATGAGCTTTTTCAGTGATGTGCTAAGATCAGGGACGGGGCACTGGAGCTTGGGCTCAGTGTATTTGATGGTTACACTTCCTGCCTGTGGAACACTAGGTCAACTCTTTTGTGTGCATGCTGGATGAGTCTTGGGATGCTTGTACATGCAGCCTATGTGTTAGTTGGTGGAGTTTGAGATGGCCTCTGGTTTTGTGGGGTTGTGTAGGTCCTGAAAGGAACTTGAACTGCATACTCTTACTCAGCAGTAAGTTCTCAGTATGTGTGGGGCTCCTGCAAAGCTGTATATTTTCACTCAGTCTGACATTTTCATGGAGAGGATCTCAACATGAAGATGAGGAGTAGAGAGTAGAGTGATAACAACAAATATAGTTCTTAAATATAAGAACTGTATACTTTATCACTTTTTGTTTATTGATAGTAACTATGACTGCTGCCATTGAGTCTTAAGTCTATTGAAGCATTCCCTCAGTGGCCCTTCAGTAAGTACAAATTTGCAAACTTTTGCAGTTCAATTTATACAGTACAATTCAATACAACAGCTCTGCCTTTGATTCTACCCTTACAAATGTAACAATGTTCTGTTTAATTTGAAGTATTTCTAATTATTAGTCATTTCTATTTGCATACATGAAGAGTTTTAGGAACACTTCTGAATATAATGCAACCTCCTTAATGTATGCCACTTAAAGCTACTCTACTGGTCCAAAGAGGGATTCTTTAAATTGTGAGTGCCACTTTTATTTGATTCTTAGAGGAAGCAGCTCTGACAAGGAAAAAGGTTCACATACTGTGTTACGTTATTGTTGCTAAAAGTGTGAGCGCTTATTTCAATGCCTTGCATATGTAAATGGAGACACTAAAAGCAGCTAGCAGTAGCAGAGAGCATAAGTGGAGGAGCAAAGTTGTGGGAGAGGCAGTAATGCTTTTGAACTCTGCCTGACTACACGGTGATGTCTTTGTCCTCTGAAAATCATATCAGGATGAATAACTTGGATATACTGTAGCTTTTGAAATAATGGATTGGCCTATGTGTAGGGTTGCAAAGGGGTGGAAAGTTTCCGGTAAATTACCAGAAAGTTTCCGGAAAGTTTCCACAGGAACTTTCGCTCGGGAATTTTGGGAATATTCAAAATTGGAAATGATAGGAATTAACTAAATGTCGGTCATTTAAATGATTTTTTTTCTTCATATCCAAACATAAATCTAAACACTATCTTTGTTCATAGGCAGACATCCATGCAACATAATACAATAAAAAAACATTACATTTGAACAGATTTATTTGTAAGAAGAACTTTATCAAATTTTGATTATTTTATGAACAATCAATAATTTCACTGAACAACAAAAAGATGAATGTTGAGTTAAATATTACTCATCTCTCTGAACCCACCCATTCAATAAATAAAGTCAAATGCCCCCCCATGTGATGGAGGAATGCACAGAGCATGTAGGGGGCGTGGCCTCAGTACCCCTGCAGTAGGATGTGCTATGTGCAATTTGCCAAGTGTACTTGCATAAAATCTGGTTGTTTTAGTCAAGATTATGCTAAAATATATTGTCCCCAACTATATTTAAAATCACAGTTTAAGCCTCTGTAAACCTGGTCTAGTAAAAAGCAATATATGATATTGAGTTGGGTGTGTCAATAAACTTAAAAAAAATCTGATTTGAAACTAAATGTTCATAAATATATTAAAACTTAGTTGAAAAAACTGCTTTTTACAGTCTAGAACGTTTGCCTGGACTGAAATAACATAGTTAGGAGAATGTAGTGCATTTGGGTTGCTTTAAATTTTGTAAATTCCCGTTTATTCCCGTTAATTCCCAAAATTCCTGTTAATTCCCATAAATTCCCGTTAATTCCCATGGAAAGTTTCCAACTTTGAAAATTCCCGGAATTTTGCAACCCTACCTATGTGTGACTTTTGCTGTTTGAAACCCCTGTATCTTGTATTCAAATGGTTTGTTATCAGCCATCTGGAATGAGATGAAGGCAAAAGCTGAAACAAAGCCCAGACATACTGTATCACTGTGTGTAAGTGCTTAGTTGCACCATCAGCACTTCTGAGTGTAGCTCATCCCTGATGGGAGACAATGATCTTAGTAAGACTATGAAGGAAGACTCCAGTCTGCTTTTTAATATGATGGAGAGCAGCACTGGCACAGCTGGCGCTATCGCTAGCAAATCCATACTGGCAGCTGTACAAGCCTCTCCATGTAGACATGTTTACAATACAGGGATAATCCTACTGAGGTCTCCATTCACCCTGTCAGGGCTTATGTGCAATAATGACCAGCTCACTCTACATAATCCTGCTTATTACACTACTCAAACAAAGTCAGCTGTAATGATTAGACACAAAATGTTGATTTAGAATGTGTTTATTTCCTGAACAATTTAAAGATTATTCTCATTACTAGCAGAATACGTAAAATCCCTTCACAAAGATATCAACATCCACCTCTCTTTAAAACATAACCACAAAGTCCCTGCTTTTCATTTCCCTCCTCCTCATGTTTACCGTCCCTTCACCATATTTTGACAGACTCAACGTTTTTTAAATCTCTACAACCAAGGTGGCAAGTGTGGCTGACAGCCACATTTGTGAGCCCCAGGTTGAAAGAAACCATTAAATGTCAATTTAAAAGGAAGTAAAATGATTAGTGTAGCTTAAAAAAGATCCTACTGTACACTGCCACACAGGCTTGTACTGAAGGCACTTGGCATGATGGGAGCATCACTTCATCCACCTCTCTTCTTACCCTGATGCCATTACTCTGGAACAGGGTCAACCTGGTCTCACCAGACCACACAACCCTTTTATATTGCTCTAGAATCCAATCTTTATGTTCCCTAGCAAATTGAACCACTATCTATCCAGGTTTTAATAATGCGTTGGACAGTTCTTAACACGATTTTAGGAGTTTCATCTTCTCCTGAGTAGTTTTCTTTGTTTTATGCAGTCCAATAATTTCATACCTTCTGCAACAGTTACATATTTTCTAAAACCACAGTATATGTCTTTGAGTCTGACATGGTTGTTTAAGAAGAAGCTATTCACTGCATCAGTTAGGGTTAAATAACTTGTTGCCAACTGAAACATATTAATCACTGCAGTTTTTGACCGATGGAAGGCTCTTTCCCATTTGCTTAGTAAAATCCAGGTGGCAGCTTTCTTTTGGCCCAGGCTCATGTCTGGCATCTTAAAAAGCACTGTTTGATTTCTCATGGACAGTGATGCCGGTAACGCGTTACTTGCATCGGACCTCTTTTTTCAGTAACGAGTAATCTAACGCATTACTATCTCCAAACCAGTAATCAGATTAAAGTTACTCATCAAAGTCACTGTGCTTTACTTTTTCTGTCATTTTCCTTAGTGAAACATTTTACATAACTGCACAAATGACTGCGATTGCGATTTAATGTAAATAAATGTGCGCGCATGTGTCTCGAAACGCTCCAACTGCTCCTCTCGTCTTTTTGGTAGCGCCCCTCGTCTCTGACATGCAGCGTGTGAGTGGTGTCTGTGTGTGTGTGTGTGTGCAGCAGCATTACGGCCGAGATCCCATGAGATCCTCTTGAAAATTTTCCGAGCGACAGCCATGTTGCTTTCCCTGCTAAGCGACAAGATGCCCATAGCCTACAGCCTGAATGTTACATACACCAACACAGAATGCCTTTGCTCACACTCCACTAATGTATCTTAACCACAGCAGTCTATGCCTCGTTTTTAATAACACAACGGATAGGAAGCTACTTGTGGGTTTTTGCAAACAGTGAAACTGAAAGAAATGTTTTTATTGGTATTTTTGCCTGACTGGTGTAGCTATTTAGCTTTGGGACAAGCATTCAGCTTTTGCTCATAAAAACATAATTCTATTACCCACACCAGTCTGGAAATGCCTCGTTTTTAACAGGACAAAGGATTGTAACTTAATAGTGTGGAAGTTAATTTTGAAGATATTTTTTCACTGATTTGTGTGGTATTTTTAGCCGGTAGCTCGCGGGCTAGCTTCGAGACAAGCGTTGAGATTTTGGTCATAAAAACATAATTCTTTTACCCACACCAGTCTGGAAATGCCTCGTTTTTAACAGGACAAAGGATTGTAACTTAATAGTGTGGAAGTCAATTTTGAAGATATTTTTTTCACTGATTTGTGTGGTACTTTTAGTTTATTTTATCGTCTGAGTCTTATTTTTAGCGTTAGCGCCCATGTAGCTTCTGTTGTAGCACCAAGTTTTGCTCATAACACACTGTTTATACTCCCCACAGCAGTCTGAAAATGACTTGTTTTTAACATGACAAAGGATGGGAAGATATTCCTGTAGAAATCAAACTTTGAAGCTACTGTTTTCACTGGTTTTAATCATGTCAGGTGATGTCAAACTGTTCTCTTAGCTTAGCTCCGGCCCGGTGCCTCCGGGTAAACACTGTGTTCGCAGTCACAACTCACGTAGTGTCTCTCTAGTATCGCGAGAGCACGGCAGAGACGGTGGGAGAGCCCCATGGCCATATAAAGAAAGCCCGGCAGAGAGGTGGGAGGGGCCAGCCAGATCGCACAAATATAGGTCATCCTGAGACCAGAGGACAATCAGGGTATTGAGGCTTGCTACAATAAATGATCTGAACGGGTTTTTCAGCAAACATCTAAAAAAATAAGTATAAGGGACTACCAGGGGTCTCCAATCTACGGCCCGATTTTAAAAATATAATGTAATATGGCCCTTTGAATTTATTTTTTATTTTTTATCTTTTTTTGCATTTCTTAGTTAACCCACTAGTGCAGGGGTGTCAAACACTGATTGATTGGCCCGTGGCACATTTTAAAAATATAATGTAATATGGCGCTTTTAATTTTTAAATAATTTAAATGCACTCATTATATTACAGAGAAATATGTCCCATAAAAGAAAATGAGCAACAAGCCCATCCCAGAGGACCCTGCATAATATTTTATTTTAAATTAATATTATTATGGAAAATCTATGTGTCCTTCTGCAATAGCTTCTAATTCATCTGACACAGTGTCTCCATTTTTTTCATACAATATTCTTCAGATTTAGCCTCTTAATTTCCCTCTCAAAGTGCACCAGATTCATGCATTTTACTTTAAAAACTTTGAAAAATCTCCCGGGGGGCATACCCCCGGACCCTCCTAGGAGGGTCGGGACCTCGGCTGGATACTATTTTCACCCTGCAAAGGCAGAAATTCTGTATGTGGCCCTCAGTGAAAAAAGTTTGGAGACCCCTGACTTAGACCATATAAAATTGACAGCAAAGTGCATAATATGTTACCTTTAATATGTGCATGTTTTAAATTGAGATATATGGGTTTCAAAACCTGTAAATTAACGTTTAAAGTAACTTGTAATCTAACTTAGTTACTTTTAACATCAAGTAGCCAAATCAGTAAAGTAACTAAGTTACTATTTTAAGAAGTAACTAGTAATCAGTAATCGGATTACTTTTTCAAAGTAACAGTGGCAACACTGCTCATGGATCTCTATAGAGACTTGCTCTGTACTTGCCCTTTTCTTCCTTATTTTTCAGTTCTCCTGTTCTCTCTGAGAAGTCAGGCTTCTCAATGAGCCGTGGCATTTGTGTTTTTGAAGTGAATAGAGCACAACACAACATGAATTTATAATTGAACACATTTCCTTTTATCCAGCTCTTTCATTCTGTCTCGGTTACTTTTTATTACTCTCACTTTCCTGTAAAGGGCGATAGAGTCAAGGGTAGTTAAACACATACTATTAAAAGGCTCCTCGGTAATAAATGAAATCTGCAGGGGAAGAAGGCAGGTTAGCAAACGCAAGAGTCTCAAACATTTGAATCATCGTAGCGGGCTGAACACATGAAGAGAGCCATGCTGAGTAGAGGTGGAGGCAGACACATAGGGGGAGCTAGGTCCAGTAATAGAGCTGTTAAGCGGAAGTGGCGGAATTACGGGGCATGGGACCTATCGGCTGAAAAAAAATGACTGGGAGTCTATGGAAAGTAATCTACTATTTTCTGGTCCCAGTCATTAAATGCCTTGGATTACATATATGTTTTGTATGGGTCTAAATGATCATTTTTCATGTGAAGAGTTTGACGGTATGTTGTATGATTATTCGTCTAACGGCTTTTGAAAAAATGTTACGAGAACAACTACAAGTCTTGTCGCCTCTGTGACGTCACCTCAACACATTCCCTCCACTTCTCGACTGACAGTGCTAATGCTAATGCTAATGGCTGGCGTGGACAACGCCAACAATCTCCCCACTCGAGAAATTGAAACTCCACATGTCCACTTGTGTAGTGATTTTCGCCACGCTGAAGACTTTTGTCTTGTCATTGAAAGAAGGCGGTAAAGTGCATTAAAGACACAGCCATGTTTCTGAGCTAAGCAGGTGCCAGTGGTGGTGACGTATATCATAAGTGTCAAGAGCAGCGAAGAGCTGTAGTCCACAAAAGCACTCTGCACAAAACCTGACCGTATCCAGCTTCTACTCGCTAAATTGTTCCATTCTTTGCACGAAAAAATACCATCTAAATCCATACAAAACATATGTGTAATCGAAGGCATTTCATGACTGGGACCAGAAAATAATACATTTCTTTCCATTGACTACCGTTGTAATTTTTCAAGCCGATAGGTCCCATGCCCCGGAAGTAAGGAACTTCCGCTTAACAGCTCTATACCATGAAGAATAAGAAACTAATCACAGTGAGCAAACTGTTACTAGTTTGTACTGTAAATAGGATAGGAGGTCTGCTGCACTAGGCTGAGGGCAGGAGATCATGTGGTCAGCAGCACTGTAAAATCAGGAGGACAATGATCATCCTAATTACAGAGTAAAGTCTGTGCAATCAGTAAAAAGCAGCACACTCTTATTAATGCCATAGTAGATTACGGATATAAATGCTACTGTTGCAATGCTAATACAGATACCATAGACATGAATATTGAATATACATGAATGTTTTGCTGACATTCTGCTGCATCACCTGTGACATTAAAACAAATCTCCCCATAAGTCGGAGCATCTCTGGATGAGTTTAGATGTCAAAGATAAAACGCAATAAAAACTAAGAGGATAGTTTCTACAATACATAACAGGAGACATTGGCCCTCATTTACTAACAGTGCGCATGCACAGATTGGTGCCCAAACCGTGCATAGTACAAACGTTTCACGCACAAATCCTGATTTATAAGTATTATATATATACATTTGTAAAAGTTCCTCGTAGCAGCTTTAAGTGACAGTCCTTTCTTGAATTCATCGCTTTCGCCCTCATGTTTTGGCAAAATGCCACTGATGGACGCAGTGGCGAACTTAGCCATTTGGGTACTCTAGGCGGACAGTCATTTGGGGGCCCTTGCATCTACCGGTCTAATGTAGGCCTACGCATGAGATGATACTCCATACAAACTATACATTCAATGCGGACTGACGTTTTGCTTGGATGTTATTTTAAAGTAACGTTACTTCAGGAAAGTAATTAATGCTCACAAAGAAGTTAGTGGCAATATTTCTTGCTCCACTAAACCTGCTCATTAGCCATCTGTTACAAACCGTTAGCTTAAGCTAGTGAAGCTAACACAATGTAGCATACTCCTCCTTATAACACAAGGTTTTTTGTGTGCTCTGTCGAAATAAAGGTGATGTTTTGTCCGCTTTCATTCTCAGATATTAACTGATTTAGTGCATTGATGCTATGAAACGGTGAATACATTTTTACAACATGAGTTTAGTAACAACCACAACACTTTATTCAACCAAACATGTTGCTTATTATGTAATTACGCCTCGCGACCAGTGTGGTTGTAGTAATGATTGAAGGCCACAGGAGGGCGCGTGCACTCACGCTCTGAATAGGATTTTACTATCTATGGATATGGACTGATTGAGAACTATTGGACCGACTCCATAAATGTCGCTGTGTGTAGTACCTCATTGTGGCCACATGAGGGCAGTAAGAGGCATCATTATAAAGAGATTTATGTCTTATTGATAAGTTCCTCTCACTGAAAATAGACAATAAACTGTTTTTAAACATCCGGCAAATATACATATAATATAATTTATAAATATAATCTTTAATTTATAGGCTATATATAATCGATTTTCCCTTCATAATTTTTTTTATAGCCTAGATTAATTAAAGAGAAAATAAAAAGAGATTTATTTGTATTTTTATTATTACATTCGTCTTTATCAAGTGTATTGTGTGTGTGTGTGTGTGTGTGTGTGTGTGTGTGTGTGTGTGTGTGTGTGTGTGTTTGCAGGACTAGGGAAGTCGATTGGCAAACTGATTTCAGTTTGATGAGGGCGTTTCTGTATGTTGAATGCAGAGAAACGGGCTCGCGCCCGTCAGTTTAGAGTGGTTCTGATTTTCCAACATACTTACGGTGGCCGGAAAAAAATCGGCTGGTACCCATGTCCATGGCTGGTACGCACGTTTCGTAAATCTGACGGTGATATTGCGTACGCTACTAATTTTTTATGATCAAGTAAGAACGTTTCCGCGCACATATTAGTAAATGAGGGCCAATAACTTTAAACCCACTGTGGAGTAGCTGCAGTTTAACAGATGGTAGGCCTATATTTATTAGATACATTGAAGTTGAAGATGTTCAGGAGGAGGTAGGCTAATAAGAATAGTTATAGGAATACATAACCCACATAGCCTAAACAATTGCAGCATTGCTTGTATCAAAATATTGAATTAGTTTGTTAACCTAGTTGCTATCAACACGTCCAATCACTCAGCAATTATTTGCAAATCTCTCTCTGGCCTTATGAATGTCGGCTGGATTTCCCATTTTGGTGATCTGATGTTTGAGGTTTACATGTCACTGAAAGCAAGCGGTGTTGCTCTGTTGTCATAAACCTTGGTCTAATAATACACTTACCGGTAATTACACTTAAATGAGCCAATTTAAGGATGTCAGGGTGGCTCATTATCAAGCACCTGTCTGCTGAGGTACATAGGACTTTGTGTGGAGGCTGATAACCTGAAACCTTACTGATCTAACATTATGTTAACAGCTCTCACGTCCATTACCAACAGTTTTACTTATACCACTATGTATTAATAATCTTCACCTGCCTTAAACATTCAAAGTTACTGCTGTCAAACTAAAGTATTACAGACATGGCAAATAAAGGTTTGACTTTGCAGTTGGTGGAAAAGCCTTCATTTGGTGCTCTTTCAGTTGATCTGATTCATTTGGCCTCAAACCCAAAGAGGGTAGTAAACAGACAAATGCAAAACAGGTTTATGGTAATTTATTCATTTTGGCGACAGTCTTTTGAAGGGCATTTACAGCTTTTGACAGAGCCATAGAACAATACTTATAATTACAACATTTACATGAGCACTTCAGTTTGTCTTGTTACATGAAACGATGGAGCTGAGCGATGAAGGGAACACACAATAGATGCATTTAACACAGGTACAGGAGACAAAGCAAAATACTTTCCACTGGCCAATATTTCACTTGCTCATTGTAATGGCAGACAGAAATGCATTTGTCTTAATCAGTCACTGAGCGTCGTGACACACATCACAGCTCATCAGCAGAAGACTGACAGGATTGCCAAATACAGACAAGCAAAAGTATTAAAACAACAGACACATATTGTTGTCATTCACCTAAATATCAACACCGCCACGCTCATGGCATTATCTGATATACTGTATGTTAGACTTAAACCAGACGAGTGGAAACACCGGAATGAAACTCAAACTGATCTCCACTTCCATTCATGTGTGGAGCAAAAGCATGTTGTATTTAAACATATCACCAGACTCATCTGTATTCCATAACACTCATCCTAAAATAGAAAAGATAATATATGTTAATGTAGGAACGCAGAGTGCTTCGAGATAGCAATTTGAAGTTTAAGATTGATTCAGCAATATTCACTGTGAAAAAGATACACTTTTCAAACAAGAAATGTATTAATAAAAGGTTACTGAAAGAGCCATAAGTAAAGACAAGCCTCAACTTCACTGTCCCGAAGCACTCTTTCAGCAGAATGGAGGAACAAAAAGAGTCTTCAGCAATAGTAAAAAGCTCAACTCTTAATGATGCTGATGGTTGCTGTCTTTAATCCACAATTTTCCTTTGTCAAATATTCCCAACCTGCTTCAGTACTGGAAAGTCTCCACACAGCAGATATCCTGTATCAGTGTTCTGAAGCATCATTCAGGATATTTAGAGATACTTTAGTGGATCCTTTCTTTTCTGTTCTTACCATGTCACTGAACAAAAACATTTCTGCACTTTAGAAAACCTAAAGGTAAACCAGTTGATGCAAAATGAATGTTTGCCTTTGAAGAAGCATGTTCATGAATAATTTATAGAGCCACTTCCAAATAATAAATAAACAAATGAATAAATAAACAAGCAGGCAAGCAAACATCAACAAACACAATTTTCCCAGGATTTCTTTTTTTGTATAAATGTCTGGTAATCCAGTGCTCAATTCTATGATATTCTTGAAAAAAGTCTGATACAAGTTATTTAACACACTTTTTTTTCCCAAAAGGATGTGGATAAGGAACACTGAGGACTCTGCAGTAGGACTGTCACATGTAGCTGGCAGCTGAAGACAACTTTGTAGTTGCTACAGTCAAACTGCTTCAGTCTGAAGTCTGGCAACAGATTTGAATCCTCCTAACGTTTCATTGACAGACAGACAGTAGATGTCCTGAGCTGTCCATGAACACATGGAAAGTAGTCTTTCTGTGCCCTAAACTCTCCATTCGTATTCTCAGTCATAATCCCTTCGGCATTGAAAAAATATTTTTTTTAAACTCTTAAAACTATCTTTCACTCTGCAGCCAGCTTCACAAAGCTGTTTAACTTCTCTAATGTGCTTTAGCATCCATTGGGGAATTTACAACACCTCCATGATAAAAGACTCATCCAAATCTGTTTCACACAAGTAACCAAAATTGTGGGACAGTAGAGTTGGTGTAAAATGATCTCTGTCCTGACACAGTGTTTTCTGTTATGTGTCCTGAAAACAATCAACAACAGAACAGGCATTTGGGCTAAAGCACGGTGGCGTTGTGGCCCTCCATCCTGGGCAGCCTGGGGTCCTGTACTGTCCCCATGGTAACTAGCAGTGGACGGCTGTCCTCGGACATAAGCGAGCGACCCAGGGACACTGAGGAGGGGATGGACGCCCCCCTCTGGAGGGAGGACATTGAGGTTCCCTGTGGGGGTGGAGGGTTGGGGTAAGCGTGTGCGGCCTCCAGAGCCATGCCTTGCTCCTGGTAGCCGTAGCCGATGTTCCCACAGGGGAACCGTCTCAGTCTGTAAAGGGGAACAGGAGGCAAGGCGGCAGAGTCTAAGAGCAGAGGTGACTGGGCAGCAGGTGGTGGTGGTGGGGGTAACATGGGCCTGCACATACCCAGACCCTGCTGCTGCTGCAGCATCTGGAGCTGCTGCTGGTACTGCTGGTGTTGGTGCTGGAGCCCCAGAGCTCCTGCTACCTCAGACACAGTCCGACCCACATGCTCCTGCCCCTCACCGGGCACCCTGCCACCGCTGCCCCCTGCTCCACCCACCCCGGCCTGCCTCTGCTGCTGCTGCCTCTGCTGCAGGAACCAGGAGCCGTAGGTGGGGTTCCAGAGGCTGGTGTTCTTCTCCTTGTCTGGCATGTGGCCCTGTGTGAAGGCCAGGTTGACGTGGCCCCCCCCAGGGCCGGGCTGGGCGCTGACGTCAGGTCCCTTGGCAGTGAGCGTAGGAGCGGCCGTGGAGGTGGCTGTGTTGGTGGTGGTCATGGAGATGGAGGTCTGGGTGTGAGGCTGCTGGTGGAGGTATGGTTGGGGCTGTGCTTTGGCCTGCAGTGCTGTGCTAGTCACCACACTGTGCTCCCCTGCTTTGAGGCTCTCCTCTGTGGGATAGGACGGGGGCGGCTGTGGAGCCTCTCCATCAGGCACCTGGGCGTTGACCAGCACACTGGGAGCTGAGGGCTCTTCAGGGCGCATAGGGACATGCTCCTCCTCTTCAGGGACCGGCCCATACTCTATAGGCAGCGGCATGGTCACCACATCAGGGTCCTGAAAGTAGGTAGACCAGGCATCACTTTCAAAGTTATGAAGATATTGTAGAAAGAGTTTGTATGGTAAAATACACCATTTATTAGATTGATATGTTAAATCTGACAAAAAAAAATATTTCTGTAGTAAAAAAAATATATTTAAAGTTGACTTAGCAAGCAACTGCATCATTTTATCTGATCCTTTTTTCATGCACAAATAAAATTATGCCTAATCCGAACACACCTGGCCTTATCTATTAGAGACAACCAATACAAGCTTGAAAATAAAATCAACTAATACTGTAAAATCCTTTTAAGGAATACACCCAATGGCTCAGTTTAATTCCTGTTTACACAGCTGTCAGAATCCCACAGTGTGCTCTGTTTAGTTACCTGTAAGCAGTAGTCGATTCTCTCCAGGATAGTTGAGAAGTTGGGCCTGTCGTCAGGCTGATGCTGCCAACTCTGAGTCATTATGCGGTACCTACAATTACACATAGAACATACTTATTGAAACACACAGTTTACATCCGGGGACACTTTCTGCTACCCCATGCAGATATAGAGAAAATCAAAACATAACAAGCCATTTTACCAAATGCCAGATTGATCTATTGTGACAAAATATTTTCAATTGTATAGTAGTTCATAATAGTTCAATAATTGTGTTAAAGGGGTGATGCAGTGAAGTTAATTCCTCATGTCCTTTGGTTTATTGCTCAGTTAATTACAACTGTAGCTGCTGCTTTCATTAGTATTATCCTAATTATTATTTGTGTTTAATACTAGAGAACACAGCAGGACCATGTTTTTGAAAAAAAAGAGAAAAAACACATTTACAAGGAACATGGAAGTTTGTTAACTGATGCAAGGTGTAATCTGCAACACTGTGGCCAACAGGTTGTAGTATAAAGCTGTGAAATCTCAGAGGCCAAAGTGTGGTTAGAAATGTTTAGTAGAGAGAGAAAATGTGTGTTATTGTGACTGCCCTTATAGGTTTTATATTAGAGTTGGCATGGGTGGCAGCATCTCAGAAGTGGTTGAAAAATACGGTGTGATATGGAAATGGTTTTGCAGCTCTTGATCCGCTCCCCGTTACTTTTTCCAAATTGGGAGGCAACATGAAAGAAACTGTTGATGTGCTTTTCCATACTGAAAGCACTAGAGCAATCTCCCATACAATGTTCTGACGCCTTCTAGGTCACAACTCATCTACGTGTCAGTATGTGTCATTAAATCCTCACAGCCTCTCATGTCTGCCTCTATGCCTGTGTTCCCAATCTATACAGCACATGCAACTGAGTGTCCTTCTTTCTTGTTTATGATATTGAAGCTCATTCTATATAATTAGACCTCAAATGAAGACATATTTGCTGTGGTCATGTGAGGCGTTTGGCATCTGTGTGTGGATGTGCACTTACACTGGGCCCGGGCAGTTTTTAGGTGGGTCCATTCGTCCACCATTTGTTACAAACTCCAACACTTCCTGGTTACTGCGACTTGGATACGGCATGTAGCCCAATGAGAAGATCTCCCACAGCAGAACCCCAAATGACCTTAGAGAGACAGAGGAGGAGAGGGCAGATTAGTAACAGGGAGACAAGGAAAGTGAGTGAGACAAATCAAGTCATCATTTATAAGCATCATCAGCACTGCAGCTGGAAGGGATGAAAGCAGAGGACAGAGATAAGACAAGACAAGGAACTAAAAAAAACATATTGCTTTAGATCAAAGGCGTAGAAGGAGAGAGGAAGGTGAATAACACAACGTCTGAGTGTAAGATATACGAGGTGAAATCCCATTTAGGGCTCAGACTCCACTGAAGAGAAATGAGAAGGATACTTACCACGTGTCGGTTTTAGATGTGAAGATGCCCTCCATAAATGCTTCAGGTGGCATCCACTTCACTGGTAGCATGGCACGTCCACCCTTTCTGTAATAGCTTGCCCTACACACATACAAACAGAAATACACCCAAACACTTTGAATTGTAAAATATTTGACGACTTTGGCAACTAATAGTAACATTGCTCTTTGTTTGACTCCCAGTCAAGCAAAATGGAACAGCATTAAAATGAAAACCAGAGATTGTAGTTTGCAATGCCATCACCATGGCAACAGCACTGTCCTCAAAAGCAGAGGGTAAAACAAAAAAGAAAAAAAATCTGACATCCAGCAATTAATTCACTGTTTGTCAGAGGCTGTATCAATAATATGATACAATTGCATTTTTAGCTAACATGCTGGAGTGAGAGACCCTCTAACAACTCCTTATCTTGCCAAGATGTGGATTTTGTCTGGTCCAGGTTGTGTTCAATGCCGTTTTGTGCTTGCTGCTGCTGCTAGAGAAATGAATCAGATGTGAGCTGTATCTGATTGGTGGTGTTGATAGAGGTCAGTCACTGGTTCATGTGGCCTCGCTCCAGGCTGACAGCCAGCACAGACATGAACCAGGTTCCACACTGAACCACTGACAACCATCAAGATCTGACTCAAGTGCTGTCAGCTCTGTTTGGCTGGCAAACGCATCATTTGGCCTTGTTTGCGGTTGCAGAGGAGGACATTTGTTTGCCCCCAAGTGAATTTGTCATGATGAAAATGAGACTTTTCTTCCTCTAAACAGTTGTGTTGTAAACACAGAAAGTGTTTCATGATAAATAGGAGTGGAATAGCCTGTACAGACTGTTTATTTAGTGGACGGTTTCCAGTTCAAATCCCTGGGCCTTATAGAGAAAGTAGAGGAGTTACTGCTCCTGTATTTCTCAAAATGTATACAAGTGAACCACCACCAGCTCTAAGTTGCGCAGGACGGGCCTGTGTTTACAGTGGGCAGCTCCCGTGTGTCAGTGTAACACAGGATGAGAAAGGAGCATTATGTTCACTTTGCATTGCCTGGACAAATAAATGGAAAAAGGAGAAAGTAAAATAATGGTAAATACATAAATGCATATGTTGCTTTCATGTAATAAAGAACAACAAGCAAGGAAAAGATTGAGGCTTTGTCCAAATGAGCACATCCTATATGCCGCAGGGCTGTACGCTTATTTTTTTAGGTGGTAGCACTGGTGCTAGCAAGCAAAAAAAATCAGTAGCACAAAAATAAATTCAGTAGCACACAAAGTATGATCGAAAACTTGCATAACCTTAACCCATGCATTTTGCTCTAATTACCTTTTAGCCTGTCATCTTGGTCTCATTTGAAATTCTCAATTAATGTCATATCCTAGTGTGTGCAGTAATAATTGTAGAAAAATTAATAGGGGTGCACTGATTGTAATTTAGACAAAATAATCTGACCTGCCAATTGAAATTTTTTGATAATTCAGAATTATTTCTCCCCATAAAATTAATATCTATATATTTTTTGTATATACATATCATTATTATATTCATAATAATATTTTTATTTGGTAAATGTCCTTCTGTTAATTAAAACCTAACTTTAAAACATATAGCCTATAAGTATACATATTGGTACAATTTAGGATAAGTTAAATAGGTTGCTGTGAATGTGTTGGGAGTAGTTCTTCAGTGGCTTATCAGTTATTTCAAACTTTGTTTAAATAGACTACTGTTGTTGACTGCTCTCTGCAGCTGAAAGAGGACCTATTATGCTACTTTTCTGGTCTTAATTTCTTGTTTTACACTGCTATAGAGCAACCTGACACGAATCACATCACAAAAAACTATGTAGATTTTCGGGAAGCTCTTTCTCTTATTTTGGCGATCCAGCACATCCTGTCAACACTTGAGTGTGTGTGCTTCGGCTCCCTCCGCCTGTGCTTCGGCCATCTCCGCTCCCCTCCCCCCCCTCCTGCAAACCCCACTCCGTTGTGATTGGTTACCTTCCTTCCGGAACACTTTCAGTGGCGGGAAGCGCGAGCATGGACCTATAAGGGCGCGAGGCAGACGCGAACAGGGAAGTGACAGCATTACCATACATGGAAACATCCGCGTGGAGACGTCACAAAGTTTTATGCGACCTCACAAATTATGAAAGGGTAGACCGCTTTGAACACGTGACTTCTCGACTGGCTAGAATAGTGTTTAGTGTTCTGCACAGACACCCCAGACGGTCAGCAGGGAATATGTCGAAATGCATGTAAGTCATTATTTGATAATTTAGTATGGTTAAGCATGACTATGAATCATCATAACAACGTTTATAGGTCATAAAAGTCAAAAAGCATCATAGGTCCTCTTGAAGCAGTTGATTTTCAAGCTAGCGCACTGCAGGGCTGTGAAGCGCGAACTTCCTGTTCTTACCGGCTTCAAAAAAGTCAACTCACGTTTGGCTAGTAACAGGCTTTTAATGTGAAGGCGCACAGGAAATGTTCTGTTTGCACACGCATTAACTTAACTGCGTGCCGTCTCCTTCCGGTTATTACCGTTGGTGAAGTGTATTAGACGCTAGAATCGTCCCGAGCACACATCATTCACCAGTCAAAGTGGAGGGTGGACTCAATAACTTACTTACTAATGAATATGCCGGTATCCCTTCACCAGATTAAACACCCCTAAATTAATATCAGGATGTTTTCATGTAAATATAGCCCGCCAAGTTTATTTGTTCCTTGAATAAACCTGTTCCACTATAAAGTTTATGTGTTCATCGACCCCTGCACTTTTATATGGCAAAAAAAAGACCAAAAGCCGATTTACACAATTCCCAAAAGGTTTTACTTTTCACCAAAAAACCTTCACACCATATATTACCTTAAAGGCTCTGGTTTTAAAGCATGTGACCCTTTTGACCCCTGCCTATCTCCAGATCTCCCCCTGTGTTGATCCCCTAATGACCCTTACAATTGTCACATCTAATTTTATCCTAGGTTAAATCCAGTTTTCAGACCTTTTATCCTAGATACGTTTTTAGAAAGGAGGAGATTAGATAATAGGTTTTTAATTATTCTGGTGGATGAATACCTCACATTTACCCCTGGCTTCAAAAGACTACCGTTAAGTCCTCACTAAGTTCATACACCTGGATGAGCTAGGCCAATAGATAAATGCAAATCCCTCCTAATTCAAGGAGGGTGTTTATGGGATGTGTATTCTTTGTTATCAGTAGTGTAGCCGTAGTGTAGGTTTGAATTGCTTACCTCAGAGGCGCCGCGATCTCTTTAAAGGAAAACCCTAATTAGGTCCTTGTTCCCAACACTAAACTAAAAACTCAGGCCAAAGATTTATAACGTTTTCAAGAAATTTTATTTAACCAATATAAAAAGATTATACGTTCACAATATAGAAAAAAAAGATAAAATAAAATGAAAGGCAGGAAAATAAGTACCTACACTCCCATTAATGTGATTAATATATGTAGAGAAGTATAAGACTTAACTTATTTGTTTTATGTATGGTTCATCAATTAATTCTTATTAGTAACCCAAATGTTCCCTTACCAAACTTCTCAAAAAAAAAGAAGAATTGGCTCAGAGCTTCTTCCCCTTCTTAAAAAGAAAAAATGAACAGCCCTCAATTTTTCTAAGTATTTTGCACTCAAAAACATTCAGAGTGTTTCTTTCGAGTTTTTCTTCTAAGTATTTCGTCCATGTTGAAAGAACAAAAAAGTGGAACAGTCAAGACTTCCCCAAAAACTCGCAGACTTTCTTGCTCAAAACCCTGGCCTTAAATAGTCTGAAGACAGAGAGAGTGGGTGTGTGTATTAGGAGGAGAGAGGGTGGGGGTAAAGATGAGGGTGTGTGTGTCCAGCTCAAGGACCCACTGCCCCCCTTGTCTCTCTCACCCCTGACCTGTCCCAGGACAAGCCCAGGCATGCCTTTTCAGAGAGGCCTTATGAATTCACAATTATGTATATATTTCAGGATAAAAACTTGAATACAACACTTTTAGTGATTCTACCTTAATATTAAAGGTCACTTGTTACCTTGCCTGTCTTATTAAAAATATCATACTTTTCCCTACGAAAACAAGAAATATACATTTCACATTCTCCTAAGAACAAGATATGTACAATGAAAAGTTGCAATATTCTTGCCTATCTCAACATACCTAAGATTACATTTACCCGAATTTGGAGAGTGTTAATGTAGAGCCCTCTATGCAGTGTTGTGCAGCACTCCTCTGTGTCTCAAACAGACAGCATCTGCTCATTAGCACTCCTGCGAGTGGATTTGTATTCATCATCGCACGTGATCAATTTCAGTAGCAAATGCGATCAAAACTGTCGCACTGTACAGCCCTGTATATGCCTATAGGTTTAGCCTGCATGAACCCTCACATTCTGTCTATAACTTGACTCTAGTTTAATGTGGATTTCCAGCTAATGTTAAGCTCTGTTCTTGTTCAGCAGGGACACAAATGTATGAACTATAGTTGAAAGCCAGAGCTATGAAAGCCTTTAAAGAAATGTGCAAAACGAAATCCAAAATATTCTGCAGCTAGTGCCAGGAGACTCAAAGAGATGTAATAGGGAATGCAATGTGCACAGTCTGCAGCTCTGCCTAACTGAAGCCGCTGAAGCAAGTCAAGAACAAAGACAAAGGTTCATTTTGTAATGTTTGTTACTTTCTAAACCCAACTTCCTTATATGATATTTACTATAATGGAAATTCATGGTTGAAGGTTAAAGGAATGAGAAACAACAGCATTTTCCACAGTGCTGGCAAATAACAAGAGCCAGGATTCAACATTTGGTTTTACTCGTAACTGTGTCTACAGCAGTAAGTGGAGATGAATATACAGGGTTTTTCCTGGCTCAGAATGGGCCTTTGGGGGGTCAGTACGCGACCGACTTTTTTGGGGGTCGCGACAGTAAAGGCAAACGGTTTGTGTATTTTAAGAGGGGTGTTGGGTTGGGAGAGGGGAGTTTCTGTCCAGCTCAAGAGCATTTCAGTCAGCCTGTCAATCACTGCGTTACCATGGAGCTCACTGACGCTTATGAAATCACAATAAACAACCTGTAGATATGAAGTCAAAATACTAATAATGACTAGGCCTACCTGTTTAATACTTTAATTGTTTCTAATTGATCTAAACCATGGAAGAAGGTAGGGCTGCTTGATTATGAAAAAATCATAATCATGATTATTTTGAGTAATCACATTGTGTTATCACGATTATTAAAGACAGTTAATCATTGATTTAAGAACATTATGCATTTATTTTACTTTTAACAAGGTTTTTTTCTAAAAACACCATGACTTTGGACTTTAAACAAAGGCCTAATTGAACTGAAAACAGGGAGAATAGAAATAGGCTAAATAAGTGAAACATATTTTTAATAATTTAATAAAAATATGTCAAAATAAAAATAACCAGTTGTAAATGGTGTTGATAGGGCACGTCTTTTGCTAGCATTGAATGTAAGGGCATGATTTATTTATGTCATGGAGCTGGCTGGATAGGCAGTTGCATTGTAGTGTTGACAGTTGTGGTGGCAGGAGTTAAGGAGCTTTAAACTTCCTGTGTTTTTATTCATTGATTGCTTGGTCATAGACCACTATGACTCGACTTAAAGTGAATAAACAAATTGGTCGGGATGTTTAAAGGTGCAGATCAGGTCGTATATCACTTTTCTTTCTCTCTCTCTGTCTCTCGGTCGCGTATGTCATGTTACTCGCGTGTCCGCGCGTGACAAATCTTGCACATTATTTTAGTTTGTTGTGAGTCTGAAGTGTTTTCAGACAACACAATTAGTTTTACCTTTATTCTCGTCATCTAGAAGTTTTTCAAAACACCCGGCAATGCGCAACATCTCCCTCGTAGCTACTCTCTAGCCGTTAGCGAAACTATCAGGTGAGGGAGGGGCCGAGCGGAACTCACGGCTGAAAGGGTTTGCTGCATTTATAAGCCTGCATGCCCCGGCGAGCGGAACAATGATAGTTTAATAACGATTATCCCCGACCTGATTTCTTTTTTTACAACTGAGATTGCAAGTAATATTATATGACTGGAATGGCGCGGAAATGGAAACACATTTGGAGCCGTTTTAAGCAGATTTTTTATTTATTTATCTATATATATAAAAAAAAACACTTTGGCGCTGAGGATTTTCCTTTGGCGGGCGCTAAAATTCCTTTGGCGGGCGCCAAAATGTTTTGAATGCAGGAAAAACCCTGAATATAGCCTATGATATGCTGTCAGATGATATGGCTACAAGAAAAATATACATTTTGCAGATAGCGGAAGATAGCTTTTAAGAATACTGCACACAATCAACAAGAAAGAGCGAACAATCACATGTAGATTGTGTTTGTTAGATTGACAGATCAGCTCAGAACTGCTGCCAAGCCAAACAACTGTGACTATCCTGCTCTTGTCCACTTCAATGACATCCGGTTTGCCTTCTATAATTTTTTTTTGATTCTATGCTCTACTACAGCATGAGAGAAGTAGTGAGCGACACAAACAAGCATAAAATGTATTAAGATCAATCGGCTGTGGCAGAGAAATGTGTTGTAGGCCACTGCCTTTTTCTGACATCTTCAAATGAAAGACATATTTAAAAAGAAGACCTCCACATACAGTATGAAATCTTTGCATGCCACTATTCAGTCTGTTTTCTGCCTGTTACAAAAAGCGGAAATATTAAGAAAAGATAGAGGGATGGTAAAATACAGAGCATAACACTGATAATCCCCGTATCAGTGGATCGACTTTTTAGCATAGGGTTTACAGACATATGTATTACTTCTGCCAACACCACCAACAAAGACTGAAAGCTGAGCTGCAGATTAGAGGCTTAAATGCAGTCCCAGGCAATCTAAAGAACAAATGGTGTGTGTGTGTGTGTGTGTGTGTGTGTGTCTGGAGTAATTCTTTCTTTTATACGATATTCAGTGTGCAGAATGGAAGCTGTATGATAGAGAAGTATTAGATGTAAAATCTAACATTATGGGAAAGAGGCATGGGGCAAACTGTTGAATGGAGAAGCAAGATAGAAGAACAAAATGTGTTTGTTCTGCCTTTACTGTGTGTGTGTCTGCATGTGTGTGCAAAAGGCTGACTTAACTAATACAACCTTAAGTCATGTTGCACACAATTGTTCATAGACTTTTTGTGAGAGTACAGGTACGCTCACTTAAGGAGAAATAACAATTCTCAGTCAATTTCTCTTCATAGTGGGTTCACCTCGTAATGATCACTGACTGACAGCTATTGTTGTCTACCCAGCTTTTTATCACCACCAGTGTGCAAGCATGCATGAGAGACTGAGTGAATGTGTGTGTGTGTGTGTGAGACAGGAATTCCATGGAACAAGCCTGCCTGTGGCTCTGCTATAAAAGCTGACATTAAGCCTGGTCCTGGTCCCTCACTGTGACATCCGTCCCCATGTCCAGTGGACTCCCACGTCCCCGATCAGAAAGCAGGAGGGCTACATCATAAAACAGCTAAAATAACGCCAACAGAGTAGCAGCATTGTGTGCTAAACAACCATCTCTCCCCCTCAAAATAATGATATTAAAAAGATTCCCAGTCCCAGCAGCACGGCTCCAGCCTTAAAGATAAAAACAAAATCACACGCAGGCACCTGAAAAACTGACATCAGCAATTAAATCAAGCGCTCCTTAATGCAGCTCCACAGGGGGCTTCATGCAGCAGCCTTTGCCCGATGCTTTTAGAGTGACTTTTTTAGAACGGATGATTGTAAAGTGCTGCGTTGATGTAGCTGAATGTTGTGACATATGCTCGTAATTTCTCGTCAGATGAAAGCCTTAGGAGATTTCCCTGCTGGATTGTGCATTCATTTAAACAGTGTCACGTGAATATGCGCTAGCTAGCTATATTAAAATATATATTGAACGGTTTGAGCTAAGAGTAATGAGAAGACAGTGTGATGGAGAATATAAAAGCCCTTCACAGCTGACCTTCAACAGGCTCTTTATGAGTGCCATGGCCTTTACATCACATGGGAAAGATACCCCTTCCTGAGTACAGGCACTGCACTGGAATTGGATGTTTCTTCTTCTCTTTGATACTCTGTTATATGTCCTTGAAGTTATATTCACTTGCTTTGTCGTGCTAGCCACTTCAAAAAGGGAATAAACAGTTTCTTTCCTGTTTTCTGAGTTTTGATCTAGCATTTTGATGTGTCATGTCCTGTGGTTTTATGAATTGTCCACCCAGTTTTCACTTGGACAATAAAGGGTTGAGGTGAGGTCTTTGAGAAAAAATAGCAAACGTGTTCCAGAGCCTGGGATATTTCTCTCTGCTGCAGTCAAACACTGGAATAGCAAAGATGCATTTCCCCCAAAACATTAAGGTTATACTATATTGGGTATTCAGTGCAAGTGTTGAATACACTGTGTGCACAATTATTAGGCAAGAGAGGATTTTGGCCATATCATACATTTTATGCATATTTCCAAACTTCAAGCTGTATAAACCTAAGTGCTTATTGGATTTAAGCATACCAGGTGATGTGTATTTGTGTAATGAGTGAGTGTGTGGCCTAAGGAGATCAACACTCTATATCAAGGTGTGCATAATTATTAGGCAGCTTCTCTTCCTCAGGCAACATGGGCAAAACAAGAGATTTAACGGACTCTGAAAAGTCAAAAATTGTAAAAAGTATTTCAGAGGGATGCAGCGCTCTTGAAATTGCTAAGATATTGGGGCGTGACCACAGAACCATCAAACGTTTTGTTGCAAATAGCCAACAAGGTCACAAGAAACGTATTGAGAAAAAAAGATGCAAATTAACTGCCAAAGATTTGAGAAGAATCAAACATGAAGCTACCAGGAACCCATTATCCTCCAGTGCTGCCATATTCCAGAACTGCAACCTATATACTACCTGGAGTGCTCAGAAGTACAAGGTGTTCAGTGCTTAGAGACATGGCCAAGGTAAGGAAGGCTGAAACCCGACCACCACTGAACAAAACACACAAGTTGAAACGTCAAGACTGAGCCAAGAAATATCTGAAGACAGATTTTTCAAAGGTTTTATGGACTGATGAGATGAGAGTGACTCTTGATGGACCAGATGGATGGGCCCGTGGCTGGATCAGTAACGGACACAGAGCTCCACTTCGACTCAGACGCCAGCAAGTTGGAGGTGGGGTACTGGTATGGGCTGGTATTATTAAAGATGAGCTAGTTGGACCTTTTCGGGTTGAAGATGGCCTCAAAATCAACTCCCAAACCTATTGCCAGTTTCTAGAAGATACTTTCTTCAAGCAGTGGTACAGGAAAAAGTCTGCATCTTTCAAGAAGACCATGATTTTTATGCAGGACAATGCTCCATCACAGGCATCGAAGTACTCAACTGCATGGCTAGCCAGTAAAGGCCTTAAGGATGAAAAAATAATGACATGGCCCCCTTCCTCACCTGACTATTGAGAACCTGTGGGCTCTGCTTAAACGGGATATTTACAGTGAAGGAAATCAGTACACCTCTCGGAACAGTGTCTGGGAGGCTGTGGTTGCTGCTGCACAAAAAGTTGATCGTCAACAGATCAAAAAACTGACAGACTCCATGAATGGAAGGCTTGTGACAGTTACTGAAAAGAAGGGTGGCTATATTGGTCACTGATTTTTTTTTTTTACATGTCGGAAATTTTTATTTGTAAATTTTGAGTTGTTTTATTATTCTCACTTTAACAGATTAAAATAAACAAGTGAGATGGGAAAATGTTAGTTTTTTTATTTAGTTGCATAATAATTCTGCATACTAATAGTTGCCTAATAATTGTGCACATATATATATTCTCGTAAGAAAGACAAAACCTCACTTTTACTTTCTTAAACATTCAGGTTTAGGTTCATTAACATTTTGGATTGACCGAGAGCACTGTAGTTATTCAATAATAAAATTAATCCTCAAAAATACAACTTGCCTAATAATTGTGCACACAGTGTACAAGTGATTTGATTCTGATATACAGTATACAGTACCTATTAATATGATGTTCCAATACACCTGCCCAGTCTAGGGATTACTTAGAACTTTGTCTTTGTCCCAGCCACAAGTGCACGCTTGTTAGTTCCCCTACATATTTGTTTTTCAAAGATTTTCTCAATTTGGTGTCAGATAGCTTGATATCAAGTAACTCCAGACCTTATTCAGATTGAAACTTAAACTGAACCTAGTCTAGATGTAGGGATCCAGCCAAAGTGGTGAGTGATCTATCTGTGCTGGAACTGTACCTGTAAATGTCCCGAGCCATGCCAAAATCTCCAATCTTAGCCACGCGGCCTGGTCCTTTGAAGGTCAGCAGACAATTCCGAGCTGCAATGTCCCTGCAACATGAGAAACACACATCCATACATAACTCAGTCAGCCACTAGAATGTAAAGTCTGAATAATGTCATTTCTACATGATGGGGGTAAAGCTAGACATACAAAACATTGACACTCAGACAGTGCTTGACCTGCTTCTTCTTTTCACTAGTTTACCAATGTTTTTATATATTTGCATGAGTGCTCCATGTACAGTCCCCTCCATAAGTATCGGAACAGTGAGGCCAATTCCTTTATTTTTGCTGTAGACTGGAAACATTTGGGTTTGACACCAAAATATGAATATGAGACAATAGATCAACATTTAAGCTTTAATTTCCAGGTATTTACATCTGGATCTGATACACAACTGAGAAGATAGCATTTTTTGTAAAGGAACACCACATATTTAGGTGAGCAAAAGTATTGGAACAGATAGACTTAAAGAGGACCTATGATGCTTTTTGACTTTTATGACCTATAAACGTTGTTATGATGATTTATAGTCATGCTTAACCATACTAAATTATCAAATAATGACTTACATGCATTTCGACGTATTTCCTGCTGACCGTCTGGGGTGTCTGTGCAGAGCACTAGACACTATTCTAGCCAGTCGAGAAGTCACGTGTTCAAAGCGGTTTGAGGCTTTGTAACTTCGTGACGTCGCATGTAACTTGGTGTCGTCACCACGCGGATGTTTCCATGTATAGTAATGCTGTCACTTCCCTGTTCGCGTCTGCCTCGCGCCCTTATAGGTCCATGCTCACGCTTCCCGCCACTGAAAGTGTTCCGGAAGGAAGGTAACCAATCACAACGGAGTGGGGTTTGCAGGAGGGGGGAGGGGAGCGGAGATGGCCGAAGCACATGCGGAGGGAGCGGAGATGGCCGAAGCACACACACTGAAGTGTTGACAGGACGTGCTGGATCGCCAAAATAAGAGAAAGAGCTTCCTGAAAATCTACATAGTTTTTTGTGATGTGATTCGTGTCAGGTTGCTCTATAGCAGTGTAAAACAAGAAATTAAGACCAGAAAAGTAGTATAATAGGTCCTCTTTAAAGTAAATTAAAGTGAATAAGACTTACAGTTTTTTTCGATCGCTAAACCACAGTGGGCACAACTGTAGCTCAATGTGCAAAACTCTAACTACAGTCTGCACTACCAACAGTCATTGGAGCTGAACAGTTCACTTCACCTGCAAAATAGGCTCAGTGCAGCAAACACTATGAATTGTCCTCACTGAGATAACACACACTGTCACTCAGAATATGCTCTGAGTACAAACACTAGCATCAAACCCCAATACACAAACTTTTAATCTTTACAGTTTGAATAATTTGAGTTATTTCACACAAATTACATAATATTGTCTTTGATGAAAGGGTGAAATTCTTTCACATGAAATTGTTTATTTTATAACATACCAGTTTTTTTAAGGAAAACAAAAATAAATGAAAATCAGAAGTTTGCTTCAATAGATACACATTTTGTATACTTTATTGAAAACATTTCCAAATGTAGTATTTATCTGTGTAAATATTCTATAATTGTAATACAGAAATCTATCCTGTAATGTTGTAATTTACTGTAAGGAAAGGCAACTCTAAGCTGTTTGTTTGCTGGAAACTCCGTATTACAGATGCAACTTTAGATTTTTGCAGATTGGGTTGCACTCTCAACCCTGCCTCTCTCAATGAGAGACCATGATTCACAACATGGTCTATCAGTGTAGCCCTTACTGTATTTCATCAGACATTACAGCTCTATGTCTTCCTCCACACATCCACACTCTCACTGCCACTCTTCTCCCTCCAACAACCTGTCTTCATTGGTCCATTTCCAAAAAAAATATATTTTTGAGCTTTCCCTTTGTACTGTATATGTTCACTAACAAGTCTAAAACAAGACATCTTAGTGTTTCAGTTGAAATTGCAATCTGCAGTGTTTGAAATGCACTTATTCTGTTTTGAATGTGTGGTTTACAGTTGTGGCAGTAGTGTGTTAGTGTTTGATAAAAGTGCTGGAAATCCACAGTGTTGTGCAGGCTGTGGTTAAGCCATGAGATAGGTGTGTAGAGTTTTGAAAATTGTGTTTAATCAATGAAAAACGAGCTAGAGTTTGGTCCGAATGAACCGCTGCTCTGCATACTGTTGTTAAAGTTGTGCACTTGTCGTTCCAGTTGTGCCCACTGTGGTTTAGCAATCGAAAAAAACTGTAATATTTTGTTGCAAATCCTTCGCTTGCAATAACTGCATCAAGCCTGTGACCCATTGACATAACAAAACTTTTGCATTCTTCTTTTGTGATGTTTTTCCAGGCCTTTACCGCAGCCTCATTCAGTTGTTGTTTTTTTGGGGGGTTACACCCTTCAGTCTCCTCTTTAGCAGGTAAAATGCATTGCATACTCTATATGGTTTAAGTCTGGAGATTGACTTGGCCAGTCTAAAACTTTCCATTTCTTGCCCCTGATGAACTCCTTTGTTGTTTTTGCAGTTTTTTAGGGTCATTACCTTGCTGCATGATGAAGGATCTTCCAATCAGTTTGGTTGCATCTTTCTTTAAATTGTCAGATAGAATGTTTCTGTAGACTTCTGAGTTCATTTTGCTGTTGCCATCATGTGTTACTGTGTTGTTGTCAAGATGAACCTTTACCAAAGTGATAGAAAGGCTAAAGTTTGGAGAAAGAAAGGATCTTCTCATGATCCCAAACATACAAGCTCATCTGTGAAACACGGTGGAGGCAATGTCATGGCTTGGGCTTGCATGGCTTCTTCTGGGATGGGCTCATTAATCTTCCTTGATGATGTAACACATGATGGCAACAGCTAAATGAACTCAGAAGTTTACACAAACATTTTGTCTGCCAATTTAAAGAAAGATGCAACCAAACTGATTGGAAGATCCTTCATAATGCAGCAAGATAATGACCCAAAACACACTGCAAAAACAACAAAGGAGTTCATCAGGGGCAAGAAGTGGAAGGTTTTAGACTGGTCAAGTCAATCTCCAGACTTAAACCCTATAGAGCAAGCATTTTACCTGCTAAAGAGGAGACTGAAGAGAGTAAACAAACAGCAACTGAATAAGGCTGCGGTGAAAGCCTGGAAAAGCATCACAAAAGAATAATGCAAAAGTTTTGTGATGTCAATGGGTCACAGACTTCATGCAGTTATTGCAAGCGAAGGATTTGTGACAAAATATTAAGTCTTATTAATTTTAATTTATTTTAGGTCTATCTGTTCCAATACTTTTGCGCACCTAAAAATGTGGTGTTCCTTTACAAATAATGCTATCTTCTCAGTTGTGTATCAGATCCAGATGTGAATACCTGGTAATGAAAGCTGAAATGTTGATCTATTGTCTCATATTCATATTTTGGTGTCAAACCCAAATGTTTCCTGTCTACAGCAAAAATAAAGGAATTGGCCTCACTGTTCCGATACTTATATAGGGGACTGTATAATACACCTCGCCTCTTTAATAAGGACGCACTCCCACTGGGCCATCCGTACCGTGCCCAAGTACGTTTGCCGCCTAAAGTCTAGTATGTTTGACCAGTGCGAGTGCCCCATCCGTACCCAGGCACGGTACACTTCCTCGGCCACGGCACACTTGAGAGAGGTGTACTCAGGCCAAAGTACATATGCTAATGAGCCAGCATGCACATAGACCGCGATCCTGACGTCAATTCATTAGGGATGCACATAGTCGGTTAAACATTTAAACGTCCGCTGCCTTACTAGTCGGCACCAGAAGTAATTTATTGCCCATCACTTGGACTTGAACATAAAATGTGTGAGAATGAACGTGTGTGTAAAAGGGAGATAGCCTACAGTAGCATTTACATCAACGACTTGGTAATTGTCTAGAAGAATGTTAAGGCTGAAGGTAATTGTGCTGAGGTACGGTACAGGGCAACTTTGCCTAGTGTGAGTGCGCCCTTATGAAGGACAAAGTGTGCACACTGCTAGTCATCAGAGGAAAGAAATGTCCAGTAAATATCCAGAATTTGACATGAAAATAACAATGTGAGACTGTGCTCAGACTAAATCAAGAGACAGGGCATGGCTGAATACAGACTCAAACCACAGCACTAAGTTCTGTGAGTGTGGACACAGTGAGGATAACATAATAGTTTGGACTAATTTAAACCAGGGCTTTTTAAGACAGTGACTACACTATGCATGGTAGCCCTTGCCCCACTTCAATGCGCCAAACGTCTTGGAACTATTCAACTTAAGTTAAAGTACTGCTTCAAGTTTGATATTAAATTATTTAGTAGGAAAGAACATTGGATGTAGGGCATCCATTTGGTATTCACTTTATCAAGAAAAAGATTTGTCACTTTGCTGGTGTTCAATTTAAACCGAAGCAGTTCAAAGCAGGGCCAGTGAACTGAGTTATTTAACCAGCTACAGATAATTTCCTAAATGATGCTATCGCACTAAAACATTTCTATTCAAGGAATATTATCAATCTACTTAGGTGCATTCTCCAAACTTCAAGAAGACTGAATCATTTCTGTCATAGCATGTCTACAATCAGGGAACACACACACACACACACACACACACACACACACACACACACACACACACACACACACACACACGCACACACACACACACACACACACACACACACACACACACACACACACACACTTTGTTCTTTCATTTTCATAAAATCCGTTCTCATGAGGTGCTGTGGCTAAATCCAAGTAGTCCTTGTTTAATGACCCGGAGGAATTCATGCAAATGATTTGTTTTTCCTGTAGGCCGGGGCGAGACTTGAAATGCTGCAGTAGCTGTCACAGACTTCCAGCTGTGGGCTTAAGGCAAGGACACAGTGCTATAGTACAAGTAGCACAGTGATGGAAGAGAAGGCTGTTATTGAAACAATGTTAACTGGCTTCATACTTTAGACTTAATTACAGTCAATTTTAACTGCGGCTTAAAGAGCCATTTCACCGCTGCACTTAGAGAACGTTCTGTGTTATTGGTTTTTCTTTAACACCTGAGGTGAGGTAGCATTTAACTACTACTGCTACTCTCCTCAGCAGGGTTTCTTTTTGTTCACGTCTCCTGAAATACGAATACATAAGATATAATTAAAAAGATTGAATCCACTACAGAAGCATAGAAAGACAGGAAAAGTCAGAGTAAGTTGTTCTCAGACAACATTAGCCTTGTGAGCTCAGCTGTAATCCTTGAGGAAAAGCTGCAGTTTCTGAGTAGCACCCTTCCTCTAGTTCACCTGCCCTTTACTCAACTCAAAGTAAACACACCTCCATAAAAATCCAAATTAGCCTCAAGGACACCGTTAGGGTGAATTTAATACAGGTTTGAAGGCACACAAGCAGAAGCTCACAAGCAGCCTCTGGAGAAGAGTCAGACAATATGTGGATTGATGGGACTTTACTGTGCCACATTGGGGCAATCAAGGTTTAATAGGCCTTGTTTGTCATTGGCCAGTTCCTAGGAAGTCAGAGAGACATGAATGAATGAAGGGGGATGCACTTCAACTGACTTGATGTGATTGTTGGTGCAGTTTTGACCTTTTCTCATTTGCAAATACACGTGACTTTCCTCATAGACGCTCCATGAAGGAGAGCTTTGTTAGGGCTCACTCACACTAGGGCCGCGGCCCCGTGCCCAAGCTCATTTGCATACTAAAGACTAGAACGTTTGGCTAGTGTGACCACGCCATCCGTATTCCAGCACGGAACAGCCCCTTGGCCACGGCACACTTGGGAGAGGTGTGCTGTGGCCAAAGTACAGATGCTAATGAGATGATACGCACACACGCACGGAAACGCAACCTGAGCTGGCTGACTTAGTCCATGAGCGACCCTTCTTCACCACAATAATTTTAAACAATGGCGGCAAGATTTTCACGAGTGGGTTCCGGTGCGATTGCGAAGTGGAGAGTTTGCTAGACATTTGGACCGGCGACAGTATTCAGTCGCAGCCATGGTCGCAGCTGGATAAGACCCACAAAAATGCGGAGGTGTTTGGGGGCAATCCGCGACTACTGTTGTTCTCCATTGTTGTTCTACTAATTCCAGCAGCGAGTACGCTTGGTGATGACGTATGTATCGTATTACAACGTGATGATGACGTATGTATGATGGAGCAATCGTGCCCAGGCCTTTGGGAGCAGTGTGACCAGTGGGGAGGGGGGGGATCTTCCTGCAGCACGGAACAGGCAAACTTGCCAAGTGTGAGTGCGCCCTTAGACAGGATCAGGAGAAGGATCTTGATATTCTTCAGTCACATCCTCCTGTTCACTGACTGCAGTAAATATGGAAATAGACGGGGCACTCTGTTGACTTGGGCCATGGATACAGACCGTAAAAAGACAAGCCGGCTCGCCCATCTGTCTGCTCTGATGTTAAACTCATCACTTGTCCTTTCTGCTATCATATGAGAGGCAGACGGCATGCAGAGTCCATATGTTACACTTGAACGGCTGCAGTCAGCTCATAATACTGAGTACAAGTCAGCACATGAATGTTGAGATGTCTGTGTTTGCAATTTTTCCCTTTGCACGTTAGCATACTCATTTGTTGTTTATTGTATACAATTAACACTCACTGGCCACTTTATTAGGTACACAAGGTGTAGGTAACATTCCTCAGAGGATTTTGTCCATATTGACATGATAGCATAACGCAGTAGCTGCAGATCTGGCGGCTGCACATCCATGATGCGAATCTCTCGTTCCACCACATCCCAAAGGGGATTTATTGGGTTAATTCTCTGTAAACCATAGAGATGGTTGTGGGGTTTTTTCAACCCACTTGTTTTTGTATATTTAAGGGCAGTGTGGTGGTGTGGTGAAGTACCTGTGTATAAACTGGTTCTCCTCCAGATACTGGCAGCCCTTAGCGATGTCTCTGGCCACATTGAGAAGGTCCACCATGGTCAGGCTGGACGGGTGCTCCTGATTGGACAGAGAAAGACCCACAATGCAATATTAGAGGCAGTTTTAGAAAAAGTTAGTTAGTTAGTACACAATGTGGTTGTAAAGAAAACATGAGTACATGTTTAATAAGCCGACACATCTAACTTGGATCAAAATGTTCAAGTCTGGGACTCTTATGAAAAGAACAGTATTAGCTTTAAGGGATAGTTCAGTATTTTTGAAGTGGGGTTGTATAAGGTTCTTATGCATAGTTAGTCTGTTACCTTATGGAGATGGCAGTCAGTGCAGAGTTTAGGGGAGATGTCGCTTTAGCATAAGTCAGCCTTGTGCTGTTGCAGAGGGGGCCAGTGAAAAAACATTTTTACCCCCACATATATAAATAAGGGCTGTCAACTAATTAAACGTTTTAATCGGATTAATCACAGGATAGCTGTGGATTAATCTTGGTTTATCGCCATTTGAAATATGCCCCACCAAGAAAATCTAATTTTCTCTGTATATTGTTGTAAGAACAAAAGATAAATGGCAGAAGGTTGATTCATACATTTAACTTTATTTTTTTTAATCATTGCGAATCCAAATGATACCATCTATTGGCACAACGGACAGTTAATATCTCGTCCCGTGTTTTTATGATTCTAAGATAAAATAAAATAAATTCATACCACACAATAATTCAATTTGGCTGTCTCTGCTATGCCTTCGAGCAAATATTTAGGATGGCATTTTTTTGTGTTCTACACCAGAATCAATGAATAAATGTGGGTTTTCATATGTGTGCAAGACATTAAAGTCAATCATTTCTGGTCAGCTTTTGCATTCCTGCATAGAACTTGATAGTAGTCCGCTGTGTGTGTGGGTTTGTGCACACGCCCATGTTCTGGGGGACTGCTCATTTGTGCCAGAGATCGACATTATGATTATGTCCCTTGTTTGTGTCTTCCCGTGCTCTGAACAAAGCAGAAAATGAATGTTGCTCCTTCTGCTGATTCCGACAGAAACTTTCGCCCGCGACAAACACACACACACGTGGTCATTAGCAGGTCAAAACAAAACGTGCTGCTACATTCCGCTGGCCGAGTGCTGCCGCGCATCGCCATCGTGCCCAGAAGGCCTACAGATCCTGGGTCAGCCATAACGCTAGAACTACTGCAGAGCGGGTGGGATATATTGGGCGGGTCATTCTGCTCATGCGTTAATTCCAGAATTGAATCATCCTGCGTAACGCGTTAAAATGACTGTGCTGTCTGCCAGCACCATTGGTAACACACTAACTATGCATAAGTACCTCATACCACACCACTTCAAAATACTGAACTATCCCTTTAAGTTTGTAAACACAGAGAATGTGCACTTGAGCGTGAGAGAGCAATGTGTCTCACCAGTCGGGGTCTGGTCTCCCTCAGGAAGGACTTGAGGTCTCCTCCGGTCATCAGCTCCAGCAGGATGAACCTGGGCATGGCCTGCAGACTCACTCCTATACAACGCACTATGTTCTGGTGGCTGAACTTACTGCAGGGACACACACACACAGCAGGGACCAGTCAGGAAACAGAAATGGATTTTGTTGGAACAGTTTGAGAGAATTGTGTTTACTGTCAAAGTGTCTCTTACCTAATGATGAGAGCCTCCATAAGGAAGTCCAGTTCATCTTGCTCAGAGCAAACCTCAGGAAGAGTCTTTTGGAAACAGAAAAATAGCATCTCAGTTCATTAAATCGTTATAACATTAACATGCAGTAGTTATTGGTGTAATGCCTGATTCTTCATGACACAAGTGGTAGTGAAAGAGAGTGTGAATAGTGTGTTTGTGAACAAAACCTTGAAAAACTCTTATTTCTTCAGATATAACCTACCTTGACGGCCACTTGCTGTGGGCTGGGTTCTCCTGGTATCCCCACTGCCAGCCCTTCATAGACTTCACCAAAAGCACCATGACCCAGACCCCTTGAGACACGCAGACATTTATTTATTACAATTAAATTCATGTTTTAGACATGAAGCTAAAGCTTTAACACAGTGGGACATAGAAGAGCAAAGTTTAAGCTGAGATTTCCAGACTGAAGACATTAGAAGCAGCCAGCAGTAATACATGTCCTAAATATACCTGCGTCCAAACAATGATCTTGTATGAACAAGGTAAAGAAATATGAGCCATGTAAAAAAATAAATCAACAAAATGTATTGTGAACAGCTAGGCAGAGGTGCTTGTCAGTTTTCTTAATTAACTGAGCAGCTTTTCAGCCCACAAAGACCAAAACTGTATCAACAGTGGCTTGAAAAAGTATTCATACCCCTTGAACTTTTCCACATTTTGTCACATTACAACCACACACGTACATTTATTTTATTGGGATTTCATGTGATAGACCAACACAAAGTGGCGCATAAGTGTGAAATGGAATGAAAATGAAATATGATTTACAATTTTTTTTATAAATAAAAAACTTAAATATGTGGCGTGCATAAGTATTCAGCCCCCCTGAGTCAATACGTTGTAGAACCACCTATCGCTGCAATTACAGCTCCATGTCTATTTGGGTATGTCTCTACAAGCTTTGTACATCTACAGACTAACATTTTTGCCCATTCTTCTTTGCAAAATAGCTTGAGCTTCAGATTCAGCGTCAGATTGGATTAAAAACGTCTGTGAACAGCAATGGTCAAGTCTTTCCAGATCTTCTCAATTGTATTTAGGTCTGGACTTTGACTGGGCCATTCTAACACTTGACTATGCTTTGATCTAAACCATTCCATTGACTGTATGTATAGGGTAGTTGTCCTCCTTGAAGGTGAACCTCCACCCAGTCTCAAGTCTTTTGCAGACTAACAGGTTTTTCTGCCCTGTATTTGGCTCCATCCAGCTTTCTATCAACTCTGACCAGCTTCCCTGTCCCTGCTGAAGAAAAGCACCCCCACAGCACGATGCTGCCACCACCATGTTTCACGGTAGGGATGGTGTGTTCAGGGTGATGTGCAGTGTTAGTTATCTGACTATGCTGTTTCCCCTGAATGGCTTCTGGCAAGTGTTGGAGGAAGGTGCTCTGGTCAGATGAGACCAAAATTTTTGTTTATGACAATAATGCAAAATGCAATGTGTGGTGGAAAACTCACACAGCACACCACCCTGAACACACCACCCCTACCGTGAAACATGGTGGGGGCGGCAGCATCATGATGTGGGGGTCCTGTTCTTCAGTAGGTACAGGGAAGCTGGTTAGAGTTGGTGGGAAGATGGATGGAGCCAAATACAGGGCACACAACCTGTTAGAGTCTGCAACAGACTTGAGAGTGGGGTGGAGGTTCACCAGCCACTGTATGTGACATCCTGCTGCAGATGACAGAGTGTAGAATGCTGAACTTTGACATTAAAATATAGTCTGCTGCTTTTTCACTTGATTCATAACTTGACTCAATCTAGATGCTGAAAGATATTCATGGGTCCACGAGAGAAAATAATTTCTCACAAAGATTAAGAAGCAGAATGAAAAGCTGGTGAACTATAGGCACATTAAAGATGCATTAAAAATGGAAAAGAGCCCTGGAAAAAAAACATTTCTCAACTGCTGGAATCCCTGCGTTAGACCCAAACACTTCACACTCTATTGTTAGGCTTTATTTAAACGGCTACTTCTTTTACCAGGCTCTATTTATGAGCTTTTTTTCAAATGGATTTACATCATCACAATAACAGTTAATTGTTCTATTTGTCATGTTTGTTCAGATAGTGACGCAGTAGACAAGGTTGCAACAGGTCCATTCAACTCATACTGGGTCTGTTCATAATGGCCATTTGTAAAGATGAGATTACAATTTCCCAATCCACAGTGTATGCTGCAGTAACTAGAATGTTGCTTGTGGGCTCTTTACCTGCTGAGGGAGATGTTTCTCCGCGGTACTTCCTTCAGGTCGTTGACAGATGCCGTCTTGCCAGCGAAGCAGTAGTTTGGGTTGTAGTCGGTCATGATGGTGGAGGCCCGCAGCTTACTGAGCTTACAGTCTGGACTCTGCAGCTCCAGCTGAATAGACTGCAGCTCTGTGTGTTTACGCCTGTACACTGGTGAGACCAACATGAAAGAGACAGTTTCACTGCACTACTACAGAGACATCCACAATTTAGAAAAACAAACAAAACCTTGAACCCATCTTGTTTTTCTTGTTAAAGAAAATTAATGATGTCAGCCAAAGCACACCAAGTAGAAAGCTTTTCCATTTACTATTTCTCCATAGACTCTTTGTGCAACAACATGAACGCTTGTACTTTTATGAAATTGAATGCCTTTGTGTCTTTTGAAATATTGATTCTCTCTTTCCAGATGCCAGATTTGTCTTTTCAAAACAATCCAATTCATTATGTTTTCATTATGCTTCCATTATGTTAAACCCTCCCTCTCTAACTACGTCTTGTTCATCTATCAATGCAAAGGATATGTTAAAGTGCAACGTAAAAGCAAACCTGGCAACAACATGTTCAAAGGACAACTTGAACCTCTTTCCTTCATATTGCATTCAAATGCACTTACAATAGCCCACTGCATGAAACATTTTTATTGGATAGTTTGAAGTAGAAAGTGACAGAGTGAAAATGGTGAAAGAGGGGAGATGACATGCAGTAAAGGTCCACAGGTCGGATTTGAACCCGCCACGACTGCGACAAGGACTGAGCCTATATGGTAAGTGCTCTACCCACTACGCAACCGCAATGCCCCATGAAGACACCTTTTCTCTCCCTCACACACACACACACACACTAAAACACATAGGGGGGCACCCTTAGCTCAGTTGGTAGGGCGTCCCCCCCGGGCTGGGCCCAGCAGCAGACCCGGGTTCGATTCCCGCCCGCGGTCGTCCTCTGCATGTCACTCCCCTCTCTGCCCCATTTCACATCTGTCTCTTCACACTATCAATAAAGCATGGAAAATGCCAAAAAACAGCACATACACACACACACACACACACACACACACACATTCTTGAAGACAGTGGAAAGACATTAGTTGCAGAGAGAAATGTTTGTGTGTGTGTGTGTGTAGGGGAGTTATTTATTTACCAAGTGCAGTCTAATGTACGAGGGCTGTCAGCCGCCGGCTAAGTAGCTATCCATCATTAGCACGTTTCATTCATCACAGTGGTAGTTCCATACCTCCTTAGCTCCCGCTTAGTCTACTCATGTGTGCTCTACAGAGTAGGCTGGAGTCTGGATGTGTACATCAGGGTAGAAGTGAGTGTGTGTGGAGGAGATGATGGAACAATGATGCATGTTTCTGGATGTAATAGTCTGAAAGCAGGCGTGCTGGGGGATGTCTGCCCGGGCCACCAAGCTCCCGTTTAAGGCCATGAAAGGGACCAGAAACTGGGACCAGTGAGTGAGTGAGTGAGTAAGTAAATTCAAGTGCTTGTAATGATCAATAATTAAGAACTACATGTTGACATAAGCGTTGATATTTTACACCACACTTTACTATATTATATTCAACTAATACATTTACAGTATTATACTTGATATTAGATTCTATTCTGTTACATTGCTGTACTATACTGTTTATTATGTTATACTATACATCATTGACTCCCCTGCTATGATTCACACCACTGTCACTTTACCTTATAGTTTTTTTTAATTATTATTTTAGGCATTTTCAAGCTTTATTTGACAGTACGGAGAGAAACATAGATGAAATGGGGAGACAGAGAGAGGGGAGAGGCATGCAAAAAAGGTCCACAAGTCGGATTCGAACCTGTGACACTGCGCCAAGTCCACATCATATGCACTCTACCCACTAGTTTTTGTCTCCAAACACTCTTTCATTTATCATTTCTATTTTTAATTTAGTTTTTGTTTTAGTTTCATATCCCTCATACCATTTAATTAATTTCTCTTTTTATCTGTAAATCTGTGAAATACGTTTCCTTCAACAGTTTAACGCACAATATTAAATAACTTCCAGTGACATTTGTGTTTAGGGAGGTTCTTGGATCTACCAAAAAGTACCCCGATAAGCTTTACAGTGCTTCAGCTCAAAATGAAATAACTCTCCATCTAGGATCATATCTGAAGTGGCTGAGACAGGGTTTGTTTTGAAAACTGATATTTCGGTGTCTTTGTGCCAGACAGAGCATTTTTCCTGTCTGAAGGGGGGAGTCAGCGATTCTGGATATCGCTTGTTGACAAAATCACTTTCTGTCAAAATCAGTGAGTATCTCCACTAACTGTATGTACTGTGTGTTTGCTAAAAAAAAATCCAGTGTTAATTCACAGCCTAGGCTCTGTAAACAGGCATGTTGCTAGCTACGATGGGACCCCTTTGCTTACATACCCTTTGTTTACAAACCAGTTTACTGAGACTAGACTGTGCATTAACACCAGATTTGCAAAGCCTAGGCTCTGTACAGGTATGTAAACAAAAGGGACTCACCTTAGCTATCAACATGTTTAGAGAGCCTAGGCTGTGTATTAACACATGATTCTTTTCAGTGCACACACAGACCCGACAGCTAGGGGAAGCATTCTCCAGAATCACTGACTCCACCTTTAACTGACTGCTATGTGTTGATTCGTACTTATCATGACTCCAGACACAGCCAGCAGCAGTGCTGCGATGAGGGCCGAGGTTCCCACAGACAGACCCAGGGCCAGGTGAGAGAGAGAGGGCTGGGGAGGCAGCAGGGACACCTCTGTAAAAGACAACAGGAAACATCAGTGTTGTGCAGTGGTTATCTCCCCCAGAGGAGTATTAACATTCACTCCAACACTTTGATCCAGTCACTTAATTAATGATGTGAAAACGATGACACAACAGAGCTTAGGAGCAGCACAGTCGACTGCTGCATGTCAATTCTCTTTACAGCGTCAAGGGGAGATCTCATTTCATTCTCATTTAGAATTATCTACTGCTTGTCATTACTGAGAAAAGATTTGCATATCATAAATTGTTATATTTTTGTTTGTGGACTTGGTTGAACTGAGAGTTTGTGTGTGAGGCAGTGCACACAATGTTCATTGTTGAAAATGACTGGCCTGTCGTCTTAGTACTGTAGGAGTCCAGTTCTGTCATTAACACAGGGGCGGCCTTAACGATCTGGGGGCCCGTTTCAAGTCCTAGTGTGGGGCCCCCCGTTTTTTTTTTTTTTTTTAATAATGCGAAAATTAAAAAGATTGTGGAATCCAGTTGGTTCTTCGATGGATTATGAGATAATAGGCCCCTGGACCAAGACTCTCAAAGGGCCCCCCCACTCCTACCTATCCAGTCAGTTACACTGACTTTTCCGCACAGATACATACAATTATTGGCAAAAAACATATTAAGTCAGTGTTTCCCAGATGATTTTGGGACACTGTGGGAGGGACCCTGGTCCTTGTTGGGGGATCAGGGGGCATTGCACACTGGAAGAAAATGTGTACCGTTTTAAAGTAAAATGCATCAATGTGATGCACTTAGAGAGAAAAATTTAGAGGCAAAATCAAATCTTGAGCTGCAGAAGGAAGATTATTTTTCTGATTTTTCTTAAGCAGGCAGCATCCTTTACTCTGCAACTGCAAAAACAGTAGATTGGTCTGCAGACCCATGTTATATGATGGAGAGACCCATTTCAACAGATAAAGAGTGGATAGCTACTTTTTATGAACAGTATAGAATTTACACATAGAAAGTTTATTCCTGTACGTGTGGGGGCCTTAGAGGCCCCTCATGAAGCCCCTAAGACAGAGCTAATAATGCTGTTGCTTTACAATTGCTTTTGTATTTCTCCCCTACTAGTTGAGGGGCCCATGATGATTTATTTCCTTATATTTAGGCTATTCCTTTTTGGAACCTTTTATTGACATGAGTGACTGAGGTCTTTGACTATAGGACATGTAAAGTTATCAGTACCTTAGCTTAGGGCCCCCTTGAGCCCTTGTGCCCCTGGGCCTGGTAGCATGCACAAGCATTATTTATTTAAAAAATAATAATAATACAAAATTCAACTGAAACGGGTGAAACATAGTTAAGGCCGTTACTGCATTATCATTTTGGTTGTGACATTTACAGTAAATCTGACTGAGCAGAGGTCTCTGTGTGTGTGTGTGTGTGTGTGTGTGTGTGTGCGCGTGTATGAGGAAGGGATGGGGGGATGTTCATGTGTACCCGTGTGTACGATGTGGCTCTTTGCAGTAACACAGTAAAACATGTGGCTCTTAGTCTCTGACTGGTTGGCCACCCCTGCTCTAGGTCATTCAGATATTATTGAGATGGTAATGGACCTGTTATTTTGCCTTCCAATTATCAAGTGACATTCCGCCCATATGAATTCAGTTCAGATCTACATTCATACCCTCGTTATTCATCTCAGATTACAAATCCTTATTATAGAGCCAAAGGGGTTTGTCCCTATTCCTTTGTCACAGTTTAACCCAAGAGGAGTGGGACAATAGACTTTTAGTGAAGGTTGACATTGTCCAATGAGTGCCAGAAGCATGGATTTAAGCTTATTAGGCCATAATGAAATGCATTCATAATCCACTGTGCATTGTCACTATATCAGTAAATAGCACAGAGATAGATACCACATCATAGAACAGAACTAATCACTCAGATAATACTAGCTATAGTAAAAGTATAATCTTTTTCGCTAACAGGTTAGCTTATCCTACTGATTGATAATTATTATGAATTATTAAGGTGCCATTAAAAAAACGTTTCCTCAGACAAATCTTCAACAAAGTACAGAGCCTCCCGGGCTTAATTACTTTTGTAGATGAATTCATTATCTGTTCACTGAGTCACAGTCTATTACAGGTACAATTACATTCAGCTTAACCCTTTATTACTTGTGGATTCATTGCACATTTTAATGTGGAAGAGAGAGAGAAATAGATGATGGTTGTTTCTTTCGTATTGTTATGTAGGTGTGTATGTGTGATACTATATGTCAGACCTGTGGCGTTGATGCAGGAGACCCCGTCTGGTGCCAGGATGAGGTCATCATCACAGTAACACACAATACTCTCCTTGATCTCGTGGCATTCACCGCTTTCACAATGGCTGCAGTTCTGCACCGGACTGATGATCACCTCACCATCACCCTCCATAGCTTAAGACACACACACACACACACACACACACACACACACACACACACACACACACACACACACACACACACACACACACACACACACACAATGCAGAGGAGAGGTTTCAAAAAAATTAACTGGGTTTTAATAGGCATCACCAGGATGTCTCCCAGTAAAATTAGCAGAAAGTTCAATACAAACGGCAATGTAATTTGCCACAACTGATCCTAATTAAAGAAAGTGTAGCTTATTTATTTAGTTTTATTCTCACCATCATCATTGTCCAGCGTACATTTAACCCAGTTACATAAAACATATATAAACATCACTAGATCATAGTATCAATAGCAATTAAGTAATCATCCCAACACCTCACAACTTCCATTTAAGCAGTGATTTTCTTTTAAAATTCAATCTGATTATCTGGTGTGTGATGTACTACCTCGGATGATCAAAGCATATCTGATGAATTATACAGGCTGTTCATGATAGAGGGCCGACGGCTTCCAGATTTTCATTCTCGTCTCCCTTAAATTAGATGAAATTACGATTTCTAACTGAAGGTGTGTTAATCACTGAAACAATCTGCTTGTGGTCTTGGCTGAGACTAAATCTGCAGCAGGCGCTCTCCCCCTTCACCACACTACCGTTCACCACCATAAATTGCTTTAAAAAGATAGTTTACGACCTCCATTACTTAATTTAGACTTAAAGAAATACATTTTCTTAATTGTAAAGTAAAGCAAGTTACAAATCAGTCGAACATGAATAAGTGATGGGGCTGTCTCTGTGAAAGAAGCCTGCTCTGTTTAGTAAGCAAGGCAAAGGCGCTCATCTGCAGAATCTATTTTCTCTCATCATTCTGTTATCAGCTTTATAAGTACAAAACATAAATCTAACCTGGGACACTACAGAGGGTTCCAAAGGAGAATACAAATGTCTCCAGAGCAGATGTTGACTGGATACTGATGTGAAGCTGTGATACTCTGTATAGTGGATCTTTAGACACAGAGTTGAGCATTCATGTGTGTGCATGGCAACAGTTTATCATACTGTATAGCAAAGCAAGACCTTTAAGTAGACCTGTAATGATAAAGTAATTTTTACTCAAGTAGTGAGTTTGCCTCTGTGCCTATACAAGCATCTAGTGACAATAATATGACTGTGTAGTCCAAACTGTATCATTCTTCCTCCACACTGGTTTGAAGAAGCCTATATTCTGTGTTAACATTAATACAATGGTTTTTGTTCCTCTTTTAGGTTTTAAAATGGAATGGGCAGCAGCATGGTCCAGAATCCCCTGCTGCTTTTCTTCAAGCTGGAGAACCTGTCTGTTCAAGCTGAGGAGGAAACTACTGGTGTAACCTTTTCTGATTACAACTTTAAACCACAGTGCCCTCACACCTGACTTTTTTTATTTTATGAAATTATAGATATTACACATACTATTCCATCCTTCATACTGTGATAATGCTTCAAACTTTCTGGTATTTCATTGGTTATAAATCACGTCACTTCTCTCTTTTCAGGCGTCAGATTTATTCAACACTGGTTTCTGGTCTTCTTTTGCAGAAATATAAAACTTTCAATCATAAAACCTTAAACAACTCTATACAAGTCTAATGTTTATCTTCATTATTTGTCGTATAATTTGTGATTTGATTTACAATGAGGCAACAAAATGGAGGCATTTACAGAAGTTTATAGCCTGGCCAGCACTATGGTTATACTGTATCTTAAGACAACATAAACTTCTCCTCATTATCTTTTGTTGTGAAAATAAATAAAATAACGGATGAACATTTGAATTTACTTTTTGAATGAGTAACATTGGGGTGACAGAGCCTTTTAAGTTATCTTTATTAGTCAATTTATAAGAGTGAGGCACATTGAAATTAGTCTCTTCGCATATCCCCACTCAAGTTACCACACTTCGGATGTTGTCAGAGTGCAGGGTCAGCCATAGTACAGCGCCCCCGGAGCAGTTTGGGGATAAGTGCCTTGCTCAAGGACACAATGGTAGAGATGGTGGGCCAGCCATAGATGTAATAGCAGCCACCACTAGTTTTATTACTAACACCCTCCTGTCCGGTCCCGGGGATGGAACCAGCAACCTCATGGTTTCTGGTCAGCATCCCTTACTCTAGATAGGAATAGAAAAAGGGGGCCATCCTACCAGGCCTTTGCTGCAGCCACCCCGTCCCTCTGGAATGCCCTCCCCAGCCACATCCACAATGCCAACACTCTTCAGCCGCCAAAACGCACCTGTCACTCTTGGTTTTAACTTTTTTCTTTCTTGTTTTGGCCATCTGGAAAAGGGCTATACAAATCTGATGTATTATTATTTATATTTTTATTAACTACATAGACTACTGTGTTAACCAGCTGAGGCCAGAAGATTATCTATATTTTAATAAATGGGAATGCGCTGCAGTTTGAAAATGTCTGTGTTTTTTCAAGCTGAAACTCATTCTGAAGTCTTTTTCCTCTCCGAGAAAATGAAGTGAGGTTGATGACAAATTGAGCAGTGCAGTTTTCTGAAAGCGGCACTGCCTCAGCAGACAGCATCAGCCCCATTAAAACTCAATTGGAGAGAGATATCAGTGCGTTCTTTATCACGTCCCAATGGAAGACTTGAAAAAGCACTTACCCTCGTTAGTGAAGGAGGGAATCTAAGATGATGTATTGATGGTCAACGAGCTTATCGCTACAGCTTAAATTTTCAGTCAGGCTGTGTTTTTAGTAGCTGTCCAGTACAAATGTACAAGACGATATAAAGCAGAGATGTTCAACAGGTCTACACTGAGTGGATTTATCACACAGTTCCTTAACTCTACCTGGAGGAGTTTTAATCAAACTATTTGGTGTGTTGTCTGTCAGAATGTGAGACAGCAGACTCTCAGCTCTACGTGGCTTTAAATATCTGCTCCACATTTTTACAATAGACTTTTTTTGATGAGACACAGCACAACAACTCATTCTCATCTGGCCGTACAGATCTATATTAGTTATGAGCTGCTCCAGGTTTTACTGTAGCAAGAAACCAGGTGTACTAAGACAAAAACAAATTTAAAATGTCACTAGCAAAAAAACGGTTTTCTCATCACCTGTAAAGCACCAGCACATTAACGCCCTCCTACTAACATATCAGTCGCTGAATGTAAATGTCTCAACCTCAGATGTTGAGTGCTGTGTATTACTACACACAGCCTAACATTACCTTTGAGTGAATAGAGGAAGGGCTCTCCCTCTGGGCCGAGGAAGGACGTGCCATCGTCACCATCATTTTTGGGGTTGTTGTTTTTAGAAGTGTTACCGCCTAGAAACCAGGAGGACAAACAGTGTCAAAACCTCAGTGCCATATTTATACTCATTGTGTGTTCTATGGGAATTAAACTTGGTACAAGAACAAGGTCCCATATCAGCACTCAAATCTTGATTTGTCGTCAGAAACATTGTCTATTGTTTGACTGTTTGTTTATTGTATTATTGTATTCATTGTGTACTCTTTTACTGTTATTTTTCTTATTGACTTATTGTGTTGGAACTTGTTAACTTAACATCAACCTGTCAAAGGGAGCCACCGGCTAAACTCTCATTGTTATGCACATCGTCCCTATTTTAAATAAATAAATCTCAGATCTCAAATCATTTGGTTGTGTGTTTTAACGATTCATGATTCCAGAGTGACTCTCAGCTGATTGAGCAGTTCAGAGGGATAGAACATGCGGCTGTTTGTGGGATTCAGCCTGATCCCTGATCTGTATTAACTCTCTCAACCTGTCACATTCAGTTTAAAGCACATTGTGGCTCTACTACCAGACGTTTATTTCGGTCATACCTGACAGCACCTAGACAGTTTATTTATTAAACTTTTTTTTTTACCCAGAATTCTCCTGGACTCACCTCTGTAGCCTCCTCCGCCGCCCCCGGACATGCAGCCGCCCCCGCCGCCACCGAAGCCTCCGTGGGTCTGCCAGAACTTCTGACAGGCCTGCCCCCCCTGACCCCCCAGCACCAGAGGCCTGCCACCCTGACTGACTGCAGCGCTGTCATTCCAACCTCCACCTCCACCTGTCACCAAAACACAACACAACGTACATGAGATGTGGAGTAATACACACACAGCAATGTGGGGGTTAAGTGTGAGTGACACAGGGAAAGGATGAAAAGAGAGTGAGTTGTTAAAGCCCCTGTAAACCCAAATCCACAAAATACTTCTAACTATGTCCTTTGTTGAGTTAGATATTAAGATATTGTCATTTAAGTTTGATAAACTTACATTTGACCTGGGCTATGCTCTTTTTTCACACACACACACACACACACACACACACACACACACACACACGCGCACACGCACACACACACTGTGTCAACTATATTCACACACATAAACAATCCTCTATTATATTAGTCCCACAAAGAAAACACTTCAGTCAATTTCATTTCTCCCTTTCCCTTGTCATCTTCCTCCTCTGGCGTCTGAGAGATACAAACAAATAGGAAGCAGACACACCTCACACTACTAGCAACACATCTCCTCAGACATGCTGAATATTTAATTTTTCATTTATAGAGTTTCCTCAGAAATAAACCTGTGGCTTTTTGAAGACATAATAATCGATATCTTCTGTTTTCCTGGCTGTTCGTCAGCTCCGAGCATATGAATAATAGAAGCTGCAGTGAGCATGATGTAACACTACAATGATAGAACAGAGCATGAAGTTCTGCCGCTGCATTAATGGGGGACGAAGCTTTGAATAATCATAATAATCATTTTGGCCCAAACACAAACACTGGCGCAGGGAGGTGGAACTATGAAACATATTAAAACAGAAGTGGATACCTTCAGGATATACTGTGTGGATATGTTTACATATTACAAGTAGACATGCTAATAAACATCCACAGCAGGGGGGAAGAATTAGCCTTATAAAGTCCTGTAATGAGTTATTTGCCATGTACACTCACCTATTCACTCATTTCTTATCAAAGTGTCAATTTCTCCTAGCCTGGCATTCCCAGACCTGCCACTAGGCGCTGGCAAATTAAATTTGCTGCGCCTGTTGGTCTGGACACTCTCCGTTGAAGCTTTTTCAAAAAGACCAGAAATCCGGGCTCACGTTTCAATTGGTTCTATCTAATATGGGCGCGCCAGAGCCCCTTATATGGTACTCTGGGGAGGACGTAACCGGATGACGACAGTGACGTGCATGCGACGTCGAAGCCGTGATAGTAAACATCAAAGATGGCTGCAGATATGTTGTGTGAGTTTGAGACTGCTTTGGCCTCGACCCATTACGATTTGGAAGACGACACTCAAATCTTTCATTAGCAAGTAAGTGGAATGTTCTGTTTTGCCGACCGACAACGGCAAACGTTTAATTTAACAGTTTAACAGCTGTTCGCTAAACGAACGGGGCTTACGTCAACTTGTGCATCGCTCTGATTGGTTGTAGTGCTATCCAACTGCGTGCAGTGGCATTTGAAATGCACGAGTAGGAGCCGCCCCTTGAGTTGGAAATTACTATTGATCGTGGCCAGACCCTCTATCGTTCAAGATATCAGGGTCTGGATTTCCAGGCTAAATTTCTCCTGCACACCACACAATTTATTTTGCCTTCAATACATTTCGTCTCCACGCATGCAACACACAATCAGCTGAACACACACACACACACACACACACACATACACACACACACAAAGCTCTGTGTAGTGTACCTGCAGCATATGACTTCCCGTTGCGTCCTGGTTGGCTGAGGTCATAGTCCATCTGCTCCAGCTGGGTCTCTGATTGGCTACTGTACCCCCGGCCCCCGCCCCCAGCAGCGATGATGAGCGGAATGTTGCCTCTTTTGTCCACCTGGGTTCATATTTATTTGTTTAAAGTTAGATTTATGTATTTCAAATGCATAGTTTAACATTCTGGGAAATGTGCTTATTTGCTTTCTAGATGAGATTTTGGATGAGATCATCACCATTTGATGTTTGTTTGGTAGTTATGACAGAGGGAAACAGCTAGCCTGGCTCAGTCCAAAGGTCTGCCTACCAGCAGCCCTAAAGCAGTGTCAATGTGCCCAGACCCTGGGCCAACAAACAGGCCAGCACATAAAATAAGCTAACAGACTGCTGGCTGTATTTGATGGATAGACATGAAAGTGGTAGCGATCTTCTCATCTAACTCTGTGTGAGAGGGCAAATCTGCTCTCTAGCCAAAATGTCAAACTGTTCTTTTAAAGGGAATACTTTGGGTTGTGGATGACCGGGCAGTTGGTCAGCTTATCTGTTCAGTGATGGGAGTAAAGACACCAAAATAACCAGTGTCTCTGGGGATTTATTGCTTCATGATTTATTGATTAAATTACTGACAGCAGGCCAATGAGATTATCTCAAGATTATGTATGATTTGAACAGTACAGTGAGCTCCCAAAAACCTGCATTATTGCAAGTACTTTACAGCAAACTGGGCTGATATTACACAGATGACATCGTTTTTAGAATTATTCTTTACCATATTTTCTATCATTTATACAAACGGTTTATTATATCTCCCTGTCCCTGAATGCATCATTCCATCAGCATATTTTACCTTGAACACATACGTAGCCCCTCCTCCTCCTCCTCCTCCTCCTTTCACTTGTGTTTTGTTGACCATGGGGCCGCTCTGTTCCTGGCAGATCTTATTCAGGATGCCGTTGGACTGCAGTGGGAGAGAGAGAGATGTGAGTTCAAAGACAATTTGCTTTGATGGATGCCAGTTGTTTTTTGAGCAGTTGCCCGAGCCCCTTTGAATCCTAGGTTTAATCATTATAATGCTGAGAAGATACCAATATGGGAATTAACACAAGAGCTGAGAGGCAATCGGCTAAGGTTCTCCTCATAAATACAATTCCAGTGAGTTTTTACACACTTCCTGTGTAACCCCAATTAACGCAAGACTGTAGAACTGTAATACTGCTGGAGAAGAGCTTCTTGTTCTCAGTGATGGATGGTAAGTTGATTGAGTGAATGTCGGTATGACAGAAACCAATTCAATATGTAGACCAAATAGTTCCTGATTTTCCAAATGTGAAATTGAAGGCAGCTTTTAAGAATAAATATGTTGTTTACAAAAACTAAATTAATCCGACATCCAATGAATTCACCAATCACTGAAAACCTTGAATATGTTGCTACTGGGAGTTTAACAATGTGCATTTCATTTCAAAACAGGGTATGAACAAGTTTTTTGAGGTGACCATAATTGAATATTTTGTCATCATGCAGGTTGCAGGTTGATTTATCATGTTAACCGATAGAGACATCCTGTCAGCCTGCTGTCGTTCCAATCTGTTAGAGCCTCTTTATAAAAATGGAACTGGACGTTTTGTTCGCAAATGATGTGAGATGCCATAGCTGATGTTTATTGAATTACTGTGTCTGCCTTGTATGTAATATGATTCAGAACTGGCTGGAGCCTGTTTTCAACCCTTATAGTGAAAGCGTAAAGGTTTCGTCCCCTCAATCACAGACACAAACACACACACTTATCGCTCCAGACTCCCTCATTTGTCTGAACCATATTGTAGAATGTATGGTGGAGGGGGCGGGACTTGTGAGTGAGTGTGAGTGACAGGGAGAAGGGCTGAAGAGGCTGTGCATTCCAATGTTGAGGCAGTCTAGCTCTCCTCCTATGCCTCTCGGCCTGTTCTGTCATTACAGTTTCTTACTTGAAAGTTGAGAGTTTGTGTATGAAAGGTGGGAAAAAATTTGAGTATTTGTCAGGAGATGGTGGTGGTGGTGGAGGAGGCATTATTTCCCTCACCAGGGTGAATGCTAGGCGTGAGAAAGCACATATCACCCTTGCCACCAGCACTTTAAAGGAAAAACATGTTACAAACTAATAAGTGTAAGACAGTGGTGGGGACCCCCGCCTGCTAAGCTACACATTCTGCATATTAAAAGCAAAAGCCACAAGACTCCACAGTCAACTTGAGCTGCCTAGTGTCATTGTATGACCCCAACAACACAAGAAGGGCTGCTTAATCAGCATCATCTCTTAACTATAATTTTCATGTTAATATGTACATGACACATTTAGGCAAAGGGAGAAGGAACAGGTCTAGAGACAGAGTGGGAAACTAGAGGCGCTAGTTCTTCTTCTGTATACTCTGGTTCATAAAGGTTTCCTCTTATGTCCACAGTGAATGGCATGGCATGTCACAAATCTCAAATTTGAGTTTCCCTGTGTCTCTTGAATAAGCCGCAGTAGCTCTGAGTTGAATAGCTGACTACCGACTGATATGCTGCAATGCACCAGCAAGAGGTGGCGTAGTAATACAACGCCGCACTACGCTTGAAAAAAAGTGCAAATATAAACGGCTGTCTGGCTGTATATTAAAGCTGTGAAAAAGTCCTACATCTAGCATACAATAGAACAGATATTTATTCTTTAGGTATAAGCGTGGAATTATTCTATTTTTTTGCTGGCCCCCTCCGCAACAGTACAATGTTGAATTCTGCTATAGCGACGTCTCTCCCAAACTGCTTAAAGAGACTTCGCTGATAGCCAGCTCCATGGGGTAACAGACTAACTATGCCTAAGTACCTCATACAACCCCACTTCAAAAATACTGAACTATCCCTTTAAGGTACTTCAAAAAGAAAAAGTGCTCCAACCATTTCATTAATTAAGCTGAACATGAGTGAGAGTGACACATTACATAGAAGATACTTCTGAGCCGACATACTGTATCTGTCTTTGCATGACATGCTGCTGACTCCATTTCTTAAAGTAAGAAGTAGCAGCCCCTAATTAATATTGCAACAACCAAACGTTTAAATAGTGGATAAGAGATGTTTCCATCAGTGACAAGACGGATTGCCAGGATTTTAGTGTTGTAAACTGCAGTGGGAAAGCAAGCTGCTTTGCTGCCAGTGAAGAAACTCTAGAGCATAATGGATGACAGACACCCCTGGCAAAACAACACAAGTAAGACTAAGGCCGGGAGACTATGGGGGAGATCACTGTGAGCTTCTATCACACATACAAACAATGTTTGGTTTCCATAAAGTGGTACAATTTAGACTATCATGGGGATCTGTACTGAGGTCCAGGGACCCGTGTTCTTGTATTTATATTTCTGAGAACTATGAATCAAATGTTTTTTACCAGCCCATATTCCAGGTTGTTTTGGCTAAACAGTGTGAATTTCATAGTTCATACATTTAGTAAAGACGTAAGCTGAAATATCAAGGAATGCACTACTTGGCAGCACCAATCAGTTTTTGCGAATGATGAATAACTGAGTGTGAAGAGCACACTTAGTAATGACACTTTGAATAAAATGAAAGTTTTTTTAGCACATGTTAGTTGATTCGACTATTGAGAGAGTGAACTTGACACCCTACATTTATTTTTCTGCTTTTAGAAACATAATTTTAGTCTCACTATTTGAAATCCTATGCTTAACAACCCATCCACAAAGCACATCAAATAATTTGCCTTATGAAATATTCTGAGATTAATCAAGGTACTTTTCTTCAAAAGCTATAGCCTTTTATCATTGATGAACCTGATGAAGATGAAACAGTACTTTATACAACAATGTCTAGTACATTCCCCTTTAGCTCAGGCACATGCAATTCTTGTCGAGCACACATAACTCTGGACACCAAAACGCCTGATTGCTTTCATTTCAGACTATCAAAGTTATTCAGTTAAAGTCCAGCGATTTCTTTTTTGTCTGCTACAGCACACTTCATTTCCCTGTAAATCACTTGTCCACTGTTGTCCTTGAGAGAAAATCAAAAACCCAAATGCCCTCTAGTTTTGAACTATTACAGACAGAATACCATTATCTACGAAGATGACCTAGAGACCTTATTTCCATGCAGCCAGTGTAATCTTGCATATAAAACAGTGAAGACAGCCTTTTATCACAGGCAAAGCACACGGGCAGACTTAGCCTAAGACTCAACATTATCGTCCCTACTATTGTCCTTCTTACTGTAACTAACAAACATGATCACAAGTCTTCTCCTGCACCTTAGATTGTTAAACGAGGTACAGAACAAATATACATAGAGAAGAGTGCACTGATGACAGTTTGCAGGCTAGTTAGCTAATAAGCTGCAGCGTTTAAACAGCAAGTAAAAAAACCTAAAAATGTCACTCTGGTCAGTTTAGAATAGATGCTTGCGCAGTCCTTACTCTTCAATAAAAAAATAGTTGACTTAATGTTATTTCAGTTTGATTTTATGAGGGCCTATAAAAGAAAATTATGTGTGACTCCTAATTCAGAAAGTTTAATCATTGTAGCGTTTACAGCTACTTTAAAGATCTCCTATTTTACTACTTTTCTGGTCTTAATTTCTCATTTATGACTCCTATAGAGCAACCTGACACGAAAAAAAAAACAGCACAAAAAAACCATGTAGATTTTGGGGAAGCTCTTCCTCTCTTCTGGGTGCATTCAGCATTCCCTGTCAACACTAGGCTTCCCTTCTCCGACTCCTCCCCCCCCCTCCTGCAAACCCCAATACGTTGTGATTGGTTACCTTCCTTCCGGAACACTTTCAGCAGCGCACAGGCAGATTTGAGCAGGCAGGTAGGGGCATGGCCGGAGCGTGCCTGAGCACGTTGCAGCATTACCATACATGGAAAAATCCGGATTCTCTATGTAACTAATCCCGGAAATTTGAACAAGTGCACAGCCACCCCAGACGGTCAGCAGGGAATACGTCTAAATGCATGTAAGTCATTACTTGACACTTTAGTATGGTTAAACATGACTATAAATCATTATAAAAATGTTTATAGCTCATAAAAGTTGAAAAAGCATCATAGGTCCTCTTTAAAGTAGATCCATTATAGTACTGTAACTCAATCCTCATGTTTATTTTGTCTTTATGAACTACTGACTTCAGTAGGATTTGGACAATGTACGACATTAACACGGATCCCTTCAAAAACAATAAGTTGAGCCTTGTAAATTTCCATTATCGTGATGGTCGTGAATATTTTCTTGAGTGGCTCTAGCTTGCCATTGTTGGTATTATGTCGATTTCCTAATTGGTTTTGAATTGCAACAAGAGGGAGCCCACAACTTTCCATCCATTTCAGTGGAAGGGACTTCTTCATAAGAGTCTGGTTGCCTGTTGGAGCAATATAACGCTATCCCTCACAAAAAAAAAACCTAACCACGCAGAGGAACAGAAATCCAGATCATTCAACTATTCCCATCAGAGCTTTTCTGCCCCTTATGGAATTGACTGTGGTTCACTAGTTTTTCCTATAACCCGTATCATAATTTTTTCTTTAGCCTAAATGTATCAGTTCCAATCATGAAATAAATATTTTTGTTTGGCCTATAATCCATATGTTCATTCTATGTAGCATTTTCAAAATGTCTGTTGAATATAGGTGGTTATTTATTTATCTATCACAACAACAACCAATGGAAGTTTAATAATTTATTAGGCTTTATGCATATAGAAATAATTTCCACAGGGCTTCTCTGTCAATTCTGCTCTCTGTGGCTGCTGAGGTCTGTTCTTATTGTTAAAACCTTTTTCTTTTGTACTAAAACATGCTCAAAGAAGCACAGTTTGACTGTATGCCACAATACAAGTTTGACTATTTTATTTAAGGTTAATTTCTGTAATTCTCAAGTCAGGGATGAACTATATATACTAATGAAATGGATGGTGTATGTACCATTTGACATAGCTGCTACTTCAGCATATTTTGATGATTATTGCGATAATATCGTGAATCGCAGTTATTCTGTCCAGGATAAATGTGACATCATTTAATTTCGTCCCATGCCTAGACTGTAGTTTCTAATGGACCTAAGTCAAAAGTATACTTTATTATCCCAGAGTTAGCAAATTTGTGTGGTCAAAGTGCAGCATGTAAGACACATAGGTATACAAGTAGGTACCCCCCCCCCCCCCCACACACACACACACACACACACACCAACACACACACAACAACAACATTTACTGCATGACAGCAGACTTACTGGACTACAAGAAAGTGTAAAAGACTTACATTGGGGCATGCGTCCTCCCCTTTCTGTCCCACCAGGATATACAGCAGGTCTCCCTTTCTCAGCAGGAAGTCTCCTGTGATGTAGACACCATGTGACCTGCTCATGGCCAATACGCTGCGACCGCCAGCTGCTCCGTAGGCTGTGATCCTGTGGTTTCAAAGAAACACAAACAAACATACAGAGAAAATTATTCAGCAGGATCATTTAAAGCTATAGCGCTTAACATTTTCATAAATGATTGTCCGTTACATTCAAGCCACTGGCAAATGAGTTGACGCAAAGTTGAGTAAGTTCCACAAAACTCTGTATTTTTCAGTTTGGCAGTGTTTATTTAAACTGGTGTTGCCTCCGACACTATCGCAGGACCTCAGAAATATAGGGGAGAGTGGCCTGAATTGTGCCACTTTTTACTCAAAGTGATTTTAAAGTGATGCCTTGACAGTAAAGTCTCCAACTCAAATATGTACATATATTTCAGGGTGTTGTGCATCCCCGGCAACAATAACTACTGAAATCAACTGTTTAAGAAATATAGCTTTCGGAAAAATTTGTCTTGTGGTACAACCTGCCCCCTGTGTGGTGTAAGTTGTGACACAAGAGAGAATACTATGGGGTAAATTGTGCCATTGATATATATCTCATAAACTCTAATGCAAGACAAATCCATTAGACAATTACTTATTTAAGGTTTATTTAAAGTAAATAAAGTAAATATTTTATAAAGATTGAAGGAACATTTTCTTAAACAAGGCCTAGCAAATCTAATGGTTTTACCAGCAAAGCTCACAATGACAAAGTCACCATCATCATTTTTCTGGCCATCTGAACTCTCATCAGTGGTGTTGTTTAGTGGAATGGAGATGTCAGTCTCTTCTAAGCTACTGTAGACAATCACTTTCTTTTGGTGACCAGCGTATACAGCCATGCCAATGGCGCAACTCTCAGAAATGTACTTTGCACTAGCTGCTCCGCCCTTGTAGAACCAACTGCCAAATGGCATATGCGATTCCCTCTCCATTTCTGCCTTTAAATCAAGGCTCAAAACCCATCTGTACACCCTGGTTTTTCCTCCCCATTAACTATCTTACCTCTGCACTACTATCTTTGTTTATATGTGGATGTCTGGGCTTTATGTCTTTTATTTTTGTTATTGTTATTTTACCTTAATTTCTTACACACTGAATTCACTATGTTCCGTACTTTGGACAGTGCAAACTGTTTTAAATGTGCTTTTATAAATACATTTTACTTACTTACTTATAACTCACCCCAAGCCCTCTGGCACAAATCACCCCAACCCCAGAATTTTGGATAATAAGCATGATGCAACAGTTTAGGGCTGACATCGTGCTAACTATTTAAACACAAAGTTTAGCATACTAAAGCACTAAAACATGTGTCAAATGTTTTCAAACATGTCTATAATTGTTCAGACACAATAATCAAAAAACCTTGATCATGGAAATTTGACTTTGAAAGGCAAAAAACATTTTTTGAGCTTAAATGTGCTTATCTTATACCATGTTTCTCCCTTCTTTACAGCATGAGTCAAATGGATGGCTCTTCTTAAATATGTGCTCACATTTCCATTTACTTCTATGGTTTTCTAGAAACAAGGGGTGGCACAACTTCCCCACCGGCACAACTTAGGCCACTCTCCCTTACCAAGAAGAGCCCAAGAAATGTTTCAGTTGTTGAATCTACTGCTAAGAAAAAATCTGGACGTACATCAAAAGGTAGAAAGTTAATGCGCGATCACCGAAGGCTTGCCTCATGTAGATCTGCTGACAGTTTTGTTGTATTTACTCAGAATTCCTCGTGGGGGCAACAGAAGTTACGCATTATAGCTTAAATGAAAGAGGAATTTAAATGTTGGAGGAATTTTTCAGTGTTTCCATTTGGTTTCTGCTGGCATGTTTCTTGGCAGAGGCGAGGATGTTGTTGTTGCTTATTATAAGCAGAACTGTTGCTGTTTATCAAGTATAACCTGAGGCTGATAAACACTCCTTGCTTATTCCACCTGCAATTTCAAGTTGCACACCATTAAATTAAACTAAATTTTGATTACACAAATTTCTGAAGCCCACACACATACACAAACCCATGACCAGACTTCACAGTGCATGGGCAGAGGAACAGACAAACAAATATTCACACATTTGAAGCGTAATACACTTATTTCAAATGCTCCAGTTTTCTTGCCAGAAAAAAACCCTGATTGTTTTTTGGGAGCGCTTGGATATTTGTCTCCCCAGTGATGGTGATTGGAGAGAGAGAGAGAAAAAAAAAGAGAGAGAGAGAGAGAGAGAGAGAGAGAGAGAGAGAGAGAGAGAGAGAGAGAGAGAGAGAGAGAGAGAGAGAGAGAGCTACCTCAGTGGGAGATGCAGAACGCATATTCATCTCTATGGGCGTCTGTCAGCTTCATTTACATGCTTTGCCAGCTAAACCAGAATGCATCAAGACCACCATTTTGGAGTTTGAGTATATACAGAAGGTTTATCATTTTATAATTTTTGTTACTGGGAGACGTGTTAAGACAGTGCTATCCACATTGCTGTCATTCAGGTGTTTTAAGACTTAAGGGTTTTGGCTAAGCTTAGTCTTGTGTGTGTTTGTTTGCTTTCAGCACCGTTTTTGTTGCAATCAAGTCCCAGTTAAACACCTCATGTTGTAATGAATGCTCACAAGAAGGGATGTCCATGGTTAACTGGTTAACCGTTAACCGTTAAGAAGATCTTTTACTGGTTAATACTAAAGGTTAAACGGTAAAAAAAATTAAATAATCTTAATTTCTCTGAAATCCGGACTCTTATTTTGATATCGCTTAACCGGATGTAAGAATGTCAACTGTCGGTAAAGAATGAAACGAGTAGTGTAGGCTACTCTCAACTTTATAATAGTCCATGCTACGCTCCCAGTCACAACTTATGGTCACAACACTCCTGTGTCATATGTTTGTATAATTTAATTAACAGCGTGGGCTCCCGCTATCTTAACATAGCGCTAGCATTAGCCTTCTTGAGGTGGATGCTGTCCTGCATCAATCACCGTCTCAGTGAGTTTGTGAGGGAGTGACAGACAGCCAGGCAGTGAGTGCCCACCCCCTGCACAGACACAGGTCTGCCATGATTGTGTGCCAGGATCAATAGCGAAAATCCGTCATAAACAAAAGCGTTAAGTATCGTTATGCAGTACTGATAACATCGGAGCTTATCAATATTACGGTCTTTCAAAATGTTGCCCCGTGCTCAGCACTACTTAACACCGGGTTTCGGTAAGCTACCTATCCCCTAAGCCTGTGTGTGTGTAAATGTCCCTTTTCAGTCACTTATTGCACTTTCTGCTCCTACATTCGCATACTTAGACCTCTTCTCACAATAGACAAAGGTGCCGTGTGAATGTCAAAATGTAGGCATTTAAATTGGCTACTGGTCCCTGAATTGTTTTTAAATTAATATGCCGGTCTTGGAACAAAAAAAGGTCGGGAGCCCTGCTATAATGCTTCATGTATTTCACTATAAATAGGCTACATTAAATCTTAACGGTTAACCGGTTAATAACCGTTAATTCTGGTGGTTAACCGGTTGAAGAAAAAATTCTAAATGGCCATCCCTACTCACAAGAGGAATATTGATCCCTGCAGTACACAGTTTGTGGTCAAGGGGCTGAGACTGATAATAAAGCTACAGTATATTGAAGCCACCATCTTTGTAATGGAGGTAGGTGAGTTTGGGGATTTTGGAGTCTGGTTTATAGGGACTCATGTCATTTAGCTGCCTCTACTCCAGCCTCTGCTTCATCCTGCAGTAAGCTGATAGTGATACAGTGGCTTGAAAAAGTATTCATACCCCTTGAACTTTTCCACATTTTGTCATGTTACAACCACACAAGTACATTTATTTTATTGGGATTTCATGTGATAGACCAACACACAGTGGCGCATAATTGTGAAGTGGAATGAAAATTAAATATGATTTACAATTTTTTTATAAATAAATAACTTAAATATGTGGCCTGCAAAAGTATTCAGCCCCCCTGAGTCAATACGTTTTAGAACCATCTATCGCTGCAATAACATCTCCATGTCTATTTGGGTATGTCTCTACCAGCTTTGTACATCTACAGCAGGGGTGGCCAACCTGTGGCTCGCGAGCCGCATGCGGCTCTTTGCCTTGCTTCGTGCAGCTCTTCAGTTCATATCAAATTGTGATTATAATTTTTTTTTTTTTTCTATACCTTTTTTTTGTGTGTGCATGTTCGCAAACGTTTCATGCGGCTCTTACGTTCGTTTTACATGTTGTTTATTATTTAATTTTTTATTCTGTTAATGTGTATGTGTATGCCTGTTCGCAAATGTTTCATTGAGGACGCAACATAACGTTCGCAAACGTTTGGTGTGGACGCAACCTAAAACTGCCCGCTCAGCTTGGAGGGAGGTTTTCCGTGAGTAAACAATTTGTGTCAAGTTCGCTCCAAAACAGAGTGGGAGAGTTTATATTTTGTTGAACGTTATACCAAGCCATTCTGCCTTATATGCCAGACGTCATTGGCGCATTTCAAGGCTTCAAATCTTCAGCGCCACTTCAGCTCACTCCATGCTAAAAGTAAGTCCCACTAAGCAACATGCATAGTAAGAGAAAAACGCTTTTGTAAATTGTTACATTTTTGTTTGTGGACTTGGTTGAACTGAGAGTTTGTGTGTGAGGCAGTGCACACAATGTTCATTGTTGAAAATGACTGGCCTGTCGTCTTAGTACTGTAGGAGTCCAGTTATGTCATTATCACAGGGGCGGCCTTAACGATCTGGGGGCTCGTTTCAAGTCCTAGTGTGGGGCCCCCCGTTTTTTTTTTTTTTTTAATAATGCGAAAATTAAAAAGATTGTGGAATCCAGTTGGTTCTTCGAGAGATTATGAGATAATAGGCCCCTGGACCAAGACTCTCAAAGGGCCCCCCCACTCCTACCTATCCAGTCAGTTACACTGACTTTTCCACACAGATACATACAATTATTGGCAAAAAACATATTAAGTCAGTGTTTCCCAGATGCTTTTGGGACACTGTGGGAGGGACCCTGGTCCTCGTTGGGGGATCAGAGGGCATTGCACACTGGAAGAAAATGTGTACCGTTTTAAAGTAAAATGCATCAATCTGATGCACTTAGAGAGGAAAATTTAGAGGCTAAATCAAATCTTGAGCTGCAGAAGGAACATTGTTTTTCTGATTTTTCTTAAGCAGGCAGCATCCTTTACTCTGCAACTGCAAAAACAGTAGATTGGTCTGCAGACCCATGTTATATGATGGAGAGACCCATTTCAACAGATAAAGAGTGGATAGCTACTTTTTATGAACAGTATAGAATTTACACATAGAAAGTTTATTCCTGTATGTGTGGGGGCCTTAGAGGCCCCTCATGAAGCCCCTAAGACAGAGCTAATAATGCTGTTGCTTTACAATTGCTTTTGTATTTCTCCCCTACTAGTTGAGGGGCCCATGATGATTTATTTCCTTATATTTAGGCTATTCCTTTTTGGAACCTTTTATTGACATGAGTGACTGAGCTCTTTGACTATAGGACATGTAAAGTTATCAGTACCTTTGCTTAGGGTCCCCTTGAGCCCTTGTGCCCCTGGGCCTGGTAGCATGCACAAGCATTATTTATTTAAAAAATAATAATAATACAAAATTCAACTGAAACGGGTGAAACATAGTTAAGGCCGTTACTGCATTATCATTTTGGTTGTGACATTTACAGTAAATCTGACTGAGCAGAGGTCTGTGTGTGTGTGTGTGTGTGTGTGTGTGTGTGTGTGTGTGTGTGTGTGTGTGTGTGTGTGTGTGTGTGTGCGTGTGCGTGTATGAGGAAGGGATGGGGGGATGTTCATGTGTACCCGTGTGTACGATGTGGCTCTTTGCAGTAACACAGTAAAAAATGTGGTTCTTAGTCTCTGACTGGTTGGCCACCCCTGATCTACAGGCCTTACATTTTTGCCCATTCTTCTTTGCAAAATAGCTCTAGCTTCAGATTCAGCGTCAGATTGGATGGAAAGCGTCTGTGAACAGCAATTTTCAAGTATTTCCAGATGTTCTCTATTGTATTTAGGTCTGGACTTTGACTGGGCCATTCTAACACATGACTATGCTTTGATCTAAACCATCCCATTGTAGATCTGGCTGTATGTATAGGGTAGTTGTCCTCCTTGAAGGTGAACCTCCACCCAGTCTCAAGTCTTTTGCAGACTCTAACAGGTTTTTCTGCCCTGTATTCGGCTCCATCCATCTTTCTATCAACTCTGACCAGCTTCCCTGTCCCTGCTGAAGAAAAGCACCCCCACAGCACGATGCTGCCACCACCATGTTTCACGGTAGGGATGGTGTGTTCAGGGTGATGTGCAGTGTTAGTTTTCCGCCACACATTGCATTTTGCATTCAGGCCAAAACCTTCCAGTTTGGTCTCATCTGACTATTCTGTGTCCCCTGAATGGCTTGTGGCAAGTGTTGGAGGAAGGTGCTCTGGTCAGATGAGGCCAAAATTTAAGTTAATGGCAATAATGCAATGTGTGGCCGAAAACTCACACAGCACACCACCCTGAACACACCATCCCTACCGTGAAACATGGTGGTGGTGGCAGCATCATGATGTGGGGGTCCTGTTCTTCAGCAGGGACAGGGAAGCTGGTTAGAGTTGATGGGAAGATGGATGGAGCCAAATACAGGGCACACAACCTGTTAGAGTCTGCAACAGACTTGAGAGTGGGGTGGAGGTTCACCTTCCAGCAGGACAACTACCCTAAACATACAGCCATATCTACAATGGAATGGTTTAGATCAAAGCATAATCATGTGTTAGAATGGCCCAGTCAAAGTCCAGACCTAAATACAATTGAGAAGATCTGGAAATACTTGAAAATTGCTGTTCACAGACGCTTTCCATCCAATCTGACGCTGAATCTGAAGCTCAAGCTATTTTGCAAAGAAGAATGGGCAAAATTGTCAGTCTGTAGATGTACAAAGCTGGTAGAGACATACCCAGGGCTGTAAAGTGCGACAGTTTTGATCGCATTTGCTACTGAAATTGATCAGGTGCGATGATGAATACAAGTCCACTTGCACTAGTGCGACAGGTTGCTAATGAGCAGATGCTGTCTCTTTGAGACACAGAGGAGAGATGCACAACACTGCTTAGATTGCGAGTAAGTTATTAGCCCCTCTTACACAGAGATTGCGGCATATTGACGGAACAACATCACTCCAAAATGCCGGCTTTGCTTGCTTCTGTGTTATTTACACAGAACCAAGCAACGCCGGCCAGCTGGCGTATCAGTAGCTCCTTTTACACAGCGTTCCGGAATGAAAGAGGTGCTTGTAAACAGCGTCAGGTGTGACGTAAACATTTAGCGCCGCGCCGGTCAGCTGCTTTACAACAACAACACTGGCTGGTGAATTGAGAGCAGAAATGCTGGAGCTTGCAGTAAGAGGGCCGTATTGACAGACCGCTGTCAAGGATATAATGACCGTTGCTAAGGATCTACGTCATAGTTTTGATGGATAGACGTCTATAAACAGGGCTACTACTCGTTCAGAAAACAATGGAATACTTTTTCAACATGACTTTGCATGTATCAGGAGAGCAGGGAACACAGGAGTCATGGTTAATGTCCGACAGGAATCCAGTCAAGACGACGTGAGTATGTTTGGCTGCATATTGACAGTTAGACAGTAACTTCAGGCTGCAGCCCGCAATGTAAATGTTCCGCGGTAATTTTCTCCGTGAATTGTGTTATTTATGGGATTTTTGGGGGATAATTTTTTTTATTTTTGGGGGATAATGCTTTGTTAGCTAGATGGAGCTCTTGTTAAACATATTGGCCGATTAGAATTATTATTTGTAAAGTGTGCGAGTCTTGAGTTGTGTTAGCAAAACAGTAGCTCTGTGGCCCGTTCGCTATACTTTATCCCTTACTTAGCCTAGCCTAGCTTTCCCATTGTACAACTTCTCCTGGGCAGAAATAGACTCATACACTCTGCAAAATGAAGCGCGGGGGTTTGAATTGAGCAACGGACCTTATGATCAGCTAGATTATACGCTGTTCCTTTTATTTGGTGATTTTTACGGGACATCAGGCCGCCGTGATTAATGTTAAACACACGTCCTTCAACTGCTAACATGGTCGCGTGTTTAGAACGTAGGCTATGGAACGTCAAACGCCCCCCTGTTCCGCAACAACAAGCTGGAGCATTTAAACAGAGAGGCGGAACTGATTGTGTCGGGAATCTTACTACCCCCCGAGGTAGTAAAATTCCCGGAACAATCTCTCGCACCTTTCTTCCCTCGTTCCGCAACTGTCGCATTTAAACAGCAGGGCGGAGGGCCGAAAGGCCGGCATATTCCTGGCTTTCACCGGCTGTGTAAAAGGGGCTATTGAGTCTACCGGCCACTTTGGCTGGTGCTCGTGCGGCGATTCTAGCGTCTAATAAACTTCACCAACGGTAATAACCGGAAGGAGATGGCTCTTAACATTTACGCAGTTAAGTTAGTGCGTGTGCAAACAGAACATTTCCTGTGCGCCTTCACGTTAAAAGTCTGTTATTAGCCAAACGTGAGTTGACTTTTATTTTGAAGCCGGTAAGAACAGGAAGTTAGCGCTTTACAGCCCTGCAGTGCTCTAGCTTGAAAGGCAAAGATCCTTCAGCTGCTGAGAAAAGTCAACAGTACAGTAGTCTATTTTCAAAGTTTGAAATAAGCCAATGAAGAACTACTCCCAACACATTCACAACAACCTATTCAATTTATCCTAAATTGTACCAATATGTATACTTATTTATTTAGTAGGCTATGTTTAATGTTTTAAAGTTTGGTTGTAATTAACAGAAGGACATTTTCTAAAAATGTTTATTATTATTAATATAATAATGATATGATGTATTTACAAAAAATATATAGATATATATTATTTTTATAGTTTTATGGGGAGAAATTATTCTGAATCAGAAAAAAATTGCAATTGGCAGGTTAGATTTTGTCTAAATTGCAATCAGTGCACCCCTATTAATTTTTCTATAATTATTACTGCACACACTAGGATATAATATCAATTGAGAATCTCAAATGAGACCAAGATGACAGGCTCAAAGGTAATTACAGTGAAATGCAAGGGTTAAGGTTATGCACGTTTTCGATCATACTTTGTGTGCTACCAAATTTATTTTTGTGCTACTGATTTTTTTTGCTTGCTAGCACCAGTGCTACCACCTAAAAAAATAAGCGTACAGCCCTGGACATACCTCAATAGACTTTGAGCTGTAATTGCAGCGATAGGTGGTTCTACAACGTATTGACTCAGGGGGGCTGAATACTTATGCACGCCACATATTTCAGTTTTTTATTTATAAAAAAAATTGAAAACCATGTTTCATTTTCCTTCCGCTTCACAATTATGCGCCACTTTGTGTTGGTCTATCACATGAAATCCCAATAAAATAAATGTACGTGTGTGGTTTTTACGTGACAAAATTTGCAAAGGGTTCTATGCTCACCTGTGGAAGATTGATGCACTACTTATATACAGAGGAGTAAAGAGGCGCGAGAGGAATGGTGCATTGTTGTGTAAAATGTGAGTTGCACAGAGTGTGCTGATGCTTACAGACGCAGTTCAATAATTTCTTTATTTAACGTATTGCCGCACTATTGGGCTCAAGACAAGGTGACATAAACCATTCCTTTACCTGTTTTTGCATCAATGAAGAGGAAACAGTTGCTCATCACCAGTTAGCTTCGCTGCTGACAGTCAGAAGATAAACTGTACAACATCACTAAACAGTACTATATGTGATTGTTGTAACCAGTTGTAGCTTGTTTATTTACCACATTATGTTGCTCTCTACATTTTTTGCACTGTCATTTTATAACATACTGGGATGAAAGCATTTCTTCCTTAATAACGCACAGAGGAATGGTTTCTGTTGCCTTATCCTGAACCAGAGAGTGAGGCTCCAAGCCAAAAATATATATTTTTCCTAACTATTCCTTAAGTGTGCCTTGTATTCTGTTTGTAACCTAAGATATACAATTGTCAAAGGGTGGGTGTAGCCTTTATATTGTGGCAGCAGCCCTACCTGTAGTTGCCAGTTTCCTGGACCCGCCATGTTTGAATGCCTTTGAAGGGCCCTCGGGTGCCCACTGACACGTTGACGTTGCTGTTCCTGTAGGAGTTGAGGCACTGAGTGGGAGTAGGGCCTTCGGGGCCCGCGGCCCCACAGGTATGAAAGATCCATTTTTTAGCTGCACATGAAGAAAGAGAGACAATCATATGTAGCACTTCACGTTTGCTGTGGCTGCTCCCAATCTCTGGAACAGTCTTCCCCCTAGTCTGAGAACTGGCCACTCTGTTGACCAATTTAAAATGTTGCTGAAGACTCACTTGTATGCATTGGCCTTTAACACAAGTTGACCTTTTGACACTCCTACATTTTTCTTTTCTTGTATCTTATATGTTGTTTTGTATTGTATTTTGTACAGCCCTTTGGTCAACTGATTGTTTTTAAATGTGCTATACAAATTTATTTGACTTTGACTTCACAGAGCACACAGTGGTGGAAGCACATGTTCTGGGTTCAGCCACATGCACTTAAAGATACCACAGACTCATTATAGTTCTATTTGTCTCACGTTCATTCCACTTTAACAATCCCCACTGCTCCACTTGCACATAAACACAACTCAAATGTACAGATATGCAGAAAATGATTACATAGTGGGAAGGCAAGCTCCAAAATGGAAGCCACTCCTGAGATGCTGCTATCGTCATATTCACGACAGCAGCAGGGGCAACGTGTCAGGATCACAGGTGACAAACATTCCTCCTCTTTTCTGTGTAATCCCATGTGAGGTGCTAATTGCAGTTCTTTTGGCTGTAATTAGCACCAGATTAGTTTTGACAGATTGAAATGGAAGGATTTAACGCTGCAGCCCTAAATCCTAATTTAAGGCTTTTGAACACAGAGCAGTGGAGAACACACTGGGGAGCGAAGAACCTCTCTCTCTCTCTCTCTTTCTGTCTTTCTCTCTCTCTCTCTCTCCTCCCTCTATCCACCCGGCTGTGAACGCTCAGAGACTACTTATCATTCATTTCAGAGGCAGGCTGCAAATCTAAGACCAGCTAAAGTCAATGTCATCCCCGCAACAGAACAACTCACATGATGAACTTTGGAAAGGTTAGCTCAATGTACTTCATTCAGGACTGACATTTACAGAACAGGTTTTTTTCCGAAATTATTTTTCAAGAAAAGAACAGATACATTAATAAACTGAACCGTGGTGATAGGGGAGACTTCTATATGAAGAAATAATGTATAATTAGAGCATCGTGTTACAAAGTTGGTAAATACGGGTTTAATAGGACTTAACTAATAAACTTTGGATACTAGCTTTTCATTATAGATCAGACTTTGGTAGTCCAGATCGCAACAGTTATCATTTTCAAGCTAAAAAAAACCCGCACAAAATTGCCATTTTCTGCCGCTGCTAGAGCAAATGATGAACAGCACAGTATTACTGTTGGAAATTAAGTGCATGTTATGGAACATATGTGTCAGTCTGATTGTTTTTATTGGATTGGTCCAAGGGCACAGAGGCAGTGATCCAACATCATTACATTACGTCATAGTGAAAGCAACTCTGCCTCTCCACAAACTCTCTTTTGAGTTTGGTAAAACATTTCCTTCAGAAACAATTTCAAGCAAGCCAATACTTTTAAAAACACTTTAAACCCCCACTATGGTAATAGAAGGATTTGGAGTTCAGCTTGATCTTAGTTAATGCACTGCTACTGTAAGAATAAACACTGTTGTTGGAGTTGTGTCTGGCTCCATTCCAGTAGGAGTAAATTGATCCCTCAAGTCAGTATTTTCAACAACCAACAAAGTAAAACAAAAATAGTTAAGACCAACAGAAATAAATCCACCAGTGGAACATTACTTAATAGGCATAGACTGAAGTTAAAGAGAAAGGAGGGAAGGTAAAGAACTCAATGTTGCATCTTAATTAAGTTGTTCTGGACAAGTGAATTATTGGCTATTTGAGATGAGTGAGATCCTTGTTATGCAGGGTGAGTTTGACTGTTTGAAATCAGAGCTGCTGGTGTTGGAGATAGCACAGTCGTCTGTTAAGTTTCTCTTTCCCATCTCCCTGAGGTGTGCTTGCTTTCACACTCTAAACCCAGCTGATCGATCCTGTTGATCCATCAATGTGAGTTCTTCTTATGAGCACATACACACTGACGACCACACAAACACAAACTATTGCACCGCCCAAGTGGCGTAATGAGCCATTCAGTGATTAGCACTTGGCAGTACCAACAAAAACTAGATGTGCTCTCACAGATGATTGTCTCACTCTCTAATAGGCAGTGTTCAAACTCATCCAGCCCTCAGACCTGACACACACACACACACACACACACACACACACACACACACACACACACACACACACACACACACACACACACACAGGAGACTCTACCTGACTATTATATACACTCAACAAAAATATAAACGCAACACTTTTGTTTTTGCTCCCATTTTTCATGAGATGGACTTAAAGATCTAAAATTCATTCCAGATACACAATTGTACCATTTCTCTCAAACATTGTTCACAAATCTGTCTAAATGTGTGATAGTGAGCACTTCTGCTTTGCTGAGATAATCCATCCCACCTCACAGGTGTGCCACATCAAGATGCTGATCTGACATCATGATTAGTGCACAGCTGTGCCTTAGACTGTCCACAATAAAAGGCCACTCTGAAATGTGCAGTTTTAGAAATCGTTATCTGCCCACAAACGTAGACCCCTCGGTCGAGCGCGTGCAGCCCAACATTTGTAACCATGCACCTTTAGGTGTGGAAAGCACGTGTGATCCCCTTCTAACTCCCCATTTCACTCTGCACTCTCTACTCTTCAACTACCTAATAAAGGTTAAAACAGCCTAAAAATATCTTTAAAAAAACAAAAGCCTGCTGGTGGCATAAAAGACAGAGGGAAGTCATTGTAGATGGTAATATTGCAGTTGGCAGGAATGGCCGTCTGTACCGGTCCTTAATACAGCAGAGCTAAAACACCCTGGTGTCTGACAGGCAGGCTGTGTAGAGATGTCAATTATATCTTCAGCAGCATGCGTGGACCACAAGATTCCTGCTGGCCGGCCTAAAGCCTTGTTTTGGGAGTATGAATCAAACTCAGTATACCTAAGCAGTCCGCGTACACGTCTGCAAATGTTATCCAGTTAGTATGTAGGGACCTAAAGGCTGTCCATCATACAGAGGTCGTACAGAGGTGGTGACGTACTGTACATGAATGCCTGCTCCACTTCACTTCATATGCTTGATGCTACATATCATTGTGCTTTAAGATTCATCACCGGCTGTAAATCACTCACCCATCATTGCACCCTGTATTCTAAAGTAGGCTGGCTGTCCTTGTCCGCTCGCAGGCTTCTTCACTGGTACACCTTCATTTACAAAGCAATAACTGGACTACTCCCCTCATATCTCTGCACATACCTCACTTTTAAATCAAATCCATCATACAGTTTACGCTCTCTGGACTTTCTTTCCACCTCTGTCCCCAGAACCCGTACTGAGTTTGGGAAGAGGGCTTTCATGTACTCTGCTCCCTTCGCCTGGAACACTATACAAAAAACACTCAAATTACAGGAACTCATCACCATGAATGATTTTAAAACTCGAATTACATGTTTCTTAATGGCGAATTTTGGAGTGTGTAAATGTTTCACTGTGTAGTATTTTATCATTTCCTCAAAATTGTTTTTCTTTCATCCATTGGAATGCATTTGTCTCTGTCTTCTCATGTCTGTGCTTTTTTCTCTGTTTTCTCATGTCTGCTTTCTTTTTATGTTTGTCTTGTATTTGATTCATTCTAGCTGCTGCCGTTTTTGCCAGGCCTTGCTCGAAAAAGAGGTCATTTGACCTCAAGCAATTTGCCTGGTTAAATAAAGGTTAAATAAAAAATAAATAAATAAATAAAAAAGAGGTCAGTAATAGTAATCTTTTTCATTTGAATATTGTGGTAGTTGTGACAAAAGGTACAATAATATGTAATTTTTGTAATAATAACTGCTGCCATAATAACTATCCAGAGTTGTAAAATCCAGTGCCAAAGTATTATACACTGTTCCGGCTCGAAGGACCATTTGTTACAGTAATTCTCTTATCAAAAACCCAAGTGTTTTAAATAAAGAGGTCTGGCGAGGCATTTTTCAAAGTCTGGTAGATTTTTACTTGCGACAGCAAAGCAAGGGTACAACAATGTATCAGGTTGCATACATGGTTGAATACAAAGACTGAACAGAAACAGCAGAGGTTATATCAGACAATTAATGTGTACGCGAACCAGTCTGTTCGTGTGTCCAGGTTCTTGAGTTTCTAGCAAGATCTGGGGGATGAGTTTTAATTACGGAGACAGGAGATGATTCAAGAACTTGACCTTGTACATATCCGCTGTGTGTTCAGAGCATAAAGTCCCCCCCCCCTTCTTTCATCTTGGTCTTCGGTATGTGTGTGTAAAACCAACTGTGCGTATGTGTTTCACAGAATATGTTCTCACAGGATACAGGTGTAATAATTCATAGATTATAATCAAGCAATGCACTAGAAGATTTAGGGAGTTTTCCTCCATGAACTTTTAACCATCGTGAACATGAATACGTCATACATCTGTGTAGAGCCAACATCTTTGAGGCTCTTAATGCTGGGCTTACACTTCACGACTTTTCACGCGATTTGACAGTCGCAGACAATCTTCCAATGTCGGACTAAAATCACGGGAGTCGTGCTGGAGTTGTGGCGCACGCACGTAATCTCAGTCGTTTGGTGTATGGTGGTCTTCCGACCCGATTTCAGCCAGTCTTCTCCCCGTCTTGATTATCAAACATGTTTGATATTATTGCTAGTCTTAGGGGGTTGGCTCAAGCGAAATGACGTAAACACTGTCACACTCTCGCATGCACCAAACACGACACAGGAGGAGCGGCATTAGTCGCGACCTGTGTCCGCCTGGTGAGGCACTTATTTCGGATACTTTTTCATAGAAGCCTCGGTGGAGAACCAGGCTGACAGCCGCGCAACCTGAACACTCTACCGTCAAATACAGGGTTAGGAGTTAAAGTTATTGGGGTATAAGATCAGCAAATAAAGCTGGTCAAATAACTAAAGGAAGTCCCCCGCTCGGAATATTGAATTAACTTGTTTTTAATTAAATAATCACAATCGCGTTTGCAGTTATGATATCTATCTCAAAAGGAATCTAGTTGTAGTCTTGCAATATGAGACCCCCTGTCTTTTCAAAATCACACTCTGTGACTGAAAACTAATGACTAGTTGTTTTCAGGTGTGAGTTGATTGTCTTTAGATGTAAGAGGGTTTCAGTCTTCAGTCTTTTCAAAGTCTTTTAAAAGTCCTCTAGTGTAAGCCCAGCATTAGTTGACTAGAACAAAGTTCACAGCAGAATGCATGAATTGTTTGTAGCATTTAAAATATAATACAATTAAGGCAAACTAAACTAAACTACCTTGAAGGTATCCCAGTGAAAAATCTTGGGTTATCAGCCTATGATTCCTCAACAATAACAGTCAAACATACGCTCCTACTCAACATGTTGTGCTTGTGTGCCTAACATTGTCTGCACTGCTGTTTTTTTATCCAGAGTGAATCACTTCAAATAAGCCCAATACATACATGTGATAGCCTGTTTGTGCATGCTGTTCCATGCGTCAATAACAGAATCCTCCTTATCCTTTGACAGTTGCCCTCCTTGGGCCGACCATTAGCGAGATGGATCAGGGCTGGCACACTCCATAAATGGATCTGAATGCTAAGTACAAAGCTTATGGAGCACAAGAGCCCAATTAATTATCAAAGGCTGTTTTGAAAGGAACTGCTCGTTATCGCTCTCATATCTCTCTAAGTGACCAATGCTACCCCTCCAAAACCCAGAGTAACAGCCACTAGATTGCTGCGAGCTACTGTTTATGAACAAGTAAAGAATAAAGCACAGACTCACATCTCTTCTCTGTAGCTTATTAGCTAGCATTGCAATGGACAAAACTCCAGTCACTGCATGGAGCTTTCTGGAAACAGCATCTGCTGTCAGTTACTTTCAAGAGCCACGCTGTGTCCCCATCCCTTCTGTCTTTGATTTGATGCCACTTTTCAACTACTTCACACAGTAGATAAAATGATGGTGCCGTTTGAGCGGAGGTGGAACACGTGATATGCAAATCTGCTGTGTGCTCAAAGAAGCTACTGCTTGCACATCATGCTTTAATACATGAACAGGTGTAAATATGATTATTTTGTTGCACAGTGACACTATATTAAGTTTGTTTTATTCTTTTAAAATAAATTGAAACACACATCTTAGTCAGTCACACACACACACACACACACACACACCCATAAACACACACCCATAAACACACATAGGCACTGTCATACAGTGAATGGTCAGAGGAAGAAAAGAGGCCCGGAGCTCATTTGGAGGTTAGCGATGCGTTCCCCTCCCATCAGGAGAGGCAATCACAGACAGAAAGGGAGGCGAGCTCATCAAGGTTGACTCTTTTACTTCCTCCCCAAAAGCAAGTGATGATTCAGCAGTGAGAGGCACTGGCCTCACAGTTGGACAGTGCTGAGAAATGAAAGTGACTGCTGCCAGAAGAGTGTGGAATATATGGAGATGAGGGCAAAGCCAAGAAGAAAGGAGATAATAGAATACAGTAGAGGTTAAAGGTGCAGTTAGCAATGCTGGTGAATGCTTGTTGTCAAGAACACTTTGTCAAAATCAGTGAATATCACCTCACAATTTGCTACCTGTCCGTACTGTATGTGTGTTGAACAAAATTCTGGTGTTCACAGATAGGCTGTGTTAACTATTGTTTAAACAAAGGGGGGGGGGGGGCACTACAGCTAGCAAGATGCCCGTTCACAGACCTGGGCTGCGTATTAACATTGGATTTTTCTTCAGCACACTCACAGTACGTACAGGTGGCCAATTGTGTGGACATAACTCACTGATTTTGTATTGAAGTGCTTTGGTGACAAGCAATCTCCAGAATCGCTGACTACACCTTTAAGTCAAAGTAAGAATAAAATCAGAGCCAGCGCTGACAGAAAGACACGACGGCGGGCTTGGGATGGCAGTGTTGTGAACTAACAGTCTGTCAATAAAAAATTTATTAAAAGGTGAAGAAAGGAAGCACAATGGAGAAACGACAGATATGGTGGTAGAGTGAAAAGAAAGATGAAGGGGAGAGTGAGAGGAGAGACAGGGGACGATTGGTGGGGTTAATCATTGAGCGTGTCGGAGGAAGGAGAGAGCCTTGTTGGATTGACAGGTCTGCTGGGCTAAAACCCTCATCAGGCTGGCTGTGCTGCCCTGAGGACTTTAGCATGGGCTCCAGAAAGGGGAGTGGTGGGTGTGTGTGTGTGTGTGTGTGTGTGGGGGGGGGGGTGGAGAGAGACGCCTGGCCAATGTTAACCGCTCAAGGCTGTCTTTGAAATTACCAAAGTGTAACTCCAAGTTCAACTTCTTTCCCCCCGGTGAGTTAATCTCTATGATAATAACAAGGGCCAGAGCAATGTGATCTCCAAGTTCCATCAGGAGATATAAGTGTGTTCTGTTGGCTTTATTATCTAGTATAAGCACATTACAATCACCTTTTGTTGCTGCCCTTGCAGCTATATCTCGATATATCAAACTTCCTTTTTATTAAATAGCTTTTTATATAATGCTGTGTCTGAAATGTTTCCTCAAATGCCCTGTTTCCTTCTCAATATAAAAAAAGATATTTCTTGGTAGACTGAGCTGTTCAAGCCTGTGGCTGCAGTTCAATGCATACTCTTGTAAGATCATCAAATCACTTCAGCTGGCCAAACATTAATGTCTGATCTTTTCCTGTCCCTGTTTGACCGTTGAGGGACAAACAGAAAGCTTTGCGTTCAAGACTGAAGAGTGATCCACATCGTAGACATGCAATTAGACAAGTCACTGCACAAAACATAATCAGAAATGAACACATTAAAGACACATTAAAAATTCTGGAGAATGCTTGTGATCAAAATCACTTTGTCAAAATCAATTAATATCTCCTTAAAATATGATACCTGTCCTCTGTGTGTGCTGAAAAATCCAGTGTTAATACACAGCCTATGCTCTGTTAACAGGCATGTTGCTTGCTACGGTGGGCCCCTTTGTTAACATACCCTTTGTCTACATACCAGTTTACATAGCCATTCTGTGTATTAACACCAGATTTGTTTTAGCATACACACAGTAATGACAGATAGTGTATAGTGAAGAGATATGTCTGTCTGTTCAAGCTTCAAACAGTATTCTACCGATTTGGCACTGCTATCCTCAAACATCGTCAAATCACAATAGACAGTTAAATTACACATATTACACATTGTCTTTCCCTAAAACAGCTGTTTCCTACAATACCCACAATGCATTTTTCCTCCAACAGCTATGTTGGAGATTCAACTGTGTTATGCTGGTAAATTTAACCTGGAGCATCTAACCTCAAGCAGAGATGAAGAGAAGGCTTCAGGTCTTGTAAGCTCACTTTTTTTCACCTGAACACTTTTCAATCTTCTATTATTTGAAAAAACTAAAATGTATTATAAGTATTTTCAAAGCCAACTATTCCAGACTGAAGTTCAATCACTTCAGACAAATCAATCAGACTTCATTCAGCTCCTTATGGAGTCACAAACAGTTTGATAAAAATGTTATCACTTATGTGTTAGTAATCCTCGGAGGAGGAATTGGATCAATTCCGGAGGAACGAGGATTAAAGAAGGCAAAAGCATGGACTTTTTGGATTAAAGAAGGCAATAGCATGGACTTTGAACTAAAGGGATTTAAACTGGTTTGTGACAAAATATAAGGTTTGAAATCGTAAATACAATGTGCTCTGCTATTGATAACCTAATGGAATGTGTGACTATTGAAATTCAAATGACAGATAAATGTTAATTATCAGCTGTGTGTTCAGAACACCCAATTCAAAAATGGAAGACTTTCTCTGACTGAAGAATTTGTAAATACACTGCATGTTATGGGACTGGTAGCCGAGGTCAGCAGACACACTGACTGTTTTGAATACTTTTGCAGATGTGTTTAGGCTACTAGAGAAGAAATGGACAAGGCCATATCTGCATTGTCACAGGCAGAGAGGAAAATAGAGACCTAAAATTATCTGTGTATTAGAATGAATCTTCTTAAAAAAAAGAAAAAAAAATGTTCTAACTGTAGTAGCTGTGTATCTGTGTATCTGAATCTTATGGCAGTGGGGGCGGGACCCGATAAGCCTTTGGCTTCTCCTGCTTCCCTTCGGACGATAACACAAAGTAAAATTATGTATTATGTGTAATTGTCCGGAAGAATAATAATAAATAAATAAATAAATCCCCAATGCTTAAATCTGTGGAGTTACTCATAAATCAATCAGTGATTCTCCCATTAGAGCAACTGCTGCTTTACTTTTTAGCTGTTTTTCATCCTTTCTTTTTCTAAGGAAACCCACAGGCTAACATATGTTAACTAATTGTCTTCAGAGCATATAATGATACTGATTAAAACAGGCTGTCGACTGTGGGTTAGTTTGTTTTGTTCATCTGCAGAAAGAAACTCCTCCCAGGCGTCACAAAGCCCTTAATGACATCTGGGAGGGAATACAAGATACAGATGAATGAAATGACAATTACAAAAAGGATTATCCATTTAAAAAAGGTATGCTTCAAAAAGAGTACTAGCTTAACAAATGTGTTTTAGTGTTTGCCATGCTCAGCACGTGTAAAGTAATTGCGATGCAATCAGACGTGTGTGAGTGAAAGAGTGTACAGAAAAAATACAGAAGGAGAAAAAGACAGAGAAAATGTCAGTGTGGAAGACATCCATCCAAGCATCACTCACACTTTGTTTTCACTCAAGCAGCTCAGACTTACAGTAATGTGCGGTGGACACGTTCATCAAACGGTCTCCAATGGAAGAGGGCGTGGTCTTGCTGGTTGGTCTGAACGGCACCCTGGTTGTGCTGGTGACCACTGGCGGAAACTCCCCGTTAGCTGAAATTAAATATAATGCTTTCATTAAAAAAGGCTGCAGTATTTTCTTTGTCCTTTTTTGTGCAGCAAAGACATAATTTTGCTGTTACACACTGTTACATCTACAACCACTAAGCACAGCAGCAGCAGACCCCTCACTGGCACAGTAATTGTTGTACCACCAGCAGGAGTCCTTCTTTCATTTGGACCAAATGTAACACCAGTGGCTTTCACTGAGGGAGTGAAATACACAACATCCAGCTCCTCTCCATCTCTCCTCCATTATCTCTATCTGTTCCTACAGTAGATGGGTGAGCAGCGCAGTCAGTCACAGTGTTTAGTAGCAATCAATCAACCAACCAACCAACCAACCAACCAACCAACCAACCAACCAACCAACCAACCAACCAACCAACCAACCAACCAACCCTAACCCTTACAATCTGCTACCTGTCCATGCTGTGTGTGCAATGAAACACATTTCGAAATTAATACACAGCCTAGGCTCTGTAAGCTGGCATGCTGCTAGCTATGGACACCCCTCTTCGTTTCCATTCTCTTGTTAAAATACTACTTTACAGAGCCTAGGTTGTGTATAAACATCAGATTTTGTCAACAAACATTCTCCAGAATCAATGACTCCATCTGTAACTACTGAAATGGTTAGACGCTGATCTAGACACTAGTCACCTGTTAAATAAATGGTAAATGGACTGCACTTATATAGCTATAGCACTTTTCTAGTTGTATTTCACCACTCAAAGTACATTACACTCTCATTCCCCCATTCACATCACACACGCTTTCCCACACTGATGATAGTGTTGCCAATTAGAAATCCTCAGGCTTTGATCTCACTACACTTTTGCCTCTCATTTACCCATTCATACACACACACACACACACACACACACACACACACACACAAGCATACACCGATGACAGCAGCTACAACGGAGAGTGCAAGCTAACCATTGGCAGTTGGACATGTGGGGGGATTGAACTACAACCCTGCAATCAGTGTACGGCCCCACTACCTGCTTAGCCACAGCCAACTAGTCCCATTTCCTATAGTTCTCACTTTAGTTTGGAAAAGAGGAATTAATTTATTTGATTGGGTCCATGCACTGCAATCAGGACTATACAAGATTGGCCCTGAATGGTGTTAAAGAAAAGCTGCTGCCACATCTGATGAGTGACTCGGAGGCTACAGGAACAATCAATGCAGCTCTCTCGGCTGAATTGAACAAAATACTTTTTCATTGTTTTTTTTGAGAGGGCTGCTGAGATTGCATACGTAGTTGAAGTCCAATAACCGTATGACAACCCCTACAGGACAAAACATGTTCAAATCTTAAATTCACTCAAGAAATTGCAAAGCCTATTCCATGTTCTTCCTTTTGTTTGAAGTATAAATAAAACTCAACACACGCAGCAAAGGTCTCACTTTCTTATTTAAAGGGGATCTATTTTGCGTCTCTGACCTGTAAATTATGTTAGAACGTCAAATAGTCACGTGCCAATGTGTCAAATAATGAGGTACGGGCGTTTTGCTGTGTTCTATTACTTTTTAAAATAGCTTTCATAGTGTCGGCACGTCGACCAATGGTTCCAAGAAAATGTTTTTTCGGTTGTGAGGGAAAGTCAACTTGGTTTGGCTTCCTTAAAGAGCCGAGCACCAGACCGAAGTGGGTAGAGTTCCTGTTTCCCTGCCAGTGAAAAAAAAATCTGTTTGTGTGCGCTTGTTCACGGCACTTCACACAAGACAGTTTTCTTAAAGGCCCGGACACACCGGCCCGATAATCGCCGTCGGAGAGTCTGGAGGGGGCGGGGACACAAATCTGTTTGGTGTGCCGTGAAATCGGTCGTCGGGCTTCTTTGGCGGCGGGCAGTCTTTCAGTTGGAGCGATTTGATTGGTGGAGGGCTAGCGAATCAGTGAAGCCCGGAAGTGAGGCGGGTAGCACAAACAGCTAACAACAGCTAGCCATTGTTTTAATGCGTTTGTTTGTTTCGTTCAGCGACTACTCACATGCATCAACCCTTGTTGACTGCTCGACACCATGCTCGACACTCTCTGCTAAAAATGGTGCTCTTTGTGGTCCATAAATATAAATACGTATTTCTATCTATGTTTATGGTCTAGAGAGCTTTCCCATCATTTCAGGCTTCCGTATTTTTTGGGCCGCAATACAGATTAGCGCCGCCTGCTGTTATGGAGACATTACGTACGGAAAGTCAGCAGTCGGCTCGGTGTGTTCTTGGCACTTTTTTGGCCGCGACGGGAAGGCTGGAGCTGCCTGAATCGGCAGTCTCCATTTTCGGGTAGTCGGACCGGTGTGTCCTGGCCTTAATATGGGGCAGTGCACAACTGGATTAGATTGCTGCATCCGACAATACTTGGTCGTGTTGATGAGTCAGAAGTACATTCACCTTTTATCATTTGCACCGGCAAAAGGGGTGGGGGGGTGGGTGGTGGTCTTCTGGAAGTTGACCAATCATGGAGTGAATAGGGCTCAGTGGGGGGGGGGGGGGGGTGGGTTACATTCATTTTGGCATTTCTCTGATGTACTGTTCTGAATAAAAAGGGTCAGGGTTAGCCTTTTGTGGCTCTTTTACTAGATGGACCTTGTTGGTTGCTGTGAAAGCATATGCCTTTTTGTACAACTGAGATTATTTCAGAAAAGTCAGATAAGATTTATTGTGTTCTGTGGAGCTGATAAAACTGCCATCATGCTGTGCTACAACAGCAGAGGTTTTGACCTGCTACTATTCGGCTAATCCTCACTCTGATTTATAACTTTTATAACAATCCTGATACAGTACACACTACAAGAAATGGCTCCTCAATTAGCCGGCTGTAAACCAATATAAATCATTGCTGTTTAAACCAGACTGCCAAAATGCTTCAGTTTTATAGTCTCTTCATTTAACACGTTCAAAGTGCTCAATGTAGGTACCCGAGGCATGCACACAATGCTTTGCAAATTATTCTCTTTGTGTGTATATGACCCACATGTTAAGCTCTATTTCTGCTTTGCATATGGAACAGGCTGTAGAGAGGACGATTACATGGTTTAAGGGCCCATTTGCATTTCATATGGAGACTGGCCCGTTGTGCACAGCAGCAAAATAGCATACTGTTGGTTTAAACTGCAGCCGCCTGATATTCTCCACAGGGGGTTTACCCTGGATGGCAAACAGACATTTGCCATCCAGGATTTAAAGCATTTGTGAGTGTCTTCTTTCACTTTCTTTGCTAAGTAACACGTACTCCTGTGAGTACTGGCTCCAGTTAACACCTACTACAACCCATTGATGAGAAGGTGGTGTTTTCAAACCCCAGAAAAGGGTTGCATGATCTGAATATTAAGCAAAATATCCAACTACAAGTTTTCTAAATGAGACATGCCAATGATATGCCTGCATTGTGTCATTTGCCTCTTTGGTGGCATTTCCTGCTTTTATATTCTGGAGGTGTTTGGGGAGCAAAACAAAATGTTTCATCTTTATCTCTATAATCATTTACCACAGAAATAATCGCTCTTCTCTGTCCTGGGCGCCTGTGACTACAGGCTGGAGGCCCAGCCTTTACGACAATATGGCATGGAGCTCCCTAAACAGCCGGAAGGGTTGGAAAGCTACTGTGTGTGGCGCTGTTCCCTTTGGTATGAGAAAGAAACCTGCTTGGACTTAGAACAACCTGGCTTTAATATTTTATAATGTGCTACTCCTATGGTCTTCTGGGTGATATCTATCATTCAAGGGAATCAAAATTCTACAGTGGGTGGTCTCTACTCTGTTCTGGAATTTTTTAAAGAAATCTTGTGATTCTTACTTCAAAGTTTAGAAGAACCTCAGCACTGCTTCTCCTCAAAATCTACCAGCTAGAAGAAAATCAATAGCTCATTCCCAAGCCCTGTAATTCTGAAATAAATATGGTCGTCTAAGTCTCCACTGCTTGGTGCGCTTTGATACAGATAGAGTTTAAGTGAGGATTTGATGGATCACATACAGTGTGCGAGTGACTGCAATATGTTTGATTGCTTTGAGCGAGCAGGCTACACAACACCATCTTTTTTAAGACACATCAGATGTGTTATCGGTACACAGCAAGTTTCCGCAACTTTCTCATATCTTCAACAAAGTCCCTAATAAGGCTCTAGGCATTGTTATTCCGGGCACGGTGGTGAAACACAATATGGACCAGACTATAAACAGGAGCATGGAGCATTGGTATGCTGCTGCAGTAAGGAGAAGTACTCAGCAGGTCCAGTGTTAACCACAGGGCAGGGCATCAGCCGGCCTGGCTGTCAGTGTTCATTAAGCGGGGCGCCATAAGCTGCTTGAAGCCCACCAGAGGCCAGCCGAGAGGGGGACAGAGGACACCATGATTCCATCCAAAATATCGATTGATTGCAATAGCTCTGATATTATATCTACAGGCTAGTCATGATAACAGTCAGTATTCATCCTTATGTAATTATGGGATTCAACAGCTAGCCTGCCATTATACAATATTAAGAAAACATGTGTAGGGAAGACATGTGGTACGCTCTAGGTTTGTTCTGTATCTAAATTTAAACCTACAGGTGGCTGATGAACGTGAGAGAAACCACATTTGAATACATTTTTTTTAATTGACCTTGATGTACTTGACATAATCTTAAATAGACTGAGGACTGTAGAGCATATGTACTTACTGGTCCATGGCTTGTCCCCATGTGTTTCTCAACACACACAGAAATAGGTGATAATTACTGAAAGGCAAACATTTCAGCCATGCGTAGTTGTATTATACAATATACCATGGCAGATTACACAGAGCACCAACCTACTCATCAGCACGTAAATGGAATAGAAAGATGTAATTTAAAGAATAACACTCTTAGTATTTGGCTGTGTGTGGGTAAAACACACAGATTGTTCCAATTGTCACTTTACTAAGTCACATTCTTTTGCAACGGTAAACCTTCAGAGGAGAATTGCAAAGACTATCCCTGTGATGTCAAGGATAGCTACTGAGGAAGGCACATCCATAGCTCAGTGCCTGGGCTAAGAAGTGATGCTACATAGCAGATATATAAAGGATGAACTTCCTGTGCTGTCTAACCCAATGAACTAATTTAATGATGCTGGGGGAAGATAAAACTATAAAACTAACAGCCAGGTGCGACACTTGAAGGGCAATGGATGCATCATCAACCACACACGTGCTGCCTGCCAAACTCTACACCACAGTAAAGCCAAGAGTAGTGTAGGAAAGAGCACCATGGATGGCTGCTCCTCTGTATAATGTGTTGGCAGTATGTTTCTTCCACCTAAACATTTTACAGAGGCTGTGTCCTAATCCTCGGGGATCTGTCATGCTAATCACTCCCAGTTATCACTGCTGGAAACGACGTCTCGTGCTGTGCTTTTGTGCATCTCCCGTCAGCCGCTCTTGATTGATAGGCGATAAAAAGTGACTGAGTCGAGTGTGGCTGTAGGTAATGGATACCCGGCCTAGATTAAGAACTTGCCATCTGGATAGAGTGAGCAAAGCGGGGATAAATGATCCTTCAGAGCTGCCATACCAGCGCGGCTGCGGCTCCCTTTTGAAGGACATAAAACACAATTGGTGTGCAAATACCTCCTGGAAAATGTCATGTCTTTAAATAAAGAGTCTCTGACCCAATTGTTGATACAGGCAGATGGTAACTATGCTATAGCCCTAGACCAACGGAAATGTATTATATCATATTCAATTGATGAGAGCTAATCTATCTATCTATCTATCTATCTATCTATCTATCTATCTATCTATCTATCTATCTATCTATCTATCTATCTATCTATCTATCTATCTATCTATCTATCTATCTATCTATCTATCTATCTATCTATCTATCTATCTATCTATCTATCTATCAATACATTCAGCAAAAACACAATATAAAAGGGCATCAGAAAACTGGCATGTTAACAAATGGGGCACAGTTTACACAATATGGACAGGTAGCGATCGGGAGGAGATATTCACTGATTTTGATAAAAATTGATTTTGACAACAAGCATTCTCCAGAATGACTGACTCCACCTTTAATGTAAACTTGCCCTGCCTGTATCCATCATCCTCATCCACCAATACTCACAGAGATCTCCCAATCTGTTTCGTTTTGATTAACCCATAATGTGATACTTACTAGGTAAAAAAGGACATAGCCCTGGTATACAATAGTCTTGACTGAGCATCGCAAAGTACTTAAGTTCTTTATAAAAAAGACAATGTGCTGTATTACGGCTCTGTGAAGTAAAATGTAATGAATAAATCATGTAGTAATAAGTCCTTGATTAATGCTCCAAAGTTTACAAAACTGCCACGCAGTCAAATCGTATCACTGTACAACATAAACATAGGGCAGACCTGTATTGATCATTTGTTCTTTCCCACATTGGGTCCAACATAGGTCTGATGAACTAAGAGTAAAAAAAAAGAAAGACTCAAGACTTTCTTAGTACTCACATGCCAGGAAGCAATCCATACTGAATGAGATGTTGTCAAGAGAGATGGCTGAACCGGGGCCAGGTCCGTCTTCTGTGCTGAACTGCAGCCAGAACCTGAGAAGGGACACAGCTGTTTTAACTACTTCATGTGCTGGATAACCAATATGTTACTGTATTAAAGTAATGACATAGTTTCTTGGTCAAAAGGAATTTTCATATTTAATGTCAATTGTTACAAAAAGTAATAGCAATTTTTTTAATTTTTTGCCAAAAGCAAAACATTTTTGAACTACTCCTTTAAACCTGATGGCAACCATTTGGTAAACCTATTCTTGCAGTCAACCCCTCCAAGTTATCCACCAAAACACTCCTATTCACATTCTACATATGCTGTCTGTTATGTCTTGACGTCTTGTCTGTACTCTGGCTTGCATTTGTGATTCTCTTTAAGCTCTGCAAAGGTCAGTGTGAAAAGAGTGACAGCTTCACCTAGTGGTCACGGTCATGACATTCTAATTATGAGCACAAGCACAGCGGACTACATAACCCAGGAATCAAAACTTAATCGCCCTCAGGGGAGCAGGATTATCCAAGCATGAATGGCAAAGAAACCCACAGTCAGGCAAACAGAAGACAAACGGCCTTATCTAGGATTGCTCTATTTTTCCTACTTCATTCTATTTGGTTATAATCTATTCCACTGAGGGGAATTCTGGGCCGTAACTAATTGGAAGGCAAGTAGGCAGGGTATAGCCGAGTGTATTGATTTCTCCCCTTTTTATCAACGACAAGTGGACTAAAAGGCTAGGGTTTATTTGCACCATTGAACACATGGCAGCTCCATAGCATACGTCTAGAGTTCCAATGGGATTCATTCATTTATAGGGGGGAGTTAAGAGCAAATGTTTTCCCAGAAATTGGAATGTAAATGTTGAAAATCTGCATTTATGAGATGTGAAAAAAGAAGAAACAAGTTTTCAGTTATTCTTCAGATATCTTCTTCTGTTGGAGCACTTGTGCCTTGTCAGGACCATACGCCACATAATAAACATAGAGCGGAGCGCTGACATTTTTCTTTACACTCAACTCTCGGTGCGGCGACAACACTCGGCATTTTACCAACTTTTGACAGTGGAAACGCAAATAAATGCATGCCAGGCTGCACCGAACTGAACCGCTCAGTAGAAACGAGGCTTTAATGATTTGTCTGAATGTGTGTAAGGTTTGTGGGGATGAGTGTGGCAGCTTGTAAATGACTAGAAACAGCTGAGCGTTTGCCGTACCAGTCTGCCAGTCCATAGAGTGGAAGTGTGACCTGTTTCCAGCCCCTTTCAAATTTGGGTTGACTGGATGAATGCCACAGTCTGCGCTGCTCCTCTGGGCCTGTACTGTTCTCCACCATCCACAGAGACAGTGAGCCCCTCTGCAAGCCTCCAGAACACAGCCAGAACCGCACCTGTTGAAGTAGGGTGGGATTCTGAATCAGTAGTTTGAACAATTACAGTAAAGGCGATCACAAAGTAGGGATATTGGGTTATTGTGGTACATGTTGAGAAAAATGTGTGCCGTACATAAGGTGCAGTAGCAACTTTACCTTCCATTGAATGTGGAAAACCAGCCAAGTGTGTTATCAGTCAAGGGAGGGGGATGCACTTTAAACTGCATTGAGATCAATCAGCAACAAGCATCTGTTCCGTTCTAATTATTCTAAGATTAACAAAATTCATCCAGGATCATAATTTGGATTATTTTGCCATCAGCTCCTGCATGCTCCAGCTCAATTCAATCTAATTTTGATGTTTCCAGGAGGGATGCGTTGTGTGTCTGTGAATATGCTTACAATTAACCCATTGATGACTATGGCAATCTAGGATGCATGTCCTTAATGCCTGAGGGTTTTCTGAAAAAATAGTAGGAATTGTCAAGTCTACCAAAACCTTAATATCTAAGCCTGTGTAGCACATAGAAACATGAAATAAAATACATTTAAAAGTTAAGGTTCACAGGTTTTATTTAAACATGCTCCCTTAGCGCTTACAAACCAACAAATATTTCTAAAAATCGTCAAAATGAGATGAATTAGAAAATTATTAAATATTGTTAATAAATAGATGCAATGTGTTGTGTGATTTTCGTCAGTAGTCTATAGTAGACCTTGATTCTGCGCACCAAACGCCACTAACTGTTCTGCCGCCGACATAGCTGGCGTATTTTTTTAATTATTTTGTTTTATTTTTTTATTTTTTATTTTTTTGATTGACATGATTTTTGGCAAACCACACAACTTTTGGGTGGTCACGTGGTCTTAAAAAAATCAATAAAACCCACCTCATGTGTATTTGAACCAATGACAGTGCATTCTATGCTGGGAATGCCATGAAAATTAGATAAAGTAATAATGCTGCGCGACGCAGCATCAGGCAGGAGAGCCAATGTGGCATCGCGCAGCAGCCGTCATCAATGGGTTAAACAACACACTGGCCACAGCAGGAATAAACAATAAGCATGAGGTGTAACTATGCCTCTCTACAGTATTTTAATGATTAAAAAAACATGATTCTTTCATCACCATTTAAGCGGAACATATGCTAGTCTAAACCCGATGAAAATTGACGACACTAACCACACAACTGAATCCCCACACATGTATGCGGAGTGCTTGCATTGGGCTTGTCGATGGCACCTTGGGGGTCCTTATCATCCACTGTGAGACCACATGGTGGGCGTTTAAACATCAAGATTACAGGCCCCGCACAGTGGGCATGAAAGTGAACATGGGCTGCAGCGAAGACCCACAACTAATATCCTCAACATACATCCTCACATGTCCATGTGCAGCCAGGCTAGATTGAACAGCACCCAGTGGTTCAATGTAGAGAGAGAAGGATTAAGAGTGTTAATCTGGAATCATGGTTAATCTTTGGCTGTGTGCCGAGAAACTGAGAGGCTAGGTCTGTAATGGTGCAATACTGCCTCCACTGCTGTCCATACATATCAAGACAACTCCAATTCCCACCTGAGAAGCAGCAAGCTTCTCCTCCTACATACACTCAACAAAAATATAAACGCAACACTTTTGTTTTTGCTCCCATTTTTCATGAGATGGACTTAAAGATCTAAAATTCATTCCAGATACACAATTGTACCATTTCTCTCAAACATTGTTCACAAATCTGTCTAAATGTGTGATAGTGAGCACTTCTGCTTTGCTGAGATAATCCATCCCACCTCACAGGTGTGCCACATCAAGATGCTGATCTGACATCATGATTAGTGCACAGGTGTGCCTTAGACTGTCCACAATAAAAGGCCACTCTGAAATGTGCATTGCTTTGCTTTATTGGGGGTCTGGGGACTCAGAACCAGTCAGTATCTGGTGTGACCACCATTTGCCTCATGCAGTGCAACACATCTTCTTCGCATAGAGTTTATCAGATTGTCAATTGTGGCCTGTGGAATGTTGTTCCACTCCTCTTCAATGGCTGTGCGAAGTTGCTGGAGACGGCTTATGGTGGAGAAATGAACATTCAATGCACGAGCAACAGATCTGGTTGACATTCCTGCTGTCAGCATGCCAATTGCACGCTCCCTCAATGCTTGTGGCATCTGTGGCATTTTGATGTGAGACAAAACTGCACATTTCAGGGTGGCCTTTTATTGTGGACAGTCTAAGGCACATCTGTGCACTAATCATGATGTCAGATCAGCATCTTGATGTGGCACACCTGTGAGGTGGGATGGATTATCTCAGCAAAGCAGAAGTGCTCACTATCACACATTTAGACAAATTTGTGAACAATGTTTGAGAGAAATGGTACAATTGTGTATCTGGAATGAATTTTAGATCTTTAAGTCCATCTCATGAAAAATGGGAGCAAAAACAAAAGTGTTGCGTTTATATTTTTGTTGAGTGTAATAAGTATTTTTATTTTCCTCTGTGTTCCTTGTGGCCAGTTGCTTTGCACATTTTTGCAAGGCCATAGGTCGGCGTGCTGATCAATATAAAATAACTAACGGTAACTGTAAAGGTTAAATACAACAGCATAAATGAAAGCTCTAAGTACTAATCCATCCTCCCTGAGAGCTGCCCTGTGGGCATCGTGGTCTAAATAATGCATGACTTCATATATTTTCATAAAAAGGTCAACACATACAACCTCTGATTGTGGAGGTCAACCTCATTGTCTGTCTCAGGAAAAACAGATGGCCCAGTGTTATCCTGCTGTCCTCCCACATTACTGTTTGATTTTTGAGCGGTTTCTAAAGCAATTAGCATATATAATTACAAACATTTCCTACTCGCCAAAAAACAAGTGTTACTGAAAAACACTGTTGGAAAATGTAACTAAATGGCCATCTACGCAATTTCTACTCTATTTTACTCCTATTTTGTTATTTTCACATAGCCCCAGATATCAACACTTAGCCTGTGGTAGGCTACATTCCAAATATAACAATGATCCTACTGTTTTTCTACAGACTATCTGCAGTAGTGAAGCATATCGCAGGGACATCCAAACATGAGCAGGCCTGTAGTGTCTAGTTAAGGCTGATATGATAATTGCTGTTCGGAGGTGAGCTTTAGCCACAAGTTGGTTGGAGACGCACGCGCACACGCACACACACACACACACACACACACACACACACACACACACACACACACATACATACATACACACACACACACACACGTACGTGAGAAAAATATGTATGCTATTACTTTCATAGTTGAAATGGTTTGCATGATGGGATTGTAGTAAGGGTCACAATCTGCTTCTCTACATTGAACCATTGGTTGCTGTTCAATCTAGCCTGGCTGCACATGGACAAGTATGTTGAGGGTATTGATGTCATCATCAACAATATAATTATGTGGGGTTACAGGTTAGAAAAATGCCAGTGCAGCACTGAAGCATTCACTGTGTGTAAACTAAGCGGCCACTAATCAGCATCTATAGGTCAAAGCGATAGAGGTTCTGGTGTGATCTGTATTGAATTTGGAGGGATTTATACTTCAGCAACTCTAGCGTTAGATATGGTTATGATTTTCAGACTTTCCAAACTTATTTTTTATTCTCAAAACATTTTCCCTTATAAAAGTGATACGTGCTCTGAATGAAAATATAAAGAATAAAGCATCCATTTGACTACTGTGTTGCTTGCCTAAATATTTTATTTGCACAGCATAGTAAGCTCAAAATCCAGCCAAAGGTCTTGTTCCGTAAACACCTTTACGGAACACTTTTAAAACAAATTTAGCATTAAGTAGCTAACTGCAGCTGACCAAATCTGCTAGTGACATAAAATCCTCAATAACTAATTATCAATGAGACTGACTAGTTACTGCTGTATAATTAAATAATCTGAAGAAGCACCAGCAACTAAGGGGGTGACACTGAGTGAACTTTCTGATCGTGTATAGGTACGTGCATGTCTGAGAATGAAGATGATGGGTTGGTGAAAACACACTAGACTTTGCTCACCGTGCATGGGGAGTTTCTTAGAGGTGGAGGGAACAGGGGACTCCTCAGTACGGCTGAGCCACGCTGGCCTTTGGACTGGCCTCCTTCCACACTGAATGTAGCGCCTTTAACACATCACACATACATTGGAAAAAAGTGTCAGAAATTAAACGTATTACTATATAAAAAACAAAAGTTAGACAATTGAATAACAAATGTCTTACAATACAAAAGGAGGCTTTGAGAGACGTGATCGTAGCGAAATTGAGATGTTGGCAATATTTTATCATATCATACCTTTTGTTCCCTCTTGTCAAAGACTAATGTTTAAAGGCAGTTCAGCAGAGTGAAAGCATTACACACTATACAGTTAACTTTGGTTATCCATCATTTCAAGTAACTGTGGCAGTAATATAGAGGGGGAACACATCCTATAAATTCACTTAATGTGGTTGAAAATGCCAATGTTCCATTTATAGTTTGGGCACACCACCTTTGAGACTTCTGTAAATAGTTCAGAACAAAAACAAACCCCAGCAAAGCAAGACTTTAAACTCTCATCGGAACACACACTGGAGTCACTGCTGAGGATGAACTACAGATGTAGGAGTGTACTGTACATGCTGCAAGTATTGCACCCAGTATTGAACAGGACAACACGTCCAGGCCTGAGACACACTGGTTATCTATAGACATTAACACACTGGTAGACTCAAATATTCAGGGTCATTGGTTTAAAAATCCCAAGTGTTTATTTTACTATACTTTGTCTGTTTGTGTCTGTATATTTCTCCTATACGACCATCTTTAGCTGCCTTTTCTTTTGCTCAATACTTTGAACCAACAATCTCAACTTCTAAAGCACTAACATCAGCTAAACTTTCAATACTCATTATTAGCACTATTCTGAAGGTTATTACAGAAAGACTTGTTAATAAGTTTTTTTTTTTTTGTAATATATTTTTAGGCATTTTTATGCTTTATTGATAGTGTAGAGATAGAGTTGAAAATGGGGCAGAGACGGGAGTGACATGCAGAGAACGACCGCGGGCTGGAATCGAACTCGGGTCCGCTGCTGGCCGAGGCCCATGGGGGGGACGCCCTACCAACTGAGCTAAGGGCGCCCCCGTTCATATGTTTTTTAAAAGGAAAAAAAGTTGATCTGTTCTGTAAAAACTTTGGACGCTAATATGTTGTAAAATTGTACAACAATAACACATCTACAGTATATACACACTTTACAGAGCCTCCAAAAGGGCCATTTTATCAGAACAATGTTAATGATGTCATAAGAGCCACCTGATGAGGGGCAGCTCTGTCTGGTAGCCTTGGTTGGTGAATGAAGTCTTCTCCAGGAGAGACCGCGGCCTGCTATCCGTCGCCAACTGCACTCTCCCTCTTCAAAAGAGCAGTAGCTGCCATTGAGAAAGCGTCCTGGAGAGATAGAGGACAGATACAACATCATGGATGCGATCCAATACTAATACTTCCCTGCTATATAGTAGGGTAGAAGAGATTTAGGATGTGCCAATACATGTGGTCAAATGGAGCATGCTGACAATGATTCTTTTAGTTTGGAAATCAGCATGCTTTTTATGGTTATGCGGACCCACAAACCTCTGCACGCCGGAAGTTAGCCTATGTCACATTGACAGAAAGCCAACATGTGAAAACCACCAGCGAATTGAATTGGATGAATCTAATAATACATGGATGCAGATATATAAGCAAGAGGCAAGTTCAAGACACAATGTTATGATGAAATAAATAAGTACAAGTATGTCCCTATTGTATGCCTACTGCATGCTAAATACATACTTTTATGATCAGCGGAATTATGCATGAAAATGAGGGCTGAGATGTGTTGGGGCGCTCAGAGTGACTCTAAAAACAGAAAATGGTAAAGGCCTTAAGTGTCTCAAGAGGGAGATAGAGGAGGTGGTGACATGATGTGTTTTGGAGGTGGCAATCAGCTTGAAATCACTTCACAGAATGGCACGAGTCTCAGATGCATTAGGCTGTAGAGCAACAAAACAGTGGAAACATGGTTAATTGGATTGTGTAGTGCTTGTGAAACGAAAAACCAAAAGAAATAAAAAACAGAAAGGCATTTATGTGTGTGTTTGTGTGTGTGTACAGTCTGGCATCCAATTTCCACACTGTGGCTTGCTGACAGAGTGCTTTCTCCTTTAATTATAGGTTAATTAACTGACAGAATAAGAATGTTTTTGTGAAAGTGAAAGGGACACATAGGGTCCGTAAACTACATTTTAAAAACTTCAAATGAGGGCATACATTTAATTGTTTATACATATTTTTATGATTTAGTTTTCGCAGAGTTTTAAATTAATTTCAGCTGTACAACTTCAGTAATTTATGCCTAACACACACTAGAGGACTCTTAAAAGACTTTGAAAAGACTAAGACTGACACTCTCTCACATCTAAAGACAATCAACTAGATACAAGAATACTTACTTCATTCAGTAAGTTAGAATTAAATTGACAATTGTAATATGCCTTTTTCCATCCAACATCGATGCCAATGGTGATAGGACTATGGTCTGAGATTAATATACTATGGAATTTTGGTGAAGGGATTGCTGATGCCAATTTAGGATCCACTAAAAAGTAGTCTATTCTTCTATAGGCAAGGCAAGGCAAGGCAAGTTTATTTATATAACACAATTCAGACACAAAGCCACTCAAAGTACTAATGAGTAAGCTGAAAAGGTTGACTGAAAGTTTGTCCTATCCAATTGCATTTCAATTTCAGGGCATCCACATGTTTAATATGAGTCTCTTCTTGTAAAAACATAGTATCAGTATGAAGGCTTTGCAAAAGCGAGAATACCTTGGGTCTTTTAGCTGGGTTATTTAAACCTCTTACATTCCAAGACACTAGATTGATGAAGCTATTTCTATTTGAACTTTTAGTAGGACCACTCATGACACCTCCACATTGCAAAAATCCTGGAAACCATTATAAACCGACGGAATGGTGTGAGTGGCGCACGCAAAAGTAAAAAAAAAAAAAACCAACCCCTACCATCCCCATTTCCCTTTTCCAAATTAGAAAATAAAACCCCCATTATAGTGGATCTGCTGGGAAATGGGCCTACACATAAGCCTAGTAAACAACTAAACCAGACTCTAAACTTCGGTTCCACACCATTCTGAGATAGAGCTAAGTATTACATCGCTCTGATTACAACAATTTAACAACAGTTAAAAGTACAGTGCTGGTGGGAAAAGCCAGCGTTTAACAGCACAGACAGTGGGCCACTTTGGACCCATGCCGGTTAGTTTTAAGCAGCAACAAAACAAAAAACTGTATACAGGTGAAACTCGAAAAATTTGAAAAAGTTCATTTATTTCTGTATTTGAACTTAAAAGTTGAAACTAATATATTATATAGACTCATTACATGCAAAGTGAGATATTTCAAGCCTTATTTTGTTATAATTTTGATGATTATGATTTACAGCTTATGAAAACCCCAAATTCAAAATCTCTGAAAATTTTACTATTACATGAAATCAATAAGAAAGCGATTTTAAATACAGAAATGTCGGCCCTCTATAAACTATAATCATACAAATGTACTCAGTACTTGGTTTGGGCCCCTTTTGCATGAATTCCTGCCTAAATGCAGCGTGGCATGATGCTATCAAAATCATCACTGACAGTTGAAACTTGACAGTGGTCTTCAAGCAACATGGATGTTTTGCCTCTCCACTCTTTCTCTAGACTGTGGGACCTTGATTTCCAAATGAAACGCAACATTTCATTAGGATCAGTGATGATTTGAGGTATCATGTCATCTGCTGGCGTTGGTCCACTGTGTTATCAAGTCCAAAGTCACCACAGCCATCTACCAGAAGATTTTAGAGCACTTCATGGTTCCGTCTGTTGACAAGCTTTATGGAGGTGACAATTTCCTTTTCCAGCAAGACTTGACACCTGTCCACAGTGCCAGAAACCACTAGTAACTGGTTGGCTGATCATGGTATTAATGGGCTAGATTGGCCAGACAACTCTCTTGACCTGAACTCCATAGAGAATCTATGGGCTATTGTCAAGAGGCAGATGAGACACACCAGACCCAACACTACAGATGAGCTGAAGGCCTCTATCAAAGCAACCTGGGCTTCCATAACACCTCAGCAGTGCCACAGGCTGATAGCATCCATGCCACGCCGCATTTAGGCAAGAATTCATGCAAAAGGGGCCCAAACCAAGTACTTAGTACATATGCAGGATTATACTTTCTAGAGGGCCGACATTTCTGTATTTAAAAAACTTTTTTTATTGATTTTATGTAATATTCAAATTTTCTGAGATTTTGAATTTGGGTTTTTTATAAACTGTAAGCCATAATAATCACAATTATAACAAATAAAGGCTTCACATATCTCACTTTGCATGTAATGAGTCTGTATAATATATTTATTTCACCTTTAAAGTTGAATTACTGAAATAAATAAACTTTTGCACGATATTCAAATTTTTCGAGTTTCACCTGTAAATGAGCCATAGATTGTCCAGCGTCTTTGGGTTATTTTTCTTGGTCCTAACCATCCTTAAGGGCTTTGTGCATTATTTGTCAATGTCAAAAGGCTTACAAATTAGCGTTTCTTATTTAAATGTAGTGAAGGTGGAGGAGCGTAAAAAAACAACCTACTTCATGGCCTCCCTGAATCGTGGACTCTAAAGGCCAGGACACACCGGCCCGATAATCGCCGTCGGAGAGTCTGGAAGGGGCGGGGACACGAATCTGTTTGGTGTGTGCCGTGACGTCGGTCGTCGTAGATGTCGTCGGGGTTCAATCGGCGGCGGGCAGTCTTTCAGTTGGAGCAATGTGATTGGTGGAGGGCCAGCGAATCAGTGAAGCCCGGAAGTGAGGCGGGTAGCACAAACAGCTAACAACAGCTAGCCTTTGTTTTAATGTTTGTTTGTTTCGTTCAGCGACTGCTCGACACCATGCTCAACACTCTCTGCTAAAAATGGTGCTGTTTATGGTCCATAAATATAAATACGTATTTCTATCTATGTTTATGGTCTAGAGAGCCGTCCCATCATTTCCGGCTTCCGTATTTTTTTGGGCCGCAATACAGATTAGCGCCGCCTGGAGACATTACGTCCCGTGCAAGCGCAGAGTGTACGGAAAGTCAGTAGTCGGCTCGGTGTGTTCTTGGCACTTTTTTGGCCGCGACAGGCAGACTGGAGCTGCCTGAAACGGCAGACTCCATTTTCGGGTAGTCGGACCGGTGTGTCCTGGCCTTAATCCTAACCAAGTAAATATAACCAAGTGTATGCCCTTATCACGTAAATGTCATGCCTGATTACGTTAAAAATTGCTTAGCAATTGTGATTATTGAATAAAAAAAAGTTCATTCAACATTGTAGAGCCGAGCGGGGAACATCTAACTCATAACCCTTAATGTGATGGTAAATTGTTAAGGTTCCGCAGTTGTCAGCATGGTTCTTCAGCCGAGTCTGCCAGGTAAAAGTGTCCGAAAAAAGTACCTCACAGGCGAACACAGGTCGCGACTAATGCCGCTCCTCCTGCGTCGTGTTCGGTGCTGGAGAGAGCGCACCCATTGGTGTTCACGTCATGTAACTAACCTATTCGCATGAGCCAACCCTAAAGACTCATGATAATATAAGCATGTTAGGATTTGCCTGAACGTCAAGACAGGAAGAAGACTGACTGAAATCGGGTCGGATGACCACCTCACATCAAACGACTGAGATTACGGGCGAGCGCCACAACTCGAGCAACACTCTCCCGATTTCAGTACGACATTGTAAATTTGTCTGCGACTGTCAAATCTGTGAGAAGTCGTTTGGTGTGAGGTCGGCGTTAGTGGTAACAGTGACGTGGGTTTGAGTTCCTTTTTTCAGTGTTTGAAAATTCTCATCTTGAGTTTGCTATATTTTCCTTTTATCCCAAACTACTGTGTGTACATGCCCATTATCCATAGGAATCAGTGAGGGCTCTGATTACAGTATGCTCTTAGGAAATGCCATCATCCTGATAATGGGACTGAAACTGTTTTAAGGTTTTAAACAGCTAACGGTCACGTCTGTGTCGGGGGCATAGATAGTATATAAAATCAACTGCCGCGGGGGACAGTTGATGTCGGGAGCAACAGGAGGAGAAACATTGTCCGCTCTGTTCAGAGCCCGCGAGGACACAAACGTCTGCAGTTTTCAGAGGTGTGTGTGATCAGACATCAACATAACGTCGGCTTCCTGGCACACATGAACAGTCCCCTAGGAAGCGGTCGCGCGTACAAACGCACCCACGCACGCACGCACGCACGCACACACACACACACACACCACGGACTAAGTTGTATTCAAGAATGCACAACCTATAGATTCACCAAAAAAAATGCCATTCTATAGCCTATCCTATATTTGCCCAAAGACATAGTAAAGAGACAGACCAATTGAATTATGGTTTGGTAGGTAAGCCTATATATTTTAGTTTGATTTAAATTTACTTTCAGTATTAAAACCATCATTTGGATTTTCAATTAATAAACATACTAATTTTAAATGTACATATCCACCTTCTGTCATTTATCTTATCCGTTCATACAACAATATACAGAGAAAATTAGAATTTTTCGGGCATATTTCGAATGGTAAAATTAATCGTGATTAATCGTGATTAATCCACACCAATCCTGTGATTAATCTGATTAAAAATGTTAATTGTTTGACAGCCCTAGTTATTATTAATGCTCACATTTCCAATTCTGGATTATCCAATCAAAACATTACACAAACACTTAGTACATTCAAATGGAGATTTTTCCCTTGGGTTAGGCCTTAAGGGCAATTAGCCCTGATAAATCTTCCCGTATAGCAAAAGAGAAAACGTGTCTGGCTAACCATTTTCACCCTCCCATTATACCTGTTATCATAGTTAGCAGACCTACGAGCACAATAGAGAAGCAATCATTTTAATAATCACCACATGGGAGGCGGACCTGCTCTGAGGATATATGAGGAAATTAATTCTGGTTACTTTAATATGGGTGATGGAAAAAGGAACATGTAAATGATGTAAAAATGCATGCATGCAGGTAGGACAAAAAAAAAGATCTTTGCCATTCCCATGGCACACATGCACGCACACACGCCCACGCCCACACGCACAAACAAACACAGCAGGGCCCTGGGGGACCTCACTTGTGAATGAGATGTCAGCATTCTGAGCTAGTGTTCCTTGTAGGCCTAGAGTAATGCCGAAAATAAATGTGCAAAGAAATATAAATAACAACCATGGAATATGTCAAGAGTGAGAAATGCTAGCCAAGCAAGGAACGCTCACACAGAAGGCTGAGTTTTTGCTCCGTTGGGCAGGATGTAACGGGTTCATTAAAGATGTAGGACTAGGGCTGAACAGCTTCATCACACTGTTGCTTCAATCCGGGAATGAATGCAGGGAGGACAGCTGACTTGAGAGATTTCCTATTGCCTGTTCTCATCTAAGCCTGTGCCCCTGTAACTCAGTGTACTCACGACATAGGTTGCCTTCATCATCGCCCAGTGGACAGTCTGTGTTGAAGTCGCACAGTTTGTCCAGAGGGATCCCTGGTCCCTGCTCACAGTGGTATTGGCCCTCCAGCGTTATGTTGGGGCCAGGGGAGGACACTGGACAATGCAGGAGGAAAAAGAAGAAAAACAAAAAAACATTTGTCATTTTACACTATTCGTCACACAGTTATTGTAACAGTGCCTCATGCTAAAATAAATTACTTGCTTGTTGGCAGCATACTAAGAAACGAAAAAAATTAAAATGCTTTTGGCGTAGAGAGTAAATAACTCCCGATTACGTTCCAGGTGTACTTGTTGAGTAGCGTTGCTAGATTTATAGGACTTCGTTAGACACAAAACACACATCAGTAGTAGTCAGGGTAAAACAGGAAATTTACAAACAGCGGAAAACGCGCAGTTGATACATAAAAGTTAGTGAGCGACAAAGGCAAATATACTTAAACCCTGACAGTAAACCCTGTATGACATACACAGATTCCCACCTGTAGCATCATAAATAAACAGGCTTAATAAGCGTCTGGATTTGAATACAGTACATATCCATATCTTATCAGACAAGGAACCCAAGCAGCAAAAAACAATGACCTAGATACTGTAGCAGGTAGAACAAGGGGACAACACACACACACACACACACACACACACACACACACACACACACACTGATACACACACACACACATTGATATCAGCCGCCTGAGCAACTCAACTGGAGCCTGGGATACATTTGCATATCTATGCAAATCAGAGAGGTGATATCTCCATATTGTAAAAACTGAACTGCTCACCTCCAACCTTAATCGTCAGATGCTGATCACAGAAAAGAGAACAAAAACAATTCTCTGATGGGAAAATAAGGAAGAAGTGATTCTTATCTTGAGGGATAGGCTGTGTTCTCCATTTAGGCACACTTTGGAGTCAGAAAGCTGATAACCTTGTAGCCATGTCAAACAAAGGACAAATGCTGTTAGCTGAGCTGACAGCATAGGCAGCAACTATACACTTAATTATACAGTACACATGGTTTGTAATTAATGTTTTGGCTCTCTAACCTACCAGGACCAGGTCAAATTTCAAACAAAACAACAGAAATGCCAAACCCCATTTATTGGCAATATTACTACTGTGTGATTTTTATTGTGCACATTGGTTGGTAGGCCAGTTATTCTTTTCTAAAAGAAGATAAGACAAAACAATATTACTATATTATAAGTGGATTGGAGAAATAACGGCTGATGTCAATAGAGCTGCTCTTATGGATACATGAAAGCATTTAATGATACAGCCATTTTATGTTGCTGCATGCTTTAGTAGGTTTGACACAGATCCAATTTAGGAAGAGTATAATTTCCCTTTCAAAGATGTTTGTGTACAATGTTTAAGTTAATACTTTTTAGGCAAAAATTAATCAGTTCAAACTAAAAGCTAACAGCTAAATGATTTACCTGCTGAGAAAATGTAAAAATTGTATGCACACATTAAGCCACTCGGTTGCAGTAATGACACTCTTGCATGGTAATTGCACAGTAATGACTAGTCAAGATGATGCAGTAGAGGGCTGGAATTTTACAGTTGTGGCTGATTTGCAGCACACTTCACTCCTCTTTGTCATTGTAGTCGAGAAACCTTAAGGCCAAGTGTGAAACTGGTTCAGTCAACTGCACAGATTAGAAATATTGGGTGGGATTTTTCACTGGGCAAAAACACATTATGCAAGGGCCTCTCACGGTCCACTATCGTGGCACAGCATTAATGGCTGCATACGTAGAGCCCCATTAACATGTCAGTAAGTAATCCAACTTACATTCTTTAAAAAACGCATGAGCCCGAGTAAATGACTTTGATAATGACTACCCTTTTTCAGATGTGTGGCACACTATAAAACGTCTTTCAGTTATAACTTTAGAAAATAAAAGCTGTGATCAGTGCACATGCACGACGTCACACAGACATGACAATTACAGAAGAAGTAAAATATACAGTTTTATAGCATTTGTTTGTTTATTACCAACTGTATGGGTTTAGATGTGGTTTTGCTATGCGTATTGAGCCATGCTCAACACATGCATTATATATTTTGTTGTGCTCAGTGGCTTCCTCTCTGTATTATGTTGACACCGCAAGCAGAAACAATTTATCAAGAAAAAAGTTATCATGAGTACACCCAAACCTTTGGGCAAGGTATGTAAATTCATTGATTTATCTTGGGTTGATGACAGTGGAATAAAAAAGTATAAAGTGCAGCCAGACAAAGTGCTGCCCTCCTGGCCTACCGCAGTTCTTAAATCACACTTGTCAGATTGTGAAAACAAGTGGGGGATGGATTTCCTGTGGGAGTTAGTAAGTTATGTTATGCGTGTGTTCAGGGGGCTGTCTATGTGAAAAAATCCGCACATACTGTAGTTGGCAAACATGCAAATCCAGCTACGTGTTGGATACAGCTATATTGCTAACAATAACCGTCCCTGTATATGGATGTTAACATTCCAACACTGAAAATGCTTAAACTGACAAATAAAGCTGGGTGACTGACTGCAGATATACGGCCCTGGTTTTAGTCCTATAACGTAATTAAAACAAGCCATATACTGCTGACAACTCTAAAAGGAGTATGGTTTTGCGTGTGACAGATATTCAAAAGGGGGAAGGATAAAAACACCCCCTACCTTTCATGCAGCAAGAAAACAAACCTTTTCAGAGATCAAAAAAAGTATTGACGTATATAAGTATATTTCAGTCATTTAGAAATATATGTGCTAGGTAACAAAGCTTCTTACTGCAACGGTAAAACATTTAGCGCTTAACCTAAGACATACTCCAGTGTCAATTGAGTAAGTTGCCCTTTTGCGTTTGCTTTTCATTATTTCAAATCTGTATGTCATTCAGATTTAAGCCTTCTAGCTGTGAACAATTTCACTACAAATGAGTGCTCATTCCATTAGAAGTTCAACTGTATAACTGTATTTTCAAGCTCCAAAGGGTTTTAAAGTCAAAGGTCTATACTTTGACATTGACCTTCTGTTGCTAAGCTGAAGAAGCAGGAAGAACACCCTGCTGTTTAAAGCACCACATTCCTCTGAATGTCAAGAAGGAGCCGAGAGAACCAGTGCAATCAGCCATGACATATGTGTAATTTACCAGAATGGATTGTTGACACCTTTCACTGAATAATTGTTTGTTTGTTTGTTTGTTTGTAACCTTTATTTAACCTCGAAAGATCAATTGAGGGGTGACCCTCTTTTACAATGACGTCGAGTACAGATACACAATATACAATGAAAATACATAACAAGTTTACACACACACACACACACACACACACAGACAACAACAATTTAAAACATTCAGATCAATTGAATGAAATAAATAATAGCCTAATTAAAACAGTTACAAGTGTGGAGGGGTTGATTCAAAATAATACTTTTAAATTGGTTAACAGATATGAGTGTATTTATTTTAATTGTATGTTGTAGGCTGTTCCAGGAGTCAGGGGCACTATAGCTAAAAGCGGTTTTACCAAGCTCAGACCGGGCATAGGGGACATATAACATGATCATGTCAGTTGAGCGGGTTTGATAAAGCCCATCTGAAATAAGCAGCATTTCTGTCAGATAGAGTGGTAGCTTTCCAGTCAGAGCTTTATATATAAAAATATGCCAATGTGCATCACGTCTCTCCTTAAGGGAGGACCACCCAACCTTTTCATATAAAACACAATGGTGTGTATCATAAGCATCTCCTGTAATGAATCTCAAAGCAGAGTGAAATACAGAGTCAAGGAGTTTAAGGCATGAACGAGATGCATGCCGATAAACCACATCACCGTAATCAAGGACAGACATAAAAACTGCCTCAATAATCCTTTTCCTACTAAACAACGGGAAGGTAGCTTTATTCCTATAAAAATATCCAATCTTTTGTCGCAGACGACAGACAAGATTTTTTATGTGAAATGTAAAAGAGAGTTTTTCATCTAGCCAGATACCAAGGTACTTATATTCAGAGACTTTTTCGATCAAAGAACCGTTTACAGCATAGATGCATGCACTATTGTCTAAATCTCTAGCCCTAGAGAACAACATGAATTTAGTTTTAGTCTGGTTAAGGACAAGTTTAAGTGAAATAAGAGCATTCTGAAGAGCATTAAAGGACAGTTGCAAAACAATTAACATATTACCAGAGAAGAGTCAATTAGAACATGTGAATGCTATGAATATGCGCTGTAAAAGCTGGTGCTGCCATTGGCGATGGTAGAGAGAAGGTTTTATCTTAAAAAATGACAGCGTTACCTGATGTTAGAGTGTATATTTCTGCTACATGACATGTTTGCAAATGTGGGTCTTGTGTTGCAATCGAAGAACTTTCACCTAATGACCTAAAGTAGCCTAATGACCTAAAGTAGCCTAATCCTTACTTATTTTATTGTCATCTGTGACTTCTATAGTATACTGTATCTGATAATAGTTTATCAAATTACCAGCCTAAATCGCTCTAGATTCTCAATATTCCTTCATGCCATCTGCTTACCGAATGAAAATCAAATTTCAATAGTGATTCCTACATTAAATTGAAGCTTAAGGTGTTGGCTTGAAATGTGTATCCCTCTCATTTACCAACTTATTGTAATAAAGAGAATTTACCATCAAAGACACCCTGACACAGTGTGACAACAGTCCCCATGATGGGGTTGTTTGTCACAATGTTATCTTAATGGGAAAAATCTTAAAAAGAAGGCAATAAACTACAGAACTACATTTGAAAGTTTAATTGCATTGTCAAGTTGACAAATAGGCCTACATAACTTAATGCATCTTAACACAAAATGAGCAGGAAACCCATACAAAACAGGAAACCCATATTAAGACCAGTCAATGTGACAACATAAAGAACAAAATAAATAGGTCTAACAATAATAGCCTACTCAACTAGGCTACACACATTCACTGTCTGAGTTACAGTGAGCCTCACTGTAACTCAGACAGTGAGTGTGTGAGTGAGGTATGTAGGGTCTGCTCACTCCAACTAAGCTGCGCTTGTGTGCCCACTGGTTGCACATCCAACACTTATTCCATACCTCCCCTGAATGACTGTTAGAGAACATTTCCATACAAACCAAACAAAAACTATCCTCTTCATCTGATGAAGACTCCTCCTCCTGTCTCTTTCTCTTCTGTTTCTTCTTTCCCAGCTGGGGTGGAGTGCACTGGGGTGCAGTAGCTGGTCTAGATTGGGATGCACTGGGTTGTTTTGATTTCGTTGCCCTTTTTTTCTTTTGCATGCTAGCTGCCTTTTCCTGCTCTATTCTCTCCTTCCCTGGAGTGTCAGTGAGGATACAGCTTGATATTTTCTTTCATTTTGGGTTCCTTTTCTAGCTGCAGCCTTTGGATAACATGTGACAACCAACCCCAAAGAGAAAGTGACGACCAACCCCAACTGGAATTTCTTGCTGGCATCAAGGCTTACAACCATCTAACAACTAGTTTGCTAGCTAACAACAATCAAAACTAAACGTTTCCCTTCACACTTTTTAAGGTTAACAAGTGTTTTGTTATAAACCTATTGTGTACAAGTGTAGAAGAGAAATACTGAGGAGCTAAATGTTTACAATTTGAAACAAACACAATTCTGGACATTTCAATACCAAGATTTCAGAGACAGCGCCTTCTGCTGGCAAGATAAATCAATTGTGACAACCAACCTGTGTGAAAACTAACCCCGTTCTCCCCTATTGCAAAAAAATCCATGCACAAGATCATCGGTAAAGGGTGGACTAGTGGTTGAATATATGTAATGTCAGGGAAAGTGTTTGCCTTGCCAAAAAATTGGGAACAACTGGTATTACGTGTTGTCTTGTCATTGAAGCAACTTGCCCTTTTTCCTGGCTCAATCCAAGGTAGTGTGGTATCAGGTTAAGCATAAGAACAAAGGGTGGTTCCCCTTTTTTCGCACTTTACGCTAGCTGAAATCAACGCTTAACATTTAAGCATTTTTGCATAACCGCATCATGCATATTGTGTTTTTGAGATTCCACTGACACAGAAGTCTCACTCTCGGGATATCATGAGATAATGCAAAGCAGTTTGTCTCGTCAATTTGAATAAAAACCTTTGCTATGGTTTGGTGGACATTGCTTGCAGATTTGAATACAGACAGACATGTCCTTGTTTAAACCAAGCTGCAAAAATGTAGTCCGAAATCACGGAGAGGGTAGATTCAAACAGAAATTAATATGGCATTTGTTTTCATACAGATGAGCAAACATGTCAGTAATATCCTGAAATCCCTCTGTGTGCTCCGAAACAACAGTCTGAAGAATTGACTGGCTTTGAAATTTGCTTGCGTGCTTTGAAATTTACTTACACACAAAAAAAGGAAATTTCAAAAGGAAAAAAAGTTGGGCCTGATGCGATCTAGTATACAATGCAGCAGTAGTTATAACTAAATTATTCTATTCTGCTTGTATATTAATCAGTATATTCTTTAATCTCACATGCCTTAATCGGGGACTGTTCTCTGTCATGGGGGAGGGAACTCTCAAGGGGCCGAGAGAGATGGCGGCGCCTCTGTCTTGTCACCACACAAGGCAGAGTGTGGAGACATTCATGGAGATTTACAGTGGGCTCGGATGCTGAAGATAGATGTTCCAGAGGTTCCCTCTGGACAGTCAACAGGACAAGAAATATTCACTCATGAATTCAATTAACTGCACACAGCCACGCTCGATCGGTCAGAGCTCTGCCCAATTGCTAGCACTATCTGTCATGCTCCCTGCTGGAGAGACAGCAGCGCAACCATAGATAGTACATAAAGGAGCGCAACACAGGAGCGAAGATTTTGTTTGAGATAGAAAATAAAAATATAATATGTTTAATGTCTATGCTTAGTATGCTACATTCCAGAGATGTGACGTGTTTATTTATGGATTAAGTAAGCATATTGTCTATTCCTTTATTGTAGTCATTGTTATTAACATATATCTAATAATTGAATATCAATTGTTTTAAGCACATGTAACGATTTAAAATCTAACCCATGCAGGGTTAGATATGATATAAATATCTCCTCTGCATTTGATGAAGACATTTAATTGGGACATTTTTAAGCTTATAGAAAGCTATGGACACATACTTAGCAAATTATGGGTTCACTGATTTTAAAGCCTAGTCTCTATATAAAGCACTGAAATAAATAATAATAATAATAATAATGTTTTTAATGGGGGCAATCAACATCCCATTGTGTAATCGTACTGATCCATTCTGACCAAACATTTGTAAGATTATTAATTCTATAAAAGCTTGCAAGGAGCAACAAAGCAACAGCACAAACAAACTACAGCCTGGCAATTTTGAGGCATAATTAATTAATTATACACCTGATCAATTGTAGCTTTGCTCATAAAGTATCATTCTTTACTCTGTTGGCTGGTGGTCTGACCGCCAAAAAGATTTCATACAGTTAAACTGTCAGGAAAATAAGACCAACATTGTTACCAGTGGGATTAAACCTTTGTGCTCATTTTAATTTGATCCTCCCTGTGAGGTAATTTCTTTTAAATATACAAAAGTCTGACACATTGTGCATTGTCATTTCTCTGTATGTTACTAATGAATCACAAAGCATCACATGCTGGCCTTTCTCATTTTGGAGGCTATGAAAACACAAACCTAAATATACAGAGCAGCTTTGAGATCAAAGCACCTGTCCCACATATCGAGCGGGCGTGGTGATATTGTAGCTTCTGTCTGGTTTATAACCAAAAACATTATACCTGAGGGCTGTGATTCTTCAGATGTTTCATAGTTTTTCCGTTTGATTACAAATAATTAGTTTTGAATTCATTCCAAATAAGAAATTGACCTGCATTAAGATTAATGTTCAAATATAAATGGTGGGGAATATACATGTATATGTAATTGATTATTCATCTCTGAGGTAGTAATAATTTAAGCATTTAAAAAATGACAAGATTTATTGTTTTGTTGATTTATGTGACTGAAATATTGTGTGTATGTCAAAAGACAGGGCAGGAACTTTGTCAATGTTGTTGACGTTTGTATGAATTGAAGATCGAAGAAGTAAAAGTCCAATAGTTTGGGAGTCCTCTTTAGAGTTCCCAACAGTGTCCATGACATATATGTTTCTAATAAACTTCAGTGACAACAGAAGAACAATAAAATACATTGAAACCATGCTGTGGCTAGGTAGTTTATAATGTACCACACAGCAAAACCTGCCATATGAAATAAAAATGGGAAATAGAAGTGACTCAATGGCCAGTTTCATGCCAGAATTCCATGTAAAAATATCCCTTCTACTGAATGAAATAGGATTTATTTATCTTCTTTTTCTTCAATGATGCTTAAGTCCTCCCCCTGCCAGGTCAGAGTGGATTTAGACATCTGTTTAATTTGTTCTATGTAGGCTGGGAACACTCGACTTGGTGCCCTGCTCCATTTAACACTTGCCCAATATCTTTAAATGAAACTGCCTGTGTTGATTGCCTTGGAAAGGTGCCTGCAACAGAAACCCATGCAGTTTGTGTTGAGGGGATGCTGCTCGCTGAAAAACCCCTAAGGCAATAGATTAGAGGTTGGGTGTGATGATGCTTAGTACTGGCAGATAGGGCCTTGTCTTTGCAGGGTATGTCTTCTGTGATTAAGGTTTTTTAGTTGTTTCCTACTTTCTCTTTGGGCCGACAAGGTGTGTCCTCAATTGACCAACAAGTTATCAAGCAATCCAAAAGTATCCTGGGCAATCAAAAGACCCGCAACAAGAAGAGAAACATATTAATTAAATTAATTCTGGTAGGTAGATGAAGAGCGGAGTGTCTCCATTTCACAAACCAATCCCTAATGGGCCTGTGAAAATAAGATGTAATTTGTTTTCAAATTTGTTGTGATTAAAAATGACTTTTTATTTCTGTTGTTTTGATCAGACCAATAATCAGATAGTAAAATCCACAATAGAGTTACTAAAACAAAGCCTGGATAAAAACAGTTAATTTTGGTTTGTGCCGACCTAGAAATGGCAATGTGGTCCAAAGAGCAGCAGTTGTGGATAGTAGTGCATTTACAAATCCTTGAATTTCAATGCATGTTTCGAATGGATCGTAGGTAGCCAATCGACAAAGGACTTGGCATTTCTATTGTATCAAACCAATGATATGATTAATTCTTTAAAACTGGGATGCTATATAAGCTGTATGCTGGATTTGTATCTGCTCTGATACTAACCTCATTAAATATATCAGGAAATGTGAACATCGGCGTTGTACAAATGTGCTCATTAAAAATGGTATGAGCCGAACAAACTTTCCGGTATGTTGCAGACGTTGTTGTATAATCTAATGCAGAAGTTACCTACATTAAAAAATTACCCCAAGCCCTATGCCTGCAGACTGCAATGACTGCAGACTCAAAATAAATTTAATTTGATGTTGTATTGTAATTGTCTTAACATTTTTCAGTAACCTTGTCTGTTTTAGGAACTCAATTAGATTTTGTTTCCTAAGGGGCACTCTGACTGCACCATGACCCTGCCCGTTTCATTCGAACGTCTGCTACAATGGGGAATTCAAATATCTAATAGGAACAACATTTGATGTGCAAATGTTCAACACCTATTTGACCAGTGTCAATGATGAAATAAAGGGGCAGATACAAAGGCAGAGGTAAAACACGGCTTTCTGTTAGGCCTCATCAAATCACTGTATTTACAATGTCCTGACAATGATATGATATAAACAAAATTAGCAATATGCCACAAATGCCTACTACATTGAGTACACGTACCTCTTAGAACAATTCACACAATTCATATGGTCTACTAAATGCAGCTTCAAAAATACAATGAATCATCAGACATACGTATACTGTAGCTTGATTCAGCAGGTCTTCCAATCCATCGAACACATAAACTTGAAATAACAACGTAGCAGGTTGTGGTTTCAGTAACTTCACTTCAGCACCAAAGATCACTCACATTCCAGATCAGACTATGATTGCTACTTAATCATTAACCATACACACTGTGTGGTCAACTACAAAACCAAGTGTAATTTCTGATCAAATATTTATTGCATACATGATCAAAAACATTAGCTGCACTACTAAATCACAATGGGCGGCCAATCATATGCAAGTCGTACTCTTAGATCCCAAATTCTAACCCAAGTAGGGGTGTGCGGAGAACCAACTTAATTATCCGTATATGTATCTGTATTCGGATATGAAACTGGAAGTGGGTGGGGCTTATGTCTGCATTTTTCTTTTCGGCAATTATTGTCCCTTCAGAGCATAAAATTGATTGAATATTTGCATATAATTAAAGCATCTACGAGTAACATTTAAATATCTTTTAAACAGCCTTATGTTTCCTCTGATAATCATAATTTACCTTTAACAGCAAACGAGACCATGAGTGCAAAGAAAGACATTTTTATATAGTTTTTATTACTGCATTTGGTCTGGTCGCACACCAAGTCCGATTTTCGGTTCGCGCATGCTGCCTTTATGGTCACATATCCGTATTGGTCGCAGATTTCAGTGTGGCTCAGCAACGCGATTTGAGAAGCCTATCCCTCCAGGTGAGGGAAGGGGAGGGGGAGCTTTGTTTGAGACAGTTATTTGTCGTCATAATGACTGATAACGGGGCTGAACCATCAAAGAAAAAAAAGAAAATGCAATGAAGAAAAGCTAAAATGGAGAGTGGTAGACAGGCGGGAGGGCGTTGCCAAGCAACGTATAATACACAATTTCACGGGAGCGAACCAGACTGCAGTGTTTACTCCTAAATGAATGAGCGGTAGCCTACTAAAACAAAGTTTACTTTGCCTCACCAGCATCATCAGATGACCATTATTCATCTGAAATAGTCATTATTTACAACCACATAACACATTACCTCATCGTGATCCATACTAACTGCTGTCTCTCGTTCATTAGCTTTCTGTGAGGACACGTAATCTTTCAGCTCCGTGAGAGAGAGTAGTTAGGTGACACTGCATCAACTCATTGCAATCAGGTGTGTGTAGCACCGACTGGCATTAGTTGATACTGTGTCACTAACCACTCTGACGGAGCCGAAAAGAGTCCGGTGCCCTCACACTTTCAACACACGGACATGCACTATATTGCTTCCTGATCATTTGAATCTCGCACGCCCGGCACAAGCTAGAAAACAGCTTCACGACAGCTGGCGTCGTAAAAATACTACCGCTTTTGTTCAAAGGGGCCGCCAACGGACAATGTTACTCGTAGTGGCATTAATTATGAGATACATTTCTACCTCATACTGCACTTTTCATCTGTTTCTCTCTCTCATTATAAGTTACATGAACCGTCTGAGCCCCACTACCCCTTTGACTTGGGGACATTGAACATCCAGAATCTGAAACAGAACAGTAGGCTTACACCACAGTAATTAATTAACTTTGTCCGGTTTATTCAATTTTATCATCTCTTTCTCCCTTTTTATTTTTAACTAAACTAAGTTCTACACTAAGTTCTATGATCTATCGATATTAGATCTAATCGTTCTATACATGAGTTTTCTTTTGCTGGTCTTATTTACCTCCTCTCTCTCCCTCCCTCTCTTTTCTTAAATTTCTAACTTGGTTCAATGAGTTATTACTTTGGACTGGGAAACAGCGCTTTAGTGATCTAAAAGTGATTAATGCACACAAACTATACTTTTTTTCAGCAAATCTCTTAGTTAGTTATTAACATATTGTATGAACCAAACAGGCGAAGTGTTTGCAGAATGAATATTTAATGATCGATTTTGTCTATTTTTACATTACACAGCCCGCTGCCTGCCAGTATAGAGAGTTCAATTTTCACGTTCAGAGGTAAAATAAATGAAAGGCAGGAGGGGCTGACAGTGACTCGGGGTGCAGAACATTCCAGCGGAGTGGAGAGAGAACGCGGGTCACGGATGCCCTTACTTTTTAAATCTTTTATTGTAAATGTGTTTGCAAACAAATCAATAATAAGAAAGATATAGATGTATACATTAATCTCTTTGAAAAAATATAAAGATAGTAGTCTTAATACCATGTGGAGCTGTGAACTGGAAGCTGCTTATGTGCTTCACACAACTAAACATGAAAGCTTTTAGTTTCTTTAGTCAGAGGCTTCTAACAGAGAATGTTAATATTAATTAGCAATAAGAAAAAAAGTTTACTTTGTAAGTTTGATCCTGCTACTGTGAACTTCACAAAGCTTCAAGTTGGAAATCATGTGGGATGTAACTCTTGTTATAGAGCATGTACTGTATATAATGTATTTTGTGTGTCCGAGGAAAATTACATTCACAACAACGGTGAACATAACGCAATACCTGCGATATTTCATTACGCAGTCTGTACACATCTCTGGGTTGATGAGGATGAATCTTCAAAAGACTGACAGTAAAAAATGAAATCAGTTATACTATTATCACTCATGCTTATGGGCCATGGTGTCACTCTATGACATCCCTAAGCCCTAATATATTTTCTGCAATTTTGACATTCCTTTGATCTCATAAGCACACTGGGGACGTGGGGATTTCCATTTTGTTGAATATATATGTTTTATATTATACGCATGTGCTTGTTACCCATAACAACAACTCCAATGATGAGTTTATTTTATTCATGCAGTCGAAGCAAAATAGTAAATTCAATGAAAGACTTATGCTAGAGATGTCGTGCATATACAGTCCCCTCCATAAGTATCGGAACAGTGAGGCCAATTCCTTTATTTTTGCTGTAGACTGGAAACATTTGGGTTTGACACCAAAATATGAATATGAGACAATAGATCAACATTTAAGCTTTAATTTCCTGATATTTACATCTGGATCTGATACAAAACTGAGAAGATAGCATTTTTTGTAAAGGAACACCAACTTTTTAGGTGAGCAAAAGTATTGGAACAGATAGACTTAAAATAAATTAAAGTGAACAAGACTTAATATTTTGTTGCAAATCCTTTGCTTGCAATAACTGCATCAAGCCTGTGACCCATTGACATAACAACACTTTTGCATTCTTTTTTTGTGATGCTTTTCCAGGCCTTTACCGCAGCCTCATTCAGTTGTTGTTTGTTTTGGGGGGTTACACCCTTCGGTCTCCTCTTTAGCAGGTAAAATGCATGCTCTATAGGGTTTAAGTCTGGAGATTGACTTGGCCAGTCTAAAACTTTCCATTTCTTGCCCCTGATGAACTCCTTTGTGGTTTTTGCAGTTTTTTAGGGTCATTACCTTGCTGCATGATGAAGGATCTTCCAATCAGTTTGGTTGCATCTTTCTTTAAATTTGCAGACAGAATGTTTCTGTAGACTTCTAAGTTCATTTTGCTGCTGCCATCATGTGTTGCCATCACGGTGTTGTTGTCAAGATGAACCTTTACCAAAGTGATGGAAAGGCTAAAGTTTGGAGAAAGAAAGGATCTGCTCATGACCCCAAGTATACAAGCTCATCTGTGAAACACGGTGGAGGCAATGTCATGGCTTGGGCTTGCATGGCTTCTTCTGGGATGGGCTCATTAATCTTCATTGATGATGTAACACATGATGGCAACAGCTAAATGAACTCAGAAGTTTACACAAACATTTTGTCTGCCAATTTAAAGAAAGATGCAACCAAACTGATTGGAATATCCTTCATAATGCAGCAAGATAATGACCCAAAACACACTGCAAAAACAACAAAGGAGTTCATCAGGGGCAAGAAATGGAAGGTTTTAGACTGGTCAAGTCAATCTCCAGACTTAAACCCTATAGAGCAAGCATTTTACCTGCTAAAGAGGAGACTGAAGAGAGTAAACAAACAGCAACTGAATAAGGCTGTGATGAAAGCCTGGAAAAGCATCAAAAAGGAGGATTCAAAAGTTTTGTGATGTCAAGGCTTGATGCAGTTGTTGCAAGTGAAGGCTTTGCAACAAAATATTAAGTCTTATTCACTTTAATTTATTTTAGGTCTATCTGTTCCAATACTTTTGCTCACCTAAAAATGCGGTGTTCCTTTACAAATATGCTATCTTCTCAGTTGTGTATCAGATCCAGATGTGAATACCTGGAAATGAAAGCTGAAATGTTGATCTATTGTCTCATATTCATATTTTGGTGTCAAACCCAAATGTTTCCAGTCTACAGCAAAAATAAAGGAATTGGCCTCACTGTTCCGATATTTATGGAGGGGACTGTGTAAAGACGAGTTTCAGTATCACACTTACTGAATGTTTTTTTTCTCTCTACAAAACCGCACCAACCATCCATCCATATGTCAACCACTCTGTCCACTTCAACAGCTCTCTCCAAAGCTATGCCTCTCATTGGCTCCACAGGTCAGTGTGTGATTGATGGGCCTGGGGACACCCTCACGCATGCAGTGCACCTAATCGCAGGGTATACTTGCTGTAACATTAAGGGCCTGCAGCAGCAAGGTATAGTGGTTAGGGAAATGTGCCAGGGAAGGGAAGGTCACTGGTTCAAAGTCCCAAGGGATTCATCGCTTTGCCTTGTCTTGGCTATTCCACATCCAATTGTAAAAAATAAATTAATAAAATGGATTGTGACAGTTTTTGAAGGATTATATACGAGTGCAAACACGGATATGCTCTTCAGTGGCTAAACATTGTTATAAACTAAGTGTGAAGGCAGACGCGACCTGGCTTTCCTCACTGGTACGACGTAGGCAAAGTCAAATCCGCTATTGACAGCATTTAATAATGAGCTTGTCATTCATCACAGTGGTCTCTGTTTACTTCCAGGATGGGGAAACTGTGGGAGGTTAACATAACTGGCTCATTGTCAGGTTGGCTGAGCTTGAATAATTACGTTTTCTAATGCAACTATGCCAAACCCCATCAGAGGAATACCAGCAGAAGGTGGGATTGTAAATTCCTGTCAAGGAGGATGAGCTGCGCAGATACAGGCATACAACCACACAAGTCACTTTAGGGGCAACACATTGGATTGCTTGTTGGCCCAGTGGCTGATGAGTTAATTAAAGTGGAAGGGTACGGAGAGAGGATTCAGACACCACTCCATTTATTTATCCTGTATTGACTATATCTCCTCGCACTTCACTGGCTTGAGTAATCGCCACCTTTCTGCTGAAGAAAACAACTAAGAGGGAGGAAATGGAAATTGTTAAATGAGATTCAAGAGATCACAAGGAAGGTTGGTTAAGACACAGTAAGTAGAGGAAAGTTCTGACTCATGACTCTTTGACTGTTGCATGTCACCACCAGTAATAATAAGTACTGTAATACAATGCAACACAAGAGGGAAGAAATGAAATAAATCACGTTTTCTTTCACTGATTTGAGAATCCTCTGAATGAATCCTTCTCAATCTATATTTTATTATTACAACATTACTCTAAGAAACTGCTATGCAAACGTAAAAATGGGATAGACTTCTCCCTAATGAAAACTTTTAAACCTTTGGAACCAAATTAAAACAATAATTCAAACCCGAGTCTCTGGATCAGACTTTGAGTAATCCACCGCAAAAGCCTGACAAAGGGTCATTACTAGGAGTAATTAGCTCTTTTTGAGAGCAGGGTACCTGGAACAAATGAAGCAATCGACTGTCTTTGACAGGAACATGGGTATGTGAGCCTTAATCAAGCATCCTACTTTCATGTTCTGTGCTAAGGAAAGTAATTTGAGCCCAGGTTTGTGACAGGTGCTAGAGAAGTAAAGTGGGGGAGGTTTAGAACACCACAAAATGTGGTGAGGCCAAACGGTGCGCATGCTGAGACGGATTACAGCTTAGTTTGGGAGTGGGCTGTGTGTGTGTGTGTGTGTGTGTGTGTGTGTGTGTGTGTGTTGGGTGTTGTGCTGCACGGGGACCCAGGTGGTGCCTTAAGGAGAGTACAACATGTCTGCATGCTTTCTCTCTCTCTTCTAGCCACGGCTTACTTGTTGCCTGGCAAGAGGAACACAGTGAACTCAGAGCTGAGAACAATTAGACACTGTTCAACCAAGGCTGGATTTGCATGAGCAACAGCAACCCACTCTGTGCTCACAGTGTCAGAACAGACAGTTGGACAAAATATATTTGGAGAATCACTGACACTGATGGGGGACAGATATGATTTTATGAGTTATTTGAGTTTATGTTGTACTTTGTGTTGTAGGGGAGACTGGGGTAAGTAGGCACACTTTTTTACTCTAGTACTCAATAGTCATTCCAACATTAAATTGAAGCTTAAGGTGTTGGCTTGAAATGTGAACCCCTCACTTTTTCTAACTTATTGTAATAAAGAAGACATTTACCATCAAAGACACTCTAACACATTGTGACAACCAACCCCATCAAAGGGTCGGTTGTCACACACTATGGGGTTGTTTGTCTCAATGTTATCTTTATGGGAAAAATCTTAAAAAGAAGGCAAGAAAGCAGAACTACATTTGAAAGTTTAATTTCATTGTCAAGTTGAAAAATAGGCCTACATAACTTTATGCATCTTAACACAAAATGAGCAAAGAATTAACAAAAAGGAAATCCATATTAAGACCAACCTACTGTATGTAACAACATAAAGAACAAAACAAATGGGTCTAACAATAATAGCCTACTCAACTAGGATACACACATTCACTATCTGAGTTACAGTGATGGCAAATGTATTGTCTGCTCACTCTAACAAAGCAGAGATTGTGTGCCCACTGGTTGAACATACAACACTTCTCCATTACCTCCCCTGAATGGGTGCTGGAGAACGTTTCCATACAAACCAAACACAAACTATCCTCTTCATCTGATGAAGATTCCTCCTCCTGTCTCTTTCTCTTCTGTTTCTTCTTCCCCAGTGTGGGGAGTGCACTGGGGTGCAGTAGCCTTGGCAACTGGTCTAGTTTGGGATGCACTGGGTCGTTTTGATTTTGTTGCCCTTTTTCTCTTTTGCATGCTAGCTGCGTTTCCTGCTCAATTCTCTCCTTCTCTGGGGTGTCAGTGAGGATACAGCTTGACATTTTCTTTTGTTATTGGGTTCCTTTCCTGGCTGCACCCTTTGGATAACGTGACAACCAACCCCCCAAAAAATGTGACGACCAACCCCAACTGGAATTTATTGCTAGCATCAAGGCCAACAACCATCTGACATCTAATTAGCTTGCTAAAAACAATCTAAACTATAGCTTACCCTTCACACTTGTTTAGGGTAACAAGTGTTTTGTTATAAACCCATTTTGTAAAAGCCTAGAAGAAAAATACTGAGTAGCTAAATATTTTCAATTTGACATGAAAAACACTAACAGTCCTCTTACCTCAAATGCAGCAGTCTAACTCCAAGGAAGACTATGTAGGTGACCTCTGATCCCAGTTGTGGATATTTACATACCAACATTTAACAGACAGCGCCTTCTGGTTCCGAGATATAACGATTGTGACAACCTACCCTTGTGAAAAATTACCCCGTTCTCCCCTACTCTCATCCAAGACTTTTCTCCTCATGCAAAGGGATTCTGGGGATCATTTGGCCAAGTGACTAATTGTAATGAAATGGGAGAGTTGAATGTTGCTGTTTTGTTAGTGTTGGGCAGCTGTGAGAAACCTAACTGCATCAAGTGATGAACAGTTCTTTGTAACCAACTGCTCTGACCGGAACTCAAATTCAAACGTCCCATTTCAACCAAATTTCGAGCATTAGAGCCAGACAAATCTCCTCGCTTTGTTCCTCATTTATCCAAAGCTAAATATTGACTGAGCATAAAAAGCTATTACATTTTTACGGAGCTCAAAGAGATTCTGGCTCCATGACAGTAGAGGAGATTACATTTGCTGGACTGTGTGCATCTCCCTGAATTCAAATTGAGGCACTTGGGAATAATCACTTTTTTAAATAAGCTGTGTAATATTCTATAAATTACAAGGTGAAGCCCAATTGCAGTGCCTTCTGGTGTGTAGCATAAAAAGTACTGGAATAAAGTGGACAATGCGTTGTGCACAATGCTTGTCCATTTGTCTGTCTTTTGTCCAAGTGTTGTGCCCATGATTGACATAAGCCAAATTCCCAGGTGTCCTACAAACAGGAAAAACAAAGTAATCCAACCTTTTCTGGTTGTTTCATGTTCTCTGTTAAATGACCAGAACATATTTTCGAGACCACAATTATTAATATATGAATAAAATTAAACCCAAACTAGGGCAATATATTATATGTACTAACTGAAGATCTGCATAAACCTGCAGAGCTGGTATCCCGGATTTTTGTTTTGATATTTTTAAGGTTCCATTGAGACATGGGTTGCTTTCCAATGTCAAAGAGGGGTTTTATAGTTCATTAATCTTGTTCCCTGTAGTGCAGATGCAAAACACAACACAGAGTGCACTATATCCTGAGGTTCTAAAGAGCATGTTTAGAATAACTAAAACTCTAAAATAAGCTGCAAACTAGGAAGCCTTTAATTTATACCTTCTAATCAATATATTCAATGGAAATATCTGCTTAAACTTGTAGAGTATATTTTTTACAGGGTAGACCCTGTCAATATATAATTGTAAATACATCACTGTAAATCTAGTTTCAGATGAAATGTATGTTTGTAAGTACAGTGTTGTGTAACAAACTCGTTTCAGTGCTGATAAGCCATGATAAGCAGCTACTGGTGGAGCGTTTCTCTTGGACATCCTTTGCTGTTTTATTCCTTTTTATGTTAGTTCATCAGACACTGTTGAGGACTGGTAAACAAGTTTGGGAACTTTTCTCACAGAAGCCTGGATTGAAACATTTTAAAATTAAGTTCATTCAGTCAACATTTAGCCACTTAAAAAATAATGATATAAAATAAATTACATCTTGATATTTTCATACATGTATAGGACATGTCAACAATATGCTCCATTATAACATAACTTGCTTGGTATTACACATCTGTGTCTATTTCCAAACATATGCCTGTTAGAGGGAACAAGGGTTTTATCCATATTTCCTAATTAATGCGCACTAGACATGTTTAAGCAGTAGTTGCTGTGCTGCTGCATTTAACTCAGAGGAAATTGAATCAGTTGTATTAATCCAATTTCAGGAGCTTACTGGGTTGACAGAGAATGATATTATTTCAGTCTCAAGCAGTCTACGCATTTCATTGCACAACATGGTTTAATGAAGTTACAAATCACAGAATGTTGCTGTGTTATTTCCAGTTTAACATGTTTGAGCTGCTTTGGGAACTCGGTCACTCTGCAGACATGTGAGACATTTAGTCCACATACATATCGCACAAACTTTTCTAGCAAACAGAGAAAACTCAATACTCAATAACTCGATATGTTTGCTGCAGTCTCATGAGCATATCAGACCAATCAATGTAGTTTTCCTTGTGATCCAGAAAAGGGCACTTCATAACTTTTCTATCAGTTTGAACTATTGTATACCCTCTTGACCTATCAGTAAACCAAACTAATGTTAATCCAGATGTTAATCTGTTGCTTTGCGACCAACAAAATGGACAATTATAGTTAGCAGTGCCTTTTTGGACGATCACCAAAAAAATTGTACAAATTAGTTTGAGGTTCATTTTTGGAAAAAGTAACAGCCTTATTACCTATTAACTGATTGATATTCATTAAAATTATAAATTACAACTAAACAGAGCCGAAAGTGCCATCCAATAGTTGGCAACTTTGACAGAAAAACAGGCAATACTGTTTTATTTTATTTTAATAATGACATGAAATTGAATAAAAAACATTCTTGAAGCTGTAGCTGCATGCAACACATGTTGCGGACTAATTTATATTTTTTGACATATTCCTACAAATTCTCTTCAAGGCAATATTGCCCAGTGCCCACATGTAAAAAAAAAAGAGCAGCATCACCATTCAATCATGTCTGGGTGCAACAATAACATGGACTTGCCAACTTACCCATGGTGCAGTTGGTGGTGAAGTGGGGCTCGATGGTGGCAGTGTCGTCTTGTGGAACGCGCTGGTCGTAGCTGGCCTGGACCCTGAAAGGTGATCCTCCGTGGGTCCCCAGGGTGAGGTGGACCACCGCCCAGCTGCCAAGGAGAGAAAGCAGGAGGAGGGTCAGCACCAGGAGCAGACACCATGGCTGACAGAAAAACCCACATCCTGCATGAGGGTCTGGGGTTAGCGTAGCCCGGGCCTGCTCTGTCTGAGAACACACAGTCTCAGAGGAGAGTCCAGGACTGTCCAGGGCTTCAGCAGAAGCCGACATGGGGGTTTCCTCACTCCCTTCCACCTTAGGAGCTTCCCTTTCATCCTTTGTTGGTTGATTCATTGCCGCCCCTCCCTCCCTTTGAGCTTACCCAAGACTGCCTGGGTCTAGCGGAGGTTTAGAGGTGGCCAGGTGTGAGCTTAAGGCTGATGTGGCGTTAGAAATTATAATCTAAAGCCACTATTACAGCAGGTGTGTGGTCAAGGGACAACAACGCGCTCAGTTCTGCTGTGTTATGGAGCTGCTGTCCTGTGGTGAATGCTGTCCTCCCTCAACCAGCGGCGGGGCTTTGTGTAGTTCTACTGTCCCTAATTGTGTTAAGCAAATTGTGCTGATTTCTCTTTGGCTCCGAGCTCATCAACTATCTATCTCTCTCTCCCTCCCTCTCCCACTCTCCCCTCCCACTGTCTTTTGCCAATCCCATCATTTTGACATACAGGTCGAAACACCACATATAGTGAATGCATTGTGAATATGTACTTCCCTAATGAGAAAACAAATTAATGATTTCCATACCTTGACCACATACACTTCAACCAGCACATCACAACAATAATTACCGATTATAGTAAACACACACACTATATAGAACTTCGTTTTGACATTTTAGATATGCCACCTTTTTTTCATCTAATGCAAAAACGTTTCCACTAACAGTTTTCTGTTTTCCCAGACATTAGCCATCAGCTGCTAAGATGTAAATCAGAATCCAATTTAAAAATGTGATGTAACAGAACATTACAATGCTCCTACTCTGGCTTAACAGATGCTGTTTGTTTTTGCTTATTTATGCCCATTTGGCATCAATGTAATTTGGCATGAAATGAGGAAAAGGACAAAGAGAGTTCATTTGGAATTAGATGGTAATATGAAATGTAAAAGGACTCACTCATAGCGTCATAGCCAATGAGAAATAGCAGTAAACCCTTTTTTTATCCTTTATTTATACAGGTAAATCCCATTGAGACCAGACACTCTTTTTCAAGGGAGACCTGTTCCCGTTTACACTTTACTATTCACACACACATTCGTACACCGATAGCAGGCTAACTGTCGACATTCACACGTCATTCACCCTTCATGTGGACACATGTTTCTAGCCTCTTTCAGTGCATTGTTGTGTTTTTATATTTAATGCATGGTGTAGTTCCACTGCTACAATAAAAGGTGGGGGTAAGACATTCTGGACAAAATCGCATTTTTTTTAAAATCAGTGAATATCTCCTCATAATCTGCTTCTTGTCCGTAGAATACTGTGGGTGCGCTGAACAATCTGCTGTTAATGCACAGCCTAGGCTCTGTGAACGGACATGTTTACACGCTACAGTGGGGCTGTGTATTAACACCAGAATATTGGACTTGTTCATATAGTGGCCCAAAAATATGACGTTCAGATAATCAAATGATATTGGTAATCTGTGCAACAATTTCATTATATGATAATTTGTCAGGGCTGTAGGTCTGAGCTTGTTGTGGGGTTTCTGCCTCGTCCGTCACAAATCTAATAATAAAGTCCAAAACATTCTTCACCGAATGTTTCAATAATATTTAACACATTATTCTACTGTCTTCAGGTTGTAGTATGTTCAAGTATTGTTTCACATTGTCTTTACAATTAAAATGTTTTGAAAAATAACAATCGCCAAAACAGGATTTTTGCTATTCAGCCAATTTTGTGTGGTCATGCCATAACTTAGAATATATACTGGAAAATGTGAATTATCTGTAAAAATGTAAGGCATTCAGTTCAATATATGAAATGTAGTCAAATAAACTGTATTCATATTCCCATTTCAACAATATTTTTTCAAATGCCAATAAATTAACCTTGAACCTTATTGCAAACAAATTGCCTTCCCACCCAGGTAACCATCTTTTCTTCTATAGTATTGACATTGTAATAAGAGCACCAAATTGGAACAATAACTTTTCACCAGTCACCTACTATTGGTGATGATATTATTCTCACTGATCTCAGGGCTTTTATTTTCGATTATGACAAGTGCGCTGTGAATAAGGAATCTGTATACAACTGTTCTATGCCTTGTTTTGGTAGAATCGTGCTAGGGGCACAGCACACACACACACAGCCTAGGAGCTTTTCTGATTTCCCCAACGGCCTTGCTCTGACTCAACAGGCTTAGCATTACTACCGTTGCTAGGTTTCCTTTTCTTATGTTTTATATTGCCATCTTGCCTTTCCTCTACCCTCCCCTCTTTTTATTGCCATCACCTCTTTCCAATCCCCTTTTCACTGATCTCTCTCTCTCTCTTTCTCTCTCTCTGTCTATCTCTCTCTCCTTCTCCAGACACACTGCTCAGAGTGCAGGAAAAGGTGTTAACCAAACGGGTAGCAATGTTATATCACCACAGTGCACCGTGAGAGGACTGCTTTGCGTTGTGGGACCTGCTCCCTGCCACAGCCCTTAATAGAAAAGAAATGAAGTCCTAAGATGAGGAGACACCGCTGTCTCTTTGATAACCTTGAAAATGATTTGCATACTTGAGTCATATGCATACGCCCGCTTCTGAATTCACCACTGGCTCACTCGGCTGACGACCAAATTTGGAAATTGGCCTTTCTGTTGAATGGGCACTCGCACAGCATAATGACCATAGGATTGTAATTGTACAGGAATGTTTTGTCTGCTTGTGCATCAGATAAACACAAACATGTGCACTCTCACACCACGTGTACTCTTCAACTGGATAAATAGCCATGCATGCACTCTATATTTAAATATGACACAAACAAGGAATGAGCAAAATCTATTAGTTTGAGATATGCAAAAGTGTAAATAAAGGGAACCTGTGCTTGGCATTGAATATGCTCAATAATGCTGATAATGGAATGGACCGAGCAGTGTGGCATCCAATCTAAGTGATCAATGTAAACCCCCGACCTCTATCCACACACCGTGAAAAAGTTATAAACAAGTCGCCTAGACAACGGAATTATTTTCATGTCTTGTCATGCTATGTCTGCGCCGGTCACACACAGAGGAGTGATTAACTGAGCAGCGATACAGAGAGCAGAGCTGCCAGAGCACATCACTCAAACACTTAAACCTAATTAATAGTATACCATGCAGGGCACAGCAGTCTTACATATAAATAAATAAAAATTAATTAATGATGAAGAAGTCTCCACATGCGGGAATTAGATATACATGACTAATGCGGATGCTAATAAAACTCATTATGATCTTTTGTTTTCCTGTAACGGCCTGTTGGTTATTCATAATAATAACCTGACCTTTGTTCAGACTGCTGTTTGGTTAAGCCCTCTCCGTCATGGCATGTTTTTCTTTTATTGACTACAGGAAAACAAAACTGAACAGCTCAGGCCAACTAATCTTGGCTGCAAATTGACAATTCTCATTTGATAATGCTATTCATTTATGCTCCACAGTGCTCTGCTCTGGCTTATGTAGCTCTTATAATTTTGTATACTGTATGTGTGTGTGTTTTGTTGGTGAGGATGTCGGATGCTTATGTCCTAACCATATTAAGTCTTTTTTTTTGTGGGTTCTGGTTTGCATTAGCTGCATGTCTCATCCATCAAGACAAACAATATGTGAAGAAGTGTGTTGCATTTTCTTTTCACAGTGGTAATGGTTTTCCGTAATGCTGTGAGACCTGGTTGGACATATTGCCAGACACAGGCCTTAAATGCCTTAAACGTGTATGTAAGGCAAGGCAAGTTTATTGATATAGCACAATTCAAACACAAGGCCACTCAAAGTGCTTTACAGGGGCAAGATTAAGACATTTAAAAGCGAATGAAAAGAAGTAAAACATTTAAATAAAATAAAAAGTACAGGTTAAAATGGAAACAGAAAAGTCTTCAGACTCGATTTAAAAGAACTGAGGGTTGCAGCAGACCTCAAGTTTTCTGGGAGTTTGTTCCAGATATTTGGTGCATAAAAACTAAAAGCTGCTTCTCCTCGTTTAGTCCTAACTCTTGGGACTGTAAGTAAACCTGTCCCAGACGACCTAAGGGCTCTGGACGGTTCATAACGTATCAGCAGATCAGTAATGTATTTTGGCGCTAAACCATTTAGTGCATTATAAACCAACATCAGTATTTTGAAATCAATTCTTTGAGTGACAGGAAGCCAGTGTAAAGACCTCAAAACTGGGGTAATGTGATCCACTTTTTTGGTCCTAGTGAGGACTCGAGCAGCAGCGTTCTGAATTAGCTGAAGCTGTCTGATAGATTTTTTTGGAAGGCCTGCAAGGACACTGTTACAGTAGTCAAGTCTACTAAAGATAAATGTATGGACAAGTTTTTCTAAATCTTGCTGAGACATAAGTCCTTTAATTCTTGATATGTTTTTAAGGTGGTAGTATGCTGACTTATTAATTGATTTAATGTGTTTCTTGAAATTCAAGTCGGAGTCTATGACAACACCAAGATTTCTGGCTTGGTGTGTGGTTTCTAGCATAACAGATGTAAGCTGTGCGCTGACTTTTAATTGTTCATCTTTGGCACCAAAGACAATTACTTCAGTTTTGTCGCTGTTCAATTGAAGGAAATTTTGGCACATCCAATCATTGATTTGTTCAATGCACTTACTCAGTGCTTGTATCGGACTGTAGTCTCCTGGTGATATGGTTATGTAAATTTGTGTGACGTCTGCATAATTATGGTAGCATAATTTGTTCTTATTCATAAGCTAGTGGGAGCATGTAGATGTTAAACAGAAGAGGCCCAAGAATGGAACCTTGGGGGACCCCGCATTCAATATGTGTCCGCTCAGATGTGAAATTGCCTATTGAAGACTTCCGGGTTACAGAGCATGGGGTAGGCACGATCGCTCAATAGCTCCCACAAAATATTTCAGACCTAACTGATTAAACCCTATTCTCGACGATTTTTTTTGTGCTTGTGTTGCCGGTAACACTGATACTGTTTTGGAGAAATGCCTAGAAGCAAGAAAAACGCAAAAAGAGATTCGGCAGAGTCAGATATGTCCTCGGACAGCGTGGTTAGCATGGACGTTGGTGCTAGCTCAGTGGCTTCCATTCCGGGTCTGCTTGAACAGCACAGAGCAGCGATAGCTGCCGAGTTTAAATCAGCTTTCGCCAGCATGGACGCTAAACTGGACAGCATCCAGGCCGTGGTCTCAAGCCAGGGGAAACGTATAACCGATCTCGAGGATAATGCAGAAACTGTTTGCGGACGTCTGGAGCAACTTGAGGCTACGTGCTCCTCACTGCAGGAAGTTAATACGCTGTTGAAAGCTAAACTGTCGGATTTGGAAGGGAGAAGCAAGAGACAGAACGTTCGTATCGTGGGTTTACCAGAATCACTGGAGGGTGCGCGCCCCACTGCCTTTTTCTCTGAGCTCCTCGTTGAGGTGTTTGGTGGTCAAGTACTCCCTTCTCCCCCGGAGCTGGACAGGGCTCACCGCACTCTGGCACCCAAACCGGGCCCGCATGAGAGGCCGAGATCCGTCGTTATCCGCTTTCACCGATACCAGACTAAAGACCTGATCATGACGGAGGCACGTAAACAGGGCGAGCTGGAGTACCACGGCCACAAGCTCCGGTTCTACGAGGACTACAGCGCGGAGGTCGTGAAGCAGCGGGCTGAATACAAACGGGTCATGGCTGAGCTTTATCAACGCGGTCTCCGCCCCTCTCTCCTCTTCCCTGCGAGGCTTCGCATTACTCTCCAGAGCGGCGAGAGAAAGTGGCTGCGGTCTGTCTCTGAAGCATCTAACTACTTATCTACACTGGGTGTGAGTCCGTAGTAAATACGATTGCCTGCTGTGAGTATACAATGTGGACAAATGCTCTTTTCATATCCCCAGCCAAACTCTCAGACTGATGGTACTATACGCAATTGTATTTTTATTTTTAATGAGTAAAGTAGCTGGGTGAACGTGACATTTTTGTTGCTTGTCATTTTGACGTATTGTCTAGCTCACTCGCTTTTTTTATTGTTTATTTTGTATCTCTATTTCAAAACGGCTAGATAAGCGTGTCTGTTCTTTATTTTTTATTTATTTTTTGCCATTTGGACAGATTGTCTAACTCACGCCTTGTTCTTTTTTTTGTATTTCGAATTTGTTGGTTGAGCACGGTATGCTTGTTTAGTGTGTTGTCATTTTGACAGTTTGCTAGATTGTTCATAGTGTTACTAGCAGTTATGGGGTGAATTGTACAAGACTTATGTGGGAAGCTAGCATAGGCTAGAAAGTTAAGGCTTGGAATGTTTGTTGTGAGACTAGTAAGGGTCTTTCGGGGTTTGCTGTTGAGAGCAATATATGGGGTGGGTTTTGGGTGGGATGGGGTGGTGTCAACTGGGGGTTTAGCTGATGGGTTATCACCTGCTGTGTTTTCAGTTATCTGTGTTTTCCTTTTTTTTGTGTTTTTTTTTCCTCTGTATTTTGCTACTCTTTTTGTTATCGGAGCAACTCTTTTTACTCTCACTATAACTGAGCTAGATGAAGGGCAATCTTAATTTAATTAGTTGGAATGTCAAGGGGCTTAATCACCAAGTGAAAAGGGGTAAGGTCTTAACCCACCTAAAACGGCTCAGGGCTGGAATAGTTTTCCTTCAAGAAACCCACTTACACGACTCTGACCATGGGCGACTAAGTAAATGCTGGCGTGGACAATTTTTTCATTCTAATTTCAGGGCTAAGGCCAGGGGCACAGCTATCCTTATTGATAGTAATATTCCTTTTGAGTCCTCAAACATTATATCAGACAAAAATGGACGTTTTATTATTGTTTCAGGCAAACTTCACAATAAGTCAGTCATCTTGGCCAACGTCTACGCGCCTAACGTCGATGATGCAGAATTCTTTAAGAGATTTTTTTCTCAACTCCCCGATCTCAATTCCCATTCTCTTATTCTTGGTGGGGATTTTAATTGTTATCTAGATCCAGTCTTAGATCGCTCGTCCCCCAAACCTGCCACTCTTAACAGATCTGCAGGTTATATCAAATCATTTCTTGCTGATTATAGCCTTTCTGATCCATACAGGTTTTTATACCCCACAGGAAGAGAATATTCATTCTTTTCACATGTCCACCACACTTACACCCGAATTGATTATTTTTTTGTTGATAATTCATTGATGTCAGACCTAAAGTCATGTAGTTATGAAAGTATTGTGATCTCAGATCACGCTCCTCTGCTCCTTCAACTGGCTTTCTCTGACGTTGAGTATACTAGAAGGCAGTGGAGACTGGATCCATTGTTGCTCACAGATGCGAGTTTTCTTTCACACATCTCTACACATATTAAAACTTTTTTGAGTATAAATAGAACACCAGATGTGTCTAATGCAACAATTTGGGAAGCCCTGAAAGCCTATTTGAGAGGTGAAATTATATCATTTGCAGCATACAAAAATAAGTGTACAAAACAGAAACAAACTGAAATAGATGATCAGATTCTGAACATAGACAGACTATATGCTACCTCACCTTCATCTGAACTTTACAAAGAACGTTTAAAACTTCAGACAGAATTCAACCTTCTTTCCTCTCGTCAGGTTGCTGACCAGTTGCTTAGGAGCAGAAGTACTTTTTACGAGCATGGTGACAAAATTGGCAAACTCCTGGCCAATCAACTGCGCGGATTTAGAGCAAAGCAACTCATCCCTGGAATACGGACAGACAGTGGGTGTACAACATCAGATCAGAAATTGATAAACGAAAAGTTCAAAACATTCTATTCAAATTTGTATAGTTCTGATTGTACAGTAGACGCAGCGGTGATGGAAACCTTTTTCAGTAACCTAAACATGCCTTCCCTTTCTCAAGATCTGAGACATAGCCTTGAGGCACCTATTACTCAGAGGGAAATTATTGCAGCAATAACATCTATGCAATCAGGCAAATCTCCTGGTCCAGACGGACTTCCATCTGACTTTTTTAAGAAATTTTCAGCCGAATTATCGCCTTTTTTATGTTCAGTATTCTCAGACTCATTTGACTCAGGTAAACTCCCGCCTTCGTTCTACCAGGCCTGTATTTCCCTGTTGTTAAAAAAGGATAAAGATCCTCTAGATTGTGCATCATACCGACCAATTTCACTATTAAATACGGATGTGAAGATACTTGCTAAAATTCTCGCCCACAGATTGGAGGATGTTCTCCCCTCTATTATATCCCCCGACCAAACTGGGTTTATAAAGGGACGCCAATCATTTTATAACATCCGCCGGCTAATGAACATTTTATATTCCCCCAGAAATATTGAATCAGAATGCCTTGCTTCTATGGATGCTGAAAAAGCATTTGATAGAGTAGAATGGAATTATTTGTTTTTCACCCTTGAGAAATTCGGTCTGGGTCCCGTTTTCACTTCTTGGGTTAAATTGTTATATGCATGCCCTTCTGCCTCAGTATTAACAAACAGCCGTTACTCAAGTAGTTTTGATCTGCATCGTGGGACCCGGCAGGGTTGTCCTTTGAGCCCGCTCCTTTTTGCTATTGCAATCGAACCACTTGCGATTGCCATTCGCGGTAACAAACAGATTCAGGGGATATGGAGAGGAGGAATTGAACATAAGGTATCATTATACGCCGATGACTTACTTTTGTTTGTCGCCAAGCCAGCCACCTCTTTACCGGAGGCACTTTCTGTGTTGGAGGTCTTTAGTCAGTTTTCTGGCTATAAACTTAACCTGAGTAAGAGCGAACTCTTTCCGATTAATAAAGAAGCTCTTAAACTTGATTATACAGCTCTCCCACTCAAAGTGGTGACAGATCAGCTGAGTTACCTTGGGGTATGTTTTACCAGAAATTTTAAAAACCTATTTAAATCGAACTTCCTCAAATTATTGGATCAGGCGAAGCAAATATTATCGAAGTGGTCTCCTCTGGCTTTCTCTCTCATAGGTAGAATAAATTCAATTAAAATGACATTACTCCCAAAGTTCCTATATCTATTCCAATGTCTCCCCATCTTTCTCCCCAAATCATTTTTTCAGGCCCTTGACTCATTAATGATAAATTATATTTGGAATGGTAAACACCCTCGGTTAAGGAAAGCATTTCTTCAAAGACCAAAACAAACAGGCGGAATGGCCCTCCCTAATTTCCAATACTATTACTGGGCTGCTAATATCCGTTCTTTAGTGTATTGGGTGCATTTTCACCTTGACGACTCAGCCCCAGTATGGGTAACAATGGAGTCCAGCGCTGTTAGCCCATTGTCTCTATCTGCCCTCTTAAGCGCCGCACTTCCACTCTCTTCGGCTATTCCCAACAGTAATCCCGTGATTAAGCACTCCCTTCGAATTTGGACCCAATTTAGGAAGAATTTTGGAATGCAGAATTTTTCACTTTTCAGCCCAATTGCAGCTAATCATTTGTTTACTCCCTCGACGGTGGATGGTGCATTCAAGATCTGGCATAAAAAAGGCTTAAAATGCATTGGTGATTTATTTATTAATGATCTATTTGCTAGTTTTTCCCAATTGACAAAACATTTTGGTATCGAAAAGACAAATTTTTTCCGATTTCTGCAAATCAGGCATTTTACACAGAAGTTAATTCCCCAATTCCCTTATAAACCGCCAGCCAATCATGTCGATTTGTTTCTTTCTGTAAACCCCACATTAAAAGGCTCAATTTCTGTGTTTTTCAACCTTATTTCAAAGTTGCATAGCCCCTCATTAGCAGCTATAAAAACCCTGTGGGAGCAGGACCTAGGTTCTGCCTTCACAGATCACATGTGGGATTCAGTCCTGGATCGAATACACTCTACCTCCATGTGCGCCCGACATGCTCTTGTGCAATTTAAGATAGTACATCGTATCCACATATCTAAAACTAAATTAGCTCGTATGTTCCCCGATGTAGACCCGACCTGTGATAGCTGTAAGAGCGCACCGGCATCACTCTTTCACATGTACTGGTTGTGTCCCACTGTGACTGGGTTCTGGACATCAGTTTTTAAAACAATTTCTGAAGTACTTCAGCATCAAATTGAGCCGAACCCTTTCACTGCAATTTTTGGCATCGCCCCCAATTCAGGCTTGCCTAAAGTGAAGCTAAAGGTACTGGCCTTCACCTCTTTACTTGCTCGTAGGGCTATTTTACTTAAATGGAAAGATCCTGCTCCTCCTTCCCACTCACATTGGATTAGAGACATTATGTCATGTATGAATCTGGAAAAAATTCGTTGCACTACCCAGGGATCTGAGACTAAATTTCATAAAATATGGCGCCCCTTCCTAGATTATTTTAACAAACCGACCACATTAATTGAAGAGTAGCTACCCCCTCCCCTTTTTTATTTGATTCAATTTTATTTCTGTTTTTTTTTTTTTTTTTTCCTTTCATATTGATTGTTTGTTTTTGTTTCTTGTGGTGTGTGTTTTGTGTTGTTGGGTATGAGGGTGGGATGTGGGTGGGGTGTGTTCGGGAGAAAAAGGGGAAAAAATGTTGTACTTGATGTGCTACAATTTTGTTGTTATTAACATTTAATAAAAAAACCTTTGAAAGAAATTGCCTATTGACACATAGTAGTCTCTGTCCTTTAAGTAGGATTCAAACTAGTTTAGTACAGTTCCAGAGAGTCCAACCCAGTTTGCTAGTCGATCTAGTAATATGCCGTGGTCAACTGTGTCAAAAGCGGCACTGAGATCCAGTAAAACTAAAACAGAACTTTTGCCACTGTCTGTGTTTAAGTGGATGTCATTGAGGACCCTAACCAGATCAGTCTCAGTGCTGTGGTGTTGTCGAAATCCTGACTGGAAAACATCAAAACAGTTGTTCATTGCTAAGTAGTTATTTAGCTGTTGATAAACAGCTTTTTCAATGATTTTGCTTAAAAATGGTAGGTTAGATATGGGCCTATAATTGTTCATGAGCGATGTATCTTTTTTAGGAGTGGCTTGATGACTGCTGTTTTCAGGGCCTGTGGGAATACACCTGTCCGAAGGGAAATGTTGACAATTTGTAGAACATCTGAGGCCATCCAGCTAAAAACAGTTTTAAAGAAGCCTGTGGGAAGAATGTCAAGGCAACAGGAGGAGGAGTTCAGGTGTTGTATAATGTCCTCCAGGTTTTTGTGGTTTATCAGATAAAATTGTGTCATTGCATTTGGATTGATTTTATCAGATAAAATTGTGTCATTGCATTTGGATTGATTTTAAGTGGGCATAGCGATGACACATATGTTGAACTTTGTATTGATGCAGTGACAGCTTGTCTAATTTTGTGAATTTTCTCAGTAAAGAAGGAGGCAAATTCATTGCAGGCCCTCGTGGAGAGATGTTCAGACGCTACTGACACAGGAGGGTTTGTTAATCTGTCGACAGTAGCAAACAGGGCACGTGCATTGTTGTTGTTTTTGGTGATGATGTCAGAAAAGAAAGACTGCCTTGCACTTTTCATCTCTGAGTTAAAAGTGCTAAGTTTCTCTTTGAAGATGTCATAATCAACCTGGAGATCCGCTTTACGGCACTCTCTTTTTTCTATTCTGACCTGCGGGGCATTTCTCCAGGGAGATCTTTTCTTACCAGAGACAACCTTCATCTTAGTGGGCGCAATAGCATCTATAACACTTGTAATTTTGCCGTTAAAGTTGTCTAAAAGCTCATTAACTGAGTTACAGGGGAGGGGTGGTATTAAAGAAAATGCTTGAATAAATGTTTCACTGGTATTTTCTGTAATATACCGTTTTTTGATTACTTTTGATTGATCAGTTGTGTGCACAGACATTTTACTCTCAAAAAATAAACAGGAATGGTCTGAGAGGGGACCTATATCTGCCACTGTTACGTCTGAAATGTTCATTCCTCTGGAAATGATAAGGTCCAGAGTGTGCCCTTTGTTATGAGTTGGTTTGTCAACATGCTGATTTAGTCCAAAGTTGTCAAGGACACAGCACAGTTCTTTCGCACATCTGTCCTCGGGTTTGTCGATATGAATACTTAAGTCTCCAACAATTAATACACAGTGAAACTCAATACAGATTACAGACAGCAGCTCAGAAAGGTCATCTAAAAAGCTTGTATTGTATTGTGGTGGCCGGTAGATATTGATGAAAATAGCTCTAGAGGCTGAATTTAACTGGAGAGCCACATACTCAAATTAATCAAAATTTCCATAAGACATCTTTTTGCATTGTAGAGATTCTTTAAACAAAATAGCAACCCCCCCCTCCTTTTTTATGCACTCTGGATTCACTCACGAAAGTGTAGTTTGGGGGGGCGGACTCTATCAGTACAGCTGAGCTGTTATCTTGGTCTAACCAAGTTTCAGTTAAAAACATAAAATTAAGATTGTGCCTAGTAATAAGATCATTAATTAAAAATGTTTTACCTGCCAAGGATCTGATGTTTAATAAAGCTAAATTTAGTGTGTTCGAAGCATTGTCAGCCCGATTTATTTCAGCAGATTGTGGCTGAAGAGGAATGCTTATCAGATTCGATAACGGTTTCCCGTTTCTTGAAATAAACCTTGAAAAACAGGGCCCCGGCTTATCCTGTGGGTCGAAGGCGATACCTGTGTAGCCGCGGCCCGGCACATATCAACAAATGCTGACATCATCAGTCTCCCAAGCCTGATGATGATGACGTCGCGGTGGGATCGGAGGGGGTCTGCGTGGAGGGGTGAAGAGCCGGGCACTGTGGCTTAAATTGGCGAGTTGAGGGGGACGTTGACTGCTGGGGGTACATACGATTTCCTTGAATCCCACATCAGGAGAAGATGGAGAAAGGGTGGTTGTAGGAGAGATTGAATGAGCAAGAGGTGGGCTTGTTATGGGTGGGGCCGCCTCCTCTCTGCCCTGATATCTCTCATGGTCTGAGCTGTCATCTGGGGCCGGCAGTTGTCCTTCGGCGCTGCTGCTACGCTGTGTTATCTTCTCCTCCTGGGCCTTGTCCTTGGCACGAACAGATGGGTGACGTAGGACGTAAATCACGTTGGATGTGAATAGTTCGACTCCAGCCTTATTTAGACAAAGTCCATCCGTCTTAAAAAGCTGCCTGCGGTTCCAGAAAATTTAAAAATTGTCAATAAAATGCAGTGGTCAGGGCACGCTATTGAAAACCACGTGTCCAGTGCTAACAGTCTAGTGAATCTCTCAAGTACTCTTCTGATTGGTGGCAGAGGACCACTGATATACACATCAGCATTCAGTGAGCTGACCGTGTTCAGGAGATTGTTAAAGTCCTGTTTCAACATTTCAGACTTGTGCTTTACAACATCATTTGACCCGATGTGCAGAATGATTTTCTTTACAGTTGTGTGTGCTGCTGCAATTTCCAGGATTCTTTTTTCTAAGTTCGACACCATATCATTGGGAAAGCAGAGTACTTTGGTATCAACACTACACATGCTTTTCATATCTCTAACAGAAAAGTCTCCAACAATCAGATTTTCAGGCCCAGTTGTTAGCTTGGTTAGCCCGGTTGTTAGCTCTCTCTGTGGCTCTTGGCTTTCAGGCCTTACCTTATTGTGTGCAAGCGCTATGCTATCTTGGTCATCAAGGGAAATTCAGGGACTTGCATCAGTGGAGTAAACCGGTTCGACACTTGCACACTTGTTTGCTGTGGAAGTTTGTTGTTGTTACCTCTCCCCTTGCAGTAATCCATTGCTGCGGCCTCCGAGGCGCGGGGGTTGAGGAGGCACCGTGCCTGGGTGATAACGCAGGCCAGCCATCCAGATCAGTCATCTCATGGTGCTCGGCCCTGCCCGTTATCCGTCCTCCCTTTTCCAATCTCTTTGGCCTTCCACCAAGACGATTCCACGGAGGGTTATCACTAACCTGGACACGGTCCTTTTGTTTCTTCATAGCCTTGTCGGTGCTAGTTAGCTGTGTGTTAGCTTGATCTTGTCCACCGTTTAAAGTCACTGGTAGAGTGGTGTCGTTCTCACATAGTCCATTCACTGCAATGTTCACTTCCATTCGATTCATTTTTGTTTCCAGTGCTGTAATCCTCTGTAGGAGTATTTGATACTCCTCGTTTGATAAGGGAGGCATCTTGCTGCTAATTAGCTTTAGCTGAGCGCCTCGCTTCCAGTCACCACAGGCTTGTCCTGTTGTTAGGCCCCCCCTCACGTTCTATTGAGAAGGTCGTAAAAGTGTCCAAAAATGCCTGTAGTATCTATAAAAATTTAAATAAATTACAGTCCCTTTGATTTGTATGTATCCAGGACCTGCTGCTAAATTTATTATTGAGGAAAAATAAGAATGTAAGCAACAAGTGCAAGAGGAGGAGAGAGCAAGCAGAAAAGCCTCTGCACAGTAGGAAAGCAGGAAGCAGATCAAGTATGTTAGTAATGTATGTTTCTGTGCTTTTGTCCTCAAAACAGCAACATCTTACATGCTTTCTTTTCCTTACACCCTAATGTGAGAATTAAGATATGGATCACAATTTGGTTGGGACTGAGGTTTTACTTAGGGCTTAGAGAAGAGCTGAATTGATTATAGGTATGGTGTGTGTGTGTGTGTGTGTGTGTGTGTGTGTGTGAGACGGCTGTATTTTACTTGACATTTTTCCTTGTCTCAATATTGCTGCTGAACAGAAATTACAGTTATTCAAAAAATAATATGACGCATTTTAAGGTTCAGATTAAATGCTAAATCCTCTTTTTGTTTCTGCGTATGTTTGCACAGACACAGAAAACCACTATTTATCATTCTTAGGGGGAATCCAGTGACTTTGCATAGAGTATATCTCAGAAAACCTCTGCCCACTGTCTATGGGAGCAAGTGGCTTATGAGCCAAAATACATTAAACAACTTTGGACGTTTGCAGGGCCTTTTAATTTAAAAAAATCCCCATACCAAATTACATTTAGTGTTTACACAACATTAACATGGAACTGGAAGTGGATACTGAGGACATCACATAGCTGTCTTCAGTGTGTGTTCATTGGCATTGCTTCAGTGATTTCCATCACATGTTGTTTGGGTTGGTTGGTTTTTCATCACTGAACTGAAGTCAGGGAACAAATGCATACAGAAAATTGAATCAGTGATAAATAGGAAGAAAAATAACTGGAAAGAGAAGATTTAAGTTAAGTCAGCCTCGACGGGGCGCTCTGGTACGTAGAGCAAACTATGGAATTAAGCCAATCCTTAAAGTCAGCAGTTGGCCAGAGGTCAAGGCAAACAGACATATAAAAGGACATAAGCAATTCAGCCATTGTCGTTCATTTTACTGTTTTCAAGGCTGACAGATTGTGTTTTTTTATATTTATGGCAGAGCATCTTGATTAGTCGAGTCATGTATAATCACAATGCTCAATATTGATAAACATGGCAAGATAGAACAGAAGCTGAGAGTTTTTGTCAGTAATTAGTCAAAATCAAAGAAAATTAACAAAATGCCAAAGCCAATCAGTTGGGACGTGGCAGCGTGACTGTGCCAAAAATGATCAAATACTTCAAACTGGCATGTCCTTGAATCAACCTGTTTTTGTCACCTTGCTGAATAAATACTAATTAAAATAAAGGATAGAGTCAAAATTCAAGATCCACAATGTCTCGTATCAACAAGGCCATTTAACATCGTCATGCCTACCTACATGAGATGGAAAAGGTTTTCAATCTTGCCTGAAATCCATTCAACCTGTTGAATACTTTGGCGATGCAACTTAAAGAAGGGAGGATTGAAATAGAAACTGCTTTACATGTTAATGGAATTTGTACCCCCCTAAGAGACATCACCATAGGTTTAGATCATGCTGGCTGGTTTAAATGGAAGTAGGTTATTTCATAGGGGAAAGATGAAATCGATTGAAAAGTATGCTGTGTACCAGGGTTGTAGCACACTGGGCCCTACATCAGTATAAGGCCCTTTACTCTACCGATCGATGTTTAACAATTTATTTCTTCAATTCTGTGCTCCAAGTCATCGTGCCATTCACATGAATCTGTAGTGTTCATTTGGGTAGTCATTAAGAACTGTTCATACCAACCCGCGATCAACTTATAATTATTGTAATATGCTTATAACATGTTTTTCAAAAAGAAAAATTCAAACTAAATTTCAAAATAACCTTTTATACTTTTTGAGCCCCCCCCAGTCTCTGTATAACTACCTTTAGGTCTGGAAAGAGGCATCAGAGGGTTAAAGAGTTGAGGAGGTGGGCGGGAGAGCGCTGGTGTGAACTCTGCTGGATAAGGATCTCTGCTTAAGCCACTTGATTTTGACTGTGAAATAGCATATAGTTCACAACAGCCGTGAGCCAATATGTCAAGAGGAGTGCAGATAAGATTGAACGGCCTGACACGGTGGGGCTGAATGAGTGCTGCTTCCCCCAAACTGAACAGGACACATATGAATGCTAATCTGCTGAGAGCTAAATCTGTTTTACCATGATGCAGCTGGAATGAAAAGGGTTGATGAGGTAAGCTGGGGATACAGGCTTCATTTGCAGAGGGAACATGTTTTGGGAAAAATTCTGTGTTTGTTCAGCCAAAGTGGATTCATCAAGTTTTACAGATCTCTTTCCAAAACCTGCTCATTCTTAGTTTTTCAAATATTTGTCACAGTGAAAAATTACTATACACTGTGTTTTCAGAAAACTTTAGAGATTAGTGTCACCACACATATGCCCCACAGACAATGAACAAATAAAACTATTTCATTATGCCACTTTCTGAACACTATGGTTTAGCCGCCAGTAATTGTAAGGGTTTTTACATGAATTTGCTGACTAAAAACTTGGGATTGCACCCAAGGCGAGCATTAGCCATTGTACATTCACATGAGTCACATCTTAACCCATTGATGACTATGGCAATCTAGGATACATGTCCTTAATGCCTGAGGGTTTTCTGAAAAAATAGTATGAATTGTAAATTCTACCAAAACCTTAATATCTAAGCCTGTGTAGCACATAGGAACATGAAATAAAATACATTTAAAAGTTAAGGTTCACAGGTTTTATTTAAACATGCTCCCTTAGCGCTTACAAACCAACAAATTGTTCTAAAAATCGTCAAAATTAGATGGGGGAGAGAAAAAAAAGAATAAATAATATAAGATATTTAAAAATAATGTGCTAAACGAGGTTATAATCCTGCTTCCTTTTAGCATGGTTAGTAGTGACTGAGTGTGCAGTGGAGGGATAAAGATAGACAGATATAGGAAGGAGAAGATGTAAATGAGACCCTGGGTCTCTCTCAATGAGATTTTACCTGTATAAATAAAGGTTTATATATAAAAAAAAAAAGATAGCTTTATTTTATTATTTAGTTCAGTTATCGCTGGCACCATAAATCCGATTTCCCAGTACAACTGGAACGCAGACTGACTCCTGCTGTCTGGAGCCGATCAGCTGGTCCAAACGGCTGTATACCACGGAGATGAAAACGAAACTGAAACTTAACTATCGCCTGGCTGGGCTGAATTTGAGTTGGAGCAACAAAATATAGCCTAAATTCATAAATATTGTTAATAAATAGATGCAATGTGTTGTGTGATTTTCGTTAGTAGCCTATAGTAGACCTTGATTCTGCACTCCGAACGCCACTAACTGTTCTGCAATAAACTATCGCCAACACAGCTGGCGTATTTTTTTTATTATTATTTATTTATTATTTTTTTGATTGGCGTGATTTTCGGCAAACCACACATCTTTTGGGTGGTCACGTGGTCTTAAAAAATCAACAAAACCCACCTCATGTGTATTTGAACCAATGATGGTGCATTCTATGTTGCGCACGCCATGAAAATTAGATAAAGTAACAATGCTGCGTGACGCAGCATCAGGCAGGAGATACAATGTGGCATCGCGCAGCAGCCGTCATCAATGGGTTAATACAGCCATGAAATTTCTATGAAATGAACAATCCACCAAGAGCAAATTACAGAGGATGAAAGAAAACCCCGACCAAACAAACAAACCCAGATGCAAAGACAAGTTATTACAGAGTTCACCATGGATTCATGTCACTGTGTCAATTTCACATGCCCAAAGAACATACACACAAATGCATAGCCGACTTGACCCAGCCACAATTTCTAATGATAAATTGGACTGAAATAAGAACTGCACAGTACAGAAGGACACTTCTAAGATACATCTTACACAGAGCATGCTGTTAACAATGTGTTACATCGCACCTGGGTCAAATGAGGTTGGAATGAAAGTGGCTAGGCATAATAGCTTGGATTGGAAGCTGTAAAATAATTTAAAACATAAATTAAAAAAGGTGAAGGATATGCCAAGACTAAAGGAAACATATGACGGATGTATTAGTATTATGGACTTGATGGCAATGTGTCAAAAGAATAGCTAACATAAAACCCAACCATCTCCATTTTGTGACCTCCCAACCACAGCTGGTTCTAGAAAAACAGTTACATACTACTCTTTACACAAACAACTTTTTCAACATGACTTTGAATGTATCCTGAGAGCAGGGAACTTCGGAGCCATGGTTAATGTCTGAAAAGACTCCAGTCAAGACGACGTCAAGTTTGGCAACCGATTTATATAGTTACCATTGCTATAGAAGATCTTCGGACTGTAGTGCACACTTTTTTGTACTGGTAAATGGTAAATGGACTTGTATAGCGCTATATCTCCGTTTATCACAGACCCAAAGCGCTTTACATTGTTTTTGTACACATTCACCCAGTCACACACACATGCATACACCGATAGCAGCAGCTACCACGCAGGGTAGGCTTAGCACTAGGGTGCTAAGCTAACTAAGCTAACTATCGGGAGCAATTCGGGGTTCAGTGTCTTGCCCAGGGACACTTCGACATGTGGTGGGGAGACAGGGGATCGAACCTCCGACCCTGCACACCAGAGGCGAACTCCCTACCCACTTCGCCACTGCCGCCCCTACTGTAAGCATTGGAAGCATTTATAAACTAGAAAATCGGCCCGCCCGTGGGCCGGGCCCGAAAGCTTCTACGAACCTCCGGTGTGCGGGGCGTGGCCTCTCAAACTTTCTTCAGTCGGGGCTTAATAACAGCGCCCCCTAGCGGAAATTTAAAAAACTGTCCGAGAGGCTATATTGTAGAGCACCATGAGCTGTACAAGTGTAATCAATTTCAAGGCAATCAGAGTCAGGTGACTTTTGTGGCTCCCCCTATGGGTTAATCTCAATAAGATTGGAGGGACATGCTACCACATGACTTCTGCACATACCCAGCAAATTTGATGATGATAGGACCTATGGTTAAGGAGTTAGGGCCAATTTGTTAATAAGCCCCGCCCCTGCGTAAACGTTTTGGACAATGGCGGCGAAAAAAATAATCATGGCTGACCCCTATTGTCCGAGAGTCTATATTGTAGAGCACCATGAGCTGTACATGTGTAAGAAATTTCAAGTCAATCAGAGTCAGGGGGCATTTGTGGCGCCCCCTAAGGGTTAATCTCGATAAGCTTCAACGGACATGCTACCACATGACTTCTGCACATACCCAGCAAGTTTGATGATGATGTTTGATGTGCCGCTTTTGACACAGTTGACCACAGCATATTACTAGATCGACTAGCAAACTGGGTTGGACTTTCTGGAACTGTACTAAGCTGGTTTGAATCCTACTTAAAGGATAGAGACTACTATGTGTCAATAGGCAATTTCACATCTGAGCGGACAAATATTGAATGCGGGGTCCCCCAAGGTTCCATTCTTGGCCCTCTTCTATTTAACATCTACATGCTCCCACTAGCTCAGATTATGAATAAGAACAAATTATGCTACCATAATTATGCAGACGACACACAAATTTACATAACCATATCACCAGGAGACTACAGTCCGATACAGGCACTGAGTAAGTGCATTGAACAAATCAATGATTGGATGTGCCAAAATTTCCTTCAATTAAACAACGATAAAACTGAAGTAATTGTCTTTGGTGCCAAAGATGAACAATTAAAAGTCAGCGCACAACTTACATCCATTATGTTAGAAACCACACCCCAAGCCAGAAATCTTGGTGTTGTTATAGACTCCGACTTGAATTTCAAGAAACACATAAAATCAATTAATAAATCAGCCTACTACCACCTAAAAAACATATCAAGAATTAAAGGGCTTATGTCTCAGCAAGATTTAGAAAAACTTGTCCATGCATTTATCTTTAGTAGACTTGACTACTGTAACAGTGTCCTTGCTGGCCTTCCAAAAAAATCTATCAGACAGCTTCAGCTAATTCAGAACGCTGCTGCCCGAGTCCTCACTAGGACCAAAAAAGTACATCACATTACCCCAGTTCTGAGGTCTTTACACTGGCTTCCAGTCACTCAAAGAATTGATTTCAAAATACTGATGTTGGTTTATAAAGCACTAAATGGTTTAGGGCCAAAATACATTACTGATATGCTGATACGTTATGAACCGTCCAGAGCCCTTAGGTCATCTGGGACAGGTCTACTTACAGTCCCAAGAGTTAGGACTAAACAAGGAGAAGCAGCTTTTAGTTATTATGCACCAAATCTCTGGAACAAACTCCCAGAGAACTTGAGGTCTGCTGCAACTCTCAGTTCTTTTAAATCGAGTCTGAAAACTTTTTTGTTTCCATTTTAACCTGCAATTTTCATTTTATTTGTTTCTTTTATTTGCTTTTAAATGTTTTTAAATCGAGTTTTCATTTTTTTTATTTGCTTCTTTTATTCGCTTTTAAATGTTTTATAATGTGTTTTATGTATTCTAATCTTGCCCCTGTAAAGCACTTTGAGTGGCCTTGTGTCTGAATTGTGCTATATAAATAAACTTGCCTTGCCTTGCCTTGCCTTGATAGGACCTATGGTTAAGGAGTTATGGCCAATTTGTTAATAAGCCCCGCCCCTGCGTAAACTTTTTGGTCAATGGCCGCCATGTTTTTCAATTTATCCACCTAATATTTTTCGGAGACGTGCGTCATAGTCCCCCAAGATTTCGTGAGAAATTTGGTGTCAATACAGTGAAATTTGGGGAAGTTTTAGTTAAAACCCTGTTTTTCAGTTTATGCTAATTAGCGGTAAATATTTCCAAGTTGACTTTTATGGTCCAAGAGGCTTTTTTGTAGAGCACCCTAACATACACCTGTGTGAGAAATTTCAAGTCAATCGGACTTACGGTGTGCGGGGCGTGGCCTCTCAAACTTTCTTCAGTCGGGGCTTAATAACAGCGCCCCCTAGCGGAAATTCAAAAAACTGTATAATAGCACACCCTGTGGGGTGGGGACGCACGTCGTGTGAAATTTAGGAGTAGCAGCTAGAAAATGTGGCGGAAGAAATAAGAAAAAGTAAGAAGTAAGAAGAAGAAGAAGAATAAGTATGGTGGAGAGTAATAATTACGGGCCCTCAATACATTGAGGGCCCGTACTTAACTAATGAAACAACATTTAGGACATAATTTTGCTCCCAATTAATTAATGAATTTAGTTAGTAGCCGTGCAATAATGTAATTTATAGCAAACGGGTCTGGCAAAACCAAAAACAACATAGATAATGATTTCAGTGTTATGAAGAGAGGAAGAGTAACGGAGCAGAGAAAAAGCCTGAAAAGCTAATGGAACAAGATCCTGCCTCTAGATGTTCACCGCTGATTGGCAGGTTGCTTCAGTCGACTACCCGTTTTTAATCCCCAAAACCCTTTTGGTACGCTTCAGTAACGACATAAAGGGATCCCTTCATTTTAGAAATACAATATAAGCAGCACTTACATAAAACCTGCCAACAAGACAGAACAACCTCAAGAACCAGGGGCAGTCTGGCCATCTGGAGAAAGTGGCTCATCAATGTCTGGGCCAGCAATACTGATACAAAAAAACTAAACAATTGTCTCATTCAGAATGGCCAGCTGGTGTCATATAATTGTGTGTGTGTGTGTGTGTGTGTGTTTGGGTGTTCTGCAGCATTACATTCTTGAAATCTTATGAATACGTCCCTCTCTAAATCGACTTACTTTGATACACTCGGATCTCACGCTGAGGTTTAAATAGTACACTGCGCTTACATGTGTTAATATTGGGGTTGTGTTGGGTATCTGTGGCTCTGGCATGATTGGCATGGCTGGGTAAATTTACAAAGCTTTGCACTGTCTTTTTCAGTCATCTGCTGCTAGCATCTTAAAGAGATCAAGGAGCTTCTGTATCATTACCCAGCAGCCAGCCATCAAGCCAGAGCCCCCTTTCCTCCCATAAGAAAGGGATTGAGTGAGTGTCACTCATCATTACAGATACACCCCACTCATGTTAGCAGAGAGTGGGGGGTTACCTTAAGGTCTCTCAAACAGTCTTTTCGGTGTCTCACAATGGGGCTAGACTGAAAAACTATTACCAGATAAGCTTATCTGAGGGGCTGGCTGTCAAAGCGGGAGATGAAATGTCTCCCACACTCCAGACAGTACGCCAGGGACCACTGACATATCATCAATATTTGAAAAAATAAATAAAATGCGAGTGGAAGTATGTGAAGCCTAGCCTAACCTAACCAGTTGGCTTTTGGGATATTTTCTAATCTGATATGCCCTTACTATCAAAGGCTTTTAAACATTGGCTCTATACAAGTGTGCCTGAAATAAACCTCTGTGCTTCCTTTTCTTCATAGATCACAAGATTGCTTGAACCTGTAGAGTTTGCAAACAGGTGAAGCATGGCACACAGCTGTGGTGGTTGTTTAGGAGATTACAGAAGATTGCAGTCAAGAAATTGGCTCAAATAATTAGTGGTGACAGGTGTAAAAGTGACACTTAGGGTGTAGTCACACCTGCCCTATTTAGTTCGGTTGAAACAAACACAGGTGCACTTCCGCCTTCTGTGCGCATCTTGCAGGCAGGTGGGAATACAGCAATCGCACTCGGGGGCGGACCAAACAAGCGCTCCGAGACCCACTTGAAGAGATGTCTCAGTGCGCTTCCAAACGCGTTCTGCTGCTGTTCATTTTTGGTGTGAATTCGGCCTGACTCGATCCGACCCAATTGCAGGAAGCACTGCGCCTTTCCTTTCTTTTGTTTTTTAATAAATCGCCGTCAGCTTCACATTATGAGAAAGTGTTGTTGTCGCCATTGTTATGAAGATTAGTTGTGGTTTGACCCCGAGCGAATATATTACATTTGATAAAGGACGCGTAAACATGCTGATGTGTTCAGCAATCAGATGAAGGAGAGGGGAGCGTCTCCCGCACAGGTTCACGCTGCACTTTGCATTAAGTGTGTGTTTTTGTTTTTCTTCCCGTGTTAACAGCAATACTACAGAATCCCCGTCCCGTGTCAGTTTTGAGCTGAGCTGCGCCAAACTGACACCCAGTCTCCAGGTGGCGTCCTTAACCACTGCAACCTCTCCTCACCCTGGAGGTATAACACTATGCTTCTGTCTGATGATGCATTCAACACCTTTATATTGTCCTCAATTGATGACTTTATAACTATTAACAAGGATGACTGTCTCTTACTCATTATTATGGGAGTCGCTCAAAGCCTATTTGCGTGGTCAAATTATTTCTTACTCAGCCCATCGCAATAAAACCCGTAGGGCCAGGCTAAATGAACTCCTAATTAAAATCTGGGATATTGATGGACAAAATGCTATTAACCCATCCGAGAGTTTAGTGAAACAGAGATATGATCTGCAGGCAGAGTTGGACCTCCTTACAACAATCGACACTGAGCGACTTTAAGTACGTTCTCGTGCTACTTTTAAGCCGAGTAGGCTCCTGGCTCATCAATTGAAACATCAAACTACTTCTCGATTAATTCCACAAATTAAAGATTCCTCTGGCGCGCTTGTCTCTGATCCCACTCCTATAAATGACATCTTTAGGGATTTCTATTTCTCCCTTTATGAATCAGAATCATCATCAAACACGACAGAAATGACTTCTTTCCTCAAGAATCTTGATATCCCCAAAGTTGATCCCACTACTGCTAATGAGCTTGACACACCTTTGAATTTGGAAAAAATTAAATCATCTATCAAAGCCATGCAAAACAATAAAACACCCGGCCCCGATGGATTCCCACTCAGTTGAGTTCTTTAAGAAATTGATTAATAAGCTGGCCACTCTCCTCAACTCTGTTTTTAATGAATCCCTAGAACGTGGTTCATTGCCCCCCACTCAAACCCAAGCGTCCATATCCCTTCTTTTGAAGAAAGGAAAATACCCTACTTCTTGCGCCTCGTACAGGCCTCTGTCACTTCTTAATGTTGATGTTAAGATTTTAGCTAAAACCTTAGCAACTCGTCTTGAAAAGATTCTTCCTGTCATCATATCAGAAGAACAGAATGGCTTCATCAAAGGGCTCCAGCTGTTTTTCAATGTCCAAACACTTTTAAATGTAATTTTCTCTGGTCATTCCGCCTCAAAGCCCAAAGTTGATATTTCGCTCGATGCTGACAAAGCATTTGATCGGGGAGAATGGCATTATCTTTTTGAAGTTCTACAACAGTTTGGCCTAGGGAACAGGTTTATTTATTGGATTCGGCTTCTGTATACTAACCCTCAAGCCAGTGTCCACACGAATAATTCCCGATCTAAATATTTCACTATATCACGCGGTACTAGGCAGGGCTGTCCCCTCTCTCCCCTACTATTCGCTTTGGCCATAGAACCCCTCTCAATTGCTTTAAGATCTCTCCCACACTTTCACGGCATTCCTCGTTCTGGCATCGACTTAAAATTATTTATTTGCTGATGGCCTTCTTTTGTATATATCGGACCCGCTGACTACTATTCCACCAATTTTATCATTGCTGGAGAGATGTGGCTCTTTCTCAGGCTATAAAGTGAATCTACGTAATAGTGAATGCTATGTTCTAAAAACACCTTAGCTTTACAACTTAAACAATCGGATATTCCATTTAAGCTCAGCCCCTCAGGGTTCAAATATTTAGGGATTAATGTTACCCGCACCTTGCCTTCTCTTTATTCTGCCAATTTTGCCCCATTGGTTGCCCAGCTTGGATTGGATTTTAAGAGGTGGAAATCTCTCCCTCTGTCATTGATAGGTAGGATTAATGTGGTAAAGATGAAGGTCTTGCCAAGATTTATTTTTCTATTTTAGTGCACTCCTTTATTTTTGTCCAAAACGTTTTTTTAAGTCTTTGGATGGTACTATTACTTCCTTCTTGTGGGGAGGTAAGACAGCCAGGATAAGAAAGTCATTATTGCAAAAATTTACATCTGACGGCGGCCTTGCCTTACCAAATTTTCTTCTATATTATTGGTCAGCACAAATACATAAATTAACTAACTGGCTTCAATCCCCCGATCTATTATGGTGTACGCTTGAGACCCAGTCCTGTTTCTCCTCTACACTACTGGCTTTACTCACATCTTCATTGCCCATTAATCCTAATGCTTTCTCAAAGAATCCGATTGTGCAAACTACTTTGAGGATTTGGTTCCAATTTAGGCGCCATTTTAAGTTTTCCTCTGCATCCACTCTGATGCCCATAGTGAACAATCACCTATTCCCCCCATCTGTTGGGAATATCTCCTACATATTATGGCAAAATCTAGGCATTAAAGTGTTCAGAGACCTTTATAAAAGACGGTACTTTTGCTACTTTTTCAGACCTGTCCAAAGATTTTAATTTACCTACACCCCATTTATTTATGTACTTTCAAATTAGGCATTGTGCCTCTTCTCTTTTTTCATGTTATCCCTCCCTCGCTATTAACCAACTATGGGAAGACCTTCTGACCTTAAAACCTCAGCAGAAATCACTTATACCTAAGATTTATGACAAACTCATGGCTCTTAAACAATTCCGATGTCAAAAGCAAAAATGCTTGGGAGCGTGAGCTTGGGGTAGATTTGACAGATCAATGGTGGGATAAGGCTGTAATAGTATACGCTCATCTTCTCCTTGTGCCAGGCTGCAGCTTATACAGTTTAAAGTGTTACATAGAGTCCATTTTAGCAAATCCAGACTATCGGATATCTATCCAAATGTTGTGGACCAATGTGACAGATGCCACGCCTCCTCTTGTAACTTGAGTCATATGTTTTTTTTACTGTCTCAGACAGATTCTGGAATGACTTTTTTATGACCATGACAAAGGTTCTAGGAGCCCAAATTAATAAAGACCCCTTTATTGCAATATTTGGAACCCCATCTCAACAACCCCATATCACAGCCTTACATACAGAACCATTAGCCTTTACTTCCCTTCCGGCAAGATGCTGTATTTTACTCCCCCTCAATTCAAATCTGGCTCCAAGATGTTATGTTTTTTTTTTTATTTGAGAAAATTAAATTAACAGTGAAAGGCTGTGCTAATAAATTTGCAAAAAAATGGGATTCTTTTATAACTTATTTCAATTCTTTATCAACCCTGGCCCAAAACTGAACCCCCCCTTTTTTATTTTTATACTTTCTTTTAACTGTTTATTTGTGTTCCTAACTTTATTTAGTTGATGCTAGTTTTTTTTTGTTTTTTTTCCATGTATATTTCTACACATTTGTGTATGAAAGCCTATTATTATTTTTTTTTATGATGTATTTTGATTTCATTTGAACTCAGAGACAGTTGTTCCTTGTGTTTGTTCTTGTTCTTAAAAATTAAAAATCCAATAAATAAATGAAACAAAAAAAAGGAATAACGTAACAATATAGGCTTTGTGAAGTCATTATCATAAACATTAGTGGTTGGCATTATCCACTTCACATCTTTCAATGTAACGTAAGCTCGCTATCTATTAGCAGCCGAAGTAAGCTCTCTGTATATCAATGATATTTGCTCATGTTGACGTGTGAATAGAATATGGATATCAACAGTGCTGCCAATTCGCTCGCTGACATTAATCAGCGATCACGTTTAGTTTAGCCTGCATTTGACAGCAGGTGGATGGGTATGCGGGCCCGCCAGCCTTCACACACGCATGTCACCAAAGGTAATCACTTCGTCACAGGTACAACAGTGGAGGGCAAGGCATATTCATAGTCCATCACAAAACAAACAATGCAATGCAATAAACAACAATACGAGTTCAGCACTAAGCTATGAATGCTAACAGGCTACTTTTCCTTCCATTGGTTTTTGTTGTCTTGCTCTGTCAGGTCCGCCACGTATTTCCACTTAATGGTGGTAACGGCCCTGAATTTGAATCTTTGTTCATGTTTACTGAGGTTCAAAATATAACTTCACTTCAATATGTGGTTGTTATTAAAAGGCAATATGTGAGTAGCATTCACTTGGAAACCTTAGGCCTAGAGGATGTGCAAGGGAATAAGTGTTTGGCTAAGTGGTTGGAAAGAAGAAATCAATGTGAATGCAAAATGATGTGCTTTAACTGAGAAATATTGGATAAACAAAATATGTTAGGTAAGTTAAATAATAGCACAGTGGATTATTCAATGGTTTTTTCCATGAGTTATGAGTTTCACTACAACATTAATACATAGACCTTATGCCTCATCTAAAAGGTATCAGTCTAAAGAGCTGATCAAACGTCATAACCCAATGTGAATCAAACAGGCCAGGACCCAATAACCTTTAAAAAATGGCTGTTAAGGGGATTTCTGACCATTCTTAGTAGAAAAAAGGTTCTCGATTGGTAAATAAAGGAGGTGGCTACAAAGGTAAGTGACAGCATGCATGATGACATTTTAATTCAAAATATAGCAGCTGTATTCATGAATAGGTCATGTTACTGTTGTGAAGCAATTATGCATGGATGAAGAACACATCTTACCAATACATCATTACATAATAGATCATCATTAGTTTATGCAACAGTATATGTTTTCTGGTTTATTCATTCTACTTACAGTCATATGAAAAAGTTTGGGAACCCCTCTCAGCCGGCATTATAAGTGACTCTGCTTTCACAAAAAAAATATAAAAGTGGTATGTCTTTAATTTACCAGGAACAGCTAAGTACTGGGATGTTTTCCAAACAAAGATTTTTTGAAAAGCAGTATTTGGTTGTATGAAATAAAATAAAATGTGAAAAACTGGCTGTGCAAAAATATAGGAACCCTTGTGGTTTTGTTGATTTTAATGCCTGTAACAGCATGTAAAACTGATGACTTTAAACACAAAGTTGGTTGGATTATGTTGTTAAGCCTTGAACCTCATATACATGTCTGTTTAATCACGAGAAAATTTATTTTAGGTGCCTAAATGCAAGTTGCACTTCTCTTTGACTCTCTGCTGAAGTGAGACAGAATGGGATCATCAAAACAGCTCCCAAAAGATCTGAAAAACAAAGATTGGTCATTGTCATGGTTTAGGGGAAGGCTACAAGAAGCTTTCCCAAAGGTTTCAATTGTCAATTTCGCCTGTAGGGAACGTTGTCAGGAAATGGAAGGACACAGGCATAGTGGCAGTTAAACCCAATCATGGCAGACCAAGAAAAAAACAGGAGCGGCATAGGTGGAGGATTGTGAGAATGGTTGCACACAACCCACAGATCACCTCCAAAGACCTACAATAACATCTGGCTGCAGATTGTGTATCTGTACATCGTTCAACAATTCAGCGCAATTTGCACCAAAATATCTGCTTTTTATAAAGACCAAATAACTTAATTTTTGTCTCATCAGTCCAAAGCATTTTCTTCCAATATGAAGCTGGCTTGTCTAAATGAGCTTTTGCATACTCCATGCAACTGTATCTGTGGCGTGGGTGCAGAAAGGGCTTCCTTCTCATCACCCGGCCATACAGATGTTTTGGTGCAAATTGCACTGAATTGTAGAACCCTGTACAGATACACAATCTGCAGCCAGATGTTCTTGCAGGTCTTTGGAGGTGATCTTTGGGTTGTGTGCAACCATTCTCACAATCCGCCGCATATGCCGCTCTTGTACTTTTCTTGGTCTGCTAGACCTGGGTTTAACTGCAACTGTGCCTGTGTCCTTCCATTCCCTGACAACGTTCCTTACAGTAGAAATTGACAATTGAAACCTTTGGGAAAGCTTCTTGTAGCCTTCCGCTAACCATGACAATGAATAATCTTTGTTTTTAAGATCTTTTGGGAGCTGTTTTGATGATCGCATTCTGTCTCACTTCTGCAGAGAGTCAAAGAGAAGTGGAACTTGCATTTAGGCACCTAAAATACCTTTTATCATGATTAAACAGACCTTTATGTGAGGTTCAAGGCTTAAGGCGAGACACGGCAGGCAAAAACATCGTTTTTTTAAGCACTGGTCAATTTTGAGATTTGTGTCTATTTAGCTTCCATAACATGTCTTCTTTCATACTAGTATGGATAATAGGTCCAAAATATACGTTTGAGGTGTTTATTTTACTAAACTTTGACTGCTTGCGTCTGTATTTTGCACCTAAATTCGTCAAAAGTGAGCATTCTAACGTAACATATAGCACCGCGACCGCTGTATGAATCATAATAACCATGGTACTGTTGGAAAGCTCTGAATCTCAAGCACAACGTTATCTGATCCAAATATGGTCATTTCCTTTGTGTCAGTAACCAATCGTGAAAGTGTGAGGAGGGATTCAATGCTAGGAAAGCGACCTCATTGGCTAATGCACATTTCTGACGATGTGATTCGCTAAAAGGCATCACGTGATGCTAGCCCCGGGTAGCTCGAAAATCACAAAATAAAATGGGAAAAACGTCGAAAATATGCCAAACCAAGACAAAAAAAATACTTAATCAATTGGCTACGGGCATTACATGATCGCCATTTGAAGGGGAGAAGTGTTAAAGACATGTAAATCACGCCGATCACGTCGGAGAGACACAGACTGTCAGACGATCAGAGGGGAGATGGTGGGGAGAGAGAGCGTCTGTGCCGACAGGAGCAGGTTGACAGACAGTGGCTAATAATGAATTAACCACGTTTAAATTAGCATGTGGATGTAAATGTTACTATGCTATGGTTTATATATGTTAAACAGTGGTAGGCCTATATGGCATTGAGGGGTGCAGGGCCTAATTCAATAAATTACTCTAGCTATAATCAGTGATTATCAGCAGAATTCACGTTTTTATCTTTAACGGCCGTTTTCTCAAAATGAGCTTTTTCCAATACTCTGCGAAAGATATCTCAACTTCTAGACCACTGACATCAACCAAACTTTCTATGATCATTCATAGCACTATTTTAAAGGTTTTTACACAAGGATTTGTTAATATATTGTTAATTGTCTGATTTATGATACATTTTCCTCCTAAAAACATGCCGAAAATGCATTTCCTAGACATGTACATAGTCTTTTTGGATTTATTAAATGAAAAAAGGCTGTATCCAAAATCTGTTGTGTAAAAACTTTAGAAACTAATATGTGGTTAAAATAAAATAGAGATTTTAACTCTGGCTTTATCCAACTTCTCAAAATTTTTCTCGAAAAATGACCCAAATTTACGCATAATTGGTTAAATATTGCCATATTTGCATATTTAATAAAATATTAAAGAAAAACATGTAATACAAAAAATAATTGTGTTAGTGTCAGTAATCAACTGGCAAAGTTTCATGATGATATCTATAAGTTAAAAAAAATCCCTATTCACCTGGGGTGTCTCGCCTTAACAACATAATCCAACCAATTTAGTGTTTAAAGTCCTCAGTTTTACATGCTGTTACATGCATTAAAATCAGCAAGACCACAAGGGTTCCCATATTTTTGCACAGCCAGTTTTTCACATTTTATTTAATTTCATAAAACTAAATGCTGCTTTTCAAAAAATCTTTGTTTGGAAAACATCCCAGTACTTAGCTGTTCCTGGTAAATGAAAGACATACCACTTTTATATTTTTTTTGTGAAAGCAGAGTCAATTATAATGCCGGCTGAGAGGGGTTCCCAAACTTTTTCATATGACTGTAACCCTTTCATCTGCACCACATAATTTTTACTTACAAAGAGCGCCAGACTTTAGTTTCTTTAGAGATAATCAATAAATGAAAATAGACATAACTTCACAAGATCATTTGGACTCATTCAAATTCTGACAGAAAAGCAAATCATTTTGAGAATGAAAGTAACAAAAGTGTCTGGCTGTGGTAAAACAAAAAAACACTTTGGTTGGCGTATTAAGCTCTGACCTTGTTGCCCCCTGCAGAACACAGTTAAGCTCAACAGAGTGGTCACAGATTTACAAAGTGGAATCAAACCACACTCTAAAAACAAGATGGAGCAATGGTCAATAAGAGTATATTCACACAGGGAAATTCAGCTAGTTCACTTGCTTTGGTCCAGACCAAATAGAGTTTAGATTTTTTTTGTTTGGAGTGGTCCACTTTCATATTGCCCCTTTTGTAAGTGAACCAGCATTACGAAGCAAAACCACACGTGATCTGAGGTCATTCATTCATTGGACAGACATTATGGGGTGGAGAGAAGCAGGAAGCACAAAGTAAAAACTGCGAAACATATCATTGATATAATATAGGGTTAAAAATTATTAAAAGGCCTACATCTAGCCTATAAATAAAGAAGAAAAAAATCAAATTATTGTTGTTTCATATATGGTTATAATATGAAGCCCTATGACAATGCCACGTTATGTGGCTTGTAGTCTACGATGTGAAACATCATTTTTACTGTATTATTGCTGCTGGACATGCGGCTTGCTGGAAGAATAGGCTCATGCCGACACTCAGCTGATTAAGCTGTGTATCAGCTGGGTGTCAGTTTCAGCTCCAAAAGGACACAGGGATAGTATTGACGGTCCCGTACATGGGAAGCAAAATAAAAACACACACTTCTTGCGCAGCGTGAACCTGTTGGCACTGTTCGGGAGACGCTCCCCTCTCCTTCATCTGATCGCTGAACACATTTAGCATTTTTACGCGTCCTCTCGATCAAATGTAATATATTGTTCTGGGCTCCCGGTCAAACCACAACGTATCGTCCTAACAATGGCGACAACAAACACTTTCCCATGATGTGAAGCTGACGGCAATTTATTAAAAAAGAAAAGAAAGAAAAGGCACAGTGCCTCATGCATTTGGGTCGGATCGAGTCACGTCACAAACGAACTGCAGCAGAGTGCGTATTGAAGCACACTGAGACCATCTCTTCAGCTGGGTCGGAGCGCTTGTTTGGTCCGCCCCCGAGTGCGATTGCTGTATTCACACCTGCCTGAAAGATGCGCACTGAAGGCGGAAGTGCATCCGAGTTTGTTTCAACCGAACTAAACACAGCATGTGTAAATACACCCTTAATGAGGTCGGATTTAGATAGCCTATATTATCTCAAAATATAAAAGGTGTGAATATTTGTATCTGACGTCTTAAAAACCTATTGACTTGAAATGCTAAAAACAGTTGCCTGGTCTACCTTACACTTCCATTTATACTGTGTGATTCTGTGTGACATGATTAATTTTTTGTCTCAAATGAGAAAGTTGCCCGCAGCCAAAAAGAGAGGTACAAGGTCTGGGTAGTCAGTTTGTACACAGAAACATATTGACTGTACTAATCACAATGAAATTGTTTTAGCAGACTGATTAACCAATCTGCACCTGTTGTTCATAGATAGTCAATAGTCAAGTAGGATGGCAGAATAAATCAACTTTCTGATGGCTAAGATTATTGCCACATGGCTGTGTGCATTGAGACAAAGCCAAAAAAATTATTGCTTGAGTATAACTTTATCCAACCCGACAAAAAAATTATTTATACATTTAACGTGCTATATTATTATCTATTAATCAGCTACAAAGTTGGTTGTTACTGCACATATCCTTAATCTGTGCATGTTTATCTTCCAAAATAAAATTGCTAGTACACATCACTGCACACAGAATATGTGTTGACAGGGCTTTTGAAGACTGAAGCATCATCTTATGTTGATAGCATATTCGGGGGTGCCATGCATTTATTTTCAGAGAAACCTGCATTTTCACGCACAGAGTACAACACTGGCAGTAGAGCATGCAGTGCCAGTGATTTCACTCTGCAGAAGCACAAAGCTAAATAAGGACACTTTAGGGAAATCCATTTTCTACTTTGTAGATTTAAAACGGAAAATGAAAATAATGGTAGATTTTAATGAAATAGGGTGTACTATCGATTTTCTCAAAGTACGCTCTAATAGCTCATTACGCAAGCTGTTCATTGCATCTCCATTTCCCCCCTTTTTTAATGTGTGCCTTTACCAGCACTTCCAAGGAGCCCTGTTACAAACTGAAGTTTGTAATGACGTCAGAAAGAAATGAACTGCGTCAAATAAGAAGACTGGGGATTGTTTATTATTTATTACCCTCCATAAGTTATCTTTTCTCTGCTAATTACAGACTTAAATGGCATTTTGTACCCAGTGGAGTTCGGTCTCATTTCCATCACAGAGGCGAGGGGATAAAAAAGTAATATGATGTGCAACAGTTAAGGGTAAATAGCTCAGTTTGTACCAATACTTGAAGCAATAAAGTTCACATTTAAGTTGAGTAAGGAAAAGGAAGGCAATGTGTGCTTGATGTCATATGTGTAAATAATGATGTAGTTGAATTGGAGAATGTTCTGAGACAGAGCAGTAAAAGAGCATTTGAAACATGCTGGATAATTTTTCCATATGTGACCAGCATGAACGCGACCCTCTGCCGTGTTTGATCAAATCACCCTGTGTGTCTGAACCCTCTTTCATTCAAACAGAATAAAACCCATGTTATTTAAATGAAATTAATCTGGGCCAAGATGACTGACGTGTGGCACAGTGAAAAAGAAAGCCTTGCTGTGAATAGGCAGTGAGAACACTGTGCCATGAAAACCTTATGTAACAAGGGGAAGATGAAACAATAACAACTGTAATTCCTTATAGCCTTTGTCATTATAAACAAGCTACTTAGCAGTTTTCTGTCCATCCAATTTGCAAGGTGTGTTTGCAGGACCGGAGGGAAACTATAAGTTTAACCTCCCAGAGTCCCAGACCTTGTGTGTGTGTGTGTGTGTGTGTGTGTGTGTGTGTGTGTGTGTGTGTGTGTGTGTGTGTGTGTGTGTGTGTGTGTGTGTGTGTGATCACCTCAAATAATGTAACAATTAGAAATGTAAACCTCTTCAGGGCTTACAAGGTTTAAAAACATATCCTTGCAAAAAAGAAAAATAATTCCTCTAGTTTTCTATTTCAAACCCCTACCACATTCAAGGCCATTTTGTTTTAAAAAAAATTCACAAAATATATAAAATATGGGGCTGATAGCTGAAATGATTGCGTTATTAAAATACCCAGAAGAGATAGCATTTTAACCTTGCTGCTGAGAATAAAAACATATCCTGCAGTTTTAATTAATCCTTTTATGTGTAGACATTTTTACTTCTTCAAACTTGTTCAACCCTTCTGATTACCCTGTATCTGTTTAAAAAAGTTAATCCTCCCTTAAAAAGCAGACATGATTAAGTTATTATGTCATATTCTGTATCATTGTCTGAATTTGGTTTTACAATTTTCTTAAAAGTAAGTTTCTACCTTCACATATAAAAGGTCAGGCAGTTAAAGCCACTGTGAGTAACATGGCACGTTGGCGACCCCTTTGGACAAAAGCGGTAGTATTTTTACAACGCCAGCTGTCTTGAAGCTGTTTTCTAGCTCGTGCCGGACGTGCGAGATTCAAATGATCAGGAAGCAATATACAGTAGTGCATGTCCGTGTGTTGAAAGTGTGAGGGCACCGGACTCTTTTCGGCTCCGTGAGAATGGTTGGTGACACAGCATCAACTAATACCAGTCAGTGCTACACACACACACCTGATTGCAATGAGTTGATGCAGCAGTGTCACCTAACTACTCTCTCTCACGGAGCTGAAAGATTGCGTGTCCTCACAGAAAGCGAATGAATGAGAGACGGCAGTTAGTATGGATCACGATGAGGTAATGTGTTTATGTTGTTGTAAATAATGACTATTTCAGATGAATAATGGTCATCTGATGATGCTGGTGAGGCAAAGTAAACTTGTTTTAGTAGGCTACCGCTCATTCATTTAGGAGTAAACACTGCAGTCCAGTTTGCTACCGCGTGAAATTGTGTATATGTTGCTTGGCAACGCTCTGGTCCCGCCCGCCTATCACTCTCCCTTTTAGCTTTTCTTCATTGCATTTTTTTTTGATGGTTCAGCCCCGTTATCAGTCATTATGACGACAAATAACTGTCTCAAACAAGGCTCCCTGGAGGGAAAGGCTTCTCAAATCGCGTTGCAGCGCCACACTGAAATCTGCGACCAATACGGATATGTGACCATAGAGCATGCACACGTGAACCGAAAATCGGACTGGGTGTGCGACCAGACCAAACGCAGTAATAAAAACTATATAAAAACGTCTTTCTTTGCACTGATGGTCTCGTTTGCTGTTAAAGGTAATTTATGATTATGTGAGGAAACATGAGGCTGTTTAAAATATATTTAAATGTTACTCGGAGCTGCTTTAATTCATGGTTGTAATGTGAGCAGTACTAAGACTGAAAACACTTTATAATACACTATATGGCTCTAGGGGAGCTTTTTATAGTCTAAGAATAATAACCCTGGTAATTTCAGCTTGTGTCATCAGGTCAGCATGGCTATGGAGAAAAGTTTTAAGACAAAATCCTGTTCAAGATGAAAAAGCAATGAGTTAAGTTAATAAGAAAGATAGCTCTGCATCAGTGCCGGTTTTGCTCTATTTTAAATACCAATATCTCTCTCTACCAAGTCTCCCAACATTATCGAAATTATCTACTTCTGTAAATCACTGGAATACCACTTTAATGACATACAGTGCACTACAACACATTTATTGAAAGTATTAACCACAACCACTTTTTAAGAATCCAATATTATGGTAATAGTATGCACAAACTGGCACAAACTGCCTGACGCAATGCTTTTCCCAGCTGGGCTGAATAGACGTCATGGTTAAATAACTTGGTGGGCACCAGAAAAACACATGGCTCTCCACAGTAAGCTATTTAAATTCAAGCCCACTGCCGAGGGAACACTCAAGCATAGTTTAGCGGTAAGGACGTGATACCCATAAAACATACTCAGTCCCAGGGAAGAGTTATCATTGACTCTCCTCCTTGCCTCCTGCCTGCAGTAGATTACATGTCAAAACTGGCACAGTGAGCAGATATTTCAGCCAATAAGCACGGGGTGGAGGGGAGAGCAGGGCTCCATCTCAAGAGTGACATTGCACGTTCCTTTGCTGAGAGAGAGCTGCTCAGGCTGACCCCTTGATCCTATTGTTCTTAAGAGTGATGGCCGACCATAAACCTGCCCGACATCAGTGAGGTGAAATGTAGGAGCAGGGGAGGCAAAACAGATTACAGGCCTGAGGGATGAAAAGCTCAATCTACAAACACACAGACAAACACACAGACACACACACACAGACACACACATACACAAAGACACACACACAAACTCAGATGCAGAGATGGTTTCGATTTTGGTGTATGGTTGGCAGTGCACAGTACTAATGAACCAATGGCAAAAAACGGAAAATAAAAATTATCATACAAATCACTGCAGATGTTGATTTAATGGAAACACCTCCCCCGCCTGGCACACTATAAGTATTCAGATCAGGGCTGTAGACCAAGGCAGACTATGGTCGGGAAAAAAAGAAGGACAAAATATCAAACAAATAATTTCCTCTAAGAATATATAAACTAAATGTTATTGCACCAAACCATGGCCAGACTGCAGCGGAACCACTCTTTGATCAGGATCAAAAGAAATCCTCTTGCAAGCCAACTCTAATATCAACAAACACACACAGAAGTCTTTTCAAATATGCCCATTACAAAGCATCAGTTTATGAAATTTTGGACCAGCCCCGACCTTAATATGTAATGATGTAATATTATGGGTGCTGTTGCGTGTGTCCATAAAAACACCTCAGAACCTCATATTCCAAAAGAGAGTTACCCAGTTTCCTTAAACATTTGGTAAAGAGCAGTAAACACATTAAACATTCTTACTGCAACTTTATCTTATTTATATAAAACTTAAACTCTATATTATTTATATATAACTGTTAATTATGCATTAGATTTCAAAATAAGAACCCAATGGCCAGAATATCAAGTATAGTATGAGTTGTTGGATTTGATTTACAGTCACTCCCAGGGACGGCTGGTATCAATGGTGTGTTGCCTTGTTAATCAGTTGTATGTTTCCTGTGTTGGCACCTCCTACTGGTGAGTTTGTGTAGTGGAGATTCAGGTCATGTGACTAGAAGTTACATCATCAGTTACTATGAGGCAGTCCTCCATCTTAGATATGAGAGAGAGGAAGCACATGTTCATATCTGTTAACATCCAGGCGTTCACGTCCGAGAGAGAATCGTTGGTATGTGTTATCAATCTTTTGGGTCATCTATTATTTATATTGAGTTATATTTTGTAGATCGAAGCATGTTTAAGGTGTTTATTAACGGACACGGGAAGTGGTGTTTTCACGTGTCACATTATGTTTAGCAATATCTCAACACTTTGGATTTAATATAGATACCATTTATGTTTGGTGTATTACTACATATTATTTGTCACGTATTAGCATACATACGAACGTGTATGTGGACATATTTATTTACACTGTATTTTCTTTGTAGTTTTACTCCTATGGCCAATCAATGACTACAATAAAGAACTTCAACTGGAAGCCTCTGTTTACGTGGTGGTGATTGGGACGGAGTTATCCACCTGTATATCCATGCAAGGCGTGTGGAGAGGACAGGACAGTAAAACAACGCTCTCTAACGGACTGAACTGTGATGCAAAAGACAAGGTTTCACGACGAGAGTAAGTGAAAACCTTTTTTATCAAAATGTCGGAGAAGAAATCATCAAAATCTCAGTCATCACGGACACGGTCTCGTACCTCACGTTCATCTTTAACGAAGAGCTCCAACAGCTCTTCCACCAATGCCGCTGCAGCCTTAGCTCGTGCTGAAGCCCAAGCTGCTAAAGTAGAGGCATCATTTGCAGAGCAAGAAAGCCACATCAAAATGGAACAAGCACGCTTAGAGGCATCTTTAAAGGTGGAGAAAACACGTTTGGAGGTATCCCTCGACACTCTTCAACTAGAGAAAAAAGCCGCTGCAGCAGAAGCTAAGGCTGAAGCATTAGAGGCAGCAATGGATGAGCAAAGCGAAGCCCTGAGCTCTAATATTGATATGGCAACGGATGACCCAGCAGAGCGCACAAAAGCATACGTTGAAGAGCAGATAAATTACACTGCTCATCAGCCAGTACCTGCATTGGGAAAACCTTCTACTGACAGTATTAGTCAACAAGCTACGGTTATCCAGCGGGTCCCAGACGCTAGTGTGCAGTGCAGTTGGCAGGATAATAAACCAATCCACAACAGTCATCCTGGGGTGCAAGCATCAACAGTTGGACGCCAGAGAGGGCAGGCGGTTACTTACACTCCACAACCTTCTGATAGAAAGCCCCCAAAATTGTTGTATTCAGGACGGGGCATGGATCACACGAGTCCGACACAAGCGAATAATAACAGAGACTGTCCACAAGCTTCTCCGTATGCAGATGCTCATCAGGCTCATCCGTCTGACAGCCAGAGCATGTCAGACTTTGTCAGGTTTTTTGCAAGACGGGAACTTGTGTCTTCAGGGCTTCTCCAATTCAGTGATCAACCAGAGAATTACAGAGCTTGGAGAGCATCATTCCTCAATGCCATACAAGGTTTAAACCTAACAGACAGCGAAGAAATGGATCTGTTAGTGAAGTGGCTAGGTGCAGAATCAGCGACTCAAGTGAAAAGGATAAGAGCTGTGAATGTCCACCACCCACAGAATGGGCTCAAAATGGCTTGGGATAGGCTCAACGAGTGCTATGGGTCGCCAGAGGTCATAGAGAATTCGTTGTTCCAAAGACTGGAAAACTTCCCGAAGATCACGAATAAGGACCATAAGAAGTTGAGAGAGCTCGGTGACTTGTTAATGGAGCTTGAAGCGGCTAAATCAGATGGAGATCTGCTCGGACTTACTTACTTAGACACCGCTCGTGGTATCAACCCCATCGTACAGAAGCTGCCATACAATCTGCAGGAGAGATGGCTCTCTCACGGTTCTAGGTTTAAGGAAAATTTCAATGTTCCTTTCCCTCCATTTGACTACTTTGTGGAATTTGTGTGCCAGCAAGCCAAAATGAGAAACGACCCTAGCTTCTCACTCACTGCAAGCAGTACTGAACCTACGCCGATGAGGAAATCAGCACCTAAGTACGACAGTCCAATCTCTGTCCAGAAGACTGACGTGTCACCTAGCACCTCAACATGGGCTAACACAACACAGAAGAACAAAATGGATGTTGCCAAGCAATGCCCCATACATAACAAACCACACCCATTGCAAAAGTGTCGTGGCTTTAGGGAAAAATCCATTGAGGAAAGGAAGGCCTTTTTAAAGCAACATGGCATCTGCTACAAATGCTGTGCATCATCAGCACATTTGGCCAAAAATTGCAACAGCTGCATCAAGTGTGATGAATGCGGGAGTGAGAGTCATAACTCAGCCCTGCACCCCGGACCTGCACCATGGCTCTCGATGGCCCACACCCCTCCATGTGAGCATGGCGGGGAGGGAGGATTCAATGCTGATGAGGCTACTGATGAGGCCACTGTTTCGGCGACCTGTACTCAGGTCTGTGGGGGAGATCTCACCGAAAAATCATGTGCTAAGATTTGTCTCGTGAAAGTCTATCCAAATGGCCAGCAGGAAAAGGCAATGCGGTGCTACGCAATACTAGACGATCAGAGCAATCGTTCGTTAGTAAGGTCTGAGTTCTGTGACCTCTTCAACGTCAAATCCCACAACTCTCCTTACTCACTTAAGACATGTGCTGGTGTAGTTGAGACATCAGGCAGAAGAGCACATGGTTTCCAGTTAGAATCCATAGATGGACAAGTTACTCTCTCTCTACCTACACTGATTGAATGTAACAAAATCCCAAACAATCGCTGCGAAATACCCACTCCGGAAGCGGCACAGCATCACGCACACCTGAAACCTCTGGTGCATCACATCCCAAAGCTAGACCCTCAGGCTCCTATTATGCTCCTACTTGGCAGAGACATAATAAGGGTTCACAAAGTAAGGAAACAGATAAATGGGCCACACGATTCTCCCTATGCCCAGAGGCTGGACTTGGGATGGGTTATCGTTGGTAATGTTTGTCTTGGAAGTGTCCACAAGCCAGCCACTGTGAGCACCTATTTTACCAACACTCTGGAAAATGGACGCCATTCTGTCTTTGGACCATGTCCTAACCACTATGTTGTGAAGGAGAAGTTATATGACAACAAGGCCACAAGTCTCCCTGCACCTGTCCATGTGGAGGCTCCCACATGTGAGGACTACGGAGAGCATCTGGGACGTCATGTCTTTGAACAGACAAAAGATGATGACAAAATAGGCCTTTCTGTTGAAGATATGCTCTTTCAGAAGACAATGGAACAGGGAGTCTATAAAGATGAGGACAATAGCTGGGTAGCTCCCTTGCCTTTCAGAGAGCCGCGGAGACGCCTTCCCAACAACAGGTCACAAGCAGCTGATCGCTTGTCTTCACTACACCGCTCCTTTAACAAGAAGCCTGAGATGAAGGAACATTTTATCTCTTTCATGGAAAAGATATTCAAGAATGGCCATGCAGAGGTAGCTCCTCCGCTTAAAACGGAAGAAGAATGTTGGTACTTACCTTGCTTCGGAGTTTACCATCCTAAGAAACCAGGCCAGATCCGGGTCGTCTTCGATTCAAGTGCTCAACACAAAGGTGTCTCACTGAATCAGGTACTTGTGACTGGCCCAGACCTCAATAACAGTCTCCTTGGGGTACTGATTCGTTTTCGAAAGGACTGCATTGCCATCACAGCGGACATACAACAGATGTTCCACTGCTTCGTTGTCAGACCGGAAGACAGGAATTACCTACGATTTCTCTGGCACAGGGACAACGACCTGGAAAAAGACATTGTGGAATATCGCATGAAAGTGCATGTCTTCGGCAATAGTCCATCGCCAGCCGTTGCCACTCACTGTCTCCGGCGAGCCGCGGAAGAAGGAGAGAAAGAGTTTGGCAAAGACGCCAGGCAGTACGTCGATCGAGACTTTTATGTTGACGACGGACTGAAGTCTCTCCCCACAAAGGAAGCTGCCATTGATTTGCTCAAGAGAACGCAGAACATGCTGGCTTGCTCCAACCTCAGGCTACATAAAATAGCCTCGAACAGCCGAGAAGTCATGGAGGCATTCCCCATCGAAGATCACGCCAACGATCTGAAGGATCTGGAAATTGGCGTCGACCCCTTACCTATACAGCGCAGTCTTGGACTCTGCTGGGACTTGAAGACCGACACTTTCCTGTTCCAAGTGGCAGAAGAAAAGAAGCCCTTTACTCGCAGAGGAGTTTTAGCAACAGTCAACAGCCTTTATGACCCCTTAGGATTTGTGGCTCCAGTCACCATACAAGGCAAGGCTTTGCTTAGAGACCTCTCATCTGAGACTAGTGACTGGGATGCTCCATTGTCTCCGGATGGACAGGAAAGTTGGGAAAAGTGGAGAGAGTCCCTCAAAGAGCTGCAGCTCCTGAACATTCCAAGGCCATATACAAAAGTGTCTCCAGCCCTTGCGCAGCACAGAGAACTCTGTGTCTTTGGGGATGCTTCGAACAAGGCAATAGGTGCTGTTGCCTATCTAAAAGTCACAGATTCAGAAGGTAACTGCCGCACAGGGTTCATTTTAGGCAAGGCAAGATTGGCTCCACGGCCAGAACAAACTATACCTCGGTTAGAGTTGTGTGCAGCAGTGCTGGCTGTGGGCATGGCAGAACTCATCATTTCCGAGATTGACATTGAGTTTGATGCACTCACCTTTTATACTGACAGCAAAGTAGTCCTGGGCTACATTTACAATGAGAAAAGGAGATTCCATGTCTATGTCCACAACAGGATCCAAAGGATCAGAAGGAGCACAAAGCCACAGCAATGGCGTTATGTGTCTACTGAGCACAATCCTGCGGACCACGCCACAAGGTCTGTACATGCAGCTCGTCTGAAGTACACAAGCTGGTTTACCGGACCTCAGTTTCTGTCTCAACCAGAGGAAACACCTTTCAAGACAGATGTGTTTGAGCTAGTAGACCCAGGACAGGATAAAGACCTGCGCACCCAAGTAACAGTGCTTGCCTCCACCACCGATGACAGCCGACTTGGATCCCAGCGCTTTCAACGCTTTTCGACTTGGAGGGCTCTTAGTCGTGGCATCTGTTTCCTCAGACGCACTGCCTACCACTTCAAGAAGGCTTCAGAAGATCCTGGCCGTACCTCCAAAGAATGGCATCACAGTGGAACACCATACTCGGTGAAGGAACTCAGGCAGAGTAGAAATGTCATCATTCTATCGGTGCAGCAGGAAACTTATGCTGAAGAGATCGATTGCATCAAGGATCAAAGAAATATGCCCAAGAGCAGCCCTCTCAGGATGTTGGATCCATTCATTGATGAGGATGGTCTCTTGAGGGTTGGAGGACGGATACGGGAGTCACATTTGGGATACGAGGAGAAAAGGCCCTTAATCATTCCTGGACGTCATCATGTTGCATCCCTTCTTGTGCGACATTATCATACAGAGTCACATCATCAAGGACGCCATTTTACTGAGGGCGCAGTCCGTTCAGCTGGCTACTGGATTGTGGGGGCCAAAAGATGTGTAAGCAGCTTCATCTTCAAGTGCATCACCTGCCGTAAGCTACGAGGTACATGTGAGGTCCAGAAAATGGCCGACTTACCTCTGGATAGACTCAGCATGGACCCACCTTTCACTCATGTCGGTGTTGATGTCTTTGGACCTTGGACTGTCTCAGCACGTCGTACTAGGGGTGGCCATGCCGAAAGTAAAAGATGGGCCGTCCTATTTACCTGTTTGAGCGTCAGAGCTATCCATCTTGAGGTTATAGAGTCAATGGACAGCTCCAGCTTTATAAATGCGCTGAGAAGGTTCCTGGCAATCCGTGGGCCGGTCAAGCACATCCGCTCAGACCGGGGTACCAACTTCATCGGAGCGTGCAAGGAGCTAGGAATCCCTTCTAATGTTGATGAGGATATGGTGAAGAGGTACCTCTCTGAAAAGGGCTGCACCTGGACGTTCAACCCGCCTCATGCCTCCCATATGGGTGGGGCATGGGAGAGGATGATTGGAATCACCCGCAGAATTCTCGACTCCATGCTTCTCCAGTCCCAGACCTCCCGGCTCACTCATGATGTGCTCACCACCTTTATGGCTGAGGTGATGGCAATTGTCAACAACAGACCTGTAGTACCTGTTTCCACAGATGCAGAAGATCCATTCATCCTCAGTCCTGCCACACTGCTGACGCAGAAAACCGGTCCTCATCTCATCCCTCCAGGTGACAACAAGAACCTACATAAGCGACAGTGGCGACAGGTGCAAAGCCTGGCCGATACCTTTTGGGACAGATGGCGCAAACAGTACTTGTCTACCCTGCAAGCAAGAAGGAAATGGACGTCTGGCAAACCGAACATCACTCCAGGTTCGGTGGTTCTCATGAGGGATAGCCAGTCTAAAAGAAACGATTGGCCTATGGGAGTCATATCTCAGGTGTTCCCCAGCAAGGACGGAAGAGTCCGTAAAGTCGAGGTGAAGATCTGCAGACAAGATGGACCGAAGCTGTATCTCAGGCCTGTGGCAGAAGTGGTTCTGCTGTTCTCTCCCGAGGAACAGGCTTGATCGATTTCCTCCTTTAGAGGTGGTTTGTGGAAATGTTATGGTATCTAGGGATACCAGACGGGGAGTGTGTTGCCTTGTTAATCAGTTGTATGTTTCCTGTGTTGGCACCTCCTACTGGTGAGTTTGTGTAGTGGAGATTCAGGTCATGTGACTAGAAGTTACATCATCAGTTACTATGAGGCAGTCCTCCATCTTAGATATGAGAGAGAGGAAGCACATGTTCATATCTGTTAACATCCAGGCGTTCACGTCCGAGAGAGAATCGTTGGTATGTGTTATCAATCTTTTGGGTCATCTATTATTTATATTGAGTTATATTTTGTAGATCGAAGCATGTTTAAGGTGTTTATTAACGGACACGGGAAGTGGTGTTTTCACGTGTCACATTATGTTTAGCAATATCTCAACACTTTGGATTTAATATAGATACCATTTATGTTTGGTGTATTACTACATATTATTTGTCACGTATTAGCATACATACGAACGTGTATGTGGACATATTTATTTACACTGTATTTTCTTTGTAGTTTTACTCCTATGGCCAATCAATGACTACAATAAAGAACTTCAACTGGAAGCCTCTGTTTACGTGGTGGTGATTGGGACGGAGTTATCCACCTGTATATCCATGCAAGGCGTGTGGAGAGGACAGGACAAATGGGCTAGTGGGACTAAGCCCTTCCTATCTTTCATAAAAAAACATGAGAACATTATTAAAATAATGAAATTATTAAAATATAATAATTACTAATACTTAGAATTGGTTGATTTTGTTCAAAACAAGCAGCAACAGCACCATATAATCACATAACGCAGGATACATATCTATCTGGGCATCGACTTTCCACCAATCACAGTAGCCTACAGTGACTTTAGGCCTGCCTCCAACAGTGACAGTGACTCTCACTGGTGACTGTCACTGTTGGAGGCGGGAGATAGAGTGTTGATCAACAATGGCCAGTGCTAACTGGTGCTAATATACATAATGAGGAGAACTATCTACTGTCTCAGCCGTTTTAGTTGATGATTTTGGAAGAAAATAAATAAATAAAGAGACTAGGGGCACATCGCCCAAACGCTGCCAAATAAAACAAAAGGACACATGACACAAAATCATTCATTTAGCCTGTCTTAGTTTGAAAGGAAGGACTGGCTAACAGCTAGCGTAGCTAAAAGCGCACTTCTCTGTTTCCCGTGCTTGCTGCTGTTTGGAGGAGACACAGCGCTTGAACCCAACAAGGGGTTATGGATTTAAAACATGTATCGTCTAAAATCAAGATACATAATAGAAACGGAATACAGTGCAAGTCACATTGGGAACTGTGTGAAGCTGTTGATGTTGGACAAAGTTAATATTGCCTGTCAACTGGATGACGGCCGCCGCATCTCTATACAGAGACACAACGAGCAAGTAAAGAAAAAAGACTGTCAAGGATTGTGGACTGTATTATGTTCTGTGGGGCAGACTAGCTAGCTCTGAGGGACTGATGAATCTGCAACTTCTCTCCAGCGGGGTGGTGTTTCGTTAAGCAGTTCTCTTTTTTAGATAGCCAGTTAGCCGATCACCTGTCAAACACACAGGTTGCCAAGTAGGCTACACGTCAAACGAGTTGCTTGATTGTATGTTAGCTGTGTATGAACAGAAACTGGCTGATGAAGTATCATAAGCCCCTTTTACACAGAGATTGCGGCATATTGACGGAACAACATCACTCCAAAATGCCGGCATTGCTTGCTTCTGTGTTATTTACACAGAATCAAGCAATGCCGGCCTGCTGGCGCATCAGTAGCCCCTGTCACTACACGATCTGAGGAGCCTGCACGATATGAGGTGCGCGTGCGCAAAATGGCCGCCATCGTTGACAGCCCGCTTATCTCAAAGTGCTTTGGAGAGCCACAGACTGCACTAAAAACAGACTGTAACTCGCTCAATTCTGAACAGATTATCATGACATTTAGTTTGTCATGAAGATAGAACAATTAATCATGCTACTGATTACGTGTTGGAATTAAATTCAGTTACGGGGCCGCTAACCCACGGACTTTGTGTGTGTGTGTTTGTGCTCACGGGGAACTTTAGGAAGGGGCGGGAGTGAGGACGCTGACGTGCGTTGCCTAGGCGACTGCGGGCTTTCCAAGATGGCGGCCGTTCTGCGCATGCGGTCCTCATATCGTGCAGGCTCCTCAGATCGTGTAGTGACAGCCCCTTTTACACAGCGTCCGGAATGAAAGAGGTGCTTGTAAACAGCGTCAGGTGTGACGTAAACATTTAGCGCCGCGCCGGTCAGCTGCTTTACAACAACAACACTGGCTGGTGAATTGAGAGCAGAAGTGCTGGAGCTTGCAGTAAGAGGGCCGTATTTTACTGTCCCCACGATGTGCCAGTTGATCTCGCTACGCGCTGAGTCCAACATCACTGGGACTGTTAACCAAACTGACAAAATAAATCCGCTTCACCTCTTTGTCTGTGTGTGTGTGTGTTTGTGTGACAGGTTGGTTGTGAGCGAGTCTCTTTGTGAGGGCAGAGATCTGCCAATCAGACAAACATACACATACACACAGTGTGTGAAGTCACGTTACCATAGGCAGAAATAAAGTGTGGATATACGCTCAGATTTAGGATAATAGCGGCGGCGGAATCCAGTCAAGACGATGTGAGTACGTTTGGCCGCATATTGACAGTTAGACAGTAACTTCAGGCTGCAGCCCGCAATGTAAATGTTCCGCAGTAATTTTCTCCGTGAATTGTGTTATTTATGTTGGGGGATAATGCTATGTTAGCTAGATGGAGCTCTTGTTAAACATATTGGCTGATTAGAATTATTATTTGTAGAGTGTGCGAGTCTTGAGTTGTGTTAGCAAAACAGTAGCTCTGTGGCTAACAGCTGAGCCGGAGCCTTCAGTCAGCTGAAGCAGACAGTCTAGCGGGGCGAGCAGACTATTCCCCCGTTACTAGGTCGTATCCTTGGTCGTTCCTATTTACTGGCGTACTGAACTACGTTTTAGTTACATAAGAACCTAGTGGGTTTGCAATGACTATTCCAGTTATTAGACAAGGTCTCAGGGTTGCTGGGGAAACATGTTGTTTTTTGTTAAACTCTTCTAGGTTGGCCGCAGCTTGACATAGTAACCGTTGCAACTGAGTAAGTTCCGAGTCCGACCGTGTAGCGGACTGTTTTTGGCTGTTAAAACAACATGTTGCTTCAATGAATTACTTTATTTTTTGTAGTAGCCATGTAATAAGCGGGATAATGTATAGCGAACGGGTCACTTGCTAGAAATAGACTCATACACAGAGCGGCCAAGTCTCACGCTTTGGCCGTGAGACACACGCATATCAACCAGTTCACACGCTCACACGCCACACCTCCAATTTCTCACGCTGAGAAATTAATCCCCGTAATATATATATATATATTTTGGTACTTTTACTTTGAAAGTCTTATTTTGAAAAGCTAAACGGACTGAGTTCCGTGACATCCTCTTTCTGCCATGCTTTCTGCACGCGCGGTTTCTTTATCGGTCCATGGCCGTGTGCAGCCCGTAGCCGCAGCAGCCACTTGGCAAACCACCACGGCCACGCCCCCCTGCGTTACACTACAAAACTAATAAAAGCCCGCCGCCTCCCAGTCCCGCCCTTTGTTCAAATTATATGGAAAATTAGTGATAACAAGGACGCCGGTATTAAATGAACAAAGAGGTAAGAACACCTTAATTCAAATCAGTCACTTTGCTTGTTTTGCATTATGTTATTGGGCTAATGTTGTCAACATTAATTGAATGAATGTATTGAGTAACTAAGCTTAGAGGTTACTGTGGGAAAAATATGTTCTGAGAAGACATCAAGTATCATAGATTTAATATAATAATGGTGAATCGAAATTGGATAATTGGATAACCCATACAATGTTGAATACATATAGAATAATTACCTTTATTACAGTTTAACCAAATGTTTTGACAATAGGCTACAGGAGATATTTGAAAGCACTACACATGCATTGTAGGCTATTCAATTAAATTTGTGTCAGCGAAACCGTGAATGTTCTCTTTTACTTTACATAAAAATGAATGCAGAAAAGGCACACATTGCTTCATAAAAATTCACCAGAATGCAGGAAATTAAGTGTTTAATGCTCAAAATTTTCTGGGGGGGAACCCCAGACCTCCACTTACAATATGTCCACACCCAATGTTTAATTAAAACCTGTCCTACGACTTTGCAATTCATGAATTAATTTATTTTAATAAGATTTTTGATGTTTTATCACATTTTCCAATTGTCTTTATTTCTGATTTATTATGAACAATATGTAAACTTGCAGGACACTAGCAAAAATTATTGGGTGGGAAAGAGGACACGGTTTTGGGTCCCTCGGCCAAAAAATCTCACTCCAAACTTTTGGTAAAACTTGGCAGCCCTGCTCATACACTCTGCAAAATTAAGCGCAGGGGTTTGGATTGAGCCACGGACCTTATGATCAGCTAGATTATACGCCGTTCCTTTTATTTGGTGATTTTTACGGGACATCAGGCCACCGTGGTTAATGTTAAACACACGTCCTTCAACTGCTAACATGGTCGCGTGTTTAGAACGTAGGCTATGGAACGTCAAACGCTCCCCTGTTCCGCAGCAACAAGCTGGCCACATTTAAACAGAGAGGCGGAACTGGTTGTGTCGGGAATTTTACTACCCCCCGAGGTAGTAAAATTCCCGGAACAATCTCTCGCACCTTTCTTCCCTCGTTCCGCAACTGTCGCATTTAAACAGCAGGGCGGAGGGCCGAAAGGCTGGCATATTCCTGGCTTTCACTGGCTGTGTAAAAGGGGCAATAGTACCACTGTTGCTGTGCAGGACGACGGTGTGTGTGTGTGTGTGTGTGTGTGTGAACTTTTGGCATCAGAACATGTGTGTAGCCCACTTTTCTCATTTGTTGTAGAGCATTATTACTTGCTGTAACTTGGTGCTGTATCTCTGGACTGTACCTCGGATGTGATTTTGTTGTTGCTGCAGCATGGATGTTTATAGGCCCTACTACGCTTAATGCATTTGTTAACCCCCCCCTCCCAATATCACCACCAGCCGCTACTGGTCACTCCTATGACTGTCGGTGTAGGATGTGGCAGCAAAAACTGAATAAAAATGTTAATTGTTGCAGACCTGTAGACAAACAAAACTGTAGGGACAAATAATCAACTCATACAGCTTTCTTCTTCCATCACCTCTGTTTTATGAGGTTCCTAAAATGATAAAGCAGTGTCCAGGTGCAGTGCCTACAGTGCTTTAGTTGGCTCTGCTTTGGGAGCAGTATCAACGCTGCAGTTGTTTATTCTGTTATCCTGAGGAAATCATTTGACTTGTCAATTATCATCAAAAGGAAGAGGGCTCCATCCACAAAGGAGCCTCTGAAAAGCAGTGCTGACTCATGTGTTTGATGTGTAGTGACAAGGCTATAGTTACAGTATTTCTTCTGCTCCCTGAAGCCCTCATGGATACATGCAGCCTGTCACTTTACAGTGAAGGAGGTGGGCCATAGCCATATAACCTTTATGAGGCTCTGCTGAATCTTCTGTGTAGATGGAGTTAGTGTTTTGAAAGGTTTAATCGGAGCCGTTCCACAGCTGGCAAATTTGGATGTGCATTTTCCTTCAACAACTTGATTTGATATTAAGAGATTGTGTTCTTTAAAAAAAAGATAGTTTTGCCAACCTCACTAAACTATCACTTTTTATAATCTCCTGTATTTTAAAAAGTGTACCCAAAAATTAGCCTGGTCTCACCTAGTTCTTACCTATGTTGAGTCTTATTGTAAAGGTCTTATTGTGGATCTTGAAGAAGACCATTTATTTATATCAACAGCCTTTACAGATTGAAGGGTGCACACGTATACAATATACATTCTATATGAACATTTTATAAAATGAGTGTTTGGGTTTTTTAAATTAGAGACTGGTAACAAATTAAAAGAAAAACCTGAATGAATGCATGGAAAAAACATACCAAATGCAGAAGTTCAACACAGGTGCACTGCAAGGTACAATTAACCAGTTAACGTCCCATGATGCTCTTTAGCATGTATACAAATGTTAAGAAGGCCAAGTTCATTCTGATTTTGTATCAAGATGGCAAGAGGAACATATCTAAATGTGGGTCATTGTTGGAGCACAATGACAGCTTAACCCGCCATTGTTTCTCCATACGAACAGTGACTAAAGTGAAATCTGCATTTAGATCTATGGGAAAGACTTCAGCGAATAGGGTCAGAAACTTTGGTCGACAGTGTACGTGTGATGATTGTGATGCGTATGCATGACTGGGATAAGTTAAAGAATAGGTTAGGTCAGGTAAATGAGAATTTGAATTCAGGCTGTGATCAGACAAGAAAGAACAGTGCGTACATAGGTAGATATATTATAGTAGGGCTAAAGGGCATACACTCCTCGTTACAAAGATGACTGAACATTTGAGAGTTAAGTGATGAAAAAAACTGTCACTTTTCTACAGAAGTGTGGAAGACACCAAGAGAACAATAGAGGACTAAAGGCTTGACCCTGTTGTACTGTTATGCTGTGGGTGACATTTTGCTGGCATGGTTTTAGTCCACTTGTCACCTCGGAGGGAAAGGTCACAGTAAAAGTTCTGAACGATCACCTTTATCCCATGATGAAACATCGATATACTGGTAAGAGTGCTCTGTTTCAGAAAGGCAATGATCCCATAGGGCACGGTGATGATTATGGGAAAAATGTGAATAATATTGTTTGGCCTTCGCAGTCACCTGATCTTAACCCATTTAAGAGCATTGGGAGATTTTTTTATCGACGTGTTATACAGCACACCATCAAAACACCAAATGAGGAAATACCTTTTTGCAAGAATGGTGACATATCTGAAGTACTTTAAATATCAATTCCTTGGTAAGAAGTGAATAATGTCAGGGTGTGTAGTGCTTGGATGAAATAGAAATGTAAGCAGTTTGCAGTAGCAGCAAAAGGTCAGTCCGTGTTATGACATTGTATTGTTCTTGAGGATCATTCAATATCATTTTATAGCCTACATTAATCTGCAGATTGCTTGCATCTGTGCTTGCAACCTAGAATGTGACTGTATTTCAATGGCTGAAACTCTTAATATTTGCACCAAATTTCGTCATTTGTATGTTCTTCCTAACACCCATAGAAGTTGCATGATAATGGCACTTTCACCCACATGAAAAATGTGGCAATCATTTGTCACATTTATACAATATATTTATGGACCCATTAGACTAATGTGTTTCAGCATAAGCCTTCATTCACACTGCTAATGGAGCCCGTTTGTTGTTTTTGGCAGAGCACCAGGCCGCAAGGTCATCCAGAAGGGTGTACCAGGCATACATCCTTCATCTCTTTTATGTGGATGATCCTACTTTCAACATTACGAAGATTATACTCAGATTCATCTTCATAAGGCTATTGTTAACAAAAGGAATGATGCCCAGAGGCAACAAAAATTATTTGTCCTTTTTACCATACACATGTGTAACTCCAAACAACCATGGCTTGATAGTGTTAACCTGTGTATATAATATCATTTGTAACACTTCAATATAAGGGTACATTAATTAACTGTTAGTTAATGCTTTTTAAGCATCAACTAAGCAATAAGTAGCCGTTGATAACTGCTTAGTTAATGCTTAATACAACATTCGGTAACTAAAAATAGTTCCTGCTTAAAGAGGCCCTATTATGCTTTTTCAACTTTTATGACATATAAACATTGTTCTAATGATTTATAGTCTGGGGTGGCTGTGCAGAGCGCTAAACACTAGGGCAGCTAAACACTTAGGCAGCCGGTCGCGATTCACTTGTTCAAATTTCCGGGATTCCTTACGTAGAGATTCCAGATTTTTCCATACAAATAAAATGCATAACAAATATAAAAAGAATACTGCTTCAATTCTCTAAAAAAGGAAGTATTGCTGCAGCTCTCTTAAGCTCTGAAGTTCTCTTATAAATTTAAAATATATCAAATAAAAGTGCAAGTGCAGCATTAATAACCCGTATTAGTCCGAATATAAGACGACCCTGATTATAAGACGACCCCCCGTTTTTCAAAACTCATATTTGGAAAAAAGATTTGAAGACCAGATCTTGTTTTTATAAGAAAATTTATTTTATTTATTAAAATAATATATGAAAATAAAAACGCATTGAATAAAACACTTCTCTTCGTTGCAAATGAACAATTAATAACCGAACTCTGATGTGTTCACCACAGACTTCCTCTGCCCCCGCTATGCTCTGGTTTGGTCGTGGCATAGCGAGTCATCCTCGCTGCTGTCCTCGGCATTTGAGACACAGCATTTATTTAATGTTCATAGTTAACCACCTACACTAGTGCTGAAACGAAAGCTATCAACACCGTGGTTTAAGGCTGACAGGATAACCGGGGCACGTTAACGTTGTCGAGGGGAAGGCTTCCGCGATCTCCGTTAGTTTCAGTTTACAGCCGACAAAGTTACTATCACAACGACGGCATGGACAGCGTTTAAATTAAACCTCACATTCTTATTATCATTAGGGCCTTGATGCAAATGATGAAATCTAAACATTATGGCGGCCCTGGTGGTGCAACTGCCGCAGCTAAAAAGCCAAACTGCTAACTAATATGGATGCAAACGGAACACTTTTAGAAAAAAAGTCGGCAGAGGGGTCTGAAAAGTCGCTAACTATAGCGACAAAGTTGGCAACACTACACCCCCATGCTCACCATGTAGATAAAATACTCTCAATCGCTGGCTGCTACTGCGCACGTGCGAGCCGAGTAGGAGGCTAAATAGTCCAGGGGGAACTCCGACGACAAGTTTTAAGTTCCACAACGCAAAACAAGTCAGTACATTCGCCATATATTAACGCTATGTTCGCCACATACGGACCGCGGCCCACCCCTCTAACCACCCAGAACTGCCTGTACCGTAACGGTATGGTACAAATACGTGTATCGTTACACCCCTAATGGTAATGCTGCAACGTGCTCAGGCATGCTCCGGCCATGCCCCCACCTGCCAGCTCAAATCTGCCCGCAACGGAGTGGGGTTTGCAGGAGGGGGGCGAGGGGGGCAGAGGAGCACAAAGCCGAGTGTGGACAACAAATGCTGAAATCGCTGAGATGAGAGGAAGAGCTTCCCAAAAATGTTTTGTGCTCGATTTGTGTCAGGTTGCTCTATAGGAGTCACCAGAAAATTAGTATAATAGGAGATCTTTATCTAAGCATTAACCAACCATATCTAACTAAGCATAAACAGTTACTTAATGCTTAATAGCATTTACTTACCATTAATATCATTAAATAAGCATTAACTAAGAGTTCAATAATGTACCCTTATTGGAAAGTGTTACCAACATCTTTGATTCATGTAACTTTAGTTTTGATAACAATCCAATAACAAGATTTATATTCTCAAATGCAAGTCTCTTTATTGTGCAATGTTCCCTCGTACAGCTTTGGAATAGATATAAACTCAGGAGGACACATCACATTTATCTCTCTGCCACCAGGCTAGGCTGTTATTTGTTCCTCAAGGTCATACTGCAACTTACTGTTAGTCTTACACAAAGTTACACAAACCAACCAAAAACTCCAAAAAGGTTTCTTTGGCTGAATTCAGGTTTTCTTGTAATTCTCCTTGCCATCAACATTCGACCTCCAGCATCATTCTAGAAACACTGACAACTGATTGTCTTTGTCCTCACACAGACTGGGCCCCTCATCAATGCACCAGATCAGCTGCTGAGAGCCCGTCACAGCTGAGTGATCGGCCTGGATCCCTCACTGACCACAAGCTTTTCTCCTCCTCCATTCTCTTTATCCCTATGTATCATCCCATACCTCTCCCTGTCTCTCTTTCTACCTTTTCGGTTACCAACTTGTCTTTCGCACATGTCTTCAATGTCTTTCTCTCCACCAGTACAATGCCCAGAAATCTGTGTTGGTGTACAGCTCTAGCGGTGTAAGCCAGTCCTAAGTTGCATCAGCAGCACAATCTATCACACAGCCTGTCCTGCCGCCTTTCAATCTCCTGAAGAGCAACTGACATGACTTATTCCGTCAACTCACTGCCATTCACCCAAACACCCAGAGAAATGTAAGGTCTGCAAAGGTCTTTAGTCTAGAGCACAGATCATTTTGTTTTTCGAAGAAACTCCTATGCCTAGTGCAGAGATATTTACAATAATTAAGCTAAGTTTGTTTGCTTATAATTCATTAAGATGTAATGGAATGGAACAACACTTGTTCAGTCGTTCAAATGTGAATGTGTTCAAACTAGGGCTGTCAAACGATTACAATTTCTAATCAGATAAATCACAGGATTCTGTGGATTAATCACAATTAATCACGATTAATTTTACCATTCGAAATATGCCCGAAATCGAACGGAAAGATAAAGGACAGAAGGTGGATATGTATTTTTATTAATTGAAAATCCAAATGATGGTTTTAACACTGAAAATAAATTTAAATCAAACTAAAATATATACCTACCACACCATAATTCAATTGGTCTGTCTCTTTACTATGTCTTTGGGCAAATATAGGCTGTAAGAGCCATTTTTGGGTATCTACAGTATCTCACAAAAGTGAGTACACCCCTAACATTTCTTCAAATATTTCATTATATCTTTCCATGCGACAACACTGAATAAATGACACTTTGATACAATGTCAAGTAGTCAGTGTACAGCTTGTATAACAGTGTACATTTACTGTCCCCTCAAAATAACTCGACACACAGCCATTAATGTCTAAACTGCTGGCAACAAAAGTGAGTACACCCCTAAGAAAAAATGTCCAAATTGGGCCCAAAGTGTAAATATTTTGTGTGGCCACCATTATTTTCCAGCACTGCCTTAACCCTCTTGGTCATGTAGTTCACTAGAGCTTCACAGGTTGCAACTGGAACCCTCTTCCACCCATTTATGACAGCATCACAGAGCTGGTGGATATTAAAGACCTTGCGCTCCTCCATCTCCCGTTTTAGGATGCCCCAAAGATGCTCAATAGGGTTTAAGACTGGAGACATGCTTGGCCAGTCCATAACCTTTACCCTCAGCTTCTTTAGCAAGCCAGTGGTCATTCGGAGGGGTGTTTGGGGTCGTTATCATGTTGCAGTACTGCCCTGCGGCCCAGTTTATGAAGGGAGGGGATCATGCTCTGCTTCAGTATGTCACAGTACATGTTAGAATTCAATGAACTGTAGATCCCCAGTGCTGGCAGCACTCATGCAGCCCCAGACCATGACACTCCAACCACCATGCTTGACTCTAGGCAAGACACACTTGTCTTTGTACTCCTCACCTGGTTGCCACTCCACACTCTTAACACCATCTGAACCAAATAAATGTATTTTGGTCTCATCAGACCACAGGACATGGTTGCAGTAATCCATGTCCGTAGTCTGTTTGTCTTCAGCAAACTTTTTGTGGGGTTTCTTGTGCATCATCTTTAGAATAGGCTTCCTTCTGGTATGACAGCCATGCAGACCAGTATGATGCAGAGTGCGGCGTATGGTCTGAGCACTGACAGGTTGACCCCCCACCCCTTCAAGCCCTTCAGCAATGCTGGCAGCACTCATACGTCTATTTTCCAAAGCCAACCTCTGTGTACGACGCTGACCATGTGCACTCAACCTTCGTAAACTGGGCCACAGGGTGGTATTGCAACATGATAACAACCCCAAACACCCCTCCGAACGACCACTGGCTTGCTAAAAAAGCTGAGGGTAAAGGTTATGGCCTGGCCAAGCATGTCTCTGGACCTAAACCCTATTGAGCATCTTTGGGGCATCCTCAAACGGAAGGTGGAGGAGCGCAAGGTCTTTAATATCCACCAGCTCTGTGATGCTGTCATAAATGGGTGGAAGAGAGTTCCAGTTGCAACCTGTGAAGCTCTAGTGAACTCCATGACCAAGAGGGTTAAGGCAGTGCTGGAAAATAATGGTGGCCACACAAAATATTTACACTTTGGGCCCAATTTGTAAATTTTTTCTAAGGGGTGTACTCACTTTTGTTGCCAGCAGTTTAGACATTAATGGCTGTGTGTCGAGTTATTTTGAGGGGACAGTAAATTTACACTGGTATACAAGCTGTACACTGACTACTTTACATTGTATCAAAGTGTCATTTATTCAGTGTTGTCCCATGGAAAGATATAAAGAAAAATGTGAAGAAATGTGAGGGGTGTACTCACTTTTGTGAGATACTGTATATGTTGTCATGTCATGTGTTGTCCACCAGGTGTCACTGCCCTATTTCCTGGGGCACAGGTATAAAAGGTGTATCACTTTATTGTATGGTTGCGTTCCGAATCGCATACTCTTTCTTTTTTCTATTCTACATACTACATCCGACGATAAAAAGAATCTAGTTAGGATGCAGTAGGCATACTTTACTCTCTTATTTCATCATAACATTGCGCCTTGATCTTGCCTCTTGCTTTTATATCCGTCGCATCCCCGTTTGTTTTCATATTGAAGCTTCGTCGATGTGACGTCACTTCACGTGCGCACTGGATTGTGGGTCAGAACCGCCCAAATAGGATGCACTTTTCAACACTAACAATCTTGGCCGCATGAAGTAGGACATCCGGGTACTTCTAACCATCCTAAATCTGGCCACAAGAATCGGGACATCCTAAATCTTTTTTCTACATACTATATAGTAGAAAGTATGCGATTCGGAACGCAACCTTTGTTTGTTGTTTGACCCCAGAAGGGCATACGGTTTTTGACCGCTAAAAGCTCAAACGTTACATGTTGTTGTTATCACTGAGGAACTATACGAACGTATTCCGTATTCACATGTACAGTAGGCCTAATTGGTGTCATGGTGAGCAAATAAACAGGCTGCAAACCGGAGACGATCGCTTGTTTCATTCATTGCTTCACGCAGCGACATGGTACAAACATTGGGACATAACAACACAGCGCGTCAAACAGGTCACCCGGGAGTCAAACCTCACGAAGCATACTTACAGAATGGAAATGGCTTCTATATAGGCTATATAATGGCATTTATTTGGTGAATCTATAGGTTGTGCATTCTTGAATACAACTTGATTACAGTCCGCAGTGTGTGTGTGTGTGTGTGTGTGTATGTGTGTGTTTGTACGCACGAACACGTCCTAGGGGACTGTTCATTTGTGCCAGGAAGCCAACGTTATGTTGATGTCTAATCACACACCTCTGGAAACTGCAGACGTTTGTGTCCTCGCGGGCTCTGAACAGAGCAGACAATGTTTCTCCTCCTGTTGCTCCCGACATCAACTGTTACCCGCGGTAGTTAATTTTATATTTTTCATTTCATTTAACTTTTATTTATCCTCGAGAGACCAATTGAGGGGTGACCCTCATTTACAATGACGTCGAGATCAAACAAATTCAATGGAAAAACAACAATACATAAACAATATTCAATGCAAATACATCAAATACACAACAACAGGTGAAGAGAAAAACAATTGAAACATTTACACAGTGGTGAAGAGTGGCAGCAATTAAAATGAAATGGGTGAAAGTACAATATAGCCTAATTAAAACAGTTACAGGTAGAGTTTGGCAGATTTAAGATAGTTTGTTTAAATTGGTTAAAGGATATGAAGTTATTTAGTTTAATTTGTTGCTGTAAGTTGTTCCAGGAGTCAGGGGCCCTGAAGCTAAAAGCTGTCGGGCTTGTGGGACATATCTGAAATTTGCAGCATTTCTGTTAAATAACGAGGAAGCTTCCCGGTCAAGGCTTTGTAAATAAAAATGTGCCAATGTGCGTCACGTCTCTCTTTAAGGGAGGACCACCCAACCTTTTCATATAAAAGACAATGGTGTGTGTCATAAGCATCTCCTGTAATGAACCTTAAAGCAGAGTGAAAAACAGAGTCTAGGAGTTTAAGACATGAATGTGATGCATGCCGGTAAACCACATCACCGTAATCAAGGACAGACATGAAAACTGCCTCAATAATCCTTTTCCTACTAAATAAAGGGAAGGTGGTTTTGTTCCTATAAAAATAGCCAATTTTTTGTCGTAGTCGACAAACAAGATTTTTTATATGAAAATTAAAAGTGAGTTTATCATCTATCCAGATGCCGAGATATTTGTACTCTGTGACTCTTCCAATTAAAAATCCATTCTTTGTAAAAATATTAAAATCATTCATATTTGTAGTTCTTGCTCTGGAGAATCACATATATAGGCCTACTATCTATGCCCGCGATACAGACGTGACCGTTAGCAGTTTAAAACACGGCATGGGCTAGCGTGCTGTTGTGTTTGGCTGCGCGCAGCTACTGATCCTGGGTCAGCCATAACGTTAGAGTGACTGTAGTACAGAGCCGGTGGGATGCATGGGGCGGATCATTCTGCACATGCTTTAATTGCGTTAAAAAAATTAACGCATTAATTCCAGAAATGAATCACCCTGCGTTAACGCGTTGATTTTGACAGCCCTAGTTCAAACATAATGTCAGCAGACAATGCAGTAAGCACAGCGATATTTAAAATGTACTTAATGCCTCTTATTACCTAGTCAATCTGTTCAGGAAGGTGAGATTTCACTAGAAGAGCTTATGACACCCATCAACACGTATTGGGACGCTGCATAAGCCAATGTTCTGTTTTCTGAGTTTGGTTGCTTCATTATTGATTGACTGACCGAAGACAAAAAAGCTATGTAAGCTAAGCTAAGTCTAAAGGGAAACCTTATTCTGAATACTCACTCATAAGAGAAATAACACATTAATTCATGGGATTTATACAGTGTGTCCACTGTCCACATCACTGGAAAATCAATGTATGATTTTCATATAGCAGGGGCAATAGGAACCAGCTGCTTATAAATAAATTGATGCTGCTGTGGCCTCGGTAAAAGTTCATACCACATAAAAGTGCAGATTTTCATGATGAATCCAACCAACACAAGTGCGAGTGTTCGACTGTCACTGGTTTATAAATGCGAGACTGTCTTGGTGTTTTGCCACATTGTAAAACAACAGAAAAAATTGACCATGAAAATAACTATCAGTTGATGCTCTTACAGGCTTCAAATGCAATACAACCGATAAAGTATAAACACATGGTAATGATAACACTTTTCCCTCCCAGTGAGATGTTAGTATAGCTTAAATTTAGAGTATGATCATACAAGAAAAGCTGCTAGAAATTGAAGTAATAAGTTCATATTACATTCAACGAAGTGTCAGCACCAGTGGGGTCTTTACCATTGTTCCCCCAATTTAAATACATGGACTGGTGCTGCTGCTCCTACCGACTCTACCTTCATTTGCCCTTTATTTTAAATAAAGTAGTAAACAGTTCAGTGTAATACAGACAACTGCTTCAGTACACACTAAGCTGTGGTTGTGTACTGACCCAAAAGTCTGGAATAGCTATTTAGGACCAATATGCCCCACATACATTGAATTGCTTACATTGTGTCTGTTGAATCATGGTATATACACAGTAGATGCTTCACAGCTATTTCCCTCATTGGTAGACACGTGTCTGAAAGGCGTACACTTTTTTCTTCTTTTTTTCTAACCCAAAGTCCCACCTTCTGACCAGTCACCCAGATGAATGCATGTGGAGACTAAATTACATCAAAATACAAAATGTTGATGCTTGTGGAGATAATATGTTCCAGTTACAAGGGACACACCACAATAAAAACAGATGATTGCTCTCCACTGTTATACAATGGCCAAGAGATATCTGGTTATTTTAAAGCAAATTGCTTTAAACAGTTGCACCCAATGGTGTACATATCGTTCCTTCAGGAGTACAGTACAAGCTATTAAGCCCATTTATATTCTTAGAGCAATAAGGAGCCATAGTTCAACAACAAGCATTCAACAACAAGCCATGGTGTGAGTGCTCGCTATTTGGAATCAAGTCTCAGATTTGAAAACATAAGCATTACCAACCTTTTGTCATCTTTCAGGAACAGTTTGACTTGATTAATTATTTAGTGATATTATATAATGAAATACTTAACATGCAGTTAAATGTGTTCTACCCACTCAACACAGAGGGTGGCAGGTAGCAGTTTTCAGCTGTTGCTTTTGAGGCCTCTGTATGTGACTATAGCAACTGTAAATATTTCTGATGCAATTCATTCCAGTTTGTAGGAAAATGACAAAAACCCTGGTGAGAATTAATGCCGTCTATGTGTTGCCTTGAAGTTGTTTATTTTTAAGAGTCCTTTGTTAATATTACCAGTAGGAGTCGCCAGAGTCAGAAATGTACGTGTTTTAAATCCAACACATTGGGCATTACTAATGGTGGACAGCTAATAAAAGCTATAGTACAATGGGAATAGGTTTTCTTTCCAATTATTCCTCTGCCTCCGAGTCCTAAAATGGAAGTAATACATTATTGAGTGCAGGGTCTAATAGTAAAGCTCAGTCAGGTCAGCTAATTTTTAAATGAATTGGGAAACGGGCTGAGAGTTTTAGCACAATTGTAATTAATCAGAGCCTGTCATGGTGAGAATCTGTGGTGAATAGGTTTTATAAGCAGCTGTATAGAATGTTATTTTACTAATGTTAAAAACTTTTGGGGGCCGTTCAGAGCAAGAGAACAATGCTGAAACTGCAGATTGCCAAAGTTCAGTCATTGCATTTATCACTCACTTTAGTTCACAATACCTGGAGAAGATATTTCTAGTCGCTAACTGTACTTTAATTTGGTCTGTATCCTGTTGCTACTACAGTAACAGGGTCTATTTGAACGTACACAATCACTATGAATGGCCTCCTTCACCAAAAAAAATCATAATCTCTATTAATCTTCCTCGCCCCTGGCCTCTGTGTGTTACACAATTTACATTCTATGCTGTTTCTTTAGTTTTTTCCGTAAACATCTGTGTTTTAGGAATAGTTATCCACTATGTTTCCATTATTTAAACTGTTAACTGGAGACATTGTAGCCTGGCATTCCCAGACCTGCCACTAGGCGCTGGCAAATTAAATTTGCTGCGCCTGTTGGTCTGGACACACTCCGTTGAAGCTTTATCAAGAAGACCAGAAATCTGGGCTCACGTTTCAATTGGTTCTATCTAATATGGGCGCGCCAGAGCCCTTTATATGGTTCTCTGGGGAGGACGTAACCGGATGACGACAGTGACGTGCATGCGACGTCGAAGCCGTGATAGTAAACATCAAAGATGGCTGCGGATATGTTGTGTGAGTTTGAGACTGCTTTGGCCTCGACCCTTAACGAATTGGAAGACGGCACTCAAATCTTTCATTAGCAAGTAAGTGGAATGTTCTGTTTTGCCGACCGACAATGGCAAACGTTTAATTTAACAGTTTAACAGCTGTTCGCTAAACGAACGGGGCTTACGTCACCTTGTGCATTGCTCTGATTGGTTGTAGTGCTATCCAACTGCGTGCAGTGGCATTTGAAATGCACGCGTAGGAGCCGCCCCTTGAGTTGGAAATTACTATTGATCGTGGCCAGACCCTCTATCGTTCAAGATATCAGGGTCTGGATTTCCAGGCTAGAGACATTGTGAGGTGTGAGTTAACATTCACGTGGCATGGCTGGGTGAGAGCTTCTAATTCTGCTTCATATGAAATGCCACAAATCAGCATAATATTCAGAGTAATCCCTTACACATCTCTCAGCAATCATTTGAAGTGATAAAACATCCATCATGAAGAATAGAAAGTCAACTCTGATCAGAAGAATCTGTAAAATGTATTTTAAGTGAAATACAATGATCAAAATAAACCCCAAAAAACTCCTGCAATAGTATTACTATATGTTTTGGAGTGTCTTTCTGGCTTAAAATAAAATGCGCTCAATGTGAGAGGTAGAGAAAGTATGTGATTCTCCAAGAGGATGGAACTATGAGTATTATAAATTATTTGAAGGAAATGTAATATTACTGTCGGGTAGTTAATGGTGAAGTCATTCTAAGTTATATGGATAAAGGCCAGTTAAAGATTAATTTCTTATTGCTATCTGAATTGTACATTTATTTGCTTTGTGTATAAATACACTTTGTTCTGTGTGAAACAGTAATTTTTCACTCCTTGTGCATGTCAAAATCTCATGTGATTTATAAAAGGTATTACAATTCTGAGGTTGGGAAAGCAGTCTGGCAGTAACTAAACATCACGTACCATTTTGGACAGTAAACTAATTATTTATAATTGCTATGAAATAAACAATAAAAAGAATCCCCTCTTACATTCCTGCCATGTCAGCTTCATCAGATCTTCATATACTGTGCAAATGGAGGTTTTTATTCCTACTTATTTCTAATTTGAAGCCTCAAGGCAGACTGAAAAATGTGCTGATGGCCAGTTCTGGTCTAATAACCATATCTGTTTGAATGAAAGATACCAATATTAGTGTGCGTAACAGCATGAATATATTTTTTTATGAATGAACAATTCTCAAACAGAGGCTTTTTATTTTAATGTGTAATTCATTAACTGCAATCAGTAGGGAACCTCAAGGTTACAGTTCTTCAATGTATAATACAATCGTGGGAATGCAGAAGCAAAGACATAGGAAGCCACAGGAGATGTGTAATTTACACAGCAATAAACAGCCCTGTAGGAAGGTCTACCATCTGCTGCCTGATAATGCAGGGACTATGCAGGGTGAACTGTTGTCCTGTTTAAAGACAAGTTAGCTAGCAAAAGTGCTCGTGGCAATTTGATCTTTTCAAAATCAGACCAATGCTTGAAACAGCTTCACCTGTGATGATCCCAGGCATGCCTCACATCCTGAATACTGAGAAGGCTTCAAAAGAGCATTTGATGAAGCTACAAAGACATCCACCAAGGGAGACATACATACATACATACATCTTCAACCGCTTATCCGAAATCGGGTCGCGGGGGCAGCAGCTTGAGCAGGGAACCCCAAACTTCTCTTTCCCGGGCCACATCAACCAGCTCTGACTGGGGGATCCCGAGGCGTTCCCAGGCCAGTGTGGAGATATAATCTCTCCACCTAGTCCTGGGTCTTCCCCGAGGCCTCCTTCCAGCTGGACGCTCCTGGAACACCTCCCTAGGGAGGCGCCCTGGGGGCATCCTTACCAGATGCCCGAACCACCTCAACTGGCTCCTTTCAACGCAAAGGAGTAGCGGCTCTGCCCCGAGTTCCTCACGAATGACTGAGCTTCTCACCCTATCTCTAAGGGAGACGCCAGCCACTCTCCTGAGAAAACCCATTTCGGCCGCTTGTACCCGCGATCTCGTTCTTTCGGTCATTACCCAACCTTCATGACCATAGGTGAGGGTAGGAACAAAGATCGACCGGTAGATCGAAAGCTTTGCCTTACGACTCAGCTCTCTTTTCGTCACAACAGTGCGGTAAAGCGTATGCAAAACCGCCCCTGCTGCTCCGATTCTCCGGCCAATCTCACATTCCATTGTTCCCTCACTCGAAAACAAGACCCCGAGGTACTTGAACTCCTTCACTTGGGGTAAGGACTCATTCCCTACCTGTAGCAGACAATCCATCGGTTTCCTGCTGAGCACCATGGCCTCAGATTTAGAGGTGCTGATCCTCATCCCAACCGCTTCACACTCGGCTGCAAACCGATCCAATGAGAGCTGAAGGTCACAGGCCGATGATGCCATCAGAACCACATCATCCGCAAACAGCAGAGATGAGATCTTCAGACCACCAAACTGCAACCCCTCCCCACCACGACTACGCCTTGATATCCTGTCCATAAATATCACAAACAGGATTGGTGATAAAGCGCAGCCCTGGCGGAGGCCAACCCCCACCGGAAACGAGTCCGACTTACTACCGAGAACCCGTACACAGCTCTCGCTTTGAGCGTACAGAGATTGGATGGCCCTGAGAAGAGACACCCTCACCCCATACTCCCGCAGCACCCCCCACAGTATCTCCCGGGGAACCCGGTCATAAGCCTTCTCCAGATCTACAAAACACATGTAGACTGGATGAGCAAACTCCCAAGCTCCCTCTAGGATCCTTGCGAGAGTGAAGAGCTGGTCCGTTGTTCCACGGCCAGGACGGAATCCGCATTGTTCCTCTTCAATCTGAGGTTCGACTATCGGCCGAACCCTCCTTTCCAGCACCTTGGAGTAGACTTTGCCGGGGAGGCTGAGAAGTGTGATAACTCGGTAATTGGCACACACTCTCTGGTCCCCCTTTTTGAAAATAGGAACCACCACCCCGGTCTGCCACTCCTTCGGCACTGTACCCGACTTCCACGCAATGTTGAAGAGGCGTGTCATCCAAGACAGCCCCTCCACACCCATTGCTTTCAGCATTTCTGGACGGATCTCATCAACCCCCGGGGCTTTGCCACTGTGGAGTTGTTTGACTACCTCAGTGACTTCCACCAGGGAAATTGACGATGATCCCCCATCAGCCTCCAGCTCTGCCTCCAACATAGAGGGCGGGTTAATCGGATTCAGGAGTTCCTCAAAGTGCTCCTTCCACCGACCGACCACCTCCTCAGTTGAGGTCAACAGCGTCCCATCCTTACTGTACACAGCTTGGATGGTTCCCCGCTTCCCCCTCCTGAGGTGCCGGACGGTCTTCCAGAAACACTTTGGTGCCGACCGAAAGTCCTTCTCCATGGTTTCTCCGAACTTCTCCCACACCCGCTGCTTTGCCTCTGTCACGGCAGAGGCTGCAGCCCTTCGGGCCTGTCGGTACCTTGCAACTGCCTCAGGAGTCCCCCGTGATAACATATCCCGGAAGCACTCCTTCTTCAAGGGAGACATCCAGTTGCCAAATAATGGAGGACAGGTGAATCTGCTTTGCCAAAGCACTGTGCTGTGAGTAAACAAAGCCATGACAGAGAGGGAGGGAGGGTGTGTGTGTGTGTGTGTGTGGGTGGGGGGGATGAGAGGAACACAATGGATACAAAAAGTACATAGATAAATAGTGAGATTGTGTGTGTGTGTGTGTGTGTGTGTGTGTGCATGCATGGCATCCCGTGGAGTGGAGAAGAAAAATGTCTCTTCATTCAGGTACAGCTGTTGCTAAGGATTTAACAGTTTGGGAAGACAGGTCCCTGGTCATTTCACACAGCACTGGTGTTTATTTAGCCATAAGCAATGGTCATAATTGAAAAGAGGTCAGACTTTGAAGATTCCAAGAAGAGGTCTGTCTCTCAGATGGCAGGCTACCGGGGGGAAGTGAATGAGATATATGCCAGAAACATGTTAGTGAACGCTGCATCATTTGCGATCCTCCCAAAGGAATCTCCCAGACTCTGGACGATACAAATGAACATTGAAAGGTCCCTGTGGTTGGAATAATAAATGTGGAGAGGAAGATTTAGATTCCCTTGCCGGAGTCTGGCTGTGGAGGTTTTGGCTGACCAGACCTGTCGGCTCCTAATGATGAAAAAGGTGGTGGGATGTACTGTATGTTTGTGCAAATTGTACATGATGAGGTTCCCCCGTCTCTTGAAACCTCTCCGTCAGAGGAATTACACATGCCTGTAATCTAATCGAGGTAGTAACAAAAACAACTCTGACAAAAGACAGTATTTACTCCATGCGTCATTATGTGTCCGAGGCTGGAGAAAGGTCCATTTATCGTGCGCCAGGCAGCACCTTGCACTGATATTACGAATCCTGGTGCTTCAAATCAACTTATTGTTGTTTTAGTTCATGTGACTGCAGACAAAGCTGGTTATTCCACTACGTTCATTGCCCATCTGCCAAACTAAATGAAGGAGAAGCTTATTGTGAAGTTGCACCAAGGACTCACATTTATTCATTTCCCCAACCCTTTAACAAAAAAAAAGTATTTGCTTGTGTTCAAGCTGCTTCTTAAGGACTCATCCTACAAGCCAGGGGCTAACTGTGTTTTGAGAACAGTCCTTTAAAGGGAGTATGCATACGACAAGTTGCCCCAAGACCCAGCTCCTTGAAATGTATTTGAGGTAAGAAATAACTCTGAGTACATGTTTACATTTGTATAGTTGCGCTTGGCTTCGCTTTAAGATTGTCATAGGAAATAGTATTGGTTTTATTTGCCATACTGTGACTGAACAGAAGTATATTGATGTGACCAGTGCTAACAAATTGAGCTCATATAATCTATAACAATATGTTCTTGTTTTTTAAGCTACTTTTTAAATCCAGTCAAATGAAATACTGTATACAATATAGTAGAAAGTACGAGGACCGGCTTCCACCACTTTCACAGACACACTACTCTTAAAAGATTAATTTGGTTTCAACAGAACGTGTCTGCTTCTCCCACTTGGTTATTGTATTTCATCTGATTTGACAGTGCAAGTGAAACCAGACGTTTCCTAGGAGAAGTTATCAGCTATGAGCGGCCGGCACACAAAAAAATTGGAGTTGAGCATTGGATGTGGGTGATATATGTTCAGATTTAACAAAGTGAATATATTGTTGTTTTCATCCAAACCTTCCCCTGTACTCGTCCATGAAGAAGAAATGATCATCACTCAAAGATCATGAAGATTGAAATACCTAAACTGATGCATTAATGAATGTACTGAAACTGTGTTAAATCATGCATGAGATACCATTAATCCAAGTGAATTACTGATAGTTCACAAAGTACTACATATGAAGTCAGACATGAGTTCATGATGATTCATGTACCATTTATATAAAGTGTTACCGCAGAGCTTGTACAGTAAATTACAGCAGACTTACCAAGTGATCAAATTCAGGCTTTTGACAGTTGATCTTAAGCATTTTTGCAAACAGGGTTTTCAGTTTGACGCATGCCACTAGGACAGCCTAACACAGTGGGTCCTCTTCTGAAGCGTGGTGTCATCAGCTGTTGAGCCTTGAGTGTTATTCTGTCACCTAAATTGCATAATTGCCTAACATTCTGTCACCTAAATCAATAAAGGTGCTGTAAGCGGAATGGTTCTTTTAGCTAACTTCCTGTCAGTTACTGCAGTTAGCAGCCCCCTCGCTCGTACGTCACCACATTAATGCACTGCGGTCTTCAAGCAGAGAGTTATCTAGCACCATCTCAGATCCATAAGTGTGATACAACATGATAAAACCCATCAAAACAGATATTGGGAAGGATTTTTACCTGCTCCGCCATTGTAGGCACATAAACATTCACCCATCTGTCGCTCTGGCGTGCACAGGCAGTGAGACGATGAGTGAGACGGGTGTTGGTTTGTAGCGTTCTCTCTTGTGATTGGATAAAAATTTCGGGATCCTCCAATAAGGTTATTGGCCGATTACATGCAGAGCAGCTGACTGAGAGATCGGCTTTATGAAACGCGCACATTATGTAAGTGATCACTGTATGAATAAAGAGCGATTTAACACTTATATTAACATAAATAAACCGCTTACTTCACCTTTAACTGCTGTAGTTATTATAAAAATACCCATACTGTATAAGTAAATAAAGTAAAGTAAATGCACACAGGGAGAGGGGAGATGCATACACACAAGGCAATTATTAATATACAGTACAGTATATAGTGTGTGCAGGCTAACCATTGGGAGCAATCAGGGTCCAGTGTCTTGCCCATGGACATTTCGATATTTGGAAGTTTGTGGACAACCGCTCTACCTACTGAGCCACAGCATAAATGGCAATCCTATTCATTAAAGCCCTAAATTAGAGGAACAGGACCATCAAAGCCCTACGACGTGGCAACCAATTGCATCACTTCTAGTTGTACTCCCTTCCATCTGGGGTCTCTCTGAAACTAAATCTAGCTTTTTCTCATCATGCAAGTGCCACAGCAACACACGCCTGTTTTGCTTGAAAAATAAATGCTAAATTAAATGATAATCCTGCTGCTAGGTAGTAAGTGTTATTTTTAATGTCCTATCATATCAAAGAGGAGTTAAGAGCACCTATTTAGGCTAATTATTGTAATGGAGCCCTGATCAAGCAGCTGGATATTTATTTTGTATGCACTATTAATTACCAAAAGCTAAGGCTATTTTGTATTAGGACCTCGTCTCCAATTACGAAGTTCAAGTACTCTCAACTACCATTAATTTTAAAAGCGTCAAACTGTAAGAAATAAGTCCAACATGTTTATCTCATAGCAGTTTCCATTAATCTAATGAGAACTATATACAATTGAATATGTTTACTAAGTACATGTGGCTATGTCTGTTTGCTTGTAGACCAAATACTATGGCAAGCACTCTGCCCACACAAGGACTGTGGACAGATGTTTTAGCAGCGTATCATTATGAAATGATAGTGTAACTATCTGATATTATTATCAGATATCTGTTTGTTTTGCATAAACCGGGCTTCATAAGTAGAAAAGAGGTCACATCTGTTTCATAGAACAAAGGTGGTCATGCGAGAGCTTGGAAGTAAACAGCCAGCCTGCCAATTCTCTCACCACAAAGCCAAAAAGTGGAAGACTATCTATGCACCATAATTTACTATGTGAAACCTCTACAGTATGCTATAAACAAACTCACCAGCCTAAAGGCATGTTGAAACAGAAACCAACAACCTCATTATTATGCTTTAAGTTAAACACAAAAAATAAAGCAGGCTGTGTTTAGGTGCAATATATTCTATATGTTTTGCATCAAATACTATTTCGTATTAAACATGGATTTATTTTCTGCTAGTGACACTGCCAGTAATTGCATACCCTTTTTTTAATCCCCAACACTGGTGATAGGATTTTTTTATTTTTTTTATCATACATTATTATGTCCAGACACCCTCTTCTGTTAACATTTCACAATTTAAAACCTTAACGGAGACATGCTGACAAAAGCGCAAGGTGTTTTAGGTCTTTATAGTTATACATTCTATATTCTAACATTGTTAACTATATTTATTATATGTTGAATGGGCTGTGTATTATGCACAATAGCAAATAAAGAAGACTGTCTGCTGGTTTATTTTTGGCTTTGAGAGAGACCTCATTAAAGTTGCACAGACGAGTTGTCTGAACTTCGCTTTGAATACCTCAACACCAGCAGCTCTGAACCCATGTTTCATAATCACAAGTCCCCTTTGAGATTTTGTTCCTGAGAAATATTTAAACAGGATGTACCCTTAATTTTAATTCCCCCAGACACATTCCTCGTTGTATGTTTGTACTGCGTGTCATTTTGTCTACATGGCTTGATAAACAATGAGAAAAACCCTTGAGAGACACATGCTCTCTGTTAGTGACATAATTTTGAGCAGAAATGCCTCCGCTGGTTCTCCAGTCTGACAAGTACATGGAAACTGTCCTCTTCCACAGCACATCTATAATAGTTTCCTGAAGCAAACTGTCCACAGCGAGGTCTCTTGAGTAACTGGGACATGGTTTCTGAGAAGATAAACTGCTCTTACACAATCATTTATTATTTATTTGAATGCTATGAGCGCAACTAAACCAAATTCCATCTACCCCCATGCCATTGAAGCCATGGCAGACATACAATTTAAATATTTGCATGATAATATATACTTGTGAAAGTATAGTGTACTGTATATAATACAAATATATATATAATTAATTAAAATTATACTATTACATCAATTCACGTGTCTATAGAGTGTCATGTTGACACTGACATAAAGGGTTATTTTTGTAATGCTATACATAACATGGAGTAATGTATTGAAAACAGGCATTAAACTTTGACCCGACATCCCCTCTACCACCAGCTATCCCAAAATGCTATCTATAATGAATGAGTTCCGACTGTGAATGAATGTTATAGGATGATACCTATTTTTTTGAGTTAAGAGACTGTGTCGCTACAGTTACACTCTAACGGGTACTTTTCATAAACATGTTGAAAGAAGCAACATGTCTTGCTGAAAGAGTTATTAGTTGATACCGACACTTAATTTTCTACAGATCAAATCCTGTATGGAAATAAACAACCTCCAAAAGGCTTGCTGGTGTCTAATTTTACTTGTGTCTTCTAAAATAGTAGCCTCGTATGCTGGAATATCAGATTAAAGTAGATCCCTGCATGATCCCTCCACTTTGTTCAAAGTCAATTGGACAGAAACTGAGCAAGCGTGAGCACATTTTACACAACAAAAGAATTAGCCGCTGAGCTGCATCTGCCTAAACCAACACTTTGACATACCTAGTGAAGGTAGCGATAAGACTTTAACAAAATCCCTTTGAAGGAAAATAAATAAAGTATGCATGGCAGAGTCATGAACTTGCCATCTTTCCATGGTTTGCTTGTCCCCAATAACTATGATGAACAAAAGGACTAGAAAAGCATGCAGTGAATGAGTCCCAATTTGCAAAATGAGGATTTCTGCAGTTTATCAATATTCATAAATCACCTCTAGTTAGTCAGTAATACAGATGAACCCAAACTTGGTTGTACTTTTTTCATTTAAAGTTGAAGCCCAGCAGGATATGGAATTTAAAATAAAGTGGCAACACCGTGGTTGAAAACAGTACATGTCCTCACTCTTTAACTCATATTTATTTTCAGTTATGTATACATGAATAGACATGGCTATTCATTTCCTTGATTATAAAAAATGTTTTGGTTTGAAATCTAAAGCAACTGCAGCAATCATCTTAACTTCTGATATCCTACATTACATTTTTTCAGAGTGACAGAAATGACCCAAGACTGCCCAAAGGATTATGGTGACCATTGTACTCTGTGTGTCAAACAAAATTAAATTTGATTAATACAAACTAATTAGATCTAATAAAAAAAAGTCTAAATCTTGGCTGGCTTTTCACTGTATCGGAAAGCATTATCCATTTGGAAATTTTACCAAAAGCAGGAGGAACTACACTCAACAAAAATATAAACGCAACACTTTTGTTTTTGTTCACATTTTTCATGAGATGGACTTAAAGATCTAAAATTCATTCCAGATACACAATATTACCATTTCTCTCAAACATTGTTCACAAATCTGTCTAAATGTGTGATAGTGAGCACTTCTGCTTTGCTGAGATAATCCATCCCACCTCACAGGTGTGCCACATCAAGATGCTGATCTGACATCATGATTAGTGCACAGGTGTGCCTTAGACTGTCCACAATAAAAGGCCACTCTGAAATGTGCAGTTTATGCTTTATTGGGGGTCTGGGGACTCAGAACCAGTCAGTATCTGGTGTGACCACCATTTGCCTCATGCAGTGCAACATCTTCTTCGCCTAGAGTTTATCAGATTGTCAATTGTGGTCTGTGGAATGTTGGTCCAATCCTCTTCAATGGCTGTGCAAAGTTGCTGGATATTTTCATTTCATTTCATTGAACTTTTATTTATCCTCGAGAGACCAATTGAGGGGTGACCCTCATTTTCAATGATGTCGAGTCAAAACAAATTCAAAACAACAATACATACAAAATATTCAATGCAAATACATCAAATACACAACAAGTGAAGAGAAGAGAAGAGAAAAAAAAAACAATTGAAACATTTACAAAGTGGTGAAGAGTGGCAGCAATTAAAAGGAATAAAGTACAATATAGTCTAATTAAAACAGTTACAGGTAGAGTTTGGCAGATCCAAGATAGTCTGTTTAAATTGGCCAAAGGATATGAATGTATTTAGTTTAAAGTGGTGCACGCTGTCGTATACGCCGGTCAAGCACATCCCAAACATGCTCAATGGGTGACATGTCCGGTGAGTATGCTGGCCATGCAAGAACTGGGACATTTTCAGCTTCCAAGAATTATGTACAGATCCTTGCAACATCGGGCCGTGCATTATCTTGCTGAAACGTGAGGTGATGTTCATGGATGTATGGCACAACAATGGGCCTCAGGATCTCATCACGGTATCTCTGTGCATTCAAAATGCCATCAATAAAATGCACCTGTGTTCTTCGTCCATAACAGATGCCTGCCCATACTATAAACCCACCACCACCATGGGCCACTTGATCCACAACATTGACATCAGCAAAGCGCTCACCCACACGACGCCACACACGCTGTCTGCCATCTGCCCTGAACAATGTAAACCGAGATTCATCCGTGAAGAGAACACCTCTCCAACGTGCCAGACGCCATCGAATGTGAGCATTTGCCCACTCAAGTCTGTTACGGCGACGAGCTGGAGTCAGGTCAAGACCCCGATGAGGACGACGAGCATGCAGTTGAGCTTCCCTGAGACGGTTTCTCACAGTTTGTGCAGAAATTGTTTGGTTATGCAAACCAATTGTTTCAGCAGCTGTCTCAGTGGCTGGTCTCAGACGATCTTGGAGGTGAACCTGCTGGATGTGGAGGTCCTGGGCTGGTGTGGTTACACGTGGTCTGCGGTTGTGAGGCCGGTTTGATGTACTGCCATAATCTCTGAAACGCCTTTTGGAGACGGCTTATGGTGGAGAAATGAACATTCAATGCACGAGCAACAGATCTGGTTGACATTCCTGCTGTCAGCATACCAATTGCACGCTCCCTCAATGCTTGTGGCATCTGTGGCATTTTGCTGTGAGACAAAACTGCACATTTCAGGGTGGCCTTTTATTGTGGACAGTCTAAGGCACACCTGTGCACTAATCATGATGTCAGATCAGCATCTTGATGTGGCACACCTGTGAGGTGGGATGGATTATCTCAGCAAAGCAGAAGTGCTCACTATCACACATTTAGACAGATTTGTGAACAATGTTTGAGAGAAATGGTAATATTGTGTATCTGGAATGAATTTTAGATCTTTAAGTCCATCTCATGAAAAATGGGAGCAAAAACAAAAGTGTTGCGTTTATATTTTTGTTGAGTGTATTTGCAATTTGAATACAGAGAGGTCTGAGTAGGGAAATTAGAGCATTGGACATATATTAGAAAGTTTCTGTTGTGGATACGTACAATTATCGTATTAGGTGCTATGGTTTAAACTTTGGTTTCTTTTGAACTGGCCCTTTTCGTCTCTGACAAGCAGTAAGCCTACTGCGATATCTGTGTAGATCCAGCAGATGTACAGCCCACGCACACTGTCTCCATAGCTTAGTCTTAACCCCCTAATGTACTTAAAGAGTTCAGGCTGTGGGCTCCCTTTCCTTCATCATCTTGGTAAGGGCAAAGTACGTACATCACACCACTCAGCAGAGGTTCAGTACTTCAGAGAGAAACCAAACCTCCTCCATCAAGCTGCTGCTCCAGAGTCAGTAGACAAAATATTTATCTTCTACACACTAACCTGAAGGCCTTCTAAATGTGGAGTCTGCAATTCTGGAGAAAGCTTGATGTCAAAATCACGTTTTGTCGAAATCAGTGAACATCACCTGATTATCCTTTAAGTGTCCGTACTGTGTGTGCACTGAAAACAAATCTAGTGTTATTTCACAGCCTAAAGTCTCTGCCAACAGGCATGTAGCATGCTACAGTTGGCCCCCTTTGTTTACATACCAGTTTACAGAGCTTGGCTGTGTACTAACACCAAATTTTGTTTCAGGAAAGGAGTGGGCAGCATGGATGCCAGAGGACATGCAGTGGACGGGCAATTGAGTGCTTGGAGATAATGAACGTACAGTGTTTCCCCCAGGAAATGTCTTAGTCAAGGTGGTCACTGTCTAGCCGTACAGGAGGCGCGGCGCAACGCGCCGCGGCGAAACTTTTGGGGGTATTTTGCTCAAAGATGCCAATGCGCACTAAAGAAATAGTTCTGCTTATTTGAATGACACTGACCTTACAGTTGTGCAATTTTGTTTGCTATGTGCACATTTTGTGCAAACATGCAGACAAAAAAAATACAATTAAAGAAATTCTACTGTTTTGGTGCAATACCATGCAGACACACTAAATAAAAATAATGGACCATACACTTAACATGTGTATGCACATCAAAGTGCTTTTTAAAGTTACTTTTTGGATGGGGGGCTGTTGTGAGATTATTGTGGACAACTGTGATGCGATTAATTCATATATGGTTATTATTAGCCTACTTGCTTGATTTCTTTTTAAATACAGAGGTTATTGGTTGTTTTGGAACATGTATTTCCAAATTTAAAACATAAAAATAAAGCAGCATTTAAAATACAGAAAAATTAATCACAAGCATGCTGTTTGAAAAATAATTCAATTATTGAAATAATACAATGTGTTTCCCCTTAAAATGACTAAATGCATTTCAAAGACAGTTACAGAGTGCACTTCTGTAAACTTACTGAAAGGTGCCTGGGCCATCACTCTCATGCATGTATCAGACTTTTCTCTGCGCTGTATGAGCCGATAAGTTGTGTTGCCACGGTGATGTGGAGTCTTAAACTAGTCTAGCTTTGCAGAGCACTTCTTTCTGTTCAGCTAAATATCCCCATAGAACCGCACTGCGTTTATTATCGCCACCGGTTAAATGTCGGTTTGCTGCTGCTCGTTTACTCTCCCGCGTACATGCCGTAGTCACGCGCAGCGCGGCACGGTCGCGCGCGCAGAGCCCCCGACACAGAGCAGCTGATAGTCTGAGCAGAGAGAAACGCTTGGAGACATATGTGCACATTTATTTACCCCAAATCACGGCCTTTCGCGCATTTCTGACCATGAAAAATCACACATCGCGCTTGCTAGCACATTAATTGTGCAGCACTAAAAATAAAAAAATTAAAGATTTAATTATTTTTTTATTTTTTTGGTCGGTCAGTAGCCTAGTCAAGGCGGGGGGCTGGTTTTGCTAAGGCGGCCGCCTTAACTATAAAGCGCTGGGGGAAACACTGACGTATGCGAGAGTGCAACCCAAGTGGAAACTACTTGTGGGGAAGCGACCCTCAGGAAGACGGGGCCATAACAACCATCTGCTACTCGTCCAGATATGAGTTGGTGTGAGAATTTATCAGTGGATATATCCCTAGACTCTGAGTAGTGACAGCTGTGCATTTAGTTCGGTCATGAGAGATCCTTAATAAGTAGACCAAATGTGCTGAAAAATATGAACTTACATTGAGCGGAGGGTTTTTCTAATAAAACCAGATATTCACAGACTTTGCTCTTTAGGAATTGTGTTAAAGCAATGAACTTTGCACCATGCCTGGTTGCTACAGCAAGACAATTATATAGCAACTAATGCTGGGCTTACACTACACGACTTTTCACGCAATTTGACAGTCGCAGACCATCTTCCAATGTCGGACTGAAATCACAGAAGTCATGCTGGAGTTGTTGCTTGCGTCCGTTATCTCAGTCGTTAGGTGTAAGGTGGTCATCCGACCCGATATCAGCCAGTCTTCTTCCCGTCTTGACGTTCCGACATTATCAAACATGTTTGATATTATCGTTAGTCTTAAGGGGTTGGCTCAAGCGAAATGACATAAACACTGTCACACTCTCGCATGCACCAAGCACGACGCAGGAGGAGCGGCATTAGTCGCGACCTGTGTCCGCCTGTGCAGGCACTTATTTCGGACAATTTTTCCTTGAAGCCTCGGCTGGAAAACCAGGCTGAAAGCCGCGCAACCTTAACACTTTACCGTCAAATACACGGTTAGGAGTTAAAGTTATTGGGGGACGAGATCAGCAAATAAAGATGGTCAAATAACTAAATGAAGTCCCCCGCTCGGAATATTGAATTAACTTGTTTTTTATTAAATCATCACTATCGCGTTTTCGGAAATAATCTTAATCTCAAAAGGAATCTAGTTGTAGTCTTGCAATATGAGACCCCCTGTCTTTTCAAAATCTCACTCTGTGACTAATGACTAGTTGTCTTCAGGTGTGAGTTGATTGTCTTTAGATGTAAGAGGGTTTCAGTCTTCAGTCTTTTCAAAGTCTTTTAAAAGTCTTCTAGTGTAAGCCCAGCATAAGGTAAACGTCCATGAGTCATATATAATATAAGCAATATAATACCACACCAACACTGCACACACCATTGTAAAAGTTACATTAATGTAGTTATACCGGATGAATTACCTGATTGTCCTGCAAAGACAATTTCTCTGGGAACTCTAGTCCCATTCTGTAAATGTAGGTTTTCAAGGTTCTGGAAAGCGAACCCTCATCTGCCTTCTAGAAGCCCTCTGAGGCACATCAATTAGCTAAGTATCAACCAACCAGATGGTGAAGCTGATTGGAGGATGGCCTCATTGCAGGTGATTATACATCTGGAATCGTCCAACAAACATGGGGATTAAACTCCCGGCGGCTGCAGAAAAAGGCTTTTTCTGAATTACTTAACAACAACCTGGTTGATCAACCTGCCCCCACCTCCCTGCTGTCCTCTGATCTGTAATGGCCTGTGCATTTACGAGCAGCAAACATTTTTACAGGTGTCAAGGGAGGGGACAATAACAAAAGTGTAAGTTTATTTTTAATTCACCCTTTACTGTATGAAAATGTGGACTTTGAAGCTAAAGGTGTTCAGGCTTCCTCACACAACATCTGTTCTCTGTCTGGCAGCCAAAACCAGCGTGTCCCACAGTTTGGTGCATGTCGGGAGGAAGGCTGGTTTAACTGCTGTGCTTCACTGCATAGTGATTTGTCACAGCTGATTGTCTGTACTTTGTACTCCATGTTATGTACATAATGGATGAATGATTGAATGAAAGTCAGAAAGATAATGACAGAGACTAAAATAAGGATGGACAACTCTACTTTTTGCTCACTCCTTTCCTGCAAATTGAATTTCACCGGACAGGCCCGAATCTACTTTCCCTCAAGGACGGTGCTACAGGCTGCAAGGCATTGTACTTTAAACTACAATAAGCATAAATATAAGATGAAATAAAAGTATTAGATGTCACATTTACATTTTAATTGACTTTATTTTTTGTTATATTAATAATTTTGAAGTCACCAATGTCTTTAAGGCTCAGGACCAAGTCTGAAGAAGTTGGGAAATTATATGCGTAAATTTAACTGCAGTTTTTAAAATCTGCACAATGCAATTTCACTGTTTAGCACTGTCAGCTCTGACACATGGCTGACTGTCTCTAATTGAATTGTTGGTTATAGAGGGCAATAAATGGTTATTTGACTTAGCCAAATTTCGGGTCACTAGTCCCTACAGGGGAAAACTCATAAAAAGACACAAGCAAATCCTGTGAAGTCATTCCACATTCGAATTAGGAATAAAAACGTCATGGTTACTAGTCAAAGCCCTTGTTCTGGTGTGTTATGTTTAAATGGGAACCTTAAAAAGATGGGCAACCACATTCCTCACTACAATCTTTACCATTTTTGAGACTTTGTACAAATAAACTAGCCTGGAAATCCAGACCTGCAGCTGGCAAATTTAAATTTGTTCAGCCTGTTGGTCTGGACACGATCCATTGGAGCTCATTAACTACAGTCATATGAAAAAGTTTGGGAACCCCTCTCAGCCGGCATTATAATTGACTCTGCTTTCACACAAAAAAGATAAAAGTGGTATGTCTTTCATTTACCAGGAACAGCTAAGTACTGGGATGTTTTCCAAACAAAGATTTTTTGAAAAGCAGCATTTAGTTTTATGAAATTAAATAAAATGTGAAAAACTGGCTGTGCAAAAATATGGGAACCCTTGTGGTCTTGCTGATTTTAATGCATGCGACAGCATGTAAAACTGAGGACTTTAAACACTAAATTGGTTGGATTATGTTGTTAAGCCTTGAACCTCATATAAAGGTCTGTTTAATCATGATAAAAGGTATTTTAGGTGCCTAAATGCAAGTTCCACTTCTCTTTGACTCTGCAGAAGTGAGACAGAATGCGATCATCAAAACAGCTCCCAAAAGATCTTAAAAACAAAGATTATTTGTCATTGTCATGGTTTAGCGGAAGGCTACAAGAAGCTTTCCCAAAGATTTCAATTGTCAATTTCTACTGTAAGGAACGTTGTCAGGGAATGGAAGGACACAGGCACAGTTGCAGTTAAACCCAGGTCTAGCAGACCAAGAAAAGTACAAGAGCGGCATATGCGGCGGATTGTGAGAATGGTTGCACACAACCCAAAGATCACCTCCAAAGACCTGCAAGAACATCTGGCTGCAGATTGTGTATCTGTACAGGGTTCTACAATTCAGTGCAATTTGCACCAAAACATCTGTATGGCCGGGTGATGAGAAGGAAGCCCTTTCTGCGCCCACGCCACAGATACAGTTGCATGGAGTATGCAAAAGCTCATTTAGACAAGCCAGCTTCATATTGGAAGAAAATGCTTTGGACTGATGAGACAAAAATTAAGTTATTTGGTCTTTATAAAAAGCAGATATTTTGGTGCAAATTGCGCTGAATTGTTGAACGATGTACAGATACACAATCTGCAGCCAGATGTTCTTGCAGGTCTTTGGAGGTGATCTGTGGGTTGTGTGCAACCATTCTCACAATCCTCCACCTATGCCGCTCCTGTTTTTTTCTTGGTCTGCCATGATTGGGTTTAACTGCCACTATGCCTGTGTCCTTCCATTTCCTGACAACGTTCCCTACAGGCGAAATTGACAATTGAAACCTTTGGGAAAGCTTCTTGTAGCCTTCCCCTAAACCATGACAATGAACAATCTTTGTTTTTCAGATCTTTTGGGAGCTGTTTTGATGATCCCATTCTGTCTCACTTCAGCAGAGAGTCAAAGAGAAGTGCAACTTGCATTTAGGCACCTAAAATACATTTTCTCATGATTAAACAGACATGTCTATGAGGTTCAAGGCTTAACAACATAATCCAACCAACTTTGTGTTTAAAGTCATCAGTTTTACATGCTGTTACAGGCATTAAAATCAACAAAACCACAAGGGTTCCTATATTTTTGCACAGCCAGTTTTTCACATTTTATTTTATTTCATACAACCAAATACTGCTTTTCAAAAAATCTTTGTTTGGAAAACATCCCAGTACTTAGCTGTTCCTGGTAAATTAAAGACATACACACACTTTTATATTTTTTTTGTGAAAGCAGAGTCAATTATAATGCCGGCTGAGAGGGGTTCCCAAACTTTTTCATATGACTGTATGTTGGAAAATTCGGAGTTGCCAATCAAATAGTTTTTACTGAAATAAGCGGGCCAGAGCCCTATGTATGGGGCTCTGGGCGGACATAGCAGGATGACGACAGTGCTGTGCATGCACCGTCGTAGCCTTGACAACAAAGATGGCTAGGGATACGTTGTTGGAGTTTGAAACGGCTTTGGCCTCAACAGTTACCGATTTGGAAGAATGCACTCAAATCTTTAATTAGCAAGTAAGAGGAATTTCAGTTTTTAATCGACGACCACGGCAACTGTTTAAGTTAATAGTTAACCCCGCTGTTCGCTAAATGAACGGGGCTTAATATGTCACCTTGTGTATTGCTCTGATTGGTCGTAGTGCTATCCAATTGTGTGCAGTGGTATTTGAAATGCATGCTTTGGTGCTGCCCCTTGAGTTGGGAAGGTCTATTGATCGTGGGCGGACCCTATATCGTTCTAGATGTGGGTGTGGATTTCCAGGCTACAAAGAAACATAACAGCTGAAAATCCTTCTACAAATCAGACAAGTTTTTAAATACAAATGCTTGATCTGTACACAATAGAAAAACACTCTCTTCCTGTCATGTAAAATAAATAATTTCCACTTTTATATACTTATACTTCACATATTTGTTATATGACCTGGCTTTTTTTGTGGTAAGGTAACACTGCATACCCACCATATACAGGTGAAACTCGAAAAATTAGAATATTGTGCAAAAGTTCATTTATTTCAGTCATTCAACCTAAATGGTGAAACTAATATATTATATAGACTCATTACATTCAAAGTGAGATATTTCAAGCCTTTGTTTGTTATAATTGTGATTATTATGGCTTATAGCTTGTGAAAACCCCAAATTCAAAATCTCAGAAAATTAGAATATTACATAAAATCAATAAAAAAAGGATTTTAAATACAGAAATGTCGGCCCTCTAGAAAGTATAATCATGCATATGTACTAAGTACTTGGTTTGGGCCCCTTTTGCACGAATTATTGCCTATATGCGGCGTGGCATGGATGCTATCAGCCTGTGGCACTGCTGATGTGTTATGGAAGCCCAGGTTGCTTTGATAGAGGCCTTCAGCTCGTCTGTAGTGTTGGGTCTGGTGTGTATCATCTGCCTCTTGACAATACTCCATAGTTTCTCTATTGGGTTCAGGTCAGGAGAGTTGTCTGGCCAATCAACACAGTAATACCATGGTCAGTCAACCAGTTACCAGTGGCTTATGGTACTGTGGGCAGGTGCAAAGTCTAGCTGGAAATGGAAATTGTCATCACCATAAAGCTTGTCAACAGACAGAAGCATGAAGTGCTCTAAAATCTCCTGGTAGACAGCTGTGGTGACTTTGGACTTGATAACACAGTGGACCAACACCATCAGATGACATGGTGCCTCAAATCATCACTGACTGTTGAAACTTGACAGTGGTCTTCAAGCCCCTTGGATTTTGTGCCCCTCCACTCTTCCTCTAGACTGTGGGACCTTGATTTCCATGAAAGGCAACATTTAATTTGGATCAGTGATGATTTGAGGTATCATGTCATCTGCTGCTGTTAGTCCACTGTGTTATCAAGTCCAATGTCATGTGGTAGATTTGAATAGCCTCTATTCATCAAGAGTTGCTGAGCAGATAGACTCTAAAGGTTAAGGTCAGATCCCTAGATGGACGTGTGTTTGACTTGGTGTTGCACAAGTAATGAAACGATATGTCTATTTACAGATATTAAGACACATGATATACCCCACACACACAGATATAAACGGGTCCTGTAACTAGCAACTTCAGTGCCATTGCGGCCTCAGCCCGCTGCTATCATGCTCACTCTGAAATCCTCTGTATGTCTTCTGGAAACTCCTGCAATACACTTGGAACACTGATTTAAAGAGTCCAGTCTAAAGTCCTTTGTCTTGGTCGCCATGGGGAAGAATTCGGCTACCACATTTGGCGTCACGAACAGGATATAACAGGAACATGATGAATCTACCTGTACTTGGACGGAAATCATCTGATGAAAAGAGAAATGCAGAACGAAGTGCGAATCCCAGATGAACGCCCAAGTTGAAAGGTTCATGTCTGTTCCAGTATCTAAAAATAACTGAGAACTGCAACGGGAGATGATGTGTTAACGGCTGATAGTGCTCTGTGCCAAGTTCAAGGTCACGGCATGAGTGTCCGGTCTGGGGGACTACACAGAGGCTCCGTTATGGCCAGGTATCCACGAAGTTCCACTGTTATAACAAAGCACCGTGTGCAGTTTTATTGACTAAGACTTTGGAAGAAAAGCTGGACTGGAAATCAAGCTTGTTACGTCGCTCTGTGCATTCTTGTACGCTATGGAAAAGGGAAAAAGACTTTAGAAAAGGGCAAAGATTAGCGACCAACGTCTGTCATCAAGAATTCAGACTGCTCGGGTTACTGCTCCCGCGCTGTCTGCCAGACACAAGGCTGTGCGCATACCAGCCGCATACCATCTTGGACTTTCCTGGGCGGCTGGCCACGTCTGGCGGAGTCTGCCAGCTATGAAATGGAGGACCATCTTCTGTGCCAAAGTTGGATGGACTACATCCCCCATGATCATGCCTCAAAATATCTGAACTTGAGACTACTGAGAGACTCAGCTATCTTGCTATGCTGTCGTCTTGGCAGGGGGCTCCCTGCTCATGGTCTTAACCTTATCATCGTTCAGTGTATGTTGCATTTGCATTGTTGGTCCTAAAATGTAGTTTACTGCAGTAATGCTTACATCTATGCATTGTATTCTACTTCACTCATAAAGAGTGTTTCTGTGTTTTGGTGGAGGTTTCTGTTAGGCCATTCAAATATGTTTGGTTACATCTTGTTTTGGTAGAAGTGTTTACTTCTAAATGGAGGAATGTGGTAGATTTGAATAGCCTCTATTCATCAAGAGTTGCTGAGCAGATAGACTCTAAAGGTTAAGGTCAGATCCCTAGATGGATGTGTGTTTGACTTGGTGTTGCACAAGTAATGAAACGATATGTCTATTTGCAGATATTAAGACACATGATATACCCCACACACACAGATATAAACGGGTCCTGTAACTAGCAACTTCAGTGCCATTGCGGCCTCAGCCCGCTGCTATCATGCTCACTCTGAAATCCTCTGTATGTCTTCTGGAAACTCCTGCAATAAACTTGGAACACTGATTTAAAGAGTCCAGTCTAAAGTCCTTTGTCTTGGTCGCCATGGGGAAGAATTCGGCTACCACAGTCACCACAGCCATCTAGCAGAAGATTTTAGAGCACTTCATGCTTCTGTCTGTTGACAAGCTTTATGGTGATGACAATTTCCATTTTCAGCTAGACTTGGCACCTGCCCACAGTACCATAAGCCACTGGTAACTGGTTGACTGACCATGGTATTACTGTGCATGAATGGCCAGACAACTCTCCTGACCTGAACTCCATAGAGACACTATGTCAAGAGGAAGATGATACACACCAGACCCAACAATACAGAGGAGCTGAAGGCCACTATCAAAGCAACCTGGGCTTCCATAACACCTCAGCAGTGCCACAGACTGATAGCATCCATGCCACACCGCATTGCAAGAATTCATGCAAAAGGGGCCCAAACCAAGTACTTAGTACATATGCATGATTATACTTTCTAGAGGGCCGACATTTCTGTATTTAAAAACCTTTTTTTTAATGATTTGATGTAATATTCTAATTTTCTGAGATTTTGAATTTGGGGTTTTTATAAACTGTAAGCCATAATAATCACAATTATAACAAATAAAGGCTTCACATATCTCACTTTGCATGTAATGAGTCTGTATAAGATATTATTTTCACCTTTAAAGTTGAATTACTGAAATAAATTTACTTTTGCACGATATTCTAATTTTTCGAGTTTCACCTGTACCTCAGACATGCTCATTATAACACAAGCCACAGGGAAGTTGAGGGCAGGACAGGAATACCTCAGCATTTGCTTTGATGCAAAAATGTGCATCACAGCAAAAGGCTTTTGTGATTTTGGCGCTAGACTTTTAATGGCTGCGGCTTGAAATCTTCCCAGTGTTATTTGCCACAGGTGAAAAACTGAAATACATGGTTGACACTATATTTTGCGGAGACAGGAAATTGTGTGTGTGTGTTTGTGTGTGTTTGTGTGTCAGGGACGAACCTCATCGGATTCTCAATAAATAGGTAAAAAAAAATGTAGCACAATGTTTCAGTTATTGCTTTCGGATTTTAAAATCTGATAGTTTTTTTTCTGTTCCCACTGAAATGTTGATCCTGTAGTCATAGCAGATGGAGTGTTTTCCAACAGAATGTCTGAGATACAAAGTAACTCGATGTCATAGACAAGCACTGAAGCACAGGGGAACTGCAACAGATTCATGATCTACCTTCTGAACAGTTGGTTAAATATTTAACAAATATAATAGGCGAGTGGTTAAGGGAGACCGTGCCTTGATGGTAGCAGCTCCAAAGCTGAGGAATAGCCTTCTGCTACCAATCAAGTGATCCCCCTCTATTGACACTTTTAAGACAATACTCAGGACGTAATTTTTTTCAATGGATTGCTTATAGTCGTTTCTGTATTTTTTATGTATACTGTTTTTATTCTAATCTTTTTACTTTTTAAGGACTCTCCTACCTCTTACATGTTCTTGTTTTGCACAACTGCTATTTTTTTCTGGCTTTGATGAGCACCTGTAGTGTCTATGGCTTTATTTGTTACAGGTTCAATTAATAGATACAAATTAGTCATAAGTACTAATTTAAAAACAAAGGCAAATACATCACAATGAAATGTAAACCTTCATTTCAGGCATTATGTGTCTTCATTCTAATTGCACGACAGAGTAATAATACAGCAGAAGAGTGTTGGACAATGTTAGTCATGTGCTGCCTCTGAATGAGATAAGTTGAGAAAAATCTGTGACACAAAAGGCAAAAAATTTAATTGAATCCTGAAATAAATTCCCTGGCTTCCAAACTTGTACCAGTCAGCTCCGGTTCGAATGGATTACTAGAGATGCTGTCGGATAAAATAAAATAAAATGTATACGACAAACAATATAATTAAAGAACACTTTAGCAGACAAGGACATTCTTCAGCAGAAGCTTTGAGACCTTGATTTCTCAGGACCAATTTTCAAGGGCTGGAGGTCAGCTTTGGCGAACACTAAGTGGAGGAGCTGTTAAGGCCTGCTAGGCATGAATGAATGCACCACTTTGCCAGTGACAGGGCCTTATGGTTACCCATTTCTCTTATTCTAGTTTAGCTCTACACACTGACGTAACGTGGCTGTGTTTACAGTGTAGTATTAGAAAAACTGGTTTCACTTGGATCATTGTATACCAACTGGATATTACACACTACTTTAAATAATTATGTGGCATGATTGCTACTTGTTGTATGTGGGCTTAGACAGAACCCAATAATTTATACAGATGCATCATGATTGTATCTCAGAGAAATGTTTTAAGAACAATAGCACCAAAATGCATTTTTAAACTTAAAATAAACTTTTCCAATCAGATAATCAAAAAATTATAAATCACCAGTGTTGCACTGATGGAGGCACTACATGTGCACGTTACCATAAACTGCAATCAAGACCTGACCAAATAATGTGTTATAACGTGTTAATATTATTATGACAAACATTGAAACTTTGGACATTTGACTAGTGGGACTTAAACGCAATTGTTCTTATTATAACATGCCTGATTTACACTTCATATTAATTTCTTTATTTTAATATAGCAGCTATGTAATTCAGCAACTGACAATTCTTCATCTTGCTAAGTGTGTTTGCTGCGAATATACATATGTCTATCATGATAGACATATGATGTCAGTGTTGAGGATGCTTTTGATTCCATTTACAGGACTGTTAATTGCATTATTTGGTTAGTGGCAAGAATAATCATTCTTTCTAACAAGGATAAGAGCTGGTTCAATTTGAAAGAAAAATGCAGCCTTGCTTTTGTCTCCAGCCAACTGTCTTCATTGTGTTGGACAGCTTTGTTCATTACCATGACTGTAAACATTAAAAACCTTGAGTTGTCCATGTAAAATAAATAACTGCATCTAACATTAAGCCTTTTTTTGGTTTACTATTTTTACCTAAACAAAAGTATTTTACAATCCATTGATTTATATACAGCAAATTTCATTTTAGTTTTTTTTTAAGCGTAAGTGATGTTCCTGTATTTCTTTTTCACTCTACGTCTCTACTACTTTAATCTGCAGGTTTATGTAGAGGAGAATGTGCAGTGCAGCTTATATTATATTATACATCACTTCCCATAATGTTCCTACTGTATGTCAAAATGTGGCATTAACACTCGCCTCCTTTGATGATCCTTCTCCCCCGCAGTATAGATCAGGTTTAAGATGATAGCGCTATAATGCAGTGCTTTAAATGACATCCAGCAACTTCCACACTAATATAATACGCATGCCTGTAATTTTGTCACACTAGGTGGATCCGCTACCTTCATTCATTGCAGGCATTACATTTATGCACCCTGCAATTGTGGCCATTTGGTGCATACAGTATTAATGCAAAGTAGATCAGTCCATAAGCATATACCATGTGTAATGCTATCCTGTGTGTGAATGTGGATGTGTGAATATCACAAGAGCACATACAGTAGAGTTAATCCACTGTATGAGTACATTTTACTAATATTAACACGTGATTGGAACAGGACAGGTAAAAAAAATAAATGGGAGTGGACGGGACTGGGAATCATAATTAACAACTGGTCTCTTAGATGGCCGAAGCGTAGTGTTGACAGAGCATGCTGAATCGCCCAGATGAGAGGAAGCGTTTCCCGAAAATCTAAATAGTTTTTTGTGATGTGATTCATGTCAGGTTGCTCTATAGCAGTTTTTAACAAGAAATTAAGACCAGAAAAGTAGTATAATAGGAGATCTTTAAGTTTGATATTTTGGTTTGAAAACAGGAGCAGAGCATCCAGCCTAGGTTTTATAAGGTGAATGATTTGACTTGCACAACTACAAGATTGAGTGGGCAGCTTCCAAAGACTGCCAAGTTATTTCTCCTCCAGTGGGATCTTACAGATATAGTTTGTGTTATGTGGACAGGGTTGTTGTATCTGGTTAAACCTTAGTTATTTTAATACATAGTTTAACCAGGCCCCCAGGACTCTGCCTTCTCCGAGCAGCCAGCATGGACAGGTGGCCAAGCAATTGTATAGGCTCTGTGCAATAGAACCCGGTGTTGGCATTCTAGTTTCCGGTGTACTGACTCTGTCCATACAGTTGAATTTCATAATATTTTGCTCCAACAAGCAAGCGGGAAAAGGATTTAAGTTTGATATTTAAGTTATTTGTAGGCTATAAGTAAGAGGTTAAGTAAGTGGTGTACCGGATTTTTAATTAAGAGAGTAATTTTTTTTTTGCATTTGAAACACCAACTGTCTCTTCCTGTGCTTACCTTAGGCCTACTAACATTACGCCCATCTCTTATTGTCTAGTAAAGATCAGGGAACATTCGAAGTTATTGTCAGAGCAGTGTCCATGAAGAAAATAGAAAAGCCTCACAATTTGAGAGTATGATTAAGCTATGACGATAAGCCAAACGTTAAACTAACCAAAGCCCGTTCCCACTGTGTTCATGGGGATAGCTGCGGCCATATGTTTTATGCAATACTATATAGGAGCTAGCTTTTTACACAACGGCACCAACAAAATAGGCACGCGAGCCGCACACACAGACACATAAGCACAATCATCACCAGCAGCACATTGCCTCAAACAACTAAAATAAAATAAAAATCATTGGATATCACAGCATAAATTAACTTTCCTATAAGCTACTCTGCCACCCCCAAAAGTTTTTAAACTCACCGTAGCTTGAAGGTGTGCAGCAGAATCCTCAAATACAATAGGCGGACATGTACCTATAAATCCCATGGTAAATCCGATAATATTCCACTTTTACCACGATTTGTCCGATGAAAGCAGCCTGCAGTCATTATTCCACAGGTAGCGTTGCATTTTTAAAGTGTGAGGACAACTTGATAGGGACTTCAGAAAGAGCCTGACAACAGCAATTAAATGTCTTATTCATTATTCAATTAAAAATCTATTTTAATGCTCATTTTATCCCGATTTCCTATGAAGTTCGCTTTAGAAATGACAGTGTTGGTGTCCGAAATGCTTGAAAATAAAGTTATCCATTAAAATGTAGAATATTGTTGTCTCTAGGCAAAACAAAGAATAAAAGGTTACACTCACTCACTCATTGGTTAGGACTTATGATCATTTAGTAAGTGACGGGTGAATCAGCCAACCACAAGTTGCTATTCACGATTACAGTGGACAGAGGGCCACTGACAGGTCTGACGGGTCAGTGAGCGCGTAGTGTGACATGAATGTGATTCACGGCTGCAGAAGAATAAACTATATATTTTTTTTTCAAGATTCAAGATGATTTATTTTGTCATTGTACATGTTTCAGAACAACGATAATCTGTTTACAGTTATACCCCGCCAAGAGACATAGAGTGACAGTAACCAAACATGGGAGACAGGGGGGGATACACTGAAGAGTCGTCTAGCGTGCGCTGCACCCCTTAAAGTAGGAAGGATAAAGAGAACATCAGGGAAAGACAGGTTAAAAAAATGCTACTCTCACACTCCGCTCCTTATGGGTACGAAGTGTGTGATTAGTACAAAACCCACCTTGGCATATTAAGCAACATGATAACGCCACAGACAAATAGAACACGTTGATAAGCACAGACGTACGGGTTAGGGGTTTATGGGACGGTAGGTGTCACAGCCCAGGCAGCAGGGGGCGTACGCAACCGGCAGACGCCCCGCCCGCAGCATCCGTTCTGCAACAAGGGAGGGAGAGGGGGACGGAGACAAGAAGGCTTAAGTGGTCAGGGTCATGTGTGTTCCGTGTATCTATCTCTGTCCAGACATAACGGGAGTCTTCAGGCGCCAGGTGGTATGAGCGAGTCCATAGAGACAACCTCGAGGCCTGGCCACAGATAGAGTTCACAGGAGATTAGGTCAGAAGCGGTGGGGGTGGAGCGTTTTTCTGCATAAACATCCCGGAGAGAGAAGAGATAACACCTCCAAGGTCGGTGTAGGGAGCCGAATCGAGAGATAGTGAATTTGTTTTGAGATAGAGACTAGGCGCTGAATGTGTAGCCTGTCTTAAAGTCACTGGTTTAGGTAAATCCGAAATATTCCAAATCCAGTGGCCTTTTTCCGTGCCTACGGTCCGTTAACGCCCACCCAGATCACATCCAATTTTCGATTAAGTCCGTGAAGCACCTCCAGCTTGCGGTTCACCTCGCTTAATACTTCAGTCTGTACATTAACAGCCCGGCACAAGCCCTCAAAGACGGGCAGCTTGTCAATGGCCTGATGTGCTGCCAACGCCTTTTTAACGTTGTGGTAGAACAAGAACCCGCCAACACCAAACAGCAGGAACCCTGTTACCAAAAGCCCAATAGTGTAGATATCTTCAGCATCCTCAATTGGAAGTATTGCTAGACACATCGGACTCCAGCTACTCCACGCGTCCCAGGTGTATCCAGCAGCAAAGGTTCCATCAGGACAGGGAGCTTCTCCTTTGCTCACTTTTCTCGTTGAGAAAATTTGATCTATTGCAGAGAGACCCCAGTTGATCAGATCCATAATTTAGGTATTCGGAGGAATATGCACAGAGAGTCTCAGGGATAGACAGAGACAGCACAAGACAGAGAGCTGGGGCCTCATTTATAAACGTGGCGTTCGGCCAGAAGAGGGCACACGCCAATTTCTACACAAACATTAGGATTTATAAAAAGCAAACTTGACGGGAAGATGTGCGGTCCTCCACGCAAACTCTGACCCATGCGTACGCACAGAAAGTGGAGAAAGGAGAAACGGCGACTCCGTCGTCACATGTATGAAGTGCGAGAACGAATGTGTTTGTGTAAAATGAATCCAGATATAGGCCTATTATAAGCCATGTAGGTCTATCATATAGGGAGTTCCTTTGCAAAACGGATGAAGCCATTCTTACAATTAATAAAAAAATTGATTTTTCCATGGAGTGATACCAACAAAAAACAAAACGAATTAGGATCTTAAATAGCCTACAAACGGAGATATGAGTACAAATTAAAAAAAAAAAAAAAAACGTTTGAATAAGCTCTGCATGTTATTGGATTCATTCTGATAATATTGAGGTGGAATACAACCCATTACTTTTACACTGACGCTGTTCTCGATGCCTCAGTCAGGCAGACAGGAGTGCACAGTTTCATACACTAATCATAAGCCTACTGTACATCACATACTGTGCTAATTTTTCGCGGTTTTTAGTCCGTTTTATCTATGTGTTTTTCTTTGTGTTTAAGCACGTCGTAACTGTGTTTTTAAAGGGACTGTGAAGTTTATTATCCGCCCGTCACTGCACCGGGTTGAATTCTCCGAATCTGTATCTCATGGGGGGTCTCAGTGTCCCCCGCTCGTGGCACAAACACTGCTGTGTGAGATTATGCACTTTTTTGCGTCCACTTTTATGTCGGATCGCTTCTTTTTATTTCGACCACAGCGTTCACAGAGATCGCCACAGGCTGCACTCTGACGCCTTTACCCTCACACTGTGCCACCAAAATTTAGTTTGGTAGTGATCCACACCGTGTGGAGTCTATTTTTCCATTTCCCTTTCAGTCGGCGATTGCCACTACCGCCTTCATGCACTCAGTAAATGATATTAATTCGGGCGTGTCAATGACTATGTATGGGTAAATATGGGCGTTACGTGAAGCTCGCAAAGGCTGCGCCACATTTAGATTTGATTGTGATTTATAAAGGGAAACAGGCGTAGGACGTGAGTGTGCACTGTTTTATAAATCAGAATATTTTTGTTCGCACGTACATCCTACATTTCTTCCGTACGCTAGCTTCCATGTGAATCCCACGCAAAGCTTTATAAATGAGGCCCCAGAGCAGGGAAGATAAGGGTCGGGAGGGAAGAGAAAAGCGACCGCCTTCGTTGAGAGCAAGTGTTAAGTGAACTTGATAGCATTGCCATTTCCAAGACGCGATTTCGAAGATGAGGATCAATAAGAATGGAAAATTAACGCCAGCATTAGGATTAACGCAAAAGAGGAACATTGTTGGAAGGCATTTTACCAACAAGTAGAAACGACATGGGATAGACTGACTGCAGGAAAACTAACTGGTTGCAGGCTGCTTTTTTCATCGGACAAATCGTAGAATATTATAGTGGAATATTTGTGGATTCACCATGGGATTTAGCCTGCTAGCCTAACACCGTCGTATTTCAGGATGCTGCTGCACACCTGCAAGCTACGGTGAGTTTAAAATATATGTTCTGCGCTCCCAAACACAGGCCCGTATCTTTGATAACAACATAGTTGTTCCACTCAAACAACGATAGGACTTAGCTTGTAACTAGTACCCGTCTACTCTTATCAGTACTGATGATTAGATGGTCCTCAAAATGTCGGCTGCTTATCTTTACTTTGTATGTGTTGTCCGAAACCTCAATCCTTTTAATTCAATGTATCCACTGCAGTGGAAGCTCAACCCGCTATTATATCTACTCTAAACTAAGCAAAGTGTTTCACAAAAGTGTTAATTCAACCCACCGGCAACCCACCGGCACTTCATTGTTGTTTAAACAATCTCATAGGCTACATTTAATCCCCTTTTTCCAATGAAATACTCATACATTAGTTTATGGTTACCATGGTACCTGAGACACCGGAAACTAGTATGCCAACACCAGGCGAAACCGGAAGTTCGCTACTAGACTTGCACAGAGCCTATTGCATGCTATGAATGGGGTTGTGGGAGGAACTTATTTGCATGAGGCCCGGAGGCAGATTTCCCCGTCCACACAATACAAGCGGCGAACAAGATTGTGTCTCCGCAAATTTTTTCTGGATATCAATCATAGGCTCTGACTTTTCTTTAGACCATATACTAATAAAATGGAAGTTTTCTCATTTCAAAACGCCCCCTCAAGCGTGTTATTAGCCCAACTGCTTTTAACGGCTTTCAGTTTGTTTTTCGCGGGAGGAGGAGGGGTGGGCAGCCATGGGCAGCTGAATAGAGTCGTAGTGATACAAATGTTTCGGTTTTCGGCCCGGTCTAAGAGAGGGCTCAGTGCTTTCTTTATAGGTCCATGCTCAGTGCACGGCTCCATTAACTTCTCGAGTCTGAGGTTTTTCCTTTTACTTAACATGAAGGATGTTGATGGTTTTAAAGCTCCCATATTGTGCAAATGCACTTTTCCGATGTTTTTTAACATAATTATGGGTCTACGGTGTGCCTACAGACTGCCAAAGTATCAAAAAAAAGAAAGCTCTCTCCTTTTCTCACTCTCCCCTTTTCTGAAACCCTCCACCTCTCCCCCCAATATACTCCAGTCAGAATTCTCCCCGTTTCTGACGTCAAAAACTGGAAAGCCAGAAGCTTCCACTGTGCAGTCCACCCCCCTATTTCTTATTGGTCCACGGCCCCGAGATCCTCTGGAAAAATATTCCTTCACCCCCTTGTTGTTTGCTTGTTGCTATGCGACAAGGTGCCTGTAGTATGGCAAAGCATGATGAATGTTGCATAAGCCAATAATTTATCTTAACCACAGCAGCCTCCTTTTTAATAACACAACGGATAGGAAGCTACTTGTGCTTTTTTTCAAACGGTAAAACTGAAAGAAATGTTTTTATTGGTATTTTTGCCTGACTGGTGTATAGCTATTAGCTTTGGGACAAGCATCGATCGTTTGCTCATTATAACCCATTTAGATTCCCCACAGCAGTCTGACAATGCCTCGTTTTTAGCAAGACAAAGCATTGGAAGGTAGTCAGTGGTTGACACTAACGGTTGCCCGCTTGCCCGGGGCAACTGAAAATAATGTTTGGGCAAGTTGAGATTGCTTCTTGGTTGCCCGGACGGGCAAGTGGATTTTAGAGGGTTTGTCTATAGTCTAGGCTATGTGTATTCATGTGTTTTACAGTCTGCAAAACATTTTTTTTCCCGCTAACTCACACAAAATAGATCGGCTATATTCGCAATTGAGCAGCTGCGCGCTGCAGCCAGCAGCATCACGGTCGCTCTTTCGCACTCGATCTCTCTCTCTCTCTCTCTCTCACTCTCACTCTCACTCTCACTCTCACTCTCACTCTCACTCACACACACACACACACACACACACACACACACACACACACACACAGCCTGTGTGCGCGCAGTTTCGCTGTCTACGTTCCGAAAGCCGGCTCTATCCTACGGACCTGGTTCCGCTATATTCAAAATCCAGAAATCAATAACGTTTGAGCTTGTCGATACCGCTATGGAGTCCAGTAGGCTAGGTCACATTATATAATTTTAAATATCGAGTCGGTTCATCTTCATCTAATTAGGCCTACTTCAGCGTATTATTCCATCACTGGACCGCATCATGGACTGTAAAAGTGTTCTACCGTCTTGAAGAAACTCCTTCAACCCGCTCCGTCTCAAAAAAAACAAAAACTCTAGTCTGCTGAGCCGCTGCTGCTGCAGACGGGCTCCGCACCGTCTCATCATTCATTCAATGCAGCGGTGATCAACAAACGAGAGACTGTAGCAAGTCCCGCAGTTAAAAAATCGGATAGTTTTTAAATGCATATTACAATCTGCAGAATAAGACCTAGTTAGCTAAAAAAAATCGCAAACGGTTCAAATGTGATGTGTTCAGGTCGGCTCAGTAAAATGATTATTAGGCAAAGGTCAATAAAATGACATCATGATGTGTTCAAATGTAACATGAAGAAAATAAGAAATTTGATTTTTTCGCGGGAAGCTTGAATAATAGCCTACAGTTTGGGTAAAAAACTTGTTTTCCCAGCAATATAAACTAAATACTAGGCCTAAATATGGAATTATGACCTGCTTAAAGTCCTATTCTGAGCATCTTATAAGCACTTAAAGCAATAATACCAGTTCTCTTTAAACAAAATAATAGAAAGATATCGATAAAGATTTGGATTGTGGAGTCTTTATAATGGTATCAATATGAATAGAAATGAATGATCCCCCTCCTTACTTACAGTATAACTGAGCAATAGCTTTAACATGGTGGACTTTAATCATTTTATGGCACACAATCACTTTTTGGCACAATGTGACCGTTTTAAATAAGTAAAAAATTTCTGTGGAAGACTGAGTTTTCTGAGCCCCTGGGCAAGGTGCATGGCAAAAAAAGGCCGTTTCGCAATGCTGCAGCAGGACCAAGCGCTTAGTGTAGTGTGTGATGTTATGATATCTAGGCTTATATTAATTGTTGTTCGTTTTATGTGGTCAGGATGAGACTAGTAAGCAGTGTTTGCATTTAAGAGATAAGAGATCGCTAAAATGTATAATTCAATTAGCCTATACTGTATATATCATTGTTTAACAGTTTTTTTGTTTTTTTTGGGCAAGTGAACACAACATTCGGGCAAGTAAAACATTACCTGTACTTGCCCTATGGGCAAGTGCATTTGAAACCTTAGTGTCAACCCCTGGTAGTAGTGTAGTCGTCAAACTTTAAAAATAATTTTTTTCACTGATTTTAGTGATATTTTTAGCAGCTAGCTCCTGAGCTAGCTTTGCAGTAGCCACAGGCACGGCAAAGACGTCATCATTGTTTACAAACAGACAGAGGGCGAGGGGCGGGGGGAGCTCATAGATTGTATCTTTACGAGGGGAGCTGCAGGTCGGTTTTAAAAATAGGCCATCGTGAGATTAGCTGAATAGAGGCATACTACAATAAATGATCTGAAAGTTTTTTTCAGCAAACAATTAAAGAAAAACGTATTAGGGACCACTAAGACCATATAATATGGTGTATAATAGAACAGAAAAGTGTATAATATGGGAGCTTTAAGGCATTTTGGTGACTTTTTAACACTTAAAAGTCGCAGAGGGATTTGTAGTACTGGTTCAGCTGTTTGACGCCTGCGCTCAATAACTCTCACGTACCTATAAAGATGTAACACACGCTATCAAAACAGCGCTAGGTTTAGCTTTCATTAGCTAATAATTGTTGACCAGATGACAAAGGAATCTTCGTTAAGAAATTGTTAACCACTATATTACTTTCCAAAAACGGAGTGTAATTTGAAGATCACATACAGTATAGTGAATCATCGGGGGGGGGGGGGGGGGGTTTAGTGACTTATATGCAACTGTGCTCACTAAAGGCTAAACCCATTAGCTTGCAATGCTACAGAACAAGAATGATTCTACATCCGCTACCAGTCCGCTTGCCGCCCCCTCATTCTTGATAGGTCCATAGTGCCGCTACGTCATACGCTAGGGCGTGCCAGGCTCCCATGACAGCAGTATGGACGCTTCCTTGTTGCTTCTCTGCGCCAATGAGCAGCTATCATAGCAATGAATGGGCGCCATGTTTCAATACGGTGTCCATTTCAAATATGTCCATGAGTTTAACACACAATGACTTGTGAACAAGGATGTTTTGTTTCCCTTTTGGCTAACCCTGTGCAAAATGTGAAACTTATTTTGCCCAACAGGTCAAGGTATATAGGATTAAAATGCAATGACAAGAGCCCAGGTTGGCAATTAGTAAGCTAGACTGACTTATAGCATGTCTGCGGATGGCACTTCTTACTTTTGTTTTTTAGCCGTCCCATTTAATGATATGAGCGTCCTCGCGTCGGACCACAAATGCATGGAATTCGGCTGAGCGAGTCCCTGAGAGAAGGTGTGGATGGATGGCAGCATCCAACTGGCTTGGTCTTATCAGACCATCGTACTTCATTTAATTTGAACAGAAGGTCTGGAATCGCTCAATTGTCAAACGTTAATTTACTTGAAGACGGGTGTCTGTTGAAGTTTAAAACTATTGTATCTAGCCGGGTGGTGTCAGGCTAGCATCCGACTACAAATGAGAGCACATTTGCTAAAGCTAATCCATCACACATGTAACGAGCGCATTCCTGCTATGCTCCCATAAGATGACACACAGGGTTTGACACACACACACACACACACACACAGGGAGAGGGGAGATGCATGGAGCATGACATTCACATGATGCCAATGCCCTTCAGAGATAACACACACACACAATCAGCATGAACCATGTCCGGAAAAAGCAGCAGGCTCTGACTAACTCTTTGTATTCCAACTTTCAACACATAAAAACACATTGACACGACCACACATATTAAGTACTTGGTGGAGAAACTTTTGAACTATCACCCTGTTTCTCTCAGTGCGAGACACAGATCTCAGATGAAAAGCCACAACGAGAGGAGCACAGACCTGAGGGTAATACTACAAAGCAAACTCAACAGAACCCGGCTTTCTTTTTTTGATCTGGTTCAACATAACACATACCCTCGCTCAGAGCTAACCGGTATCACAAAGGAAGTTATCAACCTCTTATGTTGAACGAGGGTTTCAGCTTCAGGCTCTGTGCGCGTCCCCATAAGAGGGGGCGTTTGGCCGTCATTTGTCTCTGCTTCCGCACAGACTGGACTGATCTTGTGCCGCTAACTTTACACTAACGGACTAATTGCGAGCAGCTGACTTTGCTGACTTCACAAGAGTTTGTCAGTCTGAATGATCACAGAACAGCAGAAAACAGAGAGCCGAAAAAAACTCATATTGCAAATAAGGAGAGAGTGGAATGTTGTCAGAAAATTGGGCTACTGAATTGATTAATTTATTTTACAGATCGTTCTCGCAGTGAGAACGATCTGTAAAATAAATGACATTATAAAGCAATTAAAGGTTGAACTCGGATTTAAACAGTACACCATTTAGCCTAGTTGATAATCCCACACTTAAGAATCTGATTTAAGTCTGACACTGTCCCCTAATGAATAGCATAGCCTATGTGGAAAATCACGTTAATTTTGGGCCACATCAAAATTATTACAATTTTGATTTTGATTTAGGCCAATAGCCCTTTATTTGCATCTTATGAATACAATTAAAATAAATAGCCTAGATACAAAACCTGTAGGCTAGTCTGTATTTTCCGGACAAATATGAATCTACTGTGAGAAGCTTAACATGCGAGTCTGCAGCGATGTCCGAACTGTGACAGCTGTCACCTGTCACGTCACAACTGTAATCGCTACTGATGAAAAGAAAGAAGCCTACAGTGAAATAATGTTGCAACCTGTGATTTTATAGAACACTTCATTAAGAGCCAGTGTGTGTAGATCGCCAGGTAAAATCATTTGAGGTGAGAGCATAGAGTAGCGCTGCATACATAGGTCTAGGCTATTTTACATTTTCTGCATCAATAACTATGCATGTGGCAAAAAGCTGCAGCGCGATGTTACAGTTCACTCTAATGTAAGCCTTATGTCACGGCTTCGTTTCGTTCATTAACTTACTGATCAATAAGTTTACTGATTTAACTAGTTTACTCAGTGAGAAGTATCGCTCAGACAATATAGTCAGGTCCGCGCCTCCGCGGGATTTCAAAAGGTGTAGTTTCCTTAAAGGGCAGCGCTCTAAGAGCCGAATTTAAACTCTAACTCTGGAACAAAAACTGGTCTGGGCAGGTTAGCCGTGCAGCCTCTGTTACCACGGTGATCTAGCCAGGTAGAAAGAGAGCCACATTTCGTGATACTGAAAACTCTGGCTTTAGACCGCTTTAGACTCAACAGACCTTGCTCAGCCCTTAATCTCGCTTCGTAGTATACCCCTCTGGTGTTAATTGGAGATTGGCCACACAGGAAGGCTATATGAATGCAATAATTGCTGATTGGTGGCTGCAAAGGCAATTTACAATCTCCGCCTCTAATGGAACACATGTACCATGGGTACTGGTTCTCACAGCAAAAGTGGCATCCAAGTACACAAATATACTGCATATGATTTAGACTCAGTTAACCTGGACATGGTGCTTAGAAATCCCACAAACACAGCCGGTAGAACATGCTTAGGAAAAAGGTACTGGTTGATAAGTTAGGAACATCAGGTGTTGTTTACAAGGGCTGTGCTAAAAAATCATTGCGAAAATATATTGTGATAATTACTTTCATGATATCTTTGTGTCGTCAGCTCCAAAAATAGTTATATGTAAAACAACAAAGAAAAGAAGAGTTTTAAACAGGTAGTGAACTACAACCGCGACTCCAGTATATGTCGCAGCACGGCTAGTTGTCTTGAATTGTCCGCTGAGTTTTCAATATAATGCAATCTAATTAATTATGACCCCCCACAGCGTACGCAGCAACATGTATTTCAGGTCTGTTGTTTACATCTTCAGTTAGGGCTGTGCGATATGACGAGATATATCGTCTGACGAAACATAGACTTCTATCGTTTCATTTTATGCAATATCGTTTATTTCGTTGTGTCACAAATCACACTCTTTATGACACAAACTACTGATGTAGCTCGCAGTTAAGTTACTGTTAATTCAAACTGAACATTTCCTGCAGCTACGCTTCAGATTAAAAGCATTTAAATTGAGAAACGTGAGTTGACTTTTATTTTGAAGCGCACACACAGGAAGGCAGCGCTTGCTAGCCCTGCTGCACTTCCGTCACTGGTACCATGTCTTCCGTGTGGGACTATTCCTCGGTGATAGAATAGAAAAGAAAGCCTATCATTTGCAATAGCTACCTGCGCTCACACCAAAAGCTTCATGAACGTTAGTGGCAGACCCCAGTCATTCATTTTAACTTTCATTTTCGCTACGAAGGGCGACTGGAGCCTTGCCTGCAGCAGTGCCATAGCAACCACTTGGCACACAGGCGTACAGTCTGAAATAAGCCGTGGAGGAAGGACTCCCAAAACATTTACATTGAGGGCTATTTGCACTGAATTGGAAATTATGATATTTTAGAAAAAAAAATTTAAATACACTGAATTACAAGGTGTAGAGAACAGTGCGGTATTGCAGACTTAAATAGCCTACTAAGGTTGTAAGTAGGCCTACAGTATTAAGTTGGACGGTCAGATAACATGAGCATTTAGGCCTACTTTGTTGTATGCTTGAAAATTTGAGTTTGAATAAAAGGAACAAATAATCCAAAAGCTGTAAATACTTTTTATTTGTCCAGTATATAATTCAAAATGTAATATGAGAAAGGCCTTATTTCATTTACAGAAAATATGCTATATCGTGAAATGTATAGTTATCGGGATATGAAATGACCTATATCGGGATATGAGATTTTGGTCATATCGCCCAGCACTATCTTCAGTGAAATATGTGAAATATCGCAATATGCATCTTATCGCAATGTATCCCGGTATATCATAACATGTATCGTGATGGAAGGCCTTGCTGATATACCTAGCTCTAGGGTGGACAGGAACAGTAACATCCTGGTTGCTTATTTTCTTTACCTCAAATTAACGTGTAGAAAACAAATGCTTACCCTGTGATGTGTGGCAGTGTGTCAGTGGAGAAGAGGGCCAGTGGTGGTTTGTCCCGCTCTATGAGCCATATTGTGTATTGCCCACTTTGCTTAGGGTGGAGGAACACAGCCATGTCCAGGCTACACAAACCCTGCTCCCCCCAAAGCCAGGGACTCAGCACCCAAGGACCCCCATAGGCTGAACTGTTCACCCAGTAGAAGTGACCTGAGGGAGAGAGAAACAACTTTAGAACAAGAACAGTGCCACAAACAGGGTGAGGAATATAGAAAGACAATCGGTTTGAGAGTGATTCTTAGATCTTGCTAAATGCAAAAGAAACAAGAATGCTTTAGAAATTATAATCTCATGAACATGATTGTTTGTTGCTGCATGTACAGAAACGAGATGTTTGATGGGCTATGATTTTAAAAAGTTTTGCGTCAATGTCGGAAAGCAGCACTTGATTAAAATGCATGAAATAAAGCTTCTTTGCAAACAGAGCAGTCAATGACATCCCTCGCACACAAAAAAAGAGTGGGTTGTGGTTGAAATATCAAAGTATACTTTTTTCTAGCTCTGATATGAACTATCTTTTTTACTTCCCAACCTTTTGCTCTTGTTTATGCACGAAATTCTCTTGAGGCAAAGAGTTGCGTATGTTTTTGTGTCTGTGTGTGTGCGGGGGGTACGGAAGCACAAAGAATTTGTTGAAAGTTGAAAAAAGGAAACTGCATTTTTAATATGCTCAGGAGGAGTTGTGTTGATGATTGCCCATCATTCCAAGAACTATTCAAGGTAAGCCTGTCCTGATGACACCGTTTACTTTGCTCCTCAGTGTAGGGGGGTCCTGAGGTGTGCTTCCTGTTGCTTTAAGAGTTTCAGAAATGTACTGTATATATAAATATTATTTGACACAGAGTAGATATTCATATATTTTCTTTTATACTTTCTCTCCATTTCCAGACTGCACTCTTGCCTCTAGATAATGGCAACAACACTCAGCCCGCACTCAAACACCCATTTGCCATTAGCTAGGTATGTAAAGTAGTCTGTATGTTGGTACCAATCAGACAGAGGAAGGCTAAAAGAGAAAGACTGAAAATAAGACTTCAGTACATTTATGCCATACATCAGTAATGTGACGCATGGCACAAATGTACTGAAGTCTTCTTTTCAGTCTTTAATAACATTAAATTGTGTCAATATAATGTATCATTAGGGTCAGTCAATCCGTTACAAGAACTTTGAATGTGGGCAAAGAAACACCAGGAATGGTATGACGTGAAGCATGTTGGCGGTGGTGTGGTGGTATGGGGGTGCTCTGCTTGTGACAATGTTGCAGATGTATTCAAAATTCAAGGCACACTTAACCAGCATGACTACCACAGAATTCTGCAGCGACATGCCAGCCCATTGGTTAGTTTAGCAAAGTGGGACTATCATTTGTTTTTCAACAGGACAATGACCCCAAACACACCTCCAGGCTATATAAGGGCTATTGTCTCCGCAATCACCTGACCTAAACCCAATTGAGATGGTTTGGGATGAGGTGGAACGCTGAGTGAAGGCAAAGCTCAGCACCTATGGGAACTGCTTCAAAACTGTTGGAAAACCGTTTCAGGTGGCATTCACCTGAGAGAATGCCAAGAGTGTGCAAAGTTCTCATCAAAGCAAAAGGTGGCTACTTTGAAGAATCTAAAATAGAAAAACATATTCTGGTTTATTAAACACTTTTTGACTACGAAATAATTCCATATGTGTTCCTTTGTAGTCTGGATGTCTTCAATATTAATGTACAATGTAGAGAAAAAAGGTAAAAAATAAAAACCATTGATTAAGAAGGTGTGTCCAAACGTTTGACTGGTACTGTGTGTGTGTGTGTGTATATATATATATTATTATAGATTATTTCCTACGTTTCTTAACTGCCTTGCAAGACTTAAATGTTTAAGCAGCTTAAAAGGTAAAGATAAAAGACAAGTGAATTTGGCATTTCATTTGAAATAAGAGCCAACAGTGGTCTTCATAATAGACATATGCAGAAGGGCCTTGAGTAACTTTTTCTCCCGCCTTTTATCTTTCCTTGATATCCAATGCATTCCCTGACCCCCTGAGGTTGCTGTAGAACTAGTGAATTTGGAGGCCTTCAAATTGGAGTACTCCAGTTAAGCCTCATTTGTTCTCCCTTCCACATTTGCATGCTCCTTACACAGAGGGTCCAGGCAATTTGGCAAGGACAGTCCAAGTGCTTACAACAAGTTTGCTGGCAATGCAGACTGCACACATTTTCTACACACCCAGCAGCACTTTGATATAAAGGCTTTTAGACTCAGCTTGGAAGGGCTTTGGGCCTGAAGGCAGAAACCTATTAACCATTGTTTTTTCAGTCCAAATTAGATGAAGGAATACCTGCTTGGGAGCAATTATCGTCAGGGTATACATTCTAACTGCAAGCTAGATAGGACCTTTAATTCCATTTGCAGGTTTCCGTCTCAGCTTCACCTGTGAATACTGCTGCCTAACAGAGCCTGATGCCCTCATTTACTGCATCAAAAGACCTGGTGCAAATGACTGTCTGCTCCAATGTGTACAGTGCAACATGATCATTGATTGGGGTTTCAAGGAGTACAGACAGAGAGGATGACTCATATTGAAACCAGCTTTGCATAAGAAAATGACAAAAATGTACTTTAATACAAGACATGTAAATGCACAATGACACATGTCTTTTAGATTAGTTTCTTTTAAAGTTAATATATCTATTCTGTTTCATCCTAGACACCAGGACTGAATTAACAAATTAGCTGAATTACTACACTTTCTGGGAGAGGTTTTAACTTAAAACAGTTGTATGACACTCTTGCTGGAAGGAACCGTACCAAAAATAAATAAATAATATTTTTAAGCCACAACAATCTTTTCGTTAATGGACTTTGTTTGGAGGGAATTTGTCATTTGTATGTGATATTTAGCAGAAACCTTTCAGTCCACAGTGATAGTTTTCGGTATCATAAGACAGTATTTTCCGTAAGCGCCGGCCGCCAGCTCGGTGATGTTGTCTTGAATGGGTGAAAGAGGATTCCAGTGGCAACCAGTGAAGCTCTGGTGAATTCCATGCCCAAGAGGGTTAAGGCAGTGCTGGAAAATAATGCTGGCCACACAAAATATTGACACTTTGGGTCCAATTTGGACATTTTCACTGAGGGGTGTACTCACTTTTGTTGCCAGCACTTTAGACATTTTTTTTTTTTTTTTTTTTTTTAACCTTTATTTATACAGGTATATCCCATTGAGTCCAAAGACTCTTTTGCAAGGGAGACCTGTTCCCATTTACACACACATTCATACACCAATAGCAGGCTAACTATCGACATTCACACGAGGCAAGGTGGGTGAAGTGTCTTGCCCAAGGACACAACAACTATGACACAGGTGGCAGGGCGGGGATCGAACCTCCAACCCTTTGATCATCAGCCGACCCGCTCTACCAACTAAGCCACAGTCGCCCACATTAATGGCTGTGTGTTGAGTTATTTTGAGGGGACAGTACATTTACACTGGTATACAAGCTTTACACTGACTACTTTACATTGTATCAAAGTGTCATTTCTTCATTGTTGTCCCATGTAAAGATATAATGAAATATTTGAAGAAATGTGAGGGTACTCACTTTTGTGAGATACTGTATTTATTTGATTTGTACTTGCTCCTACAGTATGTATTTTATGTAAGAGCACTTTATAAACCATAGTTTTTAAATGTGCTATATAAATAAAGATATTATTATAGTGTGTTCTTGTAAAGCTTATACGGTACTCCATTCAGCCTGATACTGATCTTGCACACCATACTGTATTCTCTGCTTCCTTCCATTTTGGGGGGCCAGTCTCCAGGTGGAATTCAGGAGATTGAATAGGTGGGATTTCATGTGGGATAACTAGCTGTTCGTGCCATTTTGTGTCTGAGTGGACCTTTTCCAAATGTTCTTCCAGTTCCTGCTTTGGAGTTTTCAGGATTCCGCTTGTTTCCTTAGCGAAGAGGTCTTTGACAAACTTGAAGGGGTTTTATAGAACTTTGTTCTTGTGTGTTCCTTCCTTAGAAAGTGTCATGATCCCGTTTGGGCTCCTTGGCCTTAGATGTGTTTTCCCTTTTCACCTGTTTTCTGTGTGCTGAGCTTATTGCAGGGGTGGAGCCAGGTGTGCTGGAGTCAATCAACAACATTCACAGCTGCCTTCAATCCTCATCAACTGCTCTACTTATACCCGGGCCTACCTTCCAGACACTGCCAGATTGTAGCTTCTGTTCTCACACAGTCAGTTCACCCTCTCGCTCACCTGTTTTCAGCCATGCTCTGTTGCACGTTTTCCTGGGTAACCCTTGTTTCTCTGCCACAGTTCTCCCGGCCTGACTCCAGCCACCAGCTTCAGCCCTAGCTCTCCAGCACTACTCCTCGGACCTCTCCTGCCTGCCCGCTTTAGCCTGCTTCCACTCAGCCCCCTGGACTTGCCCCGTTGCTCTCTCCCTGGACCCCCATGCCAGCCAGCTTCCCTCCCCGGATCACGGTCCTAACACCCTGCTGGTTTTCTCCTGAAATAAATCTTCTTTTACTTACACTGTCTCTGCGCCTGTGTCCTCCAGACCCAACCGTAACAGTACAATCTGGCCATAAACATGGACACAGCAGAGACGGACTCCCTCCGCCAGGCATTGGCAGCGCAGGGAGTGCTCGTAGGGAAACACGAGCAGACTCTCCGAGATATCTTCTCCACGTTAAGTGGGCTCTCCACCTGTGTTACTGCTATGGGGCAGCAACTCAACGTTGTCTCGGCACACCTCACTCCCCCAGCTCCTGCCGACCCCGGTCATCTTCAACAGGGTCCTGCCTCGGCTCCGCCGCTTCTCCAAGCCCGTGAACCCCGTGTCCCGGCGCCGCAGCGCTATTCAGGTGACTTTGGGGCATGTAGGCCTTTTCTGATTCAGTGCACCTTAGCGTTTGAGCAACAGCCATCTACCTATGTCACAGACAGAGCCAAGATCTCCTATATAATCAGTTTACTCACGGGTAAAGCATTAACCTGGGCATCAGCAGTATGGGAGGGTCAGTCAGCTGTTTGTTTTTCTTTTGCTTTATTTTTGGCTGAGATGAAGAAGGTGTTCGATCACCCGGTGCGCGGCAGGGATGCCACCAAGCGACTCCTCACACTTCGACAGGGTACCCACAGCGTAGCTGAGTATTCAGTAGACTTCAGAGCGCTAGCGGCAGAGACGGGGTGGAATGATGAGGCGCTGCAGGGGGCATTTCTCAACGGACTAGCCGATCCAGTTAAGGATGAGTTAGCAGTTCGGGACGAATCAGCTAGCTTGGACGAGTTAGTGGCCCTAGCTATCAGACTTGATAATCGCCTTAGAGAGCGTCGTAGGGAAAGAGCCGGGCGGTCTCATGACCCGTTCTCCTCCCGTTCTCCCTCAGTTCCTATAAGACACTCCCCAGGTCGTAGCTCCAGTCAGTCCCCTGATTCCTTTGTCCTTCCCTCCTCCTCGGCAGAGGAGCCCATGCAGCTGGGCCGAGCCAGACTTTCCAATGCTGAGCGTTTTCGGAGGATAAATGAAGGGCTCTGCATCTACTGCGCTCAACCCGGTCACTTCCTGAGCTCCTGTCCCCAGCGGCCAAAAGGGGAGTGCTCCCCAGCAACGGTGGGAATACTGGTGAGCAAGATCACATCGGAACCTTTCCCCCAATCTCGCATGCAACTGCGGGCTACGCTCTCCTGGAACCAACAAACCCATTCACTGTTCGCTCTGGTGGACTCTGGAGCTGACGAGAGCTTTCTGGATGCAGACTTCGTTGCCAGAGCAGGTATTGCCACTCGACCGCTCGCTACTCCCCTCAATGCCCAGGGACTTAATGGGAAGCTGCTGGCACGGGTTACCCATCGCACAGAGCCTCTTCGCCTTGTCCTGTCAGGCAACCACCATGAGGTAATACAGTTTCACATTATCTCTTCCCCTCACACTCCCTTAGTTTTGGGTCACCCTTGGTTAAGGTTACACAATCCCCACATCAACTGGGCGACTAGTCGTGTACTAAGTTGGAGTGATTATTGCCTCTCGTCTTGCCTGCGGTCCGCCCTTTCCCCAGCAGAGGGAGCCACTGTGCCTTTAAAGCTTGAGCCTCCTGACCTGTCTGAAGTCCCTGCCGCATATCACAGTATGGGAGAGGTATTTAGTAAGCAACGTGCTCTCTCTATGCCCCCTCACCGGCCCTATGACTGTGCTATTGATCTTCTTCCAGGTGCTCCTTTGCCATCCAGTCGTCTGTATAACCTGTCCCGGCCTGAACGGGAGACAATGGAGACATACATCAAGGAGTCCCTTGCTTCAGGTATTATCCGACCTTCGTCATCTCCTGTCGGGGCTGGGTTTTTCTTTGTGGCCAAGAAGGATTGTTCCCTGCGTCCCTGCATAGACTATAGGGGTCTTAACAATATCACTATCAAGAACAAGTATCCTCTGCCTTTAATTAACTCTGCTTTTGAATCCCTCCACGGTGCCACAGTTTTCAGCAAGCTTGATCTCCGCAATGCTTATCACCTTGTCCGCATTCGGAAGGGTGACGAATGGAAGACTGCATTTAAGAGCCCCCTCGGACATTTTGAATATTTGGTAATGCCTTTTGGTCTCACTAATGCCCCCGCTGTCTTCCAAGCTTTGGTTAATGATGTGCTCCGTGACCTCTTAAATCGCACGGTGTTTGTGTACTTGGACGACATACTGATTTTCTCTCGCTCACAGGAGGAACATGTCCAACACGTGAAGCAGGTGTTACAGCGACTCCTGGAAAACAAGCTGTATGTCAAGGCAGAGAAGTGCAAGTTCCATGTGGACTCCGTGGACTTCCTGGGGTACATCATAGAGCGAGGGCAGGTGAGGGCCGACCCCGAGAAGGTACAGGCGGTGGCACAGTGGCCTCAACCCGTGACCCGGAAGCAGCTCCAGCGCTTTTTGGGCTTTGCCAACTTCTACCGACGGTTTGTCAGGGATTACAGTCGAGTAGCGGCTCCCCTCACTGGACTTACCTCCCCAGCTATCCCCTTCTCTTGGAACCCTGAGGCTGAGGCGGCGTTCGTGGAACTGAAGAGGCGGTTCTCTTCAGCCCCCATTCTCATTCATCCCAACCCGGCTCTACAGTTCGTGGTCGAGGTCGACGCTTCGGACTCCGGGGTAGGGGCGGTCCTCTCTCAACGCTCCCCGGAGGACCAGAAGCTTCATCCCTGTGCCTTCTTCTCCAGACGCCTGTCTCCCGCAGAGCACAACTACGACGTCGGCAACAGGGAACTGCTAGCGGTTAAGCTAGCGCTTGAGGAGTGGAGGCACTGGTTGGAGGGGGTGGAGATCCCTTTTATTGTTTGGACTGATCACAAGAACCTGTCCTATATTCAGTCCGCCAAGCGCCTTAACTCCCGCCAAGCCCGCTGGGCATTGTTCTTTGGTCGATTTAACTTCCAGCTCACCTTTCGACCAGGGTCCAAGAATGGGAAGCCGGATGCCTTGTCCCGACAGTTTGCCGTCGACCACGGTCTCTCCAGTCCCGATACCATCATCTCCCCTGGCTGTGTGGTGGGGGCAGTCAGGTGGCAGATTGAAGCACGGATCCGAGAGGCGCTGAGGGAGGAACCGGATCCGGGAACCGGGCCGCAGGGTCGGCTGTTCGTGCCAAGTGCTGTCCGCTCCAAGGTCCTCCAGTGGGTGCATAATTCCCGTTTCTCCTGCCACCCGGGTGTTAACCGCAGCCTGTCCCTGGCCAAGCGACACTTCTGGTGGCCCACCATCGAGGCTGACACCCGTGCCTTCGTGCTCGCCTGCACTGTCTGCGCACGCAGTAAGTCCTCGCATCAACCCTCCTCAGGTTTGCTCCGTCCCCTCCCGGTGCCTGGGCGCCCCTGGAGTCACATTGGTCTCGACTTCGTCACTGGTCTCCCGCTGTCCGAAGGTAATTCTACCATACTCACCATTGTTGATAGATTTTCCAAGGCTGTCCATTTCGTGCCTCTGCCCAAGCTTCCTACAGCGTCTGAGACTGCTGATCTCCTGGTTCAGCATGTGGTCCGCCTCCACGGGATCCCTGCTGACGCGGTCTCCGATCGGGGTCCACAATTCGTGTCCCAGGTATGGAGGGCTTTCTGTCGTGAGTTAGGATCCTCTGTCAGTCTCTCCTCAGGCTACCACCCCCAGACGAACGGGCAGACGGAGCGGGCCAATCAGGACCTCGAAGCTGCGCTGCGCTGTGTTACTACTCGGAACCAGTCTTCCTGGAGCACTCACCTGCCATGGGTTGAATACGCCCACAACTCCCTGACAAGTGCAGCTACTGGTATGTCCCCATTCGAATGTTCCCTTGGATATCAACCCCCTCTGTTCCCAGCACAGGAGGGCGACATCGCGGTGCCATCTGTCCGGGCCCACCTTCGACGCTGTCGTAAGGTCTGGAGGGACGCTCGCGCTGCCCTGCTCCGTTCCACCGAGCGCAATCGGCGCATGGCAGACAGACACCGGGTTCCAGCACCACAGTTCACATCAGGTCAGAAGGTTTGGCTCTCTTCTAAAAACATCCCACTCAACACTGAGTCTAAGATGCTGTCCCCACGTTACATTGGTCCTTTTGAAATCGAAACTGTTATCAACCCATCCGCTGTCAAATTAAAACTGCCATTATCTATGAAGATTCACCCCACATTCCACGTTTCCCAGCTTAAGCCTGTCTCCACCAGCCCTCTGTGCCCTCCAGCTACACCCCCTCCACCTCCCCGCATGATTGATGATCACCCCGCCTACACAGTCCGGCGGATCCTGGATATTCGCCGCCGTGGTCGGGGCTTTCAGTACTTGGTGGACTGGGAGGGTTATGGTCCTGAGGAGAGGAGCTGGATATCTCGCCAGCTCATCCTCGATCCCTCCCTTATTAAGGAGTTCCACCGGGACAACCCAGGGAAGCCCGGTGGCTCGCCTGGAGGCTCTCATTGAGGGGGGGGTACTGTCATGATCCCGTTTGGGCTCCTTGGCCTTAGATGTGTTTTCCCTTTTCACCTGTTTTCTGTGTGCTGAGCTTATTGCAGGGGTGGAGCCAGGTGTGCTGGAGTCAATCAACAACATTCACAGCTGCCTTCAATCCTCATCAACTGCTCTACTTATACCCGGGCCTACCTTCCAGACACTGCCAGATTGTAGCTTCTGTTCTCACACAGTCAGTTCACCCTCTCGCTCACCTGTTTTCAGCCATGCTCTGTTGCACGTTTTCCTGGGTAACCCTTGTTTCTCTGCCACAGTTCTCCCGGCCTGACTCCAGCCACCAGCTTCAGCCCTAGCTCTCCAGCACTACTGCTCGGACCTCTCCTGCCTGCCCGCTTTAGCCTGCTTCCACTCAGCCCCCTGGACTTGCCCCGTTGCTCTCTCCCTGGACCCCCATGCCAGCCAGCTTCCCTCCCCGGATCACGGTCCTAACACCCTGCTGGTTTTCTCCTGAAATAAATCTTCTTTTACTTACACTGTCTCTGCGCCTGTGTCCTCCAGACCCAACCGTAACAGAAAGTTTCCTGAAGTTCTCTGCTCTTCGCAAGTTTGCCAACCGGCAACCGGCACCTTATATTCACTCCAGGGCGCTCTTCTTCATAGTGGTAGATGATGTTGCCCATCCTTTCCAGCTTTTTCTCTGCTGTGCCCACTTGTTGCTCCAGGATTTCTTTTTAGGTCGTGGTTGAATGTTTCCAACTCACTCTTTGTCTCTGTCAAATATCCAATATCCAGCTGGAGAGTGAGGCTAAAGCTAAAAATATTGAACTATTCCTTTCAATATCATAAATGATAAAGATTAGGATAACAGCTCTCTGCAATACATTTGCCTTATTTAACCTGTTTAATCTTGAATAACAGCATTTTCTATATAGAGTTCCTCTCAATCTTCCAAGCCCACCTTATCAAATTGAAGCCATGCCGATCATTACATTTGATTCAATACAATGATGTGATTTACAGTATCTCACAAAAGTGAGTACACCCCTCACATTTCTTCAAATATTTCATTATATCTTTCCATGGGACAACACTGAAGAAATGACACTTTGATATAATGTAAAGTAGTCAGTGTACAGCTTGTATTATAGTGTAAATTTACTGTCGCCTCAAAATAACTCAACACACAGCCATTAATGTCTAAACTGAAGGCAACAAAAGTGAGTACACCCCTAAGAAAAAATTTCCAAATTGGGCCCAAAGTGTCAATATTTTGTGTGGCCACCATTATTTTCCAGCACTACCTTAACCCTCTTGGGCATGGAGTTCACCAGAGCTTCACAGGTTCCCACTGGAATCCTCTTCCACTCATTCATGACAACATCACGGAGCTGGTCGATATTAGAGACCTTGCGCTCCTCCATCTCCCGTTTTAAGAAGCCCCAAAGATGCTCAATAGGGTTTAGGTCTGGGGACATGCTTGGCCAGTCCATCACCTTTACCCTCAGCTTCTTTAGCAAGCCACTGGTCATCTTGGAGGTGTGTTTGGGGTCGTTATCATGTTGCAATACTGCCCTGCAGCCCAGTTTAAGAAGGTTGAGTGCACGTTTTCAGCGTCATACCAAGAGGTTGGCTTTGGAAAATTGACGTATGAGTGCTGCCAGCATTGCTGCAGGGCTTGAAGGGGTGGGGGGTCAACCTGTCAGTGCTCAGACCATACGCCGCACTCTGCATCATACTGGTCTGCATGGCTGTCGTCCGAGAAGGAAGCCTATTCTAAAGATGATGCAAAATAAAGCCCACAAACAGTTTGCTGAAGACAAGCAGACTACGGACATGGATGACTGCAACCATGTCCTGTGGTCTGATGAGACCAAGACACATTTATTTGGTTCAGATAGTGTTAAGAGTGTGTGGTAGCAAACAGGTGAGGAGTACAAAGACAAGTGTGTATTGCCTATAGTCAAGCATGGTGGTTGGAGTGTCATGGTCTGGGGCTGCATAAGTGCTGCCAGCACTGGGGATCTACAGTTCATTGAATACCAACATGTACTGTGCCATACTGAAGCAGAACATGATCCCCTCCCTTCGTAAACTGGGCCGCAGGGCAGTATTGCAGCATGATAACGACCCCAAACACACCTCCTAACGACCACTGGCTTGCTAAAGAAGCTGAGGGTAAAGGTTATGGACTGGCCAAGCATGTCCCCAAACCTAAACCCTATTGAGCATCTTTGGGGCTTCTTAAAACAGGAGATGGAGGAGCGCAAGGTCTCCAGTATCCACCAGCTCCGTGATGTTGTCATGAATGAGGGGAAGAGGATTCCAGTGGCAACCTGTGAAGCTCTGGTGAACTCCATGCCCATGGGGGTTAAGGTAGTGCTGGAAAATAATGGTGGCCACACAAAATATTGACACTTTGGGCCCAATTTGGACATTTTAACTCAGGGGTGTACTCACTTTTGTAACCGGCAGTTTAGACATTAATGTCTGTGTGTCGAGTTATTTTGAGGGGACAGTAAATTTACACTGTTATATAAGCTGTACACACGCTACTTTACGTTGTATCAAAGTGTCATTTATTCAGTGTTGTCCCATGAAAAGATATAATGAAATATTTGAAGAAATGTGAGGGGTGTACTCACTTTTGTGAGATACTGTATGTCATTTCCACAGGCTTACAACACAATATAACGTTTTTAAGCTGCAGCATTTGTTGTTTTCTTAGTATGACCAATGGACTGTGGCAAATGTGAAAACCATGTTCATGTTTGATTGATTTACTTCAGTTTTTTGTTGTCAGAGACTGAACAGCTTGAAGATCCTATGCTGTGCATGCCATGCTGTGTACTGACGAAAAGACCCTGATGGCAACAGCGACAACATTGCAAAAGAGCAGGAGAATGGAGGACACAGAGCACCAATGCTCGGCAGGGTATTCCCAGCAAAAAAATAAATAAATAAGAGAGAACAATTTAAAGTTGTTGCTGTGCATGACTTAAGATCAGGTGTGAAGACGCCACTAACACAATCTACAAAACCAAAGCATAGTAATAAAAGGATAATAATTCTATAACAACTTCTTTTAAAATCAGTGTTTGGTAGTAAATTTGCTGATCAACCAACAAGGGAACTTGCGTCTTTTATACTTCATCAAACCCATGCCTTCATTACATTTAGTTAATCAATTAGGTAGTAGTAGTAACAAACGTAGTAAAAAAAAACTGAGTGCAATATTACAGTCATCCTCTTAATTACAGTAGTGTATTGTTATACATTTAATAATGTGAAATAACGTGTCTCTAGAAGAGATTGAGGTTTTTCTTTTGAAAATTATATAACTGCCATTTATCTATAACTAGCTGTTACAATTAAATATTGAACAAAAGTGATTTAAGATACAGATGTTTAACATTTGTTAAACACATTTTCAATAAAGACAAAAATACATTGTATAATCAACAGTGTTATTAAAAAGACTGCACTGAGTTAGACATATTGATTATTTCGCTCTCACCTTCAAAGACACTGATCTTTGATAGTTAAATTCCATGTCAATGGATAAAAAAAAAATCAATTAAACACCAAAACATTTTTCACAGCAACCGTATCAATCCTTCAGTGCCTTTATTGCATGCAGTGTTTCCCCCACGTTCATATAGCAGCGGCCATATTTAAAAAATTTAAATCTTTATTTATTTATTTTTGCCGCATGCCGAAACGGCAGACTCCATATTCGGACGACGGTCTGTAGTCGGACCGGTGTGTCCTGGCCTTAAGGGAGACTAGGGGCAATTGGAACATCTCAAATTGTACCAATCAGAAACCGGAAAAAAGAACCATGAAATTAATAATGAAAATGGCCTCGTATGATCCCTCTCTGCTGCCAAAGGACAAACTGATGTCTCACACTTATAACGTTTATAAAGACCTATCCAGGTATCTCCATTTTTTTTCTATTAACAGAATTTTCCAGTCTTAACCTGTCTATTATCTGTCTAGTTAAAGGTGAAGTAAGCGATTTATTTATGTTAATATAAGTGTTAAATCACTCTTTATTCATACAGTGATCACTTACATAATGTGCGCGTTTCATAAAGCCGATCTTTCAGTCAGCTGCTCTGCATGTAATCGGCAAATAAACTTATTGGAGGATACCGAAATTTATATCCAATCACAAGAGAGAACGCTACAAACCGACACCCGTCTCACTCATAGACTCACTGCCGGTGCACGCCAGAGCGACAGATGGGTGAATGTTTATGCGCCTACAATGGCGGAGCAGGTAAAAATCCTTCCCAATGTCTGTTTTGATGGTTTTTATCATGTATTATCACACTTGTGGATCTGAGATGATGCTAGATAACTCGCTGCTTGAAGACCGCAGTGCATTAATGTGGTGACTTAGGGACGAGCGAGGGGAATGCTAACTGCAGTAACTGACAGGAAGTTAGCTAAAAGAACCATTCTGCTTACAGCACCTTTAAGATAACAATTTTGAGTTTAACATTTGAAATATTTGTAAAGCTGTCTTACAATTGAGCCTGTCTCCACCCTAATCAGTAAGAGCTTTGTTTCGATATTATTCATTATAAATTAACGGTTGAAGGCGCTGCCTGCAGCTCGCTTGTGTCTCTGTGAGACATCAGGAGATACCCGTTCCCATTTTAAACAAGGAAAAAAGTGTACAGTTCTTTGTTTTCAGAAGAAAAAACTTTCCAATGAAAACTTTCCGTAGCAAGGACTAGCTGCTGCTCAAAATAAATACAAAGCATAAACATACAAATGCTTCATAATTTCATAAAGAAGCAGATCGTGATCTTGCATATTATTGCTTTCCAAAGACTCAAAAAGCTGCCTTCATAATGCCTGCAGTGGGCTTTTGACAATATTTATGTTGATGCGATGCAGTTAGACAGACACAGGGATGGGGAGTTGAGACAGTGGCTTGTTAACACTGTGTAATGGTGCCAGTGCCAAGAAAAGCAAACAAGCAAGTCAACAGAGTGTCTTTGTGGTGATTTAAAGACGGTTAGCATTGACTTCAGCCTGAGGCACAAAGTGTTTGGGCCCAGAAAGCTAACTGATTGAATGGCATTGTTTATAGAAAGAGGTGATACAACAGCGGCAACTAGTGAATTATGCCACGATCCATGCACTGGGCTGTCAGCCACTGCTTGGCTGTTCAATCACAACAGATGCACAGAAGAAGTCAACATAAGTGAGGATTTGTCAACACTGCCAATTGTATTGTGTATAATAATACAATTACTCTTTTTTCCTTGCCCTATTATTTCCTACGAGAAATCGTCACTTGCAAAATTGACCAAAGTCAGAAGGCTTGCTTTAGCTTGAGTCAATTCACATAATCCATGAACAGTTTGCGAAGACAAGTTGCTGCCTTGAAAAAAATATTTTCACATAAAACATGTATTGTATACTTTTTAGGGGTGGGAATCTCTTGGCACCTCACGATTCGATTCGATTCGGATTCAGGGGTCAACAATTCGATTCAAAATCGATTCTCAATGCATCCCGATGCAATTTTTTTTTAAGTACATACCCTTGTGTGATTTTCAAAAATATATTTATATACGCACCTGTGTGTAAAAACTAAACCGATTCAATTGAATTTTCTTTCTACTCTTGTAAATCATGTTTTTATAGGATTTCTGTTCTATTATTTTCTATGTCATTTCAACACATTGTGCAAAAAGTATGGCTTGGAATTCAGCTCTCATACAAAAACGTAAACAGAAATATAGCCGGGTATGGGTTTGCTGCTCTCAGCCCGTTTGTGACCACTTTTGTTAAAAACTCGCAAGTGTATGGTGTGCATGCGCAGTGGCGCAGGAAGTACTAGTATTCACAAATCGGATTTAATTTATTTAATTTTTTTATTTTATTCCGATTATTAATTTATCTGAATTGATTAAGAATCGTTCGAGAGAGAATCGCGATGCATCGAAGAATCGATTTTTTTCTAATATTTTTACTACGAATGTCATTAGGCACTGAAGCATGCAGTTACCTCGAAATACCCATTTTAATTTTCTACGACAATTTTCTTCATGATCAATGCAGATCAACTTTCAATATGTAATAATTGCAACAGGAACGATTGTTAAATAATAGTTACATATAATGCCAAAAAGCAAAACACTTGCCCAGCGCTGCAGAGACATGAGTTGACCTACAGCAGCTTAGTTCAGCATTCAAGGCAACACTGGCAGTCTACGCAAGTCGGAAGCCACTGAAGCTCCTCGCTAGCACTTGAAAAGTAATGGCTCGCCGTGTGTGTGTGTGTGTGTGTGTGTGTGTGTGTGTGTGTGTGTGTGTGTGTGTGTGTGTGTGTGTGTGTGTGTGTGTGTGTGTAGAACACAGTACAGGTTACTCTGTAGATCTGAGCAAAGTACCGGAGAAGAGGGCTACAGACAGCAGACCTGTCACACATTTATATATGCACACTGAGCAATACCAGTTTGCCACTTACAAATACAGGCAAACTTTGATTTGCACGTCTATATTTGGTCTTAAAACCAACATACATCCTTGCCATAAGCCCACTCCTATATCTTCTATGCAAGTAGCTGTATTTGGCTTCATTTTCAACAGCACTGTATCTTATGTTCCATACAAACTGAATTAATCTTGTGCCATGTTATAGTGTAAGTTATCAGAAAGGCTGTACTGTTGTTAACCACAAAGCAATTGAGTTAGTCTTTGAACACAGCAATAGACAACACACACACTGAAACAAGGGATTAGATAGGATTTGATGTTAAAGGAAAAGGGTGCAAAGAATTAAATCTGACACTGTGAGAAAGACAATTCTTGTCACAGTAGTTGTTTCCCAGAATTATTTTTTGCACAAGACAAAAACTTATCGTATATTGATTATAAGCACTGTGTAAATACCCTGATCTATATCACTGATTGCACAAATAACACCATCGATAGCAGTAAAGACAACACATTTCCCTAATAATAAAAGTAGACAAAGTAAACTTGAAATGCTAAATCAAGGCAATAACCATACATATTCCTGAGTTTAGTTGCTAACTTAATCATTGCATTGTTGTTTTGATTGGTTGTGTGAAGTTGGTATTTTTGAGCAGTCAGAGACGACCTATTCACAGTCAAAAGTCCCACAAGATTATCGCTACCTTTTGGGTCTGACAAGTACCCTTGTCTATGTCGAAAAAATTATACAGTTTACAAGCACTGCTGTACTTCCAAACAGTGTGCTCCTATAGAAAGTCAAACAGTAAACAATTTCAATAGGAAGGTCATCAAAGCGCTCCGATAACCTCTCGCTCACCCGGGAATGACTCAGAACAAACTTAAAGTATGTCATAATAGTATGGCCAAAAAAACACTGATTAAAGAGGACCTATTATACTACTTTTCTGGTCTTAATTTCTTGTTTTACACTGCTATAGAGCAACCTGACACGAATCACATCACAAAAAACTATGTAGATTTTCGGGAAGCTCTTTCTCTTATTTTGGCGATCCAGCACGTCCTGTCAACACTTGAGTGTGTGTGCTTCGGCCATCTCCGCTCCCTCCGCCTGTGCTTCGGCCATCTCCGCTCCCCTCCCCCCCCTCCTGCAAACCCCACTCCGTTGTGATTGGTTACCTTCCTTCCGGAACACTTTCAGTGGCGGGAACCGCGAGAATGGACCTATAAGGGCACGAGGCAGACGCGAACAGGGAAGTGACAGCATTACTATACATGGAAACATCCGCGTGGTGACGACACCAAGTTACATGCGACGTCACGAAGTTACAAAGCCTCAAACCGCTTTGAACACGTGACTTCTCGACTGGCTAGACTAGTGTCAAGTGCTCTGCACAGACACCCCAGACGGTCAGCAGGGAATACGTCGAAATGCATGTAAGTCATTATTTGATAATTTAGTATGGTTAAGCATGACTATAAATCATCATAACAACGTTTATAGGTCATAAAAGTCAAAAAGCATCATAGGTCCTCTTTAAAGTAATGTACTTAAAGGGTCACATACTGACTAGACAGTGACAACAAAAAAGATCTTCAGAGGCAGGTTCAGGGTATGGGGCGGGATTGGTTTTGCACAAGTTACAGTCTCGCCTGGCAATTGGGCTCAAGATCCAAGGGGTGAGGGAAATATATAATGGCGCTTTTCCACCGCACATGTAGCTCGACTCGACTCAACTCAACTTGGTTTGGTAGCAGCACGGGTCGTTTTCCACCGCAAATAGTACCTCCTGAACGTGGGCGGGGTTGTCGTAAGGGGCTGAAAGCCTACTCCGGAGCAAAGTAGCAAAGCAGAAATTACGAGCAGTTGTTGCACTATTAACTGAACCAACCGCCAAAAACACGGATGAAAAATGTTTAAGAAATACCCCCCTTGTATCTGTTTGCTAAAAGAAGTAGAAGAATATTGCTACGGGCCATTAAAAGGGATGGTTGTTGTCCCGATGTGTGACTCTGCCACACAGTCAGCTGTAGGGATGCGTCACGTACATCCCTATGCACGTAAACACGGGCATGATAAAGTTGACTGTTTAGTGCTTGTTTCAGGACACGTGTTTTCAAATGCAAGCCGTGTCTCAGCCTGAATTTTTGATTGAGGTAATCAGTTCAGTCCGAGGCTTGTAATGTAATCGCTCGCTATCACGTCTGTCCCAGCTGGCTACTATTTAGCCTAGCTGCTAGCTGCCCTACATGTCTCCTCTCGTATGTTAAAGTAACTTCCCCAACAACCAACACTGGGTGAGCTTAGCGAATATATGGAGAAAAATTTGGATCTGTGATGCAAATCAAATGAAAGAAAGCCAGAGTAGGCTGCACGCGGTGTAAATACACTCAAAAGTCCCGGAGAGTTGGGGAGAATAAACAACAGAATGAAGCCGGTAGTCTCTGGCCAATCAGAAGCGTCGGCAGACCACTGATTGGCCAGACAATAGTCTCTGGCCAATCAGTGGCCGGCCGTCTGCCGACGTCACCTTTTAGCATCTGCTCAGCTCGCTTGGAACCTAGAGCGAGGCGATACCAAAAAAGCAGCCGCTACCAGGTACCAGGTACCATGAAATTGCGGTGGAAACGCCAAAAATGCGAGTTGAGTCGAGTCGAGTCGAACTGATACCATGCAGTGGAAAAGCGCCATAAAGAACTGGGACACATAGTGCCTTTGTAGCCGAGACAAAAAGGAATTAATACATAAATTAGTAGATCCTTCGAGCGGAAAAAGCACCGGAGTGTTCATGGGGAAAAAAAGAATCCCTCCAGGCAGCAGATATCCATCCAGTTAAAGTAGCATTCATGAAGTCTGCAGGAAGGTAGATAAGATAAGCTTGCGATTACTCCCCAAGCAGATGCCGATAGTATAAATCTCGGACTGTACTCCCTTAAGGCTAGAATATTGTTTGATTATGGAACATTAGACAGATGCTTGTAATACATTCCATTAGGGACTTTTTAACATTATTTTCTTGCACCCTTGTCTTTTCCCTGGAGAAACAGAGAAAATTCTCTTGTGTACATGCTCCTCTGAAAAAAGCGGGCAGTCTGCATTTTTGTGTGAATGTTTAATTAATTTACCCTGATAAGAATGAATGTGTTTTGTATGCATGAGAGTGCCACAGCTCTACCTGAAGGCAGTTTTTTGTGCCTCAGTTGTTGGTTTATGAGTATGTGTTATGGTGCAGGAGAGCTGACGAGGGACCAGCTATACTAAGGGTCAGCCAGCCGGGTGGCCGGCCGGCAGCCTCTCACATTTGTAAAGGGAGTTGATTGATCACACTCCACTGGGGAAAGTCAACACTTCCTTTCCCCCATGCCAACATCTCCTGTCTGGCCCACTTGCAGTAAGCAATCCCATAGCGCTCCTTAACAAGAAGCCTGGAAGCACAACGGCAGGAACCACAGCCAGGACCCACAATGAGCAAACCATGTCTGTGAGATTGCATTTGCTGTGTGTAACAGGCCAACCCGATCTCACGGTAAGGCGTGTAATACACACGCGTGGACCGGCGGGTCTATTACACGCCTTGCCTGACCAGGGCGTGTGAGTTACACGCGCCCTGGTTAAGATGGCCGCCGCGGTGGCCGCCGCGGCGTTCCGTCAATGTTCTATCTATATTCTAACCTCTCCCTGTCCCCTTGCCCTAACCCTAACCGTCAATGTTCTATCTATATTCTAACCTCTCCCTGTCCCCTTGCCCTAACCCTAACCACCTACGCCAGGGCGTTTGTCTCCGGGGCTGCAGCTGGATAGTATCCTCCGTTCATTTAGACGGGCGGGGTGCGGCGTGTAACTCACACGCCCTGGTTAGGCAAGGCGTGTAATAGACCCGCCGGTCCACGCGTGTGTATTACACGCCTCGGCGTGATACCGGGTTGAACAGGCTGAATGTACTCTTATGTCCAAATGATTGAATTTGTGTCTTCTAATTGTGTGCATAGAAAGTGCAATGCATTTAGATAAAAAAAGCACAAAATAATATTGGTTAATTACTGAAGAAGTGTGCAAATATTTAAAATGTGCTATGCCCATTCTGTTGTCTCATTTGCTGTGTTGTAGGGTTTAGTGATGGGGCAAACCTTTCCTAATGGCAGTAGTTGTTTGGGGATAGATAGAGAAAGTTGAAAGTTAAGATAGTAAAAAAACACAAAAAGATGATAAAAAGTACATTCTCGAAAGATTGTAGAGAAGCATGTTTAATTATTCTAATGTTATATAGAGAACCAATTATGAAGAGGTCAACATTCTTTCACACATATGTGCAAACATTTCGTAAAGTTTGACCCATAAAGATGTTCATTATTGTAGGTGGTGCACTGGTCTAACATTTAATAAGTCAAACTTACTTTTTCCCCCTTCTTCCTTATTGTTCTTGTTATATTATACATTTGGACAAAGTTGTTACATTCTGCACCAACCAACTATACTAAGCAGTATTTGCCTTAGCGTGAACATGCCGATGTGTATATTGAACGGTAAATTTAAGCTCTGCCTGCAAAAAAAACGTACACAGACTCTAAAACCACCATAGGTTGCAGTTGTTACATGCATAATACATGGTGGGCCAGTGGTGGACTAACAGTAAGGGTAAATATGAGTCATGAGCACTTATGTGGCGAAGTGGGTAGGGCGGCCGTCCACTGGATTGCAGGGTCGGAGGTTCGATCCCCCGCTACCCCCCACATGTTGAAGTGTTCCTGGGCAAGACACTGAACCCCACATTGTTCCCGATGGTTCAGAGAGCACCTTGCATGGCAGCTAATGCCATCGGTGTACGAGTGTCTGTGTGAATGGGTGAAGGTGATAAGAAATGTAAAGTGCTTTGGGGCTCAGAAAATCGGTTAAAAAGTGTTTTATAAGTCAAGTCCATCCATTTACCATCAACCATCAAATATGTGGAGCTATGTAAGTTAAAGTAAGGGAAGCATATGTTAAGACAGTAGTAGACAGTTATTCAACAGTAATTCCACGGGGAAACAGCTGAAACCTGACAAGAATCCATTTAATCTTTTGTCTCAGTCAAAAAAGGTTAGAAACTGATGCCAGGTGCAACCGAGCAAACAAACACAGACAAATACGGCCCTAATATGACACTTCTTAAAATATCTAATAAGCCCAATTTCCAATGTGTCAGCTTTGCACAATACATTAATTTAATACGATTGAAATTATGGGTTCCACAATATTATCCTGAAATTTTGGTAAAATAAATGTAGATATATATTTCTTTCTTCTGGCACTGGTGTCTTTAACACTGTCAATGCTCTCATTCCACAACACGCTGATACCATAGAGACTCCTGCATGCACCTGCTGGTGCTGAGGTAGTCGGTGAGGACTGAGGAGTCTGGCGTAATTTAAAACTATCCTGTCACAGAATGAAATCAAGTGCAGGAGCACTCAGTCATGCTCAACAAGTCCCTCTGTTTATCAGATGGCATCCATCGCTTCATGCTATGGGTGACAAACGCTCACACATACAAACACAATGGGAGGCATGCTGAGAGAGGCGTGTGGGTTTACAGCATGCATGAACAGGCAAACATTAACACTCACGCTCTAACACAAATCACCCACTTTTTCTCACACTTGATTTATACTCAAGTCAATTTATTGAACCCAAAGATATATTTTCCAGGAGGAGTAAACAGTAAACACTCTCGTGTGCATTGCTCACAGCCTCAGATCCTAGGAGATTAGTGGACTGGTCAAGAGGTCGTGTGTGTGTGCTTGTGTTTGCAAAACACAGATTGCTTGTGGTGATGTCCTGTATTGATGCAGTCACTGAATTATTTAAGCGCTGGATGGTCACAAAATACAGTACAGACTAAAACAACTCCACATCAACAGATTCAGTGAGCCCCTTCTCAACTGAAATAAAATGAAAGGCTCTTAAAAAGAAATTCATACATAAACACATTCCCTTCAAAAATGCATTTCCAACCATTTGTACATGCATGGAGCACAAAGCAGCATTTGCGAAACACACACACGCACTCACACACACCAAAAGCTAATTTAATTAGCTATCCTGCCAAACAGGCGCTTCTTTTAATTACTGCAGCAACGTCTCTCACAGCTTGCAGAATATGAAACTCACTATGGATTTCCTTAACTAATGACAGTGTCACATACTGTATGATGATTATAATGGATTATAGGTAAAGAATAGAACCAGTCAAAACCTGCATATGTATTTCCAGACAATTCGCTCCTAGAGATATAAAACACAGTGTACAAATCCACCATTCCCTCTGAAGCAAGCCAAGTCAGACCATATTCACTTAACATGCTGTAATGTACAGTTTTTAGTGAGCTAACTCTTTTGTTAAAAGATAAAAGATCATAATAGCCGATATTACAATACAACCCTGTCTCAGGGCCGGCGGTAGCCAGGGGCCACCCAAATGTGGGCTGTGCCCACCCAATATATATATATATATATATATATTTTTAGGTGGAAGTCCAGACCCACTATCGGACGGACCTGTTCATTCGCTGTCCAAGAAAATGTCAAATAACATTTAGAAAATTAATTAATACTAAAGAATATACCATTACCATGCATTGCTTCTAATTGTATTATTGGGTGGGCAGGACAGCCTGCCTCCAAGTTACCCACCCGCTTATAGTGGTCACTGGTCAGCAGAGCCGGCCCGAGGCATAAGCAAAGTGAGCGGTTGCTTAGGGTCCCGACTGCCAGGGGGGCCCCCCCAATTTTTTTTTATTGTGTGTTTGATTAGTATTATTAAGAAGTATTATTAAACCCCTAACACACCTCTTTAACCTATCTTTTCAAACAGGAATGTTTCCTTCTAACATGAAAGTAGCTAAGGTTATACCATTACATAAGAATGGTGATGAACATTCATTTACTAATTATAGACCAGTCTCACTTTTAACACAATTTTCTAAAATTCTGGAAAAGTTATTCAGCAATAGACTTGATGAATTCATTACTAAACATCAACTTCTGTATGACAGTCAATTCGGCTTTAGAAAGAATCATTCCACCGCACTGGCCTTGGCTGAATCGGTAGAAATTATTAGTAATGCTGTTGATCACAAATTGTACTCTATAGGAATTTTCTTAGACCTCAAAAAAGCATTCGACCCTATTAATCATGACATCCTTCTTAATAAACTGGAGAATTATGGCACATTTGGCACATGACTGGGTCAGAAGTTATTTACATGACAGGAAACAATTTGTGAAATTAGGGGAGTTCACATCGACATGCTTAGATATTGTTTGTGGGGTCCCTCAGGGGTCAATCTTGGGGCCGAAATTATTCCTGCTTTATATAAATGACATATGTAAAGTGTCGAAAGTCTTAAGGTTAATTTTATTTGCTGACGACACAAACATCTTCTATTCGGGGAAAGATCTGAATAATATGGTTGAGATCGTAAACATTGAATTGACTAAGTTACATGGGTGGTTAAACCGAAATAAGTTATCACTAAATTTCGAAAAAACTAAATTCATGATGTTTGGCAGGAGAGCATCAGATGTCGCTGTAAAAATCAAGGTAAATGGGATTGAAATTCAAAGGGTCAAGCAACACAAAGTCCTAGGGGTAATAATTGACGATAAATTAAGCTGGAAACCACAAGTTAGCCATCTCAGGGGCAAAATAGCCAGGAGTATTTCTATACTTTGGAAAGCACAACATTGTTTCAATCAAAAGGCCTTACTTGTATTATACTGGAGTTTAGTTTCCCCACATCTGCATTACTGTGCTGAAATATGGGGAAACACTTACAAAGGTACATTGCACCCGTTGGAGATTCTTCAAAAGAAAGCAATACAAATTATTTACCAAGCCAATTACAGGGCACACACTAGGGATGCACCGAACATTCGGCCACCGAAAAAGTTCGGCCGAAAATGGCAAAATAAGTCATTTTCGGTTTCGGCCCGAAACAGTTAAAAAGCCGAACAACAATACCGAAAATTGGCAAACTAAATGACACAAAGGAAATATATTTTTATAAAGAGCTGCGCGCTTGTAAACCAGGAAATGGCAGTAAAGATAGACGTAACCGTGTATGCGAGTCCATTGCTGTGTCTGAAATCGCGCACTTCTGTACTTACACTTACTTTTTTGAGTGCACTTTGCGCAAAACCGGAGAGTGTGCCAAAATGCAGTGCACTGTAAGTTCCTCGTTCGTGCACTCAAAACGGTCTAAAACTTGAGTGTAGAGCGATGGACACTTTCCACACTCAACGGCCGCCATCTTGCCTACGTAGCGGAGAGGACGGGACATTAAAATCAAAATAGAGGAGCTTGAAGCAACTGTGGAGACGGACGCGCTCTACAAAAGTCAAATTACACATTTGTTTAGTTTTTCCGTACAACTACACTGTTTAAGACTGTATCCGACCGTTTAAAAAAAAAATACCACCGAAGAAGAACCTTCAAAATGCAAAGTCATTTCCGGTAGGTGCGCGACGGCAGTTTGGACAGTGCACTGTAGAAATGAGAGCACTGCGTCTATAAGTAAGTGTACTGTAGGGATAATAAAGTGCACTCAATGTAAGTGCACTTACATGAGTGCGCGATTTCAGACACAGCACATGTCTCTTTGTGAGCGCGCAGCAGGAGCAGTTTGGTGCGTGCATGAAAATGTCAGAGTCCAGTGTGGGAGCATTTTTTCAAAATGGATGAAACACGGCGCAGACAGTGCAATGCTTTCTGCAGCATAAAGTTAAAACGCTCATCCAAGACTGATGTTTAATCACCATAGAAACACAAAAGCCTTGCGCGAGCGAAGCAGCGATTCACCCGGTGAAACTCTGTGACAGTGTGACAGTTGGTAACGGTGTCATTCACAGTGACACCTCGCCGGTGAGGGCCGCTGCGCGAAAAAAACTTTAGTTTGACAGCTAAAATGATAACCGGAGATAACCTGTCCGTTAACGCTGTTGGGGGAAAAGGCTCCTATGGTCTGATTGCATTTCTCGAGCCTGAATACAGCGAGCCGCCTCCCCCCGTTAGTTTCAGTCTACAGACGAAAAAGTTACAATCACCTCCTAAGCATGGACATCGTTTAAAGCCTCTCATTGTTATGATCAGGGCTTTGAAGCAAATTCTGAAGTCTGAACATTACGGTGGGAGCTGTGGTGCAGCTTTTTTTTTAGAGCAACTCAACCTGCACTGCACTGCAAAAAAATTAAAGAAGGCAATAAGTCGATCTTTTTGTAGATTCATCCTCATATAAGTCAAGGTAAAAATCAGTGAGTGGTTCACAAATTAATTCCTAGTAAAATATTAATTTTACTCTTAGATTTGAAGGTTTTACTGTTTATGTATTTATTTAGGGTGGCGTTTTAGTTGTAGGCTATGTTTGAGCAGAACATTTGGGAGTTAATGTATGCAATGTTGAAATAATTTACTAAATAATAAACAAAAATGCAAAAGCCTCTTTCGGTATTTGGTTTCGGCCTTTCGGCGAACTGTTTAATTTTATTCGGTTTCGGCCAAGAATTTTCATTTCGGTGCATCCCTAGCACACACACTAATAACTTTTTTATTGAAGGTAGAATTCTCAAATTACGTGATGTGGTAAATTACCACACAGTACAAATTATTTACAAGGCTTCAAAAAAAACCCTTCCTAACAGTTTACAAGTAATGTTTGAAGACAGAGAAGTTTCGCATGATTTAAGAAGAAAAGGTAAATTCACTGAGAAAAATATACGGACCACACTTAATCCTTTTCGATTTCTGTAAATGGTATTAAGCTGTGGAATGGACTTGATGAAGTTGTCACAGGGAGTTGCAGTTTGCGCAATTTCAAAGCAAATTATGTTTCAAAAATTATTGAAAATTACAGACTAATAACCTGAGCACAATGTCAATGTCACTTTCATAACAAAATTGTAACGAATAATACAGGCCAGCAGACAGACTTGTTTTTGAATACTTTTGCAGAAGTGTTTAGACTACCAGTTAAGAAATGGAACAGGCCAAATACAAGGCCACTTCACACTTTATACACTTGGCATTGTCACAGAAAAACTGAACTGTGCTGAACTGATCTTAAAAGCTGAAGCAATTAGATTAAAATTGACTGTGTATTGGACTGCAGATTCTTAAAAAAAATGTATATGTGTATATATATATATATATATATGTATAAAAACATTTTGTTTGTTTTATTTTTATTTTCTGTAACTGTAACTGTGTATCTGAATCCGAATTTGATGAAAATGGGGGCGGGACCTGATAAGCCTTTGGCTTCTTCCGTCTCCCTTTGGACAACACAAAGTATGATGTATGAATATTTGCAAGAGAAAATTGTGTATTGTGTGGAATTGTCCGAAAAAATAATAAATAAATAAATATCAACATCATATTATGTAAATGTGAATTATCATACAATAAAAGGAATACAATGCTTTGGTAGATAGTTAATATCTTAATAATTTAATCAGTTCATCTGGGAGGTAATCCGAGGTTAACTGATCACGTCACGTTCAAATCCATGGCATGCACAGTGTGTATTGAGTTTATTTAAAAATATCTGAAAATGGGGCTGCCCTCAGTTGCCCATGCACTGTGTATAGTCTAGGGCTGTCCCGAATGCCATTTTTCAGGCTTCGAATATTCGTTGGTTTTTCCGAGCGAATATTCATTCCAGAAAAACACACCATCAAACACAACATAAAAAAAAATTTAAAAAAATTAAAAAAAACGTTAATAATCCCTATATACTCCCTGGAAACGATTTTGACAGTATCTGCATATTTTGTTGAAGATTTACGCCATCGGAGGTGAAGTAATGGATGCGCTATGACAGTTAGTGATGTAATATCCTCCTAAATGAGCAATACTACTACTACTACTACAATATTACTAACTTTTATATCCAAATATAAAATTATTTGATGACATTATATTACAGTACAAAAAAAATGTTGAAAAAAAAAAAAAAAAAAACGAAGCTCCGTATACTAATTTAAGCTCCGAATACAAATTTTCCGAACGAGTATTCGAATATTCAAATAATTCGGGCCAGCCTTAGTATAGTCTTTAGTCTATTTCAGCCTCGTCTGTAGAAAAAAAGATAACTGGACAACAGAGTTCTTCTGCTTCGTTCCTCTCACTGCATTTAAATGAATTCATTATATTACAGAAAAATATGTCCCGTAAAAGAAAAAGAGCACCAAGCCCATCCCAGAGGACCCTGCATAATATTTTATTTCAAATGTATATTTCTATGGAAAATCCATGTGTCTTTCTTCAATAGCTTCTAATTCATCCGACCCAGTGTCTCCAAATTATTTGTTCACACAAAATTCCTCAGATTTTGCCCAGTCCCAAAGCTTTCTCTTCAATCAGCTCAGGCTGCCTACAATTAATACTGCAATCAAAAAAAGATACATTATGTTGTATATAATGTATATTATATGTTATTCATAAACATTTTTGAAAAAAAACATGCAAGAATCAAATCTCCCACACAGCAACACTCAAAGTTTATTTGCATATTGTGTTCTACACAATTCACAGTAAATGTGCCAAAAAGCAGACGCAGAGATCTTACAAGGGCAACAAAAATCTTCGGTCTCTCTGCCCAGTGTGCCCACCTAAAATTTCTACAGGCCCACCCTAATCTAACTGTCTAGAACCAGGCCTGCCCTGTCTGATCAAAATTACGTTCCCAGAGAACTATTCGGCATTCTCAATTACGTTTGGCTGACAAACGTATTTTGTCCGTGATTACATTTTAATGAACATATTATAACACCCTACTTTATGTCATTTATTTACCTGTCGGATTATGTTTGGTTGAAATTTCAATGTCAACATACAACACACTATTGTCATTAAGGCATATTTACCTCTCGGGGAACTTTTGATTGTATGTTATTAGTCCTACGTTTTATATAAAACACAGGCTATTTCAGTCACAAAGAGGATAAATCAGCTGCTGACGAGTGGCGAGTGTAGGAGCGGGGAGACGGGCCATTTATTTATATTTTCATATGCAACTGTAGTCAAAGCTGGAGGTGTGCGATGTCTGGGCGGCTGCCTGGACTACACAGCACTTCAGTATATGAATCTGTTCATATTTGACTTCATTCATTCACTGGTTAAGGGGCTTTATATCAGGTCCCATTATCAGGTCGGCAATCGACGTTCTGACATGATGGCCCCGCCCCCTGCGGTCCAAAACAGCACAACGAAAATGATAAGAGGTAAATAAGTAAATAAGCAAAATCAAAGATAGCACACACACACACAGCTGACAAGAGTGCTCCCTCCCTCCGCCAAGTTTTTCTCCCAGAGCAAATTTTTGTTGTCAAGGGTTGCCACGGTGACACAAATACGTCACACTTCAGCTAGCAAGTGCATAAACATATGTTTTGAAAACATTTATAGCGAGAAATACATCAGAATATCATTATATTTGGTCATTTGAAGTATCTGATCTCTATTTGGTTAGTTATTATGGTGGTTTGCCGACGTATTTACCTCCATTGCTATGTAATCCTACATTTCCCATCATCCTTTAGGGCTGGGTGGACCCGTTCGACTCCTATCAGAGTGTCTGCCGTGAATTCAGGGCGCATTCCATTTACAATTCAGGGCCTCCGCCGTAAAACCAAGTCAGACACATTCATACGGCTGACACTTCCGCTCTGCCCCATCATAATAAAAGCACTTAACAGGAAGTAGGTTACATTATCCCCCTCCTCCGAAACGTCCCCGTTTCCACACAGAAACATCATAAGGGCACTAAGGAATAATGGAACCACTTACAGAAACATTCTGCATTACCAAAAAATAAATAAAATAACTTAAATTGAACACATTCTTTATACCCTAAACCTTAAAGCATGTATCATTGTAGCCTACCCACTATTCTAGGGACACTATTTCTGTAAGAAAAATGTGTTTTATGAAATTATAAAATAATTAAATGTACAGTTTAAAATGTCACTGAATAGGCTTCTTGAACTTACTAAAGCAGTACTCTACAATGTGTGTGTGTGTGTGTGTGCGTGTCACATCTTGTAGCCTACCCTGACAGGGATTTGGTTGTTTTCTTTTAGTTAATGATATCATATGTTGCTATAAATTGTGCATAGCCTACACATAAAATAAAACTAGGTACATATTGAATGTGAATCCTGCAACTGAAAGTATTTGGAAGGAGTAGGCCAGTTACTCAAATGGGAGTAGTTTAAAGATTGCATTATTCATGATTTTGACCTTAAAAGGTAGAATTTTAGGCAGTCTTATGAACAGTGCTTAATCAGTGTTTGCGGTGTGGTGTGTAGGAAGTGTTTATTATTTTCTGCATATGCAGTTGACTCAGTATATTGTCCCCTGTCTTAATGGTAAGCGGTCTTGACGGCGGTTTATCCACCACACACTTGGCATGATATGTTGATAAGAGATTTATTCTTATTCTTTTCATACGGGCAGCGACATTCCGCCTGTGTATCGCGTTGGACCTGTGGTGTGGCATTGGGAGAGGAAGCCTTGACAGCGCCCTGATTTAATCTGCATGATAAGGTTAAGATCTCTCTATAACAGTTTTTCCAATGACTCTTGCCCATTTTATTCAAACTGCCTTTGTATTTCACATCCCTCAATTAACACCTGTCACTTTCACATGGGCCTATTTTAATTAAATATTCAGATGATGTGTCAGTTCTGTGTGCAGTTCACGGGACAGTGTACAGGGACAGGGAACTGGTGGACAGTAGTGTTCGGGCATGGTAGGAGCTACACACCTCTTAAATGTAACCAAGGTTGGGAGATGGATATGGATTTTGGGAGGACTAGGAGGACTAGGCTGAATCTCCATTATGGGAGAAGAGGTTGAGGTGATGGAGGGCTACAGAAACCTGGGCATTTAATTCAACAACAGACTGCAAATGTAACCTGGAGGTTGTGCATGGAGGGACAGAGCAGACTCTACTTCAAGAGCAAATCCTTGTTAATCTCTTCAAGCCCATAAAGTTGGTTGTGGAGAGAATGATAATGCACAAGCTGCTGAAGATGATGGACAGCACTACTCCTTCAGCTATTTGACCACTACAGAAAGTCATTCCTGATACAATCCACAATAACTGCTGCTACAATGCTACAATTTCCCTATGGAAATAAATAAAGTACATTATCCATCTATAAATCCATCCATCCATGCAGGTATATTTAAACAACGCCTATCTGGATTTTAGATTATGCATATGGTTTCTGTATTATAATCTCTGAAGAACACATCTTTTGATTTACTATTTCCACAAGAAAACAAATGAGCAAACAAAAAACTTAATAACTCCATATTGGGCCTTCAAATTGATCAGAAAATCAACCTTGCGGTAAAGAACACCAACAGAATACATGAAAGGTGTCAATGTTGAGAGTGTGAAGATTGTACAATTTTACATTTAAACACACCTACAATTCACCACCATGCTTTTGATTAGATTTAATTTATTTGCACAATAAAAACAACAAAGAACATTGGCCACAGAAATATAAAATATAAAAACATTTTTAAAATGCAACATATTGTGCAGGTGAGATATATATATATATATATATATATATATATATATATATATATATATATATATATATATATATATATAAAAGTTGTGAATTATACCTCGCTTCAAAGGTCATTTAATATAAAATACTAAAGAAAATAAAAGTAATTTAATCCACAAGGTTATACAGAGGTAAAAAGACAAGCAAAGTGGGCATATGGTTGTAGTTTTCCTGCTTATTTAACTGTAAAGGCCCCTTACAACACCCTATTCGTGATAACCATCAAACTACATCGTGCACATTTACTGAGTGACGATTGTGTTTAATTTCTCACAAACAACAATCATCTCACAACGATTTATGCTCTTCGTAGCTCAGGGCTGCCGCTATAGGCTCGTTTCGCGTCACAAGACATTCCTCAACATTGATTGGTCTGTAGAGGGGCGTGCCAGTTTGAATGAAGAAGAACAATTTTTTTTCCTGCAGCGCTGTGCAGTTCAGTAGTTTAACTTTATCAAGCTGACAGAGTTGTTGTTAAGGAACGTGACATTGTGTCTGTTGGTCAAATTTTAACTAATTTACCTCTGATCGTTTTCTTTGTGTTGTTTTGGACCGCAACTGTGCACGTGCGGTTTGTTTTCCCCCAAAAGGGAGCGGGGCCATCATGTCAGAACATCAATTGCCGACCTCATCATTTATTGCTATACTATCTATGCATGGGACCCGATGTAGGCTGAAAGAATGAAGTAAAATATCAACAGATTCATTTCCTGCAGCGTTGTGTAGTTCAGGCAGCCACCCAGACAACGCACACCTCCCGCTCTGACAACAGTTGGATATAAAAATAAAAATAATTCGCCCGTCTCCCGTCACCAACCCCTATTTGCAATATGTTCAATAAAACGTAATCATGGACAAAATACGTTTGTTAGCCAGACGTAATTGAGAATGCTGAATAGTTCTCTGGGAACGTAATTTTGATGAGACAGGGTTGTACAAATAAAACAGCAGTGGTGGGTGCTAGCAGAAATAAAAGAAAAAAACATCAGTTTTGTCATATGGCATTGTAACACAAGCTGGGTCAATTACAGACACAAACAGGTTCAACATGATATGCCAGAACGAACAATGATTGCAGTTCGACTGGTGTAATGACGGTTATACTGGTAGACTATATTGATTCCCCCTTTTTCTTGTCAGGGCCTGCCACTGCTGCACTTAGTGTGACTAAGTGGTTGCAGCTTGTAGCAGCACACACACAAAAGCCCATTTGTACAGTTTAGATAAAGTTGAGAGGCTGTTGACTGAAACAAACCCAATACTTATTGCTGCACAATAATGTATAATTCATGGATGATTTTATATGTCGTTTGGAGAGCTGCTATGTTAAGAATGGATAATAGAACAACTGCAGCTTTGGTTTATTGTACACTCTAAATTACATGTTTATGAATTCAAGAAATCTCCAAAAAAAAACTGTTGTTATGAAACATGAAACTCATGACACATAAAGGACCACTGAGAAATCAGCAGAGAAACAAATACAAAGTTCTGTATTTGTGGTGAGAGCAGTCTTAATTATTAGTATTATTATTATGTCCCTATTGTTTTGTCAGCCAGCAACTCTTCTTTCAAGGAGGTTTACACAATGGTTTACACACACTAGTTTAACAGCAGTAAACCAGGGCAGGCGTCGCAAACTGACAAAGACTGAAAAATGCTGCAAAAACTATGGTGGGAATATTTTGGGTGATTAAGGTGAATATTTGCCTGAAAAATGCAATATTCCAGCTGTCTTAACCCATTGATGACGGCTGCTGCGCGATGCCACATTGGCTCTCCTGCCTGATGCTGCGTCGCGCAGCATTATTACTTTATCTAATTTTCATGGCATTCCCAGCATAGAATGCACTGTCATTGGTTCAAATACACATGAGGTGGGTTTTGTTGATTTTTTTAAGACCACGTGACCACCCAAAAGTTGTGTGGTTTGCCAAAAATCATGTCAATCAAAAAAATAAAAAATAAAAAAATAAAACAAAATAATTAAAAAAATACACCAGCTATGTCGGCGACAGAACAGTTAGTGGCGTTTGGTGCGCAGAATCAAGGTCTACTATAGACTACTGACGAAAATCACACAACACATTGCATCTATTTATTAACAATATTTAATAATTTTCTAATTCATCTCATTTTGACGATTTTTAGAAATATTTGTTGGTTTGTAAGCGCTAAGGGAGCATGTTTAAATAAAACCTGTGAACCTTAACTTTTAAATGTATTTTATTTCATGTTTCTATGTGCTACACAGGCTTAGATATTAAGGTTTTGGTAGACTTGACAATTCCTACTATTTTTTCAGAAAACCCTCAGGCATTAAGGACATGCATCCTAGATTGCCATAGTCATCAATGGGTTAATGCGATTATGGCTTTCTCCGATTATGACCTCACTAGTCCTTACCCGAAGATATGTGCAGTGCAACTACATGTCAATGTTTGGATGTGCATTTGGTCAGAATTTTGTGAAGATAAATGGCAAATGTTTATAAGCAATCTTGTCCATGTACAACATTTCAGGAGTTGCATGTGGCTAGCAAAGGTAAATCAAGAGCTAAAAGTGTACAAATAGTGCAAGATAAAATGATTACTATTGGAATTGAAAAGGTGGGAGGTAGACATTTTCATATCTAACAGCATACAACAAAGATGTCACATTGCTTGCAGGGGGGATATCAGTACAGAAATGAGCGGTAAACACATTATGGAACATTTTGCATGTAGTTGGGGCATGAAATAGAAGACAAGCATTTCACCAACCTTAAATGAGTCAGTCCAGTTGCGCATGCGCATACTTCTAATAGCACTCGCGGTGTCAATGTTTGTGTTTGTGGTAAATCAGCCCCACTTTTTTTTGTGTCCCGTCTATGTTTGTGTATACCGGGTTAATATCGGAGTAGTGCGGTGCATGTCACCTTGGGTTCACTAATGGCATATTTATCTTCTATCGCAATAAAAGGCACAACCTCAAATTTTGCATTCATCGTTTGAAACATCATTAGTTAAAATGGATTGGTAAATATGCAGCCATAATTAATATGGCATGTGTATACAATATAGGACGGGGGTGGAGAAAACAACTGCCCAGAGCTCCAAAGAGATCATCAACACGGCTCATAAACAAAGCACTGGCCTTTTTTGTAATAAATTCCATCTTTACAGGGGGCTATATATTTCCTTATATACTAGCAGTGAGCCAAGCCTAACCCTGGAGGCCTGAATCCATCTGTGTTGCTTTCGGTTTTAATGTGCTCCTTTGAGAGCCCCTCATCCCTCTCTGCATCTTTTTGCTGCTGTCGGTCCATTCCTGTCGGAGGGAAAGGGAGGATGTGATTGCCATGTAGAGCTGCAATGATTAATCGACAAATCGATTATTAATCGATTATCAATCGATTATCAAAGTAATTGCCAACTATTTTGATAATTGATTATTCGTTTCAAGTAATTTTTTAATAAAAAAATTAAAAATTCTCTGATTTCAGCTTCTCAAATGTGAATATGTTATGGTTTCTTTAATCCTATTATGACAGTAAACTGAAATATCAGTGTGTTTTGGACATAACAATACATTTGAGCACGTCAACATGGGCTTTGGAAAATTGATCAACATTTTTCCCCATTTTCTGACATTTTACGGACCAAAACACTAATCGATTAATCGAGAAAATAATCGACAGATTAATCGATTATCAAAATAATCGTTAGTTGCAGCCCTATTGCCATGGTAACCAAGCCTACTTCCACTGACATAGACTCTGTTGGGTTGCAATCTGCAATAACAATTCAACCCATCTAAAGTCCAGAGTGCACTGAATGGCAAAGGTCAGATTGCGTGGTAAGAGGGGACTGTATCATTCTAAAAACATTATTTTGACCTCCAAGTCCTGATGCAAAACAGTAGGGGCAAAAGCATCTAGCTGAGCAAATACTGAGAACATAAAGCCATTTATGAAAATCAAGAAATGAAAAGTAGTATTCCCCCCAGAGGTTGAAGTGTGGCGTGTGCATTGGTGGACCACTTTTTCTATTACTTTGTTTGCCATATACAGTAGAGACAGATAGTAATTTATTTGAATTACACAAACCCATAAAGAATCAAAACAGTAACTCTTTTCAATGCCCGGTTCCCTTACCTAAGGGATCTGTCTCAATTTCGTACTTGCTGAGGAGCTTAGGTGAGGATTGGGTTGAACATGTTGGACTCTTGAAGAACCTAAAAGGGTCATAACTAAATAGCTGAGGTTTGCATTTCAAAAAGTGTTTTTTAAAATCACAGCTTTAGTAATGCACATAAAAATAGATTGATAGTTTGGAGGTACTACATGACTTCACTGTTCAAAAAGGCAAGTCTGTTGGTTTTCAATCAAATCTTCTGTGGAACAGTTCTGTATTCTTGATTGCAGGCAATATTACACCTTTGGCTTGGGGCAGATGCTCAGTTTGGCTAAAGCTATACATACTGGCAAAAGAGCTGCAACTAGCAGAGCATAGATCTATCCTCCCTGTTTGGCATCCAAGCCAGTGCTATTTCCAAACAGTTACACTGACAGTCTGGCATTTAGCACAGCAGTTGATGGACACTAATAGGATCCACCATTACCCAAAAGAGAACTCAAGTCAGCAACTATGTGATCAGTTGCTTGCCTGATCAAGGGGTGTCTATTTACATGCCAGGAGGATTCATGAGGTCCTGAGGTAGACCTTGTAGTATAACTGAAAAATGTTGCAGTAAATAGGCTAGTACAGACGTCACAACTACATTGTAAAGTTTTGAAATGGTTGGTACAGACAGACTGATGTGTAGAAGCTCCTGGCAACCTGAAATGGACAAGCTTGCTACGCTACCTCAGCTACAGTAAAGTGATAGTTTCAAAAAGCTTCAAATTCTGTTAATAGCTCATACTCTTGCAAACTGCATCATTGTGTGCAATGGCCCTTATATTTCTGTAGGAGGCTGATGGGGTAGTTGATCAATACCAGTGACTCTTTTTTCATTGATTTCTTGGCTATTTGCTGAGATTTGTGGCTCAATGAGCCATCTCCTGTCTCCAAAACTCCACACCAATTGAACACTTAATTGAAAGATTGCTTCACGGTAAACTTATGCAAGCCCAAGATCAAGACAGCTTGTGCAGCTTTCTAATCAATCATTACAGAAGTCTGAATGAATGATGAATATCCCTTCAAATAGAAAGGAGGATATAATCAGTGTAAGAGTCAGTGCCCCTGCTATCTGAACCTACATGATCAGCAGAAAGAAAGTTTAGGAGATTTACTTACACCACATACACTATGTGCTCCAAATGCTCCACTCTGCATTTCTTACAAAACAGTATCTTGTCTCTATATTTTTAGCTACCCACATCAGAACTGACATGACCTGAGTCTTTGTTCTTAAATACTTAGATTGACTTTTTAATGAACCTTTAGTAATCTAAGTGTAATTTTTACCCAGACATCGACTCCTCAACAACATCTAGTAACATTTTGGAATGTTGAGATGGAGATGATCGTTATCCTTTGTAGAAAATAATAAAAATGTTCTCTCTTTGCTAAGCAAGAAATCTCTAGATTGCTTTCAAGAGGTCCAGAATAGTGCTGCAAAACCTTATCACAAGGTCCACTAAAAGGTCTCGTATCAAAACCAATACTGATGTCTCCACTAGGGATGGGCATTTTAAGAAATTTCATTGATCGATCATCGCTAGAAGTATCGATCAATTATCGATTAATCATTAACTTTTTCTACAGGCTATTTTAAAATTCCCGTTGGTAGAAAATACAAAATGCAGCATGTTTTTATCAATGAAATCTTTATTCCAACAATAATGTATAGGCCAACAATAATACAAGACAGTTAACTTGAATACCTACAACTGTTTAACAGTTTTAAAATAATAAATACAGGCATTATAGGTTATAGGCCTATGGTAAAGGCCGAACAATGCGCCTACAGGCGCTCTTAAAGGTTTGGAAACGATTCAACAAGAGACTAAATCGTTATTCCAATTACAATAAGTAGCCTACTTATCGGCCAACAATAATCAAACAAGGCAGTAAAAGTGGGCATTAAACTGTATAACTGTTTTGAAAAAAAAGGGAAAAAAGGCCGACATATAGCTATGCCTATAGGCTGCAGCTAGCGCTCGGAAAAGGCTCGCAACAAAAAGATGAGCCACACATTTAGAAACAATTGCATGAACTAGCCTATCTAAAAGCAATACCTTAGTGAACATAATAAGGCTGAACTTGTTGCTAAAATGTCACAGTTTTGACAAAATGTAACGACTCCAAGAGACACCAAGCCGAAAGAAAAGCGGAGCGAGAGACAACACATTAAGAAAAAAAGAGCGACTTACATACGGTGGTGACTGTCCCCACAGTCCATAGCATACAGTAACTCCAGCCTACAGATTTTTGTTTAGGAATATAAGCATGTTATAGGGGTTTCTTAACAATCAAGTATCAAGCATCAATTAATTATGCCCATAGTCTCCACACTGACTCCCTCTAAAATTGAAGCTCCATGAACTCAGATCTATACATTGTATGTATCTCTATGCTTTTTATGTTACTGTGAATATCTATGGAGAGGTGAAACAGACACAAAAAAATATAAATAGGCTATAAATAAGTAGAGACAGTAAATGACTCATGAAACTTTGATTTTTTGATATTTTTGTCAGAGGTAGCCTAATACAACTGCTAATAGGGATGCAAACGAAACACTCCTGCTCTGACCGGAGCTGGGAGGGGCTGCTGCGCGAGGACCGTGCGCCTGTCAGTGCACTGTCGTTTAGAAGTAAAGAGCGATACATGCTTTAGCGACAGAGTCTCCAAAAGTCACCAATAACACCAGAAAAAGTTGCTAGATTTGTCGCTAGTTGCTTTTTTGAAACAAAAGTCGCCAGAGAGGTCTGAAAAGTTGCTAAGTTAGCAACAATGCACCCTCATGCTGTGCTCACCATGAAGATAACAAACTCTAAATCGGACTGCTACTGCGCACGTGCGAGCGAGCCGGAGGCTAAATGGTCCGGGGGGAACTCCGACGACAAGTTTTAAGTTCTACACCGCAAAACAAGCCTGTACATTCGCCATATATTAACGCTATGTACTCCACAAACGGACCGCGGTCCACCTCTCTAACACCAAATAGGTCACGGTACGGTACAAATAAGTGTATCGTTACACCCCTAGCATGTTAACATGATCGGGGGTCAGACGCGAACACAGCCGTGTAACTGTCAGTCCATCAGCAGAAAACACCCGCTCTGACGGGACCGAAGTTGCGGGGATGCTCAGGTACTGTCGCACCAACTTTGACAGCCTGGGGAACCTTCTTCCATTCACTTTCCACCAGTCGGTAGGGTTGCAATCCAGGGGTGGGGGGTTATCCCTCAGAAAGTTATTAACCTCTGTGTCAATGCCAGTGTCCAGTATAGTTGAGTATTGCTCCCCGAGGAGTAATGCCATAGCGGAAGCCTGTGTGGCGGCGGCGGCGGTTCCAGTGTTTGCGCTCCCTTCGTGCCCCCAACAGCCTGCTCGATAGTCTCCTGTCCTGTCTCCACTGCCTCTCCCAGTTCAACTAATTTCGCAATAGCAACTACTCTCTGTGCAGATGTCAGATAGCCCAGGTGCTTGTGACGAGGGTCCAGCATTGCTGAAAGCATGGGGGCCGATGATACAAATTCAGCAGACTGAACCTGAAAATAAATGATGCGGGGAAATCAATAATCAGAAATAATTGTGCATCTATAATGCTAAATGGAAAACGTATCTAGGCTATCAAATAAGAGGCATGTAAGTATAGGCTATGTTGTAATTCTTATTACTCGTAAATGTTTTGCTATTGGGCATATTGAAATTAAACTAAATGTAGCTTACATTCATTCAGGTGCTGAGGGAGGACCGCACTTTAGTTTTGAACTCGATAACCTTGGGCCCGTCTCCTTCTTTGCGCATCAGATGAGGCCGAAGGTGATGGGATAAGTGTTGGAGATGGAGACATTCTTCTCCGCAGTCATGACGGTGGTGGCACACTTTAGTGCTCTCAGCACAGGCTGCGTTTCCTCCATTAGCTGCTAGTGCTCATCTTTCAGCTCCAGTATCCTGGCGTCCTGGAGCTCGGTCACAGGACAGCAGCAACAGCCCACCGTTGCTCCACCAGCCGATCGAGCATTTCACAGACCGAGTTCCAACGTGTTTTACATGATTGTATAAGCCGGTGGCTTGGGAGGCCCATTTGTTCTTGTTTTTTTTGCAGCGCTTTGCTAGCAACTGTGCTGTGGTTAAAGTGAACAACAAGTTTGCCAGCCGCGGAGATTACCCGATTCAGGTACAGTGCAAAGCTGTCATTTATGGCCAGCTGGAGGGTGTGGGCAAAGCAGGCAACGGAAACCCAGCTGAGTCTGGTTGGACGGTTAGCAGCGACTATATTGGCCGCGTTATCATGTACGCAGGCGATTACTCTGCCTTCAATTCCCCACTGCTCCACAGCCCCAATGAATTTCTCCACGAGACAGTCGGCTTTGTGACGGCCTGGCAGGCTTTCTGTTAACAGGACAGCCGAGTTAATTTCCCAGTCATCGCCGATGTAGTGGCAGGTGATGGTAATATAGCTCTCAGCTATTAAAGCCGTCCAGCAGTCTGTCGTGAGAGCAACACTCTCAGCTGAGGTCAACTTTTTAAACAACTCCTCCTTCTTTCTTCAGACTGCGTTTCAATGAGTCTGGTGACTGTGCGCCGTGATGGAATGTGATATGCTGGTTCCATTATATCCATCAGATTCCCAAAACCTTTGCCTTCAACTATACGTATAGGCAGCATGTCTGTCTGAATGAACTTGCAGATACCTTTAGTAATTTTATGTGCCCGCTGTGAGTCACAGCTCCTCCTTGCTAGGACCGAGGTGATGGTAGGTTGAGAGGAGGATGAACTGCCGGCCAACAAGGTCGGATGTGCGTTGTTCAAGTGATACATCATAGTAGTCGTAGTGGAATTATACTTGTACACGGCATCACAGTCGGTACAGTGAACATCTCCGTTTTTTAAATCGAAGTGGTCCAACGCAACACTTCGCTTGGACCGCTTCATGTTTAGGCTAATCTTGATTTGCTGGCAAGTTTCCAAATGAGCTGCGTCACAAGTCAACTGCCGCTCATTTGGCTGTTCCATTGTTGTCCTTAGAAATAAAAAATACATCGCACCCTGGTGGTTAGATTTGTTATTTCTTCCACATTGTAATATTCAATTAAAAGCTTCAAGACTCACAGTATGCAACACAACGTCCTTATGATCTATAACAATATAAATTGATCGCCACATTTCTTAACAATCAATTATCAAGCATCGATTAATTATGCCCATCCCTAGTCTCCACACTGACTCCCTCTAAAATTGAAGCTCCATGAACTCAGATCTATAAATTGTATGTATCTCTATGCTTTTTATGTTACTGTGAATATCTATGGAGAGGTGAAACAGACACAAAAAAAATATAAATAGGCTATAAATAAGTAGAGACAGTAAATGACTCATGAAACTTTGATTTTTGATATTTTTGTCAGAGGTAGATGCAGGATTTGTGGCGGTGTTTCAGGCGCTTCTGCATCCAGTGTAGCCCGGGCGTAAGCAAAAGCGTCCCGAAGTGCAGCATTACATACAATTAAAAGCAGAAGATAACTTGAAGGGCTGAAACGATTCCTCTAGTTCCTGAATAACTAGTTAAATTCATCGAGGCAAAATCTTTATATCGAGGCTGCGTATCCATATAACTAGCATTATTTACCAGCAGTGTTGTGTGGTTCTTGTGCACTGTGCTCATATGCGACTGACGTAAGGAAGAGAACAAAAACAGCGAGCAGAGACAAGACTTATTCAATTATTTTTAAAGTCTGTGATCATTTTAAACTGAAATACTGTAGAACAAAACCTGCGTAGCCTTTAGTGTAGGTTCCACTGCAACAAGGTCTTAGTCTAAATTGTGCACACTCTACCCAGTGAGCGTGTGCATCTTTCATATATTGTGCTGCCAACATAATGATAATGTTGCAAACATGCTGTCAACTTTGGCACATCGTGGAAAAATTCTCATTCAGTGTCCAATCCTCTTTTCAACAACATACTCTCAACTAGTCGGCCTTTACAAATTATAGATATAGATATTACAAATATTATAGATTAAGGTAACTATAGGCGCATCACTGGTGATCCTCAAATAATAAATAAATTAAATACAATTTACATGTAACAGTTTGTTGAAATAACTGAATCTGTTCTTCTATTGTATTCAAATGTCAGATGTAAGTTATCCGCCAAATGTGTCTTCACTTTCCATCACACTCTTATATACTCTATCCACCTCTTATTTCTGGCATCCATCTTTCTCCCTGTCACATATTATCTGCAAATCTATCTCTAATCTATCTATCTCTAATCTAATCTCTTTATACTACCTCAGTGCCTCACACCATATTCCTACTTTTCTCCTTTGTCAATGTACTTATTTGTCTCTCAGTCCCTCTTATTTCAGCACCTGCAATTTCGCTCCATCTCCCAGAGCCTCAGCCTCTAGTTTTTTCTCTATTTCGCTCCCTCCCTCCTTCATTATAATTTAGCTATTGGCATGATGTTATGTGAAAGATATTGCCAACATTGCCAATGCAAAGGGGATAATACAAATCAACAATAAACTGAAAAATACAATTCATTAAATACAACAAATGAAAGACCAGATCATGGAAAATAAACTATTTATAATAATAAAAATAATAAAACGGAAAAGCTAAAATATAAGATTAAAGTGTGGTGCTGCTGCTCTCTCACACTGTGAGATGCACTGACATATTTAGCTAATTCGACACCATTTCCATCCAAGAATGAGTTTAATTTTTTCCTTGTAAGAAACTTTGATCTGCATTGTAGCAGGAATAGTGTCTACCTGTCTCAGTGTACAGAGCTGACACAGCCTGTCCTGTTGACCGATCTATATGTGACCAGGCTGTGATCACTGAGTCTATGCACAGTAAATGTCTTTCTCACTTTCTAACAGCTACTGGGCTCAGTCTGCCACCATGTACTCTATCTCTCCGAGTCCATCTCTCCTTCTCTTTCCGCCCTCTCACTTCCATTTATTTCCCTTCCCTACTGTGAACCAACCCGGCGTTATGGTCGGCCCTTGCTGTGTCTATGCCTTTGAGGAAAGTGAAAAAGAGAGCCCTCACTTTTGTTGAAGACATTTCTGTTTTCTGTCAAAGTTTGTCCCTACACGTCCCGAGGCGCTTCATATTATTTCAAACACGGAAGCAACACAATCATAAGCAGCTAAGGAAAGCAGCACAGCCTGAGACATGCAGACGGCACTGATTTCGGTAAAAAAAGGGACTCATGACATAAACATTTTGACACTTCACATGGTTTCCGAGAGTGGTTGAAGATACTTTGAAATGGGACTTTAAAAGTGGTTGAGGCTTGCACTTCTGCCATTACCACAGCTTTCTTTAGTGGTTATGGTTTGTATCACATTGACAATCATTAGCTTGGCACAAGAAGACTTCTATGCACTTATTTAAGCACATAGTTAATACATATATTAAACTCGTAATACTTGCTTGCTTGCTTTTTCTATCAAAGTTCATTTTGGTGTCATGCACAGTTTTAACAAATTGTACATCATGCTCTGCTTCCTTAAATACCTACTTCACCGATGGGAATATGAAGGTGTATTGAACTCTGAGATCCTATGTAGCATAAATGTGCAAACATTTTTGAAATTGGTTCATCCTAAGCTGAGAAAAGGCAGAAAGATTGTTTTTTGGTCCTACTGTCTAACCCTACATCACGTTAGGATTAACAGGACAGCTGGGCCAAGGAAAGACTGAGGGAGAAAAAACCTCATTCATTATATTATAATAGTGAATTTATATTGATTGAATGCCGGTTCTGTATGGGTGAAGTATTCTTTTAAGGCACTCGCATAGATAGTGTTTAAAATGGATGTAGCATCCTGGCTAACCTCAGTTATTCCAACTGCATCCAATCGTCCTGGCCTCTTGTCAAAGTTTGACTGCACCTCATTTCCTCTTGCCGAAAAAGGGCATTGATGTGACGTCAGGGGGGAGGGAGATACGTCCATCTGGCTGACGTATACCTCGAGGCGAAGTGAGGGGTAACGGACGGCTAGCTGTCACTCAAGAGACCGCACCCTAATTATTCATATATATGTAAAGCGCTTTGAGTCACAGAGAAATAAAGCGCTATATAAATCCAATCCATTATTATTATTATGAACTAAACATACAGACTAAAATGTTTCCATGAACCAGGCTTAAATAGGTTTAATAATGCTGTGAAAACGGCTTATTTAACATGGGAGTCAAAGAGAAATTGCTCTGTTCTGCAACCTGCCCTTAGTGGCCATCCGGTACTACTGCACTTTTTGTCACTTCCGCATTGGATGCTGGTAGAACTCGCTGTGGTTGGGGCTTGTGTACGAACTGAGAGGATGGGCAACAAATGTTCAGACTTAATCAACATCATTGCGCTTGGGGTTAGCAGACAGCAGACCTCTCACAGTGTCTTACAGTGTGTACCAAACCACCCCCTGAGGCGTTCTTCCCACCAGGTGCATTCATCAAGCAGGCCACAACTCTGAACTCACCTATCGCTTGTGCCTTTAACTTTCTAACCCCATATCCGCTACCGACGATTCCCTTTGAAAATTCTGCCTGCCTGCCAGACTTGTCTTCCACTTGCTCTCCATCTAATTAGTGTCAATTCTCAATTCCTCTCCTCCTCAACACGGCACTCACTCTCTTCCCACCCACCATCAAAGCACTCAGTACAATTAAGCGCGTAAAGTGAGGCCGGGAGGAAAGAGAAAGGCAGAAATAAAAAGTTGACATGCCATCTTTGAATTGCGAAGTTAGAAGGGGCAGGTAACCATCGTGTGGTAGATTAGTGACATTTGCAGCACTGCCGGGGAGCATGTACTCTGTTTTATACTTCACCTTGTGTGTGAATTAAAGCTAAAGAGTGCATAACTTTGATTCTGGGTTGTGTTGTATTGTCCATATAATTTAAGTTTGAAGTATGGGCTGTACATTAAATGTGGTTAATGACTGCAGAATAGAGAGTACTGAGTACCAGGGGACAGCAGAATGGGAACATGCTGAAAGCTCAGTTCATACGCTCAACAAATGACAGACTCGTCTCGGTTTTTCACAACTGGATTTCGATAAACACAGAGAGCAAACTTTAAAGGCATTCTTCTGTTTGGCTCAGAATTGAAAGTACATCTTGATTTGTTATTTCTGTCTCTGTGTCTGTGTGAGGGCTATAGAGATGTAAACAATTCAAATACAATCAACAACATCATTAAACAGTTAGGCTACATAAAGTAACAGAAATCACTTAACAGCAAAGACTCTAGCCCCTTTTACACAGCCAGTGAAAGCCGGGAATATGCCGGCCTTTCGGCCCTCCGCCCTGCTGTATAAATGCTACCGTTGCGGAACGGGGGACGAGAGATGCAACAGATTGTTCCGGGAATTTTACTACTTTCGGGGGTGGTAAAATTGCCGACACAATCTGTTCCGCCTCTCTGTATAAATGTGTCAATAAATGCGTGTTGTTGCGGAACAGGGGCGAGTTTGACGTTCCATAGCCTACGTTCTAAACATGCAAACAGGTTAGCAGTTGAACGACTCGTGTTAACCACGGCGGCCTGATGTCGCGCAAAAATCACCAAATAAAAGGAATGGCGTATAATCTAGCTGGTCATAAGGTCCGCTGCTCAATCCAAACCCCCACGCTTCATTTTACAGAGTTTATGAGGGTATTTCTGCCCGGGGAAAGTTGTCCAATGAAGTGGGAAAGCTATTGCTATGCTAAGCTAGGCTGCGACCGGATCGCCGCCGCTATTATTATCCTTCAGTATGAGCGTATATCCACACTTTATTTCTGTCTACAGTAACGTGACTTCACAAACTGTGTGTATGTGTATGTCTGAATGGTAGAGGGCTGCCCTCACAAAGAGACTCGCTCACAGCCAACCTGTCACACAAACACACACACACACACACACACACACACACACACAGGTGAAGCAGTGAGCGGTGTGATTTTGTCAGTTTGGTTAACAGTCCCAGAGATGTTGGACTCAGCGCGTAGCGAGATCAACCGGCACATCACAGGGACAGTAAAATATGGACCTCTTAGTGCAAGCCCCAGCACTTCTGCTCTCAATTCACCGGCCAGTGATTGTAAAGCAGCTGACCGGCGCGGAGCTAAATGTTTACGTCACACCTGACGCTGCTTACAAGCACTTCTTTCATTCCGGAACGCTGTGTAAAATGGCACACTGATGCGCCAGCAGGCCGGCGTTGCTTGGCTCTGTGTAAATAACACAGAAGCAAGCAAGGTTGGCATATTGGCGTGCTGTTGTTCCGTCAAAATGCCACAATCTCTGTGTAAAAGGGGTAAAAGGCTCACCTATTTCTGTCTGAGAGCCGCGCGTCTCTCTGCTTTAACTGATAGAGAAATACTATACGGAGAGTCATATTGACTTCATACCAGCAGCTTTCGCTATAGTTTCACCATTTCCTGGTGTGTCCATTTCAAAATAAAACTTCCAACAAGCGAAAATGTGGCAAAAAAAAGGCAATGGGGCGCATGGATTACGGTCCAGACGCAATATAAATCATATGCATCATAAATGACATGAAATAACTTAATTTTTAATGGGAATTATCTATGAAAACTCTATGTAGAAAGATAGGGCTTTTAGAAGCAGCGCTGCATGTGTGGCAGAGAAAAGTGCGAGAGACGCAGCAGTAAGGTAAGGCGACGCGCTCCAGAGGTAGACGCAGGATGTGTGTGGAGGCCGTTAGGAGAGGCAGGCTTTGTATCAAAGCAGCACCAACTGACACAGTGAATTGGCCACATTACAAAAGACGGGCAATTATTGCAAGTTATCAAGAGGTTGCACTACGTGGAATTAAACATATTTTGCAGCATTTGAAAGCAATCAAGCACTTAAGATGTACTGTTGAAAAAGTAAGTTGACGTATATGCGGGAGAGTAACAAATGTGAAGCTCTGGAGTTCAGGCTAGTCCCGCCAGGCTAACATTTTAGGTCTCATTATGGTTATTATATGATCATTTACAAATGGAAAGATTATATGATCGAATTAATCCAAATCTAAGATATTCACTCAGATACTGTATGTTTTCCTGTTGAAGTGACCCAAATGAGTGAATTATTCCCTCTTGTCGATCTGTTGTATTACATCAGCACTCAGTTGGATATAGAATAAAGACAGATCTAAATTCTCAAGACTTGGAGATTACCCCGAGCGATCTTCTGAAAAATTTATACATTTTCAGACTCACATTTATATTATGTCTGTGACAGGGATTTGGACATAAATGGAAAAACAAACAAAAGACCACAGAGACTGAAACCTCAGACTCGATTGAATCAGTCAATCATTGAATCTATAGAGAATGAGATGCTTTATTTTACAAATATTGTCACATATGCCACAGGATTTTAGTAATGTGTCTACTTTATAACCAACTAGCTTAACACAATAATGATAACGCCTGCAGGGCATGATACGTTTAAGCGTTACCATTATAGTGCCCAGGGCAATATAAATATACATTAATCATACATATAGAAAATATGATTGCAGATACAATTTTCTAGACACATTCCAAATTATACATGAATTAATTCATATTTATATTTCTATGATTAAAGAAATATTGCCACGAAAATGTGCTTCCATCATGCTTTTAGAGCCACACGAATAAGCTGGGGTAGAACCTGTGCAAATAATGGAAGATTAATATTTTCAGCAAATTATTTGTGTTGTTAAGTTTCATATGGATAAAAAATTAATGTCCTGACGTATAAATACATAGTAAGATGATTGGCCTTATTCTACAGAGCCTATTGAAGTCTGAGAACTGGAACCCTGTAAAGCGTCTTTGAGTGCCTTGAAAAGCGCTATATAAATCCAATCCATTATTATTATTTGTATTGAGTTATCAGCAAAACAGAAAGGTTGGAGAAATATAATTTCACAGAGGTCTTTGGATAATAAAACACACTAAAATTTAAGGTAAAGTTTGAACCATAGTCATAATGTGTCATAATGTGTTATGTGATGAATGCTTGAGCAGGTCTTTGGAGACTGTACTGATTTCCAAATGATTTATTAGTAAGGTTTATGTACACAAACTACATTAGATGGGAGTGTCCCAGTCTAAAAAGTATCATTAGCCTTGTTTGAGAAGGAGCCGTCTTGCTAAGACCTGCGCAATTATGACACCCGTCTTGCTGAGCGCACAGCATTATGGTTAGACTTTTTGTCCGACTTGCAGCTGCGGCTCGGCTGCATGAGACTTTGAAGATCAAGACGGACACAGACACTGGAGCAAGTCGCTGCAGTTTCTCCCCACAGGCTGCGGGAGCGAAATGTTTGATGGGAAACGTCTTGCTGACAGGCAGAGCTGAGCGCTAATTGGTAGTTTAAACCCTGTGCCTTTGATGAGTTTCCCCAATTGGTTACGCAAAAGTCTGACATCACCTCTCAAAATTAAATTACAATCTATTCTTTTTAATTTTAATTTATGTTTAATCATTAGGCCTACTGTATGCATTACATTTAAGCAGAGATACATTTAATCAGAGTTAAACCTCCACTGATCTGGGGCCGTATTTACAAAACATTTTAAGGCTAAGAGTAGGTCCTAACGTGCTGATTTAGGAGTAACTCTCAAAAATAAGGGCCGTTTCACTCCTAATTTTAGGACTCCTAACTTTTTAAGATAAGTGTAATTCACAAAGCATTTTAGCGCTAAAACTAGCTCCTCAATCTATAAAAAGCGAGGACTCCTAAGTCACTAAGAGTAAATCACAGACAACCATTTGATGGTGTTTTGGAGAGATTTAATGCTAGTGAGCTTTATAAAAGGTACCTTTAATAGCTGTAAGGGTTTAATGATCTTAGTAAAGCTATATTTAGAAAGTATAGACACATTTATATTTATTATATTGTTATAAAAATATTTATTAAGTTCATTTTCCTCCAGTTGCTTTGGGTTTATGATGCACTGAAAGTTACTGTTGGTGTCACGTTTGGGTTTAATTTCCTACTAGAGTAGGCCTATATGTGGCGCTTCGCAGCATCTCCTCCGTTCCACAGATCCGCTACTGTATAGTTGCGCGTCTCGACTTTTTCCTTCCGCATGTACTTTACGATTTCGCCTGCTGTTGTTTCTAAATTGTGAATTTCCTGGTTTGTCGCTGTCTGACTATTGCTGCATAGTCCGCCATTGAGAGAAATACAGTGAGAGTGCATGGCGTGCAGCTGTTCAATGAGGATATTTTTCCGATTCAAATCATTGTAAAATTTAAAATGAATAGACCTATGTGGCGCTATTGTAGGTTGATTGTGAACAAATGTGTGGGAAACCCTGCAGTATCTTGGTTTCATGTTAAATCAGTGTCACTTGTCATAATTGTATATACAAACTCTTTACTTTAATACAGCGACACAATATGGAAATCTCCCACAGTGTTTCCATCATAAATTCAGTCTTAGCTCTCATTCCCTCTCAGCCAATCACTGTGGGCATAGAAGGTATGAACATGACATCATCCATAGCAACAGGGTCAACACCGCCCTCTAGTCTTAGCTAAGGAGTCCCTCCCATTCCTTAGTAAAAGTTGGTCTTATCAGCTTTGTGAATAGGTTTTAAGAAATTACTCCTTACTAAGAACTTTTAGTGCTCCTTAGGAGTACTCTTAGAGCTAAGATAAAATGTTTTGTGAATACGGCCCCAGAACCCTTAACAGAAATAATTTGGAAAGCAATAATTAGCATGCAGGTTTAACTATCCTGTATAGATTTATTAAGAAAACACAAACTTGAGTCACATTAATTTGTGTTGAAGTGATATCTTTATAACATTAAGATTAAATCATAGCCTTATTTCCAGTTATCTTAATGGTCTGGGAATTAAATGTTAATTGTTACACATCATAATAAAGTTAATAATAAAGCCATCTCTAAATTAATAATAAGGGATCTTTTATTAGACCTTTAACTGTCTTTAGGCCGATCATATTCGTTATGTGAAGGGAGAAATACTAAACCTCCTTTATTTGGATTTGTAAATAATTTTTATCGCTTAAAAGTAGGTTTTCTAGTAAAATAACAAGAAAGATAAAGATGTGTGAGGAATGGGGATACATCTCGTTTCTTGTTTTGAATATGACCCTCGCTTTTGAAGTGTTTACTCCTCTTTGTTTTTTGTTCTGCTTCTAATCGGTTGTAGCATGTGTAGCTCTTCTACGAATATGTTTCTAATAGGCCTTCAAAATAATATTAGAAAACAAACTGCATCCGCAACAAGGACGCTACTTCCGACGGCACATGCAAGTCGAGCCGACTCGGAGCTGTCCGGCTTCAGTCGGGCTTTTTCGTCACTCCCCCGACTGTACTCGACTACTCTTGTATACTTTCCAGACGAGCCGAAACTGGGGTCGAACGAGCCTATTATGTTCCTTAATCAAGGGAGAAAGAGACTCAGGCATGAATACAAACTGTATGTTTGCACAAAATGTTTTAATAAAAACCATTTCCAACCTGAGTCTACAGATACAGTATGTTCAACCCTGCTGCTTGGATAATTTCAACGAGAAAACTGAAAATCCTCAGGCACAGAGATGCATTTGAAGGTTTGGTGTGGGGATGAAGAAGTGAATATATTGTTTGGGAACGCATCAAGGCTAAGAACACAAAGTCAAACATAATCTTGAACAAAAAACAAAAAAAGATAATATAGTACAAGCCTCTTTTGTTCAAGGATGTCACACTGCAAAATCGCTTATGTTATTAAGACCATAAAATTGAGCTAACTGATTAGACAAGGGCAACACAGACTTCATCAGACAGTGTTTTCTGTAAGCGCCGGCCGAATGGTCGTGCATGAAAGCATTTTCAGCCGGCTACTCGTCCACCTCACCTCCACCCAAAAAAAAACAACAACTTTACGCATACGTCTGTCGCATAAACGGTAAACTGTGTGTAGTTTAACTAATGCTGGGCTTACACTACACGACTTTTCACGCGATTTGACAGTCGCAGACAATCTTTCAATGTCGGACTGAAATCACGGGAGTCTTGCTGGAGTTGTGGCGCGTGCCCGTAATCTCAGTCGTTTGGTGTATGGTGGTCTTCCGACCCAATTTTAGCCAGTCTTCTCCCCGTCTTGACGTTCCGACATTATCAAACAGGTTTGATATTATCGTTAGTCTTAAGGGGTTGGCTCAAGCGAAATGACGTGAACACTGTCACACTCTCTCCAGAACCAAACAGGACACAGGAGGAGCGGCATTAGTCGCGACCTGTGTCCAGCTTCGAGGCACTTTTGCCGGACACTTTCACGTAACAGCCTCGGGTGGAGAACCAGGTTGTCACGCGCAACCTTAACACTTTACCGTCAAATACAGGGTTAGGAGTGAGAGTTATTTGTGGAAGATATCAGCATATACATTTGGTCAAATAACTACAGGATGTTCCAAGTTCGGAATATTGAATTAACTTTTTTTTTATTAAATATCACAATCGTGTTTGCAGTTTTAAACGTGATCATGCATTACACAAAGCCTACGTGATAAGGGCATACAGTTGTTTATACACCCAGTCCATTTTACCTGCTAAAAAAAACGTTTTATTTCACTGAAATCACTTTTAATCCCCCATAGCAGGATTGGAAATTATATTAATTTCAAAAGGAATCTAGTTGTAGTCTTGCAATATGAGACCCCTGTCTTTTCAAAATCTCAGTCTGTGACTGAGAACTAATGAATAATTTTCTTCAGGTGTGAGTTGATTGTCTTTAGATGTGAGAGGGTGTCAGTCTTCAGTCTTTTCAAAGTCTTTTAAAAGTCGTCTAGTGTAAACCCAGCATAAGAGAGTTCGAGATTTTAGCAGACCCACGCCCCACACCTAGCCTGGCTCCGCCCGCCCGCCTACTTCCGGCCAAATTTTATTTTCCCTTCAGTAGTCAGTCTGGGTGTACAGCCCATTTCCCAGTTTTGCCGGAGATTCGACAGCCGGTCCAATCAGCGAACAGAGCGAGTGGCTGAGAACGATGACATCGAAGTCGCGCTCCAGTTTCAGTTGCCAGAAGCCGGCTCATGACACACGTGACGACCAAACGTTATGCGATTGGTTGGCTAATCCAGAGTGGCACTGGGCAGATCCAATAGTTTTAAACTTTAACAGACACCCGCCTCCATGAGTGAACGTTTGCCAATTACAGCACTGTCAGACCTTCTGTACAAATGAAATGAAGTACGATGGTCTGGTAGCACCAGGCTACCCCACACCCCCGCGTCTCTGAGGAATCTGCCTGCTCCACGCTGCGCTGTGTGTGTCTCTCAGCGGTGAACAAATACACAAACACAAGCATGCACTCTCGGTGCATCACTCACGGAGGACGAGTGTTTCGGTGAAATACGCTTATAACGTGACTTGACGTGAATTACGCCCGTTGTTACTGCAAGCAAGTGAAATAAAACACAAGTTTTAAGCCCAACAGTGTCAAATCAGTAGGCTACACCTGTTCAACCTGCATAAAACGTGAACACCAGATCTTTTAATCTGTTCTGTCGGCCCAGAGAAGCACAGCACTATAGCTCAGCAGTTAACTAGCTAAAAAAATAAAGCTGTCGGTCATCTAATCATTCAGTTTAGCTTGCCACGAATCATAAAATAACGCATACTTGTATAGCGCTGCTGACTGAGACTAGTGTAGCAGCCCCTCCTCCCTATAGCAGTGACATACAGACAGAGGAGAGGAGGAATACTGAACCATGCTTTGCATTATTTTAAACTTTCCAAATGTATTCTGATGTCAGAAATAGAACATAATCTATTGAGACATTAGCCTATTTCAGCCTCATCTGTGGATGTTTATTTGCATAATATTCTATTTTATATTAATATTTTTATGGAAAATCCACGTGTCTTTCTTCAATAGCTTCTAATTCATCCGACTCAGTGTCTCTACATTTTTCCAAAAATAAGTAGGCCTACTACACAGGAAACAGTTGTTCACACAAAATTCCTCAGATTTTACTTAATTTACCTCTCAAAGTGCACCAGATTCATGCATTTCACTTTAAAAAGGCGATTTTTTTAATAAAATGTGGTCATAGCAAAGTAATAACAGCTTTATTGCTTAAAAAACCAACTATGAAGGTCAAAGCAGTAAAATATGGCAATTTACTGTGGTATTTCAGTAAAGCTGCTTTCTCTCTTCCTCTACACTAAGTCAATTCATGCTGCCTGTCCTTTCACATAAGCATTATTGGATTTCATCTCATCTCAGCGGGTCGGTACTGTTTATGTATGTGGTGGTGATAAAGGGAGTGACAGTAACAGCTAATAAAGTAGGAGGCCACCAGTCTTTATCAAACCATTTGACACTGATGCCATTAGTTGGGATGCAGAGCTATGTGAGTTCATGAAATTAGGAGCTAGGGCCCCGAGCACAAACGCTAACGCTCCCATCCACTAGAGAGTGTGATGAAATTAGCATGGTGCACGAAGCGCCGACAGGCCTCATAATTTCATATTAGTATCAGCAGGATGGCCCCACGGAGAGAAAAACCATACCACTCTTAGCAGGCTCAGTGTGTGTGTGTGTGTGTGTGTGTGTGAGTGAGTAAGTAACAGGGCTGCCAAGTTTCACCAAAAGTTTGGAGTGAGATTTTTTGGCCGAGGGACCCAAAACCGTGTCCTCTTTCCCACCCAATCATTTTTGCTAGTGTCCTGCAAGTTTACATATTGCTCATAATAAATCAGAAATAAAAGACAATTGGAAAATGTGATAAGACATCAAAAATCTTATTAAAATAAATTAATTCATGAATTGCAAAGTCGTAGGACAGGTTTTAATTAAACATTGGGTGTGGACATATTGTAAGTGGAGGTCTGGGGTTCCCCCCCAGAAAATTTTGAGCATTAAACACTTAATTTCCTGCATTCTGGTGAATTTTTATGAAGCAATGTTTGCCTTTTCTGCATTCATTTTTATGTAAAGTAAAAGAGAACATTCACGGTTTCGCTGACACAAATTTAATTGAATAGCCTACAATGCATGTGTAGTGCTTTCAAATATCTCCTGTAGCCTATTGTCAAAACATTTGGTTAAGCTGTAATAAAGGTAATTATTCTATATGTATTCAACATTGTATGGGTTATCCAATTGTCCAATTTCGATTCACCATTATTATATTAAATCTATGATACTTGATGTCTTCTCAGAACATATTTTTCCCACAGTAACCTCTAAGCTTAGTTACTCAATACATTCATTCAATTAATGTTGACAACATTTTAGAACAAAATGTGTTGGTGTGTCAACCAGCCCAATAACATAATGCAAAACAAGCTTGAATATATCAAGTGAAGTGACTGATTTGAATTAAGGTGTTCTTACCTCTTTGTTCATTTAATACCGGCGTCCTTGTTGTCATTAATTTTCCATATAATTTGAACAAAGGGCGGGACTGGGAGGCGGTGGGCTTTTATTAGTTTTGTAGTGTAACGCAGGGGGGCGTGGCCGTGGTGGTTTGCCAAGAGGCTGCTGCGGCTACGGGCTGCACACGGCCATGGACCTATAAAGAAACCGTGCGTGCAGAAAGCATGGCAGAAAGAGGATGTCACGGAACTCAGTCCGTTTAGCTTTTCAAAATAAGACTTTCAAAGTAAAAGTACCAAAAAAAAATATATATATTACGGGGATTAATTTCTCAGCGTGAGAAATTGGAGGTGTGGCGTGTGAGCGTGTGAACTGGTTGATATGCGTGTGTCTCACGGCCAAAGCGTGAGACTTGGCCGCTCTGAAGTAAGTAGGCCAGTAAGTACAGGAGAAAAAGAGAGGCAGCATGACTGATAGTGGGCAGAATCAGGCCGTGTGTGTATGTTGAAACCGATAAAACCTATCAACAATCAACGAATGACCTAGCTCATGTACTGATCACAGCAGACAGGCTTAGAACGTGTGCTGGGGAGAGCAGACGTTGGGACTGACTCCGGTGTTCAGGCCAGCTTTATCATTCTGGGACTAGTATAACCTTGTACAAGCAAGGCACATTAATAGGTAATAGAGGACAGGAAAAGAGCTGCCTCTAGCTAAGGCAAAATAAAGGACCCTGCTGCTTCCTGTTGAAGGCTGACGTCGAAGGCTGCACCACAACAGTAGACCAACACAGCTTTACCCACAGAAAGATATGTACTGTACAGTCCGAAAACAAATCTTCTTTTGCTATCTGGTAAAGTCCATGACAACTGAAACTTCACAAAGGTTGAAAGGCAACCCGCCCTCCCACCCCACCATCTCAAAACAAATTAAGTTACAGAGGTTACAAGCAGCCTTCTGCGACAAGCAATGCAAATGTTAAATAATCATATTGTTAACGGTTGAAAACAGTGCATATTTAAAAAGCACTTTGTATTAATAAGTTGTGTATACATTTAAAGGTACATTAAGAAAAAAATCTAATTGTAGCCTGGAAATTAAAACAGGCAGGAGTAAAATAATTACTGTTAATAAAATAGTAACTGTTCAAACTTTGACTTGTCTGGATAAATATGCACAACAACCTTGTCTGAAAAGCAATCTACAAAGTCTCCAGTGGGCTATGGGGAAAACTCCCTCACTAAAAGAAACTTCTCCCAAGACCGAATTGTATTACAATTTGCAATGGGATTGCTATTCCATTCGATAGACACATAAAGAACATTTTTCTTCCTCAACAAAACTCTCCTTTGGTTTCTTTTTATTTGAAACACCTCTAGAATCAAGAGAAATAACAGAGAGAAGCAAACACATCGAGAAAATGGAGGCCCAGAACTTTTCAAATTGAGGGTTTATTAATAATTGATCCCTGGACAGGGGAGCTGTAATGAAATATCCATCCTCAAAGAGGACATACAAACACACCTTTTATAATACATGGCCAAATGAATGTGACCTTTCAACCGGCTTCAAGAAGACAAAGGAGGATTCTAGAGAAGAGTATTTTCTTCAGCTTTTTAAGATTAAGAAGAAGGACTGACTAAACTGGTTATGCCATTTGTGAATTGTGCAATATATCTGGATTAAGTGCAAAAACAAAATAAAGAACCATTATTCTTAGTTGGATAGGCTATCACCTCAATAGTTTGCCAGGCTGTGCTTTCAGTTGTTAGACGAGAGAGCAAAAAGCTTCCTTTTGTAATGGCCTCATTAGCTCAGTAACCTTCAACACAGCTGTCTTTGAAGCATTAGTTCTTCTAGCCAAACTGAGGACTGACTGAACCCGCCGAACCATGTGCCAGCGTCTATCACTCAGTCAGTTGTTGTCTGGTTGTTACAAGTAAACAAGCAAACAAAAGCACAACAATTCTGCCTACAAACTCATTTATTTTATGCATCAATCTAAACCGATTTAGTTGACTGTGGAGCTGGCGCCGCTTTCTTTCACACACAATACATGCCGTTTGGTAGTCCTATCCCACCTCTCTTCCTTAAATCCATTTGTTTTCTGCCTCATAAATTTCACTGACTGTCTGAAATCGACTTACCGGGCCTGGAAAACGGTCCCTCCAAGAGAGGAAAGTAATATTACCTTACAGAGAAAAAGGGCAGAATCTGTCATTAAGCTCTCCTAGTAAGAAAAGAGGCCACCATTATCCATCTTTCTCAGTACTCCTCTCTACCGACAAAATTGAGTTATCTACATTTACTTTATATATTTACTTATCTCCTCCATGGATATACGTCATCTTCTTAAATGAGGACAACCACAATTTATTCAAGCTATTTTACTCCCCTAATGACTGACAAACAAACTAAAGAATAAAGTAGCATCCCTCCTAACTCAAGACTTTAGAAACAAATACAGATGGGTTTAAGTAAATGAAATTCAAAAGTGGGTCCTTACTAGGGCTTTGAGTGATGTTTAAGCCTACTTGTTCTGTCAGGTCAGCAGCTTGTTTTGGGGAGAAAACAATCCCCATGTGTTTAGCTGGGTTACGGCCTGCTAGACAGGTGTGGAGTTAGTCGATAAGCCAGTAGCAGGTTGACCTCTGCTTGCTATTGGAAGAACAGAAAGTAGAACTACTTTACTGGGGATACACAAGAGGCTTATCAAATGCCAGGCACAATTTTTCTGTCATACCCTCGGGCTACCAGTATCAGGGACGATCTCTTTCATCTCCATTTTTCTTTTGCTCCCCATCTGGTCTAGGCTAGTCCTCTGAAGCCGACTCAGGCCCGTCATACAGTATCTCTTGGCTTTTCCTCCAATGCTCCCTGCATTACCCCCCAATCCTCTTTCCCTGACTTATCTTACCCAGTCTTTGACAGTGTCTATGTTTATCTTATTTTAATATTATTTTATTATCTTTTCAGGATTCTTGCTCCTTCAACTCCTTCCCGTTGCCCTTTTCAGATCCATCATTTTCCATCACTTTGATCGCAGTGCCATCATGAATAATGAAAAAAAAGCTCCCAAAGCATTGATGGCATATTTCCTCTGGGTGAACTGAACTGAATATTTGTCATTTTATCATCAAAGGATTTTGACCCAGGCACAACAATCCACAGCAGAAAACAAAGAAAAATATGACTTATTGATTTTGTTTATTAAGCTTCAATTCGTAAATATGAATTAATGAGTGTGGCTTGTCTATGCGAGTCATTACGTAAACGCTCGCAGGCATTTGGATATCGCCTACTGCCTGCATCAGAGCTCACTATCACTGTGGACTAAGCTTGCTTTTCTGATCCAACCAGATTAGCTGTGATCTTCACAGATCCTGTCTGATCCATGCTGCACAGTGGTCTATAAACATGCTCCTATCTCCCTTTTAACACCAATTCAAAGAGTAGCTTTGACGGCAGCTGACAGGCTCTTCATAAATAATGCAACACCCTAAGCATGAAAGAATACTAATACGGTATAATCTTTAGGAAATATCTTATCAGATTTTGTTGATCCTAGAAGAATATTACTAAGATCCATTACTAAGATTTTTAAAGTATGTATGGTTAACCAGAACCACTTCAGCCTTTTTGTCCCCGTTTGCGAACAACCATCCATCTATCTATCTATCTATCTATCTATCTATCTATCTATCTATCTATCTATCTATCTATCTATCTATCTATCTATCTATCTATCTATCTATCTATCTATCTATCTATCTATCTATCTATCTATCTATCTAAAGCAAGGAGTGTCTCTGTGCCTGTGTCCTAATTTTTCTCCTCAATGGCTTCACCAATCACTCTGAAATGTCACATGGCCCTTCAGTGTGTATACCTGGCCAGAGACTGACGGAGCCATTTTTCCCATTTGCCATTGGGAACGTTGACAAAAAAGCGTGATTTTGTTATTTCTATGGAGCATTTGTGCTGCGATCGCTCACAAAAATCCGCACATGCGCAACTGGCACGACTCATTTCACCGGTCCGTATCGCTTCAGTGCTGACGGGAGCAACAGGAGGAGCGATTTTTCTGCTTTGTTTTGTGCAAGGTAGGAAACAATCTCCTGCATGTCTACACATATGTTAAGAAGCAGAAATAAGTAAAGTAATGGCTGGCAACAATTTGGGTGACAGTAAGATCTGTGAGCTCCTCTAAAATCAGATCTGAGGGCGAGATCAATTCAAATTTTGGTCACCAATAGTTTTTCAGAAGCATGTTCATTCCAGATACAAGGTTCTTTCAAAGTCTGTCCCAGTTGGTGAAGCTTCTGTTTTAAATGCAAAGAATGAGATCCAAGGCTCCCAAAGTCTGCCTAAACTCCAAACATTCACCACTGTAGGATACGAACACTAGCTTCTGTAAGCCAAAACTTGTTCTAGATTTTTTTTCTGAATCCAGATAACTCCCTGGGTTGGTAGATGACATACATCAGGGCCCCTCAATTACAAACAAACAAATCAACTACTCCAATACAGTGTCCTACTGAATATCTCATCCTGCCAGTCAGCTCCGAGCTCCAACTCATTTTGAGAGTGAGAAATTAATGTGTAATCATATTCTCACGGTCTCTGGCAGGAGACATTGGTGGCAGACACAGAATTGAAATGACCTACTCTGCATAGAAAGGGCAAAAGAGGAGCCAAATACATTCAAATCATTTTCTGTCTTTGCTTCTGTTTCTACAACATTGTCCTGATATAAAATATATTTTAATTGTCCTGAACAGAGGTAAGTCATTTTAAATCAACATGATTAGCGTCATGGGAGAAGTGGTTGGTGTTGAAGAATTCTATTTGCATGATTTGATTGAGTGAATGTGAAGTCTGGAGCACTACAGCATTCCAAAGTTAGTGCTGAATATCAATACAGGTCTGTTAGCCTGCCACTGTGGACAAAAACTGTGCCCTCTCACAAAACAAAGAGCTAATGTGTCAAACAAATCGAAGATTACAGCTAGGATTTTTTTTATCTAAGCATTGTATTGTATGCTAATTGCCTTGCCAAGGGCACCATTGCCTCATGCTGTTCTAATGACTTATTTAGAACACTAATGTGTCTAACCGCCACTACATATCAGCCGTAGGGGAGGAGCAGGGTGGACTGTGTGCTGCAGCCAGATGCCGTTGATGGCAAGGGACATCTTACTACTTGCAGGCGGATTTATCAAAATGTGAATCACAGCCAAAGCTCAGTGCGATCTAGAGGAAAGGGAGTGGATTGGATCATATAGTTTGCTATATCTTGTTCCTTACACTATACAGGACATTCATTATTCAATAGTGGGCTTCATCATATAAAGTATAGATGTGTCCATAGTAAGCCTCTGCTTGATCTGGGTAAACTCAGTTATTTGTCAGCTTGTGACTGCACAACCTAAAACTAACTGCAGCATCTCTTGATAAAGGAATTACTGTTAACAAGCCCTGAAGTTGAACATCTTACAGCAGATGAGTTAGAAACTGTAGTCAACAGCTCAAGCAATTCCACAGATCACAGCCATTAAGGGTGTATTCACACTGCGAAAGTCCGCTAGTTCACTTGCTTTGGTCCAGACCAAATAGAGTTTTGATTTTTTTTGTTTGGTGTGGTCCACTTTCATATTGCCCCTTTTGCAAGTGAACCAGCATTACGAAGCAAAACCACACGTGATCTGAGGTTATTCATTCATTGGACAGACATTCTGGGGTGGAGAGAAATAGGAAGCACGAAGTTAAAACTGCGAAATATATATCATTGATATAATATGGGGTTAAAAATAATAAAATGGCCTACATCTAACCTATAAATAAAGAGGAAAAACATCAAATTATTGTTGTTTCATATGGTTATAATATGTAGCCCTATGTCAATGCCACGTTATGTGGCTTGTAGCCTACAATGTGAAACATAATTTTTACTGTATTTTTGGTGCTGGACGTGCGTCACGCGAGAAGAATAGGCTCAAGCTGACACTCAGATGATTAAGCTGTGTATCAGCTGGGTCGGCGCAGTTCAGCTCCAAACTGACACGGGGATAGTATTGACGGTCCCGTTCATGGGAAGCAAAATAAAACACACACTTCTTGCGCAGCGTGAACCTGTTGGCACTGTGCGAGAGACGCTCCCCTCTCCTTCATCTGATCGCTGAACACATTCAGCATGTTTACGCGTCCTCTCGATCAAATGTATTATATTGTTCTGGGCTCCCGGTCAAACCGCAACTTATCGTCCTAACAATGGCGACAACAACACTTTCCCATAATGTGAAGCTGACGGCTATTTATTAAAAAAGAAAAGAAAGAAAAGGCACAGTGCCTCCTGCGTTTGGGTCGGATCGAGTCCGGATAAATTCACACCACAAACGAACTGCAGCAGAGTGCGTTTGGAAACGCACCGAGACTACCTCTTCAGCTGGGTCTCGGAGCGCTTGTTTGGTCCGCCCCCGAGTGCAATTGCTGTATTCACACCTGCCGGAAAGATGCGCACCGAAGGCGGAAGTGCATCTGAGTTTGTTTCAACCGAACTAAACACGGCATGTGTGAATACACCCTTAGTATTCATCCCTTAGTTCCATCCCTTTTTTTAAACGTAAGCACCCCTGCAATATGTGGAGAAAGCAGCCCTCCCAGCTCAATTATTCAAAACACGCCAACTGTATTGTGGCTAACTGAGGGCCTGAATGTGATTATGCACATATATTTCCTTTGTACTCTGCATCACCTACCTTCAATCATGCAATCAGCTTTGCTTTGACGTCATTGTAAATGAGGGTCACCCCTCAATTGGTCTCTCGAGGATAAATAAAAGTTAAATAAGTTTTATCTTATTTTCTGCATATAATGTACATGAATGACTTGAACTAGTTACTAACTTGTAACTATGGCTGTTACAGGGTCAGGGAGATGGATACAAAGATCTAATGTTCCTTTAATTACATTGCGTCATAGATAATCTCTTTAATATGTGTTTATATCATATGCTTCTGGTCTTGGGGATTTATCATCTTAAAGATTAACTGAATAAAACATATAAGAAACAGAATTTTAATCCCATTTTGTTGGTAATTTTGCATTTTATCTGGGGACTAAACTGGGTTGGAATGGAATATTTTATGTTCGTATCATATCAAAGAGTTAAAAGATATATTTCCAAAGCCTGTATGAAAATTTTATCATCAAGGATTATTTATGAATAAAAGACTTAAAGGTGACAGAACGAAGACATATTTTACTGAAAGCTCTTTTCCTCTTATATTAGTCTGGAAATATTGTACACTTTGCAAGCAAAGACAAATATACCCTACATTTTATGACATAATTATTATAAGTTATGTGGCATATGTGGAAAACAATAATTATTCTTAATTAAAAATGGTGACTAAGAAATCAAAATAATTTCTCATTTGTTGTGCCGCTGTGTGTCAAACAGTTTCTATTTTTACCACAGTATCTTAAATCAAATCAACCCAAATGGTTTAGTCTGGCTGAGCAAACTATATTCAGCTTCTTACCTGATACATCTTTATGAAAAGGAATATAACAACAGCAAACATGCCATACCGCTACATCTTTTGATAACCAAATTCAAGGTTGGCTTAAAGTGATCAAACCTTTTGAGTTTGCATTGACATAATGAAGTTGGTTGCTTAAAGTGAACAGAGAGAAAGGCACATCAGCGAAAGAGCTTGCCACAACAAAAATCGCAATTAGTTTAAAGTGTGCAAGAAGCACGATGCCTTCTGTATATAGTACAATATGTGCAGAGAATATCAAAGTGGGAGTAGTGGTAAAGTGAGGAGGTTTGTGCAATGGGGGGGGGGGGGGACATGATACCTTCATCCTTACCTTCCTCCCACCCCTGGGGACTGCCTGCCTTCCTTTGGGTTATATCGTTCCTTTCCTCCCGCAGGTCCCCAGCTGCCACTATGCTCCATGTGAACTCTGGGTTTCCCTCCAAGTGCTGGTCACATGTTCTGCTTCTGCCAGGGCATCTGGGATCTGGTTAAATAAGAGTTATTATTTACATATGGAGTCACGTCTTTGGCCGGTACATTGCTCATATTTACCCAAAGAATATCATAAAGAATAAGAATCAATAGAGAATCTCAAACAATAATTCAAAACAAGTTTTGACATAGTATATTCCAATATTAACATACTGCAATGACTTAACAGCACTCAGTGAATGTTAAAATCCCACTTTCTTAGAATCGTATTAATCCAAACCCATTGGGAAACAAAACTGAATGCACATGCAGAATATTTGTACAAGTGCTTAAATAATTTCAGGCAAAATATGATTGCAAATAAAATACAGCAAAAGGATTTTGAAACACCTGCTTCAGTCTGATTAGAAAATGAAACTTTCAATTAAATACACTGCCAGGGGAAAAGAGGTGTTCAAATGAAACTGTCTGAATGTTAGTGCAGCACTTCTTTTTTTTAGAAAGTCCACAGTTTCAGTAAACACGGTTTAGACTTCTTCAGTCCAAACATACTCTGTAGTTTTCATATTGTAGTAAAATATAAAATTTCATTCCAAATTTGACTACATAATTAAAGGACCAGTCAAAAATGTGAAAACCAGTCTCAGGGAGGAAGAACCCTGTCTGTTGAAAATGTTGTATTTTCAGATTGAATGGCCTCATACTTTCTGCTGCAGAAAAGTTTGTTGCTTCAAACCAACAAGCAAAAACAGCCTACTTCTACAATGGGGGGAGTTGTACTAATGGAATGTTAATGTACAAACTGCTGCTGTCAAGAAGGACTGGGTGCAATAATCCCTAATATTTTTCTCATCGTGGAAATTAGGGACAGCGCTCCTCCCACTCATCCTCTGTGTCTATCTTTCCCTCCATCCGTCCTCGCTCTCTGTGCAAAGACCTCATGTAGATGCATCCCTGTGGCATGGCAAATTTGCCACAGGGATGCAGGCTGTTTGCGGGGGCTTGGCCACTTTCAAATGACTTCTCACACTAGGCTCTGGTGATGCTTGATCATTTTTCAATGTCTACTGTATCTGCCAGTTTCTGCCACAATTTTTACAATTACAAAATAAAGTGTTGAGAACCAGGTTGGGTGGAGACTACATTGGATCAAGAACTACCATAACAACAAGGACGTCATCAGTCATTACATGTAACTAGTATTTAATTAATTAGGACATTAAAGATATGAGCACTGCATTGCATGCAACTTCTACATTTGGCTGATAGTTGGTACAAAGCCCACCACGATTGACATATCAACATGTTTGCATCAAGTAAATGTGCATGGGCACACATAGTGTGGCTTAATACATCAATTATACACCAGAAGGTTCACAGAGTTAAGCAAATGCAATATTCCTTAAGACGGTGCGACTACATCTAAACATATTACAGCTTCTTAATTATTCAATGTGAATTTATCCATGCATAAACAAAAAAAAAGAAGGAAAGAAAGCTGACCAATGACCCCTAATTCTTACTTCTTGTAATTTGTAGGACTACATTTTTAGCCATTGTCAGCTTTCTCTGCAAAATTAGTACAAGTTAAATGTATAAGTGACATCTGTTTGTATTTTCAAAGCCGGGAAAACTGCATCGGGTGATTGTGTTTTAGGTGCAGATCCATGTTTGTGGTATTGGCCCGTTTAGTTATTATGGTTTCCCAACAAATGCAACATTACGGCTCGCACAGGTTAATTGGTTCACCCCAGTCGTTCGGTTTGAAACCAAAGTGCTCCCACAGCTGTCGCGTTTGGCTTTGATACCAATTCCATCTTTTTATTCTTCCAAATAGTTTTCTCTGGCTCTCCTCCTCAAGGGGCTCTCATGCTGTGTAATGCCAAAGGACTGCCTCCCTACGCAGAGACGATGATACACTTGATTTACACGTGACGAGGGGGTTAAATCGTTGTGCCCCCAACTTAGCCTTCAAGGCATCGCTGGCTGGAAGCTACTCTCCGCCCCCTTACTAACCTTAACCATCACCAACGGAATGCCTAACTGTAACCCTGTGCGCTGCCTTGAAGGCTCCAGTTGGGGCACAAAACACCATGCAGGCGAGAGGGCCGGAGTAAAAACTCTTGTCATCCAGTCTCTTTGATAGAGAGAGACACGAGGAAAACCAACAAACGTGCAAATGGAAATTATCGCTCATTTTAATTTATCGTGCAATTAATTGATTTATTGCTGGTTGCAACAGGCCTACCAAAGGCAGCACATCACTGTAAACAAGGTCTTCAAACGGTGTTGCCCATTCAATGGATGTGCTCGGGTGCTTTACAGGGAATTCAGTCATAGTCAGGGTTTTTCCTGGCTCAGAATGGGCCTTTGGGGGGGGTCAGTACGATGATCGACTTTTTTGTGGCCACAACTTTTTTGTGGTCGCAACAGTAAAGGCAAAAAGTTTCTGTATTTTAAGAGGGATGTGGGGTTGGGAGAGGGGAGTTTCTTTCCATATAAAGAGCATTTCAGTCAGCCTGTCAATCGCTGCATTACCATTAGCTCACTGACTCTGATAAAATAACAATAAAGAACCTGTAGATATGAAGTCAAAATACTAATAATGATAACCTGTTTAATAATGTAATTGTTTCTAATTGATCTAAACCATGGAAATTGCAAGAAGGTAGGGCTGCTTAATTATGAAAAAATATTAAGCAAAATTATTTTGATTGACATTGTGTAATCATGATTATTCAAGACAGTTAATCATTGATTGTCATCATGCATTCATTTAACTTTAAACAAGGTTGTTTCTATTAACACCATGACTTTGGACTTTAAACATAGGCCTAATTGAACTGAAAACAATAGAAATAGGCTTAATAAGTTAAACATGTTTTTATAATTGAAAAAAATAAATATGTCAAAATAAAAATAACCCGTTGCAAATGGTGTTGATAGGGCACGTATTTTGTAGCAGGAATGTGAGGGCATCATTTATTTATGTCTCAAAAAGCTGGCTGGATATTGTACAGTGTTGACTGTTGTGGTGGCAGGAGTCAAGGACCTTTAAACTCCTGTGTTTTTAATTCATTTATTGCTTGGTCATTGACCACTATGATTCTACATAAAGTGAATATAGAAATTGGTCGAGATGTTTTGAGGTACATACATGGTCGCATATCCCTTTTTCTCTCTCTCTCTCTCGCGGTCGCGTATGTCACGTGACTCTCGTTTCCGTGTGTGACATATCTTGCACATTATTTTAGTCTGTTGTGAGTCTGAAGTGTTTTCAGACAACACAATAAGTTTTACCTTTTATTTTCGGCCAAAGGCTGACTTACTGCCGTCCTTCGGAGTTTTTCAAAAAACCCTCCTCTCGAGGGAGCTGGAGCTGTCCTTTCAAATACAAACAGATGAATAGGAGAGTGACAAGTGATTTTTTACACCATCAGCCATGGTGTACATTTTTTTTAAAATGTACAACAATTCAAACACTGACACAACTGTCTAGGTACATAAATGAATTAGGAATTGTTTATATCATTGCTTGTTTTTCTTTACCCAATATGGGTTGATATCAATCATTTATGCTCCCCTTTTGCTTGTGTTCTCGCTTCTCTAGTTTTGAGATTAAGAAAGGAAGCTTTCCATGGGAGTTAATGGGAATTTATGGGAATTAACAGGCATTTTGGGAATAGAAGGGAATTTACTAAATTTAAAGTTTGGCCCTTAAAGGCCCTGGCAACCCAAATCTACTAAATCGTTCTAACTATGTTATTTCAGTCCTGGCAAATGTTCTAGATAGTAAATTTGTGTACCTTAAACTGCGATATTTTATCAGCGAAAAAAAATATTTATGGCGCTTTTCCACTGCGTGGTATCAACTCAACTCGACGCAGCTCGCATTTTTGGGACAGCCCGAGTGTGCACACAACAAGCCAGGGTTGGAATGGCGGGACGATATGACTCCTGCAGGATGCCATATGCACCTGCACCACTGCTCTATCTTTGAGAACACCCCGCCTTTTACAAATGTGTTTTATTCCACTGCTGTCTCCTTACACAAGAACAGCACTACCAGCTGAGTGAGGCAGATTTTCTATTGTAGAGCAAGGCAACTCCTGAAGTGGCTAGCATCCATCCGAGTGCCACCAGCTGGCGGCCACAGCTGAACTAGGACTATCCATCTCCATGAAAAGAAAGGGTCTGGAGTGAGAATTGTGATGTATTAGAAGGGTTTTTGCTTAACAGGCTGCTCTACTGCTATTTCCCAGGGGAGGTTAGCACCCTGTGGATGGTAAGCAGTGAAGATTAAAGGTCAAAGGTTCTGTCATTACAGAGATCAATGACATCACATGTTGCACGGTGGCACCTAAGTCAGCTCTCCAGCACTCAAATGCCAACAAGGAAGTTGGCTTAGCCTGTAGGGCCTGCAGCTTAAGGCTGCTAATGAAAGCAGGAGAGAGGGAGAGAAAGCATGTGGACGGCTGATGGTGAGTGTCCAGTTGGTCTGTGTTGGCTTTTGTGGTAGGTAATACATGCCGGCTGACAGCAGATCCTTTGGTCAAAGCTGAGATATATCACCACATCCCAAAGCAATGTACACCATGCCATGTTTTGAGACCTCTTACCATCAAACCTTTTTCCCAGCGTCCTCTAAAGCTGTCCTATGTAACACAACGCAACCTTTCAAAAAGGTAGGCAGCAGCTAAATTTCCTCACCCTGAATGAATTTTATCATCTTGGCCTGGGAAAATGTTGGGTCCCAGTATGTATAGAAATATAAAGCTCGAATATGCCCAAAAGTACAATCAGTTATACCATTGGAGAAACATGTTGTAAACAAATAAATAATATGAATGGAAAGGGTAATTTTATGTTGAATCAACATTTTGACAAACACACCATTTGTGGTAATAACAATTTGACTTGGTTTACTAAACAGCACTACTTTCATTTGGAGCATTTGTAGTTATCTAGGTTTTACTGCTCCAGGCACATCATGGTCAAATTGCTAATCACCATGCAGGAAAGTATCTCTTCTGGTTTACAAACATGTTAAAGGGCAGAGGACAATGTTGACATTGTAAGAAATAATAGAATATGTAGTCTGCTGTGAGCATTACTGATTGATTGATTTAAACATCATTCTCTAACTGACACCAATAACAGTCCACTGGAGGCTGTCACAACTTCAAACAGCTGAAGGAAGGTCCAAGGGTTCCACCGTCAAGGATGTGTTTTATATACAGTTGTGTGACAGAGTGGTGCTGGAGGGACTGTGAATCATCATTTAAAAGAATGACCTCCCACTCTTTGAGAGGTTGGAGGGACAAGAAGAAATTTTGCTGGAGCTGTCAATGCCAAATGATGTGAATGTGAATGATGTGATGTGATGTAGATGCACACATGCTCCTCTGTGCTCTGGGCTTATGCAGATGCTCATAAACAGGACTGTTACATTGGGATCTTGTCTTTGGGTCACTTTTCTTATTATGTCAAACTGCCATGCCAGCTTCAGCCATTGCTGGTCTTTTTCTATACCTATTCTAGAAACTAGCTGGACCTAGTTAGTTATAATCTCATACTTCCTCTTTATTAAATAGTCTAAGCATTAGGAATCAGTTTACAAAGAGTGAGTGACAAAGCAAAAAACGGATGACAGCAAAGCGCCCTAGCTGACAAGAAAAGTATTCATTTATGAGAGTCAGTAGTCTGCCTGCTCCTTGGTTAGGTTCTGGTTCTTATTTTGTGATGTAAATCCTAAGAATTTTGATGAATGGTGCAAATCGTAACCCATCAGCAGAATCCCTGTTTCAAAGTATTGAAAACTGACACTTATATTATCTAGATAATGTGTAAAACAAAATGGAACTGAATGTGTAGCAGAGCAAAAGGAGTTACAAATGATTTGCCTTACAAACAGCAGTTATGTGTTTGGGATTGTATCTGTGACATATGGCTGCACCAATGGCTGACAGTCAATTCAGATTAGTGAATTGTAAGAGCATATCTAAGATAATCACATAGCAGCCACCCACAAACAGACATCTATTTTAAGCATTACATTGGCTTTTAGACTTTATATTCTGTTAACAAAATACATGATGCACATTTGGGGTGCAATTCATAGATGCTATCAATTATTCAGGAATCCATTATAAAAAAAGAAATAAACTCAGAATATTGTCATTTCCAATACCAGTAAATCTATAATGATTCCATTGAAAGGGAGCTGCATCCCACACAATGTTAAATTGAAAAAGTGGACGATTAATATGCTCTCTCTCTCGATTATGTTTTCCTTTTAAAGTAGCTACAAGGAACTTTGAGTTTCGGTTGAGTTTAGCTGCACCTTTGGATAAAAGTAGTTGACACCAGCGCCCAAGCACGTGCCAGTAGTATGTGTATTTTTTTAGAAAGAGAGTGAATAAGTCCATAAAGAGAGACCGCAGATGCGGTAATATATTTCTATGTGACTTTGCAAAATAAATAATGGTAATATGACAATGGTGTAGCAGATAAAACTTTGATTTAGTATGTTCAGGAAACTCAGGCAGGTCCAGTCTGCCTGCCGAAATCATTCCTTGGAAAAATTGGGCCTGTGAAAATGCCTGAATAATAACTATATAGTATATAGCATTGTTTTCGCTGATGGTCTCGTTTGCTGTTCCAGGTATTTTATGATCAGAGGAAAATGTGCACTGTTCAAACATTTGAAAGTTCCTAGTAGGAGGTTTACAGATGATTAAATAAACATAATCTGCTCTTGTTTCTCACAGATTCCTTGTACTGAATTTATTTGCAACTTTACAAATGGTTAACAATTGAAAAATGATTCAAGAAGAAAAAAGAATGGTTCACTAAAATGAATTATTATCTTACATTTTGGCCAAACAATGCCACAATTTTACATGCTTACCTTAAAATATTTCATTTTTTATCTGAAAGTTACCTAATGAAAAGTGGTTTTTCCACATATGTTAATAATGGCTAAATCTAAATAAATGTGCACCAATCAGGTTCCAGATGTGTATGCAATGAGTACTAGGTATTTACTGTATGTGGGTCCCTTCAGCTGGTCACAGGTAGGCTGAACAACAGACACTGAGTGTTGTGATGCCAGTGCGGAGCAGCGGAGACAGAGAGGTTTATGTGTGCTGATGGAGAGCTGATGCAAGTTGTTGAGGCCAATTGGGAGCAAAGGATCCTTAGAGGACAGAAGTGCCTCAGCCTTTCCATCTGTCTGAGGAGGGCTGACAATGTCTGACTCACCTGACATGGGCACAGAGTTGTTGGGAAAGTTCAGGTCATCCTCGGCTACCCAGGAGAAGCTCCAGTACTCTCCAGGAATGCCAGCAGCAGTCCAACCAGCCGATGGTTCATCTGCAACAACAGCAAATCCACATCTTATTTTCAGAGCACATGTCACAAACGTAAGGTGAGAAACACATCATCAAAATGGTAAGGCAGTCACTCAAATAATGATTACTCCATGCAGTGTTTATTTGGGCTGGTCGGTTGAAATTAATTTGGCATTCATGCTGAGGTCCAGTTTATTTGCTGGTCAAACTCACTTTTGGCACCACTGTCCTCATATTCATCTGCAAATGTTATAATGCCATTTTACATATTAAAACCAGCCATTATAACACAACACCTCTTACCGGTGGATTGACAAGCTAATAGACAAAGTGAAAACCCTTGGATACCTTGGCAGGGCTACAATTATATGCAGTCATGACTCATATTTGAAAATGGACCAGGACCATAGCACATAAAGTACACTCTGTGCACACAGTAAGCAATTAATGTACAATGCACCACTGCAGAAGAGAGTTATCTCAGCTCAGTGAACACACAGTCTAATTCTGTCCCACCCCCACGCTCAAATCCTTTGAATGCTCAGTGGATTAATCAATAAGGGTTGACTCAACCTGTCACTTGGACATGGCTATTGAAGAACATACATCTCTCTTAGTCTTGTACATCTTCCAGTATAATTTGACTCACAATCCCTCAAATGCTCACAATGATCAAGTTCACATCTTTTGTTAGGAGAGATTAAAGTAGATACTGCCAAAGGCCTTTAAAAGACACAGAACGGGTCACATAGTAGGAGAGGAATTTACACTTTTAAGCAGGCATGCAAACTCATAAGCCATTAAAAAGGTGACATGCCCAAAAATCAGACACACACACAGCTGGCCATCAGACCACCCCATACCCCCCACCCCCCAGCGGATCTCTGCGCCAATTTTGTTTACAAAAGGGCGAATTTTGCTGAAAGGTGACTTGTTTGCAATGCATGCCTGTTTTGAGGGAAGGTAATGTAGGTGGTGCTTCAGAGCTTTGATTCATAACAGTGCACTAATCTACAAATTAAGCCAAATGTGAACAGGTAGTGGAATCTTAGGTCTACTCAAGACCTGGTGGCAGGTTTGGTTTAGCTTCGAATCATATGGATTCTGAAATATTTCTACTCAAATTGAACAGATGTTTCTAATGTGGTGTCATATATATTTGCTCTGTTCTAAGGAACCTTGTTAGGATGAGAAAAATCAGGCTTAATAAAGACACTTCGAAATGTAACAAAACAACTGGGAGTATCAAGCATTTCCAGCTAATTGAAAGGGAAATGCCGTTTGATTTTCATACTCCTTGGCCTTCTGTGTCACAATTGTCCCCTGTTTTGCCCTTTAATTAAAGATTTACCTTGCGATACCTACATTACTGCCTAAATAAATTGATTACCTGTCTGGATCAGTGACGCATCATTAAATGCTTGTGTTAGTCTGCCAACATCACATCAGGCAGCTGAGGCCTGGGATTGGCTGCTATATCTCTCTGCTACAAAAGGCTGCATTGATTTCCATCAGAGGAGCCCTCATGTCCACTAAGCACTCCAACCTTCATTAAGACCTTCGCAGAATTCCACACAAGTTGTTCCCCTTCCCTAAACAAGAATATGTGTGTACACAGTCATTCGCAAGAACAGCATTCTCCTGATCACACTTATCACTGAAGACCTCTAACAACAGAGCCAAGGTACCAAACACTTCCCTAATTAAACAGTCTTCAAACAAGAATATGTTGGCTTTAAATAATTCATAAATGTCTCAAGCTTTTCGAAAGGCTTAAGACTCACTCTAACACCTAGCATCCTAATTTAAAAAGGAAAAGGTACATGTAAAGTTATCATGTTAAATACCTACAATGCTTGTTGTTAGCATGGGTGGATAAGTTGTTTCTAAGAGTCTTTTTGCTTTTGTCATATGATGTTGGTAAAGAAATGTTTTTCAGCATAAACCCTGTCTAGTAAACAAGCTGGGATTCTGTTTCAACTGTAGGATGCAGCTTTTTAACTCAGAGTGCTGCCCATAAAACCTAACGTATGCCCTCCAAAACTGCAACTTACTGTATTCTCTGCCAAAACAGGCTCTCAGCAGACTTACTTCTTCCTCTTGAAAAGCTGTTGCTGAATTTTAAAATCTGAATGGACTGCGTTGATCACAACCTGTAGAGGTAATTGACATTATGACCAATAATGATGACATTTTGCAACTATGAAAGAAAAATTAACAGCACATAAATGCTCTGGATATTAAATATGAAACATTTCTAAATGAGCCGCTAACACAGTTAACCTTGCAATGATCAGAGGCAGTTTGACAACACGTGATTCTGACTTAAAACCCATTAACCCGTGAATTATTTAGCTGTTGTACACTGATGCCCTTGTTTCTTTGAAGCTTTGCTTCACCATTGTGATTATCATAACAGGCAGCCCATTGTTCACAAATATGCATCAGAAGGATATTCAAAGGATATCTAAAGTTACAAGGAATGTTCTCCAGTCTCATTTACTATGCTTTTGAAATTGTTTATAACTACAGGGTGTCTGATTTAACGATGCACTTATTAAATTAATCATATAAGATGCCCCCTTTATGCATATGTGAATTGAACATGTCCCATTGTGAGCTCCAGCATTTCCCTCTGCAGAAATTCATGAGATAACATTAAAAAGGACTTTGCAAAAAGTAATCTCAGTGTAATTTAGACTTCATAACCACCACAGATGCAAGACATATTGCACTGATGCACTGAGTTGTAGGTGGGGGTGTGGGATTCTTCATACCATGAGTTCCTACAAAAACTAAAGAATTAAGAACTTCTAACAAGACAAATGCTGTAGCAATGCAATCTCATCAATATTAATAACTGACCCAATATTAAAATCATGACACATTTAAATAGTGATTGTTTTGTTATAATGTTGATCCTATTGAAAAGCACTCGTTAAAGTCATACTATGCTAAAAGTTATGAAAAAATTAATTATAGTCACACAAAAAGTATCCCACTAAATGATCACTTCTGCCCCACTAGAATATGTGGTGGTGTGTTTATCGGCACTGTCGTCCTCTCTTTGGCTGTATTTTACATAGTAGCATTTGTTGGTATTGTTTGCTAGCAAGGAAGCATCTCCGTCACTCGGGGGAAATTAGCTGGAGTGAGGACACTTTCCAGTTAGACATAGGCCTTCAGTATCATTCAGTATTTAATATCAGTGTGTTAACAACTGAGCTAACCCCAGTCAGGGAAGTAAGGAAAGGCTCAGTGCTCTGCTGTGGGAGAGCTCGACGAGCGTCCAGTCATTCGGCTGCAGTGAGCAGGAAGCGCCATTCCGTTGTTATTGGTTGAGGGATCAACACTCTCCCGGTGCACTGCTCAATCGATAGACGCCTAGAAACATCCCGACGGAGCAAAATAAACCAAAACAAAGCAAATACAGCCAATGGGGGGTGATTGCAGGTAACATTGACAGTTCCCCCTGCAACCAATAGCAGAAGCATTGGTCATCTCTTGACTGTTAATGACTTGCAGTGAGATAAAAAATACTTAATGTCTGAGTTTAAAAAAGCCCCAAGGTCACTTTATAATTTTTTGGCATTTTCTTCTTTTTTATTAGATAGTTAGGAGAAACAGAGATGAAATGGAGCAGAGAAGGGAATGACATGCAGAGATCAACTATGGGCTGGACTTGAATCCACGGTCTACTGCAACTGATGACTGAGCCTCTGTGGGGGCGTTCTAACCACTACACCACAAGCACCCCTGCCCCATGTCACTTTAGACATAATTGTAACACTTAATTTTTTTTAGACAATGCATATTAAAATAAAGAAAGTTCCTGTACACATTTTTTACCAAGCATTTATATATCTATATTTAAGGGTTCAAAAAAGTAGTTTTCTAATGTGGTTTCTGTCCAATTCACTTGCTGCACACAGAAAAATATAGACATCGCTGAAACCATTGGTGCTGCATGAGCGGGGAGCGTTGCGGCGCTTTGCGGCACTTAAGGGCGCCCAGTGTGTTTCCAGGATTTTGCAGGGTACATGTTTTCCACTCATCACATTGTGTCAGTACTCGCCTTCAGTATAACATTTGTCATGATACATCCCATCATAAAAATGGCAAGAAACTTCAATGGTATGTCTTATTACATTAACTTTGTATTTACAAAGGAATTTTGAATCAAAAAGGTATTGCGCACACGTTACTACTTTACTCTAAAAATAGAAATTTAAACATAATTATCTTGTCTTTGCAATACAGAAGGGAAAAGAATCACACACACACACACACACACACACACACACACACACACACACACACACACACACACACACACACCCTTTAAAAGTTCACAAATTACAAATACAAATTGATTTCAAACATTGGCATGTGTTTGACATGGTCCACAACTATTTGAAACATCGAGTTTTAAGAAACAAATTTGACAAGCATTATATATATATTTTTTTTTAATTGAATGTCTCCTGTGTGTTTTCAGTGCTGCAGACAGCCTTCAGACCACTTGGTCCTGCCATGGAACAGCTTCCTTATTACTAGGGATGGGAATCGAGAACCGGTTCTTGTTCAGACCCGGTTCCGAGTCAACCAATTCCTTGGAATCGTTAACATGCCTGCTTAACGATGCCGCTTATCGGTTCCGCTCGTAGCAAATGCGTCATGACTTCAGACACGTGCTGCTTTGTTTTGGTTCAGAACGCAGCAAACATGACGTCGAGGCAGAAGCGCTCTAAAGTGTGGTTGTATTACACATGAAAAGGCAACAATACGGTAAAGTTTCCATTTCATCAAATGACTCGTGCACAAGCAAGCGCGCAGACTGCAATCCTGACGGTTGAACGTTAAACGTCCGCTGCCTTACTCGGCACCAGAATTGCCCATCACTTGGATTTGAACATACAATGTAGGCTATATGAATTAATGTGTGTGTAAGCCTAGGTGTGGGCAAGTGAAAGAGGGAGATACATAAAAAGGCGAGAGCAGCATACAAACAGGAAAAAAGGATTTCTTATTCGCTTCCAAAGGCCCGCTGTTTACTCTCGTTCAACAGTAAATGCTGCCTTGAAGCACGGCAGTGGGGACAAACGCAAAACAACACACAGCGGGACTTGGCGGTCCGGTGGTAAGGAAACTTTAACAATACGCTTTATAAAGTAAGACACACTTAAAATAACGCTCTCTGCCCGATACAAAAAGCTCTGCCTTGGATTACTTGAGCGATCGATGTGTATAAAACCATCCGCTACGTGTCTGATGAAGGGACATTATATTAGCCTAATAAACAGCGCGGTGAACATAACAGCGTACATTGTAAAGCTGAGATGGAGCGGTGACTCCTTGTCGTTGGCGTGGTGAAGAATAAGCAAAGTGATACATTCTCTTAAAGCCTTTATGGCGTATTTATTCTCTTCTTGAATAGCCTACATGACTGTCTACAGTGCAGTCGTGACAGTTTGACCTGAGGCGTTAACATAGTGACATCATCACGTTGGCCTTTCAGAGTAAGGGCGCAATCATATAATAACACTTAACATACATTAAAGATCTCGTATCCTTCCTGAGAGGGCAAACATGATAATTGTTCTGCATAAAAAGAGTTGGTATTATCTTTTCAAAAGACTTATTTGTGTTTTTTCTGTCAGTTGAATTTTGTTTTAAGTGCCAATGAGCACTGTTAATATTCCAAAAGGCACAAGCTCTTCCTTGACTGTTTTAAGTATGTGTTTTTAGTTTGTAGGGCACATAAGGGCATTTGGGCTTAAAAACCCAAAAAAAAATTGTCTGGACCAATTAATGTGAAAATTGACAATTTCCTAATCCTAAAGTAGCTTGATAATCTTTCAATGCATATGCTAGACACTTCTGATCAGATATTAAAGAGAGTTAATACAAACAAACTAATTTGTACATATTCTCTCACCCAATGAGAATCGATAAGAGAATCGATAAGAGAATCGATAAGGAATCGGATCGATAAGCAGAATCGGAACCGGAATCAATTCCCATCCCTACTTATTACTGAAAAAGAATGTTTAGATTTCTCTCACTCTCAGAGCCTCACTCTGTCATATCTGCCCATCTGACTGATGTCACTCAGAGCAAAGAGCAATGCAATGTGCTCAGGATGAAGTTGTGGGGAGACAGGTTGACTCCACTCCATTTTGTCTGCATCAAGATAAAATGAGCCGCTCATACATCCTCCAATTTGAGGACAATATGCCAAAACAGCACTCAACTCTTAACCTGGCCCGACTGAGGCAGTGGTTTGAAATCCTGCTCAAACTGGAGATGGTAGAGTCAGGAAAAGAACACAGCCTTAAGGATGGATTCATTTTTAAGGATGTCATGGGTGCAAGCTATCCTCCTACACTGATTTTCCAGAACACGTAATGTGCATTCAACACAGCCATGACGACAATTGAGACGCTCTCTCTCCTTGTTATTGTGGAACCGCGCATCATACTCGAGGAGCTTGGATGACTCATCATTAGACCCAAGGCAATTTGGGGAAAAAAAAATAAAAATGAAAGCCTTCAGCATTGGCTTGCTGGGTGGGTAGAAGCGTGACATCTTCCACTGAGCATTCAACGACTGTCTCGGCCACAGCAGCATAAACAATCCAGGAAACAGTTTACCTTCCAACTCGATAAGTGGCAAGGTATCTGTTGAAAACAAATAAATGGATTTAAAGAAGCAAAGCAATTTGATGTCTGAATTCAATGTTCATTATTTTTCACTTCAGTTGCCCTCAATGTTATATTTTTTAGCATATCATATTAGTCTGTTGCTTGCTGACTCAGCTGCTTTAAACCACACCACTGTCACTTTACCTTTCTCTCCAAATGCTTCTGTATAGTCTTTACCTTTTATTCTATTCTTATTTAATTTGAAATGCTTCCTGCTTTGAAATACCACCTTCTCCCACTGGGGATTAATATACATATATAGTTGCTTCTCTTTTTATATTGTATTGCTGTGTTACATGTCATAAGGATGGGATTTAAATTTGACTAAATAACAACATACTACATACTAGGGATGGGCATAATTAATCGATTGCTCGATCATTGCTCGTTAAGAATATTGTCGATCACGTTAAATTGTTATCGATCATATAGCCGTTGTGTTGCGCAGTGTGAGTCCCGCAGCACAGCAATGAATTTCACTATGTGGCAGCACCAGACTGTATGGGCAGCAATTAAACATCCTACCAGCAGGGGGAGATACTTAAGTAGTAGTAGGAGACAACAGAACAGGCTCAGGCAGCAGCCTGCGAGCTGCCGTAGATGGCAAAACTTAAACAGCAAGAAGTTAAGGCGAAGTTTGGCATCGGACAGCTTTAGATCTGAAAATAACTAAGTTCATTAAGCATTGTGAAACCTTGTACAACACTTAAACAAACCGAATTATGTACCACTTGTACATTGAAGCCTAAATCCGACCCTGTTTAACGTTAGCGCCGCTAGCATTAGCGGCTAACTTTAGCGTCTATGCTTTCCTACTTCGCCTTCATCAGGGAACTAATTTGCACATTTTGTTTATTAGTTGAAGTAACGTTAGGTCCTTTACCACTCAGAGAAACGTGCCGTGCCCTTAAGCAGTCTTTGGCAGCATCTTAGGAGGCGCATATGTGTTAAAACTTTAAAAGGTATTGTAGCATTGGCTCCTTGTTGGCTCATAGCCTCGGGCTTTAACCAGCGCTGCATTTTATTATTATTATTTTATTTAAAAAAGTTGCCTTGTCTTAATAGATTTGTTTGCCTAGAAGATCTTGGAATAAAGATGTAATTGAGTAAAAACCTCTTGTATACAGTCTATGGTAAAAACGCTGTATTTTGGATGTTCTGTTGGCATTTTTTAATATGTAAAAAAAGATAACGATTAATCGATAATTGCTCGTTAATTTTCCCGATGATCGATCAATTGAATTTCTTAAAATGCCCATCCCTACTACATACTGTAGACTATAATTGTACTAACAAGCGTTCCAACCAAACCAAGGAAATGGGTTTAAAAGAGAAATAAATAATGCTGCAAAAATTCAAGGACAATAATGATGAATCGTGGAAAAAAAGCTACATTTGGATAGTCCATTATAATGCTTAAACGATATGATAGTTGCTTACCAAAAGCAAATTGCAAGGCGTTCTGAGAGACTCCTCAAGAACCAACCTTGGAAGAAAGGCTCCTCAAAATGAGCTACATCAAACAGACTGAAATACTTCTTGAACGTGGCTTTTTCCAGTCGGGGCTACGAAAAGAGAACCGTCTTCCTGTTCCTTTCGGGTTTGAAAGAAACACACTGAGGGCTGCCTACTTGTTTAACATTGTGACAGAAATATCTCTCCCGTCTCTGATTCAGGGCCGTTTTTCGTGAAACTACTAGGTTTTGGACTGTCGTCCAGCCTAGTTATTACAGGCTCAACCCTCTCTCTCTCTCCCTCATATCACAGGTGCATTTAAAAAAAATTTAATATAATTGAAAGTCCATTCAAAACTTTAGTTTTCATATTCTAGATTCATTACACGACATGAAATATGGCAGGCTCTGCTTATGTTTTAATCGATTGACAAAAGCTTAGAGCTCATGGAATAAAAAAAAATCCAGTATCTCAAAATATTAATATAGGCAACACAAAACCAAAAAAAAATAATTAATTATGTATTTCACATTGTTTAAGGAATCTAGTAACATCGGCAGGAGGTAGCTAATGCAACTTATTCATTTCCGACTATGATGACCAACTATCTGTGCAAATTAATTCACCGCAGCACACACTGCCTAAATCATAAAATTAACAACCCAAATAGTTTTAAGGGGCATTAACATGGAACTTGTTTTACACACAGCAAGGGCCACCCACAAACATTAGTTCACTAACTTCAACTTAGCTGATGTATCCTCCTTGCTAGGTGCTGGCTCAGCTCCTCTCTCACGGGCTGAAGACGACAGAACAATATATTCCGGTTCTTTGGAAACTTCTCGCATCAAAATTCACCTTTCGACTCTTCTTTTCATAGTATCACACTATTTATTTTGAATAGCGGTGAAATGCAGTGTTAATAACAAACAAGTTTCTTCCTGTCCAGGCTGTTAGCTAACATGCCCATACGCACTTGAAAGCCGAACCAATTAATAAATGTGGCGGTTGGGCTGTTTGATGCCTGTCACGAGCTCTTCGGAGATTCATTGTTTACATACGTCACAACCAAAATTGAAAGCTGAAAGATATGATGCAAAACTACAGTAATCCTAACTGCAAAAACTATTTATACGTCCTCAGCTTTATTTTGTTGTAGTAGGCCTACAGCAATATATTATGGAATTTTGTTCTGATACATTTAGCCTAGCCTATTTATTTTAATTTTGAAAACAATTTAAATAAAAAATTCCAACACAGTCTAACCTGCATAAAAAAGTGTAATAATTATAGACAAAGCATTTGCCTGATAAGGGTCTAAGACTGAAAGTTGCTATAGCCTATATTAAGAAAAAATTGCAAGTAAGACAGTGTACGGGAATATACCTTTTTGGACCTAATCTTCCCTCTCCTACGCATGTATTATATCATATTTAACTGTATTTTACCCAGGCTAAATAAAGCCTATACATGTGGGCTATCTTGAAATGTTTCTTCAAACTACTTGAATCAGCATTTTTGGTTTTTGATATATAAATAACAGGAACTTGCTTACCTATAGGCCTACTACAATATTTAGCTCACTTGTGTCAAAATTCAAAATTATTCATCTTCCCAATCTTCCCCACAAATCAACAGGCCCCTTTTAACATCCCATTTCATATAATCAGCTTCACTGCTAATGAGCTCCTGCGTTAATTTCAATTCTGGGTGGTTAAGTGGGGCTGTTTGCTCAATTTCAGACCAGTGTTTGTGTCTGCATGGCCATTAAATGAAACCCAGAATGGCATGTACAAGAACATCTCTCAGAGAAAATAGCACAATTAACATACCGTGACCAATACAGTTATTATTACGGCACACCTCACAGTACTGAAGTCCCCAGAAACATTACACTGCCACATTCTAGGAAACGCTTCCTTTGTCAGGGTTAATTCAGTCTTTATAATTATATATTGATCCATAATCCCATTACCCAGAGTTGTGTGTGTGATATTTCATATGGATGTTTGTTTGTGTGTGTGTGTGTGTGTTTGTCCGTTTCGCCATATAGCAATCCTATTATTGATCAATTCTGCGGCCTCCCTCACCATGCTTCTCGTATTAACACTGACTGAATATGCAGCTAAAATGATAGAGCTGCCACTGCTGGGAGGGTGTCTTCCCCTGCGCAAACTCCCCATTAGTGTCAAGTGCCATCAAACATTAATATGAAGTAATTTCCCTGGCACAGAATCCTGGCCACAGCAGAGCAGGGGGAAAAGAAACAATAGACTTATCTGTCAAAGGTGGAGTCAGCAATTCTGTAGAATGCTTGTTGTCAAAATCACTTTTTGTAAAAATCTGTGAATATCTCCACATAATCCACTACCCTTTCTAGAGTGAATTGAAGATTTGTTGGGGTAAAATTGGCATTTCTTAATTGAGGCAGCAAGTTAGTCACATATACAGTGAGCCAAATCTCAACATTTGACAAGAACCAGGCTGTAGTACAGACAATCTGCCCCATACACGTACAATTGATGGAAAACATTTTCTCATGTGTACACAACAACTAAATAACTCACGCCGCTCTAAGAAAATGGCTAAATCAGTGCTTCTAGGCCTTGTGAACAACAGGATGCCCCCAAACTATCCATTCCTTCCCAGACACACGGTGATGTTTAAATGCTATCCTGCTACTCTGTATTTTTACACAAACACACACAAGCAGCCGCTCAGCTCATCTGAAAATATTCTCACACACACACGTACACACACACACACACACACGCACACAGCACATTATTACCTTTGCAGAAGCCACTAACTTCCAATGTTTGCCTCTTCTCCCTCTCTCCGCCCTGTCAGCTTCCAGAGTTAGAGCATCAACCCATTGTCATTACAATCATGCTGACCCCACTCCCAAGCAATACACACCACCCTTGTGTCCTTTTTAGACAACCCCATCATCAACATTGCACAAATCACTGCACCTGCATCATGGTTGCTGGTATTGTAGAGGCAGAGTAGCCTGGCTCCGCCCGCCCGCCTACTTCCGGCCAAATTTTATTTTCCCTTCAGTAGTCAGTCTGGGTGTACAGCCCATTTCCCAGTTTTGCCGGAGATTCGACAGCCGGTCCAATCAGCGAACAGAGCGAGTGGCTGAGAACGATGACGTCGAAGTCGCGCTCCAGTTTCAGTTGCCAGAAGCCGGCTCATGACACACGTGACGACCAAACGTTATGCGATTGGTTGGCTAATCCAGAGTGGCACTGGGCAGATCCAATAGTTTTAAACTTTAACAAACACCCGCCTCCATGAGTGAACGTTTGCCAATTACAGCACTGCCAGACCTTCTGTACAAATGAAATGAAGTACGATGGTCTGGTAGCACCAGGCTAGAGGCAGAGGGCTGTAAACCATAAATAAAACCAGGGCTGAGCATGTTTGTTTAAACCAATATCAGAGTGTATTCGGTCGAAAAGAGAGACCTTGTCCAACACCTGCAATGCCAAGTTATGGAATGTAGTAGTTGACCTTCAATTGCTTGTACTTGATTTTTACTGGACATTTTCTTATACAGATTCTTTTTATTTTGACAGTATTTAGAAATGGTGAAAAGTAAACATAATGATGATGGATTGGATTTATATAGCACTTTTCTAGGCACTCAAAGTGCTTTATAGGGTTCCAGGTTCCATTCATTCACACCGGTGGAGGAAGAGTGGCTGCCATTTTGCGCCTCCGACCACCACAAACTTACAGCAGTCATACACATTCACACAAGGCAAGGTGGGTGAAGTGTCTTGCCCAAGGACACAACGACCATGACATAAGCGGCAGGGCGGGAATCGAACCTCCAACCCTCTGATCATTGGCCAACCCGCTCTACCAACTGAGCCACAGTCGCCTATACTGTCCTACTGTCTGAGCCCTTCAGCTGTGTCCAATTAGTAAAACAAATTGCTTTATGTTTTTCGAAAAAAAACATCAGCTGGAGAGGACGCTGGCGCTGTCTGTTCGCCGCTTCTCCAAGCTATTTTTGGGCCAATTTTGGCCAATTTTATTTTAAAAGTGATTTTTTGTGGACCTTTGGTCTCTTCTTGGTTCCCTGCGGGCTACACCAACATCGAAAAGCAGGCTTGTGGACTGTCTTTGGTTGTTCCGGTGTTGTTGTGAAGGAGCCGTGTAGCTCACTTGCTATTTTGGCGTCCCTAGCAACGGCTAAAAAACAAGTAGTAATAGTGACATTTTCCTGGTCACTACTGGCGTTTTCTTCGGTGATCCTGGTGAGGAATATGCCCCGGGCAACCTGCAAAGCTGTCTCTACAGTCTCATCGTGGATTTTTCGACACTTTTTCTACACTGCCTCTCAGCTCTTCTCCAACTGCTTCGGGTCCGTACCTAGCTGCTAACAGGCTAACATCACTCTGGCTGGTTCGATGTTGACCTACTTCGCCTCACAGCTGCTGAAGTACAACAACCGCTCCATCCCACCCTGTATTTCCACCATAAAGCAGCTAGGACTATTGCGTAGACCTCGATATATACACAGAGGCTCAGGGAGAAACTTTATTTATGGTCAGCCTGCCGGCTTCATCCCATCCGTCTTGTCCACTGAGACGGCTGAGGGCAAAGGACACAACATCGCGAGATCCCCGCAGTCCCGGCTGGATGGATTTCATGGAGTGGATTACAACCTGCGCGGAGTGGATTTTAAGGCTGCCGGCTTCATCCCATCCGTCTTGTCCACTGAGACGGCTGAGGGGAAAGGATACAACATCAGCATCTCCTTCCCATTCGTCCGGTTGCCTCTGCCACGTCATCGGGACTCGCCCGCTGTTGGGCCATTCACCGCTTCTGTCGGGCAGCAGCTCACCAGGCAGGACAGAAAACATGGACTGGGTTTCAATCCTTCATCGCCAGTGACCCATACTGCGGTTTGTGTGACTAGCTCCCCCAGCTACTGTCCACCTCCGGCATCACCATGTAGATTACTGGCTACTTCACCTCCCCATACTGTTGCTGTTTATGTGACTAACCCGACAATACGTACAAGAAACACTTGTCACTTTAATACTGCAAACCTGTCAAACTTGGTATCCATTCCCCTTCAGCCACAGTCTGCTGTAGTAAATAGGGCTGACAATGCTTCACATTCAAACACACTGAGTCTGGCCTTGTTAAACATCAGATCTTTGTCAGGTAAAACATTTTTAATTAATGATTTTATTACCAAGCACAATCTTGATTTTATGTTTTTAACTGAAACTTGGTTGGACCCAGACAACAGCTCAGCTGTTCTTATCGAGTCAACCCCCCCCAACTACACTTTCGAGAGTGAGGCCAGAGCTCATAGGAAAGGTGGTGGAGTTGCTATTTTATTTAATGAATCTTTAACATGCAAAAAGATGTTTTATGGAAACTTTGTTTCATTTGAATATGTGGCTCTCAAGTTAAATTCAGCCTCTCAAGCTATTGTTATTAATATCTACAGGCCACCTAAATACTGTGCAAACTTTTTTGATGACCTTACTGGACTACTGTCTGTAATCTGTATGGAGTTTGACTGTTTATTGATTGTTGGGGATTTTAATATACATGTGGACAAACCCGAGGACAGAAGTGCTAAAGAACTATGCTATGTACTGGAAAATTTTGGACTCTCCCAACACGTAAACCAGCCTACACATAACAAAGGTCACACCCTGGACTTATTAATTTCAAAGGGCCTGGACATTTCAAACCTTTTAGTGTCTGATGTGGGTCTCTCCGACCATTCATGTTTGTTTTTTGGGAGTACAATATCTTTGAACACAACTGCAAAAACAAAGGTTATCAAAAAACGGTATATTACTGAAAACACGAGTCAACAATTTATCCAGGCATTTTCTCTGTCCCCGCTCCTCCCCTGTATCTCAGTTAATGAGCTTGTATGTAACTTCAACTCAAAAATTACAAATGTTATCGATGCTATTGCACCCACCAAGGTGAAAATCATCTCTGGTAAAAAAAGGTCCCCCTGGAGAAATACCCCTCAGGTCAGAATTGAAAAAAGAGAGTGCCGTAAAGCAGAACGCAGGTGGCGAAAAACAAATCTAAATGTTCACTATAACATCTTCAAAGAGAAACTACGCACGTTTAATCTAGAACTAAGAAATGCAAGACAGTCTTTCTTCTCTGACATCATCACCAAAAACAGCAACAATGCACATGCCCTGTTTGCTGCTGTTGACAGGCTAACAAACCCTCCTGTGTCAGTAGCGTCTGAGCATCTTTCCACGAGGGCCTGCAATGAATTTGCCTCCTTCTTTACTGAGAAAATTCATAAAATAAGACAAGCTGTCACTGCATCAATACCAGGTTCAAGATATGTTTTATCTCTGTACCCATTTAAAACAAATTCAGATGCCATGACAGAGTTTTTTCTGATAGACAAGAAAAACCTGGATGACATTATACAACACCTGAACTCCTCCTCCTGTTGCCTTGACATTCTGCCCACAGGCTTCTTTAAAACTGTTTTTAGCTGTATGGCCTCAGATGTCCTAGAAATTGTCAATATGTCCCTTCGCACTGGTGTATTCCCACAGGCCCTGAAAACAGCTGTCATCAAGCCACTCCTAAAAAAGAAAAATCTAGATACATCACTCATGAACAATTATAGGCCGATATCCAACCTACCATTTTTAAGCAAGATCATTGAAAAAGCTGTTCATCATCAGCTAAATAACTACTTAGCAATGAATAACTGCTTTGATGTCTTTCAGTCAGGTTTTCGACAACACCACAGCACTGAGACTGCTCTGGTTAAGGTCCTCAATGACATCCACTTAAACACAGACAGTGGCAAAAGCTCTGTATTAGTTTTATTGGATCTCAGTGCTGCGTTCGACACAGTTGACCACAGCATATTGCTAGATCGACTTGCAAACTGGGTTGGACTTTCTGGAACTGTGCTAAACTGGTTTGAATCATACTTAAAGGAAAGAGACTACTATGTGTCAATAGGCAATTTCACATCCGAGCGAACAAATATTACATGCGGGGTCCCCCAAGGTTCCATTCTTGGGCCTCTTCTGTTTAACATATACATGCTACCGCTAGCTCAGATTATGAACAAAAACAAATTATGCTACCATAATTATGCAGACGACACACAAATTTACATAACCATATCACCAGGAGACTATGGTCCGATTCAAGCACTAAGTAAATGCATTGAACAAATCAATGACTGGATGTGCCAAAACTTTCTTCAATTAAACAGCGACAAAACTGAAGTAATTGTCTTTGGTGCCAGGGATGAACAATCAAAAGTCAGCGCACAGCTTAAATCTGTTATGTTAGAAAGCACACACCAAGCTAGAAATCTTGGAGTAGTGATAGATTCCGACTTGAATTTCAAAAAACACATTAAATCAATTACTAAGTCAGCCTACTACCACCTTAAAAATATATCGAGAATTAAAGGGCTAATATCTCAGCAGGACTTAGAAAAACTTGTCCATGCATTTATTTTTAGTAGACTTGACTACTGTAATAGTGTCTTTGCAGGCCTTCCTAAAAAATCAATCAGACAGCTTCAGCTAATTCAGAACGCTGCTGCTCGAGTCCTCACTAGGACCAAAAAAGTAGATCACATTACCCCAGTTCTTAGGTCTTTACACTGGCTTCCTGTCACGCAAAGAATTGATTTTAAAATATCGATGATGGTCTACAAAGCCTTAAATGGTTTAGGGCCAAAATACATTACTGATCTGCTGATACGTTATGAGCCGCCCAGAGCCCTTAGGTCGTCTGGGACAGGTCTTTTAAAAGTCCCCAGAGCTAGGACTAAACAGGGAGAGGCGGCATTCAGCGTTTATGCGCCCAATGTCTGGAACGGACTGCCAGAGAGTCTGAGGTCCGCTGAGACTCTCAGCTCTTTTAAATCGGGTCTCAAAACGTTCTTGTTTCCCTTTTAACCTGTAATTTTTTTTTTTTTTTTTTTTTTTTTTTTTTTTTTTTTTTTTTTTTTTTTTTTTTTTTTTTTTTGGTAAAATGTTTTAATTCTTTTATTTAAATGTTGTATTTTTATCCATGTTTTAAATTTGTTCATTTTTTTTTTTTTTTTTTTTTTTTTTTTTTTTTTTTTTTTGTATTTGTATTCTTTATTTGATTTTAACCCTGTGAAGCACCTTGAGTGGCCCTGTGCCTGAAATGTGCTCTATAAATAAAATTGCCTTGCCTTGCCTATGCTAAAAAAACAGTCTCAACTTAGGAACAATACCCCTTTTTTCACAAGAGGCTTGATTGATTCAAGCAAAGAAACATAGAATTTTAAGTTTCCACAGTTTATGGAGAGCGGTGTGGCATTCCGGAATGGCCTCGCTCAAACAAAAATACTTTCCGTTCAGCATGCATGTGCACTACTGTAATTAAATCATCATTCATGCCTACTTGTTATGGCTTTGCAGGTCATTAAATGGCAGATGGTGTGCAGTATTTAATTGTTATATCACCAATGAAAAGTCACCTTAAAGCAGGAAATATGGCTTTCGATAACCTGACTTTTGACAGTTCACCCAAACTATTGGATTATCTAAAAAGTCAGCATCTACCTACAGATCCCCAAGAAAAACTTCACATGTCCTGCTCTTAACAGAAAACTAAAGTGTAATTTTCAGCCAAGTCTTTTAGAAGTGTACAATTTAGACTTAAAAACTCATTCAAGTGTGATATTACATTATGCATCAGTCACCAGTTTTTACTTCTCTGTGTTCAAGTTAGGACATATTTCAGTAAGGCAAATTCAAACATTTATCAGCCAAACTCCATTATTTTGTGAATGAAACAGATGATACGGCGGGAGAGTAATCTTTTGATCAATATCTTCACATAACCAATGATTGTGGTTATTTTCAGAAGACATGTTGCCCATGATCAAACGTGTATGGATGCATGTGTCTATGTTTGTGTGAGTCTACTGCGTGTGTGTGAGTGAGTGAGTGAATGAGTGAGTGAGTGAGTGAGTGAGTGAGTGAGTGAGTGAGTGAGTGAGTGAGTGAGTGAGTGAGTGAGTGAGTGAGTGAGTGAGTGAGTGAGAGGGAGAGAGAAAGAGATTAGGCCTGTATGCGTGTGTCTTAGGTGTAAGCACAGGTGACCTAATACATCAATCTCACACTGACAATAGCAATACTGACAGTCAGAGACAAATCCAGAGGGATTCCTACTCATCCCCAAAGCGCAGTCAGTGAATGCGACAGTGGGCTGAGATTGAGGAGTTGGAGAGGTGGGGGGTAGATAAGTGTAAAATCACCTTGCCCAAGGGTACAGCCTGCACAGATCAATATCTGTAAGAATGAATGCCAAACAGTGGCAGTTGAGGTGAATGTATGGGTGTGCAGTGTGCACTGAGCGTGAGCAGCGGCTCCCCCTGTTGGATAGAAACAACTGCTGAAGTGAATGAGATCAGGGCCTCAAACTGGGATGACCTCATCTGCTTATCATAGACATACACTTGGGCCTGAATTACCAGTTGCAAAAAACAAGCTGACACACACTTGTTTCTGCAATTCTAAATGGACAGATTGGAAATATGCTCTACATAGCACACTTTTACCTTTGGTGGCAGAAATATTCCAATCATTAAGCTAAGTAGAACCACCACAATGTGAAAATACGTACAAGCAAAAAGGTAGAGAAAGTTAATCAGCAAAATGAAGTAAAACTGCTTATTATGCAGAATAGGTAATAATATGGATTATCATGACTAATGCATTCATGCGAAAGGACCTTTTTTTTATTAATCGATTGGAGTAAAAACAGCAATATGTGATGAGATGCAGTGGAGTGTATGAAAATGTAGCATAGAAAGCATTAAAAGAAATACACAAGAACACAGAACTTGAGTACTTTAGTGAAACTTTTCAACTCTGAAAAATGAAAACAGGTCCAGCTTTATCACCTAATCTTAACGGCCTGTCTTGAAGCGGGTGTCCCTGTTAGAGGGCTTTACTGTTCCTCTCCATTCTGAAGAGCTGAGTCATGGACCTGAGCTGCATTGAATCCAAAATAGGTTTTACTGCTATACCAGTCTTTTGTCTGTATGTCTATATGTATAATATCTGAGGATATTTGAACATATTCAGCTCTGATCACATGGTATGAACTTAACTTTGTTATCACCCAGTGTGCTACACAATGTTTTGTTGCAGGATTCCAAAATGGGGTGTTAATTTATTTCTATAAATGAGTCTTTGAAGCCAATAAACAATTCTTTTTGGAAGCCTTTAGGTTAAATAAAGAAGCATGATAACTTGAGAAGACGGCAGGAGCATTTTAGAAAGACGATCACCTTGCGTGGATTTCATTCCATAGTTGGTGTTAAGGCGATGATGTGCCGCCTTCAGAACTTATTTTTGTGGGGGGTGCCTTTAGCTCAGTTGGTAAGGTGCCCCCCTCCCGGGCCGGGCCCAGCAGCAGACCCGGGTTCGATTCCCACCCGTGGTCGTTCTCTGCATGTCACTCCCCTCTCGGCCCCATTTCACCTCTGTCTCTCTGCACTATCAATAAAGCATAAAAATGCCCAAAAAATATCTTAAAAAATAACTTAGTTTTAGATTTGGTTTCCATGACGTTACATTGGATTTTTGGAATATTATTCCTACATTTCTGCTCTCTTCCAGGGGGACTGCTGTTATTCCCAGCTAAGAAAAACTCTGCACGCATTGCACAGATAGTGAGAACGGTGGTGGGGGGATTACTATGGGCCTTGAGGCTTGTCGCTGCAGGGCACCCCAGCAGGTTAATCCAGCAAAGTGTGTATGTGATGTCTGGTTTGTGTACAGCATGTTGACAAATGGTTACCGCTTTAAAGAGAATGATTCAATGAGCATTTTCTCCTTTTTTGGATTCATATGAAAAACATGACAAACCCAGACAGAATGTGGCTCCAAAGCATTTACATTTATTTGTATGTGTTTTTTTGTTACCCCCCTCCTAGCAGACATCTTTCCATCAGTGAAATCCAGCAAGTATTTATGTTTGGCAGCAGTCATAAAACCTCCACCCCGTCCTTGCACACCTTGGACCCATTGATGCGTTTGATAAGGGCTGCCTGTCTGACATTATTTGGCTAATTTTTCATCTTTTTCACTCTCATGTGTGTGTTTGTGTATGTGTGAATTTCAGTCAATGTCAACAAGGGTTTAGTAGGTGCCATGGTGTGTGTATTCATACTTGTACATTTAACTATGTGTAAGCAAAATAAGGGAGAAATATTTCACCCCATGTAAACGGTCTGATAGAGTGACATGTGTCCTTCCCTGCCTCCCCCTACTGTGTTGTGATTGAGGGAGACAGTTCCTCTGTGGCAGAATGTGTAAAGTGTCCAATGCTATCTTAAAAAACAAAAACAATGCTGTGAGTCCTGCCATCGCACCAGTGAATTTAACACTCAGCGGCCCTCACTGTGTGGAGTGCCTCATCCTTAGCTCCTCTCCTCAGGTGGCAATTTTCATCAGGTTACAGTCAACAAAAGGAAAAGGTTCTCGGCAATCACGTGTGTCTGTTTTTGACGGATGGGCCAATGGCTGTAGCACAATTGAAAGAAGAGCAAATTGAAAGCTTGTAATCAAGTACATTCGTAGTCTTTTCCCCCCGCAACTCGCAACCGAAAGACAGAAAAGTGAACCAATGGAGTGTAGTGCAGGGGATATTATAATAAGAGGTGTTGGCCCTTCCTGTGCCATTCATCTAATATGGGCCTGTCCCACAGTGGAGACCACTTTACAGCTGAACTACTTTATTTGTGCCTTTGCTTTTCTTGACTCCTTTATTCAAGCTGTAATATCTGCTACCTCAAGGCTTTTCTCCCTGAGTTCTGCATTCATCCTCCATTTGTCCTCATGACTCTGTCAATGTTGACCATTACATCAAATATTACTGTAAATTATTTCAATGCACAGTGTGGTTCACAGCTTTGCGTTTGTAATACATTTGTAGGCTATAGAAAAAGTTTAGCTTAAGTCAGGAGTGACAGCAAGTTATATTAAAGCTATAGGGCGTAACTTCTGTTGCCCCCATGAGGAATTCTGAGTAATTACAACAACACTGTCGACAAGTCTACACGAGGTAAGCCTTCTGTGATTACGCATGGATATTATACCTTCTGCTGCATGTCAAGGTTTCAGAAATAGAAATAGGGGTTTTTTATTTATTAATTTATTATTTGTAAATTATTTGTTTGTAAAATTTCTACTTGCTCTTTAGACAGTAAATTTTTTTCACGACTTTCACGTTATAATTGTCCTTAATGCGACCTTGAACCTCAGCGCAGTAATTAAGTCCACATTGACAACTGAATCAATTCCTGATTGGCTGGCACGGTGGGGTTGGGTTGGTCGCGGTTACCGTTCCCTCTCATAGAGAAAGCAATTCCCCTTAAAGATTTCCCTGCTCATTATTTGCTCACTTCTTCTCTTTCACCTTTGAATTCTATCTCTTTCTTTGTCTTTCTATATATCTTTCTTTCTTTCCGTATTTTACGACAGCACCCTTCTCCAGGCGTGAGCTCATTTCCCCCAACCAAAGGGCACCGAAGGTTGAGTCATATAATTCCACATTTATCTTAGCAACAGAGGCAGAGACAGAGTATGAATCACTTTTTACGGCCCATGGTGTGCGCCAACCGTCGTGGCTAGTGCTACAGCTGCTATAATATCTTGTCATTCACACTGAATGCCGGTGCATACTGCTGCCACTTTTTCTTTTGCTGTGAGAGCTTCAATGTTCCGAAGGGGGAAGCAAATGATGACATCCCTCTCCTCACAGTATAATGATAACATTTGGAACCCAGGCCACGGGGGGAAAGGCTGGGTAAGAGACTGTCAGGCAGGCAGCTCTTTGTCAGTCAGCCTCTGTCACAGAGAGCGGGGCAAATGCCAGGACGTTTGAAAGCCCCTTGCTGCATGCTGCGCTGTGTGTCTGACAGCTGCCAGCGCTTCCCCCAGAGCAGGGGAAGGATTCTAGAGGGAGAAGTGATGAGACCACGGCTCTTTGAGGACAGTTTCCTCAGCAAGACCCGGCTTGGGGGACGAGGTGGGTGATGAACATTGAATGAATGAATTGAACATCGATAGACTCGAACAATAGAAAAGGCTGTAAACTAGGGCTGCACAATTCATCGAAAAACATTTTTTTGGTTAGCAATTTTGATTGATTTGTCATTAAACTAGGTGTCATTTTCTACAGAACATATTGGACCAAACATAAACAAATATAGTATAGCTGTATTATTTAAATATTAACAAATGTGAAAGATACCCACCCACCCCAACGCACCCACCCATCCAGGATTGTCCCATTAAGTCTAGATCTTTGCCAGAATGATTGTCAATACATCGGAAATGTATCGTTATAGCGATATCAATATCCGAGTATCCGCATCACAAAGACTGCTCGAACTGCAATAAATGGTAGCCTATTTTATGTAGTATGCATTCACGCTCTGCATGTCTATAAAGTAAATGTAGTGAAAGTACAACTGAGATGTTCTATTTATTTACTATGTGGGGAAATCTGAGGCTAGCACAGACACACACATGTTCATAATCAAAGACACCACGATCAAAGTGCGATCACTCTGTCATAACATCGGCTCAACTTCCCCAGCCGTGGAGCCAAAGCTCTTTCCTTAAAGCCTGCTTCAATTACCAGGCTGCCAGAGGATAAACACTGTCCCTATTACTGTGGTGGGAACCTCCCTAATGCCCTGAACGGCAAAGGGTAAAGAGTTGGAGCCAGGGTGTCAAACAGTCTCTTAGGGATCCTTTCAAACTCACTAGAGCGCCTTTGAAGCCAATCAAAATCAATATTATCTGATCTATAGGCAGGACTTTAAGTAGAAAAGTATAAAAAAAAAGAAAAAAAGCTGCATTGCTGCAAAGATGCATTGCCTTTGTGAACAGGCTTAACCAAATAAAAATATCTATTTAAGCCCCGGGAAACATTGCAGACTGTCAACAGATACTTCACAAAAACCGTCTTTGATTCATTTTCATAATGCATCCAGAGTGGTCTCTAAAGGCTAAAACACACATTCCTCAAAGTAGTTGATGAAGGGACTATTTAGATTATGTTATTCCTCTGAGCCCCCGACAGAGATATATTATTATGGAAATGAACTACGTTGTGGAAAAGGAAAAAAAAACACTTTGATGACACTATACGGGAAAGTATAATCATCAACAATCTGGAGATTGTAGACAGCACATAATACAGAACCTCCCACTTTCCTCATTTACTAATCCATCCACGGTTTCAATCAACAACACTTTTACCCTGCAGCAGCAAATCCATGCATCGATGCATTGTGCTTTAAATTTTGCATAAAAAAGTACTGCTCAGCCAGATGAGGCATTATAAAAACACCCAGATTTCCTTATGTGAGGCAATATATATTTTTCTCCCTTTGCTTCCGCCATCATTTTATCTCACCGTGTTTTTCAGGGTGCATTACTTCCACTCTGAAATGTGTGCATGTCAAGCTTTCACTGCAGACAAGAATGTGTGAGTGTATTCTGGTGAGATTGCATTATATTAGTAGCAGGGAAATTGTTGATATTGATTGAGGATGTCCATGCTACATTAATCACAAACTCAAAATGAAATCCCTAGCCTTAGGTATTCACATATTCAGATTCCATATACAACAAGGCTATTCAATAGGCGGCCCGCGGAAGGAATATTTACTGGCTCCCGCCTTGACTACCGACCGACCCAAAAAATAAATAAAATTGTGGTGCACAATTAATGTACTAGCACGCGCGATGTGTGCTTTTGCATGGTCATAACTGCACGAAAGGCCGAGATCTGCAGTAAATACATGTGCACATGTGTCTCCAAGCGTTTCTCTATCAGCTGATCTGTGTATGCAGCTTTGCGCGCGCGATTGCACCGCAGTGTAAGTGTATATGGTCCATTATTTGTATTTAGTGTGTCTGCATGATATTGCACCAGTAGAACTTTTGCTTTGCTTTGCATGTTTGCACAACATTTGTACCTTCACATAGCAATCAACATTGCACAACTGTAAAGTCAGTGTCTGTAGTTTTTTGTATTCAAATAAGCAGTTGCTTATTTCTGTACTGTGCATTGGCATCTTTGAGCAAAATACAACCAAAATGTTTTGACCCTGGACAGTGACCCCTTGACAAACACATTTTTTGGGGGAAACACTGTAAGGTGTTGCACTTAGAGTAGCCTACATTTATTTCTATGTTTTTTGATAAGCTGTTGCACTCTTAGTAAACCTAGGCCTACCTGTATTTTGATAAGCTGTTAGACTAAGGGAACATTTATTTCTATGTATTTTGATAAGCTGTTGAAGAGTTAACCTATTGTGTTTTCCTGAACTGATAAGATTGTTAAACACTTAAACAACAGGCAGCCTATGTTAATCAAATAGGGATTTTTTTTTGATAAGCTGGTGAACTCTATTTGATAAAATAAAGACAATATATGCACTCCTATGTCATTGTAGTGTTTTACAGTATATGCAGCTATTGATGTGATGCTCATCAATTTTAGGCATTTTTTTCTGGCCCCTCATTTTGGATCATTTCCACCAACCGGCCCCCATTCAAAACTAATTGAATAGCCCTGCCATACAATGTGTACTAGATTGCTCATTTACCGTAACTCATTAAAATAGCATTTTATTTCACAGTATTAATTGTGTTTAACGGTAATGGACATTAATCTTATCAAATTCAATATAGCTTAAGCTATCTATCAATATTTTGACACAAGCCAGGCAGATGCAATTTTCATAAACTTTTAATATTGACTGGAAGTTGATGGGAAACGCTAAAATAGTTGTTCCCAATGTTGGAATCAACAGCTCAATGAAAGGAACTAATCACCCACATTTGTTCCAATAAGTGTTTGGTACATGATTTACATTCTGAATCTGTTATCAAGGAAACGAGCACATCTTAGAGTTCTGCGTGTTTGCAAAGCTAAATGTTTACTTACCATAGGCAAGAAATATGAAGTAAACAACATGTAGATGTCTGGCTTTAGAAAATTGGCTAAACTGATACTCACACGTCTACTCACAAACCAACGATCTTCCTCAATTTATCAGGAGCGCCAAACACACACACAGACACACACATGTGCACGCACACACGCAGACACGCACACACACACACACACACACACACACACACACACAGCAAACGTTAACAGAATGCTCATTCAGCTATCTATGTAATGACGCTAATAAAAGACAGTGAACAAAGCAGTGACACAATAAAACAATCACATATTCTTTGTTCTGTTTGAATACAGATCCTCCAGATCAACACACCACACTCCTGCCTTTGTGCACTTAAAGGTGTAGCCAGCGATTCTGAGGAACACTTGTTATCAAAATGACTTGAGGTCAAAACCAGTGAATATCTCACAATCGGGATCAGCTGCCTGTCTGTACTGTGTGCGCTGAAAAAGAAATGGTGATAAAACATAGCCTAGGCTCTGTAAACAGGCATGTTGCTAGTTACGGTTGGCCACCTTTGTTTGCATATCCGTTGTATACAGTGTACAGAGCCTAGGCTGTGTAGTAACACCATTTTTGTTTTCCGCACACACACAGTAGGCCTACATGTAGAATATATCACTGAATTGGACAAAAACAGCTTTTGACAACAATTATTTCTACAGAATCACTGACAGCACCTTTAATCCTTTGTTGGAGAGTCAGGACGTCCTGCTGCCCCTTCTCACCAGATGCAAACTATTTGACTTGTCAACCAAAGCAGCTGTTCCTCACATCTGCCTGCTGAGCTGAGATCTTGTACACTGCTGCTGCCACCAGAGCCCCCAGTTCCCCCTCACTGCTGTGTCTCTACTCAGACACCATACGCACGGCCACACGCGCTGCACCTGACAGTGGGGAGCCTCCCCGACACACCATGCAACATGTGTGCAACACAGAACTATAGTTTCCAATCAGTGGGGGGATGTGACATAATCTGCCGCTATTCATCTGAATACAAATATCACACTGACATGCCGTACTGTAATTTATGATGGAGAATGATACACTTTGGGGTCTGCTATGATTCGGCTTCATACTGCTTTGTTTCATGCCTTTTAAGACAAAGTGTCTGTAGCGACACAAAATGAGGGGGTTGTTGACGAGAAAGGGAACTAGTGTATTTGAGAGAATTCACAAGGCCAGATAGACAATAGGAGTCGAAAAACAATTGATTATATACTGTACTCCTTTTTTCCCGCAGTGGATCAAAATGTGTTCACAGGGATGACAGAGAAAGGGCAACGAGCATGCTGAGGGAAACAATATTAAGTCAAGCTAGAAAAAGGACCTATTTTTTCTTTCCTTCTATAAACGGCTCAGACATAAACAATGTGATGGAGAGAGCCTCAAAGCAAAAAGGCAGCTTCTTGTTCTGGCACACTGACTCTAATGTGTGGTCCAAATGAGTCCCAGTCAGCATTTCATTGATCCACTTAATGAGGTCCCCAAGGATGGTATAGTGGATGATAATCCATGATATCACTACGCCACCCTAAAGCTAATCTTCTGTCTATTTACTGAACACTTCCACTATAGTGCCATGTTTTGCAGCGTTTTTTTCAATTGACTCTCTCTCTCTCTTTTTCTAATCCCACCTGATCCCCAATCCCCCATCTATATGGTTGCTATTTGATTCTCAATTTTTTTTTTCCCAAAACTTTTATCTCTCTTTCATGGCCTCCAGTCCTCATTCTCATCTCTCCATGTTTCCTTGTTTTGCTCTAGCTTCATCTCATCCCTCCATACATTCATTCAAATGTGGAGAGTCAGGCATCCCCCTTTTTTGGCTTCAAAAAGGCAATCGTTGAACTGCCTTGGTCTGAACTCCAATAGTTTTTGGCATAGACTGGTTACTGTGAGACACAGGTGCTTAATGCTTAGTGGTGTTTCACATGGCAGGCTGTAGGACAGAGGGGAGATTCCACCCAGACCATTTAATGGGTCTCAGCTGGGCCTGAGTAATGATGAGCTAAATATCTTCTGGCAGGAGGGATCCACTAAGCAGGGCCTCTATTGTTCAACAAAATACCTTTACTGCAGGTGCTCTTATGTGCATTGTAATGTATCATACTGCTTTTATATTAGTAAGGTGTGATCTTGTGTTGTGGGATTTGAAATGTTTTCCTCAGGCTTGATAACAACAACCCCAGTCTTGAATGAGTCTTGCAAATATTGTATTCAAAAACATTTAAATTTGAGTTGTGGTAAAAGCAGGAAACCAAACAACTGTGGTCTATTCAAATATTTGACTGAAGACAACAAGTTGCCAGAGCTACATGTGACTTTACACTGTCTCTGCTACAACTGGATTGTTTTTTTCCAATTACACAGTGACAAGACTCATCAGATGTGCAGACCCAATTGTGCAACCTCTTAAAATAATTTAATGTGCTTTTTAAATCAACATTAAATTATTGTGTGGCAACTTAGGGACAGTTCAACGAGCATTCAAATATAATAGTGAACCTGTTAACAACTGGTCTGTCCACACTGTGGATGGCAGGTAGTGTGCACTGATAGTAAACCAAAACTTTGAACCACAAAACCTCAAAAAAACTGCTGAAAATTGCCAACATGCTAATTGTAGATAGACTGAACTGTTTGATAATTGTCTGTGGGTCCATCACTTTTAGTGACCACTTCTATATTACATAGTCATTTGAGCCATTGTTGATGTACAAATACATGTGGTTTGTTGCTGACCACTAGATTGGACCAGATATAGATGTCAGGGATGGAGATATTCAAAACATTTTTGGAGGATAGATATCAAGCAGGGGCTCCTTGTGTAAACACTTAAAAGTATCCATGACTTTATTCGTATAGCTCACATCATGCAGTGAGGCAGCCCCAACTTGCTTGACAAGATCACATGGTAAAATAAACTATAACAAGTGGCCAAATGATAGCATTCATAAGAAAAACAAATGCAAAGAAAGAAAGAAGCAAACAAAGTAACACAAACCGTTTAATCACGATCCAATAATGATTAATAATTCGTACCAAATTAAAAGCCAAATGAAAAAGATGGACCTTTCATTTATTTTTAAAAATGACAAAGGGAGGTGCTGTTTCACAAGTTATGGCCATAACAAAACAGAAAACAGCCTGACCATATATTGTGGGACACTTTATGAACTTCTTAACTTGTGAAAAACTCTCTCTGAAATTGAAAGTATTCCCAACGCCCTCGTAAGCACACTTTGTGTCTTCATGGTTTTTTGGAGCTTGGGCCAACCCTGCGCGGACACGGGTCAGTAAGCCTCCAAGTGATTTTTCACTTTTACTTTCAGGGCAATACATGATGAATGGGTAAGGGAGGAGGCGCTGGGCCAGAAACACAGAGAGACAACTTGCAATGACCTGGCATACGGAACATGCTCTTATCCATAATTGGTTGTTCCCGGTAACTCTAATGATGTTTAACCCTTTGCCCCGCTCTAATGCTGAAAGGTAGTCGGTTTCCCCCTGAAAATGTGAAAAATAAAGTAGACCAAAAACATTAAACATAAGCCTTCCTTAGAAGCAATTTGCTCATTTTCAGTAATGGACACACAGATACAAAAAAATAAAAAATTAATAATAGCCAGAACGTTAATTATGACTCAGCAACATCAAGGCCTCCAACTGCCTGTTAGTTCTGGACCATGAAGTCTGACCACATTAAGTGGTTTAAAAGGATCAAATTGTTGTACTGAAGCAGAATGACAATGATTTTATATGGGGCTGCTTCTCAAGAAAAAGTAAAGAGTCTTTGCGATGTAACAATCTAGCTTCTGTCATGTTTCTCTTGGCATAGAAATATCCACATCACCTTTAGCTTGTACAGCGTCGCTGTTGTTATGAAATATTTGAAGTGGCATTGATGGGGTGCAAGTCAACACCCATTAAATTGAACATTTTACTGTCCCACTGTGAAAATTAAATTTTATTTTTTTCTTTCATTGTATTCCTCCAATCATTTATTTTAGACACAAGGGATCAACACTGTCTCAGCCTGCTGTTGGTATCCTTCTCATTTTCCATAATCTTCAGTCTTTGTCAGCACTGTTTTGGTTCATCACTGTGCTGGGTGTAGAAAATGGCAGCTCTCGTAGGTGCTGGCTTTGTAACAGAAATGATGGGCCCTGTCTCTAAGCATAGCCGTCAAAGAATGCATTCGACCCGGGCCTTAACTTTTCTCATCATTCTCTCTTTTCATGCCTGTCACACCTAACTTTGCGCCCCACTATTTACTATGATCTTCTGTTTCTCTTTAACTCCACCTTAACACCATCTTCTATCTGCTGCTTAAAATCAGGACTGACAACCACAAACTGGCCACGGGGGAAACAGATAAGATTTAAGACTAACAAGAGAGGTTCAAACACGCCACTGTCTGACAAACCACTGTGGATCAGTGAACCGTGCGTGTCTTAATAGCCCAATCCCCAGAACAAAACCTGTCTATATCAACCATTTGTTTGTTTTATTTGACAGTATCAAACTCCCCCTCAACAAATCAAGGAAGTTAAGATCTGTGTTAAAATGATACTTTCTATGTGTGTGTGTGTGTGTGTGTGTGTGTGTGTGTGTGTACCGTCAGTGTTTGATGTAAACTGCCTTGGGGAATGAATAGTTTTCCACTGTCATTCAGGGTTATTTTTTATAGACTCGCTGTTGTTAGCTGTAAACCGGTAGGAAGTCACTGATGAGAAAAATTACAACCTTGGATGCAAACAATGAATATATCAGCAGAGTCAGCAGGCTGTTGTAGAGTATTTCTTCTCACGGAGAAAAATACTTTCAGAATATGAATGACGCCGGGATGCTCAATAATTGCTGAACACACGTAACTTAACATGTAGCTAATGGACGTTATATACGTTTCAGTTAGGACATTTATATATTTTCCTCACAGCCCCTTGTCCTGTGAATTTCTTAGATTGTTTTCTTTTGAACACATCACTGTTCAGTCTTCAGGCATCTAAGGAGACAACAGGTGGGGCAAGGAGTCTGAATTAGTAGTTGTATTTCTTATGCTCCAGTCCTGAAGTGCTCATGGATCTAAATAGTGAAGCCATCAAGTGTTATTGGTCATGTGATCAGGTGCAGTAGAGATTAGCAATGCGACAATGTACAGCTTTTAAGGTATTGGAGTATCCCTTACATCTATAGGAGGAATGCCCACTCTGTTTTATTATGGCTGTTGCAACATTTGAGGAGAGCTTTCATAAAGTACCATCTGGTTTAGTATGTGGTTAGTCTGGTTTATCTTGTAGATTCAGGACTGTTGCCACTGCACATTAGAGTTAGGGGAGACTTTGTGATTCTGGGATTGCCAATATGATAGAGTTTGCTGTTTAAGAAAAAATCATCACGCTAACATGGTGGAACAGAACTCTCTAGCAGTTGTGTGTTGCGATGGCCAATTATCACCAGGAAAGCAGCAACGAGCAAAGTCACTCATGGACTGTTTTAATATCATCCAATGGGAGCCAAGACTATTTAGATTTTTGGTGTTTTTACAGTTTTTATGAAGCGCTCCCTGTGGGTGGAGAATACACATTGAAACAAGACGAGGCTATTGTGTCTCACACACTCTCCCCTGCTGTAGCATCTGTTCCAGAGCAGCTGTAAACCAAATATTGTTTCATCCCCGGCATCAATGCCAGCGTAGTAAATATTTGCAGGGAAAACAAATTACAAAGTTTGTTATTTTACGTGGTATGCTATTACTACACTGCTCTTTAATTGAGCACTGCATTATAACTTAGAATTGCCCAATTGAAGAACCACATGCTTCACAATGAAACTCCCTGACTAACAGCATAGTCATTCCTCATTGATCCTTGTCGATTACATTGAAGGTGGAGTCAGTGTTTCTGGAGAACGCTTGTTGACAATATAACTTTTTGTCAAAATCAGTGAGTATCTCCTCACAATCCGCTACCTGTAGGTGCTGTGTGTGCGCTGAAAAACAAATATGGTGTTAATACACAGCGGAAGCTCTGTAAATGGGTATGTACACAAAGGGTATGTAATCAAAAGGGCCACCGTAGCTAGCAACCTGACAGTTGACAGAGCCTAGGCTGTCTATTAACACTGGAGTTTCTTTCAGCGCACACAGAAAACAAACAGGTAGCGGATCGTGAGGAGATATTCACTGATTGTGACAAAAAGTGATTTTGACAACAAGCATTCTCCAGAATCGCTGACTCCACCTTTAATCTAGCAAAAAACAAACTTGTAGATTGCTATCACGATCCCTGAGCGATTTATGTCCCCTACAAAAGGACATATATATATATTCATGACATATACAGTCTGTCATGTGCAAAGCAGATGAAGTTTGACCATTGCCACCTTCCGTACCTGTCAAGGAGAGTGACATGGGTTAATGGGAAACTAAACTGCAGTGCCAGGGAGCGACTTGTACAGGTTCATGGGCAGGATCAAGGTTTCTGTCACATAACCAGAATAATGTTCACCCAGTAATGATGTGTTATTACGGAATCCTCTGCATGTGACACACACGCTATCACACACACAGTCTCTCTCTCTTTCTCTCTCTCTCTCTCTCTCTCTCTCTCTCTCACACACACTCAGAAATTCCAATGTCAGGACTAACAATAGGCAACGATAATCCAATCATACCTCATCAAAGGTAGTTTACATACCCTGCTGTCATATTATTCACTCGTATGTCTCGTTGCTATATATATGCTGTATAAATATTGACATCTATCTTTAGGTCTCCTCAAACTGTTTAAAGCAAACCAGGGTAAATCTGCCTTCAACAGGAGCGCAGGGAAGACATTTGTTATCTCTAATAAAGGTTTAACAACGTGACAGAATGTTGTCACATTCAGAAGGCTTTACGCAAGATAATAAATGACTGTGCATAGGAAGGAGTCAATCAAAATGAGATTGTATCGACCATATGTGGCTTAGGTTTATATGGGAGTCTGAACCATGTGGAGAGACAGGGTTGTGCAGTGAGAGAGTAATCAACCAACTCTGCTGCTCCTGTCAGCTCTGTCTGAGTGTTTTAGCAATCCCAGCTCCTTGTTTTGGTTAAACGACTTGCAACTTGACTGATTTGATTCAGTGCTGAAAGGTTCACCGTATGAACCTAAAAGGTTAAACTCTATGTCAGTTTCATGATCAAACAGTCTTTTGGCTTCAATCAGGGGGCCAGCAATGTGTTTTCTTTAGTAAGCAAAGTTTAAAGCTGCATTACATTATTTAATATTTATCCTACTGCCGATTAATTTCATGAAATAAACCCAAACCAAAAATGCTTTAGACTGTGTTCCTACTGAAGACAGGCACCTTAACAGAAACTGCTGGATAATGTTGTTTTAATCAAAGTGATTCAAACAGCAGTAAATAGTGCAGTTGTTGGGGACTGTTCTCATTAGTGGATTAATGCAAATGTGGTGTGTTAGGGGTGGGGGCAGGATGATCTATGGGGGATTGAGTTTAAAATAAACGTCAGTGCCATGCTCATGGTAATGAACCCAGTTCAACAGTGTGGCTCACTGCTGGTGTGTTTTTAATAGATTTTGGACGACAATGGAGCTCAATGCCACAGAGGAAAAGGATATATTGTGTAGCTTTGGGTACACTGATCATTATTATAGGGATATTTAATTTGGGACTTTTTATTTAATTGGTTTACAGAAAAGAACTGAGTATCCCTTATCCTTTAACCCCTTACTTTTTATTCACACCATTGTACTCTCATTTTACAGTTTAGGGGAGAGTGGCCTAAGTTGTGCATTTTGGAAGTTGGCCACCTCTTGTTTCTAGAAAACCGTGGAAGAAATTGGAAATGTGACCACATATTTAAGAAGAGCCATCCATTTAACTCATCCTGTAAAGAAGGGAGACACAAGGAATAAGATATAAGCACATTTAAGCTCAAAAAACTGTGTTTTGCCTTTCAAAGTAAAATTTCCATGATCAAGGTTTTTTGATGATTGTGTCTGAACACTTAGGGTGTATTCACACTGGGAAAGTCCGCTAGTTCACTTGCTTTGGTCCAGACCAAATAGAGTTTTGATTTTTTTTGTTTGGTGTGGTCCACTTTCATATTGCCCCTTTTGCAAGTGAACCAGCATTACGAAGCAAAACCACACGTGATCTGAGGTTATTCATTCATTGGACAGACATTCTGGGGTGGAGAGAAACAGGAAGCACAAAGTTAAAACTGCGAAATATATATAATTGATATAATATGGGGTTAAAAATAATAAAATGGCCTACATCTAACCTATAAATAAAGAGGAAAAACATCAAATTATTGTTGTTTCATATGGTTATAATATGTAGCCAATGTCAATGCCACGTTATGTGGCTTGTAGCCTACAATGTGAAACATCATTTTTACTGTATTTTTGGTGCTGGACGCGCGTCACGGGAGAAGAATAGGCTCAAGCTAACACTCAGCTGATTAAGCTGTGTATCAGCTGGGTCGGCGCAGTTCAGCTCCAAACTGACACGGGGATAGTATTGACGGTCCCGTACATGGGAAGCAAAATAAAACACACACTTCTTGCGCAGCGTGAACCTGTTGGCACTGTGCGAGAGACGCTCCCCTCTCCTTCATCTGATCGCTGAACACATTCAGCATGTTTACGCGTCCTCTCGATCAAATGTAATATATTGTTCTGGGCTCCCGGTCAAACCACAACTTATCGTCCTAACAATGGCGACAACAACACTTTCCCATAATGTGAAGCTGACGGCTATTTATTAAAAAAGAAAAGAAAGAAAAGGCACAGTGCCTCCTGCATTTGGGTCGGATCGAGTCCGGACAAATTCACACCACAAACGAATTGCAGCAGAGTGCGTTTGGAAACGCACCGAGACTACCTCTTCAGCTGGGTCTCGGAGCGTTTGTTTAGTCTGCGCCCCGATTGCTGTATTCACACCTGCCTGAAAGATGCGCACCGAAGGCAGAAGTGCATCTGAGTTCGTTTCAACCGAACTAAACATGGCATGTGTGAATACACCCTTATAGACAAGTTTGAAAACATTTGACACATGTTTTAGTGCTTTAGTATACTACACTTTGTGTCTATATAGTTAGCACGATGTCAGCCCTAAATTGCTGCATCATGCTTATTATCCAACATTCTGGGGATGGGGTGATTTGTGCCAGAAGGCCTAGGTGAGTTATAAGTAAGTAAGTAAAATGTATTTATAAAAGCACATTTATGACAGTTTGCACTGTCCTAAGAGCTGTACATAGTGCATTCAGTAGGTAAACAATGAAGGTAAAATAACAATAACCAAAATAAAAGACGTAAAGCCCATACATCCACATAAACACAGATAGTAGTGCAGAGGTAAGATAGTTAATGGGGAGGAAACACCAGGGTGTACATATGGGTTTTGAGCCTTGATATAAAGGCAGAAATGTAGAGGGAATCACATTTGTCAGGTGGCAGTTGGTTCCACAAGCACGGAGCAACTAGTGCAAAGTACATTTCTGAGAGTTGTGCCAGTGGCATGGCTGTATACGCTGGTCACCAAAAGAAAGTGATTGTCTACAGTAGCTCAGAAGAGAGTGACATCTCAATTCCACTTAACGACACCACTGATGAGAGTTCAGATGGCCAGAAAGATGATGATGGTGACTTTGTCATTGTGAGCTTTGCAGGTAAAACCATTAGATCTGCTAGGCCTTGTTTAAGAAAATTGTCCTTCAATCTTTGTCAACTATTTTCTTTAAATACACCTTAAATAAGTAATTGTCTAATGGATTTGTCTTGCATTACAGTTTATGAGACATATAGCAATGGCACAATTTACCCCATGGTATTCTCTCCAACCGCACAACTTACACCACACCGGGGGCAAGTTGTGCAACAAGACAACTTTTTTTCCGAAAGCTATATTTCTTCAACAGTTTATTTCAGATCCAAAGTTTGTATTGCCAGGGATGCACAACACCCAGAAATATATGTACATATTTGAGTTGGAGACTTTACTGTCAAGGCCTTACTTTAAAGTCACTTTGAGTGAAAAGTTGCACAACTTAGGCCACTCTCCCCTATATAGTTTTTGCTTTATTTACTTGCAAAATTAATGGTTCACTTTTGAAAAGACTAACACAAAGCATCAAGCATAAATAGCAACAGCCTTATTTTAGCCCCTTTATTTTCATCATTGATCATGGTGTCTGTTCTGGTAATTATTTGTGATTAACCTAAGGGGACTGTGACCTATAGGACAACTCAATACATCCAGTTATTGGTGCCATTCAGCAATGCCCTTAACATATCCTCTTTCTGTCTATGTAATGGCTACACTATTGGTAAAGGATTGCACTATTTCCTTTACTGTCATCTGGAGGGGTGCTTTTGTAAATGGTTGTCATGTCCCCTTCACTTTTGCTCCCTCTTTCTGTTTCTCTTGCATATTTTCATGCACACAGAAATGCATGGCTGTGTGGATATGCCACGTTTGCACTTACAGTATACACACCCAGCATTATTGACCATTTTGAAGTCGTCTAATTTGTCACTCTCCTCTCCTTCTCTATACCAAGGCATTCCAGAGAACTTTGTTTTTCTCTTTTAGTGCTCTCATGGCATCCTGCAAACTGGTTTGTTTTTGTCAGTAGAGATTTTGTCTCTCCCCCTGCTCTCTGTTTTACCTTACAAAAACAAGGATTACTCGTTTGTCAGTGTTCCCCTTATCTGCAGCCACACTGTGTTCTCAAAGACCTCTCTACACTTCAGGTTACTTGCGTGGGTGGAGTGGAAGTTTGTAGGGGTTGGGAGGGGGGTATGTGTGCTTGTGATTCAGGACTCAAATACCAATGAAAAGCCATCTTCCCACCACCACCACTGTCCTGTTATCCCAGAAAGTTCTTCCTTCAGACATCACATTTCTCTATGGCAGACATCTTGCAAGTTTTTCACATTGATATTTCTTCCTTATAGGTGGCATCAGCAATTCAGGAGAACGCCTGTATTCCAAATAATTTTTTTTTCTCCAAATCAGTGAGTATCTCCTCACCATCCACTATTTGTCTGTACTGTGTGTGTGCCGAAAATAAATCTAGTGTTTATGTAATACAGCCACAGCTATGTCGAAAAAGGGGGCCCACCGTAGCAAGCAACATACCCGTTTACAGAGCCTCTGCTGTGTATTAACACTGGACATTTTTTCAGCGAACACTAAGTATGGACAGGTAGCAGATCGTGAGGAGATATTTACTGATTTTGACAAAAAAAAGTCTCTCCTGAATCGCTGCCTCCGCCTTTCAATCATACATATTCAAGATGGAAAACAATATGTATATTACATTACCCGCACTAACAACAATGTGTACACTGTATTTTATAGCACCACCAAACCTTTCACTGTCAAACAATAGGGTGTCCTGGAGGGATCTACAGTACAGGAGTCTACCTGAGCATGAATCATGCAGCCTTCAGATCCATAGAGTGTAATCTTATCCAACTTGTAATGGAGGTCCAACAGCCAAGCCATGTGAATCAAACCTGTTCTCTCTATGGGAGAAAAGTCTCTTTGAAGGTGATTGTCCTCCGTGACCATGGAAGTGCTTCTCTCTTCTAACACCACGGGCAGTCTCACACCAACATCATGTCAGCTGACCTTTGTGTGGGATGTGATGGTTGATCATTGTATCAGCTTTACATCATGGCACTGTTTGTTTCCTATGGATATGAATAGGGATAGCAAGGGAAGATATGGTTGGTTCTGGGGTGCAATATACCCCCCCCCCCCCCAAAAAAAAAAAAATAAAAATAAAAAAAAAAAAATATATATATATATATATATATATATATATATATATATATATATATATATATATATATATATATATAGGGGAGAACGGGGGAATCTGAGGCATCGGGTAATGTGAGCCACCCCCTGTATCTAGGCAACGGAAAACATTTGTGGTCATGTGAGATATATGTTTTCAAGCCCCTCTCATTTCCCCATGGCCCTGAAAGAGAGGACCTCATGGTACTGTGGGAAGCACGTTTTTTTCACCAAAATAGGTATTTTGCATGTAAAAGTAAATTTTCTTGCTGTCAACTTAATCAACTGTTGTGCCAAAGCAAATGTATTCACGTAGAAAAACTTCTATCATACGTGTTGATGAACTACCAACATATGAAACCATGTGATGCTGATAACTGAAGATTAGCCTGAAATGCTAAGAGAGGTAGTTTTTTCTCAAATTGTGGTGGTGGGGGAAAGTGAGCCAAATGCTGTGGGGGAAAGTGAGTTTCCCCCACCATAAGGCACAAGTTAAGTTTAGTCTTAAACATATTTTAATGTAATATTACATAACATATGTTTTATTTTAATGTCATACACATTGTAGAAAAGCCATTATGCCAAGGAAATACACCAGGAAGACGACCTGGGGCAACCACACGGAAAAAGCACCTTCTCATCTTTCCTTGTAACCTTCAGGGCTGGAATGTAGAGTAGGCTTAGTTGAAGAGTATGACAGGCTGATGTTATAATCCAGTTGGGTCTTCGCCTGTGTTCTGAGTTCCAGGCTGTTCTCGCTGGTTCTGATTTTCCTATGCTTTGACCCCCAGACATAAGCTGGCTCTAAGGGTCCTGTGTTCTGACCCCCAGACTGTGTTCTAATCTAACTGGTTCTATCTTTCATTTGAATCTTATTAATACCTTTTGAATTATAATATGTTGTATTAGATTTTGTTCAGAGTTACAAGTGTTTAGAAAATTTGCTTTGCTTAATTGACCAAACCCCATCATTCTTTTACAGTCCGACATTAGTTCTGGAATGTGTGGCTAGCTTTCAGGATTCTTACTGTTACAATATGTGTTGTTATGGTACTTTCAGAGTGGAAAAAGTAAGTGGATCAGTTTACCCCACAGCTGGGGTAAAGTGAGCCACATGACAACTTTTTTTAAAACAATCATATTTTCACTGCCCTTTGTCTTGAAAAAATTCTGCTAATGCCCAATTCTAGGAAACATCCTGAATTAATGGGAAATGTGTAAATTTGAGTGATAAATCATTTTGGCTCCCTTAGAGGGGAGCAAATGTAAAAAGTGGCTCAGATTACCCCGTTCTCCCCTATATATATATATATATATATATATATATATATATATATATATATATATATATATATATATATATATATATATATATATATATATACAGTATCTCACAAAAGTGAGTACACCCCTAACATTTCTTCAAATATTTCATTATATCTTTCCATGCGACAACACTGAATAAATGACACTTTGATACAATGTCAAGTAGTCAGTGTACAGCTTGTATAACAGTGTAAATTTACTGTCCCCTCAAAATAACTCGACACACAGCCATTAATGTCTAAACTGCTGGCAACAAAAGTGAGTACACCCCTAAGAAAAAATGTCCAAATTGGGCCCAAAGTGTCAATATTTTGTTTTGCCATCATTATTTTCTAGCACTGCCTTAACCCTCTTGGGCATGTAGTTCACTAGAGCTTCACAGGTTGCAACTGGAACCCTCTTCTACCCATTCATGACGACATCAAGGAGCTGGTGGATATTAGAGTCCTTGCGCTCCTCCATCTCCCGTTTTAGGATGCCCCAAAGATGCTCAATAGGGTTTAAGACTGGAGACATGCTTGGCCAGTCCATAACCTTTACCCTCAGCTTCTTTAACAAGCCAGTGGTCGTTCGGAGGGGTGTTTGGGGTCGTTATCATGTTGCAGTACTGCCCTGCGGCCCAGTTTATGAAGGGAGGGGATCATGCTCTGCTTCAGTATGTCACAGTACATGTTAGAATTCAATGAACTGTAGATCCCCAGTGCTGGCAGCACTCATGCAGCCCCAGACCATGACACTCCAACCACCATGCTTGACTCTAGGCAAGACACACTTGTCTTTGTACTCCTCACCTGGTTGCCGCTCCACACTCTTAACACCATCTGAACCAAATAAATGTATTTTGGTCTCATCAGACCACAGGACATGGTTGCAGTAATCCATGTCCGTAGTCTGTTTGTCTTCAGCAAACTTTTTGTGGGGTTTCTTGTGCATCATCTTTAGAATAGGCTTCCTTCTGGGATGACAACCATGCAGACCAGTATGATGCAGAGTGCGGCGTATGGTCTGAGCACTGACAGGTTGACCCCCCACCCCTTCAAGCCCTTCAGCAATGCTGGCAGCACTCATACGTCTATTTTCCAAAGCCAACCTCTGTGTACGACGCTGACCATGTGCACTCAACCTTCGTAAACTGGGCCGCAGGGTGGTATTGCAACATGATAACGACCCCAAACACACCTCCAAGACGACCAGTGGCTTGCTAAAAAAGCTGAGGGTAAAGGTTATGGCCTGGCCAAGCATGTCTCCAGACCTAAACCCTATTGAGCATCTTTGGGGCATCCTCAAATGGAAGGTGGAGGAACGCAAGGTCTTTAATATCCACCAGCTCTGTGATGCTGTCATAAATGGGTGGAAGAGGGTTCCAGTTGCAACCTGTGAAGCTCTAGTGAACTACATGCCCAAGAAGGTTAAGGCAGTGCTGGAAAATAATGGTGGCCACACAAAATATTTACACTTTGGGCCCAATTTGTAAATTTTTTCTAAGGGGTGTACTCACTTTTGTTGCCAGCAGTTTAGACATTAATGGTTGTGTGTCGAGTTATTTTGAGGGGACAGTAAATTTTCACTGTTATACAAGCTGTACACTGACTACTTTACATTGTATTAAAGTGTCATTTATTCAGTGTTGTCCCATGGAAAGATATAAAGAAAAATGTGAAGAAATGTGAGGGGTGTACTCACTTTTGTGAGATACTGTATGTCATGTAATGCATTGATGTATAGGGCATGATTTACTGGGTTTTCTGGGTGTTTGGCATTACAAGCTGTCAGTGCCGAGTACAAAAAAAGGAATGGCTAAAGCTCTCTCCATCCATTACAACTGCCATTCTTGTCTTCAGCTCAAAGAGTATGTGTCAATGTATGGCCAATGCTTGAAGGATGTGGATGACGCAGGAAAGAGGAAAGGTGCCCCACAGGAAAACACAACACCCAGCCTATTTGATGGATTGACATGACATCTTGTACAAACATTTATGGTGTTGTGCCCAACAGTTTAAGCTTTGCGACTTTGATGATCCCCTGACATACTAGCCCTAAATAAAAACAAATACTTCATTTTAGTTGAAGTATTTTGTAAACCCTTGGCTAAGCATCTACCAAAAGTATTAAAATCTTAACCGAGTGTTGACACACAAGCGTGACAGCTTCTAATCCCACCCTGACCTTTCTGTGGCTCCTCATTCTCAGAGTTGAGTGTCAGTTCAGCAAAAGTCTTGTACTGAATGTTGGAATTTTTTCTTCGTATATATGAACCAGCCAAAAGCCTCCTCTGGTCTGAATGCTAATTAGCCGCTGCCAGACATAATAGACTAGTGGGCATCACAGAGTCTGGCTGATGCAAAAGCTGAAATCCTTCTCTAGCAGGATCGACACCTTAAAAACATGTCAGGATGAAACGAGGGAAGAATAAAGGCGTCAACAAAAAGGAGAGAGACTGGATTGTGAAAGGTGACATTTGCACTTTTCCACACACGTATACACATCATGTTGTATGCAGGCCAAGCTCCCAGGTACCAACATGATCAGACTGAGAGAGAGAGAGACAGGTACCAACATGATCAGACTGAGAGAGAGAGAGACAGAGTGGCAGAAATGTGAGAAAAATGCTCTCATCTTCACCCAGTCCAATGCAGGACGGTCTCCCAGCAGCAGCCAGTGTTATCTGCATAATCCGGCTATCATTTTCACCCACACATTCATAGCTGGCTGGTGGACACATTACGGCTTTACCTGGAGGATTAGGTGATTATAGTTTCTGGGAGAGTATGATGAGAACTATGCAAACTGACAGATGAGGAGACTGTTGTTACAATATATTGATAGTGGTACGATGTATGTCCATTACCTATTTATCAGTTTTTACATTGTATCAATGCAGCAACTTGTGGTCATAATATGAATCTAAAAAAGTACTATTTATTTATAGATTCAGGCCAATATAAAAGGTATTAATCACTGTGTTAAGAATGCTTAATGGCACATAAAGGAGACAAATATTCACATCCTTAAGTTAAAGCGGCTACGAGTAACATTTAAATATCTTTTAAACAGCCTCATGTATCCTCTCATAATCATAAATTACCTTTAACAGCAAACGAGACCATCAGTGCAAAGAAAGACGTTTTTATATAGTTTTTATTGCTGCATTTGATCTGGTCATACACCCAGTCCGATTTTCGGTTGGCTCGTGCATGCTCTATGGTCACATATCCGTATTGGTCGCAGATTTCAGTATGGCGCAGGAACGCGATTTGAGAAGCCTATCACTCCAAGTGAGGGAAGGGGATAGGGAGACCAGATCCCAATTCACCAGATGTGGGACAAAGACTACGTTTGTGCGGGACAATGCGGGACAAAGTGCCGTTTTTTTAGCAAAATAAACTCGTGTCACCACCGGTAATGCCAGAGACACGGCTTTCTATATTAAAAAAACACTATCTTTAGATCAGCGCGCAGCAGTTAAGTTAGCTACTGTTAAACAAATAGAGCATTAAGGCTGCGGCTTCACATTAAAAGCATTTCACTGGCTTCACATTAGCATTTCACTTGACAAACGTGAGTTGGCTTTTATTTTGAAGTAACAGGAAAGTAAACGCTGAAGCACTGCAGGCAGCACCTTCACAGAGCCACTGAGCCCAGCAGCCCGATACACACACACACAGACAACCACACACACAGACAAACGGAGACTGCTGTCTCCTCACAGCTATCGGATAAATGCCAGATTATAAAACACGCATTTAAAAAGGGGGGCTCACTTTTAATAACAATGCGGGACAACGTCTCAATTTGCGGGACGTGTGAAAAGTAATGGAAATGCGATCTGGTCACCCTAGAAGGGGAGCTGAAACCTTGTTTGAGACAGTTAGGCTATTTGTCGTCATAATGACTGATAACGGGGCTGAACCATCAAAGAAAAAAAAGAAAATGCAATGAAGAAAAGGTAAAAGGGAGAGTGATAGGCGGGCGGGAGGGCGTTGCCAAGCAACGTATACACAATTTCACGGAGCGAACCTAGACTGCAGTGTTTACTCCTAAATGAATGAGTGGTAGCCTACTAAAACAAAGTTTACTTTGCCTCACCAGCATCATCAGATGACCATTATTCATCTGAAATAGTCATTATTTACAACAACATAAACACATTACCTCATCGTGATCCATAACTAACTGCCGTCTCTCGTTCATTCGCTTTGTGTGGGGACACATACTCGTTCAGCTCCGTGAGAGGTGACAATGGATCAACTCATTGCAATCAGGTGTAGTTGATGCTGTGTCACTAACCACTCTCACCGAGCCGAAAAGAGTCCGGTGCCCTCACACTTTCAACACACGGACACGCACTATATTGCTTCCTGATTATTTGAATCTTGAGGCCCTGCACGAGCTAGAAAACAGCTTCACGACAGCTGGCGTCGTAAAAATACTACCGCTTTTGTTCAAAGGTGTCGCCAACGTGCCGACTTACTCGTAGTGGCTTTAAAGGTGAAGTGAACGATATATTTATGTTAATATACATGTTAAATCGTTCTATATTCATACAGTGATCACTTATATAGTGTGCGTGTTTCATACCTCCGATCTCTCAATGACCCGCTCTGCATGTAATCGGCAAATTGCATTTTTCGGGGATCCCGAAAAAGGTATCCAATCAGAAGAGAGAACACAACAAACCGGCACCCGTCTCACTGCCGGTGCACCCGCAGAGCAACAGATGGGTGAATGTTTATGCGCCTACAATGGCGGAACAGGTAAAAACCCTTCCCAATGTCTGTTTTGATGTTTTTTATCATGTTTTATCACACTTATGGATCTGAGATGATGCTAGATAACTCGCTGCTTGAAGACCGCAATGCATTAATGTGGTGACGTAGGGACGAGGGACGGGACTGCTAACTGCAGTCACTGACAGGCAGTTAGCTAAAAGAACCATTCCACTAACAGCACCTTTAAGAAGCACCAATACTTTGCAGCAGGGAAAAGTCCTTCATTCAAAATTTAAATATAACGCAAATTTAAAAATAACACATAGAAAGTAAATGGCATCCATTCCTTACGGCGGTTCAAATACAAAAAGGAAAAAAACAGGTATCGTCACACACAGCCTACATATAAACAAATATCACACACACACACACCCTTCTTTTATATAACTAATTTTAGTCCAGTGGGGAAATTTTGTCTGCATTATACCAGGCTGCAGCTGCCTTCATGAATCGTTCACTATAGGGAGCAGAACATGTGTGTATCATATATGTGTAAAATGTGTTGTAACAGGCCTGAAAGTGTGCCTCGGGTTAGAGAGTGAGAGAGAGAGAATGAGAGAGAGTGAGAGAGAGAGAGAGAAAGAAAAATACAGTAGATTGAGAGAGAGGAGTAAGGGGGCGTGGGAGACGAAGTGTGTTGGTGGAGAGAGAGGTGGAGTGGACAGCGAGCGGTGGAGGTAGACAGGCATGCTGCTTCATATACCAAGAGTGATTAAAACAGCGCCTCAGGTCAGAAGAGGACGATAGTTAGAATGAAGTCAGCCAATCAGCATCTGGCTAACAGTGTGCTAACTTTGCCCTGCAAAGTAGTTAAGGAAACACTCCTATACAGTCCTCCCTGGGGATATGTGTGGTTCACATTTCTAGACACTTCTACTGACACAAATGGCCACTCACACACCCTGAGGTAAACAACTCAGAGAGCGTTACTGTGTGGTATTCGTAGAGCAAGCCTCTCTGCTAATCACAAGTATTGTGAGCCAGTGATATTCAGGAATTTTCCCCAAGGGGATACATATAGTATCTATCTATCTATCTATCTATCTATCTATCTATCTATCTATCTATCTATCTATCTATCTATCTATCTATCTATCTATCTATCTATCTATCTATCTATCTATCTATCTATCTATCTATCTATCTATCTATGGGGATAAATAAAGTATCTATCCATCCATCCATCCATGTTTGTAAATGAGTGAACACTTGCTAGTCCTATACTTATTTCTAAGAAGATGTTGCCACTTCAAACCAATTAAGGAGTTTAGGTTTTAAGTTTCAGAATTAAATCCCAATGTACTATCTAATGATGAAAGGGTCCTCACATGTGGAGTTAGATTAGTGTGTTTATGTGTATATTTTTTGTGTTAACATATGCAAATAGCTTTCACGCTGCTAACGTGGGGTGGGGTGGAGGGGCAAAAAAAGATCTTAAGGCTGTATTAATCAATCAGAATATTTGATCAAAGAATAGAGGCTTCATGTTCCTTGGTCCTTAGAAATGAAGGTCCATTCTGACCCCAGCAGCACGTACTGTATGCTGTCAGGGTGAAGAATGGCAAAGATCAGAAGCCAAGTCACATACTTTATACTTTTACAACAATACATCCAGTTTACCACAAACAACAATGCAGTGTGTTTCGATTGGCCAGTCATGTGAGGGGAGAAGGGGGATAGCCTGAAGACCATAGACGGATTATGAGATAATGGGCCCCTGGGCACAAACTCTTAAAGGGCCCCCCACTCGTCCCTTATCCAGTCATGTACACTGACTTTTCCACACAGATACATACAATTAATGGAAAAAACATATTAAGGGAGTCAGTGTTTCCCACAGGATTTTGGGATGCTGTGGGAGGGACCCTGTACCTTATTGGGGGGTCCGGGGGCATGCCCCCCCGGATTTTTTTTAACTTTTTAAAGTAAAATGCATCAAACTGGTGCACTTTGAGAGGAACTTTTAGAGGCTATATCAAATCCTGAGATGCAGAAGGAACATTATTTTTCATATTTGTCTTAAACAGGCAGTACTCTTTAATCTGCAACTGTAAAAACAGTACAGTAGATTGGTCTGCAGACCCATGTTCAATGATGGAGGGGCCCATTTCAAAAGATAAAGGGTGGATAGCTACTTTTTATGAACAATTTATAATTCACACATAGAAAGCTTATTTCTGTATGTGTGAGGGGGCCTTCAAGGCCATTCACACATACAGAATACTAGTTGAGGGGCCCATGATGATTTCTATATTGTTCAATTTTAATGAGTATCCTTATATTTAGGCTATTCCTTTTTGGACCCTGTTATTAACATGAGTGACTGAGCTCTTTGACTATACAACATGAAAAGTTACTATCAGTATCTCTGGCTAAGGGCCCCCCTGAGCCCTTGGGCCCCTGGGCCTGTGCCCGGTGTGCCCGTGCAGTAATCCACCCCTGCTGAAGACAATAGGCTGGGTGTAACCTGTCTGGAATACACATTTGTCCTGTGGGGAGGGGGATGGTGGAGTTGTTCGAAATGCAGACAGTATCAAGAACAGGAATCTAATATTTCAGAATAGTATTATGCAGTATTATGACATACAATATGCAATATTTCTCATTACATGGCCTTTTCCTGCTGCACGCACAGTGACCCTGGGAACAAAATGGGGTTTACAGTATGTCTGAAATGTTGTTTTTTCAGATGAGGCAAATTATGATTAATATTCCATTTGTAGAAGACGTGCCTGCGTTGCATTGTACAGGCAGCTGACGAGCTGCATGATCACAATAAGGTTCGGCAGAACACATTGAGGGGAGGAGGGTCTGCAAATTGATGTGTTTGCTGCTGCAAATTTGATCTTAGTTGGTCCCTCAGCGGGAGATATCCATAAAACAGCAGAAAATACACCTTTTCTCAGCAAAAAAAGTAAATAGGATTAAAAAAGTCTCTTTTGTGAACAAACAAAAACTCTCTGTGGAAACTGCCAGCAGAACGTTCTGCTTGAGTGGCTGACTACGTGATCATCTGATTAAATGCTAACATTGATGGACAGATTCTGGTCTGGAAACAAACAATAGCAAAGCAATAATGACCAGAGAACAGTTAAGAGAAACTGCACATTTAATACAACCAAGAACCAATTTATGTAATGGCCCTGAAAGTACAAACAGTACAGTTGATACATGTAGACTTTAACTAGGTGAGAAACAAACACCAGTGTTGTTCCAAGAGGACCTGGCATGCCAACCATTTCATACCAGAGACAGTGACATGTAGTTATCACCTGTAATAAAGCCATGCAGAGAGAGAGAGAGAGAGAGAGAGAGAGAGAGAGAGAGAGAGAGAGAGAGAGAGAGAGAGAGAGAGAGAGAGAGAGAGAGATAGATAGAGCTGGGGCCAATCCCAGCATGCACTATGAGGCAGATTGACAGTCTATCATCACTGAATAAACAGCCCAATCCCTCATTATTACATTATTAATATCTACAACATTAAAGGGTTCTAATTATAGCTTGATTCCGCCATCTAAAAAGCTTCAATGTTTGGGAGTATAACAATGCCAGCACAGGAAGCCAATACACCTACATGGCTGTGATTAATAATTCAACCTTGCTGAATGTAAATTATTCAAGAATGAATGCAAAACACAGAAGCAAAAAGTAAACATTTGGAGATGTGCAGTAGCAGAGCTGGATGACAGTTGCAGCAACCTTGGCAGTTTATCAGTAGGCACAGCCTGTGTTTCAGCACCACGGACAGCTACACTGCTGTGTGCTGCCTTCAAGACAACAGGAGGCAGTATACACACCAGCCACGACACAACAGCTTTAATCCAGGTTCATAACCAAAAACCAGAGCACATAAGTCCATTTAAAAATAGTCCAACTAAAAAAAAATCTTAATAAATAAAATGGATCCATTCCTGCATCAAGGACAGTGACGAACATGTTGCCCATTGACTATTTTTCCCGTGACTAAGCACTAGTCACACCAGATAAATACTTCTCTATTTGCCACAGCTTATCACACATAAACCCAGATTCTACTTTTAGCGGTTGCTTTGCAGTCGTGACGCGTCCCGCAGAAAGTGGTGAATATGGTTTTAGAATGAGCAGACAGTTAATTCAGGTGACCTGGTGCTGTGTTACAGTTAGCCCATTGTACAAATTGTCCCCGACGACAAAGCTAAATAGTGTGTTCCAGCACTTCGGTGTCCTAATGGACCATTTACCTGTTTCCTATTATAGTTTTCTACTGAAAGACAATTGTTAATTACAGATAAAACACCTGGCTGGGTAATGGATTTCAGATTGGCTTAGTTCTGTTTGCACTTCTCAGTCTGCTCATCAAGAGAAAAATAATATGTGTAGGGATGTGTGGACGTACAGTATTGATGGTGGAGTCATTGAATCTGGTGAACGCTTGATCACTTTTTCTAAATCAGTGACTATCTTCTCACGATCCTCTATCCGTCCGTGCTGTGTGTACAGTGGTGTTAATACACAGCCTAGGCTTTGTAAGCTGGTATGTAGGGTATGTAAAATATGGTGAGGAGATATTCACTGATTTTGACAAAAAGTGATTTTGACAACAGGTATTCTCCAGAATGGCTGACTCCACCTTTATGTGCGTGAACCTGTACCTTTTAACTACTTCAATGAATGTATGATAAGTTGTGTTTTTGTTTATTATGAGAGTTGAGGAGAAAACTGTTTTCATTGAAAGGGAAGAAGAAATATGGCTGCAATTGTCTTTCTCTTTTAAACCAGGCTGCACTCTCAGCTCTGGAGGGCTTGGGCTGCAGTATTATTTGAGGGGGCACAGTAAAAGGCGAGGTCTGAATTCTGTCCACAAAGCAGCACAGGTCTGTGAGACCCTGGCAGTGATATTGATTGAACTTCTGAGACGGCACTTCCTAAAACGTGAGGGACATGCCAAGAGCCGCAAGGTATGTGGGAGAGGAGATAAGTAAGAGTGTGTTTTTGATGAAAAGAGAGAGAAACAAAGAGAACGCACAGGATGAGATCTGAGAGGGAATGTGAATGGGGGTGGATTCAGAAATCAGGAAGTGGATATGGTAAAATGCATGCATGGGGAGGTTCAGTGTGAAAAACAAATGAGTATGGATTGGAAGGAAATGAAAGTTAGGAGGTTGCAAAAATGCAGATTATATAAAACATTACACTTGCCAGTGGTCCACAAAACTGAAATCTCTATATCAGTGGGAGCCGCAATATACAAACATGCATGTAAACAGAGGGAAGGTCGGACTGGTGATGGGAATAGGGAATGAAGAAAACTTGCAGAAAACAAAGACAATCTCACAACATAAACATCCACGTATGGGCAAAATCCAGGCTGAAATTCAAACTGAGAATCAGAGGAGGCAATATAAGCGGTACCGGTACACAGATTTGTGTTCATTTGTCTAAGGCTACGGAAAAGTAACTCAGTCTCATACTGGGCTCCATTTTGCCAGATCAAGTGGGAATAAAAATGCAAAGGCAATACAGAGGAGAAAAGGTAAGTCAATGAGCAATAAAATGTAGAGCAAAGACTGGAGTTTTAGCGGTGGGGAAACATGTAAGTGTAGTAACCTGAGAAATCAAATGAAGCTACATTGATTTAGTTTTCTTTATTTTATTTTATACCATCCATTACATAAATCACCTTTCCCACAGGGTCTATTTTATTCTCAAGGTGGAAACTGGAATCTGCAAAAGTGAGAGCAGGTGTTTGCATTGATATAACGGACGTATATATCATGGAATGTAATCTGTGCTGTCACATTGGGCGCACCCACATAATGTGGTCTAATTATGATACCATAAACTATTGATTCCACAGTAGCTGTCTTCCTGTGATCGTGCTGCGCTGCACTGTCTACCACTCTTCTTCTGTATGCTACATGCCCACAGCAAGAGTGAGTTCTATGAGCAACAACTAAAGATGAACCTTTGCCCTTTATTTTCTAAATCTCTCCTCAGGATGGCTTCACCCGAGTTATCAGTCAGTCAATCAGTCAAGTGCATCAGAGAGCAAGAGCAAGGTAACCTGGAGCAGATGTCTTTTCTTCAAGAGGAACAGCAAGGGGGCCAGAAGCATAAAGCTCTGTGTAGATTGAAGACTTAAAGTGAATGCACCAAGACAGAATCACGCACAGGCATTATGTTTTGATCATATTTATAAAGCCACAGGGAAATGGATGAACCTCATTCCCACTCACACAGTTAGGATATGCATACAGTACGTGTTCCACCCCACCACTCAGTCATTAGAACCTGTCATTGTGAGGAACGGCACATTCACCGACTGTGTCACATCAACGGTGAAGGTTCTCTAAACGGCACCAGAACATCTGTCATTATGCACAGCGGGGGCTATTTATAGTACAGCCTGTACCACTATTAATCACATGCACCTGTGAGCCAGCACACTGATATCTCAGTCATCATTATTAAATCAATGATTCATAGAGCTCAGGTTTAAACAGAGGTGGGCTCCACAATGCAATTAAAACATGAATAACAAAGGAAAAAAATGATTCAAATGCAAATAAACAAATGATACAATGCATTACTGACGTTCCTTTGATTTACATTTGACCGAAGACTGCAAAAATGTTATTTTACTGTAATCACAGATATTGGTAAACATCCTAAACAATGTTTCGCTCTTGGGTGACATCTCTCACCTTATATTTCATGTCCACCTCATCAGCTATTTCTAGAAAACTGTGTATACGCACTTTCACGTTCTCCTTTAATTATCAGTGTGTACAAACTGTATGGTAAATAAGGAGTGGGTTTGGTTTTTCCAGCACAACATCCATTCTTTCTTCCCATTCTCGATTGTTAGAGATCCTTTTTTTGTTAGTAAAGCTGTCTTGTGTCAACTAATTAGATAGTGAAAAATACAATATACCTGAAAATGGTACTTTCAGTTCCGAGTTTCTTTCTCAAAACTAATATTTACTAATATTAAAGTTGGAAGAGATCAGATAGCGTTAACACCAAGTGAAGTGTTATATACAAACAAGCACTGCCTGAGCAGCTAATGTTGTTAGAATTAGTAGAGCAGAGCAGCTGGTTTTATCTATTGATATTTCAGCAAAACACAATTTTAGTTTTAATAAAGGAGTCCGTCAATAATAATTGCACCACAGTCTGATGTCATGCTGCACTTGGCAGAGAGTATCTCTCCACACAGCAGCAGGGAGTTGGTTACCTGCAGCACAAACAGCTAACATCTAACAACTCACTGTGGCTACTCCTACTCCTACTCAATACCTTCAATATGTTTTGTAGCTGCATTTCTAATGATTGTTTGCAGTTGGCACTAACAAACATCACGTTTCCCTGTGGCAGTTGAATGCTTTAAATGTGAACTGGCAGCAGTAGAAAATGCTGGGTTTGGTATTCTCAGTAATCTCAAATAGCTTTGATAAGACTGTAAGCGGAGCATTAAGTAAACAATGAGGTTTATCTATCAATAAGATAAAATCGCAACCCACGGTAGGATTCACAGCGGGTTGGCAGACTCCGCCAGTAAAATTGAAAAGAGGCGATTACTCTGTCAGTGCATTAAATAATCATACAATGTATCAAAACAGGGTTTGTATATAACTGGAATGTTCAGAGCAGGCACACAACATTTGAAAGGGCACCTCATCCATGGTGTGGGGTGAATAGTAGTTGGCTGAATTACGAGACACACACACACAACCAATCAAATGGCTCTTTGGTTCCAACATGGCGACATTTCAGATGAAATAAAAGGTAGGGGCGGGTTTGTGACTATGATGACTCTATAGTAATAAAAAAAGCCCTAAAGTCACACCAAAGCAGTACCTGAATCGCTCAAATGCCCCTTTGTACAACGTTAGTGCAAGTCTGAAAGTCCCGTTAGCCAGGTTAAACAGAATGAATACACGGATTGCAGCCCCTTTTACACACCACTGCTCCAATCATTTCCCTATACAACATTCTGTGTGGCTAGCGGTTCACTGATGTAGCCAGCCGCAGAAGTCTGAAGAGGGAAGATATTTGGAACACTGAAACATCTTCGAATTTGTAATAGAGCATTACAACTCGATTTACAACATAAAACGCATTTATTGCCTGATTGCCTATCGAAATGTAATGCTGGCACCCTTCCTTTGTGCTGTAAATGGAGAACAAACTGAGATTATCCCCCATAGTCCATAGTCCTGCCTTGCATTACGAAATAAATTCTTGGAAAACAATTGTATTACAGTTTGGGAACAATCCAGTGTATCTTGCCATTGGTCTTCCTAGCATGCAAAGAAAATGGTCTCCTCTTATGAGATCCTACAGGATCTACTGTACAGATCCAACCATCTCATAGAGCCATAGGTCAAGATGACAAGGCAGCACTGCATGCGCTCATACATTTCAAGGCATATCTTTAATAATAAATGTGCACACAATCTCTAATATGTCATTGTGAATGTACCTCCCATTTTACGAAGGTGCTTGCTGTTGCATTGGACAGCTGACTCTCAAAGCGATATAAAATGCTGAGATAGGCTTGTTGACATATAATTTATTGTCTATGTGCTGAAAATGAAAAGTATTAAGTTGTATTGTTACAGATTGCTATTCCCTCTGTTAGTGAAAAGTAGAACATTTAATATCTAAAAAAAATTATTCAATCAGTTTTGAACATGAACAAAACAATGCTGTGCTTCTGTTATTGAACGTTCAAAATGTAATGAACACATTTGAAAAGAAAACCAATCATGTATTTTTGAACATGCACAAAATAAAACGTTTTAATTTGTTTTCTACGTTTCAGTTTCCGAATTCAAGCAACAGCTACATGTTTGCATTTTAAAAATGATTCACACAGAAGCACATTTTATTTCTCATATTATGTTATTTTTGCTTGGGGTAATAAAGTTATGACCAAAAAAATACTGTGAAATTACCATACATCTAAACTAAGGCTGAGATATATATCTTATATACGTCTGTGTGGAAAGCCAGAATTAAAAATGTAATAAAAGGTTAAAGCATTCTCTTTTTTACTTGCTTTAAAGCTATAGTACGTATCTTCTGTCTCCCCCATGAGGAACTCTGAGTAATAACAACAACTCTGTCGGCACATCTACTTTAGGTAAGCCTTCGTTAACCGCACATCTCCAGGTTGTTTCATAGCAGTAGAATCAACAACTGAAACATTTCTATGGTTCTTCTTGGGAATTTCCTGAACACCTGCACCAGTGTAAGGGAGTGACACAAGTTTGTAAACGCTGCCATACTGACAAATACAGAGAGAGCTTTGTGGAGCTGATAGGCTCGATCAACTTTGGGTTGACTCATTTGGCAATGGATGCATGTAAATAACATTCATTTATATGAAAAAGTTACGCACTATAGAGTTAACTGAATTAATAACTGTAATGTCTTTAGTTGTCTCTCTCTCTCTCCATATTATTACTAGGGCCATCTTTTATCCCTCCCACATATTTCTTTCTTTCTTTCCCCAGAGGTTCAAAGAGCCTTGAATTTCACATTCTGCAGCCCTTATAAGCAGCTCCACTTGGATTCACTCCCCATGTCTCCTTCTCCTCTGTATGTGTTGTATGTTTTTCCTTATCAGTCTCTCCTTCTTGTATTCCATTTGTCTGTCTCCCTGTTGGCATGTGGGCATGGCGGCACTCCTGGGCAGACTGCTCCAGGTGAGGATCGTTGGCTAATCAGACCCCCCTATACTTAAGCCTGTGGACCCCAGTCATTCGGCGCCAGAGTGTACTACGTACCAGAGTGGTAAATTACTAGCCTGGCATTTCCAGACCTGCCACTAGGCGCTGGCAAATTAAATTTGCTGCGCCTGTTGGTCTGGACACTCTCCGTTGAAGCTTTTTCAAAAAGTCCAGAAATCCGGACACACGTTTCAATTGGTTCTATCTGATATGGGCGGGCCAGAGCCCTATGTATGCTACTCTGTGGCGGACGTAACCGGATAACAAAGTGCTGGCCATGCGCCGTCAAAGCCCGTGATAGTAAACATCAAAGATAGCTGCGGATATTTAGAGACGGCTTTGGCCTCGACAATTAACGATTTGGAAGAAGGCACTCAACTCTTTCATTAACAAGTAAGAGGAATGTTCTGTTTAATTTAACAGTTAACCCGCTGTTCGCTAAACGAACGGGGCTTAATACGTCACCTTGCTCATTGCTCTGATTGGTTGTAGTGCTATCCAATTGTGTGCAGTGGCATTTGAAATGCACAAGTAGGAGCCGCCCCTTGAGTTGAGAATTACTATTGATCGTGGCCAGACCCTCTATCGTTCAAGATATCAGGGTTTGGATTTCCAGGCTAGTAAATTACCCGAGATCAGGATTTTCTATGTTTGTTGTTTTCTTTCAAATCTCAGTTGGAGTTAGTTGTAACTCTGCTCCTCTTTTCTTCCATGCCAGTTGCCTCAGCTGTTCACCTTTCCTGCTCACCTGCCTGCAGGTTCCGGATATCCACTAGCCTCTGTTCGCCACGCCATTCAGCCGTCCAGTGTCCTGCCAGCCTGCCTGAAAAAAATATTGTTCTAAACTGACAACCTGGGTTTCTGTTTGCGTTTGGGTCATCCCGAGCTATCATAACACCCCATCCCTTTTCCTCCCCTTCCTACTAATCCTTCTCCCTGATAGCCTGTGCTTACCATGAGGAAGGAGGACACATGGAAAATAAAAGTATCCAAAGTGGGTCATTATTTCCCCCACTGAGCTCCACTGACTTATTTACATCGCACAAATTGAGGAAAACATCCGTATATCGCGGCCTAATCAGACATATCTGAAGGATTGACAGGGCATCGGTCAACAGGGGAGATGAGTGTCACTTTGATTGATCTGTTAATTTCCTCTGCACTATGATTCCTTGCCCAGTTTGATATATGAACTTCTCTTTTTAAATCTGTTAGATTTATATAGTAAGGGGGGGGGGGAGCCACCACAGAGAAAGGGTGCCATCCCTTGGCTTGAATTCCAGGCCATCAAATTTCCTTCTCAAGGATCGATAAAGCTTTCTCTGTACGACTCCCTGCACTGCTCTGGCGCCCTGTGAGAAGCTCAGAGCACAATGCTTGACTTTTCATCTCCTGTTCTTAGAGCCAATCCCTTAGCCTGGAAGTGCTGAAGCTTCTCCTTTGTATCGCCACTAGAGGTAAATATGCAGGTCGTTGTGTTTCGCCTCAAATGTCTGCTTTGCTCTGGAGGGAACTGACCACTCCCTCCCCCTAGGTTACTGTTGCAGTGATGAAAGGGAAACAAATGCAAGAATAAGGAGTCTAGGTTAGAGGAGTTGTTCAGATTAGTCTGCCAAGGGGGGACGTTTGAGAAAAAAGGCGTATATGGCACACAAAAAAGAGTTGAATACAGAGATATGATCTTATTATGGTGACATAGTAAAAACGATACATTAACACTCCCTGTAACCACAAGAGCTGACTATTTAAACATTGCTAGCATCATTGCTCTGGGATTTACAATGGTGAAGGGTCCACCACGGTAGTTTAGACTGACATATGTCAACAACTGTTGGATGGATTTTTGGTATAGACAATTATGGTTCCCAGATGTTGTATGTTACTGACTTTGGTGATCCTCCAACATTTTGACATGATAGCATCAGTGAAAAGTAATTTCGTTCATGACAAAATATGTGCTACTGCCTCAGCTGTACTTACTTACTTTATGCCTTATAAACTTTAGAATAAAACAATATTTACTGTCCACCATCTAATTTGAGTGTATGAATTCAGAGTGTGATGTTTCTGCTCTATCATTTAAAATGCCTTAAGAAATTGCCACAATGCCATAAAAAGTAACACCCACGTCCTGTAACATACTCTCTACCATCCATCCCATAACGCAACACCTCACATTTATTTTGCAACCATGCTTGCTTCAGTAAATGTCAGTGATGACGGCCTTTGCTGTGTCACTTATTATTGAATCGCAATCCTGTTGTGTTTGTGCCTATCACTAATAAACACTTAGGCAGGGCTCACTCTCCCAGAAATAGTTTTCTCTAGGGTGCTATTTGAATTACTGCATAAAAACCCAGTGGAAACTTTATTCAATCTTACATATATTGTTTCTCAGATCCCAAATTACACAAAACACAGCAATAATAGCACATAGGTCGTGTTTTTTCCTCACAACTGCTGTCAGAAACTGGGCGCCCTCATAACAACAGTCAGCTCCAGTTTCAAAAGCCACACGGCTCTCTCTAACATGTCAATTACCATTTGTAAAAACTGGGTCGCACAAAAATGTTCACACATGACACACTTTTAAAAAAAACAATCTCATTTGCATCTACCTCCTGGAGTCAGACTCTGCTGTTAACAGTGTCAAACTGCCAATATTACCGTGTGCTCACAGCGGTGCTACAGAGAAGAAAACACATGCGGGCACAGTTGGTGGAGGCTTGCCTATAAAACCCAGGCTCCTTCCTACTGTATACTGACTTCCTCGCCTAAAGGAGTAGCCAGCCAGAGGAAAGGCATGCTGGGAGGGAATGGCACCATGTGCTAGCTTGGGCACGGACAGTCACAGACAGAGACAGAGTTTGGGGGATATAAGCCCAAAACGTTCCTGGTTTATGTAAGGGGACATGATGCTGGCATACATGTCTGGAGATATATCCAGGGCAGCTCCTCTTTATCCACTGCTAGATCTCCTTAGTATATAACATCTAGACTGATTTGCCAACATGGACAGATGGAGACGGAAAGAGGTCAACGGATAGAGGAAAAATATAGAGAGAAGGGATGAGTGAGGGAGAGAGACCACTCGTGCGAGGTTGGCTCATGGGGTGACTGCTGTCTGTCCTTACTGGCACACGTTTGTCCTGAGCAGTGGCGGATTCAGAACCTAATTTGTGGGTGGGCCTAGGAATATTCTGGATGGGCCTTGTTTTTTTCAAAGATTAAACAAACACGAATACATAGCCATATATATAAATAAAAAAATCAAGAAGTGGAGAGAACGTGCAGATCGGTATTACATTTTACTCATGTCAGAATATCACATAATAAAAACACAAATCCAACACTGCGTAGCTCACGTTATAGTGACTACAACCCGAAAATCATATGAATCAAGCGAATCGAATGAATTAATATTCAGAAAAAAACTTTCAGAAACAGCAATAATGCCACGGCGGCCCAGCATACAAAAACCCAGTCTTACCGGAGCGTCTACACAAGGCGGAGTCTCCTAGGCTTCGAGTTGAAAAAGTTGATTATGTCATCATAATCCGAACTGTCAATGAGTTCTCTTTCAAAAGACAAAAGTGTCAAGTTGTTGAGGCGACCAGTCAGCATTGATGATCTCAAGCGCGTTTGGATCCTGTTTGTTGCGGAGAAAAGTCTCTCAACGCTGTAGGACGTGGAAGGCAGTGTTATCATGGTCCTTAAAACACTGTTCATGTTTGGGAAAATGTCAGCAGGGCAGCTGTCCAGTACTTCCATTAATGTAGGAACATTTTCCCGATCCATTTTCCGTGTGATGTGTTCAGTGAACACAGCATGTTCAGTATCTGCGATCTCAATGCCATACAGTGCACATGGACCATTTAGAATGTTTTTTTCGCCAAAAGTGGCAGATCCAGGTGCGAAAGAGGCCGCTGCTCTCATTAATCCATACGTGTCGTCCATAAAGCAGCAGTTTAACTTGGTGATCTGCCTGTCAAGAATACAGTTCCACAGCGCCCTTTAATCATCATTGCTCTTGACAGCCGACGTTTTTCCCAGCGTTGTGGTGACAACAGACTCGTGAAACTTTGAAGGCAGCTTGCGTTCACGAGAAGCAAGCACGTCCCAGTTAGTTATCTCATGCTTTTCCATCAGTTCTTCTGTCAGTTTGAGCACGTCACCAAAGTCACCCTTCGAGTCCTCGCGGAAAGTTGCATATGTAGCTTTCAGTGTTTCAATCAGTGAAGCATGAAAACAAACTTTTTCGTTTGCATCTGCTGCAGGAGCTGCTCTGCTTCTATTTTCGTTTGTCCACTGGTTTCGGAAAAGCCGGCCAGAGCCTCCAGTAATACATCAAGCAACTGCAATATCTTATGAACTGACCCCGATTTTGAACTCCACCTGGTGTCACATGAGCGCTCCAGCTCCATAGCCTGCCGGTTGGGATGCAGTTCCTTTTGTATCTCCATCAAGCGAGAGTGCCGGTGGGCGCCGGTAAAAAAGCTGTGTATTTGATTAACAATGTCAAAAAATGTGCTCACATGTCCGGACGCTTTAGTAGCGGTGCACAGCACTAAGTGCCGGTGCGAGTTGCAGTGTACATAGATGGCTTTTTGAAATGTTTCTTTCAAAATAACCTGAACCCCTCCCCTGTGCCCCGACATGACCGATGCTCCATCGAAACAGAACCCGACACAGAGAGCAGGATCCAATTCTAGTGGTTGAAGCACCTCCAGAATTTTCTCTGATATTCCTTTTGCGGACAAGTCTGCGTTCGCAACAAAGCCCACTGCCCGCTCTTTGATGACACCTTCGTGAAGGAATCGCACACACACGGCAACCAGCTCACGTTTAGCTAAGTCTTTGTAGCCTACTCATCTACTCAAGTAGCCTATAGCAAAATATTGTCCATGCAGTTCGGTCTTTATCTTGCGTAGCAGGATTGATGCTGCAGCCTCAAGCAGCTCATCCTGGATGTGGTGGCTCATCAATGTGGCATTTCGGGGCAGCTCGATCAGTCTTTTTTCCACTTCTGGAGCATACTGTGACACAAACTTGAAGAGCTCTAGGAAATTACCTCTATTAAGTGCCTCCTCAGTTTCCCTGTGGCCTCTCAGTGGTATTTCTAGCTTGGCACATAACGCAATATCAAGAACAACTTTAACATGCTCCCGGTTTCGTTCCACAAATGAGGGGGCGTCGCCGTGCAGCTGATTCAAAACTGTCCCGGGGCTTTGCGGTGCATGGCTGTCGCTGTATGCTTTTAGTTTAGTTTGTGCAAAAGCATGCGACTTGCTTGATTGGTGTTTGTCGCAGGCCTCTCTGAGACACTTCCAGTTCCTGTAACCATCTCTGATAAAAGTAAACTCTGCGTGCATATCTGTAAAATGCCTACACGCCCTGCAAAAGACTGCGTCCCGCTCTTTGCTGTATTCCATCCATTTGAATTGCTCATACCACCTGATGTTAAATGAGCGTGAATTCCCACTCATGACAGTAGCTGGAAATGTTGTCAGCTTTGGTTGAGTGGCGGGTTCCTCCAGGGCAGAGAGATTCGATGGAGTCCCGCCGACGGTTGTCTCTCTGGATGCCAGTGGCCTGTGGAGGTTGGGTGGCGGCTGCGGCTGTATGGTAACATTAGCACGACTGGTTGTGGCCATTTCGTCTGCATTCTCCGGGCACTCCTGCTGCTGCGGAGTCTCCATAGGTACAACCTGGTCCAACGGTACTTCATCATCATTTTGTAGACGCGTTTTTTTTAAAAAGTGAGAGAGAGAGAGCTGCTTAGCCATTGCTAATTGAGGGTGCTATCTGATGGTGCACAAAACCGCCATCCGCTGTCTGCGTGACCATGATGTTGCGTAAAGACGTCACTGGACAGAACTAATGAGTAGGCTACCAGAGGGGTTTCTGAATATTATTATTTTTTGGTAACTACTGTAAATATTTTATTATTTTTATTTATTATTTTATAAATGTTTTCAAGAAAAAAACATATAGCCTATTGTATGAGAAAAGACCATTAAACATTTATTTTTATTTTTTTTCAGAGATCTATAGAGATCAACAAATGGTTTGATCAGTTTAACAAGGAAAGGATTGTTTGAGAAAAGGCTTATCACTGAAGCACAAGCTAAAACGGCTCATGCCATAATAAAATGTTTCATTTCAGCTTCTTTGCCAGCAACACCTGTTAGCATTCTGTTTGTGTAATTGTTTGCCGCAATGAATCTGAGAAACAATCAAGGATTTGTTAGCTTTTATTGTGCAGCAGTTATACTGTAATAAAAGCATTACTTCTGTGAAAAGATGGACTTAAACAAGGGCCTCTTGCAGCGGCAACTAAAATGAGATCTGGATCAATGCAAACAAAGGTGTAGTCTTGCTTTGTTTTTACATTGTTGATTTTCTGTTACCAACATTTCAAATTTCACTTTATAATCATGTACCTATCACGAAGAGCTCAATAAATGGAGCATATTTATTTCAAATATTTTTAAAGGCAATAAACCATGTAACAATGTGTGGTAAATGTAACACTTATGCTTAAATAAAGCGTATATGTGGTGACAGTGATGAGCTAGACCAACTTCCTCACCTTTTGACCCAGTGCATCGGGATACTGCTAAGACACATCAAACAGTCTTATTACTCTATCAGGTTTATCAGGGCTGAACACCAGTGCAATATTTTCCTCTCAGCTTCCCAATTGTCTGTACCTCATGTTAAAGTATCTCCTATTTAGATATGTTTCCCTGACAGATGGCAGTCTAATCGAGTGTTACGGCTCCAGTTGGTGGGGTTGCTGCTTGGCTCCATGCTTCCCTCTGCTTGATGCATTCATGACGCTTCAAAAATGTAACGGCAGAAGCACAGATACACTTTTGCTTCGTTAATATAGTTGTATAATATAGTTGACCTCTAAAATAGTAGTTTGACATCACTGTGCACTGATATAATGTATAGCTGATTCCTTCAGGCCCTATTTTTATTATATACAGTGTGCTCCCACTAGGTCACAATATTAATAAACATATCTGTTCGCATTCTTATTCAGACAATATACAATACACATTGGCCTTGCACTCCCCCATCTCTACTGCTGTTCAGTGTTTGGATGTTGCACATTTATCTTCAATGAATTATTGCAAATCTGACATTTGAAATGATTGGTGCAATACAATTGATGTTTTTAATATTAACAAACAAACAATAAATAGAGTATATACCCAAATCTAATATGTTTGTCTACAAGCCCATTCTTGATAGAATGTGGTGTCAAAAAGGTTAATTCCTGTTCATCATAAATCCAATCATTCCTAATCTGACTGGTAATAAAATGTGTAAACAAATCCTCTGACAAGAGCAACACCAACAATAAGCTCATCCTCACAATAACTACATGTGTATACAAAGCCTGAAGAATCTTTTCATCTCGTGTCATAAAGCTCCATTGTTGTCCCACAACTAGTAAAAAAACATCACTGAGCTACAATGTTGTCCTCAGTGGCATGTTAATTACAATGATAGTTTAATATTTAGTTAACCATACATAAGTGGCAAACTTGGCTGATGAAAAAAAACAAAAGCAATATGTAAAGTTACAGAACCGTTCTTGAGACATTGTGCTCATAATGTGCAAGGTCACAGTGACGTTGACCTTTGACTTCCAAAATGTAATCAGTTTATCTTCGATTCCAAGTGTGACTTTGTGGGGGGCACTCATGTTGTAGTTGTTAGAGCACCCGCCCATAGAGGCTCAGTCCTCAGAAGCAGCGAGACCACAGTTTCAAATCCAGCCCGTGGTCGTTCTCTGCATGTCGTTCTCCTCTGTGCCGTATTGTATCTGTGTCTCTCAAAACTATCTAATAAAAAGCATTACAATGCCCCAAATATAATCTTTAAAAAAACAAAGTTGCATTCATGAGGCACAAGGTCAAAATTATGTTGACCTTTGACCCATGATCTAATGAAATCTTATATAATCATCCGATAGTCTGAGTGCAAAGTTTGAAGAAAATCCCTCAAAGCGTTCACAAGATATTGTGTTGACAAGAATCGAACAGACGGACGGACAAGCCGGAAATATAATGACTCGAGCCTGTGGCTATCGACGGTTCCCAGCTGTTTTAGGAAATGACTGAGCCTTTTTATACATGAAATGACATATGCGTCAACACCGACTCATTTTTAAAGTCCTCCGTTGGAACCAGTGCACTTGGGGCAGAGTGTTGAAGACAGCCCAGGAAAGTCAATAAGTATTGAGAGATGCATTATCTTGTAATTTCTCAGTCCAGACATCGCTAAAAAGAAATCAGGAGAGTTAAGAAGCATGCTGAGTCAGACAACCTGAAACCTGAATACTTCTTATAGCAAAGTCCCTGTGCTACCAGATCTTGGTTACTACTTTAGTCAGTACAATCTGATCATAATGGAAACATGTGATGGGCAAAACTAAACTCTAAGTTAAATATTCAGAGGAACCAAAGCAAAATGTTTCACCTATGTTTGGAACCTCTATAGAAAACGTTGTTTGTTTGAAAGCAGATTGAGGTTCACAGTTGGAGGTCTAGTGAGCGCCTCCAGCACTGGCATTGCATTGTGGGATTTATCTCCCCTGTCCCTGTTCATGCCCTGCTTGGTATAGTGAGCAATAAGAAACAGGGAACAATGAAAACATTAGGTTTTCATCAGTGCCTCTGGCTTCAGGTAGAAAAAACAAAAACACAAAAACGAATAAGTCTGGTTGCATTTGGACGAGTGACAGCCCTATATAACACATCACATTAAGGCTAAATGCTAGGTGACAAGCCCGCGCTCCAGATGAAAGGGAATGAGAGGGGAATGGTACTTTTCTCCTGTGGACATTTGTACATCAGATGTCTGACAGGAAGCAAAAAAATCATTAATTCTGGCTCAGTAATCTTTTCCTTCTGCAAGGGCCGCAATTACAATTCTGCCATTTTGTTTTAGTTGTATTTAGGAAATGAAAACTTTGGCGGACTTGTAATTGCTGTTGAACAAATCCCCTGATTGAAATATGAAGATGTGACTGTGTTTTACACGGTTTAGGAGCAGGTTAAACCATGCAAATACACTTGGCAGATGAGTGTAACCTCTTGGAAAAACTAATGGAGAAAACTATCATCTAGGCTTTTTATTGAGTGACACATTTGATGTGAGCAATGTGTTAATTTTTAACAGTCCATCGGCAAAAGATTAAATTGGCCCATTCTTTTCTTTTAAATATTGAATCTGTCAGAATGATGATCCTTTATTGATTTCATCTCTTCGCTTCACTTGTGATTAGAAGGTGTACAATAACTTCTTCAAAACACACATCATCGTTGACGTACCATACAGTGAAAACTAGTCATTTGCAAACACATGGGTTTCTAACTACAGTAATGTACGTCTGTCTTTTATGGTTCTAGTTGTGTTGACAGCAAATGGACAAGCAATTGTCTCAAACAATGTTGAACTTTGTCATCAATGTCTATATCTTGAATTATTGGAATTCAATATGGGGCAAAATAGTACCTGCTGATAAACCAATGTGATCTTCCAAGCATGGAAACCTTGTGCAATGATTTGGTCTAAGTTCAATTCATGTGAATATGAGTATGAATATGAAAAATAAATACATGTAAATAAATAAATGATTGCAAATCTATTTGTTATTACAACCACAGCAATAGAAATATCCAGTCTAACGTGCACGAGATGCTGTGCTCCGTAGCCACAGACTTGCTGAGGCCACATTATCTTAAGCTACAAAACACTCTAAAGGGGGACATTGAAGTAATACAATCATGTAGGCGTTTACACAGCACTAACAGTCTTATCTACAACTCTGACAAATCCATTTGCTCCATGGCCCTCTCCCTCGGCCCGCCCTGTGTCTGACCTTGTCAATAATGGAGTTGTGTCTTCTCGTCTTTTAGAATTGGACAACAGTCGTCCTTTATGGCTGGGGTTTGTGGGTAATCTCACATCTCTTGAGTGCTCATCTCATTTACCTGACTGACTTTGGCAATATCCAAGTGGGACTGCAGATCTGGGAGCTGCTTCACTCCCACTCTGTGACACAAAAAACAACATAGTCTCATCGTAAACTGCAGATGAGGAAATCTAGCCCTTTGCAGTAGATCTTGTTGCATTATAAAAATGAAAAAATTAAAAAAAAATCTCCAAACAGCTTCACTTACAACAACCCGGCCCTCGACCTTTTACAAGAATAAGTCAGTAATGAATGTGAATGGCTTGCCTCAGGATATTACCACCCCTAACATTAACCTCCATGTAATTAAATCAGGCCCAGCAAGTTCCCATGTCTTAAAGCTTGATTGTTGAACTTTGGAAACAAGCCTGTAGCTGTGTGTTGTTTCTAGCACACTAACCCTGCACTATAACACACACTACATGTACTAGCCTGTGTTGAGAGGACGAGGATATGGAATTTATTCCATAAAATTACCAATGGCATCATGGTTAACACAGTATTAAAGGTGCTCATTTATATTGACAAAAATACTTTAAAAAACTAGTTTAATGGGGCGCCCTTAGCTCAGTTGGTAAGGCTTCCCCCCCGGGCCGGGCCCAGCAGCAGACCCGGGTTCGATTCCCGCCCGCGGTCGTTCTCTGCATGTCACTCCCCTCTCTGCCGCCCCATTTCACCTCTGTCTCTCTGCACTATCAATACAAACGCATACAAATGCCCAAACAATATCTTTAAAAAAAAAGTCAATGCAGTCTATTTCCTTTTGGAAAAATTCCATTTGCACATTATTGCAAGAGACACCCTCTCCAGCTCTGAAACTTCAATTTCTTCTTTTCTCTGGAGCAGAAAAAGTAATTTTCTCAATCATGGAATGAGTTTTGTCCCGACTGTCAACATTTTCCATTGCTTACTTTCTCCTTCTGAGTTCAGGCATTATATTAATACATGCCCTTTTAGGCAGGACAAAGATTTGGAAGATTGCTTAAAGTGGGGCAATTAATTCTGGAAAACATTCCAGATTTTGATAGCGTATAATGCATTGAGATTGCGAGGCGTATTAAGTATAGTAGAGCTGTGTCATGGTAGGCTCAACTTTATTCTTCTTGATAGAAAGCTAACGTTTTCACAGAACACAGAAGGATGTCAGAGAAGTATAGAATCATAATACTCTCACATATTCTCGTGATTCTGTAGTGTGGTGCTCAAAGAAAAAAATAAGCATTGAAGAGAAACATGTTGGCTAGTCTTAGAAGTTGACATTATCAAATAACACTACTTTGCAAGTTAGCTTTAGCGAAAAAAAGAGAGCTCAACTTTATGCACTAGCATCTAAGAACAGCTTGCATTTATAGAAGAACATATGTTTTTTAACAAAGGGAAGATTTTCATTAATAGAATTGGCTTTAATTCCCTGGCAAATATATTACCATAAACAGCGCTGTTGACATTTGAATCAATAACGTAACATTGTGTGGCCCTATTTATCCCATGATGCTTTTCCCCCTAATGAGAGCAATGTCTCTCTGGGTGACAGTGACACCAATTACCAAATGCAAAGCTCCCATGATCAAAATTATCGTTAAGCCCGCTTCCATTTACCGAGACATTCTCAAATTCAAGAACCCTGAAAAACAACAACTCCCAAACAGTAAATTAAAGAGAATTCATTATATATTTTCTTTGGCCTTGTTTTTTGTGAGAAGTGCTTTGAAATGTTAATGTCTCAAGTAAAGAGTCACCACATTCCTCCAAAAGCTCCATCCTGCTCTGTGTGTAAATCTTGTAATTGGCCATTTTCTTCTTTTAAAATGAATGCAGTGGAATTAATGAATTGTGCATAAAAATGTCCCAAACTAAGAAGATTTAGCTTAAAATAGTCTAACATTAGATATTCAGTCTCTGCTTTAATGTATGTAAATCAACCAGTTAAAACATAGAAGATATGTCTGTGGCTGGCTTGTAATGAGAGGTGGAGTGAGCAGCTTAACACCTCAGAGAGATTTCACTAACTACTTTGTGTGGGCCCACATTCTGCTCAGCGAAAGATCCTTTTTCAGTGCTAACAATAATTAATCAGGCTTAACATGTACGGCAACAACATTGCATTTTCATCAGGAGAGAATCTTGAATGCCAATGAGACTCAATATGAGACACACACACACACACACACACACACACACCGTGGTGTACCAAACAATTCATACACACCCTGAGCTTAGACGTTGTTTTAAATTAGTTACTGTATAAGTTACTGTTAATTCCATAGACAAACTATATCAGAGGATTATTTGCCTAACACGCCACCCAGACACTGGGTATTTAGAGAAATAATTGTGAATACCTTATTCAACTACACAGTGCTTCAATATGTTAAAGAAAAAGAGAAAAACAAACAGTATAGTTAGCATGAATCGTTTGGATTTTAACAAGAGTGGTGGAAATAAAATCTAAAAGCTTGTTCCCAGTCTGCTTTTTCCCCTTTTTGATGGAGCTCTTCCATTGCTTTGTTTACTCTCCCAAATAGTCCATTATCTCGGAGAAGTTGCGGTTGACACTGCCAGCAGGCTGTCCTTCAACGTCAGATGGGAAATTTTAATCTGAATTTCAACAAATCCCCGAGCACTAAAAAAAAATCAAATCCCAGTAATTTGTCAGAACACTTGGAATCCGCTCAGACACACACTAGCAATTGCCGGTTACCAATTACAGCACAATGTAATTCAGCCCCCTTCACAGACAGTGTGGAGCCCCTCCATGATAAAATATGCATCATCTTCCCACAGCCCAGTCTCATGGATACTACCCATCAGAAGTGGTTGGGTAACCTTGATACTCTCCAGGGAAATCATTGAGCGGTAGAATTTGGGACTATAGTCACAAAGCCTGCTCACTGCTGATAAAGGGGGTCATCCCGTGCCTGGGTCCTGTCCTGCCACCCTCTCCACATCCCTGTTTCAAAAAAACCATCAGCCATACCATGATTAACTCACAGAAGGAGAAAAAAAAGATTAAAGGAGAAGAATATCATGAAAGAAAAAGAGACGCAGGGTGTGTGGGGTGTCTATGTAATCACATAAAACGCTGCAGTTTTACTGACTCGGGTATATAATGGCTGCTCTTTGAAGGGCTAGCAACAGGCCGTGGCTTTGATGTAGGACTTACCATATAGTAGAACTTTTTCAGTATATCTTACCTGCCTGCAAGTCCATTCTGCCTAGTGCATTCATCACTATATTTATCCTGGAGGATGAGAATAATAAGCCAATCCAGTTAAAGCATGTGATGCAAGCATCTCAATTTGCACCGTATTTGAAACTAATTAAGCTTTCCGACATTGTCATGCCAAAGATAGCCTGCTCCATTTGGTCATTCATTAAAAATATGTTGCAATTACGACGATCCATTATGAGCTTAATTACAGTATTAAAAGAGCTGAGGAAATCCACACAGTGCAGGAAGATAACAAATTGAGCCTCCCTGAAAAATCATGGGAAAAGTCCAAATGTAATGCGGGAGCTGTTGACTGGAGACAACTGATAGTGGGTTAGTCAGGTGTCACACTCCTGTTGCATCAGCACTGTATGTGATTTAAATTGTCTCTAATGAAACAGCAACAGTTTGCAGAATAATTCATTCCGCAGCCAGTGACAGTAACAGTGTCAGATAATCTGCCATTATCTATGTGCTGTGCCTAAAATAAAGGTTGTACATGGGATTTGTAATGAACGCATTTCCCAAAATGTGAGGCGGATCATGGCTGCTTGAGAAGACACACACTTTATTATTAAGAAGCAATCTAACCTCCCTGTCGAGGGAGACAGGATGGGGTTACACACATGGATAAAAATCAAGTAGTGGTGGAGTGATTAAACAGTGTTAAGTGCCTAGAACTGTTTGCACTCCTTTACTCCCCTACTGATAACTCCCCACAAGGAAATAATAAGCATTGCTGAGTTTATGCTTTTGTTCTGCCAACACAAGAGTCAATTGTCCATGTGTGTGTTTGCTTTTGAGGTGTTCCAGGGACATGGAGGAGGAAATTACATAATTATCCATTCAGTTTGATTGCAGTGCAGTAATTAACGTAAGTAACATGAGTGTTTCTACTCTTGTAGAGAGATTGGAATTCTCTGAGTGCGCGTTGGGTGCCATTCAGCAACTCAACAGCATTTAATGATAGCGACCAAAGTGTTTTGACTTTTGGAGCCCTGTCTCAAGGGAGGAGAAACTAACAAGTCAAAGTGAAACTGTCCCTGTAAGAGTGTAAAATGTATTCATTTTTGCTCATTTCCTTTTTGCGTCAAACCGAGGCTATGTCTTTATGAGGAAAATTGGCACAAGAGACAGTTAAGTCGTCACACTAACAGCAGCTAATGGCCTGTGTATAGTTGGCTAGCTATAGCTGCATCTAGAAAGCGGTACATTGGGCTGGTTGGGAAAAAAACAAGAGCAAAGACTTCATAAGCAAAAACGTTTGCTAAAATAACATGAGGCATAAAATAAGCTTTAATATCTCTCTGAATATCACCACCCTGAAGAAGGCAAAAGCTGACACTCCTTACTTTAATGTCTTGCCAAATGAATTAAAGGCCTTTTATTTTTGTAACCAACCTTGAGCGCCTGGACTTGGATTTCTGTATGACTATTTTTGCTCTTCTCTGTTATGACTCTAAATATATTGACACAAGGAGACTTGGGAAATGAAGGGAAATAACATGTGATAATCCTGTAACTAATTGTTTAGTGAAAGTTTGACTTAAAATAGGGCATGTGGAGTTTTCTTGTAAACAAACCAAAGTTATATTTACATTCACTATTGTGTTTGGTGTATCTCTGAGAGCTAAACATGTGTTGAATACATTTCCTTCCTCACATACAATTTTATTTTATTTGTTGCATTGTTTACATCCATGTTTCCATACTGGCAATCTTCTTCTTCCGCTACATTTCTTGTTGCATGCTTGGTGTTCACCGGTGGAATAATGTAAAACCAATGTGCATCTTTGCGAGTGTGCATACATACGAATACAACTTTGCTTCATATCGGCAGCCTACCAGAGGTCGAAAACTCTGCAGAGAACCTTTAAACTCGTTGTGCCTTTTTCCGCTTGGCTGGGTTTGTTGGATAGAATCATACACAAACATTTTATTTTCTCATCCACCCGCCCTTTAAATAATAAATGAAATCATGTCCTCCTTGCAAGATAACACTGCACTCCGAGTAGCTGCAACTGAATAATTCTCTGTGGTACAGTTAGAACAGTTGGATGTTGTACCAGTGTAAGACTAACTTTTCATTCCAATCGGTTATTCAATAATTAAAATAACTGAACACCACAGACTATTATATTAGCCAGAGGATCGGCTGCTGTGTTTACCGCTGATGTTGTCACGCTTCCTGAATGTGTTACTCAGGTGGCAGATATCAGAGTTTACCAAAACATCCCCCCACTTGTTATTACCTCTCTACAGTCTCCCCAGTCGGTAGCTGGTGTTTACAGAATAGACAGCATGCAGTGAATGCAACGTTAGGGCACTTGGAGCAAAAATTCAGCTTGGGCTTGTTGATATAACATATCCAATATTGCACTGTGCTCAGCTTCAGGCAATGGATAATTGAAAATCGGTTGAAGCCAGGTCTTATTCTTCTGTGGGTTGTCGATGGAGTTTCTAAAAAGGGTGTAGAGAGTAAAGTTTTTGTTAAACTTGTTGCTTTTGGACTCAAAACGTGTATATAGTGTGTACTGTAGTTTACCTTTGCACCTCAAACTTTTCTTTATAGTTATATACAACTATAACTTATACTATTAATAAAAAATACCATATACAGAAAAGAAAAAAGGGAGCCACTTTTGTAAGGCCTTGCACATTGATAGATTTGTCTCCTTACAGGCACATTCATGGAGATTCTGGAAAAGCTTGTTTGAGCCATCCCCTGTAGCTCTCCAAACACTACCATGCATAAAGGCAGCACCCAAGGACAGTCACATGAAGAATGGAAACAAGTCCAGATTTCTTCATTACATTTCCAATATGTACTTTTTTCATCTCTTGTAGCCCACCCTACACCCCAGTCACATCCTTCCATGAGGCTCCATCAATCTCTATACCAAGGACTCTTTGCCATACCAATCTCAGGCTATTTCACATATTCCTGATTGAATATTTGACATTTTTACTATAAAATATTTACACTGATTGTTGAGTATGAGGGGGAATTTACAAACTCTTGGACCTTATTCTATACTTCCTCATTCCTTATCGAGCCATGAACACTTCCCAAGCTGCTCCTCATATGCAAATATTTCCAGAAATATTCCAAAGTTTCTGCACGGATACCTTTTAAATATTTAAAAAAGGTCCTCATTTCCTCTAGCAAACACATGAAGTTAGACACCAAGCCTCCAGCTACATGAAAAACATTTTACACAAAGGCACACTGCTGATGAAATGCCCGCTGTCGCTTCCAAACACCTTGTGGTGACGTAGCCTACATTAAGTTTGTTCCCCCCACCGCTCCTTGTTGTACATGCATGGAGCACTTGTAATCGGGAGCCTCATGCTTGGCTTCACTGGGAACCCAGCGGAGGGGTGAGCTGGAAAAAGCAGACCAAGGTCTTGTATATGGGATGTTCCTCTTGGCCTGCGTGGCCCCATGTGTGTCTGTGAGGAAGGCAGACAACCTAATCACATCAGCCTGGGACTGCATTGATCATGCAATGGCAGTAGCAAATCACAGAAGCCAAAGAACAAGAAGATTTCATAAGAACCTTTGGAACGGCAAAAATCATTGTCTCAAGCACGATTCCTAACAAAGCCTCCTATAGTCGTATGTTATCAACATTTGTGTGTGTGTGTGGGGGGGAGGAAGGGGGACACAATAAGCATGTGGTCTGGGTGTCCTAGTCCAGAAAATATTGAGCATCAAACATGTAATTTCCTGCATTCTTGTGAATTTGTGCCATTTCTGTAGCCTGGCATTCCCAGACCTGCCACTCGGCGCTGGCAAATTAAATTTGCTGTACGTGTTGGTATGGACACGCTCCGTTGAAGCTTTATCAAGAAGACCAGAAATCTGGCTATGGTTTCAATTGGTTCTATCTAATATGGGCGCACCAGAGCCCTTTATATGGTTCTCTGGGGAGGACGTAACCGGATGACGACAGTGACGTGCATGCGACGTCGAAGCCGTGATAGTAAACATCAAAGATGGCTGCGGATATGTTGTGTGAGTTTGAGACTGCTTTGGCCTCGACCCTTAACGATTTGGAAGACGGCACTCAAATCTTTCATTAGCAAGTAAGTGGAATGTTCTATTTTGCCGACCGACAACAGCAAACGTTTAATTTAACAGTTTAACAGCTGTTCGCTAAACGAAAGGGGCTTACGTCACCTTGTGCATCGCTCTGATTGGTTGTAGTGCTATCCAACTGCGTGCAGTGGCATTTGAAATGCACGAGTAGGAGCCGCCCCTTGAGTTGGAAATTACTATTGATCGTGGCCAGACCCTCTATCGTTCAAGATATCAGGGTCTGGATTTCCAGGCTACCATTTCTGCACAATCTGGTGGACATTTCTTTATTTAGGCAAATGTCAGCGATAGCAAGCTTAGTTAGCTAGTTACCTAAACTGTAACTTAAAGGCCTACTTCACCGGTTGGAATATGAAGGTGTATTGAACTCGGAGATCCCATGAAGTATAAATGTGCAAAAAAAATTGAAATCGGATCTTCCTAGCCTGAGAAAAGACAGAAAGAGTATTTTATGGTCTCACTGTCTAACCCTACATTTCTCTTGGAATGATCCGATTTCAATTTTTTTTGCACATTTATACTTCATGGGATCTCCGAGTTCAAGACACCTTCATATTCCAACCGGTGAAGTAGGCCTTTAAGGCAAAAGTCAGAAACTAGATAACGCTAGCATTCCTCCGTTTGTTGACACTTGACACAATCTAATTCAGACCCTGGAGGTACGAAAGTGAATTCTATTGGGCTAAACAGCTCATTAGAAGGTGGACTTTAGGGCTGTCTGAAATCGTTTTGGAAATTTATAATTACAGGTAAGAAGGATGTATACATGTTTAGATCCCCTGAAATGTTAGCTATATTTCATATTTTTTTAAGGAGGAAAAATTCACCTCTTCTAAACACACTATGTTTTACAAGTGTGTGTGTGTTCATAGAGAGGTAAAGTTATTTTGGACGAGGCAGAGAAACAAATTTCAGCAGATGGCGTGATGAGCATTCATTTTGGAGTGCACTGGCCTAAATAACTCCAAAGAACAGCCTACATTTTCATCTGTATGTCTGCTCCCATGTCTTAACAGCAGCTCTTTCTCCTCTATCCCTCGTACCTCTTCTTTCCCTCATGTCGTCTGTCTCGTTTTCTCAGTGACTCAGTGATTTTCTTTTTCTCCACAACTAGAAACCATGCTAAATGAAGTCCCTCCAACACAGATGGATCCTCACTCAGATCGTCCTATTTTCTGACCTGATGGCTTTCTGTGTGCTTGAGGGGGATTAAGTGTTCATGAGTGTGAAGGAGTTTTGGTCCGTGTGCAGACTTAGTTTGGCTTCCTGCACAATACTATTCAATCTCATGAGCCGATACAGAAAATAGCTTCAATTATAATAAAAAAATATAAAATTTAAAGTTCTGCGATTTGGACCAGTGGCATTCTAGCATTGTAGAAATGAAAGGATAGGTCAGGTGCCCAAATGAACAGTGAACCAAAGTGTTTGCTTGCTGTGATCATTCCTTTTGGTTTTAATTGGCCACCTAATGTGCTTCTAGTTTAAGTCAAGACACTGCAGGTGAAAAGGGTCAAATGTTGAACTTACAGATATTATCATGAAACTTTGCCTGTTGATTACCTTAATAAAAAACCATATGTGTTTGTATTATAATTTTTTCAGAAATGTTTGAATCAATATGCAAATTAGGCGACATATTTCCATCTTTAAAAAAATAACTGGACTGGATATAATCCCCTTCCTCTTGAATTGGAGAGATGTTCAGCAGGGATCAAATTTTTGAAAAAAATAGGAAAACTGTATGTTATAGGAAAATATGTTATATGATTTGGATGAAAATAGGTATAACAGTTGTACCTTAAATATATAGTACATAAATAGTACATTATCAATGGTGCAGCACAGCACAGCTCAGCCAGGCTCTGGTCCTTACACAGTACACTTACTCTGCACAGTTGTTTGTGTCTCAAATAAAAGTTCCACTAACTAAGGCTTTTGTGGGGAAAAAAGAAGACAAAAATATTTTCTTTCAATGCAGTTCACAGATTTCAAAAGTGACTATACACTACACACTGCCTCTGCTTGATTTCATTTAAATATATGTATATTCCTTTTTATTCAAGTGTGTGGGGAGATGAGTGCATATCAGGAGACGAAAGTACACAGCAGCAGCGCTGTTGCACAACATTAACTTTCTTGCTAAAATATGAATCCTCTCTTTCAGCCAAACCAATATGCCAGCAACATCAACAGCCAGATGCAGACTTTGAAATGGGGCCGCACTCAGGCTGTGTGTGTAATGATGTTTTGCATGCCCATAAAAAAACACAAATACAGCCCTGCCTTTTGCCAAATGCATGCTGGGATTGGGTAACCCTCCCCATCCCTTCTTTCTCCCACGACCCCCAGAGAAGAATAACAGGTTATAGAGAATGAACAAAAAAATCAAACCAACAATGTTAGCAATAAATGTCTTTGAAAATTGCCTATTAGAAGCAGGCCATGTGTCCGTGTTGAGGCAGAGATGTGCTGCATTAACTCATTGTCTCTATTCCAGCTACATCATCTGACTCCTAGTGTCATTCAGATTACTGTGCTCATTTCCCAGGTTAATGACAGTTTTATGTATTCACCAATGAATGCAGTCCAGACTGTTATTCAATCTGTTTAACTAGTTTTTTTCTTTTTTATTGTTTGAGCAAAGAAGTTGCACAATCAATCATCCACTTGTGTTGCTGAATAAATCTTGTAAGTCCCAACGAATGTAATGCAGTTGCAGAACGATATTTTCTTTCTTCTAGTAAAGTTCTATTTAAATAATGAATTATTTGATCTTCAATTTTGTGTGGATATGAAGTCAAATTAGTGGTGTATTTTGCACTGAGGCTTCATCAAAAAATTTAAATTAAAATTAACTCTTGTGGCTGCTTAAAGGAGCAAGAACAGTCTTTAATGGTCATGGTGCCTTTATGCAAACTGTGCAGGCACTATAGCGGGATATTATAACATTAATAAAACAGATAGACAGCTGCTATAAAATAAGATTATAGCTGTCAGGGAACGGAGATGATTCAGAGGGAGGCTGTGTAGAAAGTACTGCAGCAGCTCACAGTAGTGCTGCGCTCGGGAAAGAGGTCTGTCCATGTGTGATTTAACAAGCTGGAAAACGTGGAGAATATCAAGGAGAACATCCAGAGAGAAAAGGGAAAGTCTTTGGTGCGGCAGCAATTAGTAGCAGCCTGCAGAGTCATGCATCTTCATACTGTATGAGTGATGGCTGACACATGGCAGGAAATATAAATGAACCGCCCCCCTGCTAATCTTTATGCAAAATTAATATTTAAGATCACAAGGCTTCCTTTATTGGATTTTTAAAAGATTTATAATTGAATTTACACTTGAGCGAGTGAAGGAAGTTGAGAAGGGTGTGTACTTAAAACAGACATGCACGGAATCTATCAGTACCTACATGCAATTGTATTGTCATCATTTGACAAAAAACTGGACTAACGTTTGTGCCGTCACCAGGAAAATGTCTTAGAGGCTGAATTCATGTTCATATTAGTGATGGATGTTCCTCAGTGGTCAGAGGTCAGCTCGGGTGAAAGGAGATCTCAGGAGACAAGGATGAATCATAAAGCAATATTTATTACAGGCTCGATCAAGGAGAATATAGATGAAGAGCACACATCACACAGCAGCAGAGTAAGCGCCCTCCATATTCAAGTGAGTGTCCTCTAGACCGAGATCTTTATGGTCCGCGGTCCCTCCCCCTGAAGTTATCTTCACCAACATTTGCAGCAATTGTAAACACTCCTAAAGTTATAAGTACTAAAGTATCTGACAACAAGTTTACAAAATAATTCAATGTAGTAAGTCATATAATCTCAGAAGCTGTCTTCCTGATGCCTAACCCTGAATGCTATGCACCGACATATACGCCCATATCTGAGATATAGTGCTTACCCTATGGAGGATGAGTATTAACAAACCCTTCTGCCCTGGCCTTCTGCTATTATCTCTGGATCTATCTTTGTACAGCTCCAATCTTACTGATGCCTGTAAGAATTACAGGGCCCAGCTGACCATAAGGTGCGACCTATATTGAAAACAGTAGGATGACCATACCAAAGGCAATCAATTCTATAACAATGTTATGAATTCAGTTCATCACAAAGGGACAGTTTAGAATCCTCAGTCCATGTCACTAGCAGGTTCTTAGCACTGTTTAGGATGTTTAAAACTTAAGCCAACCATGGGAGAACTTGCAGGTAGACATAAAGAAGGCTTAGCTATTGAATAGGGAATTGAACCATACTGTAAAACGTCATCTTTGGAGATGATAAACAACCAACCAACAGCAAGCATACATTATTCACTTCAGCCCATTTTCCCAGCTGGTCCAGGGTTATAAAGAATAACAGATATGTATCTCATTCCATAATAAGTATTCAGTGTTTTTCCCGCACACATTTTTCAACCTTCACTATAAAGTCAAGATGGAAACATTTTGAAGACAAAAAAAATCCCCCAAACTCCACTGAAGCCTGGCCAGCATAATGAAACTCTTCAGCAGATTTGTAAGACAGCACAAGCCGTTTTATCTATTTCACAGAAGAAGACAATTAAAATAGCACTTTAGATAGAGAACTAAACACAATATTGAAATGAACAAATCCAAAGTGCAATCAAAGGAATGTAGTTTCTCAGTGGCTGCGGTTACAAATTAGTTTTTGATTGTCAAAGATGGATTATCAAACTGATCGACAATCAATCGCAGACTTGAACAGGGAATCAAACTAATGACATTCTAGCCACAAGCCTGCTATTCTAACCTTTGGGCTGCAGCCAACCCATCCACCAAAGTGGAAAGTGTCCCACACCAAACACAGTAACAATAGTGCAATGCATTAAATCAAAATGCCATGTCAATAAAAAAATAAATAATAAAGAAGATGTATTGTGCTCTACTTCCATTAAGCAATGCTGTTATGCGGTCTCATATTGAGCCAATTTAAAAAGGTCAACCTAATTTTCCGTCCATAGTCGATGAAGAGATGGAACATTTGTAGAAATCATCATAATCTCATGAATACTATTAATGTGTTTTTTGTATAAAGTGCATAATCAGATCTGCAGTGTGTCCTGCTGTGTTGTATTTGAACAGGAGGAGATATTTATTTGACCCCGGAGAAATTGGTAAAATCAACAAACATGGGCTTATTCAATTTGATTTCGCTTTCATGGCAGTCAAATCTGCATCACACATATACACACACACACACACACACACACACACACACACACACACACACAACGAAGAAGTAAAAGGCAAGCTCAAATCACACCAAACACGAAATGAGTCCCATCTAATATCCCACACGGGGGATTTAATGAGACGTTTTATTGAGATGTTCAGGACTTCGCTTATTTTGCTCCACTAATGAAACTAAATAACCCCAACAAGATGCAACAGCAAACAACTAACACAAGGAAAGTACAGCATTATTGAAAGATAAGGAGGTGAACATTCTCTTATGTCTGCAGCTTCAATGAAATTAATGTTCACTGAGCAATAAGGATGATGGGTTTTTAATGTTGCTCTGTATTTGCATGTGTCTCTGCTTTCTGCCCACTTACACGGCATGCTGTACATTTTATATTGGGCCATTATTATTTACCATACAACACATCATTCTATTAGTCACAGGCCACGTACACGATCAAGTAACAGGGTTGAAATATTCAGTCCCTCTTCCTGCCCAAAAAAGATGTGACATTAAAAAAAAAGTCCCATATTGTCCACTTTCTTATAACGTTTGCCTTCAAATATCACCAGGACAAAAACATGTTTCACAATCAAATGTTTTAAATAAATATAGCTCCATTGATATCATTTCTTAAAATAAAATAAAAACCTTAGCGCAAACTCTCACAAGAAACTGAGCAATTCCCCCACACATGGATAGTATGGATGTAGCCTCCGGTCTGACCTCAGTTATTCACACGGCATCAAATAATCCTGGTTTATGCGCGTCGCCATCTTGTGAGACTTTTTACTCCGTCTCACTCCTCTTGCCGAAAAAGGGAATCGACGTAACGCCCATCGAGCTGACGTATATCTCCGAGGCAAAGTGAGAGACAACGGGCGGAGAGCTGTCACTCAAGAGATCGCGCCAATACATTTTAACCTCCAAAAAGAATAAAAACTAGCCTGCTAGAAAAAAATTCACCCCCCTCAGTGTTGTCATGGAGATATGACCTAAACATACAGACTAGAATGTTTTTTTGGACCAGGATCTAAGTGCCCCAGTGGCCACCGGAAGGTACTACAGTGTGTGTCACTTCCTTATTGGATGCTGGTAAAAATTGCTGTGGTTGGGGCTTGGTGTAACACAGCTCTCAGTCCCTCATGCATATAACCTATGTCTGTGGCCAGATCCACTAAAGCATTATGCTACTTTTGCGGATGCTAAACCTGTGCAAATGAGAAAAAGATAGCGTCCAATTCACAAAGCAGACAGTGTCCTGGGTGCGCCTTTACAATTTACATCTATGTAAATTAGGGAATAATCAAAAAATAAACCCGTGATCTGGTGTAACAGCCGACGTGTGGATGTGATGCAGATTATAGAGCATTAATCATCAACTCCTGGCCGAAACTTTGTGAGCCTGTTACTGATATATGATTATTGGAAAATATTTTGTGAACGAGGTACGAAAACAGGGCAGTTTGTGGGTGCTATTTCTATGCAATTCATGGAGCTTTTAACAACCGCAATCCATTCTTTGTGTATCTGACCCTATGTACAGTATGAACAGAAGCAGGTTGAAGACACTGGGTGAACATTAGCACCTAAAGGTGTTAACCATCATCCTAAACCGACCTGTCAGGCGCTGTTGTGGAAGCACTTTTGACCCCCGGTTCATCAGAGCTGCTAAACACTTTGCCTCTCAAAGTGTGATTAATGGCACTTGATGAGGAAACATTAGCAGCCTGTCAGAGCCCTAGTAGAGGCTTTTCCCCTGTTGAGTACACTGAGATTTAATGAGCGCTGGGAAAGAAACACAACAAGAGAGAGAGAGAGAGAGAGAGAGAGAGAGAGAGAGAGAGAGAGCGAGCGAGAGAGGGAGAGAGAGAGAGAGAGATGATCGGGTTGGAGCCAATTTGCACGTCAATGGCGGCGAGTGCTGCCGTAACGAGGACAAAAACAGACATTGATAAAGAGGTGGAAGTGAACGGCGGGGCAGAAGGAAGCTGTTGCAATTTCCACGTTTAATTAAAGTGACCCTTGTGTCACTTGGATTGTGTGTGTGTGTGTGTATGTGTGGAAGCCCATATACAGTATTTGACTGGCACATACATTGCTGTGTGCACGGACAAATGTCAATTCATGGGTAAATTGACTAATTGACTGAGTTATTGATCGGCAAATCAAACGGTTACACAGTAACACACAATCCCGCTGCTCCTATTATCTTCGCTAGGATTGTCCTGCTGGGCCTGGCTGAGCATGGGGTCCAGGATTCATTTTGACAGGGATTTCTGGGTGTAAGTCTCAAAAGGGCCGCGGCCATATCTATCTATGCAGTGTGTTCGGCAACTTGCGCTCTCATGCTTCAGTAACACAGTTAATGGAAGCTTTAGCCTTGATGAGAAGCGATGTGTGAAAGAGAGTGTGTGGCCATGCTAATGCAAAGTAGACCTCATTCGTCACTGGATCGACTGGACCAAGTCTTTGCTGTCGATTTTTCTGACTACCGCCTTGAAAGATACTGTGACACTGTTTTCCTAACACCAGGTGGTGATTGTGTCAGGAACAACTTGGGTGGTCTATGCATTTTCTGTGTCCTATATCTAATTCACTTAATATAGTGAAACACAAAACCCTTTTAATCAGGTTCATTGGGCCTCATTTATCAAACTTGCATGATAACTGGAGCAGATCCTGGTGCAAATATCACCCTACGCCAGGTTTCACAAGGGATTATGAAACTGTCATTCCTCGCCAATCTCAGCGTACACCAGAGATCAGTGTTGATAAATGCAGCGGCTGAAAACAATTGTAATTTCAATAGCACACCCCTATATTTTCTCAGTTTAGAGCGCATAGGTTTTACGACATGAATATGCACATTACGGCAAAGAAGAGGAACCTCTCTGAAGTAGAAATTGACAGCATAACAGCGAAAGTAGAAAAAATGTAAAAAAATAATTTCGGAGCATTAAAAGCGGCATCAAAGAACGTCAGAAAACAGCATTTAGGAAGGAATAACTACTGCGTTCAACAGCGTTGGTGTTGACAAACAATCTCTAGCTGAGGATAGTGAATTTTAGGTTTACATTGGTGATATCGCTCAAATGATATAAAATAGCATTTACAATTTTATGTCGCTTTACACAGGTGAAGAAAGGTGGTCTGAAAAAAATCGCCACTGAAAAAAGCGTGTTGCTGCTCTTTTTAAATGCAACAGCAGCTGGAGATGTGGGCACGGAGGAGTGGTGGAGGAGAAAAAGACGCACCAACTGTCCGATAATAGTACATTAAACCTTTAACGCCTGTCTTGTTTTTTTCCTCCCATTAAAGAAATACACGTCTGCAGAGATTTGAATGATTAGAATGTATTGGCCCGTTAAGATAGCACTACACAAAAGGGGTTTAAAAAATAAAAATAACACCTTTTGCGCTGTACTGTATGAGAGATGCGCTTGGCACGAGTGGTCAGCCAACAGCTGCACAAGACAGCCCGGCAACCACCAGCTGTAGAGAGCGCCCACTGTCCTGCCGAGGTCCCGCTGCAAGCTAACCATCAGGAACACTTTGCGGTTCAGTCTTGCCCAGGGACACTTCAACATCAGGAAGGAGGTGGGGGCTCGAACCACCAACCCTGTTATCAGGGGACTACCACTTCACCTGCTTAGCCATAGCCGCCCAGGCATCAGTATGCTTCAATCAAAGTGTTTGTGAAATGGTCAAACATCAGATGGCCACATATAATTCTGTGAAAGAGTAGAATTATTGTTTAAAATCATCTCATCTCGCCCTTCTTAAAATGTAGCATCCTACTACCTTGATGCTAAGAAAGAAATGTCCTATTGAGGTTTAACCATCTTGGCAGTCCCATTACACAGCATCTTTGGAACCAATCATGTGAAAAGTGGACTCGCGCTCTCATAGACCGACAGTCTCAGTTTTGCAGAAAGGAAGCCCATAGACTTTATTCTCTAACTTCAACATATTCTTGAAGTTGTCTACTCGTTACTAGAACTGACGTTACAAGATGAGCCCTGTCAGAGTAAACCTCAGTGCTGAGAATTCTATCAAGACATGGGGGAGTATTAAGAATGAAAAGACAGCACACAGAAGGGTGAACAGTGAACAAAGCTGAACTGAGCCAACGTTGTTCACGGCACCAAACAGGAGAGTGTTAATTGTAACACTAGGGCGGCTGTTACCCTGTACAGTGCCCACCATCTCTACCAGGGGCCTCTCCAAATAGTCTTTTTTGCATAGGAAATTTCCTTTCCTATCGAGATGACACGGAAGTACTCGGCGGATGGGTGATTCGAATTCTCAAAATGTTTAGGAAAGGCATAGGAAAGGAGCCTCGATTCATCCTTTAACCCTCCTTTAGCATAGGTTACTCCGGACCAACCTATGCGAAAGGAAAGGAGATAGTGGTATCCCATAATCCTTTACGGCGGCAATATTTAAAGCAAGAGGCCACCGCCGGAGTTTACCGACTCTACACAAATACGAACGAGAGGTAAAACAGAAGAGAGGAGAGGAGAGGAGAAGAGAGGAAGATTTAACTCGGCTAAAACAAAATACCCCCCTCCCCCATAAAGATAATAAAGAACTCATAAAAGACCAACATCATAATAGTTATTTTCGTAGCACGTAATTTACACCATAAGAAAATAGAATACCAACTTCACATTTAATGAAGTTACTGGGGGCAGTTAATTTCAACATCAACATAAATGTAACCTCTTTTTATTCCGCATGTGAATTGGGATATGTGGGAGTGATTCTCACTCTGTTGGCGACAACCTGATTAAAATCAATATGAAAAGAACGCATGAATCAAACGAGCGCTTGTTGTAGTCAATTTTCGGAGAATAGGCTATAGTGTAGTTTCACGCTAGTGACAAACGTCAGCAATACTCGCCGTCGCGCAATGACGTCGGTTAGGAAAAGTGGAGTCGAATTCATTTGAAACCGTGCTGTCTTTTCCTATGTTCGATAGGAAGCACCTTTCATCTCTCCTTAACCCCGATGATGTTTAGGGGTTAAGGTATAGGAAAGGAAGTTTAGGAGATTGGACTATTCAGAGAGGCCCCAGGTCTCCTTGAGCAAGACACTTAACCCCAAAACTACTCCAGGAGCGCAGCCCCGCTGCAGACCTCCGTCTAGGTCCCTGAACGATGATTCCCTATGTGAACTATATAGAACTGCATGTGTGTGTTAGAAATGTAGGAGGGGTGATCTGAATGTAATTTCGATTGCCATGCTACGGTGGGAGGAATGTGCTCTGCTGCCTCTGTGTTATAGTACTCTAAACTCAGGTGTGTATTGGGTCTTTTCTTCTGCCCTAGGGCTCACTGCAAAATTGGGGCTCATTAATGAGAGGCTGTAACTAGGCCGGCCTGGTGTCTAATGGAAAAAGCGATGTCTAAATGAAACCAGATTGCCATTTCTAAATTTAAAGATAAAATAGCATTTAGGAGGTCTGGCTGTGGCAATGTCCAGAGTCGGGGAAGCTACTTTTTCTTTTCAAACTAACAATGTCTTCACACTGAAAGGAGCAAAGCTACCATAGGGAGACATCTAGTTATGTTAACTAAAGCAACTTAGAAAAACTAGTTCAAACTATTTCGAAAGAATTACATGTGATATGGAATAATCACAAAATAAAACTCAATACCAGTTTAATTACATCTAGTTCATTACTCCCCATTACACTGGTAATGTCCAATTGTAGGCTACTCCTTCTGCCTTAGAGCTTTTTATTCCGAATCTATGAATCACTGAATACACAAATATCTGTAGAATTATTTCTTCCTTGTAAAGGACCAAATTCGTAGCAGAAGAGCTGGGCTGCTGCCACCTCAAAGGACCAGGCCACACGCAGAGGGTCATTAGGCCGAACGTTAGAACGTGGCAGCCCTGAAAAGATAGATGTTTCAAAGCATTGATGAAATGTGAAATCTGCAACTGGAAAAGCGGTGTTAAATGGACATCAGGGAGGGTGCTCTGAATACTGAAACCAGCTGGATCTACTCCATGTATTTTCCCTCATCCATCAGCTGGGAAAGTTTATGCCTATGATTGATTGGCAAGTATTTCAGATACGGGCTGTACTTGGCACAGTGTGTAGGCCGGGAGTGATGAGGCAATCAGGGCTCTCACCTCGAAGAAGACGGGAAAATGCTTTGGCATAATTTAGCCAACTGGACAGTATGAGGATGGAGAGAGCTTCAGAGGCCAAAAGGTTTTGCTCTTTTTCATGGCAAGAGCAGCATTCAGCACAAATGGAACTCAAGAGCTTCTCAGTTGCGACCACACTTTCAGAAACACTTGCGTTGACCTGAAGAAACATACATTTTTAGCTAGATTAAAAAGAAATACAGACGAGGCATTTAGATCACCAGTTACACTGCTGTGTATGTGTGTAAGTTTCTGCAGAATTTAAAAAGTTTAGATATTTATTTTAGATTCATGCACAGCGAGGAGCACAGAGATCATTGAGGGAAATTAGGGTTATGAGTTTTCAAATAGCAGAAGTGAACCAGAAAATTAGATTTCTGTATTTTTCACAGACGCAATTACTCAAAGGAAGAAAAAGAACTAAACTAAGATGATAGCAGGTGTTACTAGCATATTTTCAAAGTGCTTGAACTTCAATGTTAATTTCTTGGTTTTGAATCATGCATTGCATTTAGGTCACTGATGTCTTTGTAGCCAAAAACCGGTCCAGTTAATCTGCATAGGGCACAGGGGAGTAGAAATCCACAAAAAGGAAGTTACGCTGTGTAAAGGATTCGATTTGGGCTCTCTCTCTCTCTCTTTGACGACTGTAGCCTCCGATGCCATGCTGCCTTTTATAACTCCCGACTTATGTTTAGCCAATGTTCAAATAGCCTTTATATTTATCAGTCAATCCTAGCCTGTTTGAGCATTTTAAACCTGAGCGGTCACAACACATAGCGACTAGCGGGGCTTATCTGCAAAGACATCACTTGGTGTCAAGCGAAGGCAACATGTCAGCTTCCACTTTTCCCCCTGTACACCTTTTCAAAGTGACGTACAACAGTGGGGATGGCAGAAAGCTGCCTGTCCTATGCTGCCATCAACTTTGTTTCCAGGACACCGGAGCTCATCTGAGTAAGAGTAAAATGCATGCCAGCCAAACCCATGGAATTTAAGAGTCAAAATGATAACCAGCAAAAAAATAAAGATGAGAGTGTGTCTAGGTTATATTTAAATAAACCGTAGAGAAAGAAAGGTAGACGCTGTGAAATTTACTGGGATGGTAGGCCAGAAGGAAAGAAGGTTTTGGCAGATTAGGCTGCCATGGTATTCATCATTAAAAGTATACAGTATGATCCCTTTGCAAAACTAGTTCTGAAAACTAGGCTGTGTGTGTCTACCTTGCTGCACAGAGTGACAAGACAGAACAAAAGAAGGGGAGAAAAGTGAGAGTGAAGAAGAAGAAACCAGTGGAAGTTGATTTTCATTGGCTGTTTGTTTTTCATCAGTCCCAGAAGAGAGACAATATTTATAAGTTTGATCTTTTGCCGCACTTCTACAAAAGTAACAAGACTGTCTGGTACAATGGGATATGCGATGAATCGTCTGCTCTCTTCTTGCAAAAGTGACATGCCTTTTTACAAGCTCTGTTGTATTATTTCAAGAGCTTTGCACACCGCAAGGGTTAGAATGAAAACATTGTGGTCCAATGAGTGAGCCTCACCTGTTGCAGCCACAGTTAACAGCAATGCAGATCAAACAGTGATCGGCTGCATTAGAGAAATGGCTGTTGTCAATAAATGTGAGAAAAAGGATTGTGCCAATGTGTTGCGTCATGACTTGCTGCTATACGCTAAGTTACCATCTCACAACTAACCTTCAGATGAATACAGAATCACACAGCTACAGTTGTTTAGAATAAAAAAAATAAACTAACATCGTGCCTAAACTGGCTTCACTTGCATTGTACTACATAGAGAGCTGAAGGGCCAGGAGGAGACAGACGAAACATAGATGTTAAACCAAACCAAATGCTAAAAAAATCTTATTTAAAATATCAGAGGAAAAGCCTTGCGTAATAGAATAGCCGGATAGAAAAAGCTGTGCTATAGAATTATTGATGAGGTTTTGCAGTGTTGATGCAAATGTTTGTCTAACCTGACTCTTGGGTTAATCACAATTTGAGAGATGCCGCTGTGAGCGATAAGTCCCTGTCCCCCTACCTCTGAATGTAGAGCGGTCTGATTCACACTCCAGCATACCTGAAATACATTCAGCGCAGCCTCTAATTAACATGGATATGCACTATTACTATTTAAATACCAATGGCATAAGCATGGTTTGCTTATGTCTATAGCAACAGGGGGAAATGCAATCCGTTTATTCAGGGTAAAATATATATATTTTGGTTGGATATGATTTAAGACATAAAGCCTGTATTTGGTGGCAGACATTCACCTTCATAGGTAATCCCATGTTATCATCAATACCCTGAAATAGTACTGAAAGGCTTCCGCACACAAAGTGAGTATAAAACAAAAAAATATGACTATCTGGTCAGCAGGGATGACTTTGGGCTTCAGGAGGCACATTGTCAATAAAACAGAGAATGTGAGCAAATGCAGGAAACTACAAGTAAAGGAAGACTCAGGTATCTCACTCTTTAGCACACAACACACACACACACACACACACACACACACACACACCTCAAAATTTACCAGTGTTTGACCAAACAATGTTTTTTTCCTGCAGTGTCTTGCCCTAAACACCCACCTCTTAGAGACAATTAACAGCCACACACGCATGCACCCAGTAGCACCCAGGTAATCTGGAAAGGTAGGCTTCAAAGAAGGCACAGCTGTTCCTCTCAACGTCCAACAGAAGGGGACTTGATGGCAGCCTGGAGGAAGTGTGGATACTAGAGTTAATCTTGAACGCTCCCACTCGGCCACAGCATAAAAAGCCTTTCCGTGGGGCAACTTCCCCTTCCCACTCTCCCCTCTGGTGCTACATACAGCCTTCCAACCTAAGTACAAACTGGGCATCACTTCAAGCAGGACTCTCGCTTTTGTTCCAAGTATATGCCTCTGTCTCACAGAAGTTCAATGCTTGTTTCCCTTGGCAACGTGAGAGTGAATATAATGTTCTAAAAAAAAAATAAAATAAAAAAAAATTAGGCCACACACTGCAAGAGAAGAGACAATACGTTTTATTCGGTATGTGTAGCCCTCTCTTTGACAGAATTCAGCTCAGAGAAACAATTATTGTTGGGAGGTTTAAAATGAAAGTAAATCCGTACGCCTGAACTGAAATAAAGTTATTTTGATAATGGGCTGCTGACATTCAGCGTTCTTCATCTGGTACCATGTTAAATGTTGAATGCAGGTATGCATGGATAACATTTTGGGAACATTTTACCGTAACCAATAAAAAAAATTAATCCATACTGCATTAGAATGTGACTGGCTTTTGCCTTATAAGATCTCCCCGAAAATAAAAGCTAACATCATACAATCCAATTGAATAATTAGCTTCAAGTACTGGAAATGTTTTGAAATCAGTGAGAACCATATATTGCCTTGGGCAACAACATATTATCTGGATAATTCTTTACACGTATACACAACTACTTAGTATTCTGAAAATAAATATTGATAAAGACAATAAACAAATGTGCCAGCATAGTAGATTTAGAGATCTCTGGGCAATTTTCCTGTTGAAACATCAAGCCAGATATCAATGCTGAGCTTGCCACACACTCAGAGAGCTCCAGGGCATGCGTCAGGTGTGATCACACGCAGCTATCTACTACCACAGCCCACTGGGAGCATGAGAGCAGAGTGAGCAGGGGGCGATGGTGACAGAAAAAGGGACTCGCATTAAGGCCTCCGTGTGCACTGCCTCTCTAAGCCGCTTTGGTCTGCAGCTTTGCTCTTTTTCAAAGTGCTGGCTCGTGCCACTGATGCTGCTACTATGGGGGACCAGCAGGCAGCCAAGGGATATACTGTTCACACTGTAGTGAGAGAGGAAGGCAGAGAGACAGACAGACACACAGATAGGTATGAAGGACATGAAAGAAAGATCAGAAAGTACCAACGTCAGCATCATCGTGCCTATGATCCACTGAGGACCAGATGCATATAAATATAGAACACACACACACACACACACACACACACACAACAGTGGACTATCGGTCTTCATTGACTAAGTGTGGACCTCTATTTCTGGTCATTTACAAAGAAACACAACATAATATGTACTTTTAAGGTCTTTTGTCAGAATATTGTACATACAGTATATGTTTTTTAAATTTGTTTTAAGAAGTTGCCAAAAGGGGACATGAATCATTGAGCGATATCTACATGTCAAAGAGGGGACTCCATTCACTGCAGCAGTGGTTTACGATGCCGAAGTCCACTGTTAGGCAGGTACAAGAGTGCAAATGCACACACACACACGATCCTCTCCCCCCTGTGGGAAAATCTCCCAATGTTCTTAATTTGGTTTCAAATCAGTGCCTCAGCATCTAGCGTGCATATAGGGAAGGGAAACGAGCAGCGGTTCTTGCTCTCTCCCAGTGTTCTTTCTGTCCACATCGCTCACATTTGCTGAACTTTGCTCCCAATGTCTTTTCTCTCTACTGATGTTTATCAGATTGGGGAAAAACACACACAAAAACAGGCTTGTTCTTATTTTATCTGAGAGTAGCTCACTTCCTCCTCTTTATCTTTGTGTTTGCAGCGTACAAGGCTGTAATCTCAACCGCTTCTCTCAAAGGTTTAGACATGCCGAGTGTTGAGGGCCTTTGCATAGAAAACCACTGAGGATAAGAAGAAAGAGACCCCGGTGTGGACTCCAGGGGAAAGTGATTGGATACCAAATTTAACGTAAAGTTAAAGACAACTAATGGGAGGCAATTGTTCCTGACAGCCTCTTATTGACGGAACATAACTGCTATCGTAGCTATCGTTATGGACAGAAAATTCACAGTTTGAGTTTCAACATTTAATCATCACAGTACATGTATTTTCCTATTCCAAAGTCACACAGATATCATTACAAAATAGGAAATTCATCCACTGAATTAAAGCACGACACACATATACTCTATTGATTTTCTATTTCTGAAAAATTAAGAGCTAAATATTTTAGTGTGTGATCACAGGGACTATACAATTATACAAGTCGATATACAGCAAAATTCGAAATGGTTAATGCTCAAACAGCTGAGTGAGAACCCAGACATAAACTTTAATCTTGTTCATTTCCAGGCACTGTACCTCTACCTTCACCACAACACTGAATCATCTCAGAGAAGCCTCCAGCAGCTCTCTGCCTGCAAATCAATCCTGGAGGCCAAACAATATCAGAGGCAAGAAATTGAGATCCTGACACACAGTTTCATTTTACCGCTACATCATCTTCATAATGTCACCAGCGCAGGATGCCAGACAATGTGAAAAGGAGGATGCTTTGGTTATTCTAGTGTCAAGGAGTTCAATACAAAAAAGAAAAAGCTGGCAAAAAAGCTATCTCTGCTAGAATGAAAACACTTGGGCTTCTCTGCTGTTTGCTCACAGGGCCAAGAGCGGTGGAATGATATCAGCGCTTTTGAAATTCAGCAAAAAAACCTGGATGAACCAAGGAAACATGGCAGGCTGCTGGGGACATTGCTTTTGATCAACCTTTAATGTTATTTTGCCTCACATGCTGACTGAGCACAACTCTTTCATTCCTTTCTCTGGACATCAACCTGGATGTCAGTTCACTAGATGCCTGCAGCCCTTTGTACTGTCTCCCTTACTGTACAATTAATACACAAGTGACTGCTGGGGAAAATTACAAGAGCAGACTACGATCACAGATGACTCTCTGGATTTAAAAGCTTAACGAGTAACATCCTTTTCAATTACGAAAATAAGTTTATTTACTATTACTATTTATTATTTACTATTACTTATTATTGGCATAAGGGGACTGTTTAACTGAAGCTTTTAGAGCTGTGAGCTTAATCAGTTAATGGGTAGACTGTTAGGTACGGGACATCATTAATGTGAGTTTGAGTGAATAAGATGGACTGACTATGTCAATCGACAAATGAGTGTCTGTGCTCCGTCCTGAATTACAAACATAACATTCCAATGGATCCCCCACCATACAAGTTACCTCTTTGCCTGCAGCAAATTTGGTTGAGAATATTAAACGTGTTATTATAGCCACAAGTTAAAAAGTGTGCTGGCTTCAGAGGATGAGGCCTCATGGACAGAGAAGTAGAGGAATAAATTGTGGCTGACTGACAGGTTTTTCTCTTGGTAGTGTTAAAACACCATGTTAAGAATGCTTAGCACCAAAGACACAGTCGAAAATAGTGACAGTATTGACTGCAAAGATTTTGCTCTTTGGAATGCAGCCCAGTTAAAGTCAAAGTCCAGCTAAAGAGTCAGCGATTCTGGATAACTCTTGTTGTCAAAATAAATCGTTTTTCAAAATCAGTGACCTTCACGACCCACTACTTGTATTTGCTGTATGTGAGCTGATAATAATATTGTGTTAATACACAGCCTAGGCTCTGTAAATAGGTATGTAAACTAATTGTAAGGAAACAAGAGGCCAGAGGTAGCTGGCAACATGCCACTGGATTTTTCTTTAGCGCACACACGTTATGGACAGATAACAGATCGTGAGGAGATATTCACTGATTTTGACAACAAGTATTCTCCAGAGTTGTTGACTCCATCTTTAAACATCATGCTCTTTGTATACAGTACAGAGAGCAGACTTTCAGCATGTTGCGGGCACATTTTAAAGCTTTGTTGCATTTGAATATTCCACAACTGGTGCCTCAGTTAAGAACTGGTCTGCACGATAAATGTACATATTCATAAAGAAGAGTGACTATTTGCACTATTCTGACTACGGTGCCAGCATACAGCCCTAAAACTATTGGTGTGGGCTAAGGCTTAAGGCTGAGAAAATATTCTCCAAACTGCACAAGAGTGTCAAGAGGGTTTTTCTTTTATAGTTACACGGACGTGAACACCATTTATCTTTTGAATTTTACTGTTTTCAACCTGCCTTTTTATTAGACCTTACTCACAAATTCGTATGCCTGATGTGTGACTTATGGTTACCCATGAAATCCTCCTTTGCATAGAAGCACAGAAGCATGTCTCTCCAGAGAACCATATTTCCAGCCTCATGCCTACTACATCACTACTATGACACGACTTGAATGTTGTGAACTGAAATGATGTCTCCTGAAGGAATTCCCCACACACACCGCTACTCCTATACATTTGCAGTTTTTTGGAAAAGGTTTCTCCAGATAAAACCTCTCAGAGATGTGTCCCTACAAACCTGTCTTTTGTGTCTTTCTTCACCAGGTGCATCTGAACACCTGTTAACAGTGTAACAAGTATCTACAGGTTCATATCCGAAGCCAATTGAATTAGCATGTATAAGTAAGCGGCAACGGTTGAAGAAATGTTTTGGCATGGTACCTAACAGGAGCAGCTGGAGAGGATTTAAGATCTCGAGTGAGAGAGGGAGCATCTCTCATAATCTTTGTTTTTTTGTGTTGCTCATAGGACAGAATGCAGTGATGCTAATCATGAAATCTGTTCTATTCCTGTCTAATTTGAGATAAAACTGGGTAAGCAAGTGCACTGAAATTCTGAGATAGACAGTGTTCCTATGGAGAATTCAAACATAGCTTATAGCACGGAATATAATAATGGATTGGATTTATATAGCGCTTTATTTCTATGTGACTCAAGGCGCTTACAGGGTTCCGGGTTCCAGGTTCCATTCATTCACACACAGTCATACCGGTGGTGGTAAACTACCATAGTAGCCACAGCTGCCCTGGGGCAGACTGACAGAAGCGAGGCTGCCATTCAGCGCCATCGGCCCCTCCGACCACCACCTCAAACATACAGCAGTCATACACATTCACACGAGGCAAGGTGGGTGAAGTGTCTTGCCCAGGGACACAACGACCATGACACGAGTGACCGGGCTGGGATCGAACCGCCAACCCTAGGATCATTGGCCAACCAGCTTAACCACCTGAGCCACGGTCGCCCCAAATATATTTATTTCATTGTGCTCCACATTGTCTCATATATGCTATTTATTATTCAGATGTGCACACTGCATATGAGGACACCTAATGGCTCTCAAAATACCAAAATGAACCAGCTTCTTTGTCCTGAAGTACAGCACATTATTTCCCACAGTTTCCAATTAGCTCCGCTCGATACTTCAAAACAACGTTCTTTTAATTAGTGCTCCACCCCCGTGCTGAAATCATTCAATACAGCTCTTGCTTAAATATCAGCATCCCCCCTGTTATCTTCTTTTCTGCAGTTATAAGTCAAAATGTGTTAGAAAAAGGCAATCTATTCCATTTGTATCCTCATTGGTGTGTATTGTATGTATTACATAATCCAACGGTATGACCCACTACTTCCTCAGTGCTGCAACTCAAGTGCCACTTTTTATTTCCCTATTTTTTTTTGTGAAGGGTTCTTGTCCCAGTATCTTGTGTGTCAAAGGCTTTAAAGCAGTTTAGGAGATTATAGCGTACGCTGCCTTGAGCCTCTAGTCTAAAACCTCAGTCTGTTTCCACCAAAAGAATTCAGACAAAGATGGTGTCGCTCTAATCATATCACAACACTAAAGGGGTAACATATGTCTAAATCAAAAGACAAGGCAAAAACAGCATTACAGCAGATGCTTTCCAATGTTTTATAAATGCAATATAGTCTTGATGAACACATTAACGTGATAAACAACAAAAATGGCCTCTGGGCTTAACATGGAGCACACTATGAACGTGGTAATGAAGCTAAATAGTCTCATTTGGACAATCTCATAACACCAGGGTCATAATTACACCTTCAGCCATGATCCAATCAGCGGCGTTTGTGCTATTACATGTGAATTGTGGGAATGATGGAGCGCTCCCATTGGCTTAATTAATGTAATTTTAAAGTGTGAGATTCATAAATCATGTGCAATGAGAAGTGTACACAGCGGGTACATGTCTTATCATCAGATGAATATTTGACTGAACTGACAGAAACTGGTCCAATGTCCCCCTTGGCGATACAATCAGACCGCATGTTAACGATGGCAAGTACATTCAGAGCACAGCACGCAGTGATTTTACAGATATGTTCTCTTCCTCTTCCCCGCTGTGTTAGTGCAAATGAAGGGTCAGACTTCATTACATGCATGACTCACGCATGGTTCTCCCCTAAATGATGACTATCCATCACCACACAAAAGAATTATCAGTTACTGTACCAACAGTGAAACTAATGGACGTCTTAGGAGCAATCATACGTTTATTGAGTGTAAAAGCCGTTTCACAGTGTGTCCCTAAAATATCCCGTGCCCTGAGGGGAGAATTTCCACCTTGACCTTTTTTATTCCGTGTCTAAGCCTCCAAGCTGCCACCGTGTCTCCAAAGTGATATTCATACCCACGCTGCATTTCAGAGGCTGTGAAAACCATGCGAGAGCAACTTGCTTTTTATTAGCCATTCCTGTGGGCACAATTTACAAGCCATATTCTAGGCAGCTTCGAAACAAAAGAACTGTAATGAGCTCATACTAGAACAAATGGTAAGAAGGTAATGGCTGCGCGGGCCAGGCAGCACGCGTTTAACTATCATCCCTTTTAATGGGAGATGAATTGTTCTTTTTATGGAATGTGGAAAGTAATTGATCTTAGTGTAAACAAAGGGGCTGCGCCGCTGGTTAGGGTCAGGGGCAGTTGTCTGAAAACCAGAAGACATTTTTCTGTTCTATTTCAAACGCAAACAACCGTTAAGTTAGAGGAGCTTGGGGCGAGAAAAGAACTGCCGAATTGCATGATGAAATCTGTGCCTTTGTGTTATGAGAGCCCTTGTCTTTTACCCTTGAAGTGAAAGCAGTCATCTCTAGCCACACTTTGACCTTTTCTCTGCCTTTTAAAAAACCCAATGGTCCAGAAAACCAGCTCCCATAATGCAATTGGAGACAGACATTTCACACACAGCCAGAACATAATGTTACTATAATCACATCTGGTTCTGCAGAGCTCTTAAATGTGTCTGTCATAGTGTATTTCGGGGGTGCTAGACTGAATAATGTTTAGATACTGCGGTCACATTAGCTGCCACCATGTATTTGAATAGTTGCACGTCAAAAAGAAGAAAACGTTGGAAAATGTGTGAGTATTTATACAGCTTTCAGGGGAATCACAGATTGTTAGCCCTGCAGGTTTGCCGTTAAAGTCAAATTTAATAGAAATCAGCTCCTGGGGTGTGTTCATAAAAATTGGAGAATGGAAGTTAAATGGAATTAGATCCAGTGGTTACCTCTTGCATAGATTCATAGAGTTGCGCTTGGTTGGTAATGAAAATGCACTTGGTTGTAATTCATTCCCCTAGAACATTTATTTTATTATTTGTTTCACCTTGAACCATGCACTGCTACTGCTGTAAATCAAGAATTTCTTTCCACACTTGTATGTGTAGGAACAGGAATAAATGGGGTCAACATTCTGTTAGAAAGTGGGATTAAACACGGGTCATTTCTCCTCTCATCATCGCTCGATAGGGGACTGGGTGCATGAGAGGCAGACCGGGGAACGGTAATTTGAAAATATCCAAAGTGTTTCTTAACTACTCTAAATTGCAATCAGGCGAAACCATGCTTCGGGAGAGGCATCAAATGATTGGCCCTCCTCAGTATCATCTGAAGCTCAACTGGCAACCCACTACAAAAGGCCTTTTCATGCTGAAAGAATACCAACTCTTTGTCAGTCTATGATTGTTTCCCTCACTGTGCTTTTATTCTCACCTCCCAGCTCCACGGAATGCAAATCACCACAAACTGATTTGTTTGCTATGAATAAGCAAAGGGATGATGACTGAAAAAAAGCAGGATCATTATCATCTTGCCTTTTCTTCAGTTTACAAGGTTTTCTCTCATAATTAAAATCTTCAAAGAGCATCAGTTGTTTCTCTTGTCAACAATGCAAATCAAAATTTTGTGAGCATGTTTACGCTGCCAATCATGTGTCAACATTGTCATTTCATTAAAAAGACAATCTGCCCGTTGGACTTGGTGATATTTCAATCCAAAAAACATAAAAAGAAGTACTAAAAATACTGTTGACATGTCATATTTTAATTTAATAATTGTTTTTGTCTTCACTGACTCTTGACAGAGTGGTTATAGACAGCGTTAACTTGTCTTTGTACGTGATTAATTAAAAATAAAGCAGGAACTCTTTGAATGCAATTAAAACAGTGAGACTAGACTTTGCTAACAACACTGGACACTGCATGGCAGGTAGCTAGCACCTTGCTCCCCCCTCACAGCCAGACTGATGAAAGTGGGATTTGTTTGGATGACATTTAGCCCCGTTGGGCTGACACTTCAACACAATCAAATCTGACAGTTGCATTGCTGGCTAATTTAATCATTCCCTCTTGTCAACAACACCTATCTCATACTATGTGATTGAACCTGAGATTTTTTTTGAAAATTAATATATTTTTTCCCTGAAAGATTGTTGCTAAATTAGGATTTGCCAAAACACACATCCAGCACTGAACCAAACCACTTCCCCTTTTCCTCAAACAATCAAATGAGCTAAATAGGCAGATTACTGAGACAAAGTTATGAGATTATGTGGGCTTGAGAAAAGGCTATAATTGAGGCCATGATGGCAGAGTGTGAAACCTAGTCCCACACTCCAAATGACTTCCAGAGGCTTTTATGCCCATAAGACTGTGGTAATAGTATCTGGAAACAAAGGAAGGGACTCCCATTGTCTGTTGACTGCTGGACAGAAAACTAACTGGACATCCAAATCTGCATGTTACTGTGATAATTGTTTCTCTAACACTCACAAACTGATTGTATGAGAATTAGTATCCCTATTACTGATCACATATCCCACCTCTTATTAAATGAGGATGGGCCACTGTGGCATAGTTCCCAGCCTGCTCTGAACATGACAGGGGCCTCCTCGGGCACCAAGCCAGCAGAGTAATATTATTTGGTATGGGGATATAGGGAGGACATGTCTTACCTGTAACAATCAATTTAATTAAAATCACCCTCCTGGATTCCATTTGACAAAACCGGTGTTTATTAATAGCAGCATTGCGCTTGCTCTCACACTTTACGGAGCAGATAAGTCAAAATTAAGTTGCTAGTTGCCAACACATTCCCCAGAGGTGTAGGCCTATGTGCTGCTCACTTAATCGTGGCCGCACAATCTGTCCAGTTCGCTATGGGACGGAAAGTTACAGCTTCTGTTGGCTTTGTGAGCATGTGTCTGCTTTTGTGATGTGTTTCTGCAAACAGCAATAGTGCAGAAGTGCCCCTTTTGTATAATGTTCCTGTTTTAGTAAAGGCAGTTCAAACCATTTTTCCTGATACGAGTGCCTTGAATTTTTTCTTGATGCTCACTGGAATATATTGAAGTTTATCAAAGCTCACAGGGGCTCATTCGAATGATAGAGACATCCTATCACACATACAAATACTTTACTTAATCCAGGGCCAAATTTCGATTGAAAAACATTGACAATATGTGAAATAGATTTGTGATATCCAAAGTGTCCAATACATCTAATAGTGGAGTCTTCCTAAAGAACTTTGCCCTGTTGTAGTCCTTTAAAGCTAGCTCAATCAATCAAACTACCCATGATTCCCTACATGTTGACAGCATCCAATGCCATGTCGAGGCTGTGGTCTTTTTTATCTGATGCTTATGTGAATATTTGTTCAAAGGTTAACATGGTTGTGGTTTCTGAATGGTAAAGTGCAACACGGAGTGGCTTTCAAAAAGACCTTGAGCAACCTTTATTCCTGTGTGGTTTAGTTTATAGTGTAGGTGCACACACACACACACACACACACACACACACACACACCCCGTTCTTAAAGCCCTACACAGACCTGCTGAAAAGTATGTCAGTGGTTAAACTGACACACTTTCCTAACCTGAGTGATTGGCTGTTTTAATTTGGAACATTCTGCTTTGTCATGACAGTGGGGAATGAATGCAGGCCCATTAAATCACAGGCTGGGTTTCATGAGTGTGTGCACATCTGCCTCTACTGTTGTTGTGGTGTGTGTGTGTGTGTGTGTGTGTGTGTGTGTGTGTGTGTGTGTGTTGTGTGCCTCATTTGTAAGCATTTGTTTGTGTGTGTGTGCAGGTGTGTGTCCACCTATACGACTATGTGCACCACCTGCTCGTCTGAACATACGCGCTCTCCAAGATGAGAAAATCCTCTCTACTTTCCAAGCAGCACTGGAAAACGAACTCACCATAGACACAAACAACCTCCACACTACTGCAGACCTCACTAGAACCTGGGACAATGCATGCAGCAACATCCTAACTATATCTCGACGTGTACTAGGCGTCAATAAAAAGAAGAACAGGGACTGGTTTGACGACCAGGCAACATCCACAAGCTCATTGCTGAAAGAAATAAAGCCTTCGCAGCTGCATTGGACAAACCATCTCACGCCAGGCGTAAGAAGCTCGCTGCAATACGCTCAAAGACACAGAATATGATTAGAGACATGAAGAACCAATGGTGGACAAAACTGGCTCAAGAAGTTCAAGGCTATGCAGACTCTGGAAACCCAAAGGAATTTTATAATGCCCTTAAAACCGCTTATGGGCCTTACAAAAATGCCTCCCACCCAGTCAGAAGTGCAGATGGGAACACACTGCACACAGAGAAAACAGAGATCCTCACACGCTGGGCAGAATACTACCAAGATCTTCTGAACAAAAACACGCAAACTGACCCTAACCTGCTCAATGAACTCCCTGATCTACCATTCATTCAGGAGCTGGACGCTCCCCCTTCCCATGCTGAAGTCAAGAAATCCATCGATAGCCTTAAAAACAACAAGGCAACTGGACCTGATGGCAGGGCTGTGTTATTGCCCCCATACTCTTCAACCTCTTCCTAGCCGGTGTTATGAAGACTTCCGCCCATTTGCTCTTGCCGGATGCCGGGATCCCCATGAAATATCGCCTCGATGGTAATTTATTCAACCTCAGACGCCTCCAAGCAAAAACCAAAGTGACAAAAGAAATCATCCGTGATCTGCAGTATGCAGATGATGCTGCCTATGTCAGCTGTTCATCTGAACACCTGCAGCACACCCTAAACACCCTAGCCGACACATACAATCGTGCCGGTCTTACTATCAATACATCCAAAACTGAGGTTTTAATAATGCAGGATCCTCCTCAAGACCCCGTCACATTCCATATAAACAAACAACAACTCAACACCGTCCCACACTTTCCATAGGCTCCATAATCACAGACACTGGTGACATTACCAACGAAGTCCACAGAAGAATAAGCCTACCATTTGCCTCCTTTGGAAGACTGAACAACAGAGTCTTTCATAACAGGGACCTAACAATAAATACCAAACTGACTGTTAACAAAGCAACATGACTGTGACTGACTGTTTACAAAGCAACATGCTTATCTATACTTATGTATGGCTGTTAGGCGTGGGTTCCATATAGGAAACATCTCAGTAAACTGGAATCATTCCATACAGGCTGCCTTCAGCGAATACTGGGACTGAAGTGGTGGCACAGGATCCCAAAAACTGAACTTTATGAACGCGCTAACATCGAGCCCCTGGAAGTCTTGCTTTTCCAAAAATAGCTGCGCTGGGCAGGACATGTAATCCGCATGCCTCAGGATAGGCTACCCCGAAAGGTCCTATACGGAGAGATCCCAGACAGCAGTAGGTCAGCAGGAGGTCAGCGCAAGAGATACAAAGATCACTTGAAAACTTCTCTTAAGTTGTGTGGCATCCAACCACTAGTGCTGGAGACATTGGCCTCTGACCGACATCAATGGAGTGTATCCTGTCACAACTCAATTAAAAAACAAAGCAGCTGCAAAGCGGGTACTACGTCATCAACCACCCGCTATGCAAGGGGAATTCTGCTGTGATGTATGCAACCGAATTTGCGGATCACAAATAGGACTGCACAGCCACAGACGAACCCATCAGAAGTAGCCAAGAGCCATGGACTTTTTGATTCTTCATCCTAAAGGGCATAAATGTGACGTCATTGTCGAAATCGATGGACAACTTAAGAAGAAGAAGTGTCCAGCATTACAGAGGGAAGAGAAACGTTTTTCCCTCCAGTACGCTTTCACACTGACATCAAAGCCATGCAAATAGAATAGGTGCGCTGGCTTGGTATTGATTTGGTCCCTCAACGAGGGAAAGATTTTGTGTTTGTCTCGGTGTGTAAGTATACGTGTATGTGCTTGTGTGTCTGTGTGTGTGTGGTTGCAGTGTTTGTAAGCCTTGTCTCCACTTGAGGTGAGTGTGTGCCGATCTACATGGGAGCCCGAGCTAACTTAATGATGTCTAAAGGTCATGCGAACCTTAGCAAACACGCACGCTGCCCACCGTGGACGCACAGCAAACTGTTAAGCATGGCCTCCATCTTCATGTCTGCTCAGGGAAGATGAAAAAACTAAATAAAGAAAAAGTGTCTGTAAAGATTTTGGATGTTAAGTAATGCTATGGAAAACATTGAAAACAAGCTCGCTCTTTGACTCTTTTCATTCACTGGTCAGAACTATGTCCGCTGCAAATTAACACATTGGAAATTATTTGCAGCATGCCCCAAATGACAAACCCCATCTTCTTCTGACACAAACCTTCCATTGTAATGTAGTGGAATAAATGCTCAGCTCATTCCCTATGTCTCTCTTTTTCCCCAGACCGATTCAGTCACTGCATATTGGAAAAGCTCTCCCAGCGATGCGGCAATATTTATACACAAGTCAGTTGTACATTTTTGATATTGATTGCCGTAGGTAGGAAGACATTTTCTTCTTGCAAAAGAATAAAAATGAGGGTACGCGAGAACGAGGCGCTATAACTTTATTAGCGTCACACAGGAAACGGTGAGAGGCTGTGCTGATTTTATTTTCTGACAGCCTTTGACTGTGTAGGCGAGAGCGGCTTAGATGAGCAGCCTGAGGTGTGTGTGTGTGTGTGTGTGTGTGTGTGTGCAGCGTTGGGGAGGGAGTAAAGCTCATGAGACTTTAGCAGCATGAGTTCAGGGAATCTAGTCTATTTTGGACACAACTTACTCCTCGATTGCTCCATAAAAGGCATAAAAAGAGGACATTTTGGTTCCTTTGCAGTTGAATATATACAGTATGCAGTTACTGCCATGTCCTACTCAGTCTAGGAGTTTTTATATTAAAACAGAGACAAAATTCAATCACATTTTGCTGCAATTGTAACGTAAAGCCAACATAACTTCTACTGTCAACACTCGCCTGCATTTCTGCCACTTCTCTCATGAGTTCCCTCAAATACTGTGGACAACTTTACAACTTGTTTTATTAGCATTTTATTTAAGTTTAAAGCAGGGAAACTATATGAAATGCTCATAAAACAATATACCTTTTAGTTCAAAGTATTCCTGTAACTCTAAATGATCCCCACACCTTAATATGAACAGATTACATGAGGACAACTTCCTCATTAAGCCATGCCTACGTATCAGCCAACAGTAAGTGAATAAAAGCGCTTTTTCTTTTTTATATTTTAGGTGAACTTCATCTTTAAATGATGATACTGTAAATGTTGACAAAAAACATCATCAGTCATTCAGTCATATTTAATGTGAATTTTAGGTCACACAGAAGAACTGACTTGGCCATCTATCATTTAAGATGACTTGCCTTTTAGCATTAGAGCTGCTACACATTTCATTTATCAGTTGTGGGTTGATGCTGACAATCATTCAACATAGTTGTCTATGGGGACAGAATCTGGTGTGTACTGCATGTCAATATTACTTAATAGGTACCAATGCATTCCACTGTAAGCGATATCATCAAACCCTTGGCAGTCCATTCATTCCATTTAGAGTAGGGAGGTGAGAGCTAAACTCATGGTGTGTGAAACAGTCAACAGGCTTAATAAATGATCAAGGTTTAAAGCTGCCCTAATCAATGTTTTTATAGAAACAATAAATCAAATGATTATGTGTAATGCGAGGGGTGTTTCCTGTAGTGACAAGCCCACAAATAAAATGATCACCGTAATCTGGAGTTCCCCCAGCAGCTCCACATAGTACTTTGCAGGGCCGGCGGTAGCCAGGGGCCAGGGTGGGCCGTGCCCACCCAAATGTGGGTTGTGCCCACCCAATAATTTTTTATTTTTTTTTTAGGTGGAAGTCCAGACCCACTATCGGACGGACCTGTTCATTCGCTGTCCAAGAACATGTCAAATAAAATTCTGACAATTAATTAATACTAAAGAATATACCATTACCATGCATTGCTTCCAATTGTATTATTGGGTGGGCAGGACAGCCTGCCTCCAAGTTACCCACCTGCTTATAGTGGTCACTGGTCAGCAGAGCCGGCCCAAGGCATAAGCGAAATGAGCGGTTGCTTAGGGTCCCGACTGCCAGGGGGGTCCCCCCAATTTTTTTATTTATTTAGTTTTTTTTTTTAGTTTGTGCGTTTGATATCAACATCATATTATATGAATGTAAATTATCATACAATAAAAGGAATACAATGTTTTGGTAGATAGTTAATAGCTTAATAATTGAATCAGTTCATCTGGGAGGTAATCCGAGGTTAACTGATCACATCACGTTCAAGTCCATGGCATGCACAGTGTGTATTGAGTTTATTTAAAAATATTTGAAAATGGGGCTGCCCTCAGTTGCCCATGCACTGTGTATTCAGCCTCGTCTGTGGAAAAAAAAGATAACTGGACAACAGAGTTCTTCTGCTTCGTTCCTCTCACTGCATTTAAATGAATTCATTATATTACAGAAAAATATGTCCAGTAAAAGAAAGAGCACAGCCTACAGCTAATACTGCGATTAAAAAAATATATACATTATGTTGTATATAATGTATATTATATGTTATTCATAAAAATGTTGGAAAAAAAACATGCAAGAATCAAATCTCCCACACAGCAACACTCAAAGTTTATTTGTATATTGTGTTCTACACAATTCATAGTAAATGTGCCAAAAAGCAGACGCAGAGATCTTACAAGGGCAAAAAAATTCGGCTCGCGCTCTCTGCGCTCTGCGCGCGCTCGCATCTTCGGTCTCTCTTCCCAGTGTGCCCACCTAAAATTTCTACAGGCCCACCCTAATCTAACTGTCTAGAACCGGGCCTGGTACTTTGGCTTCATTCAGTTCATGGTTTGGGATTTATGGCACGTCTTGTTAGTGCTAATTCCTCTAACAGCATGACGCTATTTCCAGCAAAAAAAGGTCAGATGAACCCAATCTACTCCTATGCCTGCATGTCAACAATGGTAAACAAAAGACTAATCATTAGCAACCAGGTAATGAACACAGAAAGCAAAAAACATCAATATTGTGAACCAAAAATCTCAATTTCTCAATTTATAAAATGAAAAATGGCTGTATCCAAAATCCATCTAAAAGCCATTAGAAGGGTGCAACGCATTGAAACACAATTATAACTACTGAAATTAAGACTTGAGTGTCACAAACTTGAATTACTCACATGTACAAAACTCAGTGTACTTTTTGTGCACTTTGCACCTATGGCCATTGCAGTCGGCAAGATGCATATTACTTATTCAAAGTCTCCCACTGATCTACAAGATATATTGGAAAGCCTTGAGGAAGGAACATTTTATAGAACAGCTGCATACATTATTTTTATCAACGACAGTACCGTCTGAAAAAAATGGTTGTTTGCTGTTGGATAATGCTACCTCATTAGTGCTTGTCAGACACTGAAACTGCACTAACTCATTAAGCTGATGTGATATTATGATGGTTTAAAGTACAGAAACAGTAAACACAAAAACATTCTGTTATTGCAAGACAGCCCCACACAGAAGGAAGTGCAACCCATCAGGTTGAGGCTTGTTGAATGCCTTATAAGTGTACCAGCAATCCAGTCGAGACAGTCTGCTCTTTGATTGGTCCATCAATCCTATTTGCATTTCAAGTCCCCACTAGCTTACACTGAGACAAATCCATCCCTATCGGCTCATGATAAAAGGAGCTCACATTGACTCAGCTAAGGTCAGATCATTGAGAGTATATGATTATCACTGTGGTTATGTCATGCAGAGCAGCCTGACATTACTTTGATTACATCCAGCCTTCAGGTCTTGAGTCTTTTTCTCTAGATGGGTTTGTGATAAAGCAAGATGGGAATAAGAGAAATACTGCAGGGAGCAATATGACCGCAGTTGGTGACAGACAGGAAATGATTAATTTAACTTGTAGAGCCTGGCGGAAAAAAAACAATCAAGACAATCTCCTCCATCCGCAATCGCTGTGGAAAGATTGCGTGAAAATTGCAATATTAATGGTAAGTTCTACAAAGCATGGACATAGCTTAATGCAATTATTCTGATAATTATAATCAATGTATTGTCCCTGTTCTAGAGAGGCTAATATACGGCCCTCTATCAGACCCAGACACAAACACACATACAGTGCACTGCTCTTTTTTAAAATTTTATGGACTGTTAGCAGAGGCCATATATCACTGAGTTGCACAGCTGTCCTCTGCCGCACCAGTAAATTGATGCTAATGCAATTAGCTATGTTGCCTTCATCTCAACTCCACTCTGAAATCTTCTGGGTGTGTGTGTGTGTGTGTGTGTGTGTGCGTGTGCATGTGCATGTGCGTGTGCGTGTGTGTGTGGGAGACGAGAATCTAGAGGAAAAAAGAACATACCTCCGGATCTAATTAGGGGGAAAGGCGTTAGCGGGAAATGGGTTCGGAACACAGTCAAACTGCCCATATTTCAGGGAGTGTGCCATACATTTCCCCAGACATGAATATTGCAACACTGAGATCCGGGCAGCAAAATTCAAAGTACTGTATGTCTGAGAGCTGTGTAAAGGGCCATCAGGTGTCATACGCTGTGCAATAAGTCACTGAAGACACCTCACCAAATATTGCACGGAGAATTAGCATTTTTTAGTGTTTATTTTAGGCTTGTTAGCAGCTTCCTATGTGCCCTGCAGTGTTACACAATCTCCCAACTTCAAAACATGAGTTATAACAAAGCACATGTATAGAAACTATAGATAACTATGGGCTGTCTGGCAGATAAAAAAACAAGTCTATTCATCATGCTGTGTGAAAATGTGAGAATGGGAGTGTAATGGTGTCAGAATGCGAGTGAGAGAGACAGTGGAGTGCACACACAATGACGGAGAGAGAGAGAGAGAGAGAGAGCGAGATGGAGTTGTGCTTCCAGAACAGAAGAAGGGGAAAGTGAGAAATATGTCACTGAAATAGATTGGAGAAGGACTGTTTGAATGTGCAGAAACATTGTGTTCCCCTTTCCAAATTACGGACTAAAGGTCAGATCTCCCAATTCTGCCAAAGGCCATATTTTATGAGCCCAACAGTTGCTTGCAAGTCGATGCACTATCCACCAACGGAGCAGATTCAAATTTTTATGATAATGCCTGGGACCAGTGTGTGATAAAAAGCAGATGAGGAATGGCTTTGCGGCTTTTGTTTACCACACTGTACATTTCAGTTAGCAGCTCAGCTTATCTTTTGTCCCTAGTGGTGCGAAGGCAGCAGTCAAATGAGGTTCATGTTATGATCTGAAGTAAGCTCAACATCAATTAAATGCAGTATTATGGGGCCTGCAATGCCAGTATTTACTCATGCAGGAGACCACTCATAAATTGAAACAGCCTAATTCACACACTAAATCAAATTTCATTTGAACTATTCTTGACAAAATAGGTGTGTTATCACTCGGCCACCTTCTCTGTTCAGCAAAAAAACAAATACTCACAATAAGACGTGCACACGAATGCAAAATGAACAACTCCCCTTATCTTAGAAAAACGCCATTTACAGAAAAAGCAGAAATCAATTTGAGACGTGAGTTTAGGAAAAAATAAAGAACACTTGTCATGTACGCTGAGTCTGTCCTTCTATTACAGAAAGTGGGGCATCTGTTGAGGTGATGTCTTCATTGTTTGAGCTGCGTGTCTGATTAAACGGGATGGCACTCTGTCAGGCGCTCCCTGTGTCCGGACCAAGTTTTTAATTAGTTTACGATAAGAGACCTTTTCCCTTCATTCCCCTCCAGCAATGGAGCTAGATCACATCAACAACAAACAATGAGGCGAGTGCACTTGGGAGGATGCCCGGCTTTCTCGGAAGAGTTTTTAACGTGTTAAGAGATATAAATATAGGAAATCCCGGCTGTGCCATGGATCCACAGTTGTTGTTGCTGTGAGCGGTGGACAGTCACAGGTCACAGGTAGGTTTCATTACTTCATCTTTGTGTCTTCACCTGTTATCAAGCTACGCGCTAATCCTGACATGAGATGCACAGATTGACTCTCTGACATGCAATATCAGAGCCAACTAACAAATATGATACCCTTTGACTGCGTATAGCACTGTTATTGCAGGTTTGTTTCAGCATGTTTTTATCTGGGGGGGGGGGGGGGGGTTGAACAGAATGGACTTACTTGCAAACCTTTAGACCTAGAAAAAGGTCTATACAATGCACAACAAAGGTTGGCTGCTGTGTAGTTGCTCGAAGCTTTGAAATATATGGTAGCCTACCCGTATAAACAGTCGCTTCAGTGTCCCGTTGAATCTGAGCCTATGCGTATGAGATATTTGAGGTCTAGACAAGGGGTGGCGATGGAGGTAAAGCTTTTGGCTTTTCCTTGTTGTGAGTGTGCATGCCATTTTTGGTGTGCCTTTTTATTTGTCCGGTTGAAAAGAATGCTCTTGAATCATAAACAGCGCCAGGAATATGTATTGAAAAACGCAAGTGGAAAGGAGTGAAATGTTGTCCTATATCGGGAGAAGTGCTGGAGAATATAGAACGCAGGAGGTAAACGGGAGAGGGTAATAGTAATACATTCAACTTATATACTGTAGTGCTTTCTAAAAACTTAAAGTCACTCTACAAAGCAAAGAGGAAAAACATACAGACATATATACACAAATGTATGGGGGGGGGGGCTAGGGGTAGGCAGAGGAAAATATATGGGTCTTGAAAAGGTAGGGGTATATTGAAAATTGTGAGTCTTTCGGGAAAATCGTTAGGTTTGGCAAGTATGAGGCTGCTCATTGCAGGACATGTGTGCGCCTGGGCATTTATCCCCATCTGTGTCTACTTGATAACAGTGCTTCTAAGGATGTAAGAGTTCTGCTCTGAAATATCAGTCCTCCGAATGTACAGTATTCCAAAGGGACATGATAATGATGGGTTTAATGTGAACATCCATCGCTGATGCCAAAACAGACACAGTGAATGTGAGATTGCGCTTACTGGCTGATTTTGATAGATGCAGTGACTATCCTGACAAAGCCCTGCATATGTTTCAGATCTAGTTTTGCACATTTGAAATTCACAGTGATACTAGGGTCAGATCTACTGCTTAAACTTTGGCGTTTTTTTTAACAATGGGTTCTTTATTTCAGGCAGAATTGGACAAGGGCATTTTCTTTTTTCAACTAGCAAATAAACCATGTGGACAGGAGAAGCTGGGGTTCGAAAACCAACCCTGTAACCAACTCTTAGGAGATAGCCATGGACAGTATATCAGAATAACAAAATATATTAAGGTTTTGTTTTAAGAGTATGCAATATGGGGGCGACTGTGGCTCAGTTGGTAGAGCGGGTCGGCCGATGATCAAAGGGTTGGAGGTTCGATCCCCGCCCTGCCACTTGTGTCATTGTTGTTGTGTCCTTGGGCAAGACACTTCACCCACCTTGCCTCGTGTGAATGTCGATAGTTAACCTGCTATCGGTGTGTGAATGGTAACGTGTAAATGGGAACAGGTCTCCCTTGCAAAAGAGTCTTCGGACTCAATGGGATATACCTGTATAAATAAAGGTTAAAAAAAATATATATATATATATACAGGAAGATGAGAGCTGGACTGACAATAATAGCTCACAATAGTTGGGTGTGGACAGAGCTGATGGACAGATGAGACGGTAGGTTTCTGGCGTTGACAGTTCCACAACTCAGCAAAAACTGCCCGAGAGCACAACGTGTGTAGCCTATTAAGTCAACTCAGCAGGTGCAGGCAGTGTCTCTGTGATTGCTTATGGACTTGCACTGGCTGACTAGCGCTGCACTCGCACATGAAAATTGCTGCCCCTAATCTCTGAGCAGGGGGTTTAAACTCTTGAAGTGAATTGTGTCCTCACTGTAATGAGCGTTAGTTTGAGTTTGTCTTTCGGCTAAATTGTAGATTGAATGCCAAAGGAAATTCTCCATTCAATTATATTCTGGGTGAGGCCAGCTGTGTGAAGAAATGTGAGGAGCAAAAATATATCTGTCAACTATGAAGAGTATTTCTGAGGCCTGATCTTGCGTATAGGATTTATAGTCTTCTTGCATTTAATTTCCAGAAGCTGAGCAAAAGTCAACAGCACCAAAGATAGGATCAGTGTGCACCATGTTTGAAATTAGTATTCAACGATGTGTCATGCATCTTATTGATTCCTCCAAAAGCACGTGTTCAGTTAATTAAGAAATATATGTAAATTAGCTTGTGGCAGGCGCACACTGCTCTGCTGCTTGGAACAGTCAGTCTCCTTGTGTCACAGGTAAGGAGATGCATTGGAAGGATTAGCAGACAGACAGACAGACAGACAGACAGACACCCTGGGGGAGAGAGACGCTGTTCGCAGTGCTCCTGCCAATAGCTGTAAATAGTCTCGCTCTGCCAGAACACCACTGTTGTCTCCTGTTCCACAGACAAATGGCTCCAATAAACGAATGCTTCATGCAGCATTTATCCCCCCACTTACCCCTCTAAATTTTGACCCCAGACTTAGGCAAACAGCTCAAAATATTTAACCTCTAAAACACAAATCATGTATTTTACTTCATATTCCGTGAGTAAGTTCACAAAATAATACTCACAAATAATTCTGTTGAGCTTTCACCATCTCTTCACTGTCCAGTTCTCATGACAGAAGTATGTCACTTGTTCCTCATCTCATTAAGCAGTACAGTTTGGTACGGTATGGTTTGGTAAGGAACAGTAACCCTAGATCTGGCTTGTGTTTCAGTACCTTTACTTGGTAGGCGGGGTTTATGCCGGATGCTAATAGTTGCAGCCAGAGCATGGCTTGCTACTATTGCAAAGTCAAGAATGAACTTTATCATGGGTAATATTAATATTTATAGCTTTGTTTTTTAAAGCGTATTTTAAGAAACCCAAGGATGCTTAAAAGATGCGAATGCGGTGGGACCCGAACCCACAACCTTTGAATAAGATGTTGAATATGCTATCCATTGCACATTGGACTTCACAACACTTGTAGTGGTAATGATAAGAAACGTTGACTATTCTCCATCCATTTATTTCAATGCACTCAAGACAAATCTAGTATGGTAAACCTCTGCAAACACATTGTGGATTTAAAGGAGATTTGGCTTGATTTGCCCTGGTCACAGCTAAATGGGTTTTAATCGGATCACCTTATGAGCCCCTTCTTTGTCTTTCATAACAAAGGCAAAACAAAGCAATAAAATGGCAATCCATTCTCCTAATATAATTCCCCTTGGTTCATTTTTGCCCTTGTATGGCCGTCTTTAAAAGCATAGATTGATTGATTGATTTTGATTGAATATTTTATTATTGTGTCATGAATTAGCATGCCCAGCCCACAAGGGCTTACAAGACACCCATTATAAAACACAGACAGACCAACAATATATGCTAAACAATACTAAAATTAACGATATAAACCATCCTGAGGTTTCATCCAGGCTTTATAAAGAAAAGAGGCCAACTTATAAACATTAAAGGTAAACAAACATTCCATCCTGACATCATCATTACTCGCATAGAATTCATTTGATTTCACAACTAAATGCACGTTTTCTCTCTTGCTGGCATGTTGAGTGTGCCAGTGATTACAGCGTTAAATGGTTGTTTAACCAGCCATTGTACTGGTGCCATCTGCCGAGATATCCAGATAGACAGGTGCTCAAACAATACCCCCAACATCAGCAGCCACTTGCTTATCCAACTCCTAATTAGGTAAGCAAATGCATCGCACGCCTGGGCTCTCTTCTGAATGGGGAATTAGTTAGTCAGTGCCACTATCTGGAAGAAAACAATACATGATCTGTCTTACTTATAGCCAGTGACAGGGTGCAATGATTTCAAATGTGTTACATCTGAAGCTGAAGGCTGATAATGAACACTGAAGCCAACTGTTGCAGTCAGTGCGGCAGCATCATTTGCCACTAATAATGATGTAATCTCTCTGGTATCTAGGTTACTATTTGTTAATTTTACTCAAAAGATTCCTAAAAGAACAGGATAATGATGTATTTTTATCAATAAGTACCAAAAAAGCCCTGAAAGCACACAAGCGGAATATTAATTGGTGCCTAGTAATACTCCCCGTGGGAAAACTGAATGATGCATTTCTTCAAAACATTCAGTAAAAATGCTGTGCATTAATTGGATGTTGGATTGTACACCCTCATTCAGGTGCTGAGTAAACCCATAACGTTGTGCAGTATGTCTGTGTGTGAATATAGTGGTTGCCAGTGAGCACAGGCAATCTATCACTCTATTGGCTTAAGTCAAGGTCACGTTTAGCTGACCAGCTCTGCTCGTTCTGCACTGTGCTGCTCTTCTGTAGAAACTCCTCCAGATGAACCCCTCTGTTTATCTCAGACTCTGTGCTGAGTCACTGGGGAAAAGGAAGTGATCACGCTGTGTGCCGTCCATATGCATCGCTCTCAGCTTAAAGAACCATTCCCACTGGGGCGTGAAATCCCAACAGCAAAATCCCTGCACACCCCCTCATCCTGCGAAGCAGCACTTTGAGTCAATTTGGTCAGGCTTATCTTGGAATACGGGATACACACATAACTGTTTTTCTGCTAAAAAGCCATCTTGAAGATGCAAAACATGTTCACAGAAGACCCTCGGTAATATTTCATGTTGCCTGAACAACAGTAGCGTCAGTGAACTTGGGCTGAGAATAGATAAGGAAGAATCAGGATGTGTGTGCTGTTTTACACAGTTGGTAATGGTCACATACCATTCAATTTGAAGGCACCCCCCAGGTGAAATCTGGATTATTCTGACAGACGTCTCTAATGAAGACTATCATGAAATATCTATTACTCTCCTCATGTTGGTAGGTGGGATGTTCAAAGTTAATGAAGCCCAGTGGGAATGTGTTAGTGAGGCCAATCTACATCACATGTGGATCACCTCTGCAGGCATTTGGTGAAATGAGGAAGCACAAGTACAGCCTCATGCAGACATGATGCCAATACTTATTGTGGGGTATGCACTGATTTGCAGTGCTTTTGGCCCACATTCACCCATGTATTCACGGCTCTGCTCTATTATAATATCACACAAAATTACTTTTCCTTTATCAGACCTTTAATCCTTTGGAAGTGGCTATGTGTCTGAGACTTCAACAGCAACACACAGAAGCATTACATGTGTAAGAATCAGAAGACCAAACAAACGGAAATTTGTTCCAGTGATTCTTATTTCCTGTCCTCCTCAACATGTTCTACTCTGCCAATCCTCCACTACTGTCCCCTCCTTGCTGAAGAGAGAACACCCATAGTCCCTGTGATCGCCCAAGAATTACCTCACACATAAAGAGGCCAGCAACCCCATATTTGTACTGTGTTGGTCTCCATTAATACACTAATGCCTTCATTGACTAAACCAGCGGGTTGCATATTGGGAGAACAGCAAGCAATCTTTGTGTTTTTGTGAAAGTGGCCCCCACAGATAATATGGTCATTTGATTCCAGACCAAGCTACACTAAAACAACTGACTAAAGTCACGGAAGAGAAATTCAGGCCCATCAATTGCAGTCATTGATTTGTCAACCTGTTTGTGGCTAATCTAGGTCCAGACATATTTGAGCTTATAGCAGAATGCAATGGATAGAAAGCAAAAAGAATGCCAATACATAATTAGCAGTATATTACTAGACAGACAATAACTTGAATATACAACAAAAGTACTGTATAGTGAATATCTGTAAACCCTTTTACTTGCATTCTGTAGAAAGGCTCCTCACAGGAAGGTCTTGGAAATACAGCGTGTGTCCCTGTACCCAGTGGGCCTTCACACAACACAAGGAAGTGAACAAATGTTCATCTGAGCTGGAATTTGCCATCTACAGTAAGTTGTAGTGTGGATAGTTCCCCATGTGACTATTTCTGGTACATTTCAGCTCATAAATCCTTAAACCTCAGACATACCACAGAAGGAACATTCCTTGTAGAATGTATATTTTATCATTACATACCCTAGACCTTTAAGGGTGACTTGGCTTTAAAAAACCTTCTCTTTTATTAAAAATCTAAATCTACAACAGAAACTAACAAACTCCATCTGGTGATAAAAATCATGTAATATGACTGAAAGCTTCACAATAACTCCTACTAGATCAACCTTAAGGTTCAACTGCTGTTTCCAATTTCTAGAATGAACTCTAAACCCGACACACCTGCGATTGTCTTTAATAAGACTAGGTAAGTCTTATTAAAGATGGTGGAGCGTGTGCATATCAGCAGGAGAAAAGCAGCAGGCAGAGGATGAAGAGAGGCAGTCCACACACTGAGGCAGCATTAGTGTTTGTCTGATCAAAACCTTGAAAGTCACAACGTTTGGGAGCTTACAGTTCTCTGAATGGACCACCTCTTTTTTATTTGACACAGTATTCATGTCTACTTGCCACATTTGATGGGATTACTGTTTGTACAGATATGCAAACATCATGGCTGTCGCTAGCCAAACAGCAAACATGGAATTCCAGATATTCATAGAAATTCAAAATATCTCATGTTATTAAAATTGTCTGTTGAAAGGATTGTACAGCCTTGGAAGAGGATGTGCCCTCTGAGTCATTTATGGTTATTATTGACTTGTAAAGTCGTGCTTGAAGCACAAACAAGGCATCCCCAGACAAGGCGTTAGAATATAATGACTTTGTGAAGTTTGCTTGTGCAGTAATGGCGGCTGTAACCTTAAGACAGTTTGTGTGTGTAGAGGGTGCAAACTTTATGATCCTATTTTCAGAGACTGCGACACCATATGCTCTGCTTCTTAAATCTTTCCTCCAAAATGCTCCGTGGCAGAAGTCCACCTACCCCACTCCCACGTCATAAAATACATGAAGACTTAACTTTAATGCACTGACAGGAGACAATTATTAGGTTAGAGGAAGGTAATGATTTAACCATGGGCGATTATACACACGCTTTGTGTATAAAGACAGGACATCTTTACAACTCTATGGAAAAGACTCATCAGCAAATCTCCTATTGCACCCACCCTCTTAGATTGTACGGGCTGTCAGATTAGTTGCATGTTTATGTTGTACAGGATTCAATGAAATATGAGTTCAAAAAGTTGTGACGTGTAGGATTGGCTGTAGATTTAGCTGCGTTGACAGCCCAATGCCAGAATGAGAAAACTGATTATGCAAATGATGGCCAATTGATATGTTTTATGACTCCAATATGAGAATTTTCTAGCATAATTTTCCATAAAACATCCCCTCCATCAGCATACCAGTTATGCATCAAAGCCGCTGTCGGTGGGGTGATATTGCTAACAATAACCTGCTAACAGAGCCTTGGGAATTAAATGATGGTATGCCAATTTATTTCATAATTAGCGACATTTTTTCAGGCAATCTTCTGTAGGAAGCCTTTTAATCCCAATGAGTGACCAAATGAGCAATTGTGTCCTTGCACTCTGCACACCACATTATAATAACTGTTTCCTTCAAAATAGATCAAATTAGTTTGCGCAATTGGAGCTTAAGTAAATGTCATCTTCCATCCAATTCAAACATGACTTTATTTTGGGGAATTTTGCTCCATTCCAACCATTCGAGTTATTTGCATTCTCACACAGTTACATTCCTGTAGCAGGGTGCCCTTTAAAATGTCATGCACTTTGCAATTTGAAGAGAGTATCTGGATTGTTGAGTAATGTCTTTCAGATTCTAATGAATATAATTGGTAAAATTATTCCATAAAGAAAAAAACAACACTTAAAATGCTAATGTTTTTTTTTTCTGTCCGTCAAGCTTCGGCTTTAATCGATTGATTAATTGCAATTCAAAGGAGGCTCTTTAAATTATGCACCTGGATGTAAATGTGAGCTTGGTGTTTGCATAAAGGCATTTACACATAGAGAACACAAACTTGTCACTCTCCACTGTGTTCATCCATCTGCTCAGCCGCAAGAGATGGTTTGTGTATGTACTGGAGTGAGTGTGTGTGTGTGTGTGTGTGTGTGTGTGTGTGTGTGTGTCACAGTGGCGGACTCAGGCTGGTTGAAGGGCAGGGGCGAAAAAATAAAAAGGGCAGATTCTGGACAACATGGGGTCCCTCCAGCGCACGCAGTGGCTTTTCTAATGAGGGTGATTTGTTCCCCACTCTTGAGGGCACCTTAGCGCGCTTTTTCAACCATAGAGCCACGAGGGGGGGGCGGTCACTGGAACTGTGGTCGTGATTTGGATATGGTTAGCTGTCACCAGCCGACATCTTGTTGACACAGATCATATCTGTTTTAGAATTTCGATATCAAACTGTGAAATTACAAATTCTGACGGACGTAAATTTAGGATAAGAAATAGTTGCAATCCTGGTGGTGACTTAACATTGGGGTTGACAGTGTGCTCTGATTAGTACAACAGTCCCTATTAGCGACTCATTAGAACAGAGTTCCCATTTTACATTTGTAAATACCGTGGATTGGGAAGTTAACAGCAAAGTCATGTATCGAACCTTCTATTTAGCAATAATAAGCAGTTGCGCTGGCTCTCATTTCAAGTACTTAATTTGGTACATAGCAATTAAAAAGGGAATTTAAAATTAAATTTTTCGGAATTAATAAAAAATTTAAATATGAAAGTGTTTTCAAACGTATTTTCAGGTGATGATGATATTAAGTATTAAGAGATACGGGTTAAACGAAGGTGCAAGGATGTTCTGGTTGGATAAGTGCCTTGTCTTTATAGGCAGTGTGTACAGATCCACAGCTGCCCTATTCGGATGGTGGATTTCTCCGGAGAGAGGCAGAATTAGGAAAATAACGCTAGCCTTATTAACGTGGCTGAACGCAAGGTTGGGATGCTGCCAAGAATTGTTGGCAAGCCTAGTTGTGCAAAGATATAAAAGCGTACATGTATAGACGAGGGATGCATAAGTAGTTGGAAAGTTTTAATTTGGCCAGTCAGGGGAGAATTGAGATGTGTGTGCCTTTTGTTTGTGAGGGCCAGGGGGAATAAGGATAGCTTAACTTTCCCCGATACGCCGCCTTGTTTTGTGTCACACACAGTCAGACAGTGGCTGCATGTAGCACAACTCCACAAAAGCAATCTAGGTCATCTTTCATCATCTGCTGCTCCGGCACAGGCAGAGGGATGCGCTCAGAGTTAAGTGGACACAAAGTGTGTTCAGAATGTCAGTGTGCAGAGACTGAAAAAGAGAACTCCAACTAGTGCAGCTAATGACTGTGCATATAGCAATGCCACATGAAATGATCTACCCATGATGTGATATATACATTTGTGTTCTCGTTATTACAAATGTATCAGATAAGGTTTTAAAATCTGAATATCACAATGTTAGCATAGATAGTTGGCAAAAATGCATTCCTTACCACGGTATGTATTAATAACAGGACAGTATCTGCATGTTTTCTGAGGAAATCTCTAGTAGTACAGATTCACAGTTCAATACGATTTGTTCCCAAAGGGAGGAGAACTGGACAAATGCATGTGAGCTACAGTACATGACAGCAACACACACCAATTTGTATGTAGAATAAAGTAAAGACTTACAGTAATAATAAAGCACATGGAACGGCAAAGGAATCTAAATAATTTATACAGCATATAAAAAACATCAGAAACAAGGTAAAGATAAAAAAAATTATATATGATTATATGATATTTTAATTAATGACAATAAATATATAAAAAAGGCAAACATTGACTTTGAAGTGGATTCCTCACCCAAGCAGCACAGGTGAGTTATATTTAAATGCATGCCAGCTATCAGCATTAGTCACCCACCTATATCCTACATTTCCCTTTTTAACTTCTGACTGCTGTTGCTCTTCGTCAGTGCAGTGTGCAAGTGTTTGTCATGCAGTGCATATTGTTTCACAATGTTCCAGACCTTTCCACTTGACATATTATATAAATCTGCAGTTTTATTTATTTGCATTTTGGGCAAAGGTGATCTGGTCTCTTTGGCGCTTTGTTTATCGCTCTCTTCTTAGATATGACAGATATGCGGAAACTTGGTATTAAACTTAATCCGACCCACCTTTACAGCTTTGTTCATTACCATGCAAACTTCACAGTATACATCCCTTTTCCCATGAGGTAGTTACATCATTTTCTCTACACTCTATCTGTTACAAACTACAGCTCATGTTGTGCTTTACAACATTTTCTCTGTTACAAAGAGTTTTTGCCATAGACACTTTGAAGTGTGTATTAAATATAAAAAAAAGTCTGAAAAAGCAGCATTGTCGCCACACTGCTCTATTGAGTTGAATGACATCTACTGCATGAACACTGCTCTCTCCTGGGTGCAGACAGCATAGACGAGCCCGGGGAGCGTCTGGGGGAAATTACATATTGGTTTTTTAATGCAATGGTGACTTATTGATTCAATATTCACAGACACATTGAGGCGAGCACAAGACCTATTTCAAAGCATGGACACTTTCTTGTCTTGCCTTTCCCTCTAGACAATATGGCTCCAGCAGGATTTTCCAAAGAGACTCACTTTAAAACTACAAGTTACATGCTGAGACCAAGCAAACTAAACTCTCCATTTTGTATTTGTCAATGTTTGACTTCCTGATGGGTTAGTGGAGGTGAATTGGAGCTTTATTTCATCAAGATTTTCCATCATGTCTGCTGCTGATATTCCTCTGTAAAAGAAGGCTTGTTTTTAATAGAATGTGTTTACTTTGGAACTAGTAGGATAATACCATCTCAGTTTTTTGATTTTGGTGGAATATGGAATTTGAATTTTCCCTCAACACATTGTTTTTTCTGATGAAGTCTTGCTTTGACGGTACTAGAATAAGTATCTGTTTCATTGGCATGTTTTTTGCATTGTGGAGAAGACAAATGATCAAAAAGTATTCTAGTTTCTGACCTTTTTACTCCCCTATACTGTAGGTCCATCAGTCTACAAGGGTTAGCCCACAGCACAAGCCAGACCAGGATTGTCTCCTTCCTAACAACTACCACTGTGCCACTGGAACCAATTACAGGTTAAACATTATAAAGAAAACAATTCTCATAGTCAAATAATAAAGTGAAGACCTTGGCTGAGGTATTTCCGCTTGCTATTTTGAAATCCAGAGGTGTAAAGTAGCGAATTACATTTACTCGCGTTCCTGTAATTGAGTAGTTTTTTCGTGTACTTGTAATTTTTTATGTGATTTTTAAAACCTATACTTTTACTTTTACTTTGAGTATGTTTATTGTGAAGTATTGTACTTCGCTACATTTTATATCACCTGCGTTACTGAGTAAAAAAATAGATAGGGAAAGGAGAGAAAAGAAAAGAAATATCGCGGGGGGCTTTTATTTTTACGGCACAATACCGGAAACTAACACAGTGAATGATCGACAGGAGGAGAGAACACATTGCGACTACATGATAACAACAAACTTTGCTTCCCTTTATCATTAAAACAAAATAATCCTAGTTAAACTATCATTGTACCGCACGTGAAGACGCGAAGGCTTTTAAATGCAGCAAACCTTTCATCCAGCGGTGCGATCGGCCCCTCCCTCACCTGATAGTTTAGCTTTCAGTTTAACAGTGCAGAGTAGGATGGAGACGGTGCGTGTTGCCAGGAGCTTTGAAAAACTTCCAGAAGACGGCAGAAAGGCAGCCTTTAGTCGAGAAGTAAGGTAAAACTAATAGACTAAAATAATGTGCAAGATATTACGCGCGGACACGCGAGTCAGATGACATACGCGACCGTGAGAGAGAGAGAGAGAAAAAAGGCATATGCGACCCAGCTACACCTCAACATCACGACCAATTAGTTTACTCACTTTAATTCAAATCCAAGTGGTATATGACCAAGCAATAAAGGAATAAAAAACACAGGAAGAGTAAAGCTCCTTGACTCTTGCCACCACAACAGTCATCAATTAAGAACACTGTAGCCTACAATGCAACTTGCTTATCCAGCCAGCTCCATGAGATATAAATAAAATATGCCCTCACATTCCTGCTAGCAAAAGACGTGCCCTATCAACAACATTTGCAACCGTTTATTTTGATTTTGAAACTTATTTAATTATTAAAAATATGTTTTACTTACGCTATTTGCATTTTCCTTGTTTTCAGTTCAATTAGGATAGGCTATGTTTAAAGTCATGGTTTCAAATGTTAAATAAGTGCATGTTGCAGTTCTTAAATCAATGAATAATTGTCTATAATAATTGTGATTACACAATGTCAATCATAATAATGATTTTTGTCAAAATCGAGCAGCCTAACCTTGCAATGTCCATGGTTTAGATCAATTATAAACAATTACATTATTAGAACTGCAGCGGCAGTCTGTTTAGGTCTGTAGACCGGTTAAATTCCAACATTAACAGACTATTTGCTCCATATTTGCTTATCTAAAGTATAATGACACAGTATACATCCATGCATGTGTGGTGACATGATTTGTGCACTTTAATTTGTAAAAGTGTTGCATTAATTAAACAAAATTAGTTTGTCTATATATATAATGCCCTACACTGAAGAGACCTCTGCCCCCTCCCGCTGTTAAAAAGTAACTAGTAACTTGTACTTTAATTACATTTTAAATCAGCTACTTTTTTACTTTTACTTCAGTAGATTTTTAGACCAGTACTTTTACTTTTACTTAAGTAAAATTTCATCCAAGTAATCATACTTTTACTTGAGTAGAATATTTTTGTACTCTTTCCACCTCTGTTGAAATCACAGCAAGTAGTGGAAAGTCAGATGGACAAGTCAAATCTACTCAGGGTCCTCGTAATGCTTTCACTTTCTCCCACAAACTAAAATGGGATCTACAATCAAGAAAAATAAACTTCGCCTACAATCTTTGAACAACTATGTCTCACCAGTGTATGCAGGCCCGAGAGGTACATAGTATAATTTCCTCTCACAAATCACAAAAGATGCAAGATGAACAAACTATTCCTCCGTTTTTGATGTTTCATGAATAACTCAACAGTGTTCATTGGACAAAGCATCATATCCCTTTCTCTTCCATCTTCATTCATGCTATCTCAAGCCTGCTTTCGCTTTAATCCCGCTCTTCTTCAGAACCGCTTTATTTTATCTGTCTATAGCTCGCACACAGGCAGGCTTCTCCCACCGTTCATTATACGAGGCCGCCACTGGAGCTGAGAAAAGTGCATGCGAGTGTGTTTACCTTGGTATATATTGTATACTCTGAAGCAGCATCAAACCAAGGCCTGTCAAACAGCTTGAAATGTAGCGAGCAGCATAAACACATAGGGACAAGTTGGACATGTTTTTTCTCTTGACGTGTGGTTAAGTGAAATGAAGAAAAAATTAGTCACAGGGTTGAAAAATGTGAGGTCAAACATTACATCATGAAATAAGAGACTCACAGCTATATTGAGAATTCCAATGTGTTGTCAGCATTAAAGTCAGACAGCGTTGCTTAAAGAAACACTGTAATGACTTAATAACTTAATGCAATACTGGAAAACTTAGGTAAAATATTGCTGAGTCAGTTTTGCAATGTTAAAATAGTACGCACAGTTGCACATGATATTTTGTCTTCATGGTTTTCACAAAAGTAAACTAAATTACACTCAACAAAAATAGAAACGCAACACTTTTGTTTTTGCTCCCATTTTTCATGAGATGGACTTAAAGATCTAAAATTCATTCCAGATACACAATATTACCATTTCTCTCAAACATTGTTCACAAATCTGTCTAAATGTGTGATAGTGAGCACTTCTGCTTTGCTGAGATAATCCATCCCACCTCACAGGTGTGCCACATCAAGATGCTGATCTGACATCATGATTAGTGCACAGGTGTGCCTTAGACTGTCCACAATAAAAGGCCACCCTGAAATGTGCAGTTTCGTCTCACAGCAAAATGCCACAGATGCCACAAGCATTGAGGGAGCGTGCAATTGGCATGCTGACAGCATGAATGTCAACCAGATCTGTTGCTCGTGCATTGAATGTTCATTTCTCCACCATAAGCCGTCTCCAAAGGCGTTTCAGAGAATATGGCAGTACATCCAACCAGCCTCACAACCGCAGACCACGTGTAACCACACCAGCCCAGGACCTCCACATCCAGCAGGTTCACCTCCAAGATCGTCTGAGACCAGCCACTGAGACAGCTGCTGAAACAATTGGTTTGCATAACCAAACAATTTCTGCACAAACTGTCAGAAACCGTCTCAGGGAAGCTCAACTGCATGCTCATCGTCCTCATCGGTGTCTTGACCTGACTCCAGCTCGTCGCCGTAACAGACTTGAGTGGGCAAATGCTCACATTTGATGGCATCTGGCACGTTGGAGAGGTGTTCTCTTCACGGATGAATCTTGGTTTACATTGTTCAGGGCAGATGGCAGACAGTGTGTGTGGCGTCGTGTGGGTGAGCGCTTTGCTGATGTCAATGTTGTGGATCGAGTGGCCCATGGTGGTGGTGGGGTTATGGTATGGGCAGGCATCTGTTATGGACGAAGAACACAGGTGCATTTTATTGATGGCATTTTGAATGCACAGAGATACCGTGATGAGATCCTGAGGCCCATTGTTGTGCCATACATCCATGAACATCACCTCACGTTTCAGCAAGATAATGCACGGCCCGATGTTGCAAGGATCTGTACACAATTCTTGGAAGCTGAAAATGTCCCAGTTCTTGGCCAGCATACTCACCGGACATGTCACCCATTGAGCATGTTTGGGATGTGCTTGACCGGCGTATACGACAGCGTGCACCACTTCCCACTAATATCCAGCAACTTCGCACAGCCATTGAAGAGGAGTGGACCAACATTCCACAGGCCACAATTGACAATCTGATAAACTCTATGCGAAGAAGATGTATTGCAATGCATGAGGCACATGGTGGTCACACCAGATACTGACTGGTTCTGAGTCCCCAGACCCCAAATAAAGCAAAAAAATGCACATTTCAGAGTGGCCTTTTATTGTGGACAGTCTAAGGCACACCTGTGCACTAATCATGATGTCAGATCAGCATCTTGATGTGGCACACCTGTGAGGTGGGATGGATTATCTCAGCAAAGCAGAAGTGCTCACTATCACACATTTAGACAGATTTGTGAACAATGTTTGAGAGAAATGGTAATATTGTGTATCTGGAATGAATTTTAGATCTTTAAGTCCATCTCATGAAAAATGGGAGCAAAAACAAAAGTGTTGCGTTTATATTTTTGTGGAGTGTAATTAATTTAAGCTAATGTTAGCTAACTTTAAATGGATATTCCAGAAAAACTGACATTACTGAGTCACCATACTAAACTTGTCTATTACCATCTGAAGCTACTGTTACACTATATTGTAGCGCTCACCTTTCAGGTCACTATACTTTCAGTCACCAAACTGCAGCATTACTGTCAGATATACAGATATGTCTGTAAACTTTGCGAACATTAGCTAACATTCACCACCAAAGCTACTGGTCATACAATGCTCTAGCCCAGAAACCCCTGACCACACTGAACATATTAAGGTCATGCTATTATTTTCAAGAATATGAATGTGTTATTTCTTACTTCAAAAGTCTATGTTTTATAGCGTAAACCACCAACCATATGCTCCATAAACTGTTAACGTAAATTCAAGAATACCCCAAGGTCTAACAGCAGTGGTAGTGTCTGTGCATATCACGAAGAGTGCTGCTAATGAACATGTTAATAAGAAAATCATTTCAATTACCGGAGAAAATGGCTCATTTGAACTAAAATTATTATCGCTTTTAGTGACAAAAGAGCCAACTGCATATGAAACAGTATAGCCCTTTAAGCAGTGATTCATCCTGGGGAGACAAGTCACCCTGCCAGATGGAAGACAACGCACAAAGATGTAATTAATCACTGTGTTATCACTGGGTCAAAGAAAAAAGAAGAAAAAAAAGAGAAAAAGACTGGATTCACAGTTTTACTACTCAGTGTTAAAAAAGGTTGAGTAAGATACTGGACGTGAGGCAGCTCGTTTAAATAAGGTTGTGAAGCGTTGGACTCTTCCCACACATTGATTTCTCATCATGTGGCTCTAGATGTATATGAATATTTCTGCATTACATATTTTTTCTACTCCTTTCCGAAGTCTTCATTGTCATTAGCAGGTTTCGGAACAAGTGGGCAATACAACCTACAATGCGAACTTGCTTCCCGCACAAAATGTGGTAGAAAACCAATGAGGCCAGAGTGAGAGAGCCAGAGGACACGCTTAACAGCTCCCTTGAGTGAGTTTATGTCCTTTTAGGGATAAGAGGCTTGTCTTAGGGGTTGATCTACTTTGATCCAAAATAGAGAGTGCTTAACTGCATGAGCATTCTGCAAATTGCACTTTTTGTTTGTAGACGTGTGATCAACTTAGGTTGAATGCACAAATGACAACGGGTGCACATCCTTCACTCTCCTACAAAATGTCCACTGTGGATTGCAACCCAACAGTCCATTGTTCTTAGAGAAATATTGACTCTTTTGATGGTTCTGAGTACCTGAAATACCCCCCAACACACACAGAACATTTTATTTAAATGAGAGAGCCTGTGGAGGGGGGCCAGTGAGCGGATCGATGCACAAATCTCAACAAATCTCTCCCCTGGTGCACACGTGTCAAACACCGTGTCGTGGGGAGATTACACCTCTCGCTAGCTAGTCCTGTCTCTTCACTTTTTTTTCCAGCCTGCACATTCTGTGGGATGAATGGTGAAAATCGATCATTACAATTCGGGTTGGTGGCAGGACTCTCAGCGCCCTGCCTTTGGCTTACAAGTTGCTGTCATCCACTAGGGATAAACCAGATGGCAGGTACTGAACTTAGAGCAGAGAGCTTTGAAAACCGGCATGTGGCAAGCTCTCTACAATGACCAGACAAAATCTTTCAAAGTGTCACAACTCACATTAGAGCTGAATAAGTGATGTTGTGTGTACCGACCAGTTGGCAGTGTTTGTAATTATACTAATGGTAATAACACTTTGTGGATTCTCAGGGCCTTTTCTTAGTTTAAGATTATCATTCAAAAGAGCTTTTCTTTCATTGGCAACATGGCCACCGCAGTAGATTTTCAGGAGCGATTATGATGTTTTGTTGTTGTTGCCATCAGCTGTTTGTGTACAGCTTCACCAACACACCATTTCTTTTGAACAGAACAAATGAAAGCTCAATACATATTTGAAAGGCTATTCTCCTTTCACCCGGCCTGACCAAACACATCCTTGGTCTGAGAAAAGAGACCGAAACCTGACATTCTTCAAGGTAGATACTCAGAATGGCCAATACAAAAGCCAATACAGTCCATCTTTTTCTGCAATGGCCTCCTCCACTGATGTTTAATCAGAGTGAGAGCTCGGTATTTTTCATTTGTTTGTGTTTTTTATTCTTTTTTTCTTTTACTGCACTAACATTAAGCTGGCATTCATCGCCGGACTGATTGAATCCTGTTCAATAACAAAGCAGAGACAGTTTGAGACAAATGACTCACAGCCCCTACTGGTCAATGGATACACTCCCAGACCCAAACTTGCTTTCTCAGTCCCAAGGGCTTTATCAAAAGAATGATTCTGTTTCTCCAACTCTAAAATGTAAACCAAGCATCAAATATATTATTTTTTTATTGAGTTGGCATGCATAGGTCTATTTGTCTTTATCTTCAGAATTGGGATGGAGAAACCAGGCACATTGTAAGAAAGGCATGAAATACATCAGGATGTTGAAAACTGTTAACTCAGCACAATAGTTTGGCTTTTCTAGCCCAAAGAGGGTGTACCAACATTAGTCAGTCGTGTTGGGCACGGTTCTAAATGGGCTTGTCACGAGTGATGCCAAGGAGCTTTCCAATATTCACTTGTTTAGTTGGAGATACAACAGCAGATGTAGCATAAATCATTGTGAACAATTGCCTATTGCCTATATTGCTGTCGAAAAAAAACAGAAGGATGGAGATCAATCTTGTGCGAGCAGGCCAACAAAAGATTAGGCAAGATGACAAAGGAATTATTGAATCTAAAATGACTAAACTCTTTGATTTAACAATGGCTATTTACATTATGGTCTATGAAAAATGGGCCTCAGCTTTTCCATAACAATGCTGACAGTCACGAGTCATGAAAGGTGAACGCACTGACAACCATACAATAAAATGTACAAATGGGGAGAGGATCTGAAGAAGAGTTTGTCAAGAAATAATAACTCCACTTTGCTTCTTCCAAAACCATCAAATGTCCTTTTAAATAATTGTTATAGTTGTTTCAGTGGATATTTTGAACTTTGGACTTCATTGGCAGTTCCCCTCTGCTTTACAGTGCGTTCCAAATTATTATGCAAATTATATTTTTCTCAGATTTTCCTAAATAGTCTATGCAAATGACAGTCAGAATAATTTTCAAGTCATCAACCATTAAAGTATGATTACAATTTTATTGAACAAACCTCCAAATGATAACGGTATTTTTTTCAAAAATAAAAAACTCAAAATGCACCGTTCCAAATTATTATGCACAACAGAGTTTCAAAACATTGTATAGGTTGTAAAGAAATAAAAATGGTCATTTGTTGAATTTGCAGGATGTGAAGGTCATATTTAGTGAAATCAAAAGCTATTTCAATCAAAAACATCTTAACAGGCCAAGTTACATGTTAACATAGGACCCCTTCTTTGATATCACCTTCACAATTCTTGCATCCATTAAACTTGTGAGTTTTTGGAGAGTTTCTGCTTGAATATCTTTGCAGGATGCCAGAATAGCCTCCCATAACTGCTGTTTTGATGTGAACTGCCTCCCAACCTCATAGATGTTTTGCTTGAGGATGCTCCAAAGGTTCTCAATAGGGTTGAGGTCAGGGGAAGATGGGGCCACACCATGAGTTTCTCTCCTTTTATGCCCATAGCAGCCAATGACACAGAGGTATTCTTTGCAGCATGAGATGGTGCATTGTCATGCATGAAGATGATTTTACTATGGAAGGCACTGTCCTTCTTTTTGTACCACGGAAGAAAGTGGTCAGTCAGAAACTCAACATACTTTGCAGAGGTCATTTTCACACTGTCAGGGACCCTAAAGGGGCCTACCAGCTCTCTCCCCATGATTCCGGCCCAAAACATGCCTCCGCCACCTCCTTGCTGACGTCGCAGCCTTGTTGGGACATGGTGGCCATTCACCAACCATCCACTACTCCATCCATCTGGACCATCCAGAGTTGCACGGCACTCATCAGTAAACAAGACTGTTTGAAAATTAGTCTTCATGTATTTCTGAGCCCAGTGCAACCGTTTCTGCTTGTGAGCATTGTTTAGGGGTGGCCGAATAATAGGTTTATGCACAACTGCAAACCTCTGGAGGATCCTACACCTTGAGGTTCGCGGGACTCCAGAGGCACCAGCGGCTTCAAATACCTGTCTGCTGCTTTGTGATGGCATTTTAGCAGCTGCTTTCCTTATCCGATGAATTTGTCTGGCAGAAACCTTCCTCATTATGCCTTCATCTGCACCAACCCGTCTGTGCTCTAAATCAGCCAAAAATCTCTTCACAGTACGATGATCACGCTTAAGTTTCCGTGAAATATCTAATGTTTTCATACCTTGTCCAATGTATTGCACTATTTGATGCTTTTCGGCAGCAGAGAGATCCTTTTTCTTTCCCATATTGCTTGAAACATGTGGCCTTCTTAATAATGTAGAACGTCCTTCTTAAGTAGTTTTTCCTTTGATTGGGCTCACATGGCAAACTAATTATCACAGGTGTATGAGATTGATTTCAATGATCCAAGGCATCCTGAGACACTATCATACATGAGTTTAATTGAAAAACAAAAAATGTAAAGTTTATGACACTTCAATCCAATTTGCATAATAATTTGGAACACGGTGTATGCTAAGCTAGGTTAATCGCCCTCCAAGGTCTTGTTGCTTACTCATACTTAAGTGTGGTCGGGAATAAGGTAAAAATAATTCCTTACAAGTTACTGAACTGTAATTGCATTGTCTGGTCTCCACAATTTTTCCTATTTTCCTTAAACTGTATGGAAAGGTTTTTGAAGGGTAGCCATTTTAATTGTCTCTAAAAGATACTGGAGATGGCATGAGTCATACTGCAATATTCAGAACTGACAGAACTGCAGAACAAGATTTTCATTCAAAAGAATAAATACAATGTTCCGACACGAGAGTTCCAGACCCTCGACCTTGAATGTGTCTCTGAGAGTAAAACGATTGGAACAGACACACACACACACACACACACACACACACCCTTAGACAGCACCCTTCAAGGTGCTATTGGGCAGTATGAAAAAAATGTCATCATTATTTGAACTGTTTCTGGTTGCAAATCTGTTTGCTCCTCCGGGGCCTTTTAATGAGCACTCTGTAGCAAACACTGCCTGGCTAAATGAGGACGGCTCCTCATCAGTGGAGTGAAGTGTCTGGGGCCAAAAGGGAAAAGGACCTTAACTGTGTTCCAAGATAAGCCAAGTCAAGAAGCTCTCAATCTTGCTTTATACTTCTAGAGGAGAAAACACCCACCCCTCTCCCTCTAGGTCATTAGCTAGAACTGGTCGCGCTGGCCTTTTTCATTACTAAATGTGCTGGTGCCCTGACCACATGAGCACTGTTCTGGGACCATGTCAAAGCCGTCACACTACACAGAGCCACGCTGTCAGCTCAGAGGCTGAGTCACTGAAAGATAGTTCATTACGTGGCTTGTCATTGCAAGATGGACCCAGTCACTCAAGTCATGTAACGATGCCCCGTGGTATGTAGGCACAGGGAAGAAGAGGAATAATTATTATATAACTGTACCTTTTGTACAGAGTCAACTCTTTCAGGTCCCATTTTTATTCCTCGTGGCTTGATCCATGGCACATTTACGGTCACAAGATCCGCTGCTCAGAAATGATAAAGGAGAAACAACAATGACTGTGTCCAAGTTCACTTTGTAACCTTTACATACTCTGTCCTAAAGCCTGTCTCTCTCTTTTTTTCTTACCCCAGCCAGCCCTAGAGGCAGTTACATTACCATCTTTCCGGTGGTGCAGAAGCCAAGCATTTTTCATAATGAAATGCCTGTAAGGTGACAGATAAGGCCCCCACCCCTCTGCACTTGTCAGTCAGGGGCTTTGCCTGGTGGAAACTTCAACCGTATATCCAGAGTAACATGACAGTTTAGTCAGACTTTTTCTTTGGAGCGGCAGGCGAGAATGAAATATTCAACCGTATGTTTTCAAGTGCCTGTGTCACCACAGCAAGATTACATATTATTGGCACATCCACTAACCCAGACACCCACTCACCAGAGAGTATCTGTTATCACGCTACGATGCATATTAGCATTCTGACTGTCTTCCTCTGAGGACTTCAAAACTAAGCGAGTAGGACTTGAAACGTCACATCCATTTTCCTCTATATTTTGCTTCTGAAACTTTTTAACCTAACTGACTGCATGGGGCTAAGTAGGTTCAAAAAGGAAAATGGCACCTAACTCTGCATCTGGCTAATCACAGCTAGTTTGTGTCTAATTTAAAGATGCACGCAAACCAAAAGGCAGACCACATAAGGCGCATTTTGGACATAATTGGACTGACAAACAACTGCAAGTTAACCTCATGATTTACTCATGCTGCTGATGAGCCTCCCTGCAGAGCCTCTGCAGCTGGAAGGCTTCAGCCCACAGTATAGCTGCTTACCCTCAGGCTAAAGATGGGGTCCTATCTCCAATGTATTCACAGGTCAGCAAAAACACAACAACAAGAAACATTTGTGATGAGCCAACCTCTACACTGAAATGGACAGTGTGTGAACTGTTCCCCTTTGCACAGCCTGACTGCCAGCAGCACTGCTTCTTTTTGCTCAACCCCGTGTTCCTTCTTTACTTAGTGCAGCAAAAAACAACAGCCAAGGTCAGGCTGTAGTAGTTGTAGTTCATATAGTAAAGTTATAGGTGTAGCAAGAGAAAGTGTGTAGGCCAGTGCCCCGGCTTGATTGTATGGACTTTGTGCAAGCATGGCAAGGTTAACGTGATGTCATCCAGCTGGCAGTGAGCAAAAAATCTGGCGGTGTTGATCTCCCCCACCCACCCACCCCCATGTTACACTGCTGATGTGGCTGCTAGCTGCTAGCTGCTAGCTCTGGCTCATTGTTCACAGCAAGATCAGAGGAGGAGGAGGCTTTGTGTTGCCTGAAAGCAACCCAGTGCTCCCTAGTGGACATGCGTGCATGAATGAACACACAGACACTCAGACACACACATGAGCACAAGCACACACAGAGACACAGAGCACACTCGCTCACATTCACATTCATGGACACACACACACACACACACACACACACACACACACACACACACACACACACACACACACACACACACACACACACACACACACACACACACAGTACGCCAGCATTGCCAAGCTTGTGCACATGCCCAAATAGAAACAACAATTGAAAATGCTGATGTCTGAAGACAACAGAGATGGGGAGAATGCCAGACCTTTCAGCTGCGCACAATTCATGTAAAAAAGAAGTAAAATGCAGCAAATATCAGCATCTATGAATGCTTCATCAGCTCCATTTCCACCACTTATGAGAATTACTTTCTCACAAAATGTTATTGATGAATGGGGGATATGTATCCGCCCATACTGATGTCACATTGAGATTAGTAGGTGACATACTTTTGTAGAAAGGCAGGACACATGAATTCATTCATAACAATTATTGATACCAAACAAGGCTTTTTTCCCCTAAGTCTATTGTATTAATACATAGACATGCCAAATGTCCATTACAACATATTGGTTGGAGTCTTTCCATTCTGTGGCACTGAACGGGTTCCTTTGTACTGCGACTACACTAAGTTATCGAGGACAAAATCCAGGCTCCCCATTGAAATGCATTGGAAAGTTCATCCAAAGCTAATATGAGGCTAGACCAGTCTGGGTCATTTGACAGAGTATCAAAGTTGCTCTTTTCAGTACAAAAATTCCCTCTTCTACAGTTTCCTTGCCGAGCCATGGTGGTGATATCAATCCCTTTCTATAAACCTACACACGCCACCATCACAACAAAGATGCAGATTGATTTAGCTAACGCAGAGTTATGAAACATCATATTAACTTTGGCTGAATCAAATGTATTTTCTACAAAGAATACTTCATTAATCCCAAAAGGGCAATCCATTCATACAGTCTCTCCCATCCATGTAAACAAAATAAATAAATAGATAAATGAATAAACTAACAACAGCAATCAAACATGAACATGCAAGTGACTACAAGTGCACAGATCAGCGGGTTGCGTTTACTAGCTTGATAGCCGAGGGAATGAAGGAATTTGCATAACGATTATTTTTCCGTCCAGGCACGTAATGGTACACGCTTGAGGGATGAACTGAGAATTCCCTGGAAAGTACATGCTCGGATTTACTTATTATTATTTTACTTCAGTTCCCACAATGCAACTTGACATTGTCTTTTTTTAGACCATCCCTGTCAGGTGAGAAATTCACATCTTTCAAAATCCAAACACCCACTCTAACACAGGTCTTCTCTTCAAAATGTTGCTGTCTCCATGGCAAGTGCAATACGGCTGATGACACCACTATGGTCATTTTCTCAGACATAGCTCCTCCACAGCTACAGAGGAAGTAACACAACTGTTTTACAGGCTGACTGGCAAACCATATGATTAGTATATTAACTTTGACATGTAAAATCAGTGAAGGGCCTGTTCATGGATTTATCTTTAAAATAAAAAGCAAAGGTCACCTATTATGGAAAAGGCACTTTTTGCATGGTTTTTCAACATACATATATGGGTCCAAAGTGTGACAAGAGACTCCCAAGGAATGAGACAAAAAAAAAAGTCAGATATCTCTCCCTTTGTGACGGCACAAGGAGAGAAGCCACGGTCTCTCATTACCAACCTTCCCTAGCACTATACCTCCACCTGTGATGAGCACAACAGGTTCAAAACATCGGGGCGGCACCGCTCCTTATTCACTTCTAGCCATCTCAGCAGCGGAGCAAGTTACACTTCTATCCCTGGAGCCGGTTCAGACCAGCGAGCATGCTGGGAGCCTGTGCCCTGATAAGACACAACACAGCCTCTCTCGTGACACTGCTGCTCTGCCTCTTCATCACTGTCTGTCAACAACCTGCCCATCACACACACACACACACACACACACACACACACACACACACACACACACACACACACAGTGAATGCTAGGGGTGATAAAGGGAAGATTGGCATGCTTGCCTCTTCTCTAGAAAGGTGAATGCAGGGCGTACAGGGATGCTGGGTAAATAATGGATAAGCGGGTTCAGTGAGTAAAACTGCTCTTCCTCGGTCTTTCAGGGAAACTCATATCCATTAAGTGTTTTTTTGTCCTGTGATGAGGACGCTGCTGGCTCTCCTCAACAATCCCATTACATATCATAAAGGGAGCTAAGGGATGTGGCCTAGAGCACCAAGGCTTCTCCTTTAAAGAGGCGGCCGTGCTTTGTGTGTGTATGGCAACTGCATCAGGCCACATCTGTTAATGTCCTTTTAAACTGCAGGTGAACACTGGGAGCTTTTTCTACAGACTCTCCTTGTTCCCGTCTGATGCTCTGTGCTCAGTGGTTTGGAGTCACAGGGCCCTGGGTCTGATTTAGCTCAAAGCAGGGGGCCGAGGGCACTATGGACGGTTTATGGGATGCTTCGGGCAAAAAAGCATGAAGGGAGGAAGACATCTTACTTTATTCTCCGCAGTGTCTGTGCATTATTGATTTAGTGGGTGCAACAATGTATAGGTTCAAAACAGTATCTCTCAATCTTCCTCCGTGTGTCTCAATTTTGTTTGCTAGCTGTCTCGTCTCCCGCGTAAACGGACACCAGCCCCGTGTGTGTGTGTCAATATTGTTGCCTATGAGTACGACGATGGTGAATGAATCGGCATAGGCATCTGTGGCAGTGCAGCGCTGTCTGTTGTGGAGACAGAAGTTACGAGAGACGGAGAGCGAGAGAGAGAGAGAGAGAGAGAGAGAGAGAGAGAGAGAGAGAGAGAAAAAACAAACTGTAGCAGGCTATACAGCCGTTTATAAACAGGTATAAAAGTGTCATAAAAGTATGCGATTAATTTAGATTAATTAATCACAGAGCCTGTAATTAATTAGATTATTTTTTTTAATCGCTTCACAGCCCTAATTTCCATCAAACCTTTTCTAAAGCTCAACCAATGCATGGGTGGACATGACATCCTAAGCAACTTTACTTTAATGCATTCAAACTCAAAAGCCCTGTCACATTTACAATCTTTTTGTTTTGAGAGGAACAATTTGATTTAACCTTTTAAGTTACTATTTGAGGTGCACAGAATAGCTTACTACAGTTCTACCAATCTGTGCACACCTTATATACTTCCATAGGGGTAGAAACCAAAGCACACCTAGTATATTACTTTGCTTAAAAAAGATGACACAGTTTGCTAACAAGGGTAGAAAAGAGCAGCATGACATTTAAATTGGCAAACACAACACATACACAAATAGATATGTCCACATGGTACACAATGTGCAACTTGGAGAGGAGAGCCTGGGACCACTCATTTATGCACATTATTTATTTATCTCATCATGGAAGTGGAAGTGTGTGAATTTTACATTCAGCTGCTGTACACTGTGCATTCCTCTCCACACCTTGCTCCCAGCTAAAGTCCTGGGTAACACTTTAGTTCGATAGTCCACAGTTGACACTCAACAAGCCATCAGTTGATACGCAGTTGCATGTCAACAGTGAATGAGTTTACATATCTCAACAGATACGTAACATGAATTCAACTAACTGTAAGTTAACCATAAGTTGCACTATTAGTAGATGATTAGTTGACTGTCAACAGTGAATGAGTTTACATATCTCAACAGATACGTAACATGAATTCAACTAACTGTAAGTTAACCATAAGTTGCACTATTAGTAGATGATTAGTTGACATTCAACAGAGCTTGTTCAACAGATAAAAAACAAGGATTCAACTAACTGTCTGTTAACTATAGGTTGCACTATTAGTAGATGTTTAGTTGATATTCAATAGTGATTAAGTTGATACATATTTAGAATGCATTCAACTGTCAGTTAACTATAAGTTGCATTTTTAGTAGATGTTGTTTTGTACACGTAACATGCATTCAACTAACTGTCAGTTAACTATTAGTTGCATTATTAGTAGATGGTTAGTTGATATTAAACAGTGAGTTAGTTGATACTCAACAAAGCTTGTCAACAAATATGTAACATGCATTCAACTAAGTGTTAGTTAACTATACAATAATTTTATTTTGTTAATTTATTTTTACAAAAACAGTCTGCAACAGACATTGTACTTTTTATTACATGTTCTTTACAAATATTCAACTATCAGTTGAGTGTCAACTTCTAGTAAGTTGACTATCAACTGCTGTTATTAACCAATTCTCAACTTACGTTTCATATGGATCAACTTTCCCACCACTCACAAGGAACACATCTAATGAATGAACATTCAACCCTCTGTTGATCATATATGTTCATTGTAAAATAAAGATGAGAATGTTTTATCAATCAATAGGCACCCTGTGTAGGTGACTACCTGTTGATTGTCATATGACTGTCGACAAACTATCAGTCAATATTCAACTTAGCATAAGTAGACAGGTATTGGGACTGTCAAATTAAAGTGAAAACAGTTTAGTGTCTACACACTATTAACAGAGGAAAACAGAGAAAATGGTTGACTATCAGTTGATTCTCAACAAACTATCAGTCGATGTTTAACTAAGCATTAGTAGAAAGGTCTTAGGACTGTCAAATTAAAGTGAAAACAGTTTAGTGTCTGCAAACTATCAACAGAGCAAAACAGAGAAAATAGTTGATTCTCAACAAACTATCAGTCGATATTCAACTAAGCATTAGTAGAGAGGTCTTAGGACTGTCAAATTAAAGTGAAAACAGTTTAGTGTCTGTAGACACTCTACAAACTAGTAACAGTACAAAATAGAGACAAGTTTTGCTCAACTGATGAGTAACACTGGATGACCCCAAAGTAAAGTTAAAAAATACGTATATAGGCAGCATATCTGAACAGGAAAGAACATTTATTTAAAGTAAATTTAACTTTTTTCAGTAGTTACACAACATGTAGGTACACAGCAAGTACCATCAATACCTCTAAAAAATACAATAAAACTAATGCATGTATTTATTTAGGTGTCACTTAGGCAATTGTTTAACGACAGATCGTCCAAAAATTGACATTCAAAAAGCTCAGTAAAGTGTACCATAACACCCAGTACCACTAGTTATGATACTGAGCAAACATATGTAATATATAACATCAGTTCTCATGAAACGCTTTGTTATGGTAAGAAAAAGATATATAATTTTGTTATGGACCAGAATATCTGAAGCTCCTAGTAGCTCGGGAGAAAATGGATTAACAGCAATGGTGAAACAAGACACACTGATTCAGCAGTTAGGTTTGACAAGTAAATGTAAAATACTTATTTTCTACTCTCTCTCTTCCTTGAAGTGTATGTCATTGTTGATTCTCAGTAAAACATAAAAAAAACACAACAGAGCCATTTTTTTCATTATGGACTCAAGATAAAACAACTTAATTATCACTCTCCTGTGACCAACCACTAGTTTAACCTGGTCCTGCCACTGTTATTTGAATGAGCACATTTGAATAATTTTTCGCTCTCTTTAGATCCAGTTGTTGGGTTACTAGCCACTCCAGGCCTGCTGTACTCCTCTTCAATTGAAGCAGTCGGGCTGAAGAATCCAGGAATCTTGTCCTATCACCCAGTTGATGAACATAGAAAGAAATGATCTGAGAATTACCACAAAATAGTTCAAATGCATTTTGATTTCCTTTATCTAAATCATTATAGCATTGTGGTTCCACATTAAAACACATAATGCTTTCTATTGCTTTAATAAAATATATTTGGTACCCTAATCAAATAAAATTCTCACTGAACCTTGTACAGATTGAAATTATTTTTTAATTAAAGAAACATGTAATCTCTATGACCATTCTACACAACACCACGTATGCATAGACTCAGTTTTTGCTCACTTTAGACTGAAATAGCAATGTGCACTTTGAATGTGGAACATGCAAACATTTATTCAAATACAGTTTAGTGTCTATAAACACACTTTATTTAGACAGATACTTGTGAAGCTAGGCAGCGCTAGGCTCATGCTAACGTTGCTAATATAGCTAGCGCGCTAGGCGCGGCGCTAATGCTAACGTGGCTATGCTAGCGGGAGGCCGCGTCGCTAATATATATGACATTATTCTTACATACACAAAACGATATCTCACAAATACCTCAGTTAACTCACCAATTATTCCCTTTGGCTAATGGCAGCATACTTGTGACCACCACGGGTCTTCAGTGTGAGATGGATGGGTTGGTCAAGCTGGCTTTTAGCACATAGCTTTACTGTCCAGGCACACATCCATTTTTTAGCTGCCCAGGTCAGTAAAACGAGCCCTCTCTGTCTCGAAAAAGCCCTAACCACGCTGGGGCAGTTCAAGTGCTTGAAAAAGGTGGGTAATCGTAATGTCGATAATATTCGAAAATCCAGACTCCAAACATATTATCACCTTCCCAAAGTTGTATCTATGTTTTTTTATATAATTGTTAATATCAGCAATGGCTGTATAAACCTCTCAAGATTAGAAGACCTAAATAGGCCTACATAGAGTGGTGTGCAATACAATGCGAACGTATAGTGGTTACTGATAAATAACAACTATAACCTGTAGGACATTATTGATAATATTGTGAGCAGAAATTATATGAAACAAATATATATTGATCTATTAATGTGTATTTTAAACTTTGGGAAGGTGAAAATATGTTTGGAGAGACTTTATTTAGGAAACATATTTCATTTCTAACTGTATCGACATTACGATTTCCCACTTTTTTCAAGCACTTGAACTCCCCCAGCTTGGTTGGTAAGGGCTGTTTAAGCGAGAGGTCTCGTTCTTTACTGGCAGCCAAGAGAAGGTTGTGTGTCTGGTCAGTAAAAGCAGCAGCTATATGCTAAAGACCGCTTGACCAACCAATCCATCTCACACTGAAGACCCGTGGTGGTCACAAGTATGCGGCCATTAGCCAAAGGGAATAATTGGTGAGTTAACTGAGGTATTTGTGAGATATCGTTTTGTGTATGTAAGAATAATGTCATATATATTAGCGACGCGGCCTCCCGCTAGCATAGCCACGTTAGCATTAGCGCCGCGCCTAGCGCGCTAGCTATATTAGCAACGTTAGCATGAGCCTAGCGCTGCCTAGCTTCACAAGTATCTGTCTAAATAAAGTGTGTTTATAGACACTAAACTGTATTTGAATAAATGTTTGCATGTTCCACATTCAAAGTGCACATTGCTATTTCAGTCTAAAGTGAGCAAAAACTGAGTCTATGCATACGTGGTGTTGTGTAGAATGGTCATAGAGATTACATGTTTCTTTAATTAAAAAATAATTTCAATCTGTACAAGGTTCAGTGAGAATTTTATTTGATTAGGGTACCAAATATATTTTATTAAAGCAATAGAAAGCATTATGTGTTTTAATGTGGAACCACAATGCTATAATGATTTAGATAAAGGAAATCAAAATGCATTTGAACTATTTTGTGGTAATTCTCAGATCATTTCTTTCTATGTTCATCAACTGGGTGATAGGACAAGATTCCTGGATTCTTCAGCCCGACTGCTTCAATTGAAGAGGAGTACAGCAGGCCTGGAGTGGCTAGTAACCCAACAACTGGATCTAAAGAGAGCGAAAAATTATTCAAATGTGCTCATTCAAATAACAGTGGCAGGACCAGGTTAAACTAGTGGTTGGTCACAGGAGAGTGATAATTAAGTTGTTTTATCTTGAGTCCATAATGAAAAAAATGGCACTGTTGTGTTTTTTTTATGTTTTACTGAGAATCAACAATGACATACACTTCAAGGAAGAGAGAGAGTAGAAAATAAGTATTTTACATTTACTTGTCAAACCTAACTGCTGAATCAGTGTGTCTTGTTTCACCATTGCTGTTAATCCATTTTCTCCCGAGCTACTAGGAGCTTCAGATATTCTGGTCCATAACAAAATTATATATCTTTTTCTTACCATAACAAAGCGTTTCATGAGAACTGATGTTATATATTACATATGTTTGCTCAGTATCATAACTAGTGGTACTGGGTGTTATGGTACACTTTACTGAGCTTTTTGAATGTCAATTTTTGGACGATCTGTCGTTAAACAATTGCCTAAGTGACACCTAAATAAATACATGCATTAGTTTTATTGTATTTTTTAGAGGTATTGATGGTACTTGCTGTGTACCTACATGTTGTGTAACTACTGAAAAAAGTTAAATTTACTTTAAATAAATGTTCTTTCCTGTTCAGATATGCTGCCTATATATTTTTTAACTTTACTTTGGGGTCATCCAGTGTTACTCATCAGTTGAGCAAAACTTGTCTCTATTTTGTACTGTTACTAGTTTGTAGAGTGTCTACAGACACTAAACTGTTTTCACTTTAATTTGACAGTCCTAAGACCTCTCTACTAATGCTTAGTTGAATATCGACTGATAGTTTGTTGAGAATCAACTATTTTCTCTGTTTTGCTCTGTTGATAGTTTGCAGACACTAAACTGTTTTCACTTTAATTTGACAGTCCTAAGACCTTTCTACTAATGCTTAGTTAAACATCGACTGATAGTTTGTTGAGAATCAACTGATAGTCAACCATTTTCTCTGTTTTCCTCTGTTAATAGTGTGTAGACACTAAACTGTTTTCACTTTAATTTGACAGTCCCAATACCTGTCTACTTATGCTAAGTTGAATATTGACTGATAGTTTGTCGACAGTCATATGACAATCAACAGGTAGTCACCTACACAGGGTGCCTATTGATTGATAAAACATTCTCATCTTTATTTTACAATGAACATATATGATCAACAGAGGGTTGAATGTTCATTCATTAGATGTGTTCCTTGTGAGTGGTGGGAAAGTTGATCCATATGAAACGTAAGTTGAGAATTGGTTAATAACAGCAGTTGATAGTCAACTTACTAGAAGTTGACACTCAACTGATAGTTGAATATTTGTAAAGAACATGTAATAAAAAGTACAATGTCTGTTGCAGACTGTTTTTGTAAAAATAAATTAACAAAATAAAATTATTGTATAGTTAACTAACACTTAGTTGAATGCATGTTACATATTTGTTGACAAGCTTTGTTGAGTATCAACTAACTCACTGTTTAATATCAACTAACCATCTACTAATAATGCAACTAATAGTTAACTGACAGTTAGTTGAATGCATGTTACGTGTACAAAACAACATCTACTAAAAATGCAACTTATAGTTAACTGACAGTTGAATGCATTCTAAATATGTATCAACTTAATCACTATTGAATATCAACTAAACATCTACTAATAGTGCAACCTATAGTTAACAGACAGTTAGTTGAATCCTTGTTTTTTATCTGTTGAACAAGCTCTGTTGAATGTCAACTAATCATCTACTAATAGTGCAACTTATGGTTAACTTACAGTTAGTTGAATTCATGTTACGTATCTGTTGAGATATGTAAACTCATTCACTGTTGACATGCAACTGCGTATCAACTGATGGCTTGTTGAGTGTCAACTGTGGACTGTCGAACTAAAGTGTTACCAAGTCCTGCACCGAGGCCTCTTATAAGAATCACCATTAATCAAACAGGCAGCTTGCGTTTTATTTTTTTAAAGAGCAGGCAAGTGGCATAAATAACTTAAACATCCGGGAAAACAAGGTGGTTAAAAGACATTGCTGAATAAGAAGTGAAACTGGAAATCACCATTAAAGTCACCTTGAGTGCGGCTCATTGACATAACAGTGACACATGCAATGTAACCACAACGAGGGTGATTAATATCGTTAAAAAAAGAAGGAATTAGCTGCTGTTTACTCTGACAAAGTGCTCATCCGTAGAAGCTCCTGATTTTGCAAGCGTCACATTTTCATATTTTATTTTGAAAGTATGATGGGGTACATAATAACAACAGCTTGTCTTTTTGGGAAACAGTTTGCTGCTCCCCCAGCTCATGAGATGGGGCCAACTAATGTGAGGGGCTGGTGCATACCAGGGTGTTCATTTTACATTTCATATCAGGCAGACACACACACACACACACACACACACACACACACACACACACACACACACACACACACACACACACACACACACACACAACAGAAAAAAGATTTCTCCTGTTCCATTAAGTCAAGAAGAATTTGCCGTCTCATTATTTGCTGGCAGCAGCCCTGTTCAATGTGACTGTCGTGAGTGACTGCGAACAGGTTCAGGCGCCATCTCATTAAAAGGCATAAAGTTCCAACCATCCACATTGGACATGGTGACACAGATAAAAGCTGTTTTTTTCGACAGGGTCCAATAGGAATAGAAATGGCCTACATTTGATATATGTAGCTCTATGTGAGCAATTGCGTGGGAATGTGAATATGTGGTGAGTCTGTAAGGTGGTAACGACATCATTGCACTGTCCCCCGTTTAGCTCAGTAAAGTGGGCACTGAATTTTGAGAACTGAAAAATGCAGAAAAAAAGAAAGTTGCTCATTGTTAACATCTGTGAAGAATCAATGGTTGTAACCAATCACGAGGTAAGATCCGACACACTCACCGCTGCTTCACACAGTACTTATCGCAGACGGACAAAAGAATCCTTTGATTTGGAAAGTCTTACTCTCATGCCATTAAAATCAAGCCAACACTGACGCGCTTTCAATGGCGCTCATTGAAAGTTGTAGTATCGATCAGCATGGAAGGGGCCTTGTGGGGGTGTCACAACACACTGCAGACCCCTTTAGTTAAATTGATCATAGAAATGCTTAAATAATAAAGTGGCATGCCATTCTGACTTCTCTATTGATTTCCCCATTAAGTGGCTGATTGATACAAGCTTTGAATGTCAGGAGTCTCATTGATTGCCACTGAGGTCCACGCATCCTGCCAATCGCAAAGTCGTGTCACTTTTCCTGTGGCTCTTCCACCTGGATGGACTAAATTAAAGGGTCAACAGATGCAAAGATGTTTTGAATCTAGGCTGCGTCCCCAGTAAAGTGATTACACACACTCTGCAATGTTTGGTTAACTGCATTTGGGAACGATGCCACTCCAACTTTCAATCTCTGTCACAAAAAAATAGCACATTTGGAGCCCAAAAACAACAACTCTGAAACGCAAGGCTTAATGGGCAATAAAATACGCTTGCCATGGGACTGTGTTGTCAGAATATGGAGAGCCTTCCCAACTGCAGAATTTCTTCCTCAAGCCTCCGGAATAAATTGAAGTTGATAAATATTGTCAGGCCAGCAGTACAATGTCATGACATGCTCTGGACATGCATGCCGAGATGAGCATGACAGTAAGTATGGTTGCAGAACCCAGTCAAGTTTGAAAAGTCATGTGGGGTTAAAGACCCTGAAAGCCTGGTTTGAAATACTAAAAATCAAGGTATGATATCAGAGTTGGGTGTCTCAAATAGCTTTTACAAAAATCTGATAAAAGTATATTTTCGTAAATATTAGAAAAACTAGTTAAAAAACAGCTTGCTTACTGTCTAGACCGTTTGACAGGACTCTGTGGGTGTGGCCTAATGAAATGGTCTCCATGGCAATGGTCATTGCTTTATGAGAATGTTCGGGCTGAGAACGGCAGTGATTGATTCAAAATATTTACTGTGTCATAAGAACCAGAGTATAGCCCGCCTCATGTAAACTGAATTTCTGCAAATGTTATACAATTTAAATGACAATATCTTTATGCTTACTATTATGCAACTAACTCTCAAAATTATATAGTCGGAAGGATTAACTGGGTTTGGGTTTACAGGGGCTTTAACAACACCCTGGATAATGAGAATGATCCAAAGTGTGACCATACGGAGAATGGGACTCAGGTGTAATAATAATAATACATTTTATTTTGCCTATCAAAGCACTCAAGGTCACCTTGCACCTTACCATTCAGAGTTACTGCCTTGTAAAGTGTAATAGTCGTAAAGTATTTTCAAATTAGGGCTGACATTATTTGCAATTACTTTCATTATAGAAACATCTGACGTAGAATTGCATATCAAATACACTGTATGAAAACACAGCTTAAGTCTGGAGAGAGCACAATCAGGGCAAGCACCAGTGTGTAACACAGGTCTAACACATAAACACTGACAATCAAACTAACGCAATCTAGGGCTGCAACTCTTGATTATTTTCCTCTTCAATCAGTTGCTCAGTTGGTTATCAACAATACTTAATCAGTACTGAACACCATTGTTTTCATTTTACAATATAATTTTTTCTTGATGGATTTTAAATGTATATTTTTTCAAGCATTGAGATAGAACTAGGTTTCAGCTACTGCCAACTAGGCTACTGCCTTAATGTAATTGTTGTGCATGTAACACATAAAGAACTTGAATATGTTCAGCTAAGTTTCATCAAAATACACCAACGTAATTCAAACTGTATCAATTATTCGAAAAATAATGATGGATAATGATATATAACTTATATAGGAGTCCATCCATCTGTTATTTGTTTACAGGCGCCTGTAAGTGAACATGAAATAACTGAATACAAAAAAGGCAAAAAATGAAACTTTTCTGCCGTACTTTGTTACAAAACACAAAGCAAACTGTTCACAGTCACTTAAGCTGCTGCAGCTTCTCTTGAGACTTTTATCCAAACTACTTTGTCAGGAGAAAAGAGAAAAGATTATTTGGAACAAGCAAAATGAATGGTGCATTCATCTTCCAAGGAGACACTTCTTCAAAAAAAAATGGGCCACAAGCAACTTTGGGTAAAACAAAGTACCTTTGAGTGAAGTAACTTTTTCATCGCAAAACTTACTGTTGACTTTCTTTATTATTCAAAATAAATTGCGCTATTTGCCTGAAGGGCTTAGACATGCGCACACTGCTAGGATCCTGTTTTAAGCCTTCCCTAAGGGAAAAGGCAGCCGGGGGAGCTCAATAGAAAACTCCTGAGAGAATGTGTTTGCATTGTTTGCAGCGGAGCTCGGAGGCAAACATGGGGAGATAAGCCCCTGACACGCTTTCCTCTGGAGCATGATGCTAGCAAACTTTTTACTGCAGTATCTTCAATCACATCCCATCTTGTTAGGTATGTTTAGAAAGTCTCTCTCTGCTCATGGTGCACCGAGGAACACCAACATCTTCAAAAGCCTTGGCAGCAGGTATGTGCAGGTTAAGAAAGCAAGCGCTCCCCCACTTCCTCCCACCTCCAGTACTGAGATCATTTAAATGACTTGCCGGCAACCTTTTTATAGGCTCGGCTTGGTAGAACATAACAGAGGTTAATAAAGTAGAGGTCAAATCTTTATCACACCTGCACAGCACTGTTTCTCATGATTTTCCTACGCTCTCAGTCATACAAGCATTTTTCTTATTAATGATCTCCCCTATAGGGCAAGTAAGAATAAATTAACTGAGCATAGTTAAAAGGCCTGGGTTCAGGTAGGCGCGTTTCCTGATCGTCCAATTATTCCGGCTGCCATGCCATGCCTGTATTTATTTCATGCTAATAGCCTGCATCTTACCGGAGGCTGAGGGGGAAAAAATAGTGTAACACGCACATTACACAGAAAAAATGCCAAACACTGGCCAATCAGGGGTGTGTAAGGCGACAGAGCGAGACAACACAAATTGGGGACTTGAGTTGAGTCATTTTATACGGAGGAGGGAATTTGCGTGACACTGGCAGGAGGGAGTTTGTATGTAAGAGGGGAAAAGAATGGATGGAGGGAAAACAGCTGTGTGTGGTTGTGTGTGTGTGTGTGTGTGTGGGGGGGGGCAACAGGGCTTGTGGTTGTCTGCAACAACAGTGCATAAACACATTGGTGCCTCGCAGAAACACATTATGTAATAAATGCTGACGATAATAACAGCTACTGCATGCAAACATGCAAAAGAGACTCCTAATAGGAATCGGTGGGCATAGAGTGTTAGGCTAATGGAGTCACTCTTCCTTTGTGAACAGTGAATCAAAGGAGGCTTAAGCAAAAATACAAACGTATTGTTACTTACAAAAACAGAATTTCACAGTTATTCTCACAGAGTATAAGGCACGCACCTGCATATCACAGAAACAACAACACAGGTAATTTCCTAATGTTTCACCATCTATCTGTTTTCTGCACAGGAATGTAGTTACCTATTACACAAACTGTCCTTGTTCATGGTTATTCAATGGCCACGCCCCTCCACCCCTATTACCAACAAAATGTAGGCTGTGTTCCAATACCCATACTATCTACTATTTAGTATGGTTAAAAAAAGATTTAGGATGTCCCGATTCTTGTGTCCAGATTTAGTATGGTATATAATATCCGGATGTCGGATGGGGCGACTGTGGCTCAGGTGGTTAAGTGGTTTGGCCAACGATCCAAGGCTTGGCGGTTCGATCCCCGCCTGGCCACCTGTGTCCAGGTTGTTGTGTCACCGTGCCTTGAGTGAATGTTTATGATTGCTGTGTGTTTGAGGTGGTGGTCGGAGGGGCCGATGGCGCGGAATGGCAGCCTCGCTTCCGTCAGTCTGCCCCAGGGCAGCTGTGGCTACTCTCGTAGTTTACCACCACTGGTATGACTGTGTGTGAACGAATGGAACCTGGAACCCTGTAAAGCGCTTTGAGTGCCTTGAAAAGCGCTATATAAATTCAATCCATTATTATTATTACTACATTACATTTTAGTACTAGCTACATTTTAGTGTTGAAAACAGCATCCTATTTGGGCGATTCTGACCCACAATCCAGTTAGCACTACATCCACATGTGATAAGCCACACACCCAAATTCCCCTGAATCTAATTGGCAGTAAGATTCAAACCAGCAGTTAGATCCCGGGCCAATCAGAGCAGACCGGGATTTCTGAAGGGCTTAAAGAGACAGGCTCTAAAGCGGAGCATTTCAGACAGAGGCAGAAAAGAAGATATGTGACTTTTAAGTATATGCTATAACAGCATAGGCCTATTGAAATATAGCCACACTACTGAAAATGTCAAATAACTAAGGATAATTAAACTCACCATATACGTATGAACGTTATCACATGAACAAAGTTTTGATCAGAAAAATCTTTACGCAGATATAAATGATAAGGTCCAGTGAAAGCTAAAAAAACAACAACATTGGCCTTGAGTTAAGATTATTTTGTCAAACCACTGTTTCCAGACGTCAATACAGAGCTTCATCTCTCAAATGAAACTGATGTTCACAGCAATGAGCTGCCCTCCTGCTTTAATTAAAGTCCGCTCAGAATCATTAATGCTGACATCATTAATATGTGGAATGATAACATGACATCATAGGACCACAGTAATAATCTGGTAACGGTCGATAAATGATGACATTAAACAATCCTGTCCTAGCTGACATTGTGCAATCAATCCAATTACACAGGAACCAATTAATTTACCCCCTGCATGTTGATGTGATGTGTGAAGTGACAGTGCGCAAAGCAAAAAAAAAAACAGAACCAACCCTCAATTTATATCCCAATGTACAGTTCCCAAAGACATGTAAAGCTATTTTTCCACAATAAAAGCTCTAATAAATCAATACATAAATAAAATATGTGCACATATTTTTGTGAAGTATCAATATGTTGCCTTCAGTGGTTTTTGCTTAATATGGGCTCATTGGGTTTAAATCTAGTTTAGAAGTTACTGTAAATGAACATTTGGACATGTTAACACGTTGTTAAACCATGTTGATTGAATATCACAGTGCAGCCTCAGTAGACATTATCTTACCACCATTTAAAAAGTGCATGTTAATATAATTTTTACACTTTCATCACTTGAATGCAAACCTCGTAATTAGCTTATTAGAATAAACTGACAACTATCCAGAATGTGTGCTTGCTCCATTTGGGTTTGTCTTTGGTAAAAAGAATGCTGTGATTTGTCCTGTCTTCACTGCAGTTTGACAAAAGGTCACTGTGGGAATGCTGTTTCCACGCTTCCCATAACAGATTTCAAATGGAATGGATTTCAAATGGATGTGCTTATAGAGTATAGAGCCTATTTCCTTGGTGAGGCTTCCTCCAGGAAGCCCCTGCTGCTCTGAGCAGCACACTCCTTAATGATTAAAGACTTGATCAATTCCTGGGTTATACCAGGACGGAGGATGGAGGGGTGCAATAAACAACGGATGGCAGCCTATTAATGCAAATGAGAGCTGCTCACTTTGCACTCCCTTGCCTGTAATGCACACATACAGAATTTGAGTGAATCAAGGAGTGAGGCTATAATTATATTGTGTTATCTTATCTCATCTGCTTCTTCTAAAACATGTTGGATCTAATGTTTCAAAGTGTTTTTGGAATGGTCTACAGTTTTACAGTCTTCTCTTTTGTGAAGTGTTTGGTATAAAGGGTTTCTGAGTCAATCACCGCATTACATGACTTGCAGATCCCTCTTTAACCACTGAGCTAAAATATCTGCACAGCACAGCATTCTCCCTTGCACAGAATATCCTTCCCTGCTTAACCAATGACATATTCAGGTTTTGTAACAATTGTATGCGCTTGTGTCATGATTCCTCGCCATCTCAGCCACTACAGTATGTTCTCAACCAACAAAGAATGTTCCGAAATCTGGATGAGCCGTTTATTTACCAATCAAGGTAGCATATCTAGGTTTCTCAAGAACTGGAAAAGGCCTTATTAAGGCTTTTGAAACCAGGGATAAGATGTTTACATAGACAACACATGACAGGAATAATAAAAAATATTCAATTAGGGCTGGGCGGTATGGTCCAAATCTTCTATCGTGGTAAAAGTAATTTAATATGAAGGGAACACTCACAGTATAGTATTTTTCCTTTAAATTCAATGAATTAATGGATTCAAAAAAACACAATGTACTTTATTCACATTTGTTTATTTTAGTCTTTTACTTGGAACTTGAATTTCCATACAAAAGAGAAACTGGTGCGTAATACCACACCAGTCTTTCTTTTGTAAGTAAGAGCAATATAGAAATCACAGCATCAACCAAATGTGTAGCCTAAATTTAAATTGAAGAGTATATCAAAATATTGAAAGACTTGAATTGGCTTATCTTCGTTTCAAAAGTCTGTGAAAATAAACTATTGTGCAAATGTCTGGTAATAATTTCACTCCAGCTTCAACACAAATAATATTTTAAAGTTTGACATGTTTTAAAGTTAACTGGTGCATAACAGCAGCCTTGCTGGCTGTCTCCACCAATAGCAGCGCAGGGTTGAAGCCCTGAATAGATGCTAGAGATATCAGTGTTGCCAGCTAGCTCACAAGAGCTAACCCCCCCTTTAGTAAACTGCTTAATACATTGCTCTTTCAGCTCCCAGCTGGGCCGGCCTCTGCATTGCATGTCGTCTGATGGGGTTTGGTTGCATTCATCTGGGCCAGCCTCCCTCATCAAAGTGATTGAGCAGTTACACTGATTGTGCCGATGCTCAGAAGAAGAAGGAGGAAATGACCCTCAGGAATTGAGTGCTAAAGCTCTCCTGGAGATAACGGCTTAATTTGTGCCTAATCAAAATAAAGCCTGTTGATCTTAAATCACTAACCTTTCCTTCAGCACTGGGTGGCTCGGGGAATTTAGAAAAGTTACCGTTGAGGAAAATCCAATGTACAGAACACATATAGGCTTGTTATAATGAGGCAAAGAGGTCTCTTATCCCCCGCTCAGAAAGGGGATAATGATACATGTCTCTAGCTATGCTGCATTGATGGATCCCAACTGGGAATAATGAAAGAGTTTGAAAATTAAATCAACTTGCATTTCGTCTCTCAGCGCTGCTATGAGCATCAATAATGAAACAGGAGTCTGGAGAGTCCGCTGGATCATAGTCACTGATCCAAATGCATGGATTCAAGTGCTACACACACACACACACACACACACACACACACACACACACACACACACACTTTCCCATTAGACCATGCTTCCTTCATGTGCTGACATTTCTTTAACCGCTCATTTCAACATAAAAACATTGCCGGAGCCCAAGCAGCACGCATCTTTAGACACACACCAGAATCAACATCAAAAATTAATCACAGCAGAGCTCAAACTAAAATTAGGGAATAACGTGAATTACTGTGGGCCGGCTGAGTTGTGTGTGTGTGTGTGTGTGTGTGTGTGTGTGTGTGTGTGTGTGTGTGTGTGTGTGTGTGTGTGTGTGTGTGTGTGTGTGTGTGTGAGTGTGAGTGATTGTACATGCATTGCTTTGCGAGGACCAATCCAGGCGTTTAATCATCGAAGTGAGGACATTTTTGGAAAGTGAGGACATTTTGTCTGGTCCTCACTTCTCTAAAAGGGCCATTTGAGGGTTGAGACTAGTTTTTGAGGTTCATGATGTAATTAGGTTTAGGTTAATGTTAGTGTGAGTGTTGGGGTTAGGCATTCAGTCCTGATGGTTAAGGTTAGGGCAAGGGGCTATGCAATGCAATTTGTCAATGGTGGTCATCACAAAGATAAAAGTACAAGTGTGTGTGTGTGTGTGTGGGGGGGGGGGGGGTGAAGGGGGGCAACATAGGGAGAAGTAAGAGAGAGACTCACTGTGGGAGGATACTATAAGGTAGAGACGGGGGTCTGCAGCGCGTATGGCCGTGGTGTATCGATCCTCTATACCGGGCACCTGCGCCTTTTTCTCGGGCATGAGGCGAACCCTGAGCCGGCCCCCGTCCGCGCCCAGCCACCACTCCAGAATGGTTGTTAGATCCATTTCCAGGGTGAGCGCCGGGGCCTCCTCGTACACAGACAGCCCCCCGCATCCCGTGTTGACTATGTCCTCACCTATTTCCACCACAACTTGGTTCGACTTCCTGCTGGCTTTCGTCAAGCCCAATTTCAGAACTTTGGACAGCGGCCGCGTGTAGAAGAAGGGGAGCTGTCCGTCAGCACTGGACGCGTTCCCAGAGTCTGTGGCGGCAGTAGACTTCAGCTCGACGAAAGTAGCGATGGTTTTCTGCAACGGTATGCAGTCCATTTTCAAGTTTGCGCGCACCGTGTAACACCCGCTGTGTGTCTGGCAGTCGCCGTTCAGGGGTCTCTTGATGAACTCCGCCAGGTAATAGCGCAGCAGAGAAGGGACCGCAAAGTCCACGGCCAGGGTTTTCCTCTTGAGCCTTGAGTTGATGGTTTGGTTCAGGTCTCTCTTGCCCCCGCTTTCCCCGCTGATGTTGCTGCTGGAGCCGGCGGTGGGTAGATCCATCCCCGCGGTGCTCCTTATCGGCGAGGCGCACTGCAGCCCGGCGAAACATGCCGCAGAAGAAACAAGCAAAAACAATATCCTGGCGTCCATGGTTTAAACAGTTTTCACTCATTTGTTTAGGAGAAGCGAAACCCCCTTTAATCCCACCATTCACCGCCTCCTCTCCCAGCTCGTCTCACACACCAGCGCACAGAGAGCACACACTAGAGTGCGAATCGATTATCCTGCGGGTCCTGCGCCTCTTCGCCGGTGGGCACCCGTGGCAAGACGAGGGGAAACTGTTTTCTTTTTTACATTTGTTTGTCAGCGACTGTTGCTGTCCTTCCATCTTCAAATGGAAAAAGTGCCTTCATCTCTCCTTCTCTGTCCCCCGCACAAACACACACACACACAGACACACACCTTTCGAATAATGGCTTTTATCTTCAGTGCGAACCCATGCAGGGACTGTGATTGATATGCCGGTCGGGTCCGCTCCGGTGCCTTTCAAAGACTCCCCCTGTCTCTTGGATCAGTTGTGACGGCGGTACAAGTGGTCTCTCTGTCAGTAGTGGGGTGCAGCGTGGCTCTCTCTCTCTCTCTCTCTTTTTCTCTCTCTCTCTTTTTCTCTCTCTCTCTCTCTCTTTCTTTCTCTCTCTCTCTCTCTCTCTCTCTCTCTCTCTCTCTCTCTCTCTCTCTCTCTCCTCGCAACTAAATCATGGTTTCACAGCGAGTTTGGAGGAGCACAGCATTCGATAAAGTTGAATGGGGGAAAAGCATTCACATCCTACACCCATGGCTAATTGAAAACCCGGCGGCAGCCTTCTTCTCGGGGTAATTGTCTGCGGAGGATTCTCATTGGGTGATAAATGGCAACTCCCGCCTCTGTCTGTCTGACACACCAGCTCATGCGGTAGAGTCATTCACACATGTATTTGAAGACGTCAATATGAGCAGTTTTTGTTTCTCTCAGTACGGCTCCCTTGTGACAAAGCCCTCAGCCTGTGTGCGCACAGGAGCCTCTGCCGTTATTGAACGCGTGTGAAGCGCCCACAGCGCAGCCGTGATGCTACCTGTATATTTATTAAAATGAGAACATGTTCCGTCGGTTTGGCAGCACACAACTCCCCAACAGTTTTGTCTCGTGAGTTTTCAATGAATCACCGAGCCTTCGCGTGTCCGGAAATTGGATAAGATTAGTCGCTGCTCTCTCCCGGTTGTGTGCAAATCAAACAGTTTCAGAGGGAGGCAATTTTGTTTGGAACCCATTTGGCTTTTGTTTTATCCTCTGTGAAGAGGTCAATATGCCCTTAAAACATCGGGGAGCTCTCCCACAATCTTGCCAGATCATTTGCCACGCAGACTACCTGCTTAATTGGAAAAAACATGGGGTAATAGTTTAGCGGTAGGAGGGGGGCACATGCCAGGGAAATGCTCATCCTCTACTCACCCCCCCTCACCCAAACTACAGTAAAGTCAATTCTCTCTCTCTTTCTCTCTCTCTCCAGAAGTTGTTCGGATGAGACAGTCGCTAGATGGCGTCAGCACATGCTTGTGATATAATACACGCACGCACGCGCGCGCGCACACACACACACACACACACACACACACACACACACACACACACACACTTCAGTTTCACTGAAGAATCCATTAAGGCTCTAATTGCTCTGGATTTTTTCTGAACACAGGTTGTGTTCCGAATGCATACTTTCTACTATATAGCATGTAGAAAAAAGATGTAGGATGTCCCGATTCTTGTGGCCAGATTTAGGATGGTTAGAAGTACCCGGATGTCCTACTTCATGCGGCCAAGATTGTTAGTGTTGAAAACTGCATCCTATTTGAGCGATTCTGACCCACAATCCAGTGCGCACGTGAAGTGACGTCACATCGACGAAGCCTCCATATGAAAACAAACGGGGATGCGACGGATATAAAAGCAAGAGGCAAGATCAAGGCGCAATGTTATGATGAAATAAGAGAGTAAAGTATGTCCCAATAGTATGCCTACTGCATCCTAACTAGATTCTTTTTATCGTCGGATGTAGTATGTAGAATAGAAAAAAGAAAGAGTATGCGATTCGGAACGCAACCACAGTCTCATTACAGCCTTATCTATGGAGGATAAGGGTCGTATGTGAAAAGCTTTACAATTGTTGAAGAATCACAGAATCCATAGATGAAAGTCAGAACTCAGAGATCAAAGATCGATTTTGGGATTTATTTTTAAAATGCAGAGTGTTCAGACAGCAAATTCGGAGATAAGGCCATACCATTTTCTGTTTACCAGAGTCACTCACTAGAAATGCCTTGTATTACTGGATGGTACGCAGTGACTTCATCATCTATTATTTTGAAGTTTGGTTCAGCTGATCCCCATCTGAAAACAGGTTCCCCTCACAAAGTGTAGAATAGTATGGTGGGGTCCACATATTCTGAATGTTTATTGTTTTGTAGTGGAGAAGAGTAACAAAGGTTTCAGCTTATGCAGTTCATGTGTACACGCTCATCGCTCAGTGATTGTCACACTCAGTGGCGGACTCAGGGGGGGGGGCTCAATGGTTGAAAAAACGCGCTAAAGTGCCCTCAAGAGTGGTGAAAACGAGAGGAAATGCCTTATTGACTCCTCATACAATACATTATGATGATGTGCCCTCTAGAACAAGAAAATTCGATGACGTGCCTTAATGAGTGCCCTTATAGACCCTTCTGCCCGTCTGGTGCCCTTCTAGTGCCCTACAAGTACCCTGATAGTGCCCTTCTGCCCGTCTGGTCCTTCTAGTGCCATGATAGTGCCCTGATAGTGTCCTTCTGCCCGTCTGGTCCTTCTAGTGCCCTTCTAGTGCCCTTCTGCCCGTCTGGTGCCCCCATGGTTGAAAAAGTGTTGCTAAAGCGCCCTCTATGGTGGTGAAAATGAGAGAAAGTGCGTTATTGGCTGCCCTTCACACGTGAACAAAAATTATTGAGTGCCCTAGGTTGCGCCTCCATACAATAGGCCTAAATGATGATGATGATGTGCCCTCTGGAGTAAGAATATGGCAAACCAAAAAGAGAAGTTGTGGTACTCTAATGAGGTGCAGACGTTCCTCTCTTTGGTAGCTGACTAACGGGAATGCGAAAGAGGCTTTGCTTTCATGTGGCGTCGCTATGACAAACAGCTACATCGAGTGGTATTTAAATCTCTACTGGATCACAAAGCAAAAAGCGGATTAAGAGTATGTCCGTACCCAGAGTGGAAAAGCGCAATTAGATGCCAAGTTAGAAAAACTTAATATTTTCAGTTTGCATAATCTGTTTAAAATTTATATAAATGTTTTGAGTGTCAAGAGCCGGTCCTCACTCAAGTGTAGGTTATGTCATGCAAGAGAGACGATAATAGTCAGCCATCACCTCAACATGAAGGAAAGCTTTGTGGTGGCAGATATTGAATGTTGGAATGCTTATTAATGTAATAGGAAACATTGTATTTATCTTGTATTACTCCTGTATGTCTAAGGTTAGATTCCTCAAGTGTTTATTGAAGAGTATTCAGACTGTGCCTCCCCAGCCCTCCCCCCTCCCTTGGATACCCCCCTGCAACAGTAAACAGTCTGTCACTGAGCCCTCCCCCTCCCCCTCACCTGACTGTCAATTGAAACACACAACACTATTCTTGATGCTGATCTGACTTGTATTTAAGATGTGACTTGCCATCTGATCGGGGCCATTCTGCTCAGAAAGTCATCGCGGGGCTTCCTGGGTCGGATGGACCTCCATGTTCTACTGGATAGAACATGACGCTTCTGTTGTTTGATTGAATACTCCTTGCTTGATTATTAAATACACTTTGTTTGATTATTACAGTCTTAAGATCTCACTTTTCTCACTACAGCTTCCTTCAATATTTCCGTAGCTGTCTGTCAGCGGTCAAAGACTGTATGGTAGCGGCACATTGATTTTTCTCCAGTCTAATTTACTTAAATGTTAGTAAAGATGAAAGCAGCAAGGCATCCTCCCTTCTTATGCTAAAATGTGAAAGTGCAATGATGTGAACAACTAATTTTAGTGTTTATAAAGTCGCTAGAATTAAGGGAAAAAATGTTTTTCCGTATAAGTTTTTCTCATGTGGTCAAAAACAAGGAGTAGGTTTTGATCAGTATCTAGCTGAGTTGCACACACTGAGTAAGACGTGTGAATTTGGAAATTTGAAAGACTCGCTAGTTAGAGACAAAATCGTCTGTGGCATACCCGATAATGGACTAAGAGAAAGACTGTTGCGGGAGCAAAACTTGACATTGGACAAAACTATTAACATGTGCAGAGCAGCAGAAACCACACGTGCTCAAGCCAAAGAGCTGCGCAAGGATAAGACAGCAGTACATGCGATAAAAACAGGAGAACAGTACTCTAAGCATCCAAATAAATACAAGTCGCAAAGAGAGGCTAAAACAGACTTTAAATGTGGTAAATGTGGAGGGAGCCATAAACCAATGTCGTGTCCAGCATATGGCAAAGAGTGTCATAACTGCGGGAAGAAGAACCACTTCTCAAAGTACTGCAAAGCGGACACCTTCAAGAAAAAGAAGGTACATGCAGTTGAAGAGGAAATTAAGGAGTTATTTGTGGATGCAGTGCATATGAAGGAGACTAAAGATGAAGAAGAATGGATAGTGCCACTGACTGTGAACAGGACTATCATTCCATTCAAACTGGACACGGGAGCTTCAGTCAACCTCATATCTGTGAACGAGTATGAGAAACTCACTGTGAAAAGCAAAATATTCCCTGTGAAAACAAAAGTGAGTGGATACACTGGAGAAAAAGTGCCGGTCAAAGGAGGCTGCATCGCAACATTCGAACACAGCGGTAAGCAAATAAAAGCACTGCTGTTGATTGTTGATATGAGTGTCAAGCCAATATTGGGATTACAAGCATGCCAACGACTAAACCTTGTGAAGAGAGTCTTTGTAGTCTCATCTCAACCTGCTAATGACCATGACTCACTCATGGAGGAATACAGTGACTGTTTTGAGGGACTTGGATGTTTACCCGGGGAATACAAAATACAAGTTGATGAAAATGTGCCTCCAGTAGTTCATCCATGCAGAAAAAAATACCATTCAAGCTGAGAGGAAAACTCACTGACGAGTTAACTAGAATGGAGACACTAGGAGTGATAAAGAAAATTGATGAACCTACATCATGGGTCAGCTCACTGGTCGCTGTGGAAAAGCCCAATGGAAAGCTGAGAACGTGTTTGGATCCAAGGGATCTTAACAAAGCAATCAAACGTGAACACTTTAAGTTGCCGACAAGAGAAGAGATCATGGCACAGTTTGCTGGAGCCAAGTGGTTCAGTAAACTGGACGCGTCGTCAGGGTTCTGGCAAATGAAGCTAGACGAAGAAAGCTCCAAGCTTTGTACTTTCAACACGCCAGAGGGAAGGTACAGGTTCTTACGTCTGCCAAATGGGATCCTGTCAGCACCAGAAGTCTACCACAAGAAAATACACATGATCTTTGAACACATACCAGGAGTTGATACCATGATGGATGACATCATCGTGTGGGCGTCCAGCCGAGAAGAACGCGATGAGCGACTGAGGCAGGTGCTCGACCTGACACGGCAAGTGAACTTAAAACTTAACAAAGAAAAGTGCCTGTTTGGAGTTAAGTCATTGACATTTGTGGGGGATGTAGTCTCTGAGGCAGGGATTAGTCCAGACCCAAGGAAAACGTCAGCCATCGAGAACATGGAATGTCCTGGTAACTTACCTTGCAAAGTTCATACCTCAGCAGTCAACAAAGTCAGCGCCACTCAGGTGTCTACTGGAGGAAAAAAAATGAATGGACATGGTCACATGAACAGGAAGACTGCTTTAAAAACTTGAAGAGAATACTCACCAATGAGCCTGTGCTTATGACCCGGAGAAAAGCACACGGATTACAGCTGACGCGTCACAGTACGGACTAGGGGCAGTTTTGCTACAGCTGCATGACAAAGACTGGCAACCTGTCGCCTGAGAAGGAGCTACTAGCCAGCACCTACGGATGTGAGCGATTCCATCAGTATGTATATGGTCAAGCTTTTGAAGTGGAAACGGACCATAAGCTACTGGTGTCAATCATGTCAAAGCCACTCAATGACTGTCCTATGAGGATACAGCGCATGATGATACGGCTGCAAAAATACGACGTAACTATGAACTACACACCAGGCAAGTACATATTTGCCGCAGACACGCTTTCACGCGCAGTTGACAAAAATGAAAGGACAGATGAAACGGGAACAGCACAAATAAAGGCTTATGTGGACATGATAGTGTCATTTCTACCGGTTTCTGAAGAGAGAAGAGAGCACATCAGAAAAGAGACAGAGAAAGAACACAGCATGAAAACACTAAAAGAGAAATACTGAAAGGATGGCCTGAACAAAAACAAACATGTCCAGCTGCAATACAGGACTACTGGATGAGTCGAACAGAACTCACTGTTGTGGATGGCATCATATACAAAGGAAACAAGTTTGTCATTCCACCAGCAATGTGAAAGGAAATGTTACAAAAGATACATGAAGGACATTTGGGAGAAGAAAAATGCAAGCGGCGGGCAAGAGAAGTTGGCCAAGATTGAACACAGATATCAGCCATACTACGGCTTCTTGTGAAGTATGTCTCACATACAGACCCAAACAGCAGGCAGAGCCGCTGATGCCACACCCAGTGCCCAAATACCCATACTACAAGGTTGGAGTTGACTTGTTCAATTGCAACGGAAAAAATCATATCGTGGTTATAGACTACTACTCTAACTATCCAGAAGTTGCAACATTACAGTCCACAACCAGCAGAGCCGTCATTGCTTTTCTGAAGACTGTTTTTGCGAGACACGGAGTCCCAAATTAACTGTTTTCAGATAATGGACCACAGTTTTCAAGCTGCGAATTTGAAGCATTCGCTAAAAAGTGGGGTTTTAACCACCACACATCAAGCCCAAACTACCCAAGATCAAATGGACTTGCAGAAAGCTCAGTTAAGATCATCAAAGGAATAATGAAGAAAGCACACGATGGAAATGAGGATTTTCACAAAAGTTTATTGATCTACAGGAGTGCGCCACTGCAAAATGGCCTGTCACCAGCCCAGATGTTGATGGGACGTCGCATTTGCACTAATCTGCCTATGCACGACAACCTGCAAAAACCAAAGGGAGCAGTAAAGGTCAGGCAAGCCAAAGACGAGGAGAAGGTGAAGGTGAAGCAGAAGAAAAGGCATGACAGGTGCAAAACGGCTGCCTTACCTGAAGCCAGGGGACAGAGTCCGCCTTCTAGACTACTCGACAGGAATGTGGACACAGCAGGGACTTGTACAACAGGAGGTTGCACCTCGTTCTTACCTCATCCAGACAGATCGTGGATCAGCCCTGAGGAGAAATCGAGTGGACATCCGTCTACAAACCAACAGCTCAGAGACTGTCACAGAGCCACCGGAGGTGATAAACACCACTACGGGCAACAAAGACTGTCCGAGTTCCCTGAACACTACTGACTCTGGTCAAACTGTACCCAGTTCACCAGCTGTGAAAAACAGACCCAGCAGGATGTTTAAACCACCTGAGAGACTGATAGAATCCTGCTGAAGGAGTTATGGACTATGGGGGGAAAAATATGTTTAAAAATAAAAATAAGAGGGGGAAAAGTAAATAAGTGAATGTTTATAGCTGTGGTTATGGCAGTATAATTTGTTTGGTTTTGAATATTTTATACTGAGAAAACAAAGTTTGATGCTTATGTTTAAGCTAAATAATAACGTAAACAAATGTTGTTTATTTGTTATGTGGTAATGCAGTTACTTGTTTTGAATGCATTTGTTTAGAAAGAAAATGCTTAACTTCTAAAGGAAGGGAGATGTGTTGATTGGATCTGATAGGTCACGTGATATGTGACGTGGGGGGGAAGTCTAGGCTGTAGACCCGACACGGGAGTTACCACATGTATTAAGATGGTTTTTGAATAAAGAGTACCAGAACTAAACATGCTGTTGCGCCCGGTTTGTAATAAGGAACAAATATAACAGGCGGTGTTGAACGCAATTATTTCCCTGGCCCCAAATTACATTCAGTTCCCTTACGTAGATCCCCAACAAGCCGACATCAAACGGGGCTTTCACGCCATCGACGGATTCCCAAATATAATAGGAGCCATAGATTGCACCCACGTCGCGATAAAAGCACCATCAACTAACAAATTTAACTATGTTAATCGAAAGGGGTTTCATTCAGTCAACGTGCAAATCGTGTGTGACGCAAATCTGTCCTTGTTAAATGTTGTTGCGCGGTGGCCTGGAGGAACACACGACTCATTCATTATGCAGAACAGCTCTGTTGGTGTGCGTCTCCAAGAAGGCGCTGTGGAAGATGGCTGGCTCATTGGTGAGTATTAGGCTACAACATGTTTAAAATGATATTGCTGGGTTATGTACAGTTGTTTAAAAATATATCATCATTAGGTGATCAAGGTTACCCGCTGAAGCCGTGGCTAATGACCCCCCTAATCAACCCGAGGACGCAGCAGGAACAGGCGTATAACCGGGCCCATGCGCGCACGAGGAGCACCGTTGAGCGCGCAATAGGCCTGCTGAAAGGGCGATGGCTGTGCCTTTCCAGAACGGGGGGGACACTGCAGTATCGGCCTGAAAAGGTGTGCAGGATCATCATGGCTTGTTGTGTGCTACACAATTTAGCCATCAGACAGGGGATCCCTCTGCAGGAACTCCCCAGACCAGACGGCCCTATGCCTGACTCAGCGCCCCTACCACCTCCTAATGGCGCTGGCCTTCAGACGAGACAGAGGATCATACAGACATTTTAGGTAAATCTATCACAGAAACATAAACATTTTCATTTTGTGTTTTGCAGCAGTGGAGTTTAAAAAAATACATTTGTCAACGGTTTGTGGTTTGTTTGCCATTTTATTTGCGCAAGAGGCAATCTGTTTCAGAGACTCATTGATTTCAATTAATACATTGGTCATGTTGGTCAGTTGCTCCTTCAGGTCATTAATCGATTGAGTCGTTTCTTCTTGGTTTTTCAGTACCGCCTCCGTCAGCACTCTTGGTGCAGGACGCACGGAAGGGACAACGGACGGCCCCGGTTCCTCCGACTCTTCCAGAACCAGCACCATGGGACTCACTGTGAAAGAAACAAATTCACATTAATTTCAGAGTTTACTCTAGAAATGTTTTTTTTTCTTCTAAATGTCAACATTTAAATAAAATGTTTGCAAACACAGAATTCCCGTTTGTTTCTTGTACCTTCAATTTGAATGTTAGACGGCCCGGCTTGAGCGTCGGTGTCACCGTCCGCAATTATGCCAGACAGAGATGTGTCGCCGATGATGCAGGCAATTCGGTGGTCCAACGGGGAAAGTTCCGTGGCGGTCTGTCCTCCACCAGTTGCTGATGTCTCACGTCTCTGGGCTGTGACTCTTTTTTTAGCGTTTAGTTTAACATCAAACCATTTCTTTTTTACTTCAGAAACTGTTCTCATTTCTGACCCAACTGAATTTACGGCATCAGTCACATTTTCCCAAACCACAATCTTTTTTTTGTTAGTTATGCATTAAGTGAGCCAAAGAGAATTTTTTGCTTTGAATCAACCTCGTTGACAAGGGTTTACATTTCTGAAGCCGAGAAGTTTCTTTTCTTTGCCCTCTTTGCCATTGTAGCGTGAGTGGTAAAGCACATTCACTTGGTTGATAAAGGGATGCGTTGTGACCGTATATGGTTAATTGGAGGCGTTTCTGAATGCAAATGGTCTGAGCGTGAACGAGCATGGTACTTAAGAACAGGTGGGATTTATCAAGATTGATGACTTACTGATGTGCGTACGATAGGCCAGCGCACGTTTGATAAATACCGTTTTTTTTGTACTTAAGCACATACTAAATTTCATTCGTAAGAATGAATTTAGAACCTTTTCTACGCACTGTTGATAAATGAGGCATGTATATTAATTCACCTGGCAATATTTTGGGGGAAAGGGGCGGTGTGTGTGTGTGCGTACACACTTGTACAGGCATATTTGTGAGGACCACACCTAGCTTTTATCATATTGGCTGGCCCTCACTTCTTCCAAGGCATTTTTTGAGGATTAAAGTAAGGGTTTAAGGTTCAGGTAAGAATTACATTTAGTTCTAATTGTTAAGGTTAGGGTAAGGGGCTAGAAAATGTATTATGTCAATGAGTATACTCACAAAGAAATAAGTACAAGAATGTGTGTGTGCTGGTTTTTGTGAATACGGGGGACATTTTATATTTGTATTAGTTTTCCTATAGGTGTAAGAATTACAATTTCTGGAAGGTCACATTTACCTGACTTTGTGTGTGTTTTGCATATTCAATATCTGAATTTAAACTTTTGTTGTATGGCTCAAAATAAATTCTTGTTATTCATAACATATTTGTGGAGCATATGGAAAGGGGTGTTCCCTTAATGCAAGAAAAAGAAAACCTGTTTGGGAATAAGTGTCCTGCTAAGTGCATATAGACCTGTATATGTGTGTGTTGAAATGAAATCAACATTTGCGCCATGAACTTCCCCTGTTCTTTGACACAGTCTGCCCTTATTAACGCAACCCCATAGATGTACAGTATTAGTGTGTGATTTGAACGCTTTTTCACTAATGGCTATTTAAACTGCCAGCAGTGGCCAAGTCCTGCTGATAGGACATTAGTTTTAGCTCAACACATATACAATTGATTGTCATTCATTTTCAAAAAGCACCACAAAGTGCTCCTTTGTTACAAATGAATCACCTACAACTACAGCTGCCCTGTGTCTTAAGGGGTTAATTGAGATGCGCTGGTGGTAAGTGAATTATAAATATATTTATTATTGATCGATCATTGTCTTGTGCCTGAAACTGTCCTTCACAGAGGCCATTCTTATTCAGCTTTCTCTTTTTTTTGTTTGCTTCCTTCCTTTGTATGCACTCTATTGCCATTATTGGCACACACACACACACACACACACACACACACACACACACACACACACACACACACACACACACACACACACACACACACACACACACACACACACACACACACACAGTAAACTCAAAGTAGATTTTTTTTCTTAAGTAACATATTATTACCATCTTCAGACCCTTGTAATCATCTGACCCTGTCCGGTGTAGTAACAGCAGTATAGAGAGCAGAAAATCAGAGCTAGAAGCCTTTTATCTTTATTCTTCATGCATTCTACCCAATATCAGAACACATTATTCAACACATTATTGTTTTATTCAGTCAGAGAAGGTGAAGAGTCAGAAATGGTGTGGGAAGGAACTGAATAAAGTAAGAATGGAGTGGGAGAGAGGGATGAAGAAACAGGGACACAGACATTCTGAGCTGACTTCAATATCTAATCTGAAATGCTGTTCCCCGCAAGTGTCGACCCAGTGGTACAATGTAACGCTGCCTGCTCTGATATTTTTACATCAAGACCGATGATTCTACAAGGTAATTGCTTGAGCCAGAGTGAGCCTGCATGTGCCACCATTTCAGTTTTTCAGCTTTCATGAGTCTGAATGCAAGTTAGATCATTTAGATGGGGGGAAGCAAATGAACTGTGGAAAAGGCATCCCCATTCCTCCAAAACAAGACAATACGATGAATTATTATTAATAGATTAAACACATTGGTAATGTCAGACTAATTGATCTTTAACCGGCAAAAGCCAGAGCTGCAGCATTACAAGATCGGGTTCCATTCCACAGTAAATTGATTTTGATGAACCATATATATGTATGAGTCAGATGGACAATGTATAGGTCTTCACTTTGTGAACAGCTATTGCTCTATTCTTGGTAATAGACTTACACTTTGAAAGCCATCTACCAGACCCACCGAGGTAAACTTAATTGCTTTCCTGATTGATCACTAATTTATTGTAAGTCTTTATAGAGCAAAACACGCCTTGGTATCTGTTACCCAAACAACGCCACTATAGCTTGGAGCACACTCAACCAGCTACAGTGTCCATTTCATATGAAGCATGTTTGGTATCCAGCTCACAGGTCAGTGCTTGGAGAAAAAGGTCGGTGGGGGGAATGGTAGTGTGATAAATTACAGACAGATAAGTTCTTACAAAGACCCTTCCCCATTCCCCACTACAGCACTGCTTACCATGCTGCGCAGTAAACCTCATAAATCAGAAGCTGAGTCCCTACGACCAGCTACACATTTCAGCCAGGCATCATCGTACTTCATGGCCTGGTCCATCCACCGTCTGTATGTATCTGTATGCCACTACAGAAGCACAGATGGATGGAAATAAAAATCCCAACACGTTCCTCTGCCTTCTCACATTTTTCAGATCTTTTGTCTGTTCCTTTGCTTTGGTGCATGCACAACACGCGTCGGCAATGATTGAGGAAGAAGCTCACGAAGTCCCACGCACTCGAGCCAGGCATTTTCAAACGCCAAAGCGACAGTCCCGCTTTCCTTTAGTCTTCTAACCTCCTGACAGTCTTTTCTCACAGTTCCGTAAATCAAACTCCCCAGACCTAGAAATAAGGCTTTTGAAGAAAATAGAAAACAAAAAAAGGGAGGCGTTTGCACCTGAATACCTTTTCAAGATTTGGAGTTTCGTGTTGACAGCCTTAATATGAAGAATTTGTGTGTGTGTGTGGGGGGGGGGAGGGGGGAGGGATAGTTAGCATGCCCACTAACAATGCTGATTCACCCACAAGTGCTTCCCACATCCCCCAAAAAGCAGAAGTGTGAATGAGTAGAGAAAAACAAACAACTGGCAACATTAATTAAATGAATGGAGCAAATGGACTGCACTGGACCTGGCCCCTCTTCACCCCCGCAGTGTTAACAATTTGACCTGCCAAAATGTTAGATTATGTCTTCCACGATTCCTCCTACGTAATGGGAATTTTAGACAGACAGCTTGTGAAAAGTGGCTACAGTAAGTTAGACTAATGGCACACATTAGTCTTTATAAAAGGTTGAGTGTGTGCCAGCTTGTCCTCAGCAAGGTGCATAAAATTGCCACAAGGTTTTTTAGATTCATGGGAAGTGGAATAATCCATAAAAAGGTTGCAGGAGTACATCTGCTGCAGGGTAGGCAAAAGTTTTGTTTTCAACGTGACTCTTTTGACCTGACAAAGTTCTGACTCCAAGACTTGTGTTGAACCGACCGGGCTGTTTGAGAATTCTCTTTACTTTTTTTGCACAGTATGCTAATGTTTGCCAAACTCCATCTTCTAACACACAGACATCAGACAGACTGCTCCTCTTTCGGCCTCCAACCATAGCGCTGGTCCCCTTGGTTACTTTCCAATATACAGCTTGTAAGATGTAAATACAATGTTTCAAATGTGAATTGCAAAAACAGGGTATCCGCAGGTTTCAGCATGTCAAATTTAAGACTTTTTAAGACCTTTTTAATACCACCTTGAATGAAATTTAAGACCTAAAACACAATACATGTAGGCGATATTTGGGGGTCCAGCTGTATTACAACCCAAGCATAGCTTGTGTGTCACTCAATGAGACACATTCAAGTTTACTTTTTGTCTGTTTATTGAACATAAAGTGATACTCATTTATATCAGAAGCTAGGAAGAAAGTAGCCTCTCTCAGGGTATCTGCACATTTTAAGACTTCTAATGAACACCAATACCTACAAACTACACTACAGTATATGCTCTGTAAAGAGTTTTTTTAAGTTTGAATATCAAATATTCAATGCACTTTAGCTAACAACTGCTGTCTAATTACAGAAAATAAAAAATGTTCAGCAGTCTGAATGTCCCCCCGCATTTACCATCAAATAAATATAAGATCCCTGTAAAGGCAACGTGAAAACCCATCATTACCACCTTTTCAACCTATTATAGAGCTGTATCAATTGATTTACATTTTCTGATAAACCAGTCACAAGAACAGTTTAATCAATAAAACAAATGTGTTAGCTGCAGCATGCAGTATTAGAATGAAATACAAAAATCTGGTAATTTATGGGGAAGAATGTCCTTCAAATTTTAATTAGCCTACTCATTCAATAAACAACCAACTTAGTCCATTAACTTTATTTTTCAGAACTTGTGGCAGAAACTATTTAAAAATTGGTTCCACAGGTGAATGATTTTGCACTTTCAAAATCGGGAAATAGGCTACTGTAAAGTAGGCATAGCCTACTGTATACAGGTTTGCGTCGACTGGGGGATGCCCACGGGACCAGCGGTAATTTGCGAAATGTTTTATTTTCTTCATATTGTTGCAGGCGGCCAGGTTAATAAACTGCGGGTATTAGGGTTGTACCGATTGGTGATGGAAATGTAGGCTACTGTCTGCGATTGACGGGACGATCGGCAATAGTTCTTAACTAGCCGTCAGAGAGCGAGGGCAGAGTGGAGAGAAAGAAAGCGACAGACAGAGAAGCAGAGACTCGCGTCTCACTCTGTGAGCTCACGGCAACGCGACCCGAATGACCGTCTGATGAGCAGCTATTAATTAATAAATATAGATAAATAAACATTTTTACTAAACAAAATAAATCTGTTTGTTTCTGTGTGATTTGTGTTTGGGTCAATAGCCTACCTACATCGCCAGCGGGCGGGTGGTTGCACACCTACGGAGTAGCGGCAGTGTGTGGTCGCGGGGTGAATAAAGCCAGCCATGATATTTGTCGTCCACCCTCCACCTCTGACTGAATGTATAATAGCAGGGCATGTATTTCGCTGGGTCGTTCTCCCCTTTCTTGCTTTGACGCGACCGACTTCAAATTCGGAGGCAGGGGACACACATTCTTCTTCTATGCTACGTTTATATGCGGATCACAGCCACACACGGCCGTACTGCCTCTAGCGTAGTGTCAGACTTTTATATGAGCAGTTAGTTAGAAAGTAGCCTCTCTACATCTCCTTCTCGGAAAGTCACGGAAGAAAAAAAATATATAACATTGAATAGTCCTGCCCCAACAAATTTAAGACCTTTGAGTAATGGATTTAAGACCAGCATATCAAATTTTTTATGAATTTAAGACTTTTTAAGGCCTTAATTTTAGATACATGAATTTAAGACTTTTTAAGACTTTTAAGACTTCCGCGGACACCCTGAAAAAGAAAGAAATAGGCTTTCAAAAGAGGCATTCCACTTTTACAAGTCAAAGTCGATGTACTCGTCAGTGGGAACACTACGAAGCATGTGGGAACAGTTGAACAATGTCACTGGAGAATCTTTTTTGTCAAATGTAATTGCTTAAATGATAGATGTTAATTGACCACATCGTGGGATTTCTTAGCACGAGTTATGTGTATACTTTACACTAATTATTATTATTTATTTCTTTACTGTAGGCAAGGCAAGTTTATTTATATAGCACATTCAGACACAAAGCAATTATAAACGCTTTAAAAGGGGCATACGAAAATAGTGTACTATATGCACACCAAGCTTAATTTAACGCAATTCAATACAACAGTGTTGTTTTGAGGAAGGTGTTTCTATTATATTGCCCAATCTATGTCAATGAGATGTAGGCCAAATCAAAAATACATCTGTTTAATGCAATACAAAAACAGGCTTGAGTTTTTCTCCCTACGCCTTAAAGGGGTATTTCGGAATTTTGGACATAGGACCTAATTTCCAAGTTAGCCTGTGTGTTAATAATCATTCGAGACCGTTTTTTAACAAATTTCATTCAGTCCTAGTTGCAGAGTTTGCAGGTGGTAGGCTAGCCTGCAAATAAAACCACTCCACCGCACACCCGAGGCAAATCAATTATAACGCCAGACTATCAATGTAAATGTCCGTGTTGATAGAATAATGTTAGAAAGAAAAAAAACGTGCATATTTTATGAGCTGCTTTCAGTTTTTATACTCCAAAAAATACTTTTACATCTACAATAACTTTAAGGTACATTAATGCCCTTTCAATGTTCAGCACAACAAGCTGTACAATAATTTTAGATATAATCACCTTACAAAGTTGCCATGGCAAATATGTTCACAGGAAGTTGCCCATTTAAATTATTCAGCAGACATGCACAGGTAGTTTACAGTTTGAAATAAATAAATAAATAATTCAGCTTACATGACTCATGAAGCCATTTCAAACATCTGCTAGAAAGACAAGAGCCCATCTACCAGCAGGTAAACCAGAGGGGCATCTAATGTGCACTATCCAGCTGCATTGTGGGATGTGTAGGATTAATTGTTCTAGGATCTGGACTGAAACAAGGGGTAGAAAATTGGGTTGGCTGAATCAATTTTGACCTTTTCTTTTTTAATTGCTTACAAGTCCCCGAGCGCGATGCTTAATTGCTGGTGGTGTACCATGATACTTCTGTCTAATACTGTTAGGATACTGTTGGCTAGTGCTCACAGAAATCTAATAGAAAAAAATAATCAAATAAATCACAATTCCATGGGAGAATAATCATTTAAACATCAGATTTATTTCAAAATCATAACTTTGGTACAGTTTGCTATACTTCTGCATCATCACAAATTCATTAATCTCCCATGATTGCAAGTTAGCAGACTATTGACTGAACAAATTGGGAAGGATATGGCAGAGCTTTTTCTACATTTCAACTTTATTCATTGCACACACAGCATAGAGCTCAGAGGGAGGGTAAGACTCTGGAATGTGTTTATGTTTGCCTTTATCACTTTATCCTGTTTGGCTGCTCTCCTCATAATGAATTCATTGCCTCCATTCATTACACTCCTTTGGGGACTTTATAAAAAAATGTTTACAAGCTGACCACTTCCAAAGAAATCCAATTCTTCCTGGAAAATGAATTGTCTACAGGCACGGGCCAACCGAAATAATGAAAGACATCACACACACACACACACACACACACACACACACACACACACAGAAAATACTTTGGGTGCTTATCATCAGTCGTGGGATTAGACCTCCAACAGGTTTTTATGTGCTTAAAGCTTTCTAAATGCAGCTTTCTTCCCGTCAAGGCTAATCCCTCCATCTATAAAAGCGTTTTTTTTTAAAGGTCTGCCGTACAGTCCCTGTTATTATAGATCATTCATCACCAACCTAGAAACACATCTGAGGCAAATGGAAATGTTCCCCTGAGATCATCCTCACAGCTATCTGTACCAGAGGACCAAGTGTTTTTCCTTTACTGTGTGCTTTAATGAATCTGCAGGTAAAAAAGACTGATTCAGTACATCAGCATTAGCCTGTCAATGCATTAATCATCTCGACCAATCAAGGGGCAGCTCTGCCTAGACCCCTTTGGATTCTGACTGATCATTCCAGTCACAGTGTATGGATCGGACGGATGGGCCAAAGAAGTCACCGTTAGAGCTTTCCTCGATTAGTTAACCATCGACCTGCTGGATGCCTAATGGGGCCCTTTGGCAGCTGTGGCTTCAGCGCTGTACACAAACTGATGAATTCCCACTCTGGATATGAAGACGTGGGGCAATTGAGATCGCCAGTTCACTCCCCTTCACAGATCAAAAGGATGGGAGAGGAGAGGAGAGGAGAGGAGAGGAGAGGAGAGGAGAGGAGAGGAGAGGAGAGGAGAGGGTGCGAGCCGTCAGGGCCGCAGGGTGATTTTTCACCGGGGGCCTTGTCAATAAGACTTGGGCACAGTGCCGCAGGACGTCAGGGTTTGAAAATGATGTATGGGATGAATGGAGTGTGATCCAGGGGCACAGCCAGGCATTTGACTCTCTGACATACATCACAGTGTGTGGCGGATGAATACAGTAAGGAAGTGAGGTGGTGAGCACCATAGACACAATCTGTGTACATCTGTTATGCCAGCTATTTTGCTCACTGTTCAACCTCTAAACTAGCCTGGTCCAACCAGACCATCGTACTTCATTTAATTTGTACAGAAGGTCTGGAAGTGCTGTAAATGGCAAACGTTCACTCACTTGGAGGCGGATGTCTGTCGAAGTTTAAAACTATTGGATCTGCCCAGTGCCACTCTGGATTAGCCAACCAATCGCATCACGTTTGGTCGTCACATGTGTCATGAGCCGGCTTCTGACGGTGCGTTCCAGTTGTAATGGGAACTCGTAAATTTCCGACTTCACTACATATTGTAGTCTATGAATCTACCGGTACCTGGCAACAGTAACTTGTTAGAGCCTAACGTTTAGTTATTTGGACGAGAAAGGTTTTAGGCGTCCATACTTTCGCAAGCAGATGCACTGGAACACAGACAGGTCGGAACTCGGAACTACCAAGTCGGAAATCTCCTTCTTCCGAGTATAAAGGAACGCAGCATTCAACTGAAACTGGAGCGCGACTTCGACGTCATCGTTCTCAGCCACTCGCTCTGTTCGCTGATTGGACGATTGTAGATTCTCCGGAGAACTGGGAAAATGCACTGTACACCCAGACTGACTACTGAAGGGAAAATTAAATTTGGCCGGAAGTAGGCGGGCGGGAGGAGCCAGGCTACCTCTAAACTACATACAGGACATTTTTTAAATATTATTTGTTCTCTTACTCATTGGGAAGTTTTTCCAGCAATTATCAAACATACATTTATATCCTGATTTCACAACACAACATGACATCGTATTCTAAATCCATACTGAGTGGGTTCCCCATTTGCAGCTATAACAGCTTCCATTCTTCTGGGAAGGCTTTCTATAAGATTGGAATTTTGCAGTCAAGTTCTTCCACACCAGTCTCATCCAACCATGCCTTTGTGGACCTTTTCTTGCATTGGGGCACACACAGCCATGTTGGAACCTAAAAACCTACATATGGTGTCATTTGAACCTGCCTACAAACATTTCAGTGTACTATAAGAGAATGAGTGCTCCAAACCACATCATATGTTGTAAAGCAAGGCTCCATAGAAACAGTTGCAGACAGGCACAGCTGCAGGAACCCTGATTGAAAGCTATGTCAATATGCTCTTACCCTGAAGCCTGGGCCAGGGATTGTTCCGACAGCGAAAACCTTTTGCCTGGGCATTTGCCTGAAGCTGACCACCTGGCTGGCATTTGGCATTACCTACTGTATTACTGGGATAATAAAGTCATTATTCATACGGTCGCACATGACGCACAAGTCCTCCTTGTATTTCCTGTGGACAAATTGTGACATTGGTTAACATAATAATAATAATAATAATAATGGATTGGATTTATATAGCGCTTTATTTCTAAGTGACTCAAAGCGCTTACAGGGTTCCGGGTTCCAGGTTCCATTCATTCACACACAGTCATACCGGTGGTGGTAAACTACCATAGTAGCCACAGCTGCCCTGGGGCAGACTGACAGAAGCGAGGCTGCCATTCAGCGCCATCGGCCCCTCCGACCACCACCTCAAACATACAGCAGTCATACACATTCACACGAGGCAAGGTGGGTGAAGTGTCTTGCCCAGGGACACAACGACCATGACACAAGTGGCCGGGCTGGGATCGAACCGCCAACCCTAGGATCATTGGCCAACCAGCTTAACCACCTGAGCCACGGTCGCCCCAAACATACTGCAAAATCTCTTGAGGAAGCAGGTCTGGGTGGATGGAAGGGTCAATAGTGTGTGACTGTGTTAACGTCCCACTGTTCAGTGTACATTTCTATCAACCATGACCATGATCTGCTAACTTATTTCCTTATCTGTATACTGATGCCGAAAATTAAGTTATTGATGTTGATATGAATTTAAAAAAGTTATTTATCTTGAACAATCAAGATATTGTAAAATATTTTAAAAATCACAGTAAACAAGGTAAAGCACAAACATAAATCAATCAGATTCCATCAAAGAACAGAAAAAGGATGCGTTTGAAAAAGAGCAGGCAGAAGCATAGTGCTTATACAGTCCTGCACCTACTTTACAAAATCATAAGTATTATCTTAGGTTGTGTTCACACCTAATAGTTTGATTCATTGCTGCACACCAGTTGAGAGCACATACATTGTTTAGTTTTTTAGATGTTTCGGTTCGCGTTCACAAAGGCAAAACTCCAAACGGACTATATTGTTAACAAAAATCACGTGCTCGGAAATCACGTGCTCGGAAATGCTGTCAGACAGTTTGGCGAGTAAACATTTTGATCGAAACATTATGCAAAAGACGGACGAAATGACTGAGTTAAAACCAACCCAAATGAACCGTACCAAGGGCTTAAACGCTCCATCTATTTTGAATCAATCAGCTTTTGTCATGGTATTATTATAAATACAAATTAACTTCATATTGACTTAACCACAGTGCTGTGCTGGAGAACAGATCTAATCAGTGAGTCAATGTCAACATCCGTCAATGTTTTTCTCATGTTAATTTGTATGTGCTGTCACATAATAAAAATAAAAAAAATAATTCTGACACACATTTAAAACTTTTCTGCCTTTACCCCATGTGTTCTGGCACCATGCTGTCTGGTCGTCATTTTATTTGAATGAATAATATCCAACCACAAAAGGACCAAATGTTCAAAAACGATATACAGTATATATGCTCTTCCAACAAACCAATGAGCAGGTTTTTTGCTGCTGTCAGACCTGTAAGATACATTGTAGTGGTGATTAAAGCTGATAATGTATTTTTGCTGAGGTCAGAGTCAGCACTATAGGACATTAAACCTCTGCACTCAAACAACTGGGCAGAAGCCGTACTAACCATGATAGGTCAAGGCTTTCAAGGAATATTGTGTAGTATTGATCCATTCATTCATTAATTTTCCACCATATAGTCTTGTGTGCAGGGACAGGGGAGCTGATGTCTATTCCAGGCTGTGGTCGCCAGTCTTACAGGGTTATCACTTGTATAAGAACATCCATTCACACCTATCAAAAGCCTTGTACACTAACATATTTAATGTACTCTGTTGTGATTACATGTGTAATATACAGTGTACATCACTTTAAATCCTGCACACATTACTTGTCATACTGCAAAACAGGTTAAAGCCACTACGAGTAACATGGCACGTTGGCGTCTCCTTTGGACAAAAGCGGTAGTATTTTTACGACGCCCACTGTCACAAAGCTGTTTTGTAGCTCGTGCCAGGCGCGTGAGTGTGAACTGAGAAGGGAGCAATATAGTGCATGTCCGTGTGTTGAAAGTGTGAGGACTCTTTTCGGCTCCGTGAGAGTGGTTTTGACACTGCATGAACTAATGCCAGTCACTGCCACACGCACCTGATTGCAATGAGTTGATACAGCAGTGTCACCTAACTACTCTCTCCCACGGAGCTGAAAGATTACGTGTCCGACTCCTCACAGAAAGCGAATGAACGATAGACGGCAGTTAGTATGGATCACGATGAGGTAATGTGTTTGTGTTGTTGTAAATAATGACTATTTCAGATAATGGTTATCTGATGATGGTGAAGCAAAGCAAACTTTGTGTTAGTACCAACCGCTCATTCATTTAGGAGTAAACACTGCAGTCTAGTTTCGCTCTCGTGAAATTGTATACACGTTGCTTGGAAACGCCCTCGTCCCCCCCCATCCCCCGTAGCATATATCACTCTCCCTTTTAGCTTTTCTTCATTGCATTTTCTTTGATGGTTCAGCCCGCCCCGTTATCAGTCATTATGACGACAAATAACTGTATCAAACAAGGCTCCCGCTCCCCTTCCCTCACCTGGAGGGATAGGCTTCTCAATTCACGTTGCTGCGCCACACTGAAATCTGCGACCAATACGGATATGTGACCATAGAGCTTGCACAAGCGAACCGAAAATCGGACTGGGTGTGCGACCAGACCAAATGCAGTAATAAAAACTATTTAAAAACGTCTTTCTTTGCACTGATGGTCTCGTTTGCTGTTAAAGGTAATTTATGATTATCAGAGGAAACATGAGGCTGTTTAAAAGATATTTAAATGTTGCTCATAGCCGCTTTAATGTTGGTTATATGGCACACAACATTGCATTCCATAAGCTGCACTTTGTTAAAGGGGACATATTATGAAAAACAAAACATTGCAGGTGTTTGGGCACACTTTTAGGTTATTGGGGTCTCTACCAGCACACACAAGCTTCAAAAAAACAAATGTGTCAGTTTCTTCAGGGATGCTTTTTTAGAAAAAAGGGGGATTTGAAGGTTTCTTCCAAAAAACACCGACTGATGACGAAACCGGTCGGTTTTCATTACCATAAATACTCCCACGGGAAAGCTTACCAGAAACTCGGTAGTTGATTGGCAAATCAAGACGCCCCGTTGGTAACCACACACAGCTGAGCCTCCACTCGCTCATGCAACAACAGAGGAGAAGCAAGCTGCAGTGTTAGCTCATCCTCAAGCTACCATCACACCCCAGCCTCGAAGCAGACCGGGGCTGAATGGATTTTTTGTTTGGCTATGCCCAGCAAAGGTTGGCAATCTAGTGTGATCTGCTGTTATACTGGAGTGTGGAGGAGATTGTGCCTGGAAGACAGAGAGACACCATCTCTCCTCTGTAAAATGTAAGTAGTCCTATTAAAAAACAAATCTGTCCGTTTATGAGTTCAATGTGTGTAATGTGCTTTAATTTATCCCTCCTATAATAACCAACGCCGACTGAAACGAGAGAATGTCTCTGGGTTAAGTAGTTAGCGTTAGCGCCCGTTAGCTTTTATGCTAACGGTTAGATCTGTGAGTCTGTCCGTGACAGCCCCTGTGTGAAAACAGACGGTGAAACTGTATGGTGTGTTGGAAACTGAAGAGTATTTGTTTGTTGTTGACAGTGTGTAGTTATGCAAGCAGTCGTGGTACATGCAGCAGTAGGCCTATTACATCTCCAGTGTCATATAATAGACAGGAATAGCCTACTGTAAGTTGCCTCTGCTGCTGTTTGTTTCCTGTCCATTATATATCAAAAAGCACACAGTATCACTCAGAACTCGTTTCTTCTTGAGCAAGGGCTATACTGAACTTATTAGTGGCCCATCTTATTTAATAATGGAAGAAAAAATATATTTTCATTAGTTTGTAGCTTTGCCATAACTACAGATGTATCATGTATGTAGGCTACACATGATGTAACATTGAATGTGCCATGTTTTAGAGCTATCTGGGTGACCTGACGGAGCGTTGACCCACAAGGACCGTCACACTATCTGTTCCATCAGAGGACTGTTCACTGGGTGGAACAGGTGGTCTTCTTCAGGGCCCACCAGCAACAACTGGACAGTTACATACAATATGGCTTTGCTTCTGTTTGAATTATGTACACTTTATATTTCCATTTCACTGGCTATGAATAAACTGCTTTATTTTTAAGTATGGTTTTGGTCATTTTAAAATGTAATGATACTGTTTCAAAGAAAAAATCTTCAGAGAGATAAAGGGTTGAATTAAAAAACGTATAAGTCAATGCATGTAGATCGGTCTGAAAACTAGTCCAACATCCTGACTATGAAAATGTGAGTTTCAAGTAATCCTTTACTACACGAAGCAAACAGTGACAGTAAGCAACACAATACATGTTTTAACAGTAAAACTTTATTATAAATGAGTGATCACAATACAAATGATACATTACCTACTAGATATTGAAAGGGTGTCAGATAATTTGCAGCTCTGACTGTAATTGTTTCTATATATTTTTTTTTTTACAAAAGATAATGTCTTTCCAGTGGATCTTGACATGATACATTCCTTTCCTGCCACGTTACTGTACATTTACAGCATGGCTTCACAACCAAAGCTTTTTCACTCCACTGGGTTGTAGATCATTCCCCAGTTTAACCTGTAGAGACATACATAAAACGTTGTATGTTACAAGTTTAGAGAGTTTATTCATAAATACTTAGCTCATATTCTGTTACTGACTGTGACATATTTAAACTGTATTTACCTGAGGATAATGTCAGGGAAACCAGAAATCTTGATGCAATTTTCACAGTTTTCAGCTCAGACTCCTGCCTGACCAGGTTCAGTTGTAAAGCTTTTGGTTTAGAAGTGATAAGTGTGCTGATATTTGCTGTAGAAATGAAGGTAAACATGGTAACATCGATCTCCATGCTGCATTGGCCAAAAGTAAACAAAACTGACAGCTGGGCGTGTGCCATGCCCATATAGGTAGGTATAGAGTAAATGAGCAGGGCGGTGCATGCACGCCCATGTAGATAGGAGGGGGGTAGATGTCAAAACCAAATTTTTTAGGGAGAGGCCAAAAAAGGCCTGAAAAGGCAATGAAGAAATGGGCATTGGTAGAAAACTAATGGGCTTTTTGTACAATAGACCATTAAAACCTTTTCTAGTAGACCTCGGAAATACACATTTAAACCCGAGTTTTTGCATAATATGTCCCCTTTAAGTATTTGTGTTGGAGCTGCTCAGAGCCAAGTTAGATCTAGAAAATTCTTGGTAGCAGCCAGGAACGAAGCCTTTATTCACCCAAGACTGTTTCTTTTGCTGTATATACACCAGCTGATAATAGATAAATAATGATTACATACAGCGCCTTTTCATGAAACCCAAGGATCCTTAAACACTATATACAGCAAACATAAGCAGGAGAGGAAAAGAGGCACTTCATCTTCCCTGCTGTCTGAGTCAAAACAAAAGTGTGCGATACGATAGCCACTCCACTTCTAATTCGCTTTCCTGTTATATGATCTCTAGACAGTGAAGTGAGAGGAATGAAATGCAACAGAGGTCCAAGGCCAGACTCAAGGACATTGTGCTTACATGGGATACATCTATCTATGCTGGACACAATGCTCCCCTCCCCCCCACCGCCACTCCATCCACCCTCACGCCAAAGCACTCGCACATCCTGAGAAGAATTGCCTCATAAATCCGCCACAACGCATCCCAACAACAAAAGGGCACAAATACCAGGGCAGGAGTATGATAAAAAAATATTAATTATATACAAAATATTTACTTAGAAACTTTGGAAAAAATCTGCTCATAAAAATCAAGCCTTCCTATTGTTTGATTACAAATAGAAAGAATATTGAGTGAATCTAATATAATGTTATCGGGTAGATTCTAATTGAAAAAACACTTTAGAGTTTGCAGTTTTTATTATTCAGTGTTTCAGGAATGGCCCTTTTCCCACAATGCCTTGCGTTGGACTGAATGTTTGGCGGGTGTGCGGTTTCACAGACACCACAGACAACATACAATAGGACAAAAAATAAATAAACTGTTAAAATCCCCCAGTGCTTATCAAGAGACTAAAATGTTTATATTGTTGTTATGTTAAAGGCTTTTTCTGTTATATTTGATTTGGTTTTAATTAATTCCTTTATCTGCTCCATTTGGATCTACTCATATTGGATGAGTTACTCTTAAGCATCTTTTGCTATTTATATTTACCCAACATCAAGCATAGTTATAATTAATGATATGACATGTAACCTGTTGCCTCAATTTTACTGAGCAGATATTTTGTTCTAACCTTGTTTATAGTGTTAGCTCCAGCTCGGCAATGCTGCTGGGTTGCTTGTGTGCTTTACCAAAAGAAGCACCATATAGCATGGGGTTACTAATAGCCCTCGTCTCCCTTCCAATTCCTTTTTCACCCTCCTTCCTGTCCTCTCCTCCCCTTTGCCATCAGGTCAACCTAATGAAGCTTCCCAGTCTGGAGATAAAGTCTTTTCAATGTGTCCTGTGCTCTCCCTGGTTAGCTCCTGTGAAACACAAACAGTCACACATTGGGTATCGGGGAAACTACCCACAGTAACTCTCTCCCCCTGCTGTCTCCACTCCTTTTGTGCATTTGGAAGTCGCCCTACAGAAGTAAATCACTAGGGGGGCCCCGGCGTGAGCTTTAAATGAGCCGATTAATCCCCGTGCTAATAATCACTCTATTAAGAATGGTGGAGCAATGATTACAGCTTGCTGAGGGCACTTGGCACCATGCTTTGTCTTTCTTTTCTTTTTTTACCACGCTGGGCTCTAGATAAAGCACCCATGGGAGGCATGTGGTAAAATATACGTTGAAGGAGTGACTACCGGTACTCGATGAGAAATCTAAGGAGGGTATACCTTTGAAGAAGCAATATGAAAAACCACAAAGAGAAAAACTGCATGACGGCCTTTTTTAAAGATAAAAAGTAAGTATGGAGCATGGGCATCATTTCCACTGAGCGGTGCGGTTTGGTTCGACAACGTTTGGCACACATTTATTTGCGATTCAACTGTCAAAAGGGTACCAAAATAAGCGAGCCGAGCTGCACCTATTTTTGTCACCCTTTCTATGCGCTACCAAGCCGTCCCAAAGGGTGGAGCTACACACTGCAGTCTGTTGATTGGTTGACAGAATAATCTCTGTGTGATAGATAAAAAAAACATGTGTAGTCACCTAGGGAAAAGTGAGTCTTGTGTATTGAGATTTTTTTTAGCGTGCAGCTCTTAGTTTATTGTGTGGTGTCTTTCCTGTGTCCTGCTGCAGCGATCTCATAATAATCACGTAGCTGCCGCAGCCGTTCAACTGCTCTGACCCATAGAATGTATAGACTCTGACCGTCCAATATAAACACAGCCTACTAAGTAAGGGTCGGCAGTGGAAACGCAAGCAGGATGTAGGGTTACCCTGCCCTGCCTAACCGAACCGTGCTGCTCAGAGGAAACATTTGCTCCTTGTATTTCTTGGTTGTGGGAAAAATGTTTCACCCAGAGGGAGTTGATTCATCTTTGTTTGCAGTTCTATACCTCTCACTAATATTGATTTGCCTGAAGGGTGTTTGTTTCATAATCCTGTTTACTTGTGTTCTACTCTCAGCACTTCATCTTTATCCCACTAACTTGTGTCAATGTTGTATTTGTTCTGTCTTGTTCAGACTGTCCCCGCCACTGTCGTGCTCACTTTGTCCGGGGAAAATCAGCTCAATTATACAGTCAGGTTTTATTTCCTTTAATAAAATGCTGCTAAAGCAGGTCAGAAGGCTCCCTGTGAAATTGCATTCATAGCTGCTCCCTCCATCATTAAATCTGCTGCTTTTTTGGAGGGGTTCTACTTCTAAAAGCTGCCTGACACAACCATGTTCATGTGAAGAGAACTGAAAGGGGTCAAAGACTCCCATTAGAGGCGCTTACATAATTTGGTTATGTCATTGTTTAATTATATTTTACATGCTACTTTGAAAAGTCGACACCAGAGCATTTGGCAGACACCTTGCCATAGCGCTCGTGATAAATAACAAAAATGGAAAATTGCCACCGTGAGTATAGCGCTTGGGCCATACACTGCTGCGTTGCCGTGTTGTTCACTTAGTAACGGGTCTTGAATGAATCATTGAAAGTAGAAGTGGAACAGACTGGGTTGTGGCATTTGCATTGCCTCTCAACGTATGTTGCAGAACATTGGGGCTTTACATCTCTAATAGTGACTAAGAGCCTGTCCTTGGATGCAAATACAATTACAGTGAATTTTTAATGGCTTGCCAATAAATATATCCACCTCTCCCTTAAAGACACGCTGGGCCGATAATCGGGCGTCAGAATCGGGGTAAGAATCTGTTTGGTGTGTCCGGTGACGTCGGACGTCATAGATGTCGTCGGCCTTCTTTTCACCCGATTCAACATGTTCAATGGGCGTTGGCCAATCTTTCAGCCTCAGCAATCTGATTGGTTGAAGGTGTGGTGGCAGATATTGCATGTCAGAATGCTTATTAATGCAATAGGAAACATTGTATTTATTGTATTACTCCTGTATGTCTAAGGTTAGATTCCTCAAGTGTTTATTGAAGAGTACTCAGACTGTGCCTCCCCAGCCCTCCCCCCTCCCTTGGATACCCCCCTGCAACAGTAAACAGTCTGTCACTGAGCCATCCCCCACCCCCTCTCCCTCACCTGACTGCCAATTGAAACACACAACACTCTTGTTGATGCTGATCTGACTTGTATTTAAAGGCCAGGACACACCGGCCCGATAATCGCCGTCGTAGAGTCGGGAGGGGGCGGGGACACAAATCTGTTTGGTGTGTGCCGTGAAATCGGTCGTCGTAGATGTCGTCAGGCTCCTTTTCAGTTGGAGCAATTTGATTTGTGGAGGGCTAGCGAATCAGTGAAGCCCGGAAGTGAGGCGGGTAGCACAAACAGCTAACAAAAGTTAGCCATCGTTTTAATGTGTTTGTTTGTTTCGTTCGGCGAGTACTCACATGCATCGACCCTTGTTGACTGCTCGACACCATGCTCGACACTCTCTGCTAAAAATGGTGCTCTTTGTGGTCCATAAATATAAATACGTATTTCTATCTATGTTTATGGTCTAGAGAGCCGTCCCATCATTTCCGGCTTCCGTATTTTTTCGGGCCACAATACAGATTAGCGCCGCCTGCTGTTATGGAGACATTACGTCCCGCGCAAGCGCAGAGCATACGGAAAGTCAGCAGTCGGTTTGGTGTGTTCTTTGCACTTTTTTGGCCGCGACGGGAAGACTGGAGCTCCCTGAATCGGCAGTCTCCATTTTCGGGTAGTCGGAGTGGTGTGTCCTGGCCTTAAGATGTGACTTGCCATCTGATTGGGGCCATTCTTCTCGATGAAGTCACCGCGGGGCTTCCTGGGTCGGATGGACCTTCATGTTCTACTGGATAGAACATGACGCTTCTGTTGTTTGATTGAATACTCTTTTGCTTGATTATTAAATACTCTTTGCTTGATTAATACAGCCTTATGATCTCACTTTCTCACTACAAAGGCTTGCTCAGCAGAGCAGATATTAGTTTGACTTTTGTCAAACATGATTTAGGAAGCTATAGATAGAATCGGAGAATGTTTGGAATTTCATGACGGTGGGTAGTCGGCCCGGTGTTTCTTCGCCTTTAAGGACTGTCGTTTGTAACAGTTTTTTGTTAGGGCAAATAGGGGGATGGAGGGCACCACAAAGGGTGTGTATCCAACAGTAGATAGGAGTTCATATAGGTCAAGTGCAGCATGTTTAATGGAGCGTCAAGGATCTGACACTGTTCATTGTTTATAGCGTTGGATAATTTACACATGAATATGAGTTAAGTTGTCTCAAGCGGTACTTCTCAGCTTGTTGAATGTCTTTGCTTGTCTCATTGGGGGAGATGACATTGGGGATTGTATTATTATCTCTGCTTGAACTTGAGACTTTAGATCTTCGACAGAAAGCAGTTTCAAACTGGTATCTGAAATAAATAGGTCTGACAAAAGATGCCATTCAGTTGAATAATGAGGATTTGATGGTGTACTGCGTTTTTGGAGATTGCATAGACAGAATATCCTCTGCTGCAATTCATTTTGATCACTCTTTTTTTTAGCCACGCTAGGATAAAGCTTTAGGGAAGGTAATGTTTTTTCGATGGTCAATCAGTTTCCTTCACCACATTGGCCCAGATTTTAAAACATATCAATCCTTACAAAGGTTGAGATTTTTTCAAAGATCCCTGACATCCAATCTTTAAACAAGTGTTCGATTTTCATGACAGAGTCAGACTCCCTCTTTCCTGATAGAATGAATGATTTAATACTGTTAGTCAGAATTTTCATCTAGCACAATGATCAGACCATATCTTAACGGTTGTCATTATGAACACAGCATGCAAAAATTAGCCATAAAAAAGCCATGTGTCGACAGCCGGACTGATTCAAATTGAAGTGTATTTGTTCCATCAGAAACTCATGAGATGGACGGCTGAAGAATACAGTCTCCTAACATGCATTACTTAATCACTTCAGTACTGATACAACAACATAACCCTTCTTTACAGTCCAACTCATGCAATATTTATATAAGTGTTATATCATGGCAAATTTATATTTTGGATTATAATACAGACGTAGAGCCTGATTGACTTAGATCCCAAATAAAGAGTTCTAAATTGCGTGTGCATTCTAACGGATTGCACATTTGGTTGGTGGGCGTTTTGCCGGTGATCAACTATACAGTATATAACTGACAAACAAGGTGCAAACGTGGTAGAGGCAGTACTAGTAAAACAAACACACTTTCTCCGTCTTCTTTTATGTCTCTTCCTCACCAGAATAACTGCAGCCATCTGCGTGCAATGCTGTGCCGTTTAGCGCCTACCCTTCAAATGTATTAAATACAGACGCAGTCACAACGACAGCCATCATTTTCAGGCTATGTAAATCACGATGTGTGTGCTGTCTTGTTCTTTATGCAGACTACTCCAACTGCTACTTAACAGCACTGTTGGATCACATTTGAAAATGCCAATTATACTTTTTCTGGGAGAGAATGTTCCATCCGAAGAAGTCTGGCTCTATAAAAAGTATAGTGGAGAAAATATATAGTTTTAAGTAGTACAACATGGAAAGTCCCAGTACTTGCTTGGCAAAATACTCCCTATATTTTCTAATTTACCATCCAGGTTTAAATTACACTGTGTTCCAAATTATTATGCAAATTGGATTGAAGTGTCATAAACATTTAATGTTTTGTTTTTCAATTAAACTCATGTATGATATTGTGTCTCAGGATGCCTTGGATAATTGAAATCAATCTCATACACCTGTGATAATTAGTTTGCCAGGTGATCCCAATAAAAGGAAATCTACTCAAGAAGGACGTTCCACATTATTAAGCAGGCCACAGGTTTCAAGCAATATGGGAAAGAAAAAGGATCTCTCTGCTGCCGAAAAGCATCAAATAGTGCAATACCTTCGACAAGGTATGAAAACAATAGATATTTGAAACAAACTGAAGCGTGATCATCGTACTGTGAATAGTCTTGTGGCTGATTCAGAGCACTGACGGGTTTGTGCAGATAAAGGCACAATGAGGAAGATTCCTGCCAGACAAATTCATTGGATTAGGAGAGCAGCTGCTAAAATGCCATTACAAAGCAGCATACAGGTATTTGAAGCCGCGCGAACCTCAAGGTGTAGGATCCTCCAGAGGTTTGCAGTTGTGCATAAACCTATTATTCGGCCACCCCTAAACAATGCTCACAAGCAGAAACGGTTGCACTGGGCTCAGAAATACATGAAGACTAATTTTCAAACAGTCTTGTTTACTGATGAGTGCCGTGCAACCCTGGATGGTCGGATGGATGGAGTAGTGGATGGTTGGTGAATGGCCACCATGTCCCAACAAGGCTGCGACGTCAGCAAGGAGGTGGCGGAGTCATGTTGTGGGACGGAATGGGGAGAGAGCTGGTAGGCCCCTTTAGGGTCCCTGACGGTGTGAAAATGACCTCGGCAAAGTATGTTGAGTTTCTGACTGACCACTTTCTTCCGTGGTACAAAAAGAAGAACCGTGCCTTCCGTAGTAAAATCATCTTCATGAATGACAATGCACCATCTCATGCAGCAAAGAATACCTCTGTGTCATTGGCTGCTATGGGCATAAAAGGAGAGAACCTCATGGTATGGCCCCAATCTTCCCCTGACCTCAACCCTATTGAGAACCTTTGGAGCATCCTCGAGCAAAAGATCTATGAGGTTGGGAGGCAGTTCTATCAAAACAGCAGTTATGGCAGGCTATTCTGGCATCCTGCAAAGATATTCAAGCAGAAACTCTCCAAAAACTCACAAGTTCAATGGATGCAAGAATTGTGAAGGTAATATCAAAGAAGGGGTCCTATGTTAACATGTAACTTGGCCTGTTAAGATGTTTTTGATTGAAATAGCTTTTGATTTCACTAAATATGACCTCCACATTCTGCAAATTCAACAAACAACCATTTTTATTTCTTTACAACATATAAAATGTTTTGAACCTATGTTAATTTGGAACGGTGCATTTTGAGTTTTTTATTTTTGAAAAAAATACTGTTCATCATTGGGAGGTTTGTTCAATAAAATGTGAATCATACTCTAACGGTTGATGACTTGAAAATTATACTGACTGTCATTTGCATCGACTATTTAGGAAAATCTGGAAAAAAAATATAATTTGCATAGTAATTTGAAACGCACTGTAGTTAGCCATTCACTTAAAGTAAAAATGCAACACATGCACCTCAGACCCTCCTGTCATAAGTAATGTTTCTGTTAAAATGTTAGCCTTTGTTCTCTCGTACTGAGAATAGTGGAGGAATAACGTGGCTACAAGTGTGCAATTTCTGGAGCAATTACCAGAATCATTGCTAATGGTTTTAACATCTGGGGGAGCAAATGTTTTCAACAAGCATTCAATTTTGTCCCTTCTTCAGCTGTAAGTGGACATCATGGAATGACACCATTAGGCTGTCCTTTTGCATTGCATCATTTTCTTTCTTTCTTTGCCTCCCTATAAAAAAACCCTGAGATATTGTCAACTGTAAAATTGTACATTGGTTGAATTGTGCATGACGCACACAGTATCGGCGTCTTGTTTTCGTATAATGCAGGGAACTTCATCCTATAGTAAAACCTCATCACAAAGGTCTTGCAGCGTATTACAACTGCATGTGTTTCATACAAGGTTATTCTACTATTCATGTGCAGGAGAGCTTCAAAAACATATGGTCATCATGAAAATAAATGCCCTTTGTCTGATGAGATTTAATTTATAAGGAAATAAGGAATGAATACTGAGTGCCTAGGCTTAATGTGACCCTTTCTCCTTCACTTGTCTGTAGCCGCTTTCCAGGGCTTTAGACGTTGTATGGCTGGGACAGAAAGGAAATCCATTAATTTTCTTTAACTGACGCCGATGGAGGTCAACAGCAACAATGGCAGTAATGCACAATGAAGTCGGACGGATACAGTAACTCACTTAACTGTAAAAACTTTTTGTTGTTGTCCCCTCAGGAGCCTACACTTAAGCTTCACCTAGGGGGGTTGCATTACGCCGACCGTGCTCTCACAAGCAAGACTTTACATTGCAGGAGAGAGCAGACCTGCAGAGTTTACTAAGGCTACGGTGCTGACTGTGCATTCCTCCCCGGGATTTAAGGGGTTTTAAACTATAGCGCAGTCACACATCCAAGCGTGATCCCTCCTTAGCCTCTCTAACAGCTCAGCCGGCTCTTATTTCACATCACGTTCCCACCCCACCCTCCCCATGGGGCGACTAAACAAGCCTTCAGCATCACTCCACCCAACACAGGCTTTCTGTGACAGAGAGGCAGACACCAGACAAGACAGCGTTATCCTCCAGGGGTAAAGGAAAACAGAGACACAAGATCTACACCAGCAGCAGCATCCCCTTCAGAAGCAGCCGCTTGCACACCAGTGATAAGAGGGCTTTTCACACACATGGGGCTGACACACACCATGCAATCCATACGTAGGCAATGAAGGCAGGCCTCTTGAGGTTTCAATATGCAGTGGGGGAAAAAGACGACTTGTTCGATCCAATTTATTCAACCTTTTTTAATTGTAGCATGTTGCCTCTCTCTGGTTCAAGATAAGCCGTCAGAAACCATTCATCTGACTGTGTGTTCATTTTTGAAGAACAAAGTGGCAAAGTTGAGTCATCACCAGTGTTGGGAATAACGCTGTTTAAAATAACGGCGTTAGGTAACGCCGTTCTTTTTTCAGTAACGGGGTAATCTAACTAATTACTTTTTCCGTCGTTACAACGCCGTTATCGTTACTGAACGTTAAATGCAGTGCGTTACTATGAATTGATTGAATAAACTGTGTAATCCGAAAGCACCCCTGGCTACATACTACACAAACTGCTAGTGAGGAGACCGAGTGCCGTGTCATCATGAGCCAAATTTTGCTACTGTTATTTTCCTGGGAAGTGCATGTTAAAGAAGGAAATAAACATAGGATAAATCCTTACTCCTCCTTATCGTCTCATGCTTCATAGTCTGACATCATAAGTGGTGTTTTAGCCGACACCCCTGAAGTGAATCCAGTGATAGCAGATCAGCACGGTACATTCAGCAGTTTCCTCTACTACTTTTGTTGAGAACAGAATAGGCTAGGCCTACTTGAAGTGCAGGATAAACCTCTTGCTGTCTATTGATGTGCAATAAATATTGAAGGTTATGTAGCCTACAAGTAGGCCTACCTGTCTGTTCTACTCATTTCAACTGACTTGTGAAAACTACGGAGTCCCTAAAGGGACATGGAGAAAAAAAGATGTTGGTAGAAAAAAAATAAAAAAATACGGAGCCCCTAAAGGGACATGGAGGGAAAAAAAAATTTTGGTCGAAAAAAAATAAAAAAATTGGTCAAAAAAAAAAAAAAAAACTTTGAAGTCGAGATCTCGAGTTTAAAGTCGAGATCTCGAGTTCAAAGTCGAGATCTCGAACCTCACTCACCTCACCAATGGTGGTCCATGCATCAAAGGCATATCAATTAATTTATTTTATGGGAAACCACACAACAGTGTCATGGAGGAGTACTTGGAGCATTCTTTTCTCACACTAACACCAAACTAAATCTAACGTTTATTATGCACATTGGAGAGAAAAGTGACAATGCTTCACTTCATTTTGGCGCAGCATGGACAGAGAGCGGAGGTCTAATTGTCAACACACACACACACACACACACACACACACACACACACACACACACACACACACACACACACACACACACACACACAAACAATATGTAGACGGTATACATTTGACTATATCAAAACGTGAACGTTTCCAAGACACAATGCCGCCTACACATGAGGAGAACTCTGTTTGGCTGTATTGGCTGGTCTGATGAAGGCTATTATGAGTCGCAAAGAGTAATTTGCACCGGATTAGACTATGTCCGCGTTCTCCAGTGACTCCATATGATTGGATCTTGAAGCACTCACAATAGTGCAGGCAAAATATGAAATTCACCTGTGCGCTCTGGCACTACACCAGCTGTGCCCGCCGTGAGCCTCAAACTGCGTCTTAATAGAAAAGATAACTGCAGGTCATATGACAAAACTAGCTTTCGGACTAGGTTAGTAAAGCCTAATTCACCCTTTCAGCCTTTCCCAGGAAGGGATCGTGTGTGAATAAAACACAGAGTCTGGACTGGCGTATTTTTAATATAGCAGAACTTCCTTTGCTGTGCGCTGGGGAGAAACAGACACGCTGGTAACTGTTCTGCTCCAGATCTGCACATTGGACAGCGCCACGCGATCCTGACAGTTTTGCTGCTATTTAGTTAAAATTTGTGATTTTTTGGGTGCAATAGATGAATAACATGTGCCGTCGGGTGTAGCCTCTTAACTCTCTCGACCGTGTGCGAGGCAAAACAAATCAGGCGCTGTTTCTCCCCAGCGCACAGCAGAGGAATTGCTGCTATAATTAGAATTCACCAGTGCAGACTCTCCTCAAACTATTAGTTTAATTTAGTTTTTATAATCAGCGATCGATTGTTTCATTTGTACACAGAGACAAACATGTAGGCATGTAGCGGTGTGGCACTTTTACGCACGAAAGCTTCCCTCAGAACGGAAGAGAAAAAAAATGTGTTTTATTTAATTATTATTATTGTAGTCCAGACTGTGTTTTATTCACACACGATCCCTTCCTGGGAAAGGCTGAAAGTGTGAATGAGGCTTTACTAACTTAGTCCAATCGCTAGTTTTGGTCATATGACCTGCAGCTATCTTTTCTATTAAGACACAGTTTGAGGCTCACGGCGGGCACAGCTGGTGTAGTGCCAGAGCGCACAGGAACAGCGCTTTTTCTCTCTCCAAGTGAGGAAAAATAGAAAGTTCGCATAATTCGGTTGAATTTCATATGGCCTGTGTGTGTGTGTGTGTGTGTGTGTGTGTGTGTGTGTGTGTGTGTGGACAATTAGACCTCCGCTCTCTGTCCATGGTGCGCCAATATGAAGTGAAGCATTGTCACTTTTCTGCCTGAATCTAGTTAGGATGCAGTAGGCATACTATTGGGACATACTTTACTCTCTTATTTCATCATAACATTGTGCCTTGATCTTGCCTCTTGCTTTTATATCCGTAGCATCCCCGTTTGTTTTCATATGGAGGCTCCGTCGATGTTACGTCACTTCACGTGCGCACTGGATTGTGGGTCAGAATCGCCCAAATAGGATGCACTTTTCAACACTAACAATCTTGGCCGCATGAAGTAGGACATCCGGGTACTTCTAACCATCCTAAATCTGGCCACAAGAATCGGGACATCCTAAATCTTTTTTCTACATACTATATAGTAGAAAGTATGCGATTCGGAACGCAACCATAGTCGCGCTTCAACCTGTCTGTATACATAGCTGCTGCATATGCATGTCATGCCTAGAACACCAGCTTCCATTAAACTTGTAATTCATTTGCATGGAGGCTGGATTCATTTAGCCCTCTCTGTAATTCCCCCCAGGCTGATACGCACGATGAATCCCAGGATTCTTCACTCTCACCACTGCTCTGTCTTTGCTTCACAAGTTGTACATTTTTTCACTTCCTACCTCTGAGGTCTATTTACGAGCCGGCGCGTGCGCGCATATCTTTATTAATATCTCCCTGAAGATATGGCTGAAAAATAAAATGAAAACATCATCTCAAACTAGGGGTCCTCCTGTTTCCGGGGAATGTTCTTGTGATACTGTCAGTCCCTTACAGGCTTAGAAAACACTGTGAGAAGCAAGACCCAGAAGCTCCCCAGCTACCACTTAGCTTGTAAATAGTGCATAAAGTATATATACTCAACAAAAATATAAACGCAACACTTTTGTTTTTGCTCCCATTTTTCATGAGATGGACTTAAACATCTAAAATTCATTCCAGATACACAATTGTACCATTTCTCTCAAACATTATTCACAAATCTGTCTAAATGTGTGATAGTGAGCACTTCTGCTTTGCTGAGATACTCCATCCCACCTCACAGGTGTGCCACATCAAGATGCTGATCTGACATCATGATTAGTGCACAGGTGTGCCTTAGACTGTGTAGTTTCTTCTCTTAACTGGGTGCTGGTGGTATGGATGAAAGAAGTTGACAGCTGACGCAGTTGAGGAGGGTCCCAGGTACGATTCTTTATTTAAACAACAAAACTCATACTGCAGTCAAACGAAGCCAATAAAAAGTTAGAATATTTGGAGCCAAATTAAATAGAGGAAGATGCATAGGACTAACTAAGAATGTTCTTGTCAGCTGAAAGCCCTGAAAAACCCTGTCCCTCTGGTGCTGTGTAGCCGTCTTTAACCTAAGAATCTATGTCATCTGATTGGTCATTAGGTCAAGCCTCCTTGCTTATAATTGGTGTATCCTGACTACTACAAAATTATTCTTAAAAAGGACATTTTGCAGAAGGGTCTGCAGTGAGCATCACCTGAAAGGAATGTCCCGTTGGGCGCTGAGGGTCTTCTTCAGAGCTAAGAACAACAATGTTGGACAGTGGCCAGTAAATTATCTACACTCCCCAGGTTTGAGATGAACTCAAACCAGGCTGTGCTAGTTTGAACTCATAAAACAGTCTATTTTAACCTATACAAAGCTAGTATGAAATACAAGAGTTTACGCTAGAGGCCGCACAGCTAAGAACCCACATTCCTATCCGTACTCTCTTCTACAGAGGATGAGGAACTCAAGTCAGTCCTCATAAGGCAGTTTTATAAAACAGTATCAAAAATGTGTAATGACATAATACACTACAACTGTCCACAATAAAAGGCCACTCTGAAATGTGCATTTTTTTGCTTTATTGGGGGTCTGGGGACTCAGAACCAGTCAGTATCTGGTGTGACCACCATTTGCCTCATGCAGTGCAACACATCTTCTTCGCATAGAGTTTATCAGATTGTCAATTGTGGCCTGTGGAATGTTGTTCCACTCCTCTTCAATGGCTGTGCGAAGTTGCTGGAGACGGCTTATGGTGGAGAAATGAACATTCAATGCACGAGCAACAGATCTTGTTGACATTCCTGCTGTCAGCATGCCAATTGCACGCTCCCTCAATGCTTGTGGCATCTGTGGCATTTTGCTGTGAGACAAAACTGCACATTTCAGGGTGGCCTTTTATTGTGGACAGTCTAAGGCACACCTGTGCACTAATCATGATGTCAGATCAGCATCTTGATGTGGCACACCTGTGAGGTGGGATGGATTATCTCAGCAAAGCAGAAGTGCTCACTATCACACATTTAGACAGATTTGTGAACAATGTTTGAGAGAAATGGTACAATTGTGTATCTGGAATGAATTTTAGATCTTTAAGTCCATCTCATGAAAAATGGGAGCAAAAACAAAAGTGTTGCGTTTATATTTTTGTTGAGTGTACATAGTGTGAAAGTAGTTTGTTATTATTGTTTTTATATTTACTTAATGGTTTGTTTGAAAAATGTTTTGTGATGCTTCCTCTTTTATTAGTATACATCCCATGAATCATCATATGTGGTTCAAAGTTTTCATTCAGTCTAATTTCCTAATGTTTTTTGAAAGTAGAGACAACATTTCTACCAAAAATGTTATATTATTCATGTTTTGTGCACTCCCCTACTGTGTTTTGGAAAATTTCCACTACATTTTTTAAGCTAAGGCTTAGGAGAAGCAATTTCAAGAGCCAAAACAACTCAACAGGATGACTAAAAGTTCTTCTTTCACACAAATTTCCAGGTTTTTCAAAAATCGCAATTAATTTTTCAGCATTTAAGCCAATTATTTATATACACAATGGTAGACTAGGACATAAGTAGACCTCAGAAAACAAAGGCCTAATGTGTTCTGAATATTTCCATATAAAACACTTTGGTATAATTTATCTTCTTGTACATTTGAAATAGGTACTTATAGAAGTATGTAAAATCGGAGAAAATACTCCTAGACCTCAGAGGGTTATCCTGCATCCTTCTCCACAGGCTCACATGCCTACCTTGACATGCCCACTCACGTGAGATCTGCTGTCAATATTTCACCACTCCGGTGAAGTATCATACACTGGATATGAAAAATGTATTCACCGCCTGACAACCAGCAAGGTGAGCATGTAGTGTGAGTAGTTGTCATGAGAGACAGAACAGTGGATTGGAAGAAGGAGAGGTAGATGATTTACAATGTGTAGCAGACATAAATTTGTTTCTGTCTACTCTTGTTGAACTAAATATATAGAGATTGCCACAATTATATTTGTAATGACTTTGAGAGATAAAACTTGCAGGCCCACAGGGACTATATTCTCTGTTTTCCTTAAAAAAGTGAACATAATGGGCCGTGGGACGGTGTGCACAGCTATAAATCACTGCCTAACTTCACAGACGCGCAATTTCTCACCTGAAATGACTCCAAAAATTTGCCTCCAATCTGCCCGTGCAATCTACTTTGAGTCTATTATGTTTAATTTGTAAAGCTGTGAATTCATGGGAGAGGTAATGAATTGCTGTGAAATTACATCATGGTTTTACAGCCAGCTGGATGTCTCTCAATAATACAGAGGGTTGTTGTGAGCAGCAATGCATTTTGGGAGGCACTCAGTAGTTGATTGGGCATTTGGACCACATCGACTCACTGTGTAATACTGTAAATTTCAATTTCTTACAGAAGCATTGCAGAACCTGAGCCGGCCCAGATAATCAGTGGTGGCTAGAGGACAGATTCACAGCTTGCTGGTGTATTTGGCTTATTATGTAGGCCTATATTTGATCTCAATGGTATTTTCCTTATATTGCTTTGTCAAGCTACTTCTATGCTAAAGGTCATCTATAATGCATGATTTCATGGTTTTTCAACATGAATGTGACTAGAGACTCTCAAATATGAGAAAACACAGCTCTGTCTCCTTTTCTCCACCCCCACCTTCCTCAAAACCTGTGTTCAAAAACCCCAGGTTAGATTTCTGTCCTCTTATGACATCATAATGGGAAAGGCCACACCCTCTCATTACCAACCAAACTTTAGAACCACCTCGAGCTTCGTAAAGCACACCACCAGATACCACGACATCTGAGTGGCAGTACGATTCAAACTGGCAGTTAAATTGAGGGCCGATCAGAGAAGACTGGGCTTTTTGGAAGGCGGGGCTTAATAGACATTCAAACGTTCTTGGTTAATATCTACTGTAACAAAGAGGATTTCATAGAACCCTAGCTAGGAGTTAAGTGATGCAAAGAAGCTAAAGTTTCAGTTTGATTTGACATTAGGATTGTCTTTGTTATTTTGGTGAGTAGTTTATTTTTGTGAAGAACAACTTTCACATCAAATGATCTTTATTAAGTTTGGTTCCAGACCTCAGGGGCCTCATTTATAAAGCTTTCTACAATAAAAAAGCTTTCTATAATAATATCATATAGGCCTACGTCGGGAGGTGGGAGAAGTTTTGTACAAAGTTAAGCCCAACAGATATTAATTAAATTGTATATTTCGTTAGATGAAATCATGTTATGAATTTAGCAAATCATTACACGCATCTCTTTCCCATAACAATTCACCCTGGAAGATATAACTGTAATCTGACGTTGTTGGAAATGTGTGGATCTCACGGGAGATAAACAATTCTCTCGAATAGACTATAGGCATTATTTCCCTTGTCACACCATATTTTATATAGGCCTACATATAGTAGGCTACTACAGGCCTACGCTAATACGTGATATTGCATACAGTAAAAAGTTGGGCGAAACTGCTTTACAAAGACTACAACGACTGTGCCAATCATGATATGTGATAAGCGCGCGGGTGTGTGTGTGTGTGTGTGTGCCAGTTTCTGCAGCACATGCACGTCACAGGCTTTATTTCTTCCCAGACGCCTCCCTTTTTTCCTCATGTCAGTCAAAATTCCGTGCTTATTAAGTGCGTCATCATATTCAGGAGCTATTTAGCATTCGCCATGTATGGTAGATTGTGGGATGAAACTGGGAGGTGTAGTGGGATGACAGCGCACTCAACAAAAATATAAACGCAACACTTTTGTTTTTGCTCCCATTTTTCATGAGATGGACTTAAAGATCTAAAATTCATTCCAGATACACAATTGTACCATTTCTCTCAAACATTGTTCACAAATCTGTCTAAATGTGTGATAGTGAGCACTTCTGCTTTGCTGAGATAATCCATCCCACCTCACAGGTGTGCCACATCAAGATGCTGATCTGACATCATGATTAGTGCACAGGTGTGCCTTAGCAGGGCTGTACGCTTAATTTTTAAAGTGGTAGCACTGGTGCTAGCAAGCAAAAAAATTCAGTAGCACAAAAATAAATTTGGTAGCACACAAAGTATGATCGAAAACTTGCATGACCCTAACCCTTGCATTTAGCTCTAATTACCTTTGAGCATGTCATCTTGGTTTTATTTGAGATTCTCAATGAATATGATATCCTAGTGTGCAGTAATAATTGTAGAAAAATTAATAGGGGTGCACTGATTGCAATTTAGACAAAAGAGTCTAACCTGCCAATGGCAATTTTTTTGCTGATTCAGAATTATTTCCCCCCCATAGAACTATAAAAATAATGTCTATACCTATATATTTTTATAAACATATCATTATTATATTAGGCTAATAATAACAAACATTTTTAGAACATTTCATTCTTTTAATGAAAACCATACTTTAAAACATTGAACATATAGCCTATTAAATAAATTAGTAAACATAGTTATACAATTTAGGCCAAGTTAAATAGGTTGTGTCAATCTTTGTTTAAATCATAGATAGTTACTGCTGTTGACTGCTTTCTTTATAGGTCCATGTTTGACTGAAGGGCTGTGAAGCGCTAACTTCCTGTTCTTACCTGCTTCAAAATAAGAATCAACTCGCATTTGGCTAGTAACCGACTTTTATTGTGAAGGCGCACAGGAAATGTTCTGTTTGCACACGCACTAACTTGACTGCGTTAATGTAAAGAGAGCCGTCTCCTTCCTGTTTTAACCGTTGGTGAAGTTAGACGCTATAATCGCCGCACAAGCACAGATCCCGAGCACACATCTTTCACCAGCCAAAGTGGAGGGTAGACTTAATAACTTACTCACCTAAGACTACATTCACCCGCATTTGGAGAGTGTTAATGTAGAGCCCTCTAAGCAGTGGCGTGCACAGACATTTTGGGGGGCAGGTGCTCAGTGCAAAAAAAAGGGCACAATATATTCTATCGATGAATGACCAAATAATTTTAAGGGTACTTGTACAAAACCCCCCCTGGCCTAATGACTTTTAATACCCGGCCACACATAGAGTGTTTCTCAAAAGGAAATTAGGAGACTGTGTTTGGGACCCTGGACCTTCTAGGGGTATCCGGGGGAATGCTCCCCCGGAACAAAAATTTTAACCTTTTAAAGTAAAATTCATCAATCAGTTGCACTTTGAGAAGAAAGCTAAGGCTAAATCACCTGTGTCGGGCTATTTAGTACTATTTTCTGGAATAATTTGGAGACACAGAATTACCAAAAAGCAGAAAGAAAAAATGTATGTTTGAAAAAAAACAGTCAGCTTCGGATTTTTTTAAATAATCCCTTATCCCGAATTCTGTCTTTGAAGTCTTCGTTAGGCCCTTGATCTCCGTACTAATAATATCCTATTAAGGTAAATACAAGAGTACTGCAAGTCTTGTAACATAGAAATAACTTATGGTTGGGACAAAATAATATAATTAGCTTATATAGCTTCATGACTGATTTAGTACCACCAACCCACTTTGCGTAGTTAAAATAAAATGTGTGGACAGCTTTTAAGATATTTCAATAACATTTGAGGAACAGTTCAACATTAAAATCTGAGCTTTAAAAGGCCCTGAACAGTTAACATGACTCTGGTCTTGACTCTGACCTTTCGTCTTCATCTTCCTCCTTGCTGCTGGTGGATGCTTTCATCCAGGAGAGCAGAGAGCTGCTCCCCTGGGCTGCCTGCTGTATAGCTCCCTTTCTTTTTCCTTTTTTAACCTCTCCTTTCTAGGCAATATACTGCAATTTGTAAATAAAAAGAGACCAACCATATGAATAAGACTGCTTGGTTACATTACAACAAGGCACAAGGCTACTTTTTCTGCAGGCAATTGGGAATTGCCTGTTTGTCATTTAGCAAATAAATTACTGCAAGTGAAGTGTTAATTATATAGCCTAAAGTAAACCTAAACAACACTAAGTATTCAGCATACTGATCGATTCACATGCTGTACCAATGACAAACTCCGCCGACATTAGTTGTGTTCATCATGTCATATCTATTTTTTTTGGGCTAGCTTGTTAAGCAGGACAGTCGGCTAATTTATGCTCAGCTGTGTGGCGCTGCATGATGCTACTTTATAACAGAGACAAATAAATGCAAGTTATAGCTTGGCAACTGAGGCTTAGGGGGCAAACAATACACTCTTGACTCCATTCATGTATGTGTTACCTCGCTGGTGGGGCAGGGCAGGCCGGGGAGTAGGTGTGTGTGTGCAGCAGCTGTGAACTGCTGCGGCAACACACCTCCGTTTGTGTCCACTCTGCGCGTTCACGTTGACAAAGGAAGTGTGTGTGGAGGAGGAGGAGGGGGGGCATATTTATTGGGGCATTATTGTCAAAGTTTTTAATCGTTGAGCATTTATAGATGATAATGTCGGCATGGGCCACATACACTGTAAAAAAAAAAAAAAAAAAAAAAAAAACTTTCAGATTTTTTTTTTTTTTCAAAAGGGCACTTGATTGGGCCAGGGGAAAAGGGCAGGTGCTTCAGCACCACCTCAGGTCTACCTGTGCACGCCACTGGCTCTAAGCAGTATTGTGCATAGCTCCTCTGTGTCTCAAACAGACAGCATCTGCTCATTAGCACTGGTGCGACTGGACTTGTATTCATCATCGCACGTGATCAATTTCAGTCGCAAATGCGATCAAAACTGTCGCACTGTACAGCCCTGGCCTTAGACTGCCCACAATAAAAGGCCACCCTGAAATGTGCAGTTTTGTCTCACAGCAAAATGCCACAGATGCCACAAGCATTGAGGGAGCGTGCAATTGGCATGCTGACAGCAGGAATGTCAACCAGATCTGTTGCTCGTGCATTGAATGTTCATTTCTCCACCATAAGCCGTCTCCAGCAACTTCGCACAGCCATTGAAGAGGAGTGGACCAACATTCCACAGGCCACAATTGACAATCTGATAAACTCTATGCGAAGAAGATGTGTTGCACTGCATGAGGCAAATGGTGGTCACACCAGATACTGACTGGTTCTGAGTCCCCAGACCCCCAATAAAGCAAAAAAATGCACATTTCAGAGTGGCCTTTTATTGTGGATAGTCTAAGGCACACCTGTGCACTAATCATGATGTCAGATCAGCATCTTGATGTGGCACACCTGTGAGGTGGGATGGATTATCTCAGCAAAGCAGAAGTGCTCACTATCACACATTTAGACAGATTTGTGAACAATGTTTGAGAGAAATGGTACAATTGTGTATCTGGAATGAATTTTAGATCTTTAAGTCCATCTCATGAAAAATGGGAGCAAAAACAAAAGTGTTGCGTTTATATTTTTGTTGAGTGTATAAAGGGAAGATTGCGTGCAACTGTGCGCAGCACAGTTTTATAAATCTCAACTTTTTTTTTGTGCAGCACATTCTTGGCTTTGTGCGAACGCAATGTTTTGGGAAGGTTTCTACGCACACCGTTATAAATGAGGCCCCTGTTGTTTTGAAAATGGATATCAGACGCTGGTTAAAAACGAATGGGCCTACTTATCTGGAAAAAAAAACCCTGCAGTTACAGTAAGTAAAGTTAGCTTAAACCCTGACCGGGCTGAGCCCCTTGCTGGAGCTGGATTTGAGTGTGTTAATGTGTATTATTTGCCAGCTGCGTGCGTCTTGAGGCAATGCTGTTGGCCATGCTAATGTGTTTGCGCTGCTGTAAACTGTCGCAATTGAGTCATAATATTGATGTGGGCCCTCTTGTGGGAGCAGTGTTCAAGGCAAACACTTGATTCGCTTTATTTTTTATCTCATTTCATGCGCATCAGCCTACAACTTGCTCCATGTGTGTTTGCAGGAGCCGCGATAACTCCTCATCCAAACAGAGGATGGTGGAAAGTAGGCTACCGGTATTCTCCGTTTCATAAGACTACTCATATTAAAATGTAACGATTTTAAAAAGAGAACAGTTAGGCTAGTCTAAACAGTTAACCAGTGTTTAACGTAGGCAGTGGACAAGATGACGATCAGCTTTTTTTCTCCCCTGCTCACAGCGTTCTCTCTCCCAGCGCATAAAAATTAATTTTTGCCTCAACTTATTTTTTTATTTATTTTTCCTTTACAGGACCACTTTCAGAACTGAACATGGTTTCCCGTGTCTCCTTTTATCTCTCCACACAAAGCGTTCTCTCTCCCATTGCACACATGCATGCCCCGGCTGCTCCCGAGAGCACAGACAGTGAACCGACAAAAAGATAAAATAAACACAACTTGGAAACAGGCCCTGAAGCTATGAAAAGTGAAAATCCCTGTGTTATGGTAATTGTTTTGGTAGTCTTAGGGTGTATTCACACATGGAAAGTCTGTTAGTTCACTTGCTTTGGTCCAGACCAAATAGAATTTAGATTTGTTTTGTTTGGTGTGGTCCACTTTCATATTGCCCCTTTTGCAAGTGAACCAGCATTACGAAGCAAAACCACACGTGATCTGAGGTCATTCATTCATTGGACAGACATTCTGGGGTGGAGAGAAGCAGGAAGAACGAAGTGCGAATTTATCATTGATATAATATGGGGTTAAAAATAATAAAAAGGCCTACATCTACCCTATAAATAAAGAAGAAAAACATCAAATTATTGTTGTTTCATATGGTTATAATATGTAGCCCCATGTCAATGTCACGTTATGTGGCTTATAGCCAACGATGTGATAATTTTTACTGTATTTTTGCTGCTGGACGCGCGGCTCGCGAGGAATAGGCTCAAACTGACACACAGCTGATTAAGCTGTATCGGCTGGGTGTCGGCGCAGTTCAGCTCCAAACTGACACGGGGACAGTATTGACAGTCCCGTAGGGAAGACAAATAAAAACACACTTCATGCAAAGCGCAGCGTGAACCTGTTGGCACTGTAGGCTACGGGAGACGCTCCTCTCCATCTGATCGCTGAACACATCAGCATGTGTACGCGTCATTATCAACTGTAATATTTTCGCTCGGGGCTCCCGGTCAAACCACAACTAATCTTCCTAACAATGGCGACAACAACACTTTCCCAAAATGTGAAGCTGATGGCGATTTATTAAAAAAGAAAATAAAGAAAAGGCGCAGTGCTTCCCGCAATTGGGTCGGATCGAGTCCGGCCAAATTCACACCACATACGAACTGCAGCAGAGTGCGTTTTGAAGCGCATCGAGACCACCTCTTCAGCTGGGTCTCGGACCGCTTGTTTGGTCCGCCCCCGAGTGCGATTGCTGTATTCACACATGTCTGAAAGATGCGCACCGAAGGCGGAAGTGCATCTGAGTTCGTTTCAACCGAACTAAACACGGCATGTGTGAATACACCCTTAGTCTGTTCACATGTCGACGTCATGGCTCCCGACCGGCGCTTTCATTGGATTATGCGACAATGTTTTTGCCGAGCACATGATTCAATGTTGCGAATGTTTTGTAAGTTTATGTTTATGTGCGCACACAATGCAAATGTGATTTGTATTTGGCTGTTTGTGTGTGTTAATGTGTAGGCTATTATTTGCCAGCTGCATGCGTCTTAAGGCCATGCTGGTGTGTTTGCGCTGCTGTGGACTGTCGCAATTGAGTTTTTTGTAGACTACACCTGTCTGTCATAATATTGATGCGGGCCCGCCCACAAAATCGACGTGCCCCCTGTATAGATTTGCTCTGGCGCCGGGTCTGCCTCCCCCTCTTGTCAACCCTAGCGAAGAGAAGATTAGGTGTAGAAGCATCTAAGAAGATGTAATTGAGGAGTGTTCGCAACTATTCACTCTTCCCCAGCCAATGGGGCAACTCCAACACTCCAGGGACCCATTGGTTACATTGTTACAGCCAGTAATTCAGTATGTGTTTATAAGGCTGCCTCGCTTTGCTGGGATTTAGCGACAACTCAGTTGACAAACTTATATACAGTATACTAAAATATAGTAGCTCAAAGATAAAAATGTAATGGTTAAATCTCTGGTGTTTCAGTAGACAACTTTATAAGTGGGCACTAGGTGCCAAGCACTGAATGGGGAAATGATGTATAAGGACACTGAGCCGCATTTCTTGTACGGCCTTCCGCTTTGTGTTGACATTTATTGGCCTTGTACACCAGGAGGAGGCAGAATGTATATTGGAGTTAAAGCGGCTACGAGTAACATTTAAATATCTTTTAAACAGCCTCATGTTTCCTCTGATAATCATAAATTACCTTTAACAGCAAACGAGACCATCAGTGCAAAGAAAGACGTTTTTATATAGTTTTTATTACTGCTTTTGGTCTGGTCGCACACCCAGTCCGATTTTCGGTTCGCTCGTGTAGGCTCTATGGTCACATATCCGTATTGGTCGCAGATTTCAGTGTGGCGCTGCAACGCGGTTTGAGAAGCCTATCCCTCCAGGTGAGGGAAGGGGAGCGGGAGCCTTGTTTGAGACAGTTATTTGTCGTCATAATGACTGATAACGGGGCTGAACCATCAAAGAAAAAAAAGAGAATGCAATGAAGAAAAGCTAAAAGGGAGAGTGATATAGGCTACAGGCGGGACGAGGGCGTTGCCAAGCAACGTGTATACAATTTCACGAGAGCGAACTAGACTGCAGTGTTTAATCCTAAATGAATGAGCGGTTGGTACTAACACAAAGTTTGCTTTGCTTCACCATCATCAGATAACCATTATCTGAAATAGTCATTATTTACATCAACAACACAAACACATTACCTCATCGTGATCCATACTAACTGCCGTCTCTCGTTCATTCGCTTTCTGTGAGGACACGTAATCTTTCAGCCCCGTGAGAGAGAGTAGTTAGGTGACGCTGCTGCATCAACTCATTGCAATCAGGTGTGTGTAGCACTGACTGGCATTAGTTGATACTTTCAACACACGGACATGCACTATATTGCGCCCTTCTCAGTTCACACTCGCACGCCTGGCACGAGCTAGAAAACAGCTTTGCGACAGCGGGTGTCGTAAAAATACTACCGCTTTTGTCCAAAGGGGATGCCAACGTGCCATGTTATTCGTAGTGGCTTTAATTCAGAGGTAAGTATGCGTTGAACTATAGCTCTCATGCACTGCTCCATCTTGACAGCCTGCCTTCATCTGTAGTTGAAGGTGCAGTAAGAAAACATTCATGCAGGAAAAGTTCTGATCTGTTTGGTTATATCCTTAGATTATACTACAAATAGAGTTCATCTTTTTATTTTTTCAGTCTAATGGCGGGTTGCAACTAGCGATTAAGATGAAAAAGTGGCTTCCTCTTTTGACGTAAGAGCGTTAAATTATATCGAGCACTAACATTTTAACACAAAACACTGACATGGCCATGTTACTTAACAATACCATAGGTTCATTTAGGACCATCAGTTCAGCTGCTGCTGACAGCTGCTGAATGGCCTGGCTAAATGTGACTCAATGCTAATAACTGTTCCGGCACGTGCATGCATCATCTTCACCATTTAATCTACCTAACAGCCATACACGTCCAAAACTGACGCTAGACGGGACAAATAGCGTCATAGTTTAAAGCTCAGTGTCACTGAGAAAGTTCAGAATTCAAGCAGTTTGGAAAGAGAACATGTTGACTTTCCAAAATCCTGATTATTAATTAGACAACCACCTTCCTCAGCGCAGTTTTACAAGAATTAATCAGAAAAGAGAACATTACTTATAATAAAGAGCTATGGACTTACTGGCACAACAACTATAGGGCTACATAAATTAAATAACCTGCCACTTCTTGTAGATTTAGCAGTCAAATAAAACATCACAAAAGGCAGGCAACACGGACATGTACAATAAAAACTCCACATCAGTTGCAACCACAAACACATTAAATCAAAAAGAGGTAGATGTAGGCAATAGGGTTTTTAGACAACGTTTAGTGTGCCAGGTTGCCTAGCAACATTGACATCCCTCAGGAGAGAGAGTTAAAACCTCCAGCGTCATAATAAGTTTGTTGTTGTATCTGCTCTGAGCTTCATTTCTTTGCTTGAATAGTTCTCTATTGAGCTGAAAGACAGCATTTTTAGCATTAAGCATATAAGCCAGACCCAGCATGCACCTCAAGCAATAGTGTGTGTCTGTGCCTTATTTTGGTCACTTAGTGTGCTCTCAGGGTTAGAACTCATTTGTAATGGGAAGATGCAATATTTTAAGCTATACTGAGGTGCATTACTTCTAACCCTAACCCATAATGATCTAGATGCCATCACTCTCTCTGACTATTTGAAAGATAAACTGGATCGGCAAGTGAAATGTCGTAAAATCGAAATAACTTTAAGTAGATTCAGCTCTTTTTGTGTCACTGCTGAATGTGACAATGTAGCGGAGATGTATGATCCTCATCTGTGGCCTGCTGGTGCTTTTGTTCGCCGGTATTTTGAGCCACGCCAGGCTAAAGTTGCTGGTGGGGGGGCGGTTCGATTGGAAGCTAATCCACGCTACCAGTTACCTGCGCCACAGCCTGTGGTTTCTGATGGGGAGTCCCTTTCTGCTGTCAGCCAGCTAACAAGCGAATGCTGATGTGACTGGTGCACCCGAACAATATCCCGTAATGAAGAACAATATGCGGATTGTATCGTACAATGTACGCGGTCTACGTGTGGGACACACTGCTACAGATAAATCAAGACGATTTGTTGTTGATACATTGTTGGATGAGTGTGATATTCTGTGTCTCCAAGAGACCTGGCTAGCCAAACAGGATTTAGACAAGTTAAATACAATACACAAGGATTTTCATGGTGCTGGGGAATCCACCACTGACCTAAGCATGAAAATAGTTAAAGGTAGAATAGCAGATGGAGTGGCCATCCTTTGGAACCGTAGATATAACCCAATGGTGAAAGTGATTAGGTTAAATGTTGATTGGGCCATAGGGTTAGAAGTATACTTTAATGGCAAGAGGATTACCATTTTAAATATATATACACCCTGTGAATCATATAAGGCTGAAGATGAATTTTTGAACAGACTAGCTTTTATCCACTCCTTCATTGAGGACAATGATTCTACTTGTGTGTATGTCTATGGGGATTTTAATGCTGATTTATCAGATATCAATTCTCTTTTTGCAAAACATCTGGTACATCTTATCATATCTAGTAAAGTATTCTTACCTGATAATAGTTTTACCTATGTAAGTGAGGCATGGCACACAACCTCCTGGCTTGACCACTGTCTGTGCACAGCAGATGCTCATGCCTCTCTAGAAAATATGGAGATTTGCTATGGTCTGGCTACCACTGACCACATTCCTGTAGCTATGTTGTTAAATGTTGACACTGTGCCCCTCCTGGTGGATACTGGGAATTCGGGCAACTCAGTGAAATTAAACTGGGCTAATCTATCTAAAGAGGACATTGATAGATATACTGGCTTAACTGACAGCTTACTAAATCATGTTGTATTGCCGAGGGATGCCATTATGTGTCTAAACATGAACTGTGCTGACACACAGCATGCTGCTGACATATGTGATTTATATGATAACATTACAAACGTTTTAAATACCTCTGCTAGGTCTTTCTGCAGTCTTAAGAAGGTGGTTAACATCAAACCTGGGTGGAAGGAGTATGTGAGTATGTATCCTCTTTTCCTGCTTTCCACCTCTCAGATGGTCTCTTAGAAATATCCAGGGAATTAAAATATCTAGGACATGTCTTCTCAGATGATCTCATGGATGACAGTGACATTCGTCGTCAATGGTGTAAAATATATGCACAGGCCAACATGATGATGAGGAAATTGTCCATGTGTTCCACAGATGTTAAGTGTGCTCTGTTTAGGGCTTATGTCACGCCGCTGTATATATCTTTGGTCCTCTTACAGAGTGAGAAGTATGCATAGGCTTAGAGTGGCATATAATGATGCCATGAGGTTGTTGCTCCGTGTTCCTAGGTGGCACAGTGCTAGCCAGTTATTTGTGTCCTCTAATGTACCTACATGTCAGGCACTGTTACGAAAGTTAATGTTCAATTTCATGTGTCGATTGGATGTATCAGAAAATAGCATCGTTATAGCCTTAACCAACCCCATGATGGGCTATAGGTTCACATCCAGGCTTCGAAAGCATTGGCATGATAGCTTGCATCTATTTTAGTACAGTGTTTTATTGAGTAATGTATTTTAATGTGTTTTATGTGCGTGTGTATGTTGGATGTGAGTGGACCATCTGAGTCCTTAATAAAGATTATTATATTGCATTGTTGCGACTGCACCTCTCACGACCCTTTATCTCACATTATGCTCTGCCGGTGCGACAGTGTTTGACTGTTATCCCTAATGTTCTTGCCTGATAGTGTATAATAACACTGCCACAGCATCTTTTAGACATATACACATATATAATATGGATGTTTGTGGTCTTGTAGCTATTTGCATAAACCTGGCCAGCAGGTCAGTCCTTTATATGAGTTCACTAAACCTTGAGATATATACAGATACAAAAGGCCCCACAGAGTAAACCCAGACAGATACTGATGTGACAAGCAAAGCTGTTATATTTTCAATGCATTGAATTAAATACTTTTTCTTCTTTGACAAAATAGCACAAAGAAGGCTCGGTGGAAGGCTTAAACATGGGCCAATAGGGATCCATTAAACAGGCACAATACATAAACAGATGAAAACAGTGTTACACCACTCCACACTTAACCTTCACATGTGTAATGATAACACACACCTACACAGCCCCCTGTAACAAAGCAAATAACCCCACAGAATAGGAATGCACCAAACATGCTGGCCCCAGGCACTTCAATACATGAAGAAAGGCCCATGAGCTTTCAGTCCCTCTTTATATAGACTGCGCTGCTCACCTGGACCACACAAACAGCCTTCCCCTCCAAACATAAAGGACAGTTTACAGAGAAGAACATATTAACACATAGTGGTATCAAGCTGTGCAGATACTTTTAGATGTTGTTGTCCAGAATCTGACACATTTCTCTGGAAAATGTCAGTTGCCACTCTAGTACAACTGAAGAAGATGAAATGTTGTTATATTTAGAAAAAAAAGAATCAACAACAAAGTGAATTTAGATAAATCCCCATGATTTTGGAAAATCCATAGAACATTGTCACAGCATTAAGTGGCCTAAATTAGCCAAAAAACATACCAGGTTACCAACTGATTATCCAGATAAATAATATTCACAGAGTGTAAATAGTTTATCTTGTATACAAGTATATCTTGTTCTGTAGTCCCTTTTAAGTTCAGAGATGTTAGCTGTTTTTTCTTTTGTTGGGATCAGATAATGTCTTCTTATGACCCAATGCCTGTCCATGATGTGTGTGTACTAAGGGGTTTACTGTTTACATGCCAGTCTGCAGAGCCTTGACTGTGTACTGACATTTGATTTATTATAATCTCTTTTAACATATATTATGTTTCTTCTATGAAAACATCTACGATGTGAATCTGAATAATACATCGGGAATATCTGTATGTATGTGGACATGTGTGGATGTATGTACACTCGACAAAAATATAAACGCAACACTTTTGTTTTTGCTCCCATTTTTCATGAGATGGACTTAAAGATCTAAAATTCATTCCAGATACACAATATTACCATTTCTCTCAAACATTGTTCACAAATCTGTCTAAATGTGTGATAGTGAGCACTTCTGCTTTGCTGAGATAATCCATCCCACCTCACAGGTGTGCCACATCAAGATGCTGATCTGACATCATGTTTAGTGCACAGGTGTGCCTTAGACTGTCCACAATAAAAGGCCACCCTGAAATGTGCAGTTTTGTCTCACAGCAAAATGCCACAGATGCCACAAGCATTGAGGGAGCGTGCAATTGGCATGCTGACAGCAGGAATGTCAACCAGATCTGTTGCTCGTGCATTAAATGTTCATTTCTCCACCATAAGCCGTCTCCAAAGGCGTTTCAGAGAATATGGCAGTACATCCAGCCGGCCTCACAACCGCAGACCACGTGTAACACCAGCCCAGGACCTCCACATCCAGCAGGTTCACCTCCAAGATTGTCTGAGACTAGCCACTGAGACAGCTGCTGAAACAATTGGTTTGCATAACCAAACAATTTCTGCACAAACTGTCAGAAACCGTCTCAGGGAAGCTCAACTGCATGCTTGTCGTCCTCATCGGGGTCTTGACCTGACTCCAGCTCGTCGCCGTAACAGACTTGAGTGGGCAAATGCTCACATTCGATGGCGTCTGGCACGTTGGAGACGTGTTCTCTTCACGGATGAATCTCGGTTTACATTGTTCAGGGCAGATGGCAGACAGCGTGTGTGGCGTCGTGTGGGTAAGCGCTTTGCTGATGTCAATGTTGTGGATCGAGTGGCCCATGGTGGTGGTGGGGTTATGGTATGGGCAGGCATCTGTTATGGACGAAGAACACAGGTGCATTTTATTGATGGCATTTTGAATGCACAGAGATACCGTGATGAGATCCTGAGGCCCATTGTTGTGCCATACATCCATGAACATCACCTCACGTTTCAGCAAGATAATGCACGGCCCCATGTTGCAAGGATCTGGATCAGAAGCTGAAAATGTCCCAGTTCTTGCATGGCCAGCATACTCACCGGACATGTCACCCATTGAGCATGTTTGGGATGTGCTTGACCGGCGTATACGACAGCGTGCACCACTTCCCACTAATATCCAGCAACTTCACACAGTCATTGAAGAGGAGTGGACCAACATTCCACATGCCACAATTGACACTCTGATAAACTCTATGCGATTGCTTGTGGTTTTATGGTGATGATGCAGATCTAAGCCAAAGGCCATGCGGAAAGGGGATGATTGGAAAGAGTCTTGTGTTGTCATTGCCTCAAGTGCATTATTATTTGTGTTTTCGTTCTTTTGCTTTACCCATGCACTTGTGATGAATTGTGATACTGGCGTCTTCTTATCAAGTGCTTTCAAATCGCAAGACACAAGATTCTCTTTGTGGGTGTAAGTGACTTTGGCGGTTAGGGTCATTGTCATGGAAACATGGATTAAATTTTCTTACTTTCCAAATGCTCTCAATGGAATAATGAGATGGACTCAAGAACAAATACCAATGCTATTGAAAAAGGCCTGAAGCTGTGTTGGTATAATATGCCAAAAAGATTGGTTATGAAATAACGCAATATTAAAATGTACAGTATAAATGTGAAGAGAAAAACACAGACGGGATATTATTTTTGAAGGCAGGTTCAAGGTGATGATCTGATACTGATCGTATCTCGCTTTTTACCATTTAGCCATTTCAATTTCGAAAAAGATTCAAGATGATTTATTTTGTCATTGTACATGTTTCAGAACAACGATAATCCGTTTACAGTTATATCCTGCCAAGAGACATAGAGTGACAGTAACCAAACATGGGAGACAGGGGGGATACACTGAAGAGTCGTCTAGCGTGCGCTGCGCCCCTTAAAGTAGGAAGGATAAAGAGAACGTCAGGGAAAGACAGGTTAAAAAATGCTACTCTCACACTCGGCTCCTTATGGGTGCGAAGTGTGTGATTAGTACAAAAACCACCTTGGCATAATAAGCACATGATAACGCCACAGACAAATAGAACACGTTGATAAGCACAAAGGTACGGGTTAGGGGTTTATGGGACGGTAGGTGTCACAGCCCAGGCACCAGGGCGCGTACGCAGCCGGCAGGCGCCCCGCCCGCGGCATCCATTCTGCAACGAGGGAGGGAGAGGGGTACGGAGACAAGAAGGCTTGGGTGGTCAGGGGTCATGTGTACTATGTGTCTACGCGTGTGTGTATGTGTGTTCCGTTTATCTAAATCTGTCCAGACACAACGGGAGTCTTCAGGCGCCAGATGGTATAGCGAGTCCATGGAGACAACCTCGAAGCCCAGCCAGAGATAGAGTTCACAGGAGATTAGGTCAGGAGCTGTGGGGGTAGAGCGTCTTTCTGCATAAACATCCCGGAGAGAGAAGAGATAACACCTCCGAGGTCGGTGTGGGGAGCTAAATCGAGATAATGAATTTGTTTTGAAGATACTAGGCGCTGAATTGTGAAGCCCGTCTTAAAGTCACTGGTTTAGGTAAATCCGAAATATTCCAAATCCAGTGGCCGTTTTCCGTGCCTACGGGCCGTTAACGCTCACCCAGATCGCATCCACTTTTCGACTAAGTCCGTAAAGCACCTCCAGCTTGCGGTTCACTTCGCTTAATACTTGAGTCTGTACGTTAACAGCCTGGCACAAGCCCTCAAAGACGGGCAGCTTGTTAATGGCCTGATGTGCTGCCAACGCCTTTTTAATGTTGCGGTAGAACAAGAACCCGCCAACACCAAACAGCAGGAACCCTGTTACCAAAAGCCCAATCATGTAGATATCTTCAGCATCCTCAATGGAAAGTATTGCTAGACACATCGGGTTCCAACTACTCCATGCGTCCCAGCTGTATCCGGCAGCAAAGGTTCCATCAGGACAGCAGGCTTCTCCTGTGCCCACTTTTCTCGTTGAGAAAATTTGATCTATAGCAGAGAGACCCCAGTTGATCAGATCCATAATTTAGGTATTCGGAGGAATATGCAGATAGTCTCAGGGATAGACAGAGACAGCACAAGACAGAGAGCAGAGCAGGGAAGATAAGGTTCAGGAGGGAGGAGAAATGCGACCGCCTTCGTTGATAGCTAGTTTAGGATCTTTGAAAAAAGATATCACCCAGTGGAATTCATAAGCAATAAACAAAATATTTCTTTAATTTCTTGTCGTTGCTCATTGTATAGCAATCTTTAAAAAGACACTGTTGTGTCACTGACATTACAGAGTTAGGATGCTACTGCAAATGTATGACACTTCTCTGCAGCTGTGCTAATGGATGACATGTGGTAAAATACTGCTGCTCGCCATGAGACTTAATTGCTTGAGCTCGCCTCCCATCTGCACAACAATCTATCACCTTCAAAATAATTTTGCTACCACTTGCACTTAAATAACTAGCTGTGGACAGTGTTAAATCTCTTTTCAGTTCTGCCTTTGTTCTGGTAATGTAGTGTAGGCCTACACATATTTGCTTTTTTTATAGGTTAAAATTGGACAAGCTTAATAGACAAGCTTAAACTAGCTATTTGGCTATAATATATAGCCAAATAGCAATAGAAATATCAATAGAAATTATGTTTTCTCTGTGGATTACTAATCATTGTAATTTAACCCAACGGTGATATAAAAACATTTAGAGGTGCAGCTTTAAAGTAAGTTCAACTGAATATTGGGAAATTCTTTGTGGTCTTATCTTGTGATCGCAACGTGTGGCCACAGTGGCCACTGTTCAGCCAAGGTGACTGTTGGGGATATTATACCTCGTGTGTAAGACAAGAACCAGGCGTTAGTTCAACAGACCAAATTAAACACAGACACAAAGATACACAGAGACAAATGAGCTCAGTTTCTTGCAACTTGGGGAGAGGTAGGCCACTCAAAACCAACTCTGCCGTCCCTCTCTCCCAGTCTGCCTTTTATTCACATTGAATGGTGGTTACAAGCGTGTGTGAGTGTGTGTCTGCTAACGATTAATGATGCTGAGAACTTCCTGTTCATCAGCGTTTCCTGCCTGCCTGGGAACCGACAGCCTCGGTCAGCCAGGTCATGGGAATCTTCAGAAAGTAAATAGTTCGCAACAACATGTGGTTATATCAGGAGCATATGTTTATACAATGAAAAATTAATCTCCCACAGTGACACAGTCTGGCTTTTAAATGCTTAATTAGGCCTCAAAAGCAATTCCTTCTGCATGTGGGATGTTGCCACCTTCAAAGGTTTCCATCAAGCATTGGGTCATTTTAGTGTATTTTCCCATCACTGATGTATTGTAGACCTGATGGAAACTCATTTTCTGTTTACTTCGAGATCACACCAATCCAACGTCTGCTATCGACGTGAGGGTTACCCATGCGTTTCCTCCACAAAAGCTTGGGGCACAATTGCTCCTGCGTGGAGTGTGTGTGTGTGTATTGCCTCCTATTTAGCAGTTGATGAATGCTGGCTGTGACCCTGTGTGCTGAATCCCATCTCCTACGCAGTGCCTCTCCTCTTGACAGTTACATTCACAGGAGCAGGCACTGGCAGCAACGTCCCATCTGTCCTCTGTCTGAAGCATATGACTGGAGACACGTGTTCAACGATATGTTTTTCATAAAGTCTGGTAGAGAATCTGCCTTAATATATGAAGCCGCTGTGCCCAAAGTTTTTTCCGTTACATTTTGACCAAATGAATAATTGTGTATTTCTTTTTTGTACGCTGTAGGTGTAAGGCTAGTACTTCTGGGTTTTCATGTTCTCTGATCTGTACAATCTCGTTATGGTTTCTATTTCCTTCAGCTCCCTCCCTGGCGCCTCTCTCTCTCTCCATCTCTATGTGTTTCTTTTTACTCTTTGATACTTGCTTGTGATAAAAGTGCAATATGAATAATTGAACTCAACCTTGGAATTTCTGAAAAACTTGTCACCTCCCTTAAGTAAACAGAAGATTGGAAAAATTCAAGGAGAGCAGGTTGTAAGTAAATTATTTCTAACGCCTAAAATTTATCTTGTTTTTTAGTGGACCAAAAACGTGTCCTAGTTTGAAAGGACTAATCGCTCTACACCGTTTCCGTTTGTCATGACTGATTTTTCATGGATTGAAAGGATACGAGCAGGGCCATTCAGTCTGACCCGAATCAGTCACAGAAATGGTAAGCAAACATATTGTTATTCCCCTGAGCAGTTAGCACAAAGACTGATTTCCTGCTGAGGTCAATTTATCAATGTATCTGTGACCTGAATAGCTGATGCAATATGTTGCATTAGACGGTTCATGTAGTAGAGGAAACTGGTGGATGTACTGTTACCGCACTGATCTGCTAATATCACTAGATTCACTTCAGAGGTGTCGGCCAGAACACTACTCAAGGCTCAATACGTCAGAATATGAAGCATGAGACGAGGAGACAATGACTGAGGATTTATCCGCGGTTTATTTCTTCCTTCCTTCAGATGCAAAGCAGCACAGAACCCGGGAAAAGAACGATAGCCGTGGCCGTTTATTAATGTGCATAAATTATAACTTAAAACAATGATCGGTGAACTCCATGTACTTACTCACACGGGTGATTCACACAAACTCAGGAAAGCACGTTCGAACAGTGGAATGTAATGTTACTGCGGCAAATTGCACGCTCACATAACAGAGAAAATGAAACATCACTATACAGACACCCTGGCTGACTGACGTCACAGCCACTAACTGACAGTTATAACGCCATCTGCACTGAATAACACACATCTTCAAACACTGTAAGGAAATAAAAAACTATGTAACATATACACTTTTGGGACTTTGATAGAATTGGCACAATAAATATTATATGAATACTTAAATAATCAAAGAAGCCAAGCCTGCTAGCTAGTTAAGGCAGTCAACCCGAGTCATGTTGCTACATGTACACCATGGAGGAATTATAAGTAGTATGCCAAATCGAATTATGGTGTCTCCTTCTTGTGCAAACAAAGCAATTTTTATAAAAATAAATCTGTTCAACCAATTTCAAGTACATGCTTTTAATATAATTATGGACCTTTTTTTGGTGGGGTTGTACAGAAGAATCGTCTTCGTCCTTTGCATCGGACTGAATGGTGGGGTCAACTTTCTGGTCCAGGGCCCTTAATAGAAAGCATGGGAGACTATGATTGGTTCATGTAGTCATTGACGTCAACATGGATTGACGAAAAAGATTGTGATATATGGCTGGTCTCAGGAAGTTACATTGACGACTACACATTCAAACATATTCTCTCAATTTGGCGGTCTATTTGAGCTACTTCCAATCTCTTCCCTCGACTTTGCCATTGCTGCTGCTCCTGCAACATTACTCTGCTCTGCCTGCTTTTCAGCCCCAGCATCTACCTTCAGGTTACGGGGGGAAAGATATATAATCATCACTCTTCGATATTACATATATATGTGGGGAGTGTTGAGGCTGGAGCCTAGAAACCAAACTCTACCAGATATTGCTCAAAGAAAGATGAGTTGTCTGAGTGAATGAATCCCTCTGTAATGCAGTTACAGTAGGCCTTCACAAATCATTCATGTTGTTATATATTCAATGCAGCCCAATGCATTGCTCCTGAACCTCTGCTCCTGAATGATAAAACATGTCATACACTCTAAAAAGTATATTTTTGAAAAGTTGAAGTAACGCACTTTTTTGAATAAGTCTGACTCAGTTTTCTGCTTTAGTGATGGCAATGTACTTTTGTGGATTGCATCAAATTGAAATTGTACTTTACTACATTGACTTGATTTTCTTATGCAAATTAAAGCGATTCAATTAGGTTTTCCTGTCTAACGCCCCCTTTCCCACAATGACTTACACTGGTCTAAACCTTTGTTATGTTGCTATTTGCACCCTCAGTGAAGGGGATGTTTCATTCCATTACGTCACTATGCATTTTGTTTAAATAAAACATCTTTTTGTGAACTAACAGTGATTTTGTTGGTTATAACAAAACGGTTTGTGGAACTCTTAAGCCAGATCCCTAGTTCAACTCAGGAGACAAATTACAAAAGAAATTAATCATTCCATTGAACTTGATATATTGTAACAAGTGTGTTGAAGTAACAAACAGAAGCTGCTGTCTATGTTTAGCATTTGAACAAATAGGGGATATAGTAAACTTATATAGGGTTGAAACACATCTGCCCAATGAAATATAACATCCCCTTCGCTCACGGTGCAAACAGCAACATAACAAACATTTAGTCCAGGTTGCCTTAATTCAATTAAGTTGGTGCAACTATTTTCTTTTAGGTTCTACAGAAGCAATATTTTACTTTAGGATTAAACAAGAAATTGATTCAGAAAACACTGAAATTTTAAGTTGTCGTCCCTTAATTATAAATTGGATTAATGCAAACTTTTGATTTGAAAACAAACAAACTATTAAGTTGATCTGACTTGAAACAATTGTGTAAGTGTAACTTACATTCTTTATTTCAATAAACTTAATTCAATTGTGTGTTACCGGTTGCCCTAATTCAATTAAGTTGGTTCAACTATTTTCTTTTTAGAGTGTAGTTTCTTATTAAAATAAATGAGTTTATAATCTGTGGAGACAGTTGAGTCTCATAATATAATAGAATAGCTCGGATTAAGCCTTAAAAGGCAGTACGTCAAAAACACTCTTATATCGGTGTGAGGAGAATGGATGTATTGTGAAAAAATTATACTAATCCCTCACCCCTGATTGATTTTAAATGGTCAAACAGAAATAGAGCAGCACATCCACATGTGGACAACATTATTGTGTTTTCACAAAAAGCCCAGAGTGCAGATTAAAAATATGCAAGGACTGTTTATTTTCTTTTTGCTAAGGTTTTATTAACCCAGACTCTTTGTGTGGACTACAATAGCTGCATAAGGAACACTGTTTTCCACACTTTCCCTTCCCCAGCATCCACTCTCCAACACTCCTTTGCATTATTAAAAATGACTGCGGGCGATAAAAGAATAGCCACATCAAATGGCTTCTCACTACTCTTGTAGTTGTTGTAAACAGAATGTAATTTGACTAGGCAGCAGTTTGTCCCTGTAAGCTGTGTTTAATGTGTGATGTGCTTCTGAAAAAACAATGGGAGCCGGAGACTCTCCCAAGCAGGGAGGGGACAGCCTGCAGCAAAACACACAGGAGGAACATCTTTGGACTTTAAGACAGCAATGGCGAGACAAAATGAATTACAATTGAACTTAGATGACTGAGACTTAAAGTGCCTCAGAGTGAGGAAAGGAGGACCAGAGGGGCTGATGATAACACACTGTTCTTGTGTCTATTGACTTAAAATGGAAACAAATGGACCTCATTGGCCCTTTCCGAATGAGTCTGGAGCCACATAACAACATTCTCTTTTCCTGGTACTCCTCCTCATTTGGCCCACTTGTTATATATTTAGATATATTTGCAAACCTCTAGTGGACTTTGTGTTGACACCAGCAGACACAAATTGGGATGCAACTGCCCAAGTCTCTTTAAAGTGATAGATGTGGCAGGAGGCGCTACTTTTTGTGTTTCCCCAAGACGCTTCTGGCTCTCATGGTGAAATAAACACTCGAAAGATGACGGATACATCTTTGTATTCAGTGATTTACTGGACAGTTACTGCCACACATTTTTTTATGACATAGTTTAGTCTAAAATAAAAACTCTGGCTATATTACGCTTTGGAAAAAGCTGTCGCTCAGGCAATATTGCAGTTATCAGCCTTATATTTCTTCATTCATAACGCTGTGTGCTCCACTCTATGGGAAAATCAATGAAGACCTCGCTGCATGCTGATCGTCTCATGACAGTGTAGCAGTGTAGAAGCCCAAGTTAACCTCTCTGAGCATAGTGCTCTTGAATGCTGCCCGAAAATGATCCATTCCCCTAATCAAGGCTAATCAATTGGTTTACTTTGAATCCCTGTCTCGTGTCAGTTCAGTTGAACAAATCTGCGTACACTACCTTATCAGCATTGTTAATAATATTCAACAGAAAGTAACATCTCATTATACTGTATTTCCAGGGGTGTATTTCCCCTGATGGCGTTGTCGGCTTTCCCCTCAATTCTCCCCCTATTGCCTTTGCTACAACAGCATGACCTGCATGATTCGATTGTACCAGAGGAGTGAAATATGAGAGAGAGAAGAGCTATTTGAATGGAAACATGATCAGAAATGTAGAGTCGATTTTACATATGTGTTAACGCCTTGCAAACCCAAATCCACAAAATCCTTCTATGTCGGTTTTTGCATCTCAAAAGAGTTAGGAATATTTATCTGTCCAAATGGAAGATATGGTCATTTAGGTTTTATGAACCTTACATAACATTTTTTTTGCTCTGGTTCTCATTACACAAGAAGTATTTTGAACCAATCACGGCAGTTCTCTGCCCGAACTTTCTCTAAAATAATGACTGGCGCCATGGAGAACTTTTGATACGTCCTCACAGTCCTGTCAAACTGTCTAAACAAGCTGTTTTTTTAACTATGTTTTTTAAGGTTCATGAACCTTTATTTTCAATCACATGTTTGTAAAAGCTTATTGATACATCCAACTTTGATATCGTATATTGCTTGGACTATTTGAGACCAAGTTTTCAGGGGCTTTAAGTTGGGCAAATAAGAGCCGTGGAACCAGATCAGAGAATTTTTTTCAGTACAGCCGAGACATATTTAATCTATTTGCAAAAACTCTACATAATTTTTTTTCATAGTGCCCTTTGATGGTCAGTGTGAATGTTAGAGAACAACTTAACCATGGTTTCCAAAGAGGTGAGCGTGCTGATTAAATTAGTTTATCTTTTTCTGCAAGGTTTTTCCATGACGCTTTATTCATGTGAAGACAAAAAGACTGAACCAGTGTGTCTAATTGCTTACTGTACCGTTGACCTGTTCCAAGCACTATTATCCGAGTCCCATCAGGAGTCTTACTGTTGCTAATCCTCTATCGGAAGCGTAAATGTTTTATGAGAGCCACTTCAGCAATTGCACTTTAAACATCCAATTGTTTCTCAGGGCGATTAGAGCCAGTGTGTGTGTGTGTGTGTGTGTGTGTGTGTGTGTGTGTGTGTGTGTGTGTGTGTGTGTGTGTGTGTGTGTGTGTGTGTGTGTGTGTGTGTGTGTGTGTGTGTGTGTGTGTGTGTGTGTGTGAGAGACTGCCAACACCGGCAATACTCTTGTCTTCTGTAGAGAATTTAGCAGCATTAATAATTCATGGTTTATAAGACAGTTTTTTAAAGGTTTGTTTTACTGATCTACTCTTATTCAGAATAAGTGCAGCAATAAAACACACTTAAAGATGCAATGCTAGAACAATACTACCAAGGGGATTTCTCAATGTGTCAATAAGTGACTGAGTCGTTGAGGTAAGTAGAGTTTCCTGGTGAGATGTCTATTTATTCCAATATGCATTTCAAGCCCACTTTATTGCTGTAAATACCCCACATACAGTAATTGTCCCTATCTTTGGAAAGGCATCTGTGAGGTCGTCTAAAGTTTTTTCAAGGATGCTATTGCACTACTACTGTCATTGTATGCAGTATGCACAATACACTATGCATACTGTTATTGCAAGAGGTAGGACAGTAATCATGGTATGCAACTGATGCAAAAGGAAATGATGCAGCATCTTAGATTTTAATAGACACATTTCCATACACACATTAGGACTACTAAGGTGTTGAGTGTCTGGCTCAAAGACACTTCAGTATAAACACTGAACAAAAATTTAACCCTCCTGTTATGTTCATTTGTCAGGAACAGCAATGGTGTTCTGGGTCAATTTGACCCGGTGCATGTTTAAATCTCCAAGCAGTGTGAACATGTCATTACCAACTCCATTACTAACTATTCTATCAATATTTAGTGCAATGTGGTGTTCCATACCTCTAACAGGTCATGGTTCAATAAGGATAATTCACTAGTTTTTCATTAAAAAAAAATACATGTTCACTTCCGGTTGGCAAATGTGGTGAGCGGACGCACGAGAGAAGGCTCCCAGTCTACTTTTTGCAATATTCGTTTTTTGCCAAGCTTTCTTCCCAGTGCTTTTGACGAACCATCAGTGGTGGGTTTCATCAGGTGGTTCAACTTAAGATGAGCAATTCAAAGCTTGCTAAATCAGGTTGCAGTGCACAAACCCCAGCTACGCGAGCTGCTACTAGCGCCGCAGGTAAGCTAGCACCTTTCTCAGCTAACAGTCCTCCGACAGCGACAAAAACTTCAGGACCGGGAGCAACCATGGATACCGCTGTCATTTCTAAGGATCAACTGGCTGCAGAATTTGCGAAGCAGAGAACCACACTAAGGGATGACGTTTCTCTTCTGATTCAAGAATCTACCAAGCCATTACAAGCCTTGCTGAACTCACTCCAAACAACAGTGAACACATTCCAACAGCGCCTCACCTCAGTGGAGTCTGTGTCCGGTGATAACTTAGAATGTGCATGCACTGCGGAGTCTAGCATTAAGACCCTACAAGCCCAAAACCAATCTCTCTTGACTCGGCTCGATGACCTAGAAAACCGATCGCGGAGGGCCAATCTCCGTATATTGCACATACCAGAAGGCAGCGAGGACGGCAAGGACCCGGTTAAATTCATGTCTGAGCTGCTGATGCAGGTGATGGGTCCCGATGTCTTCACTGGGCAGCCCGAACTGGAGAGAGCCCACCGGTCCCCGACCTTCAGATCTGGCCAAGGAAAACCTCCGCGCACATTCCTGGTTTGTTTCTCCCGATTCCAACAGAAGGAAGCTGCACTGCGCTGGGCAAGGAATCACGAGCTGCGGTACGGAGGAACTGTCATAAGGATGTTTCAAGATCACAGCGCAGCTCTCGCTAAAAAGCGAGCTGCATTTAACGGGATAAAACAAGCCCTTTACCAAAAGAACGTCCGGTTCCACCTGATCTACCCTGCCAGGCTGCGCGTGACACACGGGGACGACGTGCTCACCTTCGACTCACCTGATGAAGCCCAGAGGTTCTACAATCAGAGGATTGATAAAGAGTAATAATTCAGCAGCGTTTGCCTTCGCTTTATGGACTTGAGATGGACGGTAAATAATGCATACTCTACTGTGTACGTTCGTACCTGCCTTTGCAATTATTCTGACATACGCCCTGGATTTTAGGGTAATGTGCTTTCATCCACGCTACGTTTTGGGATAACATGTTTAGAAGGGAAAAAAAAAAGAAAAAAAAAAAAAGGGAAAATAAGTGGCCCGGATCTTGTGTTACTGTGTGCTACTGCTTTCATTCATGTTATGTGTGGGCTAATTAGGGGGAACAAAATCGAAGGGGAGGGGGACACATAGCTTTCCCATTACATGCCATATAGGCTATATATATATATATATTGTTTTTATTACTTAATAATATTTTTGTCCCCCCAGCCCTGCTTTTGCCTTCATGGCCTTTGTGTTAAGCTTGTTTATATATTACTGGGAGCCTTCTTTGCTAGAAGCAAGAAGATGATGTTCTACCAGAAGTTTTTGGAAATAGTGTTATGCCTGCAGCTTGCCTCAGGGAGAGGAACAAGTATAGGCTTAGTGTTAGTTATGTCTGTGTCTATGTCTGGGGTATGGGACAGGGTTATGGGATGGTACACCACTAGAGATTTTGTATTTATTTATTTATTTATTTTTTCTTATATTTTTTCTTTCTTTATCTCACTCTTTCTTAATGAGGTTATCCATGGAGCTGTACACATTTTTGTTGTAACCATTTATTTGCTTTACAGTTGTTATAACAATTATATCCTTTTTCTGATTTAAACATGGAACAAAGAACTAATGTAAGAAAGGCTGATGTAAGATGTATTAGCTGGAACGTAAAAGGCTTAAATGGACCTGTAAAGAGAGCTAGAATATTCAATCACCTTAAATATTTAAAATGTGAAATTGCATTTCTTCAAGAAACTCATTTGTTGTTGAAAGATCAAATTAGACTCAGGAAAGCTTGGGTGGGACATGTGTTCCACTCAAGTTTCGATTCCAAAACACGTGGGACAGCTATATTGATACATAAAAAAATCCAGTTCAGTGCTACCACTGTTATTTCTGACCCACAGGGGCGCTTTGTCATGGTCTCTGGGCTACTTTTCCACAAACCTGTCGTTTTGGTTAATATATATGCCCCAAACTGGGATGATGATACATTCATGGGTAAAGTTTTCTCATTAATACCAGACATAAACTCACAACAATTAATTTTAGGGGGTGATCTGAATTGCACAATTAACCCAATATTGGACCGCTCTAATCCTAAATCTACAGATCCTTCAAAAATGGCCAAATCTTTATCTTTTCTTATGGATCAAATAGGAGGTGTTGACCCCTGGCGCTCTCTTTTTCCACTTGGTCAATCCTTCTCCTTCTTTTCCCCAGTTCACCACTCATACAGCAGAATAGACTACTTTTTTATTGATAGAAACCTTCTTCCCTTTGTCACAAAAGCTGATTATTCAACCATAGTTGAATCTGATCATGCCCCAGTTTTACTAGATCTCGTGTTTCCTCCTAACAATTCGGAACGTCCTCCTTGGAAATTAGACAAAACCTTACTGGCTGATAGTTCATTCTGTGATTTAATAAACAAAGAAATTGACAACTTTATAGTTTCCAACATCTCCTCCTCATTGCTTTGGGAGACACTGAAGGTTGTGATCAGAGGTGAGATTATATCATATTCAGCAAGAATCAATAAAATGCGTAGACTTGAACAAGACCAGCTTATTAAATCAATTAGCACGGTAGACTCTCAGTACTCTTCGTCTCCATCCCCTGAACTCTATAAAAAAAAGCTTGACCTTCAAACTCAATACAACCTGTTGTCAACCGGTAAAACAGAAAAAATTTTGTTAAAATCACATGGATATGCCTATGAGCATGGAGAAAAAGCTGGCCGCCTTCTAGCACACCAACTTAAGGCCCAATCTGTTTCTCAACAAATCTCACAAATAAGGAAACCAAATGGGGATTTAACTACTGACACGGGAGAAATTAATGAAACATTCACCTCATTTTATTCTAACCTGTATACATCAGAGGCGACCAATGATAGAACTGATATGGATCATTTCTTTTGCAATCTTGAAGCTCCTTCCATAAAGGTAACGGATAAGATAAAGACCGAACTCCCATTACAACTGTCTGAAATTATTAACGCAATAATGGCAATGCAAAGTGGTAAGACACCTGGCCCCGACGGCTACCCAATAGAATTTTTTAAAACTTTTTCCAAGAAACTATCCCCAATTCTACTTGAAATGTTTATAGATTCTATGTCCCGTGGATCATTACCACAAACACTCACTGAGGCATCGATTATTCTCCTGCTTAAGCCAGGTAAAGAGAATACAGAATGTGGTTCATATCGACCCATCTCCCTCCTAAACAGTGACGTGAAGATCCTAGCCAAAGCTCTTGCCTTACGCCTAGAAACCACAATGACTGATGTGATCTCTGCTGACCAAACCGGTTTCATTTTGGGTCGACACTCATTTACAAATATCCGGCGGCTTTTGAATATTATTCACTCCCCTGCGTCCAGTGAGGTACCTGAGGTGGTCATCTCACTGGACGCAGAGAAAGCTTTTGACAGGGTTGAGTGGGAATATTTATTCACGTGCTTAAAGAAATTTGGGTATGGCCCAAATTTTATTTCATGGATTAAACTTCTTTACAGCTCACCCAAGGCCTCTGTGGTTACAAACGGCAGGCAATCACAGTACTTCACCCTATCGAGAGCGACCCGTCAGGGATGTCCAATTAGTCCACTGTTATTTGCCTTGGCCATAGAGCCCTTATCCATCGCACTCAAATCATTGCCATCTATAAGTGGAATTTTTAGAGGAGGAGAAGAGCATAGACTAAGCTTATATGCCGATGATTTACTATTATTTGTTTCGGACCCTATTCTTAGTGTACCTCATATCATCCATGCTCTGTTAAGATTTGGTAAATTTTCCGGGTATAAACTGAACTTTAGCAAAAGTGAAGGCTACCCTGTTAACAACTTGGCTCTTCAAATCCAGGATAATGTTTTACCGTTTAAAATGTCTAGAAACGGTTTTAAATATTTGGGCATTAACATCACAAGAGATATGAAAAACCTCTACCAGGAAAATTTTGCTCCTCTACTTGATAAAGTCAAATTAGATCTAAAGAAATGGAGAACACTCCACTTGTCCTTAGCAGGTAAAGTTAACTGCATCAAGATGAGTGTGCTCCCAAAATTCCTCTACCTGTTTCAATGTATCCCACTTTACCTTCCTATGTCTTTCTTTAAAGGTATTGATAGCACTTTTATTTCTTTTATTTGGAATGGCAAGAACCCTAGGGTACGTTTAGAGCTTCTACAGAGGCCTAAATTACAGGGAGGCCTAGCTCTTCCTAATCTTTTCTACTACTACTGGGCTGCAAATGTTCAAAAAATAATGTTTTGGCTTCATACTCCAGATACAGACTGGTGCCAGTATGAAGCCACATCATGCATCTCAACATCTCTCACGGCTCTGGTCACTTCCAGTCTTCCCGTTTCTATTTCCCAGTTCACAAACAACCCAATTGTCATCAATACTTTGAAGATCTGGTTTCAAATGAGACGGTTCTTTGGTTTCAAACACATTCTTAGCTTAAGCCCTATATGCAACAACCATCTTTTCCCCCCAGCTAAATTAGATGCTACATTCTCTTTTTGGCGAAGACAAGGCATTTCTAAATTTAAAGATATGTACATAAATTGTGTATTTGCCAGCTTTTATGACTTATCACAAACATTTGGCCTTCCTCGATCTAGCCTGTTTAGATATTTTCAAGTACGCCACTTCCTTATGAGCCACGACCCCAACTTTCCAAATTTATCGTCAGTGTCAGGCTTAGATGATCTGCTAGAATCCCCATTCAATTCGAAAAGGCTAATTTCTAGAATACATGATTGTATAGCTTCTCTTAAAACCATAACCATCACAAAGATTAGGGCGGACTGGGCGGATGAATTGGGGGAAGACATGGAAGATGACATGTGGAAATGTGCTTTACTAAGAGTGAATGACAGCACTTCTTGTGCAAAATTAAGTATAATACAATTTAAAGTTTTACACCGGACTCACTTTTCCAAAGCAAGATTAGCTAAAATATATCCTGATTCAGATGCTAGTTGTAACAGATGTCATCACACCCCTGCCAATTTAACCCATATGTTTTGGACATGCCCTGCTCTGGAAACTTACTGGTCTATGATCTTTAAAACATTATCTGAGGCGCTCAATACTGATTTCCAACCAAATGCAGCAGCAGCTATATTTGGCATCACAGACCGAAGACATTCTATAGTAAGGAAAAGTTATAAAAACATACTGGCCTTTGTGACTCTGCTTGCACGCAGAAGAATATTGTTACATTTGAAATCAAAAAACCCTCCCAAAGCGTCTTTGTGGATGTGTGACCTAATGCACTTTATACAATTAGAAAAAATTAAATACTCGCTTAGGGGGTCAAGGGACAAATTCCACTCCACCTGGGATCCGGTTTTGAAATACATAGGGAAACTCAAAACTATACCTGATACCCCATAGCAATATTTCTTGCACTAGGACCCTATATCATGCAGCGTACAGTAGATAGTATTTTCTTTTCTTTTGGGTTAATTACCGATCTGGTCACTTCTGGGCCAATCCAATTGTAAAACTGTTTTTTGGATATAGTATGTATGCATGATGCAGTGTCTGTTTAATTACGATGTGGATTGATGCTGGCATGTCAGCCTATAATGTAGAGTGTTTGTGAGTATGCATGTGAACAAGTACATGGCGACATTTGGCACGGCTAAATATGGTGACCTTGCTTACTATTTTATTTATTTATTTTTACTGTATTTATTTATCTATTTTCTTCTTTTTGTTAGTCTATGTGTGTGTACTACATGTTCAAGTGGGTGGGGTGGGTGGGATACTGTTGTTCGTATGTGTATGTAAACAAAAAACAACAAAAAACATGGACATGTCTGCTAAAATGTATGCTCAGTGTATTCTGTGTTCATAAACATTTCCAAATAAAAATAATTTTCAAAAAAAAAAAAAAAAAAAAATACATGTTCAAACTTTTTTTGTAATGTTTCACCACTTTATTACTTTTGAAACACTGGAGAAAATGTGAAAAGTCTCCAGTGACATTGTGGCTTGAAATATAGCACTGCCTGTCTCTGCATCCCACAAACTGGCTGTAGGTTCATCCTCCGACCCCAGCCAGGATGAGGAGCCCCAAATACGCATCTAAATGTGTTTTGTCCAGCTCGTTCCACTTTTCCCCAAAAACACACCTCCCTTCTAGATTAGTCATTTCCAGAATGATTTTCTGTATTGAATCTGGCATGACCAGCTCAAAAGCTGACTTGATGTCAGTCACACGAGTCAGTGCCATCCTAGTGGGCCCTGGCACTGTCTTTAAGGTGAAACTCGAAAAATAAGAATATCGTGCAAAAGCTCATTTATTTCAGTAATTTGACTCAAAAGATTAAAGTAATATATTGTATAGACCGATTACATGAAAGGTGAGATATTCAAAGCCTTTATTTGTTATCATTTAGATTATTATGGTTTACACAGTTTATGAAAACCCCAAATTTAAAAACTCAGAAAATTTGAATATTACATGAAATCAATAAAAAAAGGGATTTTTAATACAGAAATATCAGCCGTCAGCTCCATTTTTTTCTTTTCACTGTCCCTTGATTCTACCTCTAATACTGTGCGGTTGATCCCACCTATTTGTCCTTTATGCAGAAATTGAATGAAACGATTGAAAATGGTCTGCGCTCAGCCACGGGTTTCCCCATAAACCACAAGATGACCTTATTAATCCAGAGTGTCCCATGAGCTCCCATTGAACCTCCACACGCTTGCAGTTTAACCTAACAGGCCCTTGAGCTCTGTGGCCTTTAACGGAAATGTCTCTCGCAAAGTAGGCACTTGACTTCTCACGTAAACCAACAAGTGTGGGTATTTAGACAGGTGTAGAAAATCTAAATTTGGGAAAACGGTACAGGGTGTGTAGAGCTGAAGTGAGATGAGCGAATGGCAACCAACACAGGTATATCGCAGGTAAAAGACCCTTATTTTAAGACTCATCAGACTAAGTCAGTTTCAAGGAATATTTTTTGTCTGAGAACTAATTGACTTTGTGCATACAATTCAATACAGTCTAGGAGGTTATCATTAAAAAGGAACTGCAGCTCAATTCATTTTCATATTGTCTTGATAATCCAGCCGTTGTGGCTGCTGCTTGATTCAAGAAATATAAATATTACTTTACCGGTTCTCCCCAGAAACTGACTGTACAAATAATCACCTTCTTTAACTTGCTAAAGGATCCCCTTGCCAGAATGGCAATGTGTATTTGATTGGAACCCAAGGCAAAGTAATGATAACAAATCAGGCTTCATTAGAAAAGTAGAAAACACAATGTCATTTCCTTTGTAATATTAAACACAGTGACGTACAGCACCTTTCTAATTATCTTCAGCACGATCACACCCCAAACACGTCCAAATTCACCTCAGTTCTCCAACATTTAGTTTTCTGTAATTGCATCCTGTGTGTTGGCTCTCTGTATCATTTGTGTCTTTTTTGCTTCCCAGATCTGTTGCCACGGGAGACTTGACGAAACTCGTTAGTTCCTTAATTGTTTTCATATTATTGCTACAACGTCATTTAACGACACTCCAGCCAACCGTGGCAGGATATTAACACAGAGATGACTCAAATCTGTAAAAATTTGTTGGTAGTAGATGCTGAACATCTGAGATACCCTTCTGGTGTTTTCATACCTTCCATAAAGAGAAATGTTTGGAATAAGAGCTTCTCATACATGTCACACCGACTTTTTAACCTCTTGTCTTTTACACTGTGTGCTTTTTGACAAGAGACAAGTCCATCACATGCAGTACGTGAGCAGAGCAATATATTCTGCATTAGTCTTCCACTGTGCCCCTGTTTCCCCACGGTGAAGTTTGTTCTGATTCCCCTCTTTCATCAAGAGTCAGCTCTGCCTCTGTCACTCTCTCCCTATAAAAAGCAAAAATGGGGAAAGGCAAGTTGGACCAATCACATAAGCACATAATGCGCTTAAATCAGCCAGTTGGTGTGAAATCCGACCATTTGGGTTTCAGCTTCATCACTTCAAAGCCTCCAAATGTTCCTGACTTCCACCTCATTAGCTCTGAAGTGTTCTACAAATACAGCTTTCAGGGCTTAATCAATCGCATAATGAAAGTCTTAATACCTTCTCGTGCCCTTTGGGTGGGTAATATTTTGTCATAGGTGTTGAGGGGAGAGGTGTGTGCAAATACGATGCTTTTCTATCCATTCTGAAACATTCTGATATTCCAGCATCTTCACCAGACATGTATTCTAGGTGCTGTCACAGCTGCTGTGTTAATCTTTTCCAATTAATGCACATGCATTCTAAAGCGACTGTGGCTTTGGGGCGACTGTGGCTCAGTTGGTAGAGCGGGTCGGCCGATGATCAAAGGGTTGGAGGTTCGATCCCCGCCCTGCCCTGTGTCATAGTTGTTGTGTCCTTGGGCAAGACACTTCACCCATCTTGCCTCGTGTGAATGTCGATAGTTAGCCTGCTATCGGTGTATGAATGTGTGTGTAAATGGGAACAGGTCTCCCATGCAAAAGAGTCTTTGGACTCAATGGGATATACCTGTATAAATAAATAAAAAAAATAATAATAAAAATCTTCATGAGTGGCTTTCTGGAGAAAAACTAAAGCTTTATTTACTGCAGAAGTTGAAAGAGGCCAAAAAAAGAGCCATAAGACAATGAATATTGGACTTAGACTCAAGAGGTAGGCAGAAGCAATGGACTACAAATGAATAATAATGTTCCTCAATAACTGCTGGTCTTTTTAACCGTAATTATAGGTGTGACATTTTGGAAAATACTCGTAAGGGTTTCCCCCAGGAACGTTGTTAGACCTGGTGGCAATAGTGCCACATGATTTGGTGAAATCCTAATGCAATAATAGTGGATAATATTGCGATTTGCAATAGCAATATAATCTATAGCAGATACGCGCTACACGCTAATAATAAAACGATTAACTTATGTGGGAGTTAGGCAGCAAACATTATCAGTCCTGCCCGCTGTAATGGTAATACACTTTGTTAATTAACCTGAGAACCATAGACTGTATATAAAGATGATAACACAATTATTCAAGTATGCTAAGTGTTGTTTCTTCTTCTATGGTTTTATTAGCGGAGTGCATACCGCTACCTACTGTACAAGAGTGTGAAGCACAGAAAATAAACAGGACTGAATCAAATCTTTAATAAAGTCTATGCTGAACACACATGCTTGGAAATGGCAAAGATAATTCAAGGCAGTGACACCACCTCAATAGTCACACCTTTGTTAACAGGTGAGGCTACATTTTGCACATGTTCTGACAACTTAAAAATAGTTTGGATTGTTAATATTTGGTGATTATCCTTGTTTGTATAACTTATATGACAGAAAAATACTTATTTTTGGTAAATCATGTTCCGCCAGTTAAATGCTTTTAATGTGAAGCTGCAGTTGTAGGAAATGTTAAGTTTGCATTAGCAGTATATTACTAGCTATCTGGTCATACTCAATGCATGTCCGTGCGAGTCCAAAAAAAGAAGAAGAAAAAGATCATTGAAGCCTGGCATGGCAGGGGGTCAATTTAGTTATGGCGGGCCACCAAGGCTGGAATAGGCCTACACCGGGGGAATCTCTGCTCTTCTTGCTGAGTTAGTTGAGATTATCGATACTAGGGGTAATGTTAATATGGTAAATATGATGCCAGTTAACTTAGCGCAACATAATGACTTCAAGCATTTAGTACTCAGACATATTTTTCTCAGGTAGCGGTGGAGACCAAAAACAGATATTAGAAAAGGGGGAATATTGGATTTACATTTGTCAGGAAGCCACAAACACAACACCAGATGAATGCTGATTGTGTTGTGCATATATGTTTTAAAAAGTTATGCAAATTCACACATTGTCAAATTTACATATGTATTCAAACATTTCTAAAAAACAAAATTGTAATACACAAAAAATATAGTGACATAAGTAAATAACTATCATGATGTTATCTGCTGGATACATAATAGGCAACTGTGTTACAGCTTGAAACAAAAGCGGCCAAAAAAATGAAATAATGCAGGTCTACATTACATTGGAAATAGTTGTTTTTCCTTGGTTGTTGCTAAACCACCTAGACAATGTTTGCGGAAACAGTTCAACCCATTTTGCCTTTTGTTTGATTTAGTGAGTAGAAGTTGTGGGAATTGCCCAGAATATTTTTTCAACCACAAAGAGAGAGATAATTGGGAGGTGTGGGAGTCTTGAGAAAAAGCAAATGATTCATCTGCAACAACAACTGTGTCTAGTAAGTGTCAAAATGTGGATCACATGGAGAACAAATGGATCCACACAGCCTCACTGAGTGGATGATGACGACTCTCCATGGCTATCATCAACATCGATTGACAACTGGTTATTTACTGTGTGTGTGTGTGTGTGTGTGTGTGTGTGTGTGTGTGTGTGTGTGTGTGTGTGTGTGTGTGTGTGTGTGAGAGAGAGAGTGTGTGTAAAAGTACTGGCAGGATGTGAAAGATTCAGAATTGTTTACTAAAAACATTGTTACAATGACTGTATGGATTGATAGATGCAGGTGCAGACACAATTCAGGTGTTCATCAAGAAAACATTGTAAGATGCTTTTATCATTTCTTCCAATTGGGTCCTGGTTGTGTTAGTCCAAATAGTTATATATTTAGTCTGAAGAACTATGGCCACAAATTAATCGAAGTGATTGGCATAATATGTGTCTTCCACATTGGTGTGCATTCAGGGGGCGTAATATGAAATAAATACATTGATATACAAATAAAATGGAACAAACATATAGTTGGTGTGGGATGGAAAGGCAAGAATTCATGATCTCAAATGCCATTTATATCATTTCTCATTATATCATTATGACCCGCATGGTCTACAGACATTAACATTCTTTTTAATAATGATGAGAAAACAGTTCATAACTGGGCTAGTCTTGTCTTTATGTGAATATTTCATTTGTTAACTAGGCTCAATGTGACCTGAGGCGCAAAACAAAAGAGCACCACAGTACAACTGAGCTCTCCTCTTTATGAGAGCTAGTGTTGTTTGCCTTTGTATGTGCCACACCAAGGGGATTACACAGTAGACTAATTTGTAAGCATGGGATTGTAGTTTAAAATGTATAATGCGATCCTAGCTAAGGTTTGCGCTGCTTGTAGTCCTGGAGCTTTTCCTACAGAATGCCATGTGTGGAGGCTGTTACATCATGTAACAAGTGTTGTTCCTTTGAAACCCATTTTAGTGAAAGAGACTTTCTTTGGTTTTCAGTTGATGAAGATGTCATGGATAGCAACAGAATTGAGCTCCTTGGCAACAGAGGAAAACATTGTGGCCCAGAATCAAAAGGTGCCATCTGCCCCAGAGCCCTGTATCAGCAGTTTACCCATATCAACATGGTGGAACCACATCTCTGTGATCAAGACGTGGCTGAACCTCAAACACTCGCTCACAACCCACGGCCGGGGACAGAACAGTGGGTGGAGAGAGAGATGCAATCTGACAAGGGGCTTTGATGTGAGCCAAAGATGTCCGGCTGTCGTCCCTTTGGGTAAATATGCCTCCTCTCTCCTCACCATGAGAACCTGTAGCTGTGTCTGGGGTGATGCTGTTGGCTGTCTAACTATCTTCACTGCCAATATCAATATTTTGAGTGAGTCGAACGATTAATTTCCAGAATCAGAAATGCTGTATTGGCCAAATGTACAATAGTACACAGGGATTTGACTTGGTCTATTTAATTATTAACAGAGCGGTAAATGTGGTTATTATTTAGTATATTATTGTGCATTTATTCCTAACTGTTACTCTCTGTAGGGAGTGTAGCCAGTAATTGGCCTAGTCGGCACTGGCCCACTAGCATTACTCACTAGTGCACCTGGCCAAGTTTGATCAATAAACATTTGCCGCCGACGTTACGTAAACCAGCACAACAATGGCGAGACAAAGTTCTTTAAAATTCAAGCAGAACTGAAGAATAATGTGTCCCATATCCCATATTATATCAAATTAGGTCATTATCAGACATTCAAATAAAGTTCCAGTGTGAATGCATTATTCTGCTAAGTGGATCTATTTCTGTGAGGTGTGTGTTGTTCTCAGTGGGCAGTACTTGGCATAACACTGCTGAAAATATATTAAATATGATAGCCTGAATATGATATTTGAGCTGTTTGTAAAGCCCGTGTTATTTTTGTGCCTAATGGAGTGTTCTTTTTGTTTGTCCTTTTTCCTAAAATTCTATGTTCTTTTTTTCTAGAAAACTATGGCAGATCCCCTTTTGTACTGGCCTACCCTAAATACTATTGCTGCCTACGAAAGTGAGCCTCATCATAGGACCCTCACTATCTGATATGAACCAAATGACTCCAATAGGGAAACCACATTACGGACAAAATTAAAGCTCCCATATTATACACTTTTCGGTACTATTATACACCATATTATATGGTCTTAGTGGTCCCTAATACGGTTTTCTTTAATTGTTTGCTGAAAAAAACTTTCAGATAATTTATTGTACTATGCTGATGTTCAGCTAATCTCACAATGGCCTATTTTTTAAAAAGAGCTGCAGCTCCCCTCGTAAATATACAATCTTTGAGCTGCCCCCGCCCCCTGTCCGGAAGCGAAGCCAGATACGCCTCGCCCTCTGTCTGTCAGGGCCGTGGACCAATAAGAAATAGGGGTGTGGGCTGCACAGTGGAAGCTTCTGGCTTTCCAGTTTGTGAGGTCAGAAACTGGGAGAATTCTGACTGGAGTATATTGAGGGGGAGGGGTGGGGGTTTCAGAAAAGGGGAGAGTGAGAAAAGGAGAGATTGTTATTTTTTTTATATTTTGGCAGTCTCTAGGCACACCGTGGACGCATGGATATGTTGGAACACATTTAAAAAGTGCATTTAGCATAATATGGGACCTTTAATATGTACCACCAGCGGTGACAGCACTAAATGGTGTTAATCGTCTGGAAAAACAACAGCAACAAAGAGCATGTTATTACATTTCCTGTTCAGAGCCAACTCACGCTGCTGACACTAGCGTTCTCCTCCCTGGGGCTAAGCTATAGCAGCAAACTCCACTGAACATAAATAACATGTTCTCCAGCTTTCAACATCCACCAACCAAGGCAATTATGGTACAGTCTCAGAGTGTGTGCGTGTGTGTGTGAGATGTTTTTCTCTGAGAGGTTGAAAACGTTCAGTTGTTGCAGTTAATCTTGTCAGAGGCATTTAAAATAAGCACATTATACTTCATTTCAATATGTGAAAAGAGATGCCACACTGCCTTTCTGCATCTTCATATCTGCCTTTGCTCTTGTTCAATTCCATTCAACTCTATTAATCCCTTTGGAGGGAATGGATTTAAAGGCAAAGAAGAGTGCCTCCAACAACATGATAAGGGACATAAGAACTGAGTCATGGTTGGAGAAGGGGAGCGTGCGTATTTTACAAAACTATATGTGGAGACCAGAGTGAAGTCTTCATTGAGCGGGCTCATTTTGCAAGGTCTGTTAAAATAAATAAAAATGTATTCTGGCCAGCTGTTAAAAACAGTGGGTTTCAGTCATGTTGAAGCATTCATAGATACTATATATTAAAAGGTGGAGTCAGCGATTCTGGAGAAAGCTTGTAGTCAAAATCAGTGAATATCTCCATATAATCCACCACTTGTCAGTACTGTGAATACACTGAAAAAAAATATGGTGTTGATACACAGCCTAGACTCTGTAAACTGTTATGTAGACAAAGGGTATGTAAACAAAGGCGGTCCACCGTAGCTAGCAACATACCCGTTAACAGAGGCTAGGCTGTTTATTAGCACTGGATCTTTTTTATAACATACCCACAGTACAGACGGATAGTGGAACATGAGGAGATATTAACTGATTTTGACAAACTAATTAATATGTCTGCACATCAGCAAAAAATTATGTATTGACCAAAATTGCTAGCAAAAAGTCTGCTATTACAAACAAGATTTCTGCTTCATGGTATTACAGAAACAGTGTCAGCGAGACAGTTATTGTTTCAACCCTGCCCTGCAATCAAAGCTGTAAGGAAAGACTGGAAAAAACGAACATTTTATTTTAATGCCACATCTGTGTGTGTAAACCAAGAACTGAAGACATGGGCAGTCACAGTGTGTCATTGTGGGAGTGCAGCATGCTACTAGTGCACTTATAAATATCACCATTTCCTCAAAGAAAAGAAGAAGAGTCCATTTAGACGAAAAAATGCCACTCTTACACAATCAATAGTGCTGTGCTTTACCATAACATGTATTCAATTCTTACAATACAATCAGCATGCTGGATGTACTATGCAGGGTTATTGTTCCTCCTGATATGGAGCTGCACTCCATGAATCCCTTTTGCATAATCCTTTTTCTCAAATGTCTCAAAGCTGGAAATCCTTCTTTTCACTCACTGATTGTTTCAATTATCCACATCTCCATTGAGACCAACATTAGAGGAGGGGAAATCAATTACACATAATGGTACGAACACACCTTTAATGACCGTAAGTGTCCATTCATCCACATGTTGAAGTGGGAAAAGTAATGTCTTTGTGTCATGCTAGTCAGGTAAGCAGTGAGGCTTCTACAGGTCTGTGGATTATCCTTGAGTAACAACACTGTAAAAGGAAAAAAAAATTGTTATTTTCATCACAAACAGACAATTTTTTTCAATTGAAGTGGATGTAGAAATTGTGGAGACCAATATCTGCAAACGTTGGCAAATGTGACCACAGCTATCAACATAGAAACGCAAAGGGCAAAGTCCAAAACTATGTATTATTACAGGGCTATTCAATTAGTTTTGAATGGGGGCCGGTTGGTGGAAATTATCCAAAATGAGGGGCCAGAAAAAAATGCCTAAAATTGATGAGCATCACATCAATAGCTGCATATACTGTAAAACACTACAATGACATAGGAGTGCATATATTGTCTTTATTTTATCAAATAGAGTTCACCAGCTTATCAAAAAAAAATCCCTATTTGATTAACATAGGCTGCCTGTTGTTTAAGTGTTTAACAATCTTATCAGTTCAGGAAAACACAATAGGTTAACTCTTCAACAGCTTATCAAAATACTTAGAAATAAATGTACTGTAAGTGCACCACTTATCAAAATACAGGTAGGCCTAGGCTTACTAAGAGTGCAACAGCTTATCAAAAAACATAGAAATAAATGTAGGCTACTCTAAGTGCAACACCTTACAGTGTCCCCCCCCCCCCCCAAAATATGTTTGTCCAGGGTAATGGGAGGCGCGGCGCAGCGAAAATTTTGGCTGTATTTTGCTCAAAGATGCCAATGCACAGTACAGAAATAAACAACTGCTTATTTGAATACAAAAAAACTACAGACACTGACTTTACAGTTGTGCAATTGTGTTTGCTATGTGAAGGTACACATTTTGTGCAAACATGCAAAGTTCTACTGGTGCAATATTATGCAGACACACTAAATACAAATAATGGACCATACACTTACACTGCGGTACAATCGCGCCCGCAAAGCTGCATACACAGAGCAGCTGATAGAGAAACGCTTGGAGACACATGTGCACATTTATTTACTGCAGATCGCGGCCTTTCGTGCAGTTATGACCATGCAAAAGCACACATCGCACGTGCTAGTACATTAATTGTGCACCTGCGGGCCGCCTATTGAATAGCCCTGTATTATAACATGCAACCCCCCTCCCCCCACACACACACAAATAATGCAGCTTTAAAGACACTCTGCGTTTGAAACAAACAAATTGTCAGTGTTCTTTGCTGGACAAACTATGCAATGGTGACACTGTTGATCTCAAACCTATCTTATATTTGATTATTTCTGAACCACAGTACATTTCTTGTTACTCACTTACTGACATTGGCCAATAATATCAGCCCACTGATTGACCGGTCAGCCTTTATTTGACTTATTCTCTGTTCCATTGGTTCCTTTTATATTTACAGTCTCAGGTGAGTATGACCCTTACAGGCCACCGCTGTGCAAATACAAGCTCATGCAACAGAGCTGCACTGCCTGATATTTTCCTCAGAACAACTGCCCACATATGATCCCCAGCGGTTAATCCCCCACACCATCATTAATATTTATGAGCATATTAGCATACTGTATACACAATTTAGGGTTCAGTGTCTTGCACAGGGACACTTTGACATGCGGTGGGGGATCAAACCACTCACCCTGCAACCCAGTGGACGACCGCCATACCCGCTTTGCCACAGCCACTCCCAACGTCCCTGTGCCAAATTTTCATGTTAAAAAAAGTAATGGATTTGTTGGTTTCTTTTTCCTACGTGAATGTTATGTTGTTGCACTGTTTTTGGCGTGAATTTCAAAAAGGCCTGCAGAAACTAGAACATCAGTACAGGGCTTCACAGTTACTGAGCAAATGTTATCAAACAGAGAGCCAGACAAAATAAAATGTTCATTAAAACAATTCAGTATCTCTATTTCGTCACTAACAGCAACAGAATCCTTCTTAAAAAAGCTGGTAAAACATGAGAATATTTGCTCACAGATGGGGTTTTATGGCTTTCCAAAATTTCCTTGGGTCATTCGGTAGTGACAGACAGATAGTATTCTGATTCAGTTTGCTTAATAAAAGAGGAGCATCTATTTCTAAGTTTTCTAAAAACAAGCCAATCGGAGGAAACTCCCATTTTCCTTGCCTTAGCCCAAGCCGAGTTATGTTGCTGAATAATGTCTGCAAACTCAGGGGAAAACCAGGGATTATCACGACCCTTTACTCTAAATCTCTTGAATGGGGCATGTCTATTTATGATTTGGGTAAAACCATAATTAAAAAAATTCCAGGCTGACTCCACATCAGGGATTAGCTCAATTATACTCCAATTAAATGAAGGCAATACACGTTGTTAGATGTACTCACCCACTTGCGATCGCTTGCTCGGAAGTCCCACACAGCCAATGCGCAAATAGGAGTGAAGAGAAACGCCATTGTCTCTGTTTGGAAAAGTTTGCGCATGTGTGTGTGTGTGTGTGTGTGTGTGTGTGTGTGTGTGTGACAGCACAGGAGCCCGCAGGCAAGAGAGGGGAGATGGGATGAGATGATGCAGCGCCGTGGCCAGGTGAATTCGCCAGGCAGGTAGACAACAGGCACAGTAGAGAATGGAGTGATAGACACAGAGGATTGTTTAATCCAAATCAAATAATCCCAGAAAAATATATCTTTGTACATTGCATACAATTAGGATGGCAAATAAATGATTTGCTTTACTACCGGACAAATATTAAAAAGATAAAAACGTGTTAGTAAAAACAGACAACGCTGACGTGGACTGGCATGCTGCCATCTTGGATGTTCTGTTGAATATACACACACAGTTATCTTGGTATCAAACATGTGACATGTTGATGCAGTAAGTGAACTGATGCTCTGACACAGTGCCTCTCTGTATGACACACCGGTGGCAGTGTGGTATTTAGCCCGTAGTCCTGTGGAGATCTCTGACCTATCCGCTTGCCTCTGGACAGGTGCTGTCTCTACTTTTATGTCACTTCATCAATCCTTGCAGTTAAGGCCCTGTGCTGCTGCAGCCACTCTCACAATGAAGATATGGTTTCTCTGCCTGCATGTCTGGACCAGTGGGATGATTTGTGTATCTTCTTGGCTGAGAGCATTACTTCACTCAGACGATGTGCTCAGCACAACACTGGACCTGTGGCATCGTGTCAGGGATTGAATGCGTCAATCTGCTGACCTTCTGAGGCTATTGGCTGCACTGTGACTCAACTGCCTCTCTATGTCGCAAATCTGTCATAAGCTGCCAATTAAACACAAGTGTAGATCTCAATTTGTGCCCTCAATTTGCTTGTGCCTAATTCTGCTTGTGGGGGAAATGGTAGCGCTAGTGGTGACTGCACCTGTTACTCACTGACAGATGGAGAAGGTTCTGACAGAAGGTCCAGCTCCTGGGGCCTCATTTATAACGGTGTGCGTAGAAACCATCCTAAAACATTGCGTCCGCACAAAGCCAAAAATGTGCTACGCAAAAAAAAAATCAGATTTATAAAACTGTGCGGCGCACACTTGCACGCAATCTTCCCTTTATAATTACCCACCTGCGGTGAATTGTGCACAAACGATCTCCACCCTGTGTCCTCCCACTTCACCTCCCAGTTTCATCCCACAATCTACCATACATGGCGAATGCTGAATAGCTCCTGAATATGATGATGCTCTTAATAAGCAATGCATTTTGACTGACATGAGGAGAAAAGGGAGGCAACCGCCTGCAAAGAAAGCGGCTGGGAAGGAAGAAAGCCTGTGACGTGCATGTGCTGCAGTAACTGTCACACAAACACACGCGCGCGCGCTTATTACATATCATGATTGGCACAGTCGTTATAGTCTTTGTAAAGCAGTTTCGCCCACCTTTGTGCTGTATGCAATATCACGTATTAGCGTACCTGTATTACTATATGTAGGCCTATATAAAATGGTGTGACAAGTGAAATAATGCCTATAGTCTATTCGAGAGCATTGTTTATCTCCCGTGAGATCCACACATTTCCAACGTCAGATTACAGTTATATCTTCCAGGGTGAATTGTTATGGGAAAGAGATGCATGTAATGATTTGCTAAATTCATAACATGATTTTATCTAACGAAATAAACAGTTTTAATTAATATTTGTTGGGCTTAACCTTGTACAAAACTACTTTTTACACACCTCTTAAAATTTGCTCTCCCGCTGGCCACTCACGGAAACACCTCCCGACGTATAGGATATTATTATAAAGTAGCGCTATAAGATTCAACGTATAAGATATAACCCAAACATGTAGACCAAGGCTACTTGATAAGTAATACAACCTACACAGGGGTGTAAAGTAGCGAATTACATTTACGTTCCTGTAATTGAGTAGTTTATTTGTGTACTTGTAATTTTTTAAGTGATTTTTAAAACCTATACTTTTACTTTTACTTTGAGTATGTTTATTTTGAAGTATTGTACTTCGCTACATTTTATATCACCTGCGTTACTGAGTAAAAAAAATAGATAGGGAAACGAGAGAAAAGAAAAGAAATATCACGGGGGGCTTTTATTTTTACGGCACAATACCGGAAACTAACCAACACAGTGAATGATCAACAGGAGAGAACACATTGAACGTCTAAATGATAACAACAAACATTGCTTCCCTCTATCATTAAAACAAAATAATCTTAGTTAAACTATCATTGTACCGCACGTGAGGGCTTTTAAATGCAGCGAACATTTCATCCAGCCGTGCGATCGGCCCCTCCCTCACCTGATAGTTAAGCTGTCAGCTACAGTGCAGAGTAGGATGGAGACGGTTCGTGTTGCCGGGAGCTTTGAAACACTTCCAGAAGATGGCAGAAAGTCAGCCTTTGGTCGAGAAGAAAGGTAAAACTAATAGACTAAAATAATGTGCAAGATATGTTACGCGCGGACACGCGAGTCAGATGACTTGCGCAACCCTGAGAGAGAGAGAAAAAAAAGGCATATGCGACCCAGCTGCACCTCAAAACATCACGACCAATTAGTTAACTCACTTTAAGTCAAATCCAAGTGGTCTATGACCAAGCAATAAAGGAATAAAAAACACAGGAAGTTTAAAGCTCCTTGACTCTTGCCACCACAACAGTCATCAATTAAGAACACTGTAGCCTACAATGCAACTTGCTTATCCAGCCAGCTCCATGAGATATGAATAAAATATGCCCTCACATTCCTGCTAGCAAAAGACGTGCCCTATCAACAACATTTGCAACGGTTTATTTTGATTTTGACACTTATTTTATTTAATTATTAAAAATATGTTTTACAAAGGATATTTGCATTTTCCTTGTTTTCAGCTCAATTAGGATATGTTTAAAGTTCAAAGTCATGGTTTCAAATGTTAAATAAGTGCATGTTGCAGTTCTTAAATCAATGAATAATTGTCTATAATAATTGTGATTACACAATGTCAATCAAAATAATCAAGATTATGATTTGTCAAAATTGAGGAGCCTAACCTTGCAATTTCCATGGTTTAGATCAATTATACACAATTACATTATTAGAACTGCAGCTGCAGTCTGTTTAGGTCTGTAGACCAGTTAAATTCCCACATTAACAGACTATTTGCTCCATATTTGCTTATCTAAAGTATAATGACACAGTGTATCCATACATATGTGGTGACATCATTTGTTTAATTTGTGCACTTTAATTTGTAAAAGTGTTGCATTAATTAAACAAAACTAGTTTGAGATTTATATCCCCTTGTCTATATATATATATAAAGCCCTACACAGGAGAGACCCCCGCCCCCTCCCGCTGTTAAAAAGTAACTAGTAACTTGTACTTTAAGTACATTTTAAATCAACTACTTTTTCACTTTTACTTAAGTAGATTTTTAGACCAGTACTTTTACTTTTACTTCAGTAGAATTTCATCCAAGTAATCATACTTTTACTTGAGTAGAATATTTTTGTACTCTTTCCACCTCTGAACCTACATCACAACTGCATGCCATAGACTACAGTAGCCATATATTCGCAACTATAGGTAAGCTTATACATTTTATTGATTAAATATATTGGGTGCCAAGCATCATTTGTCTGGATTTTTCTGATGACTGAGCTTTATTTTCGTGGTGTTGCCATTGAGTGTCGCTGATTCCCCGAGTCAGGAAAACCTTGCGGTAGCTCTACGCATGGTCGACAGTTGGCGTGGGAATACGCACACTTCTCCGCAAAGAATGTTTTTATAAATACCAACGTTTGTCACCGCACATTTTCCCGCACATTTCTGTCCATCTACGCAAGGTTTTTGTGCGCTGCAAGCTTTATAAATGAGGCCCCTGGCATTTAGTTTGGGAGCATTTGGCTGCTTCATGCAGTTTAAATATCATTGATATTGTATTGCATTGATGTACAGAGAGGGGAGTAAGATAACGTTGTCTGTTATGCCACAGAATTTCTTAATTTTTTACACTTAAATGGCCATGAAAGTGGAGGTTACTTCGTGCATTTGGGCTAACTTGCAACAGATCTAATGTGACGCAAACATTTTGTGATGAATGAGACACAAATACATTTAAAACCACATTTACAAGCAATGGTGTGAATGTATGCCACACATGGAGTTTGTCATTTATTCTAACGTATTTAGGATGGTGTCAGGTGGAACATTGACAATTTATATAATTTTAAAGTACAGGGCCTCAACACCCTATGATCATAACTGTATGTCACTTTTCCCATTTAGACCTGACATATTTGAATTTTTCTATATTTCAGTTTTTTTTGTTTGGCCCCTATACCATCTTATTCTGTAACATTGCTAATAAATACACTATATGAACAGATCCCTTTTGAAGTATTTGACAATGTCTTTGAATTTTCACTTCCCCCACAGAAACTCAATACATCCTCTGAATATTTCAAATTAAAAGCCTATCAAGAACAGAAAAGCTTTGAATGTGATGAAAGAAATCTGAGTTTAATTGACAGCAGCTCAACAGCCATCCAAACACAGCTTAATGAAAGTGAGTGGAAATAATAAGTGAATGAAAGGAGGAGACTGGGATTATTACTGTTATCAAAAGAGTTCAAGAACAGTGACTGTTTTATATTAGTATTTCATTTTATGGGTTGTACACAGAACGCAAGATTTATTTAAAGTGCTAGATTTATTTAGATGTTTAATGTGTTTTCAATAATTGCACATCCCTGTCAGAGTTTTGTGTGGGCACCTTGGACCAGATCACATTAATGACCGGCTAAATTTAGTAAATAGGTTTTGAACTGTGAAATACGATGGGGTGTATAACCATCATCGTTATCTTTCATGTGCTAAGTTCTTACATACAGTATGCTGTTCATCTTTTAGCACTGACACATTCACATACACACCCACACATTTTAAGTGGACACATGCTTTTCAATGCATCAAAGTCTGTTTCAGAGTTGGAAATACATTTACTGATTCAGTTATTGTGAAAAAGTTTCCTGATAACGGATATTTAATGCAGTTAAATGGGGTATACATCCTCAAAAACCTTATTCCCTAAGTTTGAAAAAAAAAATACTTTTCGGCTTATGTTTTTGTCTCCTGACATTGCTGTCTGCGTCACAGCATCCTGTGAGATTGGTTTGAGACGTGCTTTAAAAAAATACTAGCAAGTTGAAATTCCACTTTCCAGATGGATTTTTCTCTTCAAAGTTACACTATGTACCAACCCGCGTATGCAGAGCCGTGTGGTTACCCCGCCTCTTAACCTCCCTGGGAGCTGATCTCCACATCGGCTCCTTCATGTTGTACTCTGCTGTTGTTGTGATCCAGAAAGTTCCAGGCAGTTAAAGGAAAAGGGCTGAGTAGTGAGAGGCCTATTCCCCCACTCCTGCTGCTCTACACGGGGGCTTATCAAACTTAAGTTTAAATGCTCGGTGCTGGCTCTATAGCCTAAAGCTAATAAAGAAGCTGCAACAAAAAGCCATCCATGAATACATCCCGACTTCCCAGCCTAAACCAACGTTAATTGTTTGGTTAAAATGAGAACTTCTACCATTGTTCAACACAGTCCTATTAAATAGTCTCACTTATCATGCGCTGCACAGAGGCCTGAACGTAAATTAAACCTGGCAGTACAATACTGTTTGTTGTCAGGCAAATATGACCACATTATGTTGAAATGTGATGCGTTTTCAACATGTCCCCGATGGTCTCACTCCTTAATAAATACAGGAATAACTCCACTCTCCTCTCTCAGGCTAGCCTCATACATCTCAAATAAATTACAGTGTAATTAAACGATAGGACTGCTGAGCTAGTAACCCCAGTCCCAATGGAAACTTTTGTGACTCTCATTGGTATGCTAATGCTGTACTCACTGTCCTGTGAAGAGATAGTATCGGCAAAACAATCTTAAAAAAGGAAGCTGTTTATTAGTCATAAGGTGTTCGCCAGTGTTGAGGTGGGGTGGCACGCATGGTGGCCCCATGTTTTGAAAAACAAGTGCAGCCCCTATCTAGATAAAAGTTCATAAATTGCCTATATTGTGCAACAGAAAATGCAACAATGTACCCTGAAGAGTGTCGGCCTGAGTGCCTTCCCAGGAGAAAACATGATGCTTTGCAATACATGATGTCCTATGTGCTAGAAAAAGCTTTAGAACTGTTTCACCAAAGATTTGCTTTGCTCCTGCCTCTCAAAGAGCCTGCACCTGCCACTGTTTGTCTACTTCAGTGACTGCACTTTCCCTCACACACACACACACACACACACACACTCTCACTACCAAGCTAAAATAACCCTGAGCTTTTGATAACTGTTTGTTTTTATACTATCTAAATCTCCAAGAAGTCAATAAGGATCTCAGTCTTGAACTCTCCTATCCTTCATCGCTCATCTGGAACACTCAGACAAGCCAGACTGAATGTTATCGTTTGTTTGCTTTCGGGCCCATAATAAAAAAGATAATCATTATGTCAAAAACCAAGAGGCTAGTACTACCTTTAAACAACTCGTTTACCCCCTCCCCCCAATACAAGAGGAGCATGATAGCTGCAAGCCGCTCGCCTCATGTCATTTGGTTTGAACTAATGAGCAGAGAGAGAGTTTTTTAAAACTCCTTTGATGAATGACTCCTGTCCCAGTGGCTCGTGCTGTCATTAGCTTGACACCTGATAGAAGTGAAGTCCTGAAAAGAAAATGGAAAATTGATTTACCTCAATTTTCATCCGGAGCAAATAGTTCATCGGCCCGTAATCCCATGCGCCTGTGCACAGAGAGCGAAGAGAAAATAGTGCCGCTGCGGGCATCCTCATGTGGACAAGACAGCGTTCTAATCAGCAGCTATGCCATCGTTTCACCGTGCTGCACCACTATTAATGTAATGTGAAAGACAGTCACCAAAGTCTAATTTTGTCAACGTTTTAGTGGGACTTATTTGGAAAGCTATAGTTATATTCAAATTGTGTTTGAGATTAGAGGCACATGTTCCGGGGCAGAGGTCAAACAGAGATGTGGGGGATTCATGAGCTGAATATTTGATTTGCTGAGCCTGGACAAAGTGCAGGATGTGCAATTACATGCCTATCTTCTTCATTCACGGACGGTCTTGTGCATCATTTGAAAGAGATGAAGGAATAACACAGTCAGGAAGCACTGGCAGTAGCAGGGAAACCTTTCTGGGACTGAATATATAAAGCCTTTCAGAGTACACTTTAAAGGTCACATGTTCTGCTCATTTACAGTTTCAAAATTGTAATTGGGGTTTCTACTAGAAACTGTTAGACGCATGAGAACGCGTTACATTAACAACAATAACGTAAGAAAAGTAACCACCATTGTTTCTTATTGCACATTTACTGTGTTCACCATCTGTTTGTTCTTCTCTGTTTTGACTTTAAGGATGCTGGTTACCTCAGCCTGAGGCTATCCATGCATGGAACTCATCAAGACAAGAGACCAGTTGTGTGAATTTGACCAATGAGGGAGAGGAGGGTGGGGCTACAAATACAACCCACTGTTATGGTGTGAAGTCACACTGCCACTCAAAGGATCAAACCACCACCTAAACAGGGTTTTAATGTTTTTGCTCTAAAACACTGCTGTGACTTTTATTACCTCATAGGTCTTCACATTTAAACATTTCCAGGATGTTCCCTATCTACCTACAAAGGTTTGAACATGATTTTTTTTCTAATTTGTCTACTATTTGTGCTGAACCTACCACCTGTGTGTTGCAACCTAAATCAGAAATGTCGAGACGGTGATTCACATTTGGCAGCTTGAAAAGCTTTCAGCAAAATATGTGCCCAATCAAGAAGAAATGTGCTGGTCTAGGGTCAGATCCCTTACATTGGGTGCTGCTGCCCAGTCCTATGTGTACTGAGCAGAGACTGGCTGAAGAACAGTGCAGTGCTCTCGTGATAGAAACACACTGCAGCCATGATAAGTTCTCTAATGGAGCCTGGTTCATTTAGTTTATAATTTACATTCACCTTCTCTGACGTTCTTTTACTCATTATTACCCACACCTTAGGCTATTTTTCTTCTTGTTTACTTTTATTATCCACTTAGTCAAGTCTATGTTGGATTGAATCATTCAGCCAATAAGCATAATGGTTCTCTAACGCATTCCCTCAAACATCCAATAACCAAGCTGTTTGTTGTTTATTAGAAATAATACATCAGCTTAACCCATGTTGATGCTGTAGGCTACTTATCAATCAGGTATCTATATTCAGGGACTGCACTGTCATTCAGTTGGTCAGTAGTAATGTACCTAACAAATAATGAATATATATATTCACAGTATAGCAGACATGTCCATATATCTGACACAATAGGTTGGAAACCAGTAGGGCTATTCGATGATTTGATGGAAGGAGCCCGATTTGACTGCCAATCTCACAGTTGCAAAATGTGGTTATGAAAGCTAGATTCTATTCCAGCTATAACCTTTTGAAAATAACTCATGAGCTTTTAATCAATCTCCTTAGTGTGCGTGATAAATCACCGTTATAGACCAAGTCACTATAAAATATAATTTTATGCCAAGTCAAGGAGACAAACTGTATTTGTTTGTTTCAGCCCCTTTTGTCTTGTGTGGACAATGGGGAAGCCAATGTCGCAAATGAGGATATGGATCAATGAGCAGGTAAAATATATTCGACCAATCAGATTCTACTACGTAAATTCTTAGTCGGATACATACCAAGAAACCAGTGAGCCAACCCCTTAAGTTTGAGGAAAGCAGTGGATGAAAACAAGGAAGATTCACTAACTGCTGGTATGGTCTGTCTGTGAGAGCATTGAGAAAACAGTTCTAAAATGTATATTCCTAACTCATATCTTGTTTACTGGTATCCTGCTGTCACTAATCCCCCTTATTTCATCCATTCACATGAAAACGATTTCTGCTTGCTGTGTCCCTATTGCCCGTTTGCTGAGATCTGTGTTCCTTGGCGACTGTTGCCATGTCAAGCAATTCCATATTTGCACTGAATATGCAGTTTAACAACTTGTCCCTAATCCTCAACCGTAACAGGGGCACAGGAGGAGCATATAGGCCTAGCAAGAATCCTGTAAAAATACTTCCTAAAAGTATGTGCTTGGCTGATGTAACTATCTCAGTTTAGTGGTGTAGGCAGAAATTGTATTTTGGGTAGGCTTACGTTAGGTTACCTGTTAAAGCTTAGCCCTGCAAACAATTGGGAATTGTGTGCTATATTATGTGGTTTTCCAAATGATATAGCAAACAATGTGCTCAGAGGAGCAGATCAGCAACTAGTTCAGTTAATTATCCTCTTATTATTTGAAACCCCGTTGAAAATACCACAGGACTAAATATAGGCTTAGTATAATGCAATGAATCTAGATGCTAAATAAATGAAAAATATTAATCAGGAATGGAGAGGTCAAATAATTTCAGCCCTCTGTGCTAATTTATCACCAGTTATTTTTCCATTAGTCTGACTATGGGATGGATCATACGTTTAGGCGACAGACGATTAATCTATCGCCATCATCTGGCCAAATGAGTGTATTTCCTTTCCATACTGCGGCAACATAGGCCGTGGGTCTAACCTGCTCGGGAGGTGGTTAGACCTACCCTGAGTTTATGCTGCAGCTCCGACTGAAGAAAGAGTCACTGTTACAACGCGTCCCTGTACAGTTTAAAGCAAAATTACTCCATAGAAATCTCCATTGGGATGTTTTTATCATGTACTGATGATTTTACGTTTGATCGATCATTTATCTGATCAGTAGCCTTGTTCTCAGCCCTCGTTTGTTCATATGGCGGCCACCTTATACATCGTAAACATGTTCTACATTTAGATTAATAAACCTATTTGTATTGCATGTAGGCCTAGGTAGGTAATTCTGCGGGTGGGGCTGCACGCGATCGTTACTGTTCACTTGTGTCATCCCAAAGTCACAGACGAGCCTCGTTAAAAAGCCGTATATGAATATAGAAATAATATAATAATTTAAACTGTGATCACTAGAGGACAAGGAATCTGGTAATAATAATAATAATAATAATAATAATAATAATAATAATAATAATAATAATAATAATAATAATAATTAAAACTGCGAGCAGTGACGACCGGGCCCTCGCACTCTCGTGCTGGACGCCGTGCCGGCCGGCCTGGGCGCTCCTGCGAGAGGACGCGCCGCGGCCTCCTCCCCTTCGGAGTGCGCGGCGCAGCCACGCCTGTCGCCGGAAGTGGCCGCGACGCGCTCGACACGGACGCGGGAACGTCCTCGGGCTTGGGCTCTCACCGGGCGGGTGAAGTCTGGAGCGGGTGGGACGGCGCGGAGCGATATGACGGCGACTTCCTGTTTTGCGGCGACGACGCCGAGAAACTACGAAGGCCACAAAGCCGACGGAACCGGCTTCCCGTGTCATCCTTGTCTCTGGACCTCCCTGAGCTGCTTTGAGGTTGATTCGATCGAGTGCGTAGGACGCGGAGGTGAATAACCGACATGCGATATTTGCTTTGCCCAGCAGGTGGCGCTCACACTTTGTATGAATATTAGCGTGCGGGCTTCCTCAGGCCTTGGGTCTCATTGACCGTAAAAATTTGGAGAAGATGAGACAGAGTATGGTGGAGTTAGGCCAACTTCCTGTTTTTTTGGCGAATACTTCAAAATAAAAGACTTCCTGTTTTTGGGGGCGGGGCGTCAAGAGGCTTTTTTGTTTGTACTGGGATTGTACATTGCTGTATAAAATTGTGTGGTCTTAAGTATAACACAGCCTGAGTTATGATCAATCAAAGGGTTCATGACGTCCGTTTTTGATGTTTTTTGGCGAATGAGGCGCCGGTGCTACAAGACGGTAGTTCCGGATAAAACAAGTTTTCGGGTATATCATATTCCATGTCGGAGGACTCACCCTATCATATTTTTTTTTGCACAAAAGTTGTTATGTGTGCACTTTAGGGCCCGTGTCCACCTACCGCCTTTTTCCCACCGCAAGCGCCTTTTTTCAATTGATTCCCAATGAGAAAAGGCGGAAAAGGGGAAAAGGCGGCCGCTCGGAGAAAAGGCGCAGCGCCCAGCGTTTTTTTTCCGAGCGTTTTTGCCTTTTTGTGCAAAAACGTTACTCTGCAATCCTGCAGAGTAATGTGGAGTTATGAGATATGAGTGAGTTTTGGAGAATATCGGCCGCCATCTCGTCATAGTTATTCGGAATCAAACAAAACTTTTTTTTGGTGTATCTTCCATGTCATACACAGTAAAATTGGCAGTGTTGATCCAACACCTAAAGAGTCAATTTTAACTCTCTTCCAGATAACATACGCTCCCGACCTACAGAGAGTAAAAAATACTCTTACCGTAGTGTTACATTTTTAGAGTTAATTCAACTCTGATAAGAGTTAAAATTAGTGACTATATAACTCTGACAGTGTTACTGAAGTTTAACACTATGACGAAAATAACACTAATAGTGTTATTAACATTTGACACTAGATTCTTTTAAGTGTTATTCAGAATGAACTCTTATTAATTTACTCTTTGTGTTAGGCAATCCATGCAATTTGCGTTTTAACTGTTTTTAACTGTTTTTAACTGTTTTTAAACTGTTTTAATCATTTGTCCCTGCCTGGCGGTCCGCTCTGTGGCGTCGCTGTTGGCGTCTGTGTTTCGCGGCCCGGCGTCGGTGCTCCTCCGGCCGGTCCTTGCTCTGGGTGTGCCGATGGCGGCGGCGGATGCGTCGCGCCCTTTGTGCTTGGCGCCTCTGGCCTTGTCTCATGGGCTGGGCATGGCCGGTCTGGCCGGCCCGAGTGGGCTGTACGGGCCGCCCCTCCGGGGGTTTCGGCTGTGGTTGCTCCTCGTGGCAGTGGTGCATTTGGCTATTTCCCTATTCTATACTATCTATTCTCTATCTACGGCCCCGGTCCTCCACTGGACTAGTGCTGCACTGGGGCGTGCTCTCTGGGGGCGGGGTGCTGGGGGGCAGGCTCTGGGAGGCTAGCGCCGATTGTGTGTCGGTGGGGAACGGTAGAGTGTAAATCAATGTTATTTAATGTTAATTGTGTTCATATTGTTGAACATTGTTATAGCGTTATTATCATCAGCCTGATGAGCTGCCTTCGGTCTCGGTTTGTCAGAGCCTGAGTACCGGTTGTCCTCCCACTGAGTAATTGTTCTGCCGACGCAAAATAAAATAACTGATACAATTTCTCTAACATTTGTGCTCTTCTGTCTATCTTCCATGATTGCTGAGCGATGCCCTGGGGGTTCTCTCCCCCTGTCTACCTGCTCGACTGATTCCGAGCTCTGTGTGGAATCAGCTGTCCTAGGAACGGATGCTCCCCGCCTGCTGTTGCCTCACATCAGCACTGTTTCACCGTCCATCAGGATAGTACTATTTCTACTCGCTTGTTTGATCAATCTTTAAATTCAATTTTGCTTTGCTCATTGGTTGCTTGTCTGTCCTCTTCCAGTTTTCCCTGGTCGTGGTGAGATGGTGTGGATCTGGTCTCCCCTCTGGCAACATCTGAGAATGGATCGCCTACGCGTAAGATGCTGCAGTGGTTAAAGATACCACCTGGAGACGTGGGGTGAAATCCCGGTGCTGGAAACCTTAGTTTTCCCTGGTGGAGACGAGACGAGACGGTGTGGATCCTCTGGCATCATCTGAATTCGTCCTGCATCCATACTATTTGCACTTTACTTTAGTATTACCATCTAAACATCTGGACAATGATCAAAATCCTTCTTGATTTTTCTCTACTTATGACATCTATTGCGGCATGTCCGTCCTGGGAGAGGGATCCCTTACTCTGTCAACTCTCCCTGAGATTTCTTCTATTTTTTTTTTAATCCCGGTAAAGGGTTTTTTACTGGGAGTTTTTTCTCAGCCGAGCTAAGGGTGTAAGGGCAGGGTGTCATATTGTTTCATATTATATCATGTTGTGTCATATTGTACCATACTGTATCATATTGTATGGACTGTAAAGCCCATTGAGACGAATGCTATTTGTGATTTTGGGCTATACAAATAAAACTGATTTGATTTTAGACCTACTTGACACTAAGAGATTACTCCCTACAGTGTTGATTTTAAACTTACTCCTACCAGTGTTAAAACATATACTTGTGTATTTACTCCCTGCTAGTGTTATTCTTATGCAACACTTATTGTTTTACCTTAACATGTCCAGTTTACACTTAAGTTAAGGAAAAATAAGTGTCTGCAGGAGAAAAGCAAAAAACAATATAGGGGAAGGTGGGGTGATTTGTGCAACTTTTTACTCAAAGTGATTTTAAAGTGAGGCCTTGACAGTTATGTCTCCAACTCAAATATGTACATATATTTCAGGATGTTGTGCATCCCTGGCAATAAAAACTTTGGATCTGGAATAAACTGTTTAAGAAATATAGCTTTCGGAAAAAAAGTTGTCTTGTCGCACAAATCACCCCACGTAGTGGGGTGATTTGTGCGTCATTGTGTCACAATGACAAAGTCACCATCATCATCTTTCTGGCCATCTGAACTCTCATCAGTGGTGTCGTTAAGTGGAATTGAGATGTCACTCTCTTCTGAGCTACTGTAGACAATCACTTTCTTTTGGTGACCAGCGTATACAGCCATGCCACTGGCACAACTCTCAGAAATGTACTTTGCACTAGTTGCTCCGTGCTTGTGGAACCAACTGCCACCTGACAAATGTGATTCCCCCTACATTTCTGCCTTTAAATCAAGGCTCAAAACACCAATGTACACCCTGGTGTTTCCTCCCCATTAACCTCTGCACTACTTACTTACCTCTGCACTACTATCTGTGTTTATGTGGATGTATGGGCTTTACGTCTTTTATTTTGGTTATTGTTATTTTACCTTCATTGTTTACCTACTGAATGCACTATGTACAGCACTTTGGACAGTGCAAACTGTCATAAATGTGCTTTTATAAATACATTTTACTTACTTACTTACTTATAACTCACCCAGGCCCTTGCGCACAAATCACCCCATCCCCAGAATTTTGGATAATAGGCATGATGCAGCAATTTAGGTTTGACATTGTGCTAACTATATAGACTCAAAGTGTAGCATACCAAAGCACTAAAACATGTGTCAAATGTTTTCAAACGTGTCTATAATTGTTCAGACACAATAATCAAAAAACCTTGATCATGGAAATTTTACTTTGAAAGGAAAAACACAGTTTTTTGAGCTTAAATGTGCTTATATCTTATTCCTTGTGTCTCCCTTCTTTACAGGATTAGTCAAATGGATGGCTCTTCTTAAATATGTGGTCACATTTCCAATTTCTTCCACGGTTTTCTAGAAACAAGGGGTTTTGCAACTTCCAAAATGCACAAATCACCCCACCTTCCCCTATCCATCGTCTTAATACAAATTTATTAAAAAAAAAAGTTTTACAGAGACTTTCAGGTGAAAAACAAATGCGTTGTTTTTAAGAGACGCCCTCCCTCCTAAATGCTCAACATGTATATACATACTGTCTATTTAACCATCCATTGTGTATGCGAGGTTCCTCGGACCGTTAACACTGAATTATACAGAAGCATTTAAAATAAAAACATACATAATAAAAAAGACGCAATGCATTGTGGGGCGGTTGAGTAGTAAAAGTATCCTATTGATCCATACACAAAATCTTCCCAGAAGTTAGTACTCATCCGGGCATTTCGCGCCTACACAAACTCGCACACAACCACAACATACTGAAATTGCCGTCAAAATTAGTATGAGTAGGACGTTAGTAGGGCTTTTCGAACACAGCCATAGTAAAATCTGCATTGTTTTTAACACACCAGGATGTTAAATGTTAATGTTTAGAGCATTCTGGTTACTGATTCTACCTTCAACACTTAAAATAATGGTCAAGGCTGCATCAATAATATAATAATATAACAATATGGAACTATATAAAGGGAGGATCAGATCTGTTTTCCGCACATTTAAAATTGTTTTAAAGCCATTATAGGCAGTTAAGGTGGTTGATGTTCAAGAGTTGGTCTACCTAAAACAGTGGATGTTCAAATGGCTTATGGATCAACAGATTCCTCCCTTTATATCATAGCCAAAAAATAAAGATCTATCTTTCCATATTTCTATCAACCAGTTTAGATTGACTATTGGTCCAGGAAATTTTTTGCAGATTATCAATCAAAACAAACCGTTTCTACACCTGAGCCAGTTATTATCTTTCACAATAAGAGTCAGAATTTGACAAAATACTGGCATCTCTCAGCAACCTCAACGCACACCAATAAACAAGGCCGATATTCAGTGCAATTGTGTTTTACCCATTTCAATTACATAACATAAGTAAATGAATGTGTTTAGCTGCAACATTTTTCCTGGACCAGTAGTCAATCTACACTGGTTGATAGATTCCAAATGCTTTGCCTCATCACACATACACTAAGTGTGCAAAATTGGTCCAATGATATCAACAGAATAATTTTCAACTGTGTGGAAATATTGCAGAGTTCAATAAACATGAACGCTTGACACCATAAACATGAGGTAGCTGTGAATTTGTTTGTGCAGTATAGCAATGTTCTTCATGTGTGTCTTTTGTTAGGAATATCAAACTTTCTTCATCTATGCAAAACAGTGTGAAAGGACACAAAAGCAACAGCAATGTCTTGCACTGAATGATTCTACTGTAACAGTCTAGCGCGAATCTCTGCGACACGTGGGCTCTCATGGACTTTGCCTATGTCTATGTTGTACACAGTGGTCTGTACAAAGGTGTACATGTTTTGGAGCATCTGATTGTACATGATACCAAACACAAAGTGTGTTTTAAAGAGTTCGTCGAAAGCTCCAAGAGAGCTGGTTGACCTGCATGGTATGGCTTGCTTATCAATCACGATGAAGAACTCATGGATGGTGGCCCTGTTCATCCCACTGGCAAGAAGATAGGGCTGAGTGGAGCTGGTGATGGCATCAACATGTTCCTGGACGCTCGTTCCACTCTGATAAAAGATAGGAGTAAAAGTTAAACATTGATCACAGATTAAAATGTTTTAATGTGGTTCAAGAACGTAATTATTAATAAAGGTATAAAAATAAGTTTGAAATATTTAGATCTCATATTTTGAATTTGAAATTTTAAGTTTAAAGTGGCATAAGAGACGATTTAGGTTGTCCATCAATTTAACATTACAGATGTTGGAAAAACACAAGTGCTGCACAGCTTTGATGATTAGTCCGACAGAAGCTCTTGATTGAGACATTTTTAAGTATAATTATACCAGATGTGTCATATTTTATGGGGGCAGGACCTGATAAGCCTTTGGCTTCTTCCGTCTCCCTTCGGACAACACAAAGTATGATGTATGAATATTTGCAAGATAAAATTGTTTATTGTGTGGAATTGTCCGAAAGAATAATAAATAAATTTTTCTTTTCCAAACAACCTTACAAACTTCATTAATCGTCATTACTTCAAAAATTACAATTTCAAAAAAAGAAAACAAATGTAACTCTTGACATTCCTATAACCAACAATACACACCTTCATGAACACAACCAGATGCTTTTCAGCCTGGGATGCTGACACCCTGCCAGGTCTTTTTCGGCCTTGGGTTGAAGGAGGAATCAGGTGGAGGAGGAGGATAATTGAGGAAAGGTCACTGTCCCATCCTATACACAGATACAAGAGAAAGAAAGACAACAAAACACATCTTAAAGCTACAGCTGAACCAAGAATAAACTGGGGAATCATAACAGGAAAAATTCATAGACTTAAATGAAGTACAACAACCTACCAGAGCCAAGAGAGGCCTCATCCTCTTCTCTTTCATTTGATGTAGCTTCTGCACAATAAATCAGTTCCTTAAGTTCACTTGCTGTAGGGAGGGCCTTGCTCTGCTGGATGATCTTTTGTTTAAATATAGTAGGCCACCTATATGGAGAAATTATTATTTAATTTTCAATTCTGGATTTTATTTAACATAATGTTTCGATAATAATAATAATAATAATAATAATAATAATAATAATAATAATAATAATAATAATAATAATAATATAGATTTCAAACATACCTTTCCAAAAACTTTGCAGCAACATTTTCTCCAAACTGCAAGATGAAGTCTTGCTCAACCTGCAATACATAAATGACATAGCAAGAAACATAAAAATGACAGTTCAGGTTATTTGTAGTGATACAAATAATGCTTTAACACTTAATTACCAGGCCTTTGACGTCTCGGAAGCGTGGAAATTCAGTCAAGACGTCTGAGGATTTCTCTTCATCGAGGACGATCTGACGACGATATTCAAATGTAATCTTCATCTTCTGCTTCACAGAAGCCTCATCAGAACAATACTTCATGAATGACATGGCCTCCTTGCATTGCTCTTCTGTCAGGGTCATCTCAGGACTTAATGATACATCTCTTCTAGCCTTCGGTCCTCCACCAGTCTGACGAGGAGAAGCTCTGGTCTCTGATGTAGCATTGCTCTTCTGGATGGTTTTGAGCCTCCATGCTAAATAACCAGTGCCACTTTCACCATCATAGAAATGTTCCTTTAAATAAATAAAAAAACAATAATTACTAAGTAGAAACCTGTACTTGTGTACACCCACCAGTCAATATCTTATTGCTTATTGTATTGTAGTTTCTGTATATTTGTTGGAATGCATAAAAATACTTACATATCCATTTTTGGAATATGGATCCATCAGGTACAGGAACATGGAAACTATGCCTTTGGCATACATCTCTCTGACATGCTGTGGCGGTGCCATCCTGCAGAGGGTAAAACAACACAACAAACAAGTCTAACATGGGAGATTTAAAGTTTAAAAACTAAGTCTCTAAATAAACACAAAACTAACTGATGAAGGCAGTGAAGTGTGAATGAACAGCCAAATCTGATTTTACAAACATGAGTCCAGTAAAGTTTTTCTTACCCATGAGCTTCAGTCATGTTGGCAGCAAGGATGTTCACCATCTGTCACCGTGAAGAGTCAGTCAGACTTTTTGTCCTGTTGTATTCTTTCACAATACGGTCTCCACCTGCTGTCTTAGCCAGAGCTGATTCAACTAACTGTGAAACAACACAGGAAATACAATAACAAGTGAGCAATCCCCAAAGGAAACTGCCACATCAAACATTATACACGTCAACATACGCGTTTTGCATCTTGGACTTGTTTCTGCCGTTTTGCTGACAGACTTGAATCCTCCTCCAGAATGATGGTGTCATCAGAGGTGCAAGATACAAGTTCTAGGATGACTGAATCTTCAGGGTTGTAGTTAGAAAGTTCCAGTGCTGCATCAGACAGTGAATTGCCTGTTGCTCCCTCGAATGCTACATGTATAGGAGAGGGATGAGAGAGAAACGAACACCTCCCATTTGTCAGTTTTTCACAACCTACATTTGTAACCAAGTCTAGCTCAAAGAATAGAGTCATGACAGAAACTTACTGTGTTTGAATCTGATTGTAAGTACACCAGCGTTTGGCTGCTGTGCAACATCTTCAAAGACGTCTGCGTCCACCTCCGTTTCCGTCTCATCATACACTGTGACGCCTTCAGAGGGTGGCGGGATGGAGAACTTCATGAAAGCTTTAGGAAAAATACACAAACAGAGGTTTTAAACCCTTAAACATGGTCAATGTGTAGGGCACCTAATGTCATCATCATTATTATTTACATACAATGTTAAACTTAATACAAACTCAACTAAGCCGACCACCATTGGTTGCAGTGAAAAACCCAAGAGAGCTAGCTTGCCTGAGAGCAAGACAAATATTTACAATCATTAGAATATTGATAACATAAAATGACAATATCCACTTTCCTTTTGTTTTTACAATATAGTATGACTAATACACACCAGCATTCAAGAATTCTTCAAAGTTTGGCTCTGTTATCTTGATATATTTTTGTTCCATATTTATTTTAGTTTTTATCAACATGATGGCACCTGTAAAATCAGATGAAACAATTGTATCATCTACAGCTCAGCACTTTTTAATATAGCATAGAAGATGGGGATATCTTATTGATCAACTTAAAGCCCTTTCACACCAAGCAGATATTCCTCCAAATAATTTTTAACAGACTTAATGCATTCTAACATGTGCACACCGTTGTGGAACATTCATGCAGGTAAAACACATATTTGTGTCTCAAAGACATAGTAAGCTCATTCAGCCTCCTCCCCATAGCAGTATTTCCTATTACATTGTAATGAAACCAGACTAAAAACATTTGAGTAAAAAGAATAAAACACCAACACTATATCAAATAGACCAACATAGACTTGAGCTGTTTGTATGTCTTCAAATACCGAATTACAAAAGGCCTAACAGCCAAGGCCAAAGCTAGCTTGAACATGCCTGCCTCTTGAAGCTAATTAGGCTAACAATTAGCCAAAGGAGGCAGGCACATTTAAATAAGCTTCAACATTTCCGACAGAGTTGGACGATAGTCCGTTAATTAGCCGCTAGTTTATGTTAATGGTCTGTCATCCAACTCTCAGTCTCTAGGCAATGTTGAAGCTAACTTAAATGTGCCTGCCTCCATAGGCTATTATTAGCCTCACGAGGCAGGCACATTCAAGCTAGCTTTGGCCTTGGCTGTTAGCCCTTTGTAACTCGGTATTTGAAGATATACAAACAGCTCAAGTCTGTGTTAACCAGCTATAACACGTTTTGTAAAATGTTACTCCGACTGCAATGCCAAAAAAATTGGTGTATTACTGATAAAGTAAGTGTAACTTACCGAGGCTTATCCTTGATGATGACAATGGCAAAATGGCGACATGAGCATCGTGGTCCTGAGCAGGAAGAATGAGGTGGGGGCGGAGATTTCCAGAATAGGCTTCAGAGTTGTTTCGAAGGAACACCTGCCTTCAACCAGTTGTCAGTCACTACTCTTGCTTTTGTTAAAATAACTCTGATAGAGTACATGTGCCTTAACACTGTAAATTTTAACTCTGAAATTTAACATTCACACTGGCTGATATCTTACTCTTGGTTTGTTGAAATTACTCTCACTGTTGTTATAATAACTCTGAAGGAGTACATATTTTTTGACAATGCCTTTTTAACTCTGGAGAATTTACTGTGTATTAGTGTCCGTAGAGTTTTCGTTTTGCTAAATATGTTCCTGCTAGGAGTTGTGAATTTTTGAACATTGTGATGATTTGAGAGTCAGAAATTCACATATTTCAAATTAAAAGATTTCCTGTTGGTTTTGGGGCGGGGCTTCAAGAGGCTTTTTTGTGGGGCCTGCAAAGATACATTTGGGGTTTAAATTTGGTGCAGCCTGAGTTATGATGAATTTAAGTTTCATGAGGTCCGTTTTTTGTGATTTGCAAAATTTGAAATCTTTCCGCAATTTAACATCGGGCAAGCGTCTGGAGTACTTGAGCAGTGGTTTGACGTCCCTGCCGTAAAAACTCTAGGAGCCTTACGTCGAAATGCGAAAATATGTAATATGGCGGTTTTAGGCACTAAATCCAAAATGTCCGACTTCCTGTTGATCTTGGCCCAGGACATACATTTACATTTATGTGCGCCTTGGGCCATTACATGTTGTCCTAAAATGTCAGGCTTCTAGCCCAATTTTTGAGCATGCATTTTCTGAAAAACTGTTTTGGCCACTGGGGGCGCCGTTTTTTAGGGAAACCAAAGATGAGTTGCAATTCTTTGCAGCTCTGACCTTAGATAACCGTGTCAGTTAAATGAAAGTGAATGTTGTTTATGATCTCCTTTTCCTGCAGTTGCTGTCGGTGTACAATGCACTGAAAGTGTACTGTTGGTGTTCAGTAAATTCACTAAAATAATTTTGAAATGCAATGGTAAACTGAGAATAGTCAGAATATGAAATGGACGTAAAATAAACATCTATCTATAAAGCAAGAAACTTCTGTCTGTCTGTGTGTCTGTCTGTGACGCATATCTCTCTCGCTGTTAGTCAGATCGGCCTGAGCTTCTGGATATTGCTTGCGCACGGCACAAAGGTGTGCATTCTTGTTTGATTAGGACGTTTTGGACAAAATATGTAGAGGTTATCATGCTGGCGGCGAATACATGCACACACTGAAGGCCAAAGAAACGACGGGCATGAAGCGGCATGAAGTAGTCTCTGGCTAAACCCCGCCACCCTCCGATTTGATTGGCTGCTGCTAACAAAGCTTGAAATTAGTGACGAGTGGGACACACTCAGCAGACCTGCTTCCTACAGGCACTGCATTAGGAGAAATAAAACTGAATATTTAATAAAATAAATTAATTAAAGGGGACATATTATGCAAAAACTCGGGTTTAAATGTATATTTCCGAGGTCTACTAGAAAAGGTTTTAATGGTTTATTGTTCAAAAAACCCATTAGTTTTCTACCATTTCCTATTTCTTCATCGCCTTTTCCAGCCTCTTCTGCTCTCTATCTCAAAAGGTTGGTTTTGACATATACCCCCCCTTCGCAAAAATCCTAGTCTGCTCTGACTGGTCAGATCAACATGGGCGTGCATGCATAAGAGTAAAACAATTCACTACTGTTCATGCTTAAGACGTTTTTATCTTAATACTCCTTTATCTGATTTATATACATTCAAGCCATCAATGTAATTTAGTTCCAAGTCTATTCAATTACTATTTCACAGTTTTTTTTATCCATGTCTTTCAACTTATTCATAATTTCAGCAAAAAATATTATCCAAATCTCTATATATTCAACTTTTCAACTACGTTCCTACTAAAGAAACCTTTTTACACTTTTAAATTCTTCATACTCAACTATCCAGTTTAGCATAAGCTTTTTCAGCATTCACACGCATTTTCAGCAGGAAATGCATTTTCTAGTTCACATTGTTCTTTGCTGTTTTTTTGTCAACAATTTTTATCGGTTGGGACACTGCTTCTCAATTTATTTGCCCATTGGCTGTTTAACAAATCTTAATTCGGTCGGGGGCCACATTCTTGGGATCTCTGTCTGTGATTATAACTGATGTGTCAGCTCCACTGACACATAGGAATTTGGTTGTTACTCCATTGACTGAGAGGGTGCAGTAGGGTTTCACTGTGGGGGTGGAGAGGGAGAACAGTACCTCCCCTAGCAATCTCCTCCCCCGGTTCCTCCCCGCCTCACTCCTCCCAATCAGCATTGCTTTGAGGGTTCTCCCTTTTCTTGTATTGCTCTTTTTGACCTTTGTGGGGAAATTTTTCTTTGCAATTTCTGGTCATGTGGCCTTCTTTGTTGCATCTGTAACAGATTAATTTTCCCTCTGCATTTAGCCCTCTCCTTCCACTGCCTCCTAAAGAGTCGGACTCTTTATTCCTGTCTGGGCTCGTACTGTGGCTTGCCATATTGGCTTGCTCTCTCTTCATCTTCCTCTGTCTCTTTCCCTCAGCTTGTCTCATCTTCTCTGTCTTTCGAGCTTCCTTTGCTTCTTATTCTTCTTATTATTTCTCAACACTCATTCTTCCAGCATTCATTCATTCATCACACAGATCTGAATTTGTATAGCGCTTGTTCAATTTCTTAGGGTGTAGACACCCACTCGCTCCTTGGGTGGGGAAACCCGTTGCTCCTTGGGTGGAGAAACCCGTCTCACTCCTAAAGGGTGGATAAACCCGCTTTTTCTACCTTCTTTAGGGCGGAGAGACCCTTTTTCTACCTTCTTAAGGCGGAGAGACCCTTTTTCTACCTTTTTAGGGTGAAGGGACCCTTTTTTGTCTACCTTCTTAGGGCGGAGAGACCCTTTTTCTACCTTTTTAGGGCGGAGAGACCCTTTATCTCTTTAGGGTGGAAAAAACCCGTCTCACCGTATATCGGAGTGTCTGGCTCGGTCTGGATCCCGTCAATCGTCGCCGAAGAGAAGGGGGTGAGGACTGCTAAAACACCGGCTGTAGATGAATTCACGGCCCCAGTCTTTCCTCAGAGTCGCTGGACCCTGGCTGTCGACAGACTTCGGTGCGTCCTCTCCTCGGTCGGCGATATATTGGGATCCGGCTCTCGAAGGACCAAGATGTTGGGGATATAAAACTTGTGTGTAAGACAAGACCCAGGCGTTAGTTCAAACAGACCAAAAAGAGATACAGACACAAAGATACAAGGCAATGCAAGGCAAGGCAAGTTTATTTATATAGCACAATTCAGACACAAGGCCACTCAAAGTGCTTTACAGGGGCAAGATTAGAATACATAAAACACATAATAAAACATTTAAAAGCGAATAAAAGAAGCAAATAAAAAAAAAAATTAAAACTCGATTTAAAAACATTTAAAAGCAAATAAAAGAAGCAAATAAAATGAAAATTGCAGGTTAAAATGGAAACAAAAAAGTCTTCAGACTCGATTTAAAAGAACTGAGAGTTGCAGCAGACCTCAAGTTCTCTGGGAGTTTGTTCCAGAGATTTGGTGCATAATAACTAAAAGCTGCTTCTCCTTGTTTAGTCCTAACTCTGGGGACTGTAAGTAGACCTGTCCCAGACGACCTAAGGTCTCTGGACGGTTCATAACGTATCAGCATATCAGTAATGTATTTTGGCCCTAAACCATTTAGTGCTTTATAAACCAACATCAGTATTTTGAAATCAATTCTTTGAGTGACAGGAAGCCAGTGTAAAGACCTCAGAACTGGGGTAATGTGATCTACTTTTTTGGTCCTAGTGAGGACTCGGGCAGCAGCGTTCTGAATTAGCTGAAGCTGTCTGATAGATTTTTTTGGAAGGCCAGCAAGGACACTGTTACAGTAGTCAAGTCTACTAAAGATAAATGCATGGACAAGTTTTTCTAAATCTTGCTGAGACATAAGCCCTTTAATTCTTGATATGTTTTTTAGGTGGTAGTAGGCTGATTTATTAATTGATTTTATGTGTTTATTGAAATTCAAGTCGGAGTCTATAACAACACCAAGATTGCTGGCTTGGGGTGTGGTTTCTAACATAATGGATGTGAGCTGTGCGCTGACTTTTAATTGTTCATCTTTGGCACCAAAGACAATTACTTCAGTTTTATCGTTGTTTAATTGAAGGAAATTTTGGCACATCCAATCATTGATTGTTCAATGCACTTACTCAGTGCCTGTATCGGACTGTAGTCTCCTGGTGATATGGTTATGTAAATTTGCGTGTCGTCTGCATAATTATGGTAGCATAATTTGTTCTTATTCATAATCTGAGCTAGTGGGAGCATGTAGATGTTAAATAGAAGAGGGCCAAGAATTGAACCTTGGGGGACCCCGCATTCAATATTTGTCCGCTCAGATATGAAATTGCCTATTGACACAGAGTAGTCTCTATCCTTTAAGTAGGATTCAAACCAGCTTAGTACAGTTCCAGAAAGTCCAACCCAGTTTGCTAGTCGATCTAGTAATATGCTGTGGTCAACTGTGTCAAAAGCGGCACTGAGATCCAGTAATACAAAGAGACAAAAGAGCTCATTTTACTTGCCAAGGAGAGTGGTATAGCAACAGTACTACGTCGTCAATCTTGGAACCAACTCTGCCGTTCTACTCTCCTTACCGGCCTTTTATTCACATCTTCAATGGTGGTTACAGACATCATGTGTGTGTGCGTTTCTACAACTGATTGACTCTGGGAACTTGTTTGTTTTATCCCAGCTGGGGCAAGTCAGCGTGTCTTGACTGCTGGAAACCGGTCAGCCCCGGTCATGGAGATCCCAGAGTACAGAGTTCGAAACGACATGTGGTTATATCAGTTCACTTCGGAGCAGATGTTTACACAATTAAAACGTTAACCCTGACAAGACGAAACTGACATGTTTGTCTTTTTGAAGCTTGTGTGTGCTGGTAGGGACCCCAATAACCTAAAAAGTGTGCCCTAACACCGGCAATGTTTGGTTTTTCATAATATGTCCCCTTTAATATCGATTGAAGGAGTCGACGCAGCAAAATCAATCAGACAAAGTAAGTTATAACTTTCTAAATTCTGAACAGAAATAAAGGAATGAAAATAAATTTAAAAAAAGTTGTTTGCCTCTACATACATTTTATGAATTATATCCTGCTGCCACCAAAACAAAATGTCATCTAAAAAGCAGAGGCAAATCACAGGCAGTGGTCATCTTGGAGGGGTGTTTGGGGTCGTTATCATGTGTTTGTACGTTGGGTTATTTTGAGCGGACAGTACATGTACACTGTTATACAAGCTGTACACTGACTACTTTACATTGTACCAAAGTGTAATTTCTTCAGTGTTGTCCCATGCAAATATATAATAAAACATTTGCAGAAATGTGAGGGGTGTACTCACTTTAGGAAAATTAATCAATATTCTCAAATCTCCCCTCCATGTATGCACACGCTGTTGCCTCATTCTAACATCAGTGGATGGAACTCATCCTGATGCTCCGAGGTAGATGGACTGACACGTTTTCCTCATGGTTAACATGAACTCTCTGCAATGTCAGATCACATCCTGCCAGTGTTCTGTCATTCTTTCAATTGTTGTACTGCTAAAAAGTGGTTGGAATTACTGAAGCTGTGTATTGAATTATGGATGCAATTCAATATTCATGCACACTCATAAATGCATCATTCACTGTGGGCAAAACAATGTCTGGTGTTCACTGACTGAATTATAACTTAAGTGGAACACTCACATTTTCTATAATGGTGAGCCGCCCAATACAAATGGCTGCAGGTCACCAGTTATCAAGCACTCATTTGGAAAACGACATGGTTTTTCCCCTTCCCTAGGCTGAACCCGTCTGCGCAAAGAAGTACAAATGATAAAAAAAGATAAGTGATATAGTATATGATGTATACATTCTAAATAGTCCATTCTCTGGTTGAAGTCAGAGGGGTCTTTTATAAAGAAAGAACAGGAAAGCCAGGCATATCGGTGTGAGTGAGACTAAGGGAATATTCACACCTGACTTCTTTAGTTTAGTTGAATCAAACTCAGCTTCGTTTCCTGTCTCAGTGCTCATCTTTTGGGCAGGTGTGACACAGCAATCACACTCAGGTGTGCACCAAACAAGTACAGCAAGACCCAGCTGAAGAGGTGGTCTCAGTCCACTTACAAATGAACTCTGGTGCATTTAGTTTGCAGTGTGAACATGGCCCAACCTCGATCAGACCCAATAATTTGATGTATTTCTTGATTTATTTATAGATGCATTATGTTACCTTATATGTTTAGCCCCCTCTTTGATCCTGCCTGGGCCTCTTTGCCCCTGTGTTGTTTTTGCCCTTTGTCCTTGTCTGTGTCTGGTGTAAATGCAGGGTTGGAGTTAGGGCTGGGCGATATGGACCAAATCTTATATCACGATATAGGTAATTTTATATCACGATATGGATATATATCACGGTATAGTATTTTTCCTTTTAAATTCAATGGATTATAATAACCATACTGAACTTTAATCACATTAGATTATTTTCATTTTTTGCTTGGAACTTAAATTTTCATACAAAAGAGAAACTGGTGCAAAGTACCACACCAGTCTGGCTTTAGTCAGTCAATGCAAATTAAAATGACAGCATCAACCAAATAGCCTACATTCCCCAATTGATAGTAGCTTATATCAAAATAATGAAAGACTTGAATTTTCCTGCAGTATTTGCTCATCTTCATTTACAAAAGCTGTCAAAATTAACTAGTGAGCAAATGTCTGGTAATACTTTCACTCCAGCTTCATCACAAATAATATTTTCAAGTTTGACCATGTTTTAAAGTTACATAAAACCAGCCTTTGTCTCCACCAATAACAGCACCCCCCCGTAGATGAGTAGATGCTAAAAATGTCATTGTTAGCCAGCTAGCTCACGAGAGCTAACCCATGTAGTTTGCGGCTTAAAACAAGCCAACTCTGTGTCACGGCAACAGCACGCTGAAGTGGCGCACACAGCAGCAAGTTTCCTTTGCCCGATGACATTTTTGACCGTTAATACCAGCTGCTCTGCCACCCTACCCAGAACTCTGCTGCAGAGCCCCTGTGTGGTGCGACGGTGTAACTGCAGTGTAACTATAGGGACTCGGAGGGACAGCTGCCTCCCGCCACATGAACTTTTTTTCTCCGCGGTATAAACGGTATGGCCAAATCTCTCCCGGTAAATACTTTCATATCGCCCAGCCCTTGTTGGAGTCAGGTGTGTTGGAGTCAGAGACCAGCGTTCACAGCTGCCATCTATCACCAATCAACTGCTTTTCTTAAAGAGGACCTATGATACTTTTCAACTTTTATGACCTATAAACGTTGTTATAATGATGTATAGTCATGTTTAACCATACTAGAGTATCAAATAATTACGTACATCAGGGTTGTACGCTTATTTTTTAAAGTGGTAGCACTGGTGCTAGCAAGCAAAAAAATTCAGTAGCACAAAAATAAATTTGGTAGCACACAAAGTATGATCGAAAACTTGCATGACCCTAACCCTTGCATTTCGCTCTAATTACCTTTGAGCATGTCATCTTGGTTTTATTTGAGATTCTCAATGAATATGATATCCTAGTGTGCAGTAATAAAATTAATAGGGGTGCACTGATTGCAATTTAGACAAAAGAGTCTCACCTGCCAATAGCAATTTTTTTGCTGATTCAGAATTTTTCCCCCCCATAGAACTATAAAAATAATGTCTATACCTATATATTTTTATAAACATATCATTATTATATTAGGCTAATAATAACAAACATTTTTAGAACATTTCATTCTTTTAATGAAAACCATACTTTAAAACATTGAACATATAGCCTATTAAATAAATTAGTAAACATAGTTATACAATTTAGGCCACGTTAAATAATAATAATAATAATAATAATAAATTTTATTTCGAGGCGCCTTTCAAAGGCTCTCAAGGTCGCCTTACATACAAAGAATTCAATAACATATACTGTTTAAAAGCAAGGTACAAAAATAGAATTAAAAACAGTTTAAAATAAATACACAATAGGGTGGTGAGGTGATGAGGAAGGCAGTATCAGGGGGGGTATGCAGATTTAAAAAGGTGGGTTTTGAGTTTGGCTTTGAACTGGGCTATGGATTCAGTGTTGCGGATGTCGGGGGGTAGTGCATTCCAGAGCAGGGGAGCAGAGCGGCTGAAGGCTCTGCTCCCCATCGTCTTGAGACGGGCAGAGGGGACAGTGAGGTGAACAGAGGAGGAGGAGCGGAGTGCACGGGAGGGAGTGGCAATTTTGATAAGGTCTGTTAGGTATGGGGGGGCAATGTTATGGATGGCTTTGAATGTATAGAGGAGGACCTTGAATTGAATGCGGAAGTGAACCGGGAGCCAATGAAGCTGGTGCAGGACAGGGGTGATGTGGTGAGAGGATGGGGTTCTAGTGATGATTCTTGCTGCGGAGTTTTGGACCAGCTGTAGTTTATGGAGGGTTTTTTGGGGGAGACCGAAGAGAAGGGAGTTGCAGTAGTCTAGTCTTGAGGTGACTAGACTGTGGACCAGGATGGCAGTGGAGTGAGGGGTGAGGGAGGGCCGGAGACGGTTGATATTGCGGAGGTGGAAGTAGGCAGTGCGGGTGATATTGTTTATGTGTGATTGAAAAGACAGTGTGCTATCGAGGATGACACCCAGACTCTTAACCTGAGGGGAGGGGAAAACGGGAGTGTTATTGATGGGGATAGAGAAGCTGCTGAATTTGGCGAGTGTGGATTTAGTACCAGTGAGAAGAAACTCAGTTTTATTGCAGTTGAGTTGTAGGAAATTGGAGGAAAACCAGGTTTTTAAATCGGAGAGACATTGAGAGAGGTGTGATGGTGGAAGGGCGGAGTCAGGTTTGGTGGAGAGATAGAGCTGGGTGTCATCCGCGTACAGGTGGAAGTGGATGTTGTAGTGACGGAAGATATTGCCGATGGGGAGGAGGTAGATGATAAAAAGCAGGGGCCCCAGGACTGAGCCCTGGGGAACACCTGTGGTGACGGGGGATGGTTGGGAAGTGAAGGACTTGAGTTTGATGAACTGAGTGCGGCCTGAGAGGTATGATTGGAACCAGTTGAAGGTGGTGTGGTGAATGCCTATGGATGCCAGTCTATTGAGGAGTATGGTGTGGGAGATGGTGTCGAAGGCAGCAGTCAGATCTAACAGGATGAGGATGCTGAGGAGTCCGGAGTCAGCTGCCATGAGGAGTGCATCGGTGATCTTGATGAGGGCTGTTTCAGTACTGTGGAGGGGGCGGAAACCGGATTGGAAGTGTTCATACAGATTGTGGTGGGATAGGTGGGAATGGAGCTGAGAGGCGACTATTTTTTCTAACATTTTGGAAATGAATGGAAGGTTGGAAATGGGACGGAAATTGTTGAGGTTGTTGGGGTCGGCTCCAGGTTTTTTAAGGATAGGGGTTATTGCAGCAGTTTTGAATGGGGTGGGAACAATTCCAGTGGTGAGGGAGGAGTGAATGATATCCAATATGAGGGGGAGCAGAGAGGGAAGGCAGGCTTTGACGAGGACTGTGGGGAGGGGGTCGAGGTGACAGGAGGAAGATTTGGATTTACAAATTAGGTCCTTGATTTCAGAGGGAGACGGGAGTGTGAAGGCAGAGAGAGACTGGGTTGGCAGTTGGAGATCACAGGGTATGTGAGGGAGGGGGTTGGTGGCGAGGTGGGGGTCACTGGTGAGTTGGCGGTGGATTTTGCTGATTTTGTTATTGAAAAATGACATTAAGGAGTCGCAGAAGGAAGTACAGTAGAGATGGGGGGGTAAGGAGTCCGGGGGTCTGAGAGTTGTGTTGATGAATTTGAATAGGAATTTAGAGTTGCCTTCTTGTGAGCTGATGATGGATGAAAAGTAGTTTGATTTGGTGTGGTTGATGGAGTCCTTGTAGAGTGTGATGTGGTTGTAGTACATGTCTTTGTGAATGGTTAATCCGGTTTTATTGTAGAGTCGTTCCAGCTGCCGTGCTTTGGTTTTAATTTGTCTCAGTTCCGGGGTGTACCAGGGTGCAGAGTGGGTAAATGAGACAGTTTTTGTTATTTGAGGTGCAACAGTATTGAGTATAGAATGGAGACCGAGGTTGTAGTGTGTGATCAAATCATCAGTGTGTGAGAAGGTGTGTGGGTACAGAAGGCTATTGATATGTGAGGAGACTGTGTCCGGGTTGACATTCTTAATGTTGCGAAATATGATGGTGCGTGGATGCTTTGTAACAGAAAGGGTGAGATTGACATGGAATGATAACAGGAAATGGTCAGAAAATGGCAGTTCAGTGGCGGAGAAATTGTGTGGGAGAAGACCAGTGCTGCAAACCAAGTCTAAAATATGTCCTTTGGAATGAGTTGGAAAGTGGATGTGTTGTTGAAAACCAGCGCTGTCCAGACAAGAGGTGAAGTTTTTGGTGAGTGGGTTATTAATATTGTCCATGTGAATATTAAAATCTCCAAGAGTAATGATGTTGGGTGAGAGAGCAGTCAGGTGAGAAAGGAAGGCAGCAAAGTCGTTCATAAAATCAGAATTAGGTTTGGGGGGGCGATAGATGGTGGCAATGTATAATATAAATAAGTTGTGTCAATCTTTGTTTAAATCATAGATAGTTACTGCTGTTGACTGCTTTCTTTATAGGTCCATGGTTGACTGCAGGGCTGTGAAGCGCTAACTTCCTGTTCTTACCTGCTTCAAAATAAGAGTCAACTCGCATTTGGCTAGTAACCAACTTTTATTGTGAAGGCGCACAGGAAATGTTCTGTTTGCACACGCACTAACTTGACTGCGTTAATATAAAGAGAGCCGTCTCCTTCCTGTTTTAACCGTTAGTGAAGTTAGACGCCATAATCGCCACACAAGCACAGATCCCGAGCACACATCTTTCACCAGCCAAAGTGGAGGGTAGACTTAATAACTTACTCGCCTAAGACTACATTCACCCGCATTTGGAGAGTGTTAATGTAGAGCCCTCTAAGCAGTATTTTTGCATAGCTCCTATGTGTCTCAAACAGACAGCATCTGCTCATTAGCACTGGTGCGACTGGACTTGTATTCATCATCGCACGTGATCAATTTCAGTAGCAAATGCGATGAAAACTGTCGCACTGTACAGCCCTGGTACATGCATTTCGACGTATTCCCTGCTGACCGTCTGGGGTGGCTATGCAGAGCACTAAAAACTATGGCAGCCGGTCGAGACGAACTTGTTCAAATTTCCGGGTTTTCTCTGTCACGCTCGGGTCGTTTCTGTCATGTTTCCATGTATGTTAATGCTGCCGCTCAGACAAGCTCCGGCTGCATGCCCCCACCTTCCTGGAAATTTCCTGCTGCTGGAAGGAAGGTAACCAATCACAACGGAGTGGGGTTTGCAGCAGGGGGGGAGGGGCGGAGAAGCTCAAAGCAGTGTGTAGAGAGAGACTGCTGTGCTCGCTAGGGTAAGAGGAAGAGTGTTCCGAAAATCTACATAGTTTTTTGTGATGTGATTCGTGTCAGGTTGCTCTATAGCAGTTTTTAACAAGAAATTAAGACCAGAAAAGTAGTAATAGGATCTCTTTAAACCCGGCCCAACCTTCCAGACCCTGCCAGATTGTAGACTCTGGTATACTCTTTCTTTTTTCTATTCTACATACTACAAAAATAATCTAGTTAGGATGCAGTAGGCATACTATTGGGACATACTTTTACACACAGTTCCGCCAGACAGTTTGTCTCATCAAGTGTGAATATGGCGTTAAGGTGATCAGAACAACATAAATGACTCACAGTATATAGGCTACTATGCAGTAAGCATGATTGTAGTACAGACGATCTTCAGGATATTTTACACTTTGGGAATTTTCACTTCCTGTTTTTCCATGCACCAGTAGACATTCCTGGTGTGAATAGACCCTAGGTGTCTTGAATGGGCCATAACAAATGAACCAGGATTATACTGCATCTTAAAGCCCTTCAGTCAAGCCCATTTAAAAACTGCTCGTCCGTTGCTGTTAAATGCACAACTATAACATCAAGTACTATGATGTTAATGGCCGCAGAGCACCACATACTAAACATATGATAGAAAATCACTGAAATTAACAAGGCTTTTGGCAGCCAGTTGTAGGCCAGCAGCAGTGTGCTGCCCAACACCGTGACACAAGCAGAGGTGAACTCGGCTCCCTGCTTGTAGTCATGTTCTTGTGGTTTCAAGTCCTGTATGAGTAATGTGATAAATATGTTCTGAGTGTGAATTAATGTACAAGATTTGTAGGATGCAACATGGCATTCAACTGCTATTAAGTATCCGAATGGACCCCAGCCAGGTCATTTATTTCAAACCAAGAAAATATAATAATTAACATATCTTTTGTTAATATAACCCAGTAAAAAAATGTGGCCCTGTTATATTATTTCATCCCCCATTTTATTTACTCACTTCTCATATAGTTTCCCCTTCTTTACTCTGTAATATTCCCTTAAGTCTTATATTGTTTACCTGTTGGGTTATTAAGCTGTCAATCAGTGATTTCACCTATACTGGAGTCCTATTGGCTGTATCTAAGAATACAGACCTCCTATTGGTTAGAGGGAAGAAAGCGAAGAGAGGCAAACGAGCCAGCTGTCGGAGAGGAAGGATATGGGTGGGTGCTAGTAGCGGTGTTTTCAAATTGTTTGTTGCTTAAAGTGGTTGGCTTCAGAACAGCGGCTAAAGGAGATTTCTGTATTGGTTGATTTTTTGGGTTGTTCAGCTTGGGTGTAGCGGGGAAGGATATTGCCCGACGGCCTGTATAGGTCCGGGAATGATATTCCTGCACAGGTCTGTGAAAACTCAGCTGTTCGATTTGAGGATCGGATGGGAGATTGGAAATGGAAGACACACGGAGATTTCTGTGTCAAGTGGAGACGTGTCGGTGTCGTGTGAGAGAAAGTGGGTTGCAACCAAACTGTACCGTGAGTGTAATAAACTGCAGATATGTCAGATGGTGAGAGGTGTACTGATATGGAGAGAACACAAACAAAAATGGCAAGGAAAAAATCATGGTCTGAAGGAGGTAGTGATGGAGAGAGCAATCAAAGGCAATCTGTTAAAAAGAAAAAAAAAATATAATCAATGGGAGCAGTAGTGAGGAGGCAAAGGAGGTATGGAAAGTAATTATCACGCTCAGCAATGCTAAGGGACATTTCTATCCAGTTCAGGTGACCAAAGCAATTGAAAAAGAAATTGGGACATTTAAATTTGCAAAACTATTGAAGGAAAAGATCCTTAACATTAGCATTAAGGCCCATGTGCCAGGAATGACAGCAAAATGAGTGGGGTTTTTACAAATGTGCCACTAGAAATGTCAATGGGAGAAGTTAAGAAAGAGATCAAGGGTGGGAAAGTGACTGAAGCCAAAAGATTGCAAACACCTCAACCTTTGAGGTGCTTCAAATGTCAGAGAATGGGACACACAGTTCAACTATGCAAATGGGGGTAGAGGTGTGCAAAATGTGGAGGGGAGCATGAGTATGGCAAGTGCAATAAAGATGCTAAGCTTAAATGCAGTAATGGTGGAGGGGAGCATAGTGTGGCTTTTGCTGGATGTGTGCTACAGAGGCAAGCCAAAGAAATGCAGAGAATTAAAATCACAAACAAAGTGGCATATGCTGAGGCCCTAACAACTGTTAATGCAAGTGAAAGCAAGCAAACACGAACAAATTAGTCAGTACAAAACATCAGTGAAAATCCTACTCAGAATGATAGTATGCCTCAAAGGTTAAGCCTAAGGAAACCCCAACAGGAAATCAGCCCCCCTGAGAAGACGTGCACTCATAAATGTATTGTTCAGGAAGATACCATGCTGGTTAATAAAAAGAGCTCTGTAGCCTTCATATGCAAAGTTGTTAATGTGGCAGTACGGTAAGAAAAGAAAAGTGATAGAATCAAGATAGTGGTAGAAGCTGCAGAAGAGTTTTTAGGCATCAAATAACTAAAAGCTGAAGATATTCATGCTATGTTAAGGGCAAATAATGACGGAGGGGTCTCAGAATGATAGTTGATATAATAATGGTCTTCCTTCTCTTGCAGTGGAATGCTAGAAGCTTAATTGCAAACGGACAAACAAAAAGAAGAAGAAAAAGAAGAGGGAAGTAAGCCCCGCCCTTAACGTTGCTGTCGACAATGCGCAGCCAGAACGCTAACACAAGCAGACGAGTGAAAACGAGTCACACTGTAGAAATAGTCAGTTATTAAACTGTATAAAAACGCTGATGCTGTGTGAACCTGACTCTATGTTAACTGTTGTACAGAGTGTTGAAGCTACAATTAGGGCAGCATATTATTTCACTGATAACCTGATAGCAAATGTGAAGCTAAGCTATTTTACTTTACTGCTTAATTATTTGCACTTAACTTTTGCGGTGTTCTATGTTTACAATTTCAGCATACGCTCTGTTAAATCAGGGGTGGAGAATTTGGGGAGAAAATAACAGTTAGGATAGAGATTTGAATCCAAATACCTCAACCGCTCCACTTGTTCCCTTTCAGTCTATTCACTCGGTACAACACATTAGTATGGGATATCACGCCCTCGCGTGGCTGACAGAAGACACCTCTATTCACACCTTTAAAAAGGCAAATGACAATGTGGTGATGTATGTGAGGCCCCACCTGCACATAAAACATCGGTCACCAGTCATTTCTCAGTTCTTACGCTCTTCACCTCGCTAGGAACACCTCTTTGCTCTACAGTCACTCTCAGGCTAGCTAGCTGCTGCTAGTTAGCTCTGTTTTCCCTTTAACACCTTCGAAGCTAGCTAAACTGCCCCAGTTGGTGCAGCGTTTACTGCCCGCGGAGCGCTTGTTTCGATTCGGTTATTTTACATTCTGTGTTTCGGGATGAACACACAACCTAAACCTGCAAGGAAGAAGTCTTCTGTTCGCCCCAGTCCTCAGGGTTGCGGCTTCACCTTGCACGATAAGGACCACTCGACGCCATTCAGGCGAAGTTTGAGACGAGGAAGAAGCAAACAGAGGCTCTGCGCAGCATCATACCCAGACGCGATGCGAAACCCAGGACATCAGCCAGTGCTCGTAGGCCTGCAGTGCCGCAGCCGCATCCCCCCCAAGAGACCGGTGCCGTCTGCGAGCTCAAGCTTCCATCCCGCGAAGCAGCATCAGCCGCCGGGTCAAACTCCACGCCAGTCGGCTTGGAACAAGGGGCCGCTGCCGAGCTTCAGTAAATACTCTGCGATGCGGAGGAGGAAGTCACAAGACTCCTAGTTTTGGGAGTACAGAGGGCAGAGCAGCATGGAGACACTGCGCTGACTTTTAATTGTTCATCTTTGGCACCAAAGTCAATTACTTCAGTTTTATCGTTGTTTAATTGAAGGAAATTTTGGCACATCCAATCATTGATTTGTTCAATGCACTTACTCAGTGCCTGTATCGGACTGTAGTCTCCTCGTGATATGGTTATGTAAATTTGCGTGTCGTCTGCATAATTATGGTAGCATAATTTGTTCTTATTCATAATCTGAGCTAGTGGGAGCATGTAGATGTTAAATAGAAGAGGGCCAAGAATGGAACCTTGGGGGACCCCGCATTCAATATTTGTCCGCTCAGATGTGAAATTGCCTATTGACACATAGTAGTCTCTATCCTTTAAGTAGGATTCAAACCAGCTTAGTACAGTTCCAGAAAGTCCAACCCAGTTTGCTAGTCGATCTAGTAATATGCTGTGGTCAACTGTGTCAAAAGCGGCACTGAGATCCAGTAAAACTAAGACAGAACTTTTGCCACTGTCTGTGTTTAAGTGGATGTCATTGAGGACCTTAACTAGAGCAGTCTCAGTGCTGTGGTGTTGTCGAAATCCTAACTGGAAGACATCAAAGCAGTTATTCATTGCTAAGTAGTTATTTAGCTGTTGATAAACAGCTTTTTCAATGATTTTACTTAAAAATGGTAGGTTAGATATGGGCCTATAATTTTTCATGAGTGATGTATCTAGATTGTTCTTTTTTAGGAGTGGCTTGATGACTGCTGTTTTCAGGGCCTGTGGGAATACACCTGTCTGAAGGGACATGTTGACAATTTGTAGAACATCTGAGGCCATACAGCTAAAAACTGTTTTAAAGAAGCCTGTGGGCAGAATGTCAAGGCAACAGGATGAGGAGTTCAGGTGTTGTATAATGTCCTCCAGGTTTTTGTGGTTTATAAGATAAAATTCTGTCATTGCATTTGAATTGATTTTAAGAGGGAACACATATGTTGAACTTGGTATTGATGCAGTGACAGCTTGTCTAATTTTGTGAATTTTCTCAGTAAAGAAGGAGGCAAATTCATTGCAGGCCCTCGTGGAAAGATGCTCAGACGCTACTGGCACAGGAGGGTTTGTTAATCTGTCGACAGTAGCAAACAGGGCACGTGCATTGTTGTTGTTTTTGGTGATGATGTCAGAAAAGAAAGAATGCCTTGCATTTCTCAGTTCTGAGTTAAACGTGCACAGTTTCTCTTTGAAGATGTCATAATGAACCTGGAGTTTTGTTTTTCGCCACCTGCGTTCTGCTTTACGGCACTCTCTTTTTTCTATTCTGACCTGCGGGGCATTTCTCCAAGGAGATCTTTTCTTACCAGAGACAACCTTCATCTTAGTGGGCGCAATAGCATCTATAACACTTGTAAGTTTGCTGTTAAAGTTGTCTAAGAGCTCCTTAACTGAGTTACAGGGGAGGGGTGGTATCGAAGAAAATGCTTGAATGAATGTTTCACTGGTATTTTCTGTAATATACCGCTTTTTGATTACTTTTGATTGATCAATTGTGTGCACAGACATTTTACTCTCAAAAAATAAACAGGAATGGTCTGTGAGGGGACCCATATCTGCCACTGTTATGTCTGAAATGTTCATACCTCTGGAAATGATAAGGTCCAGCGTGTGCCCTTTGTTATGAGTTGGTTTGTCAACATGCTGATTTAGTCCAAAATTGTCAAGGACACAGCACAGTTCTTTCGCACATCTGTCCTCTGGTTTGTCAGTATGAATATTGAAATCCCCGACGATTAATACACAGTCAAACTCAGTACATATTACAGACAGCAGTTCAGTAAGTTCATCAAAATTCAAAATGTGTCGAGGCGGCGTTAGCTCCTCTTCGAGAGAAGGGCGTTCGCATCCTAGCCTACCTAGACAATTGGGCTTTGCAGGTGTTACGGCTCCCGCCTTGTTTTCTCCTCCCTCCTCTTGCCTCCTTCATTCTCCCTCTCTCAGGTGTTCTGGGGCCTGATTGGGGGCAGGTGCTCCCAATCTGGCAGAGTATTAAAGGCGTGGCCTGGGCGGCTGGCTGTCTCTCTCTGCCTGCCTGACTGGAGGACGGTGTGTTGCTGACCTGCTGCTTGTGGTTTATTTAGTTTTATGGTTTACTTATGGGGGGCTGCTAGGTTGTGTTCTGTTTGTTGATTTTACCCATAAAAACATCAGCTGGAGAGGACGCTGGCGCTGTCTGTTCGCCGCTTCTCCAAGCTATTTTTGGGCCAATTTTGGCCAATTTTATTTTAAAAGTGATTTTTTGTGGACCTTTGGTCTCTTCTTGGTTCCCTGCGGGCTACACCAACATCGAAAAGCAGGCTTGTGGACTGTCTTTGGTTGTTCCGGTGTTGTTGTGGAGGAGCCGTGTAGCTCACTTGCTATTTTGGCGTCCCTAGCAACGGCTAAAAACAAGTAGTAGTAGTGACATTTTCCTGGTCACTACTGGCGTTTTCTTCGGTGATCCTGGTGAGGAATATGCCCCGGGCAACCTGCAAAGCTGTCTCTACAGTCTCATCGTGGATTTTTCGACACTTTTTCTACACTGCCTCTCAGCTCTTCTCCAACTGCTTCGGGTCCGTACCTAGCTGCTAACAGGCTAACATCACTCTGGCTGGTTCGATGTTGACCTACTTCGCCTCACAGCTGCTGAAGTACAACAACCGCTCCATCCCACCCTGTATTTCCACCATAAAGCAGCTAGGACTATTGCGTAGACCTCGATATATACACAGAGGCTCAGGGAGAAACTTTATTTATGGTCAGCCTGCCGGCTTCATCCCATCCGTCTTGTCCACTGAGACGGCTGAGGGCAAAGGACACAACATCGCGAGATCCCCGCAGTCCCGGCTGGATGGATTTCATGGAGTGGATTACAACCTGCGCGGAGTGGATTTTAAGGCTGCCGGCTTCATCCCATCCGTCTTGTCCACTGAGACGGCTGAGGGGAAAGGATACAACATCAGCATCTCCTTCCCATTCGTCCGGTTGCCTCTGCCACGTCATCGGGACTCGCCCGCTGTTGGGCCATTCACCGCTTCTGTCGGGCAGCAGCTCACCAGGCAGGACAGAAAACATGGACTGGGTTTCAATCCTTCATCGCCAGTGACCCATACTGCGGTTTGTGTGACTAGCTCCCCCAGCTACTGTCCACCTCCGGCATCACCATGTAGATTACTGGCTACTTCACCTCCCCATACTGTTGCTGTTTATGTGACTAACCCGACAATACGTACAAGAAACACTTGTCACTTTAATACTGCAAACCTGTCAAACTTGGTATCCATTCCCCTTCAGCCACAGTCTGCTGTAGTAAATAGGGCTGACAATGCTTCACATTCAAACACACTGAGTCTGGCCTTGTTAAACATCAGATCTTTGTCAGGTAAAACATTTTTAATTAATGATTTTATTACCAAGCACAATCTTGATTTTATGTTTTTAACTGAAACTTGGTTGGACCCAGACAACAGCTCAGCTGTTCTTATCGAGTCAACCCCCCCCAACTACACTTTCGAGAGTGAGGCCAGAGCTCATAGGAAAGGTGGTGGAGTTGCTATTTTATTTAATGAATCTTTAACATGCAAAAAGATGTTTTATGGAAACTTTGTTTCATTTGAATATGTGGCTCTCAAGTTAAATTCAGCCTCTCAAGCTATTGTTATTAATATCTACAGGCCACCTAAATACTGTGCAAACTTTTTTGATGACCTTACTGGACTACTGTCTGTAATCTGTATGGAGTTTGACTGTTTATTGATTGTTGGGGATTTTAATATACATGTGGACAAACCCGAGGACAGAAGTGCTAAAGAACTATGCTATGTACTGGAAAATTTTGGACTCTCCCAACACGTAAACCAGCCTACACATAACAAAGGTCACACCCTGGACTTATTAATTTCAAAGGGCCTGGACATTTCAAACCTTTTAGTGTCTGATGTGGGTCTCTCCGACCATTCATGTTTGTTTTTTGGGAGTACAATATCTTTGAACACAACTGCAAAAACAAAGGTTATCAAAAAACGGTATATTACTGAAAACACGAGTGAACAATTTATCCAGGCATTTTCTCTGTCCCCGCTCCTCCCCTGTATCTCAGTTAATGAGCTTGTATGTAACTTCAACTCAAAAATTACAAATGTTATCGATGCTATTGCACCCACCAAGGTGAAAATCATCTCTGGTAAAAAAAGGTCCCCCTGGAGAAATACCCCTCAGGTCAGAATTGAAAAAAGAGAGTGCCGTAAAGCAGAACGCAGGTGGCGAAAAACAAATCTAAATGTTCACTATAACATCTTCAAAGAGAAACTACGCACGTTTAATCTAGAACTAAGAAATGCAAGACAGTCTTTCTTCTCTGACATCATCACCAAAAACAGCAACAATGCACATGCCCTGTTTGCTGCTGTTGACAGGCTAACAAACCCTCCTGTGTCAGTAGCGTCTGAGCATCTTTCCACGAGGGCCTGCAATGAATTTGCCTCCTTCTTTACTGAGAAAATTCATAAAATAAGACAAGCTGTCACTGCATCAATACCAGGTTCAAGATATGTTTTATCTCTGTACCCATTTAAAACAAATTCAGATGCCATGACAGAGTTTTTTCTGATAAACAAGAAAAACCTGGATGACATTATACAACACCTGAACTCCTCCTCCTGTTGCCTTGACATTCTGCCCACAGGCTTCTTTAAAACTGTTTTTAGCTGTATGGCCTCAGATGTCCTAGAAATTGTCAATATGTCCCTTCGCACTGGTGTATTCCCACAGGCCCTGAAAACAGCTGTCATCAAGCCACTCCTAAAAAAGAAAAATCTAGATACATCACTCATGAACAATTATAGGCCGATATCCAACCTACCATTTTTAAGCAAGATCATTGAAAAAGCTGTTCATCATCAGCTAAATAACTACTTAGCAATGAATAACTGCTTTGATGTCTTTCAGTCAGGTTTTCGACAACACCACAGCACTGAGACTGCTCTGGTTAAGGTCCTCAATGACATCCACTTAAACACAGACAGTGGCAAAAGCTCTGTATTAGTTTTATTGGATCTCAGTGCTGCGTTCGACACAGTTGACCACAGCATATTGCTAGATCGACTTGCAAACTGGGTTGGACTTTCTGGAACTGTGCTAAACTGGTTTGAATCATACTTAAAGGAAAGAGACTACTATGTGTCAATAGGCAATTTCACATCCGAGCGAACAAATATTACATGCGGGGTCCCCCAAGGTTCCATTCTTGGGCCTCTTCTGTTTAACATATACATGCTACCGCTAGCTCAGATTATGAACAAAAACAAATTATGTTACCATAATTATGCAGACGACACACAAATTTACATAACCATATCACCAGGAGACTATGGTCCGATTCAAGCACTAAGTAAATGCATTGAACAAATCAATGACTGGATGTGCCAAAACTTTCTTCAATTAAACAGCGACAAAACTGAAGTAATTGTCTTTGGTGCCAGGGATGAACAATCAAAAGTCAGCGCACAGCTTAAATCTGTTATGTTAGAAAGCACACACCAAGCTAGAAATCTTGGAGTAGTGATAGATTCCGACTTGAATTTCAAAAAACACATTAAATCAATTACTAAGTCAGCCTACTACCACCTTAAAAATATATCGAGAATTAAAGGGCTAATATCTCAGCAGGACTTAGAAAAACTTGTCCATGCATTTATTTTTAGTAGACTTGACTACTGTAATAGTGTCTTTGCAGGCCTTCCTAAAAAATCAATCAGACAGCTTCAGCTAATTCAGAACGCTGCTGCTCGAGTCCTCACTAGGACCAAAAAAGTAGATCACATTACCCCAGTTCTTAGGTCTTTACACTGGCTTCCTGTCACGCAAAGAATTGATTTTAAAATATCGATGATGGTCTACAAAGCCTTAAATGGTTTAGGGCCAAAATACATTACTGATCTGCTGATACGTTATGAGCCGCCCAGAGCCCTTAGGTCGTCTGGGACAGGTCTTTTAAAAGTCCCCAGAGCTAGGACTAAACAGGGAGAGGCGGCATTCAGCGTTTATGCGCCCAATGTCTGGAACGGACTGCCAGAGAGTCTGAGGTCCGCTGAGACTCTCAGCTCTTTTAAATCGGGTCTCAAAACGTTCTTGTTTCCCTTTTAACCTGTAATTTTTTTTTTTTTTTTTTGGTAAAATGTTTTAATTCTTTTATTTAAATGTTGTATTTTTATCCATGTTTTAAATTTGTTCATTTTTTTTTTTTTTGTATTTGTATTCTTTATTTGATTTTAACCCTGTGAAGCACCTTGAGTGGCCCTGTGCCTGAAATGTGCTCTATAAATAAAATTGCCTTGCCTTGCCTTGCCTTGTTTATTCGTAGTTTAGAGGGGCTGGGGTTATAGTTTAGTTGGAGGAGGGCCTGGGCAATACTGTGGTCCAACTGTGCCTCCCCAGGTCTTCCTCCCGTCTACCTCTTTTCTTTTGCAGCCTCCTTATTGAGTTGTGTTGTGGGATTGTTTTAAATAAAACACCTTATTACTTTGATTCATGGTTTCGTTTGGGTTATTTTAATGTTTACTGGCCGGCTGAACGAGCCTGGGATGGCCGGCCGTAACAGCAGGCATGCAAACTCGTCACCTTTCGGTGAAATTCGCCGTTTTGGAAACGAAATTGGCCATCTATGTGATTTGTGGAGATCCGTTGAGAAAATATTTTTTTGGGGGGAGGGGGGTGGGGGTCTGATGGCCAGCTGTGTGTGTGTGTGTGTGTGTGTGGGTGGAGCATGGACATGGAGTGACCATAGTGACTAACTATAATTGACGAATGTTAACTCCTGTCATATGAGCTTTGACGGTCATTTGGCCAATCAGAAACAGTGTTTGTCATTGAGGGGCGGTGACTGACGTCAGAGCGTCTGCAGGAAAGTTAAAAAAAAATTGTCTCCAAGTCATCGGAGCGTTCAAGTAGCCGCAGTCCTATTATTTTACCGTGTTAATGTGCCTACTAGTGTTGCCACCTGTCCCGTTTTTGCCAGAATTGTTCTCTTTTTTCACTAGCTGTCCCGGTAAAAAATAAATCTGTCCCGACCGGGACACAATTTGTCCCGTTTTTTGGGGGGAAATGCCAAAACCTCATTTGATTTCCTTCGTTCAGTAGTTAAGGCCGTTTCACACGGGCCGAGGCGTTTGTTGCGCCAACTAATGCATTCTCAATGGAGAGGCGAGCGTGGCCGGGCAGAGAGAAAGCGCAGCGTTCTGTCGTCAGGCGGCACGACAAGCGGGCAGGGCCGGGCTCAACGATCTCGGGGCCCGTTTCAAGACCCAGCGTGGGGCCCCCACTTTTTTTTTTTTTTTTTATAAATAATGCTTGTGATTGCTCTCCGCGAAAATTAAAAAAAAGATTGTGGAAACCATTTGGTTCATAGACGGATTATGAGATAATGGGCCTATGGGCCCAGACTTTTAAAGCCCCCCCCCCACTCCTCCCTATCTCTATCCAACAGATAAAGGGTGGATAGCTACTTTTTATGAACAGTATAGAATGTACACATAGAAAGCGTATTACTGTATGTGTGGGGGCTCATGAAGCCCCTAAGACAGAGCTAATAATGCTTTTGTTTTGCACTTGCTTTTCTGTTTTTCACCTACTAGTTGAGGGGCCCATGATGATTTATTTCCTTATTTTAGGTGATTCCTTTTTGGACCCTGTTATTGACATGAGTGACTGAGCTCTTTGACAATGCGACCTGTAAAGTTACTATCAGTATTTCTGGCTTAGGGCCCCCCTGGGTCCTTGGGCCTGGTTGCATGCAATTTTCTTCTCAAAGTGCACCAGAGTGAATCACTTTTTAAATAAATTCACATAGTTTGCCAACTGTTGTTTTACAGCCATTTGCATTGCTTTATGCGCGCGCTGATTAACAGCCGCGGTTGGCGGATTGTCACTGCAGATTAACGTGTCACCTCAAGTTAATAATGTGCTTTTGTCTATTGCTGTTTTCACGGTTTTTGAATGGTGCGTGGTGTTCTGGCCGACACATATGAGGTGAATGTAGTGATTTTAGCAGATCAGCGCCGAAACAACACACTCACCTGTTTCCTCCACTATCGTCCCATTTTGCACCATTATGTTCCTGCGCACGACAGGTGTGTATGTGTGCGTGCACGTGTGTTTTTGTCCTTAATTCTCTTCACCAGAATACACCAAATTGCTTCTCTTAAATGTTCAAATCACAAAAAAAAAATCTGGGGGGGGGATATCCCCAGACCCTCCTATTCATTTGTACTTTGTTCTTTGCGCCGTAGGTCGGAAATAATGTTTTTTTTATTCCTCTGTATGTCTGGCACATATTGCAGAAATTGACAATACAGTTGACTTGACTTGAGATCCCATCAGCATGCACTTCACTGACTTTGCTCAAATTGGCCATGATAGGTTTGGTTAAGATTTGCAATGAGTAAATCTCGGGCTGCAAATCACAGTGTACTGCTCTGTGAGATTTACGTGATAGTTGCCACGTTCACTTTGACCTTGTATTTTGCCCAGAGGGTCTCAAGATGAGGCAGAGCTGTCCAGTCTTATTGATTAGAGCCCCCAAGAATAGTGTCTTGCTGTCATGCCATTGACATGCCTCACTGGCCCATAATGTTATACATAATGGAGCCGTTAGGGCTGTGGGAACATAGGCAAGCTCTCCTAGATTCCCACAGCCATACGTTTCCACATTTGTAAGATTTTTTTTCAAAATTAGGCTTTATGTTCCCACAGCCCTATATTCCCACATTTCTAAGTTTTTTTTTCAAACTAGGCCCTTTGTTCCCACGGGAGTGTTTCTATCTTCCCACAGCCAAATGGTCTCACAGCCCGATGGTCCCACATTTCAAGTAATCTAACTATATAAAAGAGAAAAGTATGTCTGTGTGTGTCATTATCACTCCTATGTTAACCTTACCCTAACGGCCTCCACACACATCCTACCTCTACTGCACGTCTACCTTGTGTCTCACTGACCGTGTAATCAACCCAGAGCGGGCACACATCCAACATCAGACGCACTGCTGATGCGCGTCGGAGGCACGTCTGCAGCGATGCTCCCCTTTACCTCAGGAGGCTCGCCTATTTTTTTCTGAGAGCCGCGTGTCTCTCTCGGGTCTCTCTGCTTTAACTGATAGAGTAATACTCTGCTGAGAGTCATATTGACTTCACACCGGCAGCTTTTGCTGTAGTTTCACCATGTCCTGGTGTGTCACTTTCAAAATAAAACTTCCAACAAGCGAAAATGTAGCAAAAAAAAAGGCAATGGGGCGCACGGATTACTCTTCAGACTCAATATTATTAGACTCAATATAAATCATATGCATCATAAATGATATGAAATAACTTCATTTTTAATGGGAATTATCTATGAAAACTCTATGTAGAAAGATAGGGCTTTTAGAAGCAGCGCTGCAGCAGCAGCAGCTGCTGAGACGTTCCATGTGTGTCCGAGAAAAGTGCGAGAGACGCAGCAGTAAGGTAAGGCGACGCGCTCCAGAGGTAGGATGTGTGCAGAGGCCGTAACACTAACCACCCAGCTGTGATGCCTGAACCTAATTGCCATTTTCAGGAACATAGGGATGTGGGACCATCGAGCTGTGGGAACATAGGGCCTAATTTTAAGGGAAGGAAAATCTTAGAAATGTGGGAACATAGGAATGACCCCATGCAAAGAAGTAAACCATCATTAGCATAGGAGCCATGAAATGTGCTACTCTGTTTGGCTCAACATACCTCTGCAAATCTGCCTTTTCTGACATAAACTTTATCAAGTCCAAGTTCCGAACTCGTCTCACTGATGCCCACCTGGATGACTGCATCAGAACGAATCTCTCGGGATACACGCCAGATTACAAAGCCCTGGTCGAGAGTATGCAGTGTGCTAATATACACTGCAAAAAAATAGGAGAAGTAGTAACTCGCGTCTTGTTTTATTTTTTGAAAGTAGCTCTCATCCTAAAAAAGGTTGGAGACCCCTCATTTAAAATTTGACAATTCAAATCGGCAGTCCTGCTTCCGTCTGCCTCTCACGGCTGACGATCAAAGAACAATTGTTTACGGTGAGTTTATGGTGAGTATAAAGCCGTCATTATTGTAACTTCATATTCAATGCAAATATGAAATTGCTTGACGAATAGGCAACAGTCGCCAAGGAACAAAGATCTTAGTGAATGGTCAATAGGAACACAGCAAGCGGAAATCTGTTTCATGTTAATGGATGAAATAAGGGGTATAAGTAACAGCAGGATACTAGTAAACAATGTATGAGTAATGAATCTAACATTTAGAACTGTCTTCTCAATGCTCTCACAGACAGACAATACCAGCAGTTGTTGTCTTCCAGGAAAACAGCAAATTGGATTCCTATTTACATAGATTTCTTAGAGGGAGAGCTGTCGGGGTGTCAGAAATTGGTCCACTCAAACCTCAATGGGCAGACACCCACTTTTTCAGTCTTCTATTTAGGATGTCAAAGAAGCACAAATACAAAAAAAATATACGTGACTCTTTCCTTTTCTTCATCCAGAGCTTTCCCCAAACTAAATGGGTTGGCTAACTGGTTTCTATGGATGTTCCCGACTAAGAATTTAGATCAAGGGTTCTCAAACTTTTGATAGCTGAGGGCCAATTTAGGAACCCAACATTGGACCGAGGGCCGCCGAAGGAAAACAATTAAAAAAACTTCAATGGCCAGCGTCTTTGCTTCTTTACAGTTTACATATATTGGTCTGCATCCAATAATGTGTAATTAACACATCTTAATTAATAAATGAAGGGCTATGTTTCATTTCAACATTTGGGGGACACATTAAAAGTGGGGTTTACCCCCAGAAAAAATTGAGGTTCGAACACTTCATTTTGTGCATTCTGGTTAATTTGTATGCAGTAATTTGTGTCTTCTGTATTTATTTATGGTGGACATGTTAAGGAAAAGACAACTAGCTCCCATTGACGCAAATCTAATGGAATATAAATCAGTAAGGCACTGAGGCATTCTGTATTGCATTAAAGTATTTATTTTACTTTATTGTTCAAAACTTTCTGCACATTGAAAACGTATCACCTTTTGGAGTGTTTTTTGTAGGGCTCACTACTCATGATGCAGCAGCAGTGTTAACTATTATAACACTATACATTGGAAATAAACAGGGTGGGCTATCAGCAGTCAACTAGGCAGATAGTTCCATGACTCTCAGCTCTTTTAAATCGGGTCTCAAAACGTTCTTTTTTCCCTTTTAACCTGTAATTTTTTTTTTTTTTTTTTGTAAAATGTTTTAATTCTTTTATTTAAATGTTGTATTTCTATCCATGTTTTAAATTTGTTCCTTTTTTTTGTATTTGTATTCTTTATTTGATTTTAACCCTGTGAAGCACCTTGAGTGGCCCTGTGCCTGAAATGTACTCTATAAATAAAATTGCCTTGCCTTGCCTTGACTATCAGCAGCTAGCTAATGTTAGCTTAGCTTGTTAGCTAAACTTTAGGCAAAATGGTTAGAAACCAGATAATGTTAGCAATGTAAGACACTTGACCTAATCTAATTCACCTTAAAGGTGAGAAAGTGCATTGTATTGGGCTTAATAAGCTCACTATCTAACAACTTACATTGGGACCACTACACTGCCTGCTGCACTGCGGGAGGCTGACCAGCCGTCTGCAACGAGAGGCAGAGGCCAGCCGAACGTCGGCAAGTTTAAGATGGTACGGTCCACTGTAGGGGTGTTATCATTAATAATTGGGGAATGCATATAAACAATTAGGAAGGAGTGTTTCGACCCATGTACTGTTTTTACTGTTACGGGGGACACATCCCCTCCGTGCGTTTCAATTAAATAATAAATAAAGATTTATATTATTTTTTTTTTTTTATAATTCAATGTGGGCCGCCAGATATGTTTATGCGGGCCGCACTTTAAGAACCACTGAATTAGATAGTTGAATTTTTTTCCCCACACTAGACAATTACAGTTTGCCTTCTTGACTTGTCACAATAATGACTCGGTATATAAATGGTGATTAATTCACGCAAATCGTCCGATTAAAAGCTAATGACTTATTTATAGTATAGCGGAACCAAAACAGAATTTTCTTTATTTTATAATCACATTTTGCGCCTATTCGACTGTGAGCTTGGCAGGCAAATCGGGCTCCTTCCACCAAATCATCGAAAAGCCCTCCTGGTTTCAACCTATTGTGTCAGATATATGGACATGTTTATACTTTTAATATATTTTAAATATTTGTTTAAGTATTTTGCTGCCTAACTGAATGACAGTGCAGTCCCTGAATAGAGATAAATGATTGCCAGTAGCCTACAGTAACAACATGGGTTTGAGGCAGCAGAATGTGGGAACAGCTGATGTATTATTATAATAAACCACAAACAGCTTTGATATTGTATTTTTGAGGAATACATTAGAGAACCATTATGCTTATTGGCTGAATGATTCAATCCAACATGGACTTGACTAAGTGGATAATAAAAGTAAACGGGAAGAAAAATAGCCTAAGGTGTGGGTGATAATGAATAAAATAACGTCAGAGACGGTGAATGTAAATTAACAAACTAAATGAACCAGGCTCCATTAGAGAACTTATCATGGCTGCAGTATATTTCTATCACGAGAGCACACCGCTATGCAACCACAGGGCCACTGCATGTTAAGGATATGCTTGTGGACTCACACTTTACTTCTTGATGGGCCAAATATTTTGCTGAAAGCTTTACAAGCTGCCAAATGTGAATCACTCGTTTTTATTGTTGTAGTTATTACATCGACATACGTCTAACGGTTTAAAGCCCAGTTTTCGGTTTCAACAAAGGACATATCCAAGGCATAGATACATGGACATGTAATACTCAACATGACATAAGGGAACATGTAATATACTTTAAGGTCACATTATGCACATTTTTAGATTAAACATTTTCATTTGGTTCTCTACAAGAAAATATTTTTATGGTTTAATGTCCAAAAAACCCTTTATATTTCTCACAGTGCCATTGCTAAATCTCCTCATTTCAGCTTTTTGACTGAAACTGTTACGGCCTCCACACACATCCTACCTCTACTGCGCGTCTACCTTCCGTCTGCATCTGACTTTGTCACTGACCGTGTAATCAACACAGAGCGGGCACACACATCCACCCTCAGACGCACTGCTGATGCGCGTCTGAGGCACGTCTGCAGCGACGCTCCCCTTTACCTCAGGAGGCTCGCCTATTTTTTTTCTGAGAGCCGCGCGTCTCTCTCGGGTCTCTCTGCTTTAACTGATAGAGAAATACTCTGCTGAGAGTGATATTGACTTCATACCGGCAGCTTTCGCTGTAGTTTCACCATTTCCTGGTGTGTCCCTTTCAAAATAAAACTTCCAACAAGCGAAAATGTGGCAAAAAAAAGGAAAAAAAGGCAATGGGGCGGACTCAATATAAATCATAAATGATACGAAAGAACTTCATTTTTAATGGGAATTATCTATGAAAACTCTATGTAGAAAGATAGGGCTTTTAGACGCAGCGCTGCAGCAGCTGCTGAGACGTTCCATGTGTGTCCGAGACAAGTCCGAGAGACGGAGCAGTAAGGTAAGGCGACGCGCTCCAGAGGTAGATGCAGGATGTGTGCAGAGGCCGTCAGGTTTCCACAAAATGGCAGGCAAAACCCAATAGCACGACACATGAAACAGTTCAGGTTCAGAAAGAGCTTTTAATAAGAAGCAGATAACAAATAAGGTTATCAATCAGCGAGGCAAACAATTCCAGGGGAGCAGGCAAAGGGGAAAGTCCAAGGTCCAAAATACAGGTCAAAACAGGAACAGGCAGGCAGGATCACAATGCAGGAATAATATAGAACGCTGGAGAGCTAGGTAAAGACACTAGACAATCTGAGGGACTGAGGGAAAAGGACTATGAGGGCTGATTAGCTGATGAGGAGCAGGTGAGTATGGGGCAGGCCAGGTGAATTTAATTAGCAGCTAGTGCAGAGCAGGAGGGAGTGGCAGGGTCTGGAATGAGTTAGAGTGGAAAAAACAGGAAACAGAAATTATGAAAACTAAATACTGGCTGAAGTTGTGACAGAAACGCTCCATTTTAGAGCATGTATCTTTAAGACCTGGCTTGAATATATATGCAAGTCTGATTTTCAGACAGACAATTTGACAATTTTGTCCCTGAAAAAATTTGCATTGTATGTGACCTTTTAAAGTGTACTCTGAAAGGCTTCATACATTCAGTCCCAGAAAAGGTTTCCCTGCTACTGCCAGTGCTTCCTGACTGTATTATTCCTTCATCTCTTTCAAATGATGTACAAGACCGTCCGTGAATGAAGAAGATAGGCATGTAATTACACATCCTGCACTTTGTCCAGGCTCAGCAAATCAAATATTCAGCTTTATCATGAGTCCCCCTCATCTCTGTTTGACTTCTGCCCGGAACATATGCCTCAAATCTCAATTAGAATAGTACTAGCCTCCTGGTTTTGACATTGATTGATTTTTTCATTATGGGCCCGAAAGCAAACACACTATAACATTCAGTCTCGCTTGTCTGAGTGTTCCAGATGAGCGATGAAGGATAGGAGAGTTCAAGACTGAGATCCTTATTGACCTATTGCAGATTTAGTTTTAAAACAGTTATTAAAAGCTCAGTTTTATCTTGGGGGGGGGGGGGGGGGGAGTGTGTGTGTGTGTGTGTGGGGGAGAAAGTGCAGTCACTGAAGAATACGAGATGGCAGGAGCCAATCAAATAAAAAGTATTTTTGGTGAAACAGTTCCAAATCTTTTTCTAGTTTGTCGGACAGCCTGTATTGCGACCATGTTTTCTCCACTGGGAAGGCACACTCGTCACATTTTCTTCTAGCACATTTTCTTCTAGCACATTTTCTTCTAGCTTCTCTTGAATGATTAGCAGTTGCTCGAGAGGCTGATTGGCGGAGTCATACAAAAATAAAGCGCTGTAAACTAAAGCTGTGGAAAAAATCTCAGTTTAGCTTGCAATTGAACGGATATTTAGTTTTCTTTTGTTTAGCGTATGTGGAGAAAAAAACGTTATTGTTCTGGCCGCTTCTGCAACAAAACAAGGCTAACTACTGCTACACCAAAGCTGAATCTCAATCCAGGGGTTGAAGCCTAGGAAGGCTGCATTTGAAGACCGATTGCGTCATAGCGGCGCGCAAAGGCTTGGTCCATTAGCAAGGCTCCTTCATATGCGGCCGAGAAATGCAGCCTTCGTTTCACGGTTTTGAAGGCTGCAACAGATGGATCATTCGCGGCCCAACATATCCCAAGATTCATTGCGTTTTTTTCAGAGATGACATAAAATAAAATAAAAAATTATAAAACAGCAACGTGTTGCTCCATCTTCTTAACTTTTATTCTTGTACTTTCTTTTCGTCTGGTAGGCAACTTCTTTTTCTTTTTTCCTCCATTGACAAGGCTGTTTCTGTTGGCAGCAATCAGGGTTGCTAGGCAGCACAGGAGAGACGAGTCGTCGCGCAAACCGGAAATGCTCGTAAACGTAGACCTGCGGAGACCGTCTCGTTTAACAACGCTCGATCGGCCTTTGAATCGGCCTTCACAGGCTATGGCCTTCATAGACCGTGTAGACCGCGTCCTACCAAGGACACGGTCTCTGGATTGGGATCCAGTGAACGTCTCCCCGAAACTCCTTATAGTGACTGTGCTGTACTCCCATGTCTATAAGGTAACAAAATAACTTTGCCTTAGGACCCCATACTTCAAAAATACTCAGCAATCTAGGGCAGGGGTGCCCACAAGATTTCTGCTTGTGAGCTACTTTTATATTGACCAAGTCAAGAAGATCTACCTACTATAAAAATGCAAAACATATTAGGCCCTGGGGCTGAGAGGTTTCGTAGGCCCCCTGAGAGTCCGTCTTACAACACAAAACGTGTAGTATTTCTTTTGATTAATAAACAAATCATTTTAAGGTAATACTCGGGGCCTTTTAGGGGGGTCCGGGGGCATGCTCCCCCGAAAGAAAAATATGAAACTTTTAAAGTAAAATGTATCAATCTGGTGCATTTTGAGAAGAATACTAAGGCTAAATCAGCTGCGTCCTATGTGAGCTATGTAGTACTATTTTCTGGAATAATTTGGGGACTCAGAATTACCAAGAAGCAGAAAGAAAAAATTTACAGGTTTAAAAAATCTCTCTGTGAAGTCTTTTTATTTTTATTTAAATACAGTATACCTCAATATAGGCCCCTGCTCTTCGTAGCCACGAACAATGTAATTTAAAAAATATCAAAAATTTACTGGTGCCAGATCTCTGTATGCCCCCCCCCTACCTACTACCAAGGTTAGGGGCCTATAATGAGCCAGTCAATTGTTTATTTTTTTAAATAAAGTTGTTCGGGGTCTTCAAAGATTAGGAGCCTATATTGAGCTATATATATTTTTTTTTAAGAATGCCTTCGCGATCTACCCACAATGCCTTCGACGTAATGGGCACCCCTGATCTAGGGGCTACACTTGGTTTTCCATACATGGGGCTAACCATGCGCACACATTTGTATTTTACACACTGATAATCTCCCTGATCATTCGTTTAGTCATCCCACTCAGTTAAAACTGGAGGACGTATCATTTAGGAAGTAGGTGCTGGTTCAGCCTACAAAGCTTCTTCCAATGAATTCCCTGAAATGGGAAACAGCTGCAGTTTAAATATTTACCCAGGAGCCATATAGTAAGTTAAAATGTCAATGGGGGTTGAATGGGGAAAGTTAGTTTTAAGTTGGATATCAACATATTCTTACTAGTTTCACCCGCAGTAGGTAGAAAGAGGACAGTTAACCCACCCACCAGCCCAAAATGTAACCGGCACACTGATTGAGTCCCCATATTAAAAATACTGACCATATTTTAGTAGTTTATAGTAGGTCTCTCAAAACTGATTTTAGTCCATGATGAATGTATGTGGAATTTCCAAATTAAAACGTCAGACTATTGAGCTGTGGGAATAATGGACAGTCAGATGTATGGCATGGAACCAGGCAAAAGCTAAACAAGCTGGTTTATGTTAGGTAGCTAGGAAACTATACTTCAACATAAGGCAAAAGTTAGAAACTTGCTTTTTTTAAGGGGGAATAATGTACCTTTTCTAAATATTGAGACATCACAGAAAGAGAAATGTATAGACAGTGAGACCATAAAGCACTCTTTCTGCCTTTTCTCAGGCTAGAATGATCCGATTTCAATTTTTTTTGCACATTTATACTTCATAGGATCTCCGAGTTCAATACACCTTCATATTCCAACCGGTGAAGTAGGCCTTTAAGCTTAATTGTCAGATGACATAGAAAGGCAGTTGAGTCACAGTGCAGCCAATAGCCTCAGAAGGTCAGCAGATTGATGCATTCAATCCCTGACACGATGCCACAGGTCCAGTGTTGTGCTGAGCACATCGTCTGAGTGAAGTAATGCTCTCTGCCAAGAAGATCCACAAATCATCCCACTGGTCCAGACATGCAGGCAGAGAAACCATATCTTCATTGTGAGAGTGGCTGCAGCAGCAAAGGGCCTTAACTGCAAGGATTGATGAAGTGACATAAACGTATAGACAGCATCTGTCCAGAGGCAAGCAGATAGGTCAGAGATCTCCATAGGACTACGGACTAAATACCACACAGCCAGCAGTGTGTCATACAAAGAGGCACTGTGTCAGTTCACTTACTGCATCAACATGTCACATGTTTGATACCAAGATAACTGTGTGTATATGTCAAGTGTGTTGAGTCAAAGGTGTTTTGAGGAATACTTGTTACTGCTCTGCTGGGGTATCATGGGCTGTCATACTGTGTTGTACTAATGTCACAAGCAGATCTCACCATTTTAAAAAGGTGGCGTCAGCCATTATTGAGAACGCTTGTCAATCACTTTTTCTGTCACTGCTGTGTTGATGCTGGGCTGGTAGCATACAGTAAATTATTGGCCTTTTTTGTGCTGAAGCAGATTCCTGCTGCTGATGGAAACAAAGCTGATGAGAGCTGTTGGCATTTCTCCCAATCAGAGGGATGGCAGGAAAACATCTTTGCCATGTCTAATCAAAAAACCCTATAAATATCAACATGATCCTCATTTTCTCTTTTCCTAATTTGCCAAAGAATAATATTTTCCTTTCATTTAATCATTCTTGCATTCCCGTTCAGCAAGCAATTTAATTTGCCACTGTGCAAAAACCATTTAAATTAGCAATTTCTTTTGTTTAATTCTTACTTACATTTCCCATATTTAGAGTTAGTCCTTTGAAACATTATTCCACTAAGTGTAAATAGAAACATTTAATCATGTACAAAATCTTGAAACAACACAAATGTATACTTTGCTTAATCCCATGGGGCCATGCCGTAATTCCGACGCCTCATTATTCCGACGTCTCAATGTTCCGAAATATTTCCCATTAGATCGAAATGCCACTGGGCAGATGGTTCTATGATACGAAAACGGAACGCATTGGTCCGAAGTGCTGTTTGATAGATTAGTAAAAAAGGAGGCGCATTAGGCCGATGGTCCTATATTCTGACTATACACAATCCCTGGAGTTTCTCCCTCTCATGCTCTCTCTCTAGCTCTCTCTCCTCTTTCACTCTCTCTCTCCCTCTCTTTCTCATACTAAGCACCAAAATACAACCTACTAGGCCTTCATCTCACATGCACAATGCATATTGTAGAGAAAAGTGAAAACACTAATTTCAACACGTTGTTTCAGCACCATGGACAGAGAGCGGAGGTCAGCACATGCACACACACACACACAAAATAGGCTAAGACAGTATAAGGTATAAGTTTGACTTAATCAATACCAGCGAAATTATTTAGGCTAGTAAAGCAAACTAAAAAAATACCGAGTAGTAACCGGTATCGGAAAGAACCCAACCCATACACAACCCCTAGTTATAATACATATTTTGGACTACGCCCTTTGTGTTGCTATGCTGATAGCTTTGGTCAGCTTTGGTCATATTTGCCAACGTTTGTTGATATTGGTCTCCATAATTTCTACAGTAAATGCACGTCAATTGAAAGGAGGTGGACAAATTGGGTTTGTTTTCTTCTGCATTAGCATTGTCGTTGTTACTCAAGGATGATGATCCACAGACCTGTAGAAGACCCACTGTACCTAGGATGACACAAAGAAAATCCTCTTACTCACTCATGTGTTGTGAATGGACACTTAGAGTCATTAAAGGTGTTTTTCTACTGTGTGCTTATTTGTGCCAGTATGTGCAATTGATTTCTCCTCCTCTAATGTCGGTCTCAAAGGAGATGTGGATAATTGAAACAATCAGTGAGTGGCGAACGTGGGAAATGTGGTGTACGGAAGACCGCTTGCCCGGTGCCGCTCGGGGGCTTTACCATGCATTCTCCATGCTACTCGACCGACTCTGAATTCTGTGCGGAATCATCTGTCCTAGGAAAGGACGCTTCCTGCCTGCTGTTGCCTCACATCAGCACTGATTCACCGTCCATCAGGATAGTATGCTTTCTACTCGCATGCTTGTTCAATCTTTAAATACATTTTTGCTTGTTCAATCTTTAAATTCATTTTTGCTTCACTCATTGGTTGCCTGTCTGTCCTCTTCCAGTTTTCCCTGGTGGTGAGACGGTGTGGATTTGGTCCCCCCCCCTCTAGCAGCATCTGAGAATGGATCATCAACGCGGAAGATGTTGCAGTGGTTAAGGACGCCGCCTGGAGACGTAGGATGTAATCCCGGCGCTGGAAACCTTAGTTTTCCCTGGTGAAACGAGATGGTGTGGATCCGGCCCCCCCATGGCAGCATCTGAAGTCCTCCTGCATCCACACTATTTGCGCTTTACTTTAGTATTACCATGTAAACATCTGGTCAATGATCAAATTCCTTCGTGATTTTCTCTACTTATGACATCTATTGCAGCATGTCCGTCCTGGGAGAGCGATCCCTTACTTTGTCGACTCTCCCTGAGATTTATTTAAAAAAATATATAATCCCGGTAAAGGGTTTTTTACTGGGAGTTTTTTCTCAGCCGAGCTAAGGGTGTAAGGGCAGGGTGTCATATTGTATTATATTGTATGGAATGTAAAGCCCACTGAGGCAAATGTCTATTTGTGATATTGGGCTTTACAAATAAAACTGATTTCATTTGATTTGAACTGAGGGATTTCCAGCTTTACAAATTGAGAATTGAGACAATTGAGAAGAAGGATTACACAAACGGAATTCATGGAGTGCAGCTCCATACCAGGCGGAACAATAACCCTGCATATTACAGCCAGCACGCTGATTGCATTGTTAGAATTGAATACATGTTATGGTAAAGCACAGCACTATTGATTGTGTAAGAGTGATTTTTGTTTTCTAGGTGAGTTTTCTTCTTCTTTTCTTTGAGGAAATGGTGGTATTTATAAGCGCACTGGTAGCATGCTGCACTCCAACAATAACACGCTGTGACTGCCCATGTCTCCAATTATTGGTTTACACACACAGCCGTGGCGTTAAAAGGAGGTGCAGAGGAAAATAAAATGTTGTTTTTTCCAGTCTTTACTAACAGCTTTGATTGCAGGGCAGGGGAAATCAATAACTGTCTCGCTGACAGTTTTCTGTAATACCAGGAAGCAAAAATCTTGTTTTTAATACCAGATTTTTGCTAGCAATTTTGGTCAATACATCATATGTTGCTGATGTGCAGACATATTAGTTAGTTTGTCAAAATCAGTTTATATCTCTTGACGATCCGTTATCTGTCTGTAGCCTACCGTGTGTGTGGTGAAAACAAAATGCAGTGCTGATAAATAGCCTAGCCTCTGTAAACGGCCATGTTGCTAGCTACGATGGGCCTCCTTTGTTGACATACCTGTCAACATATACTATACAGCAGGGGTGGCCAACCAGTCAGAGACTAAGAGCCACATTTTTTACTGTGTTACTGCAAAGAGCCACATCGTACACACGGGTACACATGAACATCCCCCCATCCCTTCCTCATACACGCACACACACACACAGACCTCTGCTCAGTCAGATTTACTGTAAATGTCACAACCAAAATGATAATGCAGTAACGGCCTTAACTATGTTTCACCCGTTTCAGTTGAATTTTGTATTATTATTATTTTTCAAATAAATAATGCTTGTGCATGCTACCAGGCCCACGGGCACAAGGGCTCAAGGGGACCCTAAGCAAAGGTACTGATAACTTTACATGTCCTATAGTCAAAGAGCTCAGTCACTCATGTCAATAAAAGGTTCCAAAAAGGAATAGCCTAAATATAAGGAAATAAATCATCATGGGCCCCTCAACTAGTAGGGGAGAAATACAAAAGCAATTGTAAAGCAACAGCATTATTAACTCTGTCTTAGGGGCTTCATGAGGGGCCTCTAAGGCCCCCACACATACAGGAATAAACTTTCTATGTGTAAATTATATACTGTTCATAAAAAGTAGCTATCCACCCTTTATCTGTTGAAATGGGTCTCTCCATCATATAACATGGGTCTGCAGACCAATCTACTGTGTTTGCAGTTGCAGAGTAAAGGATGCTGCCTGCTTAAGAAAAATCAGAAAAATAATGTTCCTTCTGCAGCTCAAGATTTGATATAGCCTCTAAATGTTCCTCTCTAAGTGCATCAGATTGATGCATTTTACTTTAAAACGGTACACATTTTCTTCCAGTGTGCAATGCCCCCTGACCCCCCAACAAGGACCAGGTCCCTCCCACAGTGTCCCAAAATCATCTGGGAAACACTGACTTTCTTAATATGTTTTTTGCCAATAATTGTATGTATCTGTGCGGAAAAGTCAGTGTAACTGACTGGATAGGTAGGAGTGGGGGGGGGGGGGCTTTGAGAGTCTTGGTCCAGGGGCCTATTATCTCATAATCCGTCGAAGAACCAACTGGATTCCACAATCTTTTTAATTTTCGCATTATTTATTAAAAAAAAAAAAAAAAAAAGCGGGGGGCCCCACACTAGGACTTGAAACGGGCCCCCAGATCGTTAAGGTCGCCCCTTTGATAATGACAGAACTGGACTCCTACAGTACTAAGACGACAGGCCAGTCATTTTCAACAATGAACATTGTGTGCACTGCCTCACACACAAACTCTCAGTTCAACCAAGTCCACAAACAAAAATATAACAATTTACAATAGCGTTTTTCTCTTACTATGCATGTTGCTTAGTGGGACTTACTTTTAGCATGGAGTGAGCTGAAGTGGCGCTGGAGATTTGAAGCCTTGAAATGCGCTAATGACGCCTGGCATATAAGGCAGAATGGCTTGGTATAACGTTCAACAAAAAATATAAACTCTCCCACTCTGTTTCGGAGCGAACTTGACACAAATTGTTTACTCAGGGAAAACCTCCCTCCAAGCTGAGCGGGCAGTTTTAGGTTGCGTCCACACCAAACGTTTGCGAAGGTTATGTTGCGTCCTCAATTAAACATTTGCGAACAGGCATACACATACACATTAACAAAATAAAAAATGAAATAATAAACAACATGTAAAACGAACGTAAGAGCCGCATGAAACGTTTGCGAACATGCACACACATAGGCCCACACAAAAAAAAAGTATAGAAAAAAATAAAAATTATAATCATAAAATTTGATATGAAGTGAAGAGCCGCACGAAGCAAGGCAAAGAGCGCAGGTTGGCCACCCCTGCTATACAGTATAGTATCCATAGTTCAAACCCAATGTTTTAAACAGCTGGCCCGAATACATTTTATTAAAACAGATCTTGCAAACTGAGCTCTCGCAATGAAGACTTCACTCTTGTCTCCACTGTATGTAAAATACACACGCTCCCCTTCTCTCACCATGACTCAGTTTCTATGTCCCTTATCATGTGGTCGGAGGCACTCTTCTTTGCCTTTAAATCAATTCCCTCCACAGGGATTAATAGAGTTGAATTGAACAAGAGCAAAGGCAGATATGAAGATGCAGAAAGGCAGTGTGGCATCTCTTTTCACATATTGAAATTAAATATAATGTGCTTATCTTAAATGCCTCTGACAGCAACAATTTAACGTTTTCACCAGCTCCGGGAGTTCAGTGAGAAAAGACCCGCCACACACACACAAAGACACAGAGACACACACACGGCCTGAGACTGTACCGTAATTGCCTTGATTGGTGGATGGTGAAAGCTGGAGAACACATGGCAGTAACACACTGATTCAGATGTGTTAATTATGTTCAGTGGAGTCTGCTGCTATAGCTTAGCCCCAGGGAGGAGAACGCTAGTGTCTATGTCAGCAGTGTGAGTTGGCTCTGAACGGGAAATGTAATAACATGCTCTCTGTTGCTGTTTATCTTTCCAGACGACTAAAGCCATTAGACCATAGAGGACGAACACCTCCACAGGCGTGCTGTCACCGCTGGTGGAAATATGAAGTCAGTGTGTAACATGGTTATCATATTGGAGTCATTTGGTTCATATCAGTTAGTGAGGGTCCTTTCATTAGGCAACAAGTGCACTTCCATAGGCAGAAATAGGGTAACAGAGTAACATTTAAGAATAAATGTATAATAATATACTAAATAATAACCACATGTAAGGCTTTGTTTATATTAAAATACATTAAAATTCAAATCCCTGTGTACTCCTGTACATTTGGCCAATAAAGTATTTTAGATTCTGGAAATGAATCGTTTGACTCACTCAGAATAATGATATTGGCAGTGAAGATAGTTAGACAGCCGACAGCATCACCCCAGACACACCTACAGGTTCTCATGGTGAGGCGAGAGGAGGCATATTTACCTAAAGGGACGACACAGCCCCCCCACCCGCTAAGGAAAGGCCGGACATCTTTGGCTCACATCAAAGCCCCTTGTCTAGCTGAGAAGATTGCATCTCTCTCTCCACTCCACCCACTGTTCTGTCCCCGGCCGTGGGGTGTGAGCGAGTGTTTGAGCTTCAGCCACGTCTTGATCACAGAGATGTGGTTCCACCATGTTGATATGGGTAAACTGCTGACACAGGCCTCTGGGGCAGATGGCACCTTTTGATTCTGGGCCAAGATGTTTTCCTCTGTCGCCAAGGAGCTCAATTCTGTTGCTATCCATGACATCTTCATCAACTGAAAACCAAAAGGAGTCTCTTTCACTAAAATGGAATTCAAAAGGACAACAGTTGTTACATGATGTAACAGCCTCCACACATGGCATTATGTAGAAAAGCTCCAGGACATTGCATTCATTCCGTACTACAAGCAGCACAAACCTTAGCTGGGATCGCAATTTACATTTTAATCTACAGTCCCATGCTTATAAATTAGGCTACTGTGTTACCAGAGCCCTTGGTGTGGCACATAAAAAGGCAAACAACACTAGCTCTCATAAAGAGGAGAGCTCAGTTGTACTGTGGTGCTCTTGTTTTACGCCTCAGGTCACATTGAGCCTAGTTAACAAATGAAATATTCACATAAAGACAAGACTAGCCCAGTTATGAACTGTTTTCTCATCATTATTAAAATAATGTTAATGTCTGTACTCCACGCGGGTCATATTGACATAATGAGAAATTATATAAATAGCATTTGAGATCATGAATTCTCGCCTTTCCATCCCATGCCAAATATATATTTGTTCCATTTTCTTTGTATATCCATTTATTCATTTCATAGTACGCCCCTGAATGCACACCGATGAGAAAGACAAATATTATGCCAATCACTTCGATTAATTTGTGGCTATAGCTTTTCAGACTAAATATATAACTATTTGGACTTAACCAGGACCTTATTGGAAGAGATGATATAAGCATCTTACAATACTTGTGAAATGTTTTCCTGATGAACACCTGAATTGTGTCTGCACCTGCATTTATCAATCCTTTACAGTCATTGTAACAAAGTGTCTAAGTAAATATTTCCAAATCTGTCACATCCGGCTAGGGCTGGACTAAAATTGATATCACGGTATGATTTGAGGCATAGACGGTAACGGTATTATATCGCGGTATTTTAATTTTCTCTTTTAGTTTCTATGTAAATGCTTCTGAATTGGTAAAATACTGGTTAGGCAGCTATTACAGTACTCTTTTGTATTACTAGGACACATTTCACATAGTACAGAAGTGTTTTAAGAACATTTATTGAGCAAAACTGCAATAGAAAAAAATGCAAAATATCAATCTGCAATACCATCTGTGAAAAACATATATTTTTTAAATACAATATAATCAAGCTGCACAAAGTTGAAATACAAACTGAATTCAAGTGCAGCTGGAATCGTTCCCTCAACCAACTTGAACAAAATAAAACTACCACAATGGTATATTTGTTGAAACAAAGTAAGTGACTCTTCTTCAGCAACAGTATTGCAAGAATTGTCATAATTGCACATTGTGTCTATGTTCACTTGGCCTCATTGCTTTTACCCTTAAAACAATAAAATATAGCAGCATAATATTAAATTCAAGTAAATTCAATAACAGCAGGAGAGAAACTTTTTCCCCAAACAATAAACATGATGCAACAACTCTCATAACACAACATTAGAAATAAGTTGCTGCTCTTCAGTAACAAAGCATGAATAGGCCTACATAGTGCAACAAACAAAAAAAGTACAACAGTGTTCTTAGTGCAAAAACAAACAAAATTTGTTCAACAAATATTTAAGCAATATCACATGAGAGGGAGCATGTTGTCGCTCTATATCAGCGCTGCTGTGATTCGGTCGTAGGTACGAGGCCGCAGGCCAAGTGCCGAAGAGAAACACAGATAAGGCTCCATTGTCTGACTTGACCATAAGTCAGTGGTCGTTGCATAATGTTCGATGCTTCGGATTTCTTTCTCCACTTGCTCGCGGACCTTGCCGTATAGTTTTGGCATCTCAATTTGACTGAAATGTGTTCGCGCCGGTAGCACTTACCTGGGATCCAGTGCCTTGACCATATCTTTGAATCCCTTTCGATCGACCGTTTGAAATGGAACCATATCTTTACACAGGTAAACAGTGACGGCGTTTGTTATCTCGTTCCACCGCTGGCTTTTTTTGTCGTAAGGACTGCCTTTGGAAAATACCTGCGTGAGCGATGTCTGAGACAGATACAGCCCTTTTCTTCCCGCTGCTGGTCTGCGGAGGACGCATCCTTTGGCTCTCTTCATATTCCAACACGTGATTTCTTTGTAAGTGATGGAAAAGGTTAGTGGTATTACCACCCTTTGCCACCACTGTTTTCTTGCACAATTTGCAGTTGACAGTTTTCTGCTCGGTGTCTGACACTTTAAAACCAAACCATGTCCAGATAATGGAATTTGCACCCTTCTTTTTCACCAACTGCTCCTCTTCCTCGCGTGCTGCGCTTTCAGCCATATCTCCGTCTGTTTAGCAACTGCCGCTCTCTCCTGCATGTTGTACACATGGACATGTTTGTAAACAGTGTGTTGCTTACGCGGGCTGATGACAACGCAGCCTGGACGCATTGTGATGATGTCATTGCTTCTGCGCTCATCAAAATAAAAGGGGGAAAAAAGAAAGTGTTCATCTACTGGTCACACCGGTCCCGAGGTAACCAAAATCCCTACCGTAGCGAAAATTCACACCGGTATACCTTCAGTGCCGTTTATACCGTACACCCCTACATCCGGCCAGTTATTTTAACACACACACACACACACACACACACACACACACACACACACACACACACACACACACACACACACACACACACACACACACACTAACCAGTTGTTACTCAATGTTGTTGATAGCCATGGAGAGTCCTCATCATCCACTCAGTGAGGCTGTGTGGATCCATTTGTTCTCCATGTGATACACATTTACTAGACAGTTGTTGTTGCAGTTGAATGATTTGCTTTTTCTCAAGACTCCCACACCTCCCACTTATCTCTCTCTTTAAAAGAAATGCCAAATAAAGAGTGGTTGAAAAAACAAAAATGCTGAGCAATTCACACAAATTCTACTCACTAAATCAAACAAAAGGCAAAATGGGAACCGTTTCCTCAAACGTTTTCTAGGTGTTTTAGCAACAGCCAAGGAAAAGCAACTATTGCTAACGTAATGTGGCCCTGTATTATTTGATTGTTTTGTCCGCTTTCGTTTCAAACTGTAACACAGTTGCCTATTACGTATCCAGCAGCCATGCACAACACAATCTGTCATGACTCGGGTGCATGCTGACAGTCCGACAGGCCCCCACTCCGACAGCCCCTCTTTCCTCCATCCCTCCACTCCGACGTACTTCCATTCCTCCAGCCCCCCACTACGACACACTTTCGTACCGCCATTCCGACAGAATAATTTTTCCTGTAGCCTATTTCCCCAACTATGTAGATAGCCGCCTCGTTTTTTTAAGCGACTGGAAAACCGTTTTGCTGAATAAGCGCCCAGCGCAAATAACGGCAGGCGATTGTTTAGGCCTACACTATTTTACAATGACGGTTTTCTGCGCCAATTTCCCACCAAACATGAATATTTTCAACAAAATAATATACGAAATACTGTAGAGCAACGAAAATTAAATCACAAGGCGTGAAATGATGGTTCTAGGCCCAGGGAACCATCACTGAAATAACGTCGGTAGTAGGCTATGCATCCGTCTGTCTTGTCTTTGTCTTGAGACTGCTATCTATCTATCTATCTATCTATCTATCTATCTATCTATCTATCTATCTATCTATCTATCTAATTATTTGGTCAGAAAAACGCACGGAGACTATTTCATCCCGATGCTTGTGGGACAGTCAGTTTTTTGACAGAAGCACTTCGGCATTAATATAAACCGTCTGGCTTCGCGCACGGCGACCCTGTCATCACACAGATATAGGCCTAATATATAGGCCTAGGTTATATATATATATAAATAAATAAATAAATAGGCCTTAATAAATGATCATGTGACATACAGTATGCAACGAAAGTAAGTACACCCCTCACATTTCCGCAAATATTTTATGATATCTTTTCATTGGAAAAAAATTAAGAACTTACACTTTGATACAATGTAAAGTACTCGCATTTATGAAGCACCCAAAAGCTACACCTGCACCTTGAAATCAGCACCTTTAATTGAACAGCGACACAGAGGCAGAGGCGATATGACCGGCGACATGACCGGCGACACAGAAGGAATCGCTTGTCGGAATGATGGGCCGTTTCTTATCGACAAAGGAAACTTAAAATGTCGGAGTCGCGACCCCTTTTTAATTAAATAAAGTGCCGCCTTTGCGACAAAGGAAACTTAAAATGTCGGAGTCGCGACCCCTTTTTAATTAAATAAAGTGCCGCCTTTGCGACAACAAGAAGTCAATTGTCGGAGTGGCAGCATGTCGGAATGAACGTCCGCCCCCCATGACTCACGGATCGGCAGCCTCCCCTTCTCCTCTGTATGTGTTGTATGTTTTCCCTTGTCTGTCTGTCCCTCTTGTTATTCTATTTGTCTGTCTCCGTGTTGGCATGTGGGCGTGGCGGCACTCCCCGGACTGTTCCATGTGTGGATCGTTGGCTAATCAGACCTCTCTTTTTAAGCCTGTGGACTCCAGTCATTCGGCGCCAGAGTATACTTCGTACCATAGCGGTAAATTACCCGAGATCAGGATTTTCTATGTTGTTTTCTTTCAAATCTCAGTTGGAGTTAGTTGTAACTCTGCTCTTCTTTTCTTCCATGCCAGTTGCCTCCGCTGTTCACCTTTCCTGCTCGTCTGCCTGCGGTGTCCCGGATATCCACTTGCCTCTGCTCGCCACGCCATTCAGCCGTCCAGTGTCCTGCCAGCCTGCCTGATATAAACATTGTTCTAAACTGACTACCTGGGTTTCTGTTTGCGTTTGGGTCATCCCGAGCTATCATAACACAATCAGCATTTATCTGGAGTTCTTTGTGGCTTCCTGACAAATGTCAATCCAATATTCACCCTTTTCTTATATCTGTTTTTGGTCTCCACCAGCACCTGAGAAAAATATGTCTCATTACTAAATGCTTGTAGTCATTATGTTGCGCCAAGTTACTTGGCTGCTGGCTTTAGCTTCATATTTACCATACAAACATTTACCCTAGTATCAATAATCTCAACAACTAAGAAGAGCAGGGTTTTCCCCAGTGTAGGCCTATTCCAGCCATGGTGGCCCGCCATATATAAATTAACCCCCTGCCATGCCAAGCATCAATGATTTTATTTTATTTTTTTCCCGGATCCCCACAGACATGCATTGTGTTTGATCAGATAGTTAGTAATATACTGCTAATGCAAACTGAACATTTCTTAAAACTGCATCTTCACATTAAAAGCATTTAACTGGTGTAATGTTAGTTACCAAAAATTAGAGGCGTTTTCTTTAATATAAGTTGCACAGGATAATAACTAAATAATAACAATACAAACTATTTTTAAGTTGTCAGAACATGGAACAAAATGTGGTCTGCCCGTAGTTCCGACGCCTCATTGTTCCGACGTCTTAATGGTCCGAAATATTTCCATTAGATCGACATGCCACTATGCCGACGGTTCAATGTTACGAACTGAACACATTGGTCCGAAAAGGCGTTTGGCCTATTTTTCAAAAAGGAAGCGAATTAGGCCAACGGTCCTTTATTCCAACTATATAGGCCTACACAATCCCTGGCGTTTCTAACTCTCTCTCTCAACTCTTACACTCTTTCTCTCCTCTCTCACACTAAGCACCAAAATACAACCTATTGGCCTTCATCTCAGGTTCTCAATGCATATTGTAGAGAAATGTGAAAATAACACAATTTTGTTATGCGTGTGCGCGTGGTGACCTCCGCTCTCTGTCCATGGTGCTGAAACACTGTCAAAATGAGTGTTATTTTTACATTTCTCTACAATATGCGTTGTGAACTTGAGATGTAGGACATGTACTGCAGGTGATGGACTTGTATATGTTAACAACCAGAGAATATATCTTAGAAAATGTTCACTTCTCTGACACACCCAAAGTTACATAAAGTGCACCTATAATCCAGTTTACCTCAGCTCCTGATTTTGAAAAGGAAGGCATCAACTTTTTTAATTTTTTTTACAGATTTGAGTCATCTCTGCCACGGTTGGCTGGAGTGTCGTTAAATGACGCCGTAGCATTAATATGAAAACAACTAAGGAACTAACGAGTGCGACGTGACAAAACATTCTTATGTTTGAGTTTTGTCAAATCTCCCATGGCAGCAGATCCGGGAAGCAAAAAAAACACATAAATGACTCAGAGACCCAACACACAGGATGCAATTACAGAAAGTAAACGATGAAGAACTGAGGTGAAATGGCACCAGTTGGGCCGTGATCGTGCTGTACATAATTAGAGAAGGCTCCGTACATCACTGTGTTCAATATAACAGGGGAAATTACAATTTGTTTTCTACTTTTTTAATGAAGCCTGAGACGTTATAATTACTTTGCCTTGGGTTACAATCAAATACGCATTTCCATTCTGGCAAGGGGATGCTTTAGCAAGTTACGGAAGGTGATTGAAATGTTATTTTGTGCAGACAGTTTCTGGGAAGAACCGGAAATGTAATACACTGCTCAAAAAAATAAAGGGAACAAATAATCATTACAATGCAACTCCAAGTCAATCACACTTCTGGGATATCAACCTGTCCAGTTAAGAAGCAACACTGATTCTGAATCAATTTAACCTGCTTTTGAGCAAACGGAACAGACAACAGGTGGAAATTAGAGGCAATTAGCAAGATGACCCGTATAAAGGAATGGTTCTGCAGGTGGTGGCCACGGACAATTTCCCTGACCTCATCTTTTCTGTTTGGAAATCCAGACCTGCCGCTGGCAAATCTGCTCAGCGTGTTTGTCTGGACACGATCCATTGGAGCTCATTAACTATGTCAGAAAATTCTGACTTATCAATTCATTCTATTTGATTTGATTTGATATGGGCGGGCCAGAGCCCTATGTATGGCGCTCGGGCGGACAGAACCGGATGACGATAGTGCTGGGCATTAAAACAACAAAGATGGATGCGGATATGTTGCTTGAGTTTGAAACAGCTTTAGCCTCGACATTTAATGACTTGGAAGACGGCACTCAAATCTTTCATTAGCAAAAAAACAGAATAGAGAAAACGATATGAAAATGAAGCTGCAGTTCCCTTTAATGATAACCTCCTAGACTGCATTGAATTTTATGTACAAAGTCCTCCCACAAAACATATTCTTTTAACTGACTTTGTCTGAAGTGTCTTAAAATGAGGGTATGTAACCTTCGATATACCTTCGTTGGATGCCATATGCTTGTCCCACTGCTCTACACATCCCGTGTCCCGTTAGCCTAAATTTGAATGTTCTACATCTATCTCAATACCCACAGTTGTTTTTTTTGTGAGTAGTCAAGTGCCTACTTTGCGAGAGACATTTTCGTTGTTAAGGGCCACAGAGCTCAAGGGCCTGTTAGGTTGAACTGCAAGCGTGTGGAGGTTCAATGGGAGCTTATGGGACAGATTTAATAAGGTCATCTTGTGGCTTATGGGGAAACCCTTGGCTCAGCGTAGCTTAGACCGCTTTCAATCGTTTCATTCAATTTCTGCATAGAGGACAAAGAGGTGGAATCAACCGTGCAGTTTCACAGTTACAATCATAAGGACAGTGAAAAGAAAATGTACTTCCCGGAGCTAAGAGCAAAAACTATTCAATTGAGTCATCAGTGGTTTTCTATTCTACATAAAGAGACATAACGTTTTATCGTTTTGAGTACAACATTTTTAGAGAATGAATGTATTTTTCACAATGACTGACTAATAAAAGAATATATTCAATTTACTTTTACAATGTTGTATATGCAATATAATTCTTTGCAGTCTCAACTAAAGTAATACATGACAAAATGCCACAGATGCCACAAGCATTGAGGGAGCGTGCAATTGGCATGCTGACAGCATGAATGTCAACCAGATCTGTTGCTCGTGCATTGAATGTTCATTTCTCCACCATAAGCCGTCTCCAAAGGCGTTTCAGAGAATATGGCAGTACATCCAACCGGCCTCACAACCGCAGACCACGTGTAACCACACCAGCCCAGGACCTCCACATCCAGCAGGTTCACCTCCAAGATCGTCTGAGACCAGCCACTGAGACAGCTGCTGAAACAATTGGTTTGCATAACCAAACAATTTCTGCACAAACTGTCAGAAACCGTCTCAGGGAAGCTCAACTGCATGCTCGTCGTCCTCATCGGGGTCTTGACCTGACTCCAGCTCGTCGCCGTAACAAACTTGAGTGGGCAAATGCTCACATTCGATGGCACGTTGGAGAGGTGTTCTCTTCATGGATGAATCTCGGTTTACATTGTTCAGGGCAGATGGCAGACAGCGTGTGTGGCGTCGTGTGGGTGAGCGCTTTGCTGATGTCAATGTTGTGGATCTAGTGGCCCATGTAATGGTGGTGGTGGGGTTATGGTATGGGCAGGCATCTGTTATGGACGAAGAACACAGGTGCATTTTATTGATGGCATTTTGAATGCACAGAGATACCGTGATGAGATCCTGAGGCCCATTGTTGTGCCATACATCCATGAACAACACCTCACGTTTCAGCAAGATAATGCACGGCCCCATGTTGCAAGGATCTGTACACAATTCTTAGAAGCTGAAAATGTCCCAGTTCTTGCATGGCCAGCATACTCACCAGACATGTCACCCATTGAGCATGTTTGGGATGTGCTTGGCCGGCGTATACGACAGCGTGCACCACTTCCCACTAATATCCAGCAACTTCGCACAGCCATTGAAGAGGAGTGGACCAACATTCCACAGGCCACAATTGACAATCTGATAAACTCTATGCGAAGAAGATGTGTTGCACTGCATGAGGCAAATGGTGGTCACACCAGATACTGGCTGGTTCTGAGTCCCCAGACCCCCAATAAAGCAAAACAATGCACATTTCAGAGTGGCCTTTTCTTGTGGACAGTCTAAGGCACACCTGTGCACTAATCATGATGTCAGATCAGCATCTTGATGTGGCACACCTGTGAGGTGGGATGGATTATCTCAGCAAAGCAGAAGTGCTCACTATCACACATTTAGACAGATTTGTGAACAATGTTTGAGATAAATGGTAATATTGTGTATCTGGAATGAATTTTAGATCTTTAAGTCCATCTCATGAAAAATGGGAGCAAAAACAAAAGTGTTGCGTTTATATTTTTGTTGAGTGTATGTTTGTATAGATGTATGTATGTATGTATGTATGTATGTATGTATATAATGGATATAGATATATGGAGTTGTATATTTGTATCGATTGTAAATATCATATATAAAATATGAAATATAGTATAACAAATTGTATAGATTTGTAAAAGAGATTATAAGGAACACAGGAAGCTAATATAAATATGAATTATTGAGCTGTGGAAAAGGGGTAGGATTAAATAAGTTATACTTCCTCTTCCTTTTCAGGCATATCAATTCAATATGTTTGTTTAAATTTAATCAATCAATCAATCAATGTCAATATGTGTCAGGCTAAATCCTAAAATGTTGGTTGTGATATTTGCGTGTGAACAAAAGGACTAAACTGCACAGAAAAAGATTCTGTTATGAAAATAACCATGTACTCATGCCCTAAGGAGGCACACCTGAGCAGTAATCATGCTGTCTAATGAGCATCTTGATATGCAACACCTGTCAGGTGGATGGCTTATCTAAGCAAAGGAGAAATGCTCACTAACAGAGATACAACTCATTTGGACAACATTGAAGAGAAATAGGCTCTTTGTGTGAATAGAAAAAGTCTTAGATCTTGCAATTCAGCAATAACAAAAGTGTTTTATATATATATTTTTCTTCAGTGTTTATACTGAAGCGTTCTTGAGCCAGACACTCAACACCTTAGTAGTAATAAAGTGTGCTTGAAATGCAATTTAGAAGAAATAGACATATCATCAAGAAACTCTTATCATACTTACATCAACTACTCAGTCACTTATTGACACATTGAGAAATCCCCTTGGTAGTATTTCTCTAGCATTGCATCTTTAAATGGTAAATGGACTCCACTTATTTGGCGCTTTTCCCTGGTTTTTCACAGACTCAAAGCGCTTTACATTGTTTTACACATTCAGCCAATCACACTCACATTCATACACCGATAGCAGCAGCTACCACGCAGGGTGCAAGCTAACTCTCGGGAGCAATTCGGGGTTCAATGTCTTGCCCAAGGACACTTCGACATGTGGCGGGTAGACGGGGGATCGAACCTCCGACCCTGCACTCCAGAGGCGACCTCCCTGCCCACTTCGCCACTGCCCCCCTTTAAGTGTGTTTTATGGCTGCACTTATTCTGAATAAGAGTAGATCAGTAAAAAAAACATTAGAAAAACTTGTCTTATAAACCATGAGTTATTAATGCTGCTAAATTCTCTACATAAGACAAGAGTCTTACCAGGGTGGGCACACACACACACACACACACACACACACACACACACACACACACACACACACACACACACACACACACACACACACACACACACACACACACACACACACACACACACACACACACACACACACACACACACACACACACACACACACACACAGTGGCTCTAGTGGCCCTGAAAAACATTTGGATGTTTGCTGTGAAAACTAACCCCTCTCAACCCCTACAGAAACAAACATTTATGCTTCCAATAGAGGATTAGTAACAGACTCCTGATGTGACTCGGATAATAGTGCTTGGAACAGGTCAACTTTACTTTAGGCAATTAGACACACTGGTTCAGTCTTTTTGTTTTCACATGAATAAAGCGTCATGGAAAAACCTTTCAGAAAAATATAAACTAATTTAATCAGCACGCTCACCTCTTTGGAAACCAGTTTACGTTGTTCTCTAACATTCACACTGACCGATAAAGGGCATGATGAAAACATTTTTTTTTAAGTTTTTGCATATAGATTATTGCCTGAGATGTGTCACGGCTGTACTGCGTAATGTGATCGTCTATCTAATGCTCCTTTCATCTGAACATTTCTCTGATCTGGTTCCATGGCTCTTATTTGCCCTACTAAAAGCCCCTGGAAACTTGATCCAAGCAATATACCATATCAAAGTCGGATGTCTCAATAAGCTTTTACAAAATAAAGGTTTATGAATTTTATAAAACTTAGTACAAAAAACAGCTTTTCTACTGTTTAGACCGTTTAACAGGACTGTGTTGAGGTGTGGGCGTATCAAACGTTCTTAATGGCAACATTAATTCTTCAAACATTATTGTCAAAGAACTATTGGAAAGAGAACTGATTGGTTCAAATCAGTCATTCTGTAATAACAACCAGAGCATGGCATGAATTTTGAATTTTTGTAACTCACTCTACTCTGATTTCACTCCTCTGGTATAATTGAAGCATGCGGGTCATGCTGTCAATACACTAGCTTCCCTCTGTCATGTAAGGACTTCCTGGGGAACATTATAAACCAAATAAAAGATGATCAGCATGCAGCAAGGTCTTCATTGATTTCCCATAGAGTGGAGCACACAGCTTGATGAATGAAGAAATATTAGGCTGATAACTGCAAAATTGCCTGAGCGACAGCCGTTTCTAAAGCGTAATATAGCCATTCAGAAATTTAATTTTAGACTAAACTATGACATAAACGAATGTGTGGCAGTAACTGTTGGGCGGTTGCATCCCAATGCGTGTCTGCTGGAGTAAGCACGAAAAGTCCACTAGAGGTTTGCAAATATATAACAAGTGGGCCAAAGGAGGAGGAGCACCAGAGCCCTGTTTCAGGTAGCAGGTTTTACAAACTCTGGGTTTAATCCTGCGCTCTGAGTTGCTCAACTCAGCAACTCTGGTTGAGCAACTCTGGGTTTTCGGTTTCAGAACAGTGGATCAGCGTTGGGTCAATCAACTCTGAGCGCATTCGCCATCGTCAATGGATCGCTGATAACATGATTCACCATGGAAACAGAAGAAACAAATGCTTGATCCTCCCACTTCTCCACTTCTCAAAAAAAAATTCTCCGCTCCTCCCACTAGAGTAAGAAATATTAACATGAGTTAATGGTATGGAGAAGAATGAACAGGGATATTCTAATCACCTCGGCCATTCAGAAAAACAACGGGGGGAACATTTGTCAATAGAATCATTACGCTTCCATATGAGAAGCAATTCTATTTTAAGAATTAAGTTGCGCATATCAGCAGCAGCAAAAAAGCTGGCGCCACACAGCATTGCTGACAGTGTTTTATATTTGCTGTATAGGCAAGCTATAATAGCCTACTTTGCAGTAAACAGACTGTCGCTTCTTTTAAATGAGTGAAAGACATTAACGTCTACATTAGATGACAGTTTCCATTGTAGAGCCTGATTGATGTATTACCAGATTCCGTGTCCTCTAGTGATTACAGTTTAAATTATTATATTATTTCTATATTCATATAGACTACGGCTATAATGAGGCTCGTCTGTGACTTTGGGATGACACAAGTGAACAGTAACGATCGCGTGCAGCCCCAGCCACAGAATAACATTTCAACCTTACATAAATCTGTTCAGTGGCACAGACGTTAAAAAATCCCTATTAATAAATAGAAGAATGATATAGGCCTACATACAATACAAATAGGTTTATTAATCTGAATGTAGAACATGTTCACGATGTGTATAAAGTGGTCGCCATATGAATGAACAAGGGCTGATGATCAGTAGATCATCAGTACAGTACATGATCAGTGCTTCGGGGGGCGGGCGGGGGCGGGGTGGCTGGCTGCCTTGATTTCCAACTGACCAACTTTTTATTTTTTAGTGCTAGCAAGTGCGATGTGTACGGTCATATCCGCGCGAAAGGCCGCGATTTGCAGTAAATAAATGTCCACATGTGTCTCTGTAGGCTATTTAAAAAGAAATCAAGCAAGTAGACTAATAATAACATTAATTAAAACTGCAAGCAGTGATGAACGGCCCCTCGCCCTTTCGTGCTGGACGCCGGCCTCGGCGCTCCGGGCGAGAGGACGCGCCGTGGCCTCCTCCTCTTCGGAGCATGCGGCACAGTAATGCCTGTCACCAGAAGCGTGGAAGTTGCCGTGACGCGCTCGATACGGACGCGAGGAAGACCTCAGGCCTGGGCTCTTACCAGGCGGGTGAAGTTTGGAGCGCGTGGGACGGTGCAGAGGGAAATTACGGCGACTTCCTGTTCCGTGGCGACGACACCGAGAAACTACAAAGGCCACGGAACCGGCTTCCCGTGTTATCGTTGTCTCTGGACCTCCCTGAGCTGCTTTGAGGTTGATTTGATCAAGTGTGTAGGACGTGGAGGTAAATCAACAACATGCAATATTTACTTTTCCCAGCAGGTGACGCTCTCACTTTATATGAATATTAGCGTGTGGACCTCCTCAGGCCTTGGGTCTCATTAACCATAACAAATTTGGAGAAGATGCGACTGCCCTGCGTTCCAATATATATATATATATATATATATATTCCGAAACGCCTCAGTTAGGCTATCCTATTTCCATAGGAACAATCCAGTGAATGTATTGCAGTTTACACATTGCTGCTATAACACCGATGGCTGCCAATTAGAGGACTATTTAAAACAAATGTTTTTGGTTGAAACTAACATAAATAAGAAAATGTCGGAGCAAACAATTTACACGTGTAAGTAACAATATCTTGATAATCTGAATTACCGTGTCGAAATTCAATGTTTGTTATGCCATGGAAATGGCTTTCTGCAACATAGGCTACCTTAGCAGAATGTTATAATTCTGTATTATTTGCATTCAGAACTACCTATGTAACTGACGGTCCATTGCGACTACAAGGGCAAGTGGGTTCCATTTAAATCCCCCGCTCCTCCCCCGCCCTGTCTCCCTCCGCGCTCCAAGTTCCCTCCGTGCAATGTATGCTGTTACGTCATACCAAGGGCTGAGGGTAAATGAACGAGGGGAAGTGCAACTACTATTGGAATGCAGCTTGAGTATGGTGGAGTTAGGCCAACTTCCTGTTTTTTTGGCGAATATTTCAAAATTAGACACTTCCTGTTGATTTTGAGGCTGGGCGTCAGGAGGCTTTTTTGTTTGTACTGGGATTGTACTTTGCTGTATAAAATTTGGTGCATCTAAGTGTAACACAGCCTGAGTTATGACCAATCAAAGGGTTCATGACGTCCGTTTTTGATGTTTTTTGGCAAATGAGGCGCCGGTGCTGCAAGACGGTAGTTCCGGATAAAACGAGCTTTCGGGTATATCATCTTCCATGTCGGAGGACATACCCTATCATGTTTTTTTTGCACAAAAAGTTGTTATGTGTGCACTTTACTCTGCAGTCCTGCAGAGTAATGTGGAGTTATGAAATTTGGCGACATTTTGGAGAATATCGGCCGCTATCTCGTCATAGTTATTCGGAATCAAACACATTTTTTATTGGTGTATCTTCCATGTCTTATGAGTGTCCCTAGAGTTTTCGTTTTGCTAAATATGTTCCTGCTAGGAGCTAGGAATTTTTGAACATTGTGATGATTTGAGGGTCAGAAATTCACATATTTCAAATTAAAAGACTTCCTGTTGATTTTGGGGCGGGGCTTCAGAGGCTTTTTTGTGAGGCCTGCAAAGATACATTTGGGGTTTAAATTTGGTGCAGCTAGGTATAACACAGCCTGAGTTATGATGGATTAAAGTTTCATGAGGTATGTATTTTGTGATGTGTACGTCAACTTTGACCCCAAAAAGATCCCTGGTTCCGTGATAACTTCCTTATCTTTTCGCAATTCCGCATCGGGCAAGCATCTTTAGTATTTGAGAAGTGGTTTGACGTCCCTGGCGCAATATCTCTCGGAGCCTTTCGTCGAAATGCGAAAGTATGTAATATGGCGGTTTTAGGCACTTAATCGAAAATGGCCGACTTCCTGTTGATTTTGGCCCTGGACATAAAATTGCATTTAGGTGCGCCTTCGGCGATTACATGTTGTCCTAAAATTTCAGGCTTCTAGCCCAATTTGAGCATGCATTTCCTGAAAAACTGTTTTTGGCCATGGGGGGCGCCGTTTTTTTGCACAAATCCTGAACCACTGATACTTTGCAATTTTTTGCAGGTCTGACCTGCATGCAAAATATTTTCAACTTTTCCACCAGAGGGAAGTGGGTGAAAAATGCCAAAAACGAGTCAGCAGAAACGTAATAATAATCATACCGGTTTCAATAGGGCTTCGCACCACTCGGTGCTCGGACCCTAATTAATTATTGGTTATCGCATCACAGAAGGCCTATTTGCCTATAATAATAAAAAAACACCACCTTAACTATGTTTACAGTTTAAAAATGTTTTGAATGAAATGCAAACCTCAGTGAATCATTTGCTCTTGTTTCTCTGTTCTGAGATTCACACAGACTGAGCAGTCTTGTTTAAATGTTATACATGTAGCTAATAAACTGAAATTTGATTTTTTTTGCTGCAGAAGTTATCTCAGCTAATGTGTTATCTAATTTGATAATAAGGTGATTGTATGCAGAATGCTTGTGCCAGAAACTCATACAGTGGTTTTGTACAGATAAATAAATAAATATTAGCAGGTTCTCAATAGTATTTAAATTTAGGGGGGGGGGGTGCAAAAACATTTATTTCCCCTAGGGGGGGCATGACAGAAAATTATTGAGATGCACTGCAGTACATGATAAAAACATCCCGATGGAGATTTCTATGGATTGATTTAGCTTTAAACTGTACAGGGACGCGTTGTAATAGTGACTCTTTCTTCAGTCGGAGCTGCAGCGTAACAAACTCAGGGTAGGTCTAACCACCTCCAGAGCGGGTTAGACCCATGGCGTATGTTGCTGACCCGTGACTCTCGGTTGCGCTGAACCTGCTACCTGAAACAGAAAACCAAGAGTTTCCACTAACTCAGCGCGAACAGACTCTGGGTTGCCTCAAAACCAGCTACCTGAAACAGGGCTCTGGAAAAGAGAATGTTGTTGTGTGGCTTCAGACTCATTGGGAAAGGGCCAATGAGGTCCATTTGTTTCCATTTTAACTCAATAGACACAGGAAAAGTGTGTTATCATCAGCCCCTCTGGTCCTCCTGTCCTCACTCTGAGGCACTTTAAGTCTCAGTCATTTAAGTTAAATTGTACTTTATTTTGTCTCGCCATTGCTGTCCTTAAAGTCCAAAGATGTTCCTCCTGTGTGTTTTGCTGCAGGCTGTCCCCTCCCTGCTTGGGAGAGTCTCCGGCTCCCATTGTTTTTTCAGAAGCACATCACACATTAAACAGCTTACAGGGAAAACTGCTGCCTAGTCAAATTACATTCCGTTCACAACAACGTGCTTTAGTAGTGAGAAGCCATTTGATGTGGCTATTCTTTTATCACCCTCTGTAAGTTTTTATGATGCAAAGGAGTGTTGGAGAGTGGATGCTGGGAAAGGGTAAGTGTTGGAAAACAGTGTATCTTATGTAGTCCACACAAAGAGTCTGGGTTTATAAAACTTGTGCAAAAAGACAAACAACAGTATTTGCATATTTTATCCGCACTCTGGGCTTTCTATGAAACAAATAAATTTTTTTTTGGCATTTTTATGCTTTATCGATAGTGTAGAGACAGAGTTGAAATGGGGCAGAGAGGGGAGTGACATGCAGAGAACGACCGCGGGCTGGAATCGAACCCGGGTAAGCTGCTGGCCGAGGCCCATGGGGGAGACGCCCTACCAACTGAGCTAAGGGCGCCCCCTAACTTCCGTTTTATTGAGCAAAATCTGGTAGAGTTTGGTATCTAGGCTCCGGCCTAAACACTTCTCACAGATGTATTTACGGTATATTCAATACTGAAGAGTGATAATTAAATATCTTTGCCCCGGAGCCTACAGGTGGATAGTGGGGCTGAAAAGCAGGCAGCAATGTAGAGCGGAGCAGAGCAATGATGCAAGAGCAGCAGCAATGATAGTGCAAAGGGAGAGAAGATAGACCGCCAAATTGGGAGAATGTATTTGACTGTGTAAACGTCAATGTAGCTTTGTGAGACCAGCCATATCTCACCATCTTTTTTCCACCAACATATGGGGATTGTGAAGGGCCTGGTCTGACTGGCGGCTAGATTATTTGTTAGCTGTCTATTGGGTCCCTGGACCCAAAACTTGACCCCGCTATTCACTCCAATGCAAACGTGGAAGAGGATTCTGTCCCCCCTGGATATCAATCAAAGGCTCATAATTATCTTAAAATCATTTACTGAAAATGTGTGGGACAGATTTTTTTTAAATGCCACCAAAAGTTGTTTATTGCATGAGAAGGAGATGGCCTATCAGGAGCCGTAGTTAAACAGATTTTTAGATTTAGAGAGAGGAGCCAGGGAGGGAGCTGAAGGAAATAGAAACCATAACGAGATCCTACAGATCAGAGAACATGAAAACTTGAAGTACTAGTCTTACACCTACAGCATATATCCTCCAGTCTCATATGTTTCAGACAGAGGATAGATGGGACGTTGCTGCCAGTGCCTGCTACTGTGAATGTAACTGTCAAGAGGAGAGGCACTGTGTCGGAGATGACTGTGTAAACGTCAATGTAGCTTTGTGAGACCAGCCATATCTCACCATCTTTTTTCCACCAACATATGGGGATTGTGAAGGGCCTGGTCTGACTGGCGGCTAGATTATTTGTTAGCTGTCTATTGGGTCCCTGGACCCAAAACTTGACCCCGCTATTCACTCCAATGCAAACGTGGAAGAGGATTCTGTCCCCCCTGGATATCAATCAAAGGCTCATAATTATCTTAAAATCATTTACTGAAAATGTGTGGGACAGATTTTTTTTAAATGCCACCAAAAGTTGTTTATTGCATGAGAAGGAGATGGCCTATCAGGAGCCGTAGTTAAACAGATTTTTAGATTTAGAGAGAGGAGCCAGGGAGGGAGCTGAAGGAAATAGAAACCATAACGAGATCCTACAGATCAGAGAACATGAAAACTTGAAGTACTAGTCTTACACCTACAGCATATATCCTCCAGTCTCATATGTTTCAGACAGAGGATAGATGGGACGTTGCTGCCAGTGCCTGCTACTGTGAATGTAACTGTCAAGAGGAGAGGCACTGTGTCGGAGATGGGATTCAACACACAGGGTTACAGGCAGCATTCATCAACTGCTAAGTATAAGGCACAACAGTTAAACTATGGTCCTCTACGAATAGTCCAATCTCCTAACCTATAAACCTCCTTTCCTATGCCTTAACTGAACAGATGCGCAATTTCTCACCTGAAATGACTCAAAAATGAACCTCAAAACTCCAATATGTGCGTGCAAGTTTGAATCTATTATGTTTCATTTGTAAAGCTGTGAATTCATGGGAGAGGTAATGAATTGCTATGAAATTACATCATGGTTTTACAGCAAGCTGGATGCCTCTCAATAATAAAGGGGGTTGTTGTGAGCAGCAATGCATTTTGGGAGGCACTCAGCAGTTAATTGGACATTTGGACCACATCTACTCACTGTGTAATACTGTACATTTCAATACTACTAAAAAACATACTTGAACTGTACTTTATAATAGTGCATTGAAGCACAACATAATTTACTACTAAGGGACCACAGTTGGTATGGCGACAAGACCAGGATCACTGGGGCTTTTTCTTTTATATTCAGTTCCACTACCAAAAGAGACCTTTTCTTTGGATTTGACCCTAAAGTCATCTTGGTCCTTGTGATGTGTAAAATCCAAGTCTGCCTTGCCTTGCTCGTATTCATGTTATGGCTTTTCTTCTATCAAAAGATAACGAACTGGGATCACAGGGCGACCCTCTGACCAACCTCTTATATCATATCTGTCGGAGTCCATCCAGACCCTGTCACTGGAATGTGCCTAGGCATGAGTTGAGGAGAAGTACAGGCAGCGCTCAAACAATAACTAACTGCAGCATATGAATCAGTATTTTCAAGAGCTTTTCATGGAACATTTGATGTTGTTCTCCACTGTACCATATAGCGTGAACAACCTATTATGTGTCAGGTCAACCTCAAAAGATTACCTGTTCACTTGAAAGATAGTGATCTGAGCATGCAGCTGTTGAAGCTATAAATGGACTTGGGATTGCTTGTGGTTGTATGGTGGTGATGCAGATCTAAAGCAAATCATTTATTTGCCATCCACACACACACACACACACACACATACACACACACACACACACACACACAGACACACCGACATTACTAACAGGGGACTATCGCAGGTACCAGCCAAGTGTGGCAACCTATTTCTGGTCATTTAAAAAATAAAAAAACACAACAGAATATTTACTTTTAATCTCTTCTGTCATAATATTACTTTAAATGTGTTTTTTAAATTTTTTTGAAGAATTTGCTAACAGTGGACTTGAATCATTGGGTGACATCTAAGAGTGGACTCCATTCACTGCATCAATGGAGCTGTCTGTGCCTATTGTTTCACTCAATGAGTGTTTGCTTGCTGCAGTTACCTCCCTTTGTTTCTTTTTAAGATAGATTATATACCTTTAATTTTAACACTAACTAAACATATGATACAAATACTATGAATATAATCATGGCCACATGTTGCAAATAAATATCAAATAAGAAGTAACTTGTTGGATGCACTAATATCAGGGACATAGCAACAACATTTTCCTTATCCAAGCCTTATCTTTATTTAAAGGAATGTGTTCACAATGTTACATTCTAAAGATGTATTAAACCACTACAGTTTATTTTGCGGTTCTAATTATAAAAAGGTCCTCTCTTCTACTGTTTCAAATGACATGAGTCCTCTTTTAGCTGGTACTAATTGACACAAGTTCCCTGTTGGTTAGGATGGAATGATATTCACACTCCATCATGTATGAAAAAGACCTAGCCAGATCAATAATGCATATGAAAATAATCTTAACTGCATTTGAGAATAGTTATAACATAACATATCATTTGAAAATGATTGTAGAGTTTAACAATGTTTTAATACATATATTTTTTTAAATATTTTTTTACGATAGCTGAACGACAGTGGGCACAAGCGGAGCGACATGTGCAACACTCTAACTACAGTCTGCTTTACCAATAGTCACCTGAGCTGAACAGTTCACAACACCTGCAAAACCCATTCCAAGCAACACACTGTCACACACATCTCAAAACACAAACACACACTGTCAATCAGAACACACAGAGTAAAAACACCAGCATCAAACACCAATAAACAAATTACAAACATTTACTCATTACAGTTTGAATAATGTGAGTGACTTGAATGAAAACCAACAGTTTGCTTCAGTAGATACACTGCCCGTCCAAAGAAAGTCATGGCCACTAGTTGCAAATAAATATCAAATAAGAAGTAACTTATTGGATGCACTAATATCAGTGACTTAGCAACACCATGTTCCTTATCCAAGCAAATGTGTTCTCAATGTTACATTTTAAAGATGTATTAAACCACAACAGTTTAATTTGCTGTTATAATTTTCTTCTTTCAGTTTTAACAGTACGAGAGGGGACTTTCTAGTGAAATCTTAATTGTCTATTATAAAAAGTATTTAGCGGTGCTGACTAGATGAACAGAGGGCTGACACATGGATGACTGGTCTGCTGAGAGCAAGTATCTGTTGCTGTTTGCTGTGATTTTTAACAATATGTAATGCACATTATGGAATAAATCAAACACTGCTATTACTTTTAAAATGGTAAAAATATGCATTTTAATTAGGCAAACTGAATCATTCTTAAGAGAAATAAAAAATTATAAATGTAGTCTTAAATGTCTGTATGTTATACATATTGACTATACCTGCAGTCCTAAATTGTATGGAATGACAGGAGTCCCCGTTTAGTTGGCACTAATTGACACAAGTTCCCTGTTGGTTAGGATGGAATGATATTCACACTCCATCATGGATGTAAAAAAGTTGGCAGATCATTAATACCTATGAAAATAATCTCAACTGAATTTGAGAATAGTTATAACACAACATATAATTTGAACATGATTCGTAGAGATTAACATGTTATATTTAGTCTGCTGACAGCAAGTATCTGTTGCTGGTTGCTGTGATTTTTAACAATATGTAATACATACTATGGAATACATTAGAGGTGTAGTCTAGTTTTGTGTAGTGGGTATACTGATTCCCACCTCGCCTCTTCCTGAATATGCAACATAGCATTTTGTATACATTTCTAAACATATGGCTTACACTGTGGTGGGTTTACAATGCTGTTGTTATTGCAGTTGGCGCAGCAAAGGTAAAACATTTTACACCCTACTAACATGGGTTTAGAAACATCAAAATTAGGAAGAACTTCCATCACAAATTATTTGTGATGGAAGTTCTTTCAAGGTTGGAGGTCAACCCAGGTGGAAGAATATTTCAGGAGACTTGGATGAATTATGAAGCAATATTTATTACAGGCTTGGCCAAGGAGAACCGGACTGCAACTCTCGTGACTTGCACTTCAATTCTGACAGACACTTCCTGAGAGCTGTGTATTAACCTTGTGCTATCTCTAACACCTCCCCGGCTCGGGCACCAAGCGTACCAATGTTTTGGTTCAGAGCTGAACACGGTGAACCATAACATTCTGGAGTCTAAAGAGATGAGACTTTCTCTATACAACTGACTTAAGTGTCTCCTAACAGTCTATCAGGCTGACCTAGTGTCTGAGATATAGACAAACACACAAGACAGGCATAAATTAACTATACATCTCTACCATAAATATTAACCATACTAAAGACTGAAAATTCCCTCCCAACATGTACTTTAAGTTCACTGTATGGAGCTAGTTTAGGGCAGAAAACCAGTCTGTGATTGTAGCAGCATGGTGCTATGTTATACATATTTACCCTACCTGCAGTCCTAAATTGTATGGAATGACAGGAGTCCCCGTTTAGTTGGCACTAATTGACAGAAGTTCCCTGTTGGTTAGGATGGAATGATATTCACACTCCATCATGGATGATAAATACCTAGCTAAATCAATAATGCCTATGAAAATAATATTAACTGCATTTGAGAATAGTTATAACACAACATATAATTTGTAAATGATTTGTAGAGTTTAAAAATGTTTTAATACATATATTTTTTTAAAGATTTTTTTACGATAGCTGAACGACAGTGGGCACAAGCGAAGCGACATGTGCAACACTGTCTGCTTTACCAATAGTCACCTGAGCTGAACAGTTCACAACACCTGCAAAACTCATTCAAAGCAACACAATGTCACACACATCTCAAAACACAAACTTACACTGTCTATCAGAGCAAACAGAGTAAAAACACCAGCATCAAACACCAATAAACACATTACAAACTTTTACTCATTACAGTTTGAATAATGTGAGTGACTTGAATGAAAACCAACAGTTTGCTTCAATAGGATCACTGCCCGGCCTAATAAAAGTCACACACTCAAATATCTTGTTGGACCATCTTTAGCTTTGATTACAGCACATATTCGCTGTAACACATTTTGATACGCTTTATTTGGCACATAAAGTTGCTTAGAACCTAGGCCTGACCAACTGAAACAACCCCAGAAGGGTGTTTCAGGTAGCTGGTTTTACATACTTTGAGTTTAATCGAAAACCCAGAGTTGCTTATCAACCCTGGGTTTTCGGTTTCAGAACAGTGGATCAGCGTTGGATTAATCAACTCTGAGCGTGTTCACTCTGGGTGGAGCGTGTGCGTAAAAGCCATCGTCAATGGATCGCTGATAACATGATTCACCATGGAAACAGAAGAAACAAATGATTGATCCTCCCACTTCTCCACTTCTCAAAAAAGAAAAGAAAAAAAAATCTCCGCTCCTCCCACTAGAGTTAGAAATATTAACGAATGAGTTTATGGTATGGAGAAGAATTAACGGGGATATTGTCTAATAACTCTGATCTAATCTCCTCGGCAATTCAGAAAAAAACAGAGAAAACATTTTTTGTCAAGAGAATAATTTCGCTTCCGTTTGATAAGCCATAGTCTATTTTAAAAAGTTACGCATATCAGCAGTAAAGTATTAAGCTGGCGCGGCACAGCATTGCTGACAGTGTTTTATATTCGCTGTATAATATGTTGGCAAGCTATAGCCTAATACTGTGCAGTAACAGACTGTCGCTTCTTTTAAATGGGGAGTGAAATACATTGCGTCAGACACATTAGGTGACAGTTTCCATTGAAGAGCCTGATTGATTTATTACCAGATCCATTTTCCTCAAGTGATCACAGTTTAAATGATTGTATAATTTTTATATTCATATTAGGCTATTTAACGAGGCTCGTCTGCGACTTTAGGATCGCACAAGTGAACAGTAACGATCGCGTGCAGGTGCAGCGTTACATGAATCCACCTGACATAAATCTTTTCAGTGGCACAGACGTTAAAAAGCATACAATACTAATAGGTTTATTAATCTGAATGTAGACCATGTCACGATGTGTAAGGGGGCCACCTATATGAACGGACCAAGGGCTGAGAACAAGGCTACTGATCAGATAAATGATCGGTCAAACGTAAAATCATCAGGAAATGATCAAAACATCCCGATGGAGATTTCTATGGAGTAATTTTGCTTCAAACTGTACAGTCACGCGTGTGACAGTGACACTCTTTCTTCAGTCGGAGCTGCAGCGTAAAGTGAAAACAAACTCAGGGTAGGTCTAACCACCTATCCAGCAGGTTAGACCCACGGCGTATGTTGCAGCAGTAACTGACCCTCGGTTGCGCTGAAACTGACCCAGAGTTTCCACTAACTCAGAGCGAACAAACTCTGCGTTGCCTCAAAACCAGCTACCTGAAACACCCCTCTGATGATAGGCTCTCAAGTTCAATATTGAACATAGCCAAGAGTTCTATTGTTGATATTTAAAATGTTGATACAACCAAATAATTGTATTTATTTTATTTTAATCTCCCATCATGAACATTATTTTTTTTTTCCCGACCACATTTCTTCAAAGATGAAAGTTCACTACTATCTCTCCAGGCTTTTCATAATGCGTTGGACAGTTCTTAACAAGATTTTAGTAGTTTCATCTTTTCCTGAGTAGTTGTCTTTGTTTAATGCAGGCCAATAATTTCACTCCACTGAAACAAAGTTACATCTTTTCCCAAACCACAGCATATGTCATCCTTATAGCAGATGACAACATTACAGGAATTGATTTCTGTATTATAATTATAGAATATTTACACAAATAAATACTACAAAAAAATCAAAATGTTACGTGTCAATAAAATAGAAAATAGAAAAATATGATAATTAATAAATAAAAATATTATCTATTAAGGCAAACTTCTGATTTAAATTACTTTTGTTTACCTAATAAAACTGGTATGTTATAAAATAATTTCATGTGAAAGAATTGAAGTTCCCTCTAAAAAAATGTGCTGGTGTTTTGTTTCATTTTGGTAGTAGGAGGATTTCTTCCTTTTGAGCCACAGAGCCTGAGAGACAATAAAAAATATTTGTTTCCCTTTTCTCAGGCTAGGGTGAACAGATTTCTAAAATCTTTGCATATTTATACTACACTGTGTGCATAATTATTAGGCAAGTGAGTATTTTGGCCATATCATAATTTGTATGCATATTTTCCAACTTTAAGCTGTATACAATTGAGTGCTTATTCAATTTAAGCATACCAGGTGATGTGTATTTGCGTAATGAGTTAAGGTGTGGCCTAAGGAGTTCAACACTCTATATCAAGGTGTGCATAGTTATTAGGCAGTTTCTCTTTCTCAGGCAAAATGGGACAAAAAAGAGATTTAACGGACTCTGAATAATCAAAAATTGCATAAAGTCTTTTAGAGGGATGGAACACTCTTGAAATTGCTAAGATATTGGGGCGTGACCACAGAACCATGAAACATTTTGTTGCAAATAGCCAACAGGGTCGCAAGAAACATATAGAGAAAAGAATACGCAAATTAACTGCCAAAGATTTGGAGGCCCGTGGCTGGATCAGTAACGTACACAGAGCTCCACTTCGACTCAGACGGCAGCAAGGTTGAGGTGGGGTACTGGTATGGGCTGGTATTATTAAAGATGAGCTAGTTGGACCTTTTTGGGTTGAAAATGGCATTAAAATCACCTCCCAAACCTACAGACAGTTTTTAGAAGACACTTTCTTCAAGCAGTGGTACAGGAAAAAGTCTGCATATTTCAAGAAGACCATGATTTGTATGCAGGACAATGCTCCATCGCATATATCGAAGTACTCAACTGCATGGCTAGCCCGTAAAGGCCTTAAGGATGAAAAATTATGACATGGCCCCCTTCCTCACCTGACCTAAACCCTATTGAGAACCTGTGGGCCCTGCTTAAACAAGAGATTTACAGTGAAGGAAATCAGTACACCTCTCGGAACAGTGTCTGGGAGGCTGTGGTGGCTGCTGCACAAAAAGTTGATCGTCAACAGATCAAGAAACTGACAAACTCCATGAATGACAGTGTGACAGTTATCGAAAAGAAGGGTGGCTATATTGGTCACTGATTTTTTTTTACTTGTCAGAAATGTTAATTTGTAAATGTTGAGTGGTTTTATCATTCTCACTTTAACAGATGCAAATAAATAAGTGAAATGGGAAAATGTTTATTTTTTCATTTAGTTGCATAATAATTCTGCACACTAATAGTTGCCTAATAATTCTGCAAATATATGTATTCACTTAAAAAAGACAAAACCTCACTTTTAATTTCTTAAACATTCAGGTTTAGGTTAATTTACATTTTGGATTGACCGAGAACACTGTAGTTGTTCAATAATAAATACATCCTCAAAAATACAACTTGCCTAATAATTGTGCAGACAGTGTACATAGGTTCCCAGAGTTCACTGAAACTTAATGTTTCCTCCAGTGAAATAATTATTTAAATAATGTTCCATCTTTTGAGTCTTTGATTAATATTTTTCTGGATTTCTTTTATTGGGATCATTCATTTAATAAAGACATATTACTTATACAGACTAACTTTCCATTGATGTGAAAGGTCACTCTCTTGTCCCCCACATACATACCTGCCAAACCATGCCCTTGCTGGCAGCCCTTCAACCCCCACCCCTGGCCTGCATTGTCTCTATTCAAAGTAGGCACTTCACACATTTTCTACAGCAACACTTGACAGTGAGTTGGACTTATGTTATAAGACTGTGATGCTGTGTCTCTCCCAGAGGCTGCATACATCTCCTTGCAAACATAAATATAGTGGATTTATTAAAAGAGGTATGGTAACAGTTGTATGCACCAACATTTTTAAGCTAAACTTAGTTGGATATCTGGTTCCTTTAGTAACTTTATTTTAAGCCTAGAGTAGCTCCCTAAAAATATCCAGCCATGTAGGAAATCATTTATTTACCAACATAATCAATTGATGGATCCTTACAAGAGAAACATGTACAAATATGGAATTTACCTTTCAAATTCACTTTGAAGCCCATTAACCCTTCTAGTTTCACAAGGAATCCTATTGTGCTATCCACTCTGAAGATTTGGTTCCAGTTTAGGCGCCATTTTATGTTTTCCTCTGCATCCACTCTGATGCCCATAGTGAACAATCATCTATTCCCCCCATCTGTTGGGAATATATCCTACATGTTATGGCAAAATAAGGGCATTTAGGTATTCAGACCTTCATAAGGATGGGCACTTTGCTACTTTTTCAGACTTCCCAAAAGGTTTTAATTTACCTACATCCCATTTATTTATGTACGTTCAAATTAGACATTGTGCCTCTTCTCTTTTTTCGTGTTATCCTTCTCTCTCTATAAACCAACCATGGGAAGACCTTCTGACCTTTAAACGTCATCAGAAATTGCTAATTTCTAAGATGTATGACAAACTCAGGGCTCTGGAAAACAATTTGGCTGTCGAAACTAAAAATGCTTGGGAGCGTGAGCCTGTGGTAAATTTGACAGATCAATAAGGTGGTACATAGTATAAGCTCATCTTCTCCTTGTGTCAGGCTGCATCTTATACAGTGTTAAAGTGTTACATAGAGTCCATTTCAGCAAATCTGAAATGTATCCAAATGGTGTGGACCAGTGTGACGGATGCCACGCCTCCTCATGTAAATTTAGTCATAATTTTACTCCTCTGAAACAGAGTTACATCTTTTCCCAAACCACAGCATATGTCTTCTGACGTGGTTGTTTAGGAAATAAGAAGCTATTCACTCCATCAGTGAGAGTTGCACTCTTACAGTAAATGCAAAATTGCAGGAATTCTTTTTGTATTATAATTATAGTATGTTTACAAAGATAAATACTACATTTGAAAATGTTACATATCAATAAAATATGAAATAAAATATAATAAAATGTTTGAATTATTGAGGCAAACTTCTGATTTAATTTATTTTTGTTTACCTAAAAAACTAACAAGTTATAAAATAAACAATTTCATGTGAAATAATTTCACTCTCCTCAAAGGAAATAGTAAGATTTTTGTTGTTCAAACTGTATAAAATCTAAAAAAAAAATAGTTTGCTGATTTTTCTATCTTTTGAGTCTGTGATTAATATTGTTCTGGATTTGTTTTATTGGGATCATTCATTTAATAAAGACATATTACTTATACAGACTAACTTTCCATTGGTGTTAAAGGTCACCCTTGTCCTCAACATGCATACCTGCCAAACCATGCTCTTGCTGACTGCCCCTCTACCCAACCCCCGGCCTGCATTGTCTCTATTCAAAGTAGACACTTCACACCTTTTTTACAGCAACACCTATAAACCTCACCAAAAATTGCTCATTTCTAAGATTTATGACAAACTCATGGCTCTGGAAAACATTTTGGCTGTCAAAACTAAAAATGCTTGCTAGCGTGAGCCTGGGGTAAATTTGACAGATCAATGATGGGATAAGGTGGTGCATAGTATGCGCTCATCTTCTCCTTGTGCCAGGCTGCAGCTTATATAGTTAAAGTGTTACATAGAGTCCATTTCAGCAAATCTAAAATCTATCCAAATGTTGTGGACCAGTGTGACAGATGCCACGCCTCCTCATGTACATTTAGTCATACGTTTTTTTATTGTCTCAGACTACATACATTCTGGACTGCCTTTTTATGATTTTGGCGGGCAACAACTCCACATTTACTAGTTGCAATCAGAAATACTAGCCTTCACTTCCCTTCTGGCAAGACGTCATAGTTTACTTATGTGAAAATCTCCTTAACCCCCATTTACTTCTATCAGGCTTAAGGACGATATGTTTTTCCTTAAATTAGAAAAAAATAAACAGTGAAAGGCTCTTCTAAAAAAGTCTCACAAAAATGGGAATAGATCTTTAAATTCTGTCTGTGGTCAGAAATAAGCTGCAGTGTATACATGTGTGTGTGTCAGAGAAGTGAACATTTTCTAAGGTATAATCTCCTAACTGAATAAACAAACTTTCCTCACAGGAAAATGTGATCCCTGGAACACTGTTTGAAGTTAGAAAGCTTCCTGAAAAGTTACTGTTTCACTGTTGTTTACAGCAGCAGGGCCCACAGTTTGGTTTACAAACATATTCTAGTTGGTTCCAGGTTCCTCAAAATAATATTGTTTTGATATGTGATGATATAATTGAATAACATTTTATTATAAACATTGAACTTCACAAACATGTTTTAACTTCACCTAACAATATAAGATAGCTTGCCTTGTAACCTATAGAACATAATGTTGATTACAAAAAAAGCTTTGACTTCTAAACTTAAAGATGTAAAATACAAATTACTGGTTTTACTAGAAATTTCTCGCTAGACTCTCTTCACTCTTGCCGAGGTGACTACACATGGCTCTCCTCTTTCCTTGCCGCTGGAAGCTCAAACATGCACGTCACACCAGGAAATGGGCGTGTACTTAGACAGGAACAGCAAAAAGTGCAATCTGACTGGCTGTTGAGTTTATTTCTGCTTTGGCTGTTTGGTAAATCCATATCAGGACTGTTTTTTTGTTTTGTTTTTCATATCAAGCATTTATGTCAAAAGCTTATCGTCATAATCAACGCAAGTTTTATCGCAATTAATAATTGTAATCAAATGATTGCCCAGCCCTACTCTACAGTATGACTTTAAAAGGTGTCCCTTTAATAAAGATCCTGTTTGCAGTATGTGAAATTATCATCATTATCATCATCTTAAAAGGAATCAAGATGTGGTCTTGCAAATATGAGATCTCCTGTCTCTGTAAAAACTTCTAGTCTGAGAGTAAAATATAAGAGACTTGTGACAGGTTGTCTTGAGATATGAGACGTGTCAGACTTTTGCTTTGTGATGCAGTTTTGAAAATAAATAAATGTATTTCTTGATATTTACCTGCCCTCCACTCACTAAGGCAAGAGCCTGCAACAAGTTCACATCAGGCAGTCAATCTCTAAGAGCCTCGGTAGGGAAGAATAGCCTACAGTTAATGTAAAAAATAAAGTCACAAGCCAACTATAACGTTTGTGCATATTTTTTAATATATTCTCTGGTAAGTACTTTTATTTATTCATTTGTTAACTAGAATTCATTTAGGCTTTTTATCTTATTTCCTTACTATTGCTTTGGTAAAGTTAACACTTATTTTCCATGCCAAACAAGCCCCTTTAAATGTAATAGAAATTGCATTGCAAAGGTAAAGAAAAAAGTGCCATTTTAACATTTGGGGCTTGAGGCTTTAGGGATTGTGCCTCAGTGACTCAGAGCAGGCGAGTGCTGTTTCTATCTGTGGCAGCCTGTGTCACTCTCTGATCGTATGCAGTGTGGGGGATGGGTACCTGTGTCTGACGACGGTCGTTAGGCCTTCAACAACAACAGCTAACTTCAATAGCCAAGATGTTATGTTGAATTCAGAGTGACTGTGACATGGGTCATTCTCCTTCCGCTGTATTGGAGAAGATACTTTGATACAAATTACATTTAAAATAGGTTGAGTACAATCAACATTTAACTTTTGTTGGAAATCAAATCCTTTAATACAATATACTCAAAAAAGGATCTTAACAAGGTAGTAAACTTGAAAAAATTTAAAATATGCAACTCTTCCTTGAAAGCTCTTTTAAGCAATAAAAGTCCACTGAAAAAGTTAAACTTTCATATATTCTAGATTCATGACACAAAGTAAAAAATGTGAGGCATTTCTTTTGTTTTAATTTGGATGGAACAAACATGGATTAAAAAAATCCAGTATCTCAACGCAAATCAAATACAATGCGCTGTAATGTAGGGATCTCAAAGTTATCTGCACAAAACAATTTTGTTTTTCGGTAAATCTTTTAGTGCCAATGCTTACAGATCAGTCATTTAGAGATGGCTACATAATACAAATGTAGCCTACTGAAATGCAACATGATTGGACTGTTGGAAATAAACAAATAGGCCTTCAGCTGGAAAAGTACAGGTTCTAAGCACCAGTTCTAAGCACCAGTTTGATGGAAATGTTGTGATGTTTGAAAGAGTTTTTGCGGAATAGTGAATGTAAATACTTCAGGGAAGGGCTGACAGTGAATCGTGGGGGCAGCATATTCCATCGGTTCGTCTCTTCTCCACCATAAAAATATAATGTATTTAATTTAATTAGAAATGGTTCAGGTTAAATAAAGATAATACAAGCAGGAATATTTAACTGAATGAAATTGTAGTCTTGATGTGGTACATGATCATAGAATAACTGTTGAAACAGCATGAATTCAGAGTGACAGCTGACTGAACCAAGGATGCAACTGAATAAGATAAACTTTTGTGCAACCGAATCATGGCTTAAGCAAGCCAGGATAACAGAAATATCCTAGGTAAATCTTATCTTGGTTTTGTGCAATAGGCCGCAGGAAGCACACAGTGAACTGCCAAACCGTAAACAATCATGGAAATATTCCATACTGCGATCTGTTTAGTGATTTGGTGCCATCAACAAAAAACTGTGTTTCATTTACATCTTTAGGCTATAAACTGTGAGTCATTTAAATTTTTGAGAGAGAGAGAGAGAGAGAGAGAGAGAGAGAGAGAGAGAGACACAGAGAGAGAGAGAGATAGCGAGAGAGAGAGTAAAACTACTGCCTGATTATATAGGGTTCAAAATAATAAATAAATACATCTAGACCTATACATTAAAAAGAAAAACATCACATTATTGTTGTTTTATATTGTCTAAATATGTATGTCAATGTCACGTTTTGTGGCTTGTAGCCTACAATGTGAAACATTATTTTCACTGTATTTTTGCTGCTAGACGCACAGCTCACGAGAAGAATAGGCTGGGGCTGACACACTGTCGGATGTGTGTCGCGCCAAACCGACAAGGGACAGTTGGCCCATTATCGGTCGAACCTGTTACCATCAGAAGCAAAACCCTCCGTTTAGACACTCCCCTCTCTTTCATCTGATCATTGAACACAGCGTTTTTACTCATCCTCACTATCAAATGTAATAGGCCTGAAGCCTATTGGCTCAGGGCTCCCAGTCAAACCAAAACTAATGTTCTTAATGATGGCAACAACAACGCTTTCCCGTGATGTTAAGCTGATGGCGATTTATTAAAAAAGAAAAGAAGGAAAATGCACAGTGCTTCCTGCATTAGGGTCGGGTCCAGTGGCAGAGCAAGGACATTTTCATTGGGGTGGCCAGGATGGGGCCAGTGATAATTTTTGGGTGGCAAGCACAAGGGCTTCGGTTTCACTTCAACATAAGTGGGGGTCTGGGGGTAGTCCCCCATAAAAAAATGTGCTTCAAACATACCATTTTGTGCATTCTGGTGAATTTGGCCGGACCCAACTCGGGTCCGGCCAAATTCACACCACAAACAAACTGCAGCAGCCTGAGAGATGCACACTGAGTTTGTTCAGGTGTACTAACACGGCAGGTGTGAATACGCCCTAGCATCTCTGCCCCATTTCAACTATGTCTCTACACTATCAGTAAAGCATAACAATGCCAAAAAAATATCTTAAAAAAAATAAATAATCCAGTTTGGTTTATTCCTCTTAAATTCATCCACGATGGAGTGTGAAAGTCGCACCATCCCAACCAACAGTGGACTTCAGTCATTAGATACAGTGGAAGTGTGGACCTTTCTCTGTGATTGTGAAATAAACAAAATAAATATAGATTGAAGACACAAGAACACTGTCAAATTGATTGAAAACCTCTTCTTATAAAGATTATTAAAGGGAATCTTGAGGGACTGAATTACTCTAAAGGTCTAGGCCTCTAAAATGTTCTGATTGTAAAATTATAGTCTGATGATCAATCTGTTTTTGCAATTAATTAGAATACAAAGAACATATCTTTCTCTTTTAACTTGTCACACATAGTCTGACAGGAGAGAGTAGACAGAGAACCAAATTGGCAGCTGAACTGTCTTCACATACTGCAGGCTTTGGGTAGCTGTTCGGCCAGGTCTGAGATGGTCCAGAGACAATCTCCTTAACTCTCCGTTACATTTGGAGAATGTAGTACTGCAGGTAGGGTCAATTAGTATTACACCCATAAGACATTTTAGACCACATTGATATTATTATTTTCCCCTTGAGAATGATCCAGTTTGGCTTATTCCTTTTAAATTCATCCATGATGGAGTGTGAAAGTCGCACGATCCCAACCAAGAGTGGACTCCAGTCATTAGATACAGTGGAAGTGTGGACCTTTCTATGTGATTGTGAAATAAACTAAATAAATATAGATTGAAGACACAAGTACACTGTCAAATTGATTGAAAACCTCTTCTTATAAAGATTAATAAAGGGAATTTTGAAAATAAAGAAATAATCCAGTTTGGTTTATTCCTTTTAAATTTATCCACGATGGAGTGTGAAAGTCGCACCATCCCAACCAAGAGTGGACTCCAGTCATTAGATACAGTGGAAGTGTGGACCTTTCTCTGTGATTGTGAAATAAACAAAATAAATGTAGATTGAAGACACAAGAACACTGTCAAATTGATTGAAAACCTCTTCTTATAAAGATTAGTAGTAAAGGGAATTTTGAGGGACTGGACTATTCTAAAGGTCTTGACCTATAAAATGTTCTGATAATAAATAATAGTCTGATGATCAATTTTTTTTTTGCAATGAATTCAAATACAAAGAACATACCTTTCTCTTTTAATCTGCCACACATGAGTAGTCTGACAGTGGAGAGTAGACAGAGAATCACATTGGCAAGAAAATAAAGGATCTTACTGCTGATCTTTTTTCCCATGTTTGTTTATATCTATCTTTCGTCCTTTTTAAAACTTTTATTAACACTTCAACTCAACATATATATTTAGTTTCAAAAACAAAATACAAATCTATTTTCAAGAGACTGGTGTCTTCAGTAAGCCTGTCAACAGCTCTTCACAGCCTGAAAGACTCCCTGGGGCTGAGACCATTCAGACAATAGAGGAGTGTTTAAACGACGTGTGTGAATGGGCCAGGCCAGGGCAGGCAGAGGCTGTCCCAGATATGAAATTAACACTCACACACTTCCAAGTCCACTGTTGGCAAAAGTTATGAAAATTTACCAGAAGGTATTATACATGTTTTTAAGATGATTTAAAGCATGTCCAAGAGGGGACTTGAAAAATGTCCCCTGTTAGTTTTGGAGTCCACTGTTAGTGGATGTGTTACGATCTCAGGTTCCCTGTTGGATAGGTCGGCTCACTCACACACACACACACACACACACACACACACACACACACACACACACACACACACACACGCAAACTTTTCCGAACAGAGACAATGGCGTTTCTCTTCACTCCTATTTGCGCATTGGCTGTGTGGGACTTCCGAGCAAGCGATCGCAAGTGGGTGAGTACATCTAACAACGTGTATTGCCTTCATTTAATTGGAGTATAATTGAGCTAATCCCTGATGTGGAGTCAGCCTGGAATTTTTTAAATTATGGTTTTACCCAAATCATAAATTGACATGCCCCATTCAAGAGATTTAGAGTAAAGGGTCGTGATAATCCCTGGTTTTATCATTTTTTTTTTTTTTTGCTGCGTGCAGAGCCTGTGCCGTATCACACATGCTCCCTGCTTACTGCTGGGAATTTCTGTTCTACTGCTCAAGATTTTATGCCATGAATTGATGAACTTGCATTGAAGAAAATATGTCAGTTCTCTGTGGGCTGTAAATAGGCCAATATATGGGGCTAAATAGCATGCTAATATTGATTGATTGTGTAAAGTGTCTAAGGATGAATGCTAACATGATGTGTTTCCAACTTTTGCCTTAAGTTACAATTTAGCTAACTAGCTAGCTGCCCACCATTTTCATTTCCAATGATAGCTGTCATTTCATTACCAATGTTAAGTGTCATAAATAGTTAACGCTGGTGCTGAGTCATGATTCCTAAAAAAGATGTTTTGAATTTGCATAAAGATACATTTCATGTGTAATGAATCTAGAATATATTTACGTTTCAGTTTTTCAATTGAATTATAGAAAAAATTAACTTGTCATTGATTTTAAATTTTGTTTTAGATGCACCTGAATATGGTTATAAGTAGCCCACACAGTGGATTTATTTGACCCACATTTGCAACGTCATGTGCCATCGGTAATCAATTGTATAAATATAGCCTGCAAGACTATCACATAATTATAATTTATATATTTCATCTTAATCTAATTATAATTAAGTTAATTATAAATGGTTCAGGTTAAATAAATAAAAAAGAAGAACTGTTTAACTACATGACAATGTAGTCCTTTATGTGGTAGTTTAAAGCAGTACACAGAAGATCATGGCATAACTTTTAAACAGCTTGATTTCAGATCGGAGTGACTGCTGGCTGAACCAGTCAGGCAACAGACGGTTTAAAGGATACATCTCCATGGTAACTTATTTCCCTCCGCTTTTATGCAACCGGATCATGGCTAACTCAAGCCAGGATAACCGAATTATCCTAGGTTAATCCCTTATTTTAGTTTTATGCAACAGGCCCCTGATGGAAACTCGTTCTCTGTTTATTGTGAGATCACACCAATCCAACGTCTGCTATCGATGTCAGTGAGTGTGGGGTCTGTGTGTGTGTTGTGCCTTCTATTTAGCAGTTGATTAATGCTGCCTGTAACCCTTAGCCTGGCTCCGCCCGTCTACCTACTTCCGCTCAAATTTCATTTTCCCTTCAGTAGTCAGTCTGGGGCTGCGGTGAGTTTCTCAGCTCCAGCTCGGGAAAATTTCGGGCCGTCCAATCAGCGAACAGAGCGAGTGGCTGAGAACGATGACGTCGAAGTCGCGCTCCAGTTTCAGTTGAATGCTGCGTTCCTTTATACTCGCAACTCGGAAATTTCCGACTTGGTAGTTCTGAGTTCCGACCTGACTGTGTTCCAGTGCATCTGCTTGGGATAGTATGGACGCCACCTTTCTCATCCAAATAACTAAACGTTAGGCTATAGCAAGTTAACGTAGCCAGGTACCGGTAGATCCATAGACTACAATATATAGTGAAGTCAGAAATTTCCGAGTTCCCTGTACAACTGGCACGCACCGTCAGAAGCCGGCTCATGACCAAACGTGATGCGATTGGTTCGCTGATCCAGAGTGGCACTGAAACAGATTCAATTGTTTTAAACTTCAACAGACACCCGCCTCCAAGTGAGTGAACGTTTGCCAATTACAGCAGTTCCAGACCTTCTGTACAAATGAAATGAAGTACGATGGTCTGGTTGGACCAGGCTATGTAACCCTGTGTGTTGAATCCCATCTCCGACGCAGTGCCTCTCCTCTTGACAGTTACATTCACAGTAGCTGGCACCGGCAGCGACGTCCCATGTGTCTTCTTGTCTCTAGCATATGAGACTGGAGGATGTATGCTGTTGGTGTAAGGCTAGTACTTCTGGGTTTTCATGTTCTCTGATCTGTAGGATCTTGTTATGGTTTCTATTTCGTTCAGCTCCCTTCCTGGTACCTCTATCTCTCTCTCTCTGTTTCTTTTTAATCTTTGATACTTGCTTGTTATAAACGTGCAATATGAATAAACTCAACTTTGGATTTCTGAAAAACTTGTCACCTCCCTTAAAACTGGGGTATATGATTTGGGAGAAAATAGCAGTTGGGATAGAGATTAGAATCCAAATACCTCAACCGCTCCACTTGTGTTTTCTCTGGTCCCTCCCTGACACGGTCCCTGCTGTAGCTCCTCCCTCCCAACAACAGTAAGGCGCGTTCATGTCTTTTCAACTAGTGTCTTTCCCGGTCTTTCCTCGTATCCTTGCTGTCTTAGTGGTCTAAGCAGTTGTTGTTAAACGGGAAATAGGACATTTTGGGGCCATTGATTGTAGACATAGCTTTTTGTTGGCTGCCGTAGTGCCAAACTGTCAGACAGCTAGGGTTGTGAACGCTCACGCAACTGACACAACAACTTTGGTGCCAAAGTGAATGGACAGTCCCAACAGCCAATAAGAACGGAGAATCGGAGCATCACTCCGATTGGTCAAAGTGTACATCAGCGGTGGCAATTTTGGGGGGCGGCACACAGAGGCAAGGGGAGAGCAAAGTGATGAGTAGATATTCTCAGACCACTTCACCTACATATAGCTGAATGGCTAATATGACATTTTGCCAAATATTACAGTGAAAAAGTTACCAACCCCAGCTTTAAGTAAAGAGAAGATTGGAAAAATTCAAGCAGCTGGTAAGTACATTCTTTGTCACGCCTAACATCTCCATGTTGAGCTGGAGTTGGTCCTAACAAGTATCCAGCTAACTCCTTAAGGCCAGGACACACCAGCCCGATAATCGCCGTCGTCAAAAAAAATGGAGTCGGCCGTTTCAGGAAGCTCCAGCTTCCCGTCGCTGCTAAAGAACACACCGAGACGACTGTTTATTTTCCGTACGCTCGCGGGACGTAATGTCTCCACAACAGCAGGCGGCGCTAATCTGTATTGTGGCCCGAAAAAATACGAAAGCCGGAAATGATTGGACATCTCTCTAGAGCATAAACATAGATAGAAATACGTATTTATATTTATGGACCATAAGAGCACAATTTTTAGCAGAGAGTGTCGAGCATGGTGTCGAGCAGTCAACAAGGGTTGATGCATGTGAGTACTCTCAAAACGAAACGAACAAACACATTAAAACGATGGCTAGCTGTTGTTAGCTGTTTGTGCTACCCGCCTCACTTCCGGGCTTCACTGATTCGCTAGCCCTCCACCAATCAAATTGCTCCAAATGAAAGACGGTCGGCCGCCGATTGAACATGTTCAATCGGCGGCCGACAGGCTCAAAACAAGCCCGACGACCTCTACGTCGGCCGACGTCACGGCACACACCAAACAGATTCGTCTTTTTTTTTGACGACGGCGATTATCGGGCTGGTGTGTCCTGGCCTTTAAAGGCCTACTTCACCGGTTGGAATATGAAGGTGTATTAAACTCGGAGATCCTATGATCTAACCCTACATTTCTCTTTCTGTGATGTCACAGAAAGAGAAATGTAGGGTTAGACAGTGAGACCATAAAACACTCTGTCTGCCTTTTCTCAGGCTAGGATGATCCGATTTCAATTTATTTTGCACATTTATACTTCATAGGATCTCCGAGTTCAATACACCTTCATATTCCAACCGGTGAAGTAGGCCTTTAAGGGAGGACAAAGAGGTTAATAATCAAGTCATAGGGCCTCTACGGATTCTCATTTTTGCATAGGAAATTTCCTTTCCTATCGAGATGACCCGGAAGTACTCTGCGGATAGGCGATTCAAATTCTCAAAATGCTTAGGAAAGGTATAGGAAAGGAGCCTTGATTCATCCTTTAACCCACCTTTAGCATGGGTTACTCCGGACCAACCTATGCGAAAGGAAAGGAGATAGTGGTATCTCATAATCCTTTACGGCGGCAATATTTAAAGCAACAAGCCACCGACGGAGTATACCGACTCTACACAAATACGAACGAGAGGTAAAACAGAAGAGAGGAGAATAGAGGAAGATTTAACTCGGCTAAAACAAAATCCCCCCCATAAAGATGATAAAGACCAACATGATAATAGTTATTTTCGTAGCCCATAATTTACACCATGAGGAAATAAAATACCAACTTCACATTTAATGAAGACTACTGGGGGCAGTTCATTTCCACATGAACATAAGTGTAGCCACTGCTGTCGGCACTGTTGTGACGAAAAGAGAGCTGAGTCGTAAGGCAAAGCTTTCGATCTACCGGTCGATCTTTGTTCCTACCCTCACCTATGGTCATGAAGGCTGGGTAATGACCGAAAGAACGAGATCGCGGGTACAAGCGGCCGAAATGGGTTTTCTCAGGAGAGTGGCTGGCGTCTCCCTTAGAGATAGGGTGAGAAGCTCAGTCATTCGTGAGGAACTCGGGGCAGAGCCGCTACTCCTTTGCGTTGAAAGGAGCCAGTTGAGGTGGTTCGGGCATCTGGTAAGGATGCCCCCAGGGCGCCTCCCTAGGGAGGTGTTCCAGGAGCGTCCAGCTGGAAGGAGGCCTCGGGGAAGACCCAGGACTAGGTGGAGAGATTATATCTCCACACTGGCCTGGGAACGCCTCGGGATCCCCCAGTCAGAGCTGGTTGATGTGGCCCGGGAAAGAGAAGTTTGGGGTTCCCTGCTCAAGCTGCTGCCCCCGCGACCCGATTTCGGATAAGCGGTTGAAGATGTATGTATGTATAAGTGTAGCCCCCAATGTGAATTGGGATTCAAGTGGCCTTACATATTCCCCTTGGTCTCACTCTGTTGATAACAACCTGATTAAAATCAATATGAAAAGAATGCATGGATCAAACGAGCGCTTGTTGTAGTCCATTTTCGGAAAACAGTGTAGTTTCACGCTATTGACTCACGTCAGCACTACTCGCAGTCGCGCAATGACCTCGGTTAGGGAAGTGGAGTCGAATTCATTTGAAACAGTGCTGTCTTTTCCTATGTTCGATAGGAAGCACCTTTTAATCTCTCCTTAACCACAATGACGTTTAGGGTTAAGCATTGATTTCTAGCTGTGCACAGCGTCCCACGGCCAATCAATTTCACTTTTTTAAGGAAAACAGAGAATATAGTCCCCATGGGCCTGCAAGTTGTATCTTGTATGTATACCAATGTAATTGTAGCAATCTCTGTATATATTAGTTCAACAAGAGTAGACAGGAAAATATAATGAATTTGTTAACAATTAATCTATGCCTGCTACACATTGTAAATAATCTAGATCTCCTCCCCCAATCCACTTTTCTGTCTCTCAACTATACTCACACTACATGCTGACCTTGCTGGTTGCTAGGTGGTGAATTCATTTTTAATATCCAGTGTATATGATTCTACACAGGAGTGGTGAAATATTGACAGCAGAGCTCACGCGAGTGGGCATGTCAAGGTAGGCATGTGAGCCCATAGAGAAGGATGCATCGATTTAACTGAGGTAGGAAGTGCAAAATCCTGGGATTGATCATGCCATCCCAGGTATCAACCTGGGAGAAATAACAGACTGGGCTAAAATACTCCAGCCTGAATTCAAATGAATTACATGTTTAATGGAAGGCAGTGTTCTTGGCATGATATGCATATGCAGCAGCTAGGTATACAGACAGGTTGAAGTACCACTATAAATGATCTTCCTCTGGAGGATGCCAAGAAAGATATTGAATTTCTGTTTGTGCATAAATGACATTTTAACACAAATTTCTGTTAACTTCCTTTTGTTCTCATCAGCCTATTGCTCCCGGGGCACATACTGTGTAGAGGTGAAGAGGAGAGATGAGGCTCGGAGCAACTGCACAGTATAACATTAACCGAACAAGCCATTATGAGTGAATTTGCGGTTTCTCGTAAAAATAATTTGATCTTCTTTTGGGGACATCTGCAGCTTTAAACAACATGCCAGTTTAAACATAAAGAGAGAGAGAGAGCTGCTTTTAGATATTCTAACACGTAACTAGAATTACGGCAAATCTCATCAGCCGATGTCTACCTTTTGTTGAATCTGTTGCGACCACAGAGGCTCTAAAAGAACAATCTCATCCAGCGGTAATATTTCTTCTCTTGTTTCAAACTCCAAGCTGATGCAAGTCTGTGCAGGCGGGACTCATTTCTCATCAGTGTATTCTCGTGAGACCCGTTGATCCCACACTCGTGTCAAACATCAATGAGACAAAATAATGGAGTCCAGTTATGTAACCCAATGATAAATCCCTTCTTATTAACACCACATAAAGCTCATACTATTGTAAAACTGATAAAAGGGATGATCAAAGGAAGACCAACAGAATGGTGTAAATATATAAAGTGTATATATATATATATATAGTATACTGTATATATATTTCAACCAACAGCACACTCCAACAGCTGGCAATACTGGCAGAGTTAAATTTCTATCATTCTAGCAATAACCAACCAATGTAAATGCTAATCAGTGCTCTGCCTGTCAAACAAGGCAGAGCAGGTGTTGTTGTACAACGATGTTGATGCATATGCTCTGAATTCATCCCACAGTCCCAATCTAAAATATGATGTGTGACAGTTCAAAGGTAAGGGGTTGGGCTGCTTTGAGCCTTCAGAAGAGCTTCAAATCATCTAGCAATAGCTTCCTGATGAGAGATGAACAACATTTTCTCAGTAGTTTTTTTGATGATGCAGAAAGCTGGTAGACAAACTCAGATCAGAGGAATGAAAATAAAATATGTCGACCAGTTGGTAACTAATTTATCCCGCATCATCAGCGCTGCATGGACCCATGTGGGGAAATGAAACCCTGGAGACTTTGAGAGTATGCTACTGCACCTTCTATGTTTTCCCACAATCAGCATTAATTCAGCTATGAAGTTCATGCTAATATCATATTCAGTACCAGAAAATGATCCATTGGTTGGTCTGCTTTGCTCCCATACCTCAAACCACCCTGACAGCTTCAACCCAAGCCCACACAAACTGTACCAAACAGGCAATCGTTCCAAAATGCATTAGAACTGCACCAACAACGGGTAACTGCAGATGTGAAAGCAACCTGAGAAACTATTATCATTGTAATATAAATAAAAGAAGTGGGGTGCAAATAATGTAGACACAAACTTGATGATGAGACAGGTGAAGCATTGGGAGCAGAAGTAATATATCCAATAAAAATCCTGCAAAACATCTACCTTCCCTGCCGCTGCAGCAGTAATAACCTCGGTTCAGCACTATAAAGGTGTTCAGACATAAAACTTATGATGTGCTGAAAACTGAGTAAAATTAATCTGGGGTTACTCTTTCAAATATGAAAGAATAACGTCATTTTATTATTACTCACTGCAGTTTGAGTTATCTGGTGTCACCTCAGTTCCGTAAATACAATAAAACATGATAAAACCCTAAAAACAAACTCTCTTTGCATTCACAGGAAGAGAAACCTGCCTCTTTTCTTTCCCGATTGGATAAAGAGTTGTTTGATTCCAGTTAAGTGTATCCGCCGCTTACTGCAGAGCAGATTGACTAAGAAACCTTTGTTATGAACTGCACACACTGTAGAAGTGATTTTTGTATGAATATAGAAAGATGTCACATATTAACAAAATATATTGTTTACTTCAGCTTTAATCAAATGTATGGCGGTTAGTTAGGGCTGTCGCGGTGAAGGAATACCCCCTACGATGACTCAGGGTGGCTCAACAACGCCGTATACGATATTATTCCTCCACCCCTTTTTTAAGCCTAATTATATACTTATTTAGCACATTTGTTTGTAAATGGTTTTCTACAGGTATCATTTTTAACCTCATTACAGTGTTTCCTCTCAAACTTGTCTTATAAGCAGATGCTATATACACATCAATAAGTTCTGTAAGACTTATTCCTGGGTTATGTCCTTGTTGCACGCTAGGAAAACCAACATATTGACCTTATGAGGTTTAGAGAGGAGCGTAGGGGAGTAACAATGTTTCCAGCGACACTGAACACTCTCTCCGATGGTGCGCTTGTTGCACATATGCACATGTACTCGCGTGCGTCAGTCGCGGTCTTTAGCGCCGCGTTCACTGACTCCCGGACTGCAATGTTGGAATGAGATGCTGATGCCGCCGGTCATCCAGAACTCTTTGAATAGCCGGGATTTGTTCCATGACTCTGGCCACCATTTTCTGTTTGGTACCCCATCTTGTAGCGCAGTCCTGCAAATATGAGTAACCACAGCAATTGATCAAATGCATCATAGACATGTATCAATACATTTCAGGATACATTTTATTGATAATTTCTTTCAAAATATGTTTAGTAAACGAGAAAATACATTGGTGGTACAATAATACCACCAAGCCATCAGAAATATATTTTATTGAATATCATATTGGAATTATATCGTATGGCTAAAACGCTGTAACTTGTCATTACGTGTTAGCATGATGAAGGCTGAATGGCATTTATTTATATTAAGTAGGAACTTTATTCAATTAGATCATAGTTTACCATTATGAGCCCGTGCTCCAGGATTTGGAGCTTGCTTTGTGCTTTCACCAGATCACGCCTCTTCAGCCAGCTATGGGAGACTGCACCCATTAAGGTGTGACACTGGTCCATTGCTCGAGCTTTGCGATCCTTCACACTTGCCAGCGCGTTGGTCACAATGGCAAATTCAGCCATGGCCAGCTCAATTTATTTACTGCTGCAACAATTTTTGCCCCGTTGAACGTCGTTAGGCAGGCCAGCTTATTTTCATCCAGCGACCATTCATCAAATGCCCCGCGGAAAGCCTCTGCTATATTGTCAGCTGTGTGATTCTGGGGAATCAACACGATTTAGAGGCAAAGTGATTGTAGAGTCTGGTCTGTGGCCAGAAAATGCACAGTAAGACTCGTGTAAGGAGTCATATTTGACGCTTGACCACATGTCAGTGGTCGCAGCGAAGTAGTCCACATTTTTGGTTCTCCCTTTTCATTAGGTTGTAAGCCAAAATGCTCCCAAAGGTGCCAAGTAACACCTGGTTTCAGTACTAGGGCAGTTGACATTGTTTCGTCTGGAAGTGAGGTGACTTCAAGTGCGGTTGTTGCGGTGACCCACTGGGGCTGGTTTGTAAATATTGCAGTATTCAATGTTTGTGGTTATCACGACAGCCCTACAAGTAACCCCAGGAATCAAAGGACATATTCTCCAAAGTAGTCATTTTACAATCTCAGAAAAACTTGAAAAACTTGTTTTTATTTTTGCATTTTAACCAATAAATCATATACAGGGATGGACAAAATAACAAAACTACTTGGAGTGTCTTCACTGCATGACTATTGGGTTGTTCTGTGAATGAACCTGAAGGTATGAGCTGAGAGTCTGATTCATGTGCTGCACCTGAACTATACAAAGGATTTCTCTGTGCGATGGTATTGACCCACTCTTCTTTCTAGTGTAAGTGTTGCTTTGTTTTGGAAATACCACATATGACGTGCAGTGCTCAAGTGTCAGCTTCAATAAAAAAAATGTCCGACTTAAACTGTTGAATCTGTTACTGATACCTTGTATTTCATACAAATGATAACTATCTGTCATTTCTTGATACTGATGCAGTGATCATCCTTAATCTAACTTGATTTAAAGGGGACATATTATGAAAAACCAAACATTTCCGGTGTTAGGGCACACTTTTTAGGTTATTGGGGTCCCTACCAGCACACACAAGCTTCAAAAAGACAAATATGTCAGTTTCTTCTGGGATACTTATTTCCAAAAAGGGGGGATTTGATGGTCTGTTCCAAAAAACACCGACTGATGACGAAATTGGTCAGTTTTCATTAACATATTATTTTTCATTTCATTCATTTTCCTTTATTTATTCTCGAAAGATCAATTGAGGGTTACCCTCTTTTACAATGACGTCGAGACAAATTACAAATACACAATATACAATTAGAATACACAACAAGCTTACAAAGAGACAACAACAATTAAAACATTCAGATCAATTGAATAAAGCAGAACAATAGCCTAATTAAAACAGTTACAAGTGGAGTGGGGCTGATTCAAAATAATAACTTTAAATTGGTTAACAGTTACGAGTGTATTTATTTTAATTTGATGTTGTAGGCTGTTCCAGGAGTCAGGGGCACTGTGGCTAAAAGCAGTTTTACCAAGGTCAGACCTACAGATTATACTCCCACGGGAAAGCTCACCAGAAACTCGGTAGTTGATTGGCAAATCAAGACGCCCCGTTGGTAACCACACACAGCTGAGCCTCCACTGCTAATGCAACAACAGAGTAGAAGCAAGCTGCAGTGTTAGCTCATCCTCAAGCTACCATCACACCCCAGCCTCGAAGCACACTAGGGCTGAATTTTTTTATTTATTTATTGGATTTTATAATTTTTATAAACAACAAGAACAAACACAAGGAACAACTGTCTCTGAGTCCAAATGGAATCAAAATATATCACAAGAAAAAAAATAAAATAATAGGCTTTCATACAAAAATGTGTAGAAATATACATGATAAAAAAAATTAAAAAAACAAGCATCAACTAGATAAAGTAGGGAACACAAATACACAGTTAAAAGAAAGTATAAAAATAAATAAAACAAGGGGGGGTGGTTCAGTTTTGGGCCAGAGTTGATAGCGAATTGAAATAATTTATAAAAGAAGACCATTTTTTGGTAAATTTGTTAGTGCAGCCTTTCACTGTTAATTTAATTTTCTCGAATTTAAAAAAAAACCATAACATCTTGGAGCCAGATTTGAATTGATGGGGGATTAGGGGATTTTGTTTGGGATTCTGTTTTACAAACAGACCCGACGGCGATGTCATCAGCATGTTCCATGTGGTCACACTTTAAAGTTTCAGTTGGTCCACAAAGCCCCAACTCATTCACACTCAGAAACTTTATAACATCACCAATGCTCTTTACATAGTACCGTTTTTTCTCAATCTGGGTTTTACCCACTAACATACTGTCAACTGTTTCCCCTGTTGCCTCCCTGCATTTATACTCAGACCAGGTGGCTGCAGCCTGTGTATGAGCATGGGTGGATGCATGTTTCTGTAGCCCCCTGTCATGCTCGAGTGATGCCTTCCAATTATTAAATCCGTGCATGGTAAAAACCACATCTTTTTCATTGGAAGTGGCATATTTCCGACAGGGGAAACAGAAACATACATCCAGCAGCACAGAGTATTCCAGCCACGGGCGTGTTCGGTACCAGGCAGGATTAAATGACCGTAATTTAACTCCAAAGGCCCGCTTTGGGTAGCTAGCTAATAATGGCTGAGATGGTGTATCGCCATTTAGGTCGCTAACCACTGTCACATGAGGTGGGGCAGAGGCAGCCGAGAGAGGGGACTGCTTTGGGAGAGAGCTTGTAGCCGCCGGTAATGTTGGAGCAGTGGCTGGAGCCTCTGATGTGCTAGCAGCAGCAGCACTAGGCTTGGGTATAGGCTTAAAAAAGCGATGCATCACTATAGATTCACTGTATATTATAGTTAATTACACAGCAAGGGTTGTAAGCTGCAAGTTCCTTTTAATTGTCTTAATTTAAATGTGTTTCTATATATCCCCTATCTATATATTCTCTTGATTTTATGTGCTGTTTTTTCTATTTCTCTGTTGTTGTTGTTTTTAATCTCTGTAAGGCACTTTGAGCTACCTATGTATGAAAAGCGCGATATAAATAAAAATTTATTTGATTGGATATTCTTTTACTTTTTAACTGCAGTAAAATTCTAATTTGTTTCTGTTTTTCTTCCCTCTATAAAGCACTTTGATTAAAAGTGGGTTAACAAATACATTTATTTGTTCTCCTTTGCCTTGCCTTGCATTTGCTGCCAGCAGCACAAGATTCACAAATAGTCTAGCCTAAACTAGGTTTAGTCACATGAAAAGTCACCGAGTAGACTGCTATACTAACTGTCCTTTCAGCACATGGGCTTCTGACTGTGGTCTGCTGTGAATGACAACCGTGTAAGTGCTGAGTGTGATGTGTGAACTAAAAGAGAGCACAGAAGCATGGCACAGAAGCAGTGAACATTTAAACCAAAACATAACTGGTCTGTAATTTGACAAAATCATCGCATTGTGATTGGTTGTGTAAACTGCGCGTGCGCTTTTCATTTGCAGGCAGCTTGTGCCCAGAGCGGTCACGTCGTTGTGTAGTGCTGGAAAAGGCAAAGCCTGCCATCAGCACTTGTGGTCTGGGCGGAGGGACTGGAGGAGACGGCAGTCGCAGCAGCCCTCGCTAGGGACTTTATTTTACCTGTGGCCGTTTTTCATTTGCCCATAACTATACTTTTTTTAAATATTGAGGGCTGAGGGCTGTCAGATGAGCAGAGCAGAGAGCATCGGAGGGATCCTCCACCTCAAAACATGTAAACGTGTGGAAAAAGTGAATTAATAATCAATTAACTGGGTTCTTGAAATTTTTAGTAGCCTACACCAACTGCAGCAGTAGTAGCCACTGAGTTGCAAGGTGAGATTGGAAGCCATTGGAATATTTCCTAGACACCGGAGCCCTCCCTTGAAAGTTGCTGTTTAAAGCCCCGTGTCAGTGACTGCTCTTGAGAAACAAGCCCAAAGTCACACATAAAAAGCGGACCTGGCAACGCTAACCACTGACCAGGCAGTGTCAGTGACCACTAGGCCTATAAGCGGGTGGGTGTGGGCAGGACAGCCTGCCAATTAAGCAATCCATGGTGATGGTATAGTATTCATTAATTGACTGAATTTTGATTGGGTGGGCACAGCTCACATTTGGGTGGGCACGGCCCACCCTGGCTACCGCAGGCCCCGATTGACGGGATTTTTTTAGCCTCTGCCATTGTTTTTTCTCACAAGCAATGGTGTTTCTGCTCCACTCCATTTTTTTATGATCACCGTTGGAACAGCAGCATGTGCTCATGGGCAGGTGTTAACAATCAGGCTTACTTACCTTACTCCAGAGGCCTGTTTCAGGTAACTGGTTTTGAGGCAACCCAGAGTTTGTTCGCTCTGAGTTAGTGGAAACTCTGGGTTTTCCGTTTCAGGTAGCAGGTTCAGCGCAACCGAGAGTCAGTTACTGCGGCAACATATGCCGTGGGTCTAACCTGCTCGGGAGGTGGTTAGACCTACCCTGAGTTTGTTGTCTATAAGGCTGAAGGCAGCTATCCGACAGAAGGAATTGTTAGAAATGGCATGTCCTTTTGTAAGAGAGCCTGTGGACGTAGAGGCTGCGATCCTCAGAAGGACTCTCCGTGAGGAACGGTTATTAAGACCCCGGTTAGACATACTTTCTTTTCCTGATCATTTTCTTTATGAGCGCTATCGTTTTTCAGCGCGATCTATCATTTATTTAGACCGACTTCTCAGCCCCCATGTTAACTGCCAAACGCACCGTGGGCATGCTTTAAGTTCGATACAAATGATTTGTGTGGCACTCAGTTTTTTTGCAAACGGCAGCTTCCTTTACAACGTCGGTGACGCCGAGCACATTTCAAAGGCAACCGTGTGTCGGTCTGTCACAAATGTGACTCTGGCACTGAAACGTTTACTCTACACGATTGTGATGTTTCCAAGTCACCGACCCATGCGAACAATCAACGAGGAGTTCAACAGAATTGCAGGTAACAGTAGCAATAATGTTGCCTATTGTTTCTTTGAACGTTTTAATTTAATAAATAACGTGCACTATTTAATTAAATAAATTAATTTGTAATGCAGGTTTTCCGGGTGTCATCGGGTGCATCGATGGAACTCATATTCCTATTAAAGCTCCTTCAGTGAATGAAGGAGATTATGTTAATAGGAAGTCCTTCCACAGCATCAATGTGCAGGTGTGTAGGCCTAGACCTTCAGCATTTTAAATTAAAGACACTTAACAAAACAGCATCTGTATCTAATTCTACTCCTCTGCAATTTGAAGGTCGTATGTGATGCCAGACATCTCATCACCCAAGTGGAGGCAAAGTGGCCGGGGTCTGTGCATGACGCACGCATATTTTGGGAGTCTAATCTGAGCACTCGATTGGCCCGTGTTGAGTTAAACCTATATTTGAAGGATTTATAATCCATATTTGTTCAGATGATTAATATTTCACCTGCATCGTAGGAGAGTTTGACGGCCACCTTTTAGGTGACAGAGGGTACCCCTGCCAGCCTTGCCTTCTGACCCCATACGCCGATCCCGTGCCAGGACCACAGCAGCGCTACAACCTGGCGCATATGAGGACGAGAGCCAGGGTCGAAAACACCTTCGGGATCCTTAAGGCAAGATTCCAGTGCCTCCAAAAGCTGCGGGTCAGAAAGGGCATGTGACATAGTGATTGCATGTGTGGTTCTACACAACATTGCGATTTTGAGAGGCGAAAATTGCCCACCTCCAGTTGCAGATGAGCAGCACATAAACCCAAACCATGCCATGGATCCACGGGAAGGAAGGGTGGTTAGAGAAAGACTCTGACAAAATCATTTTGGTTGAGTTTTCTATGTAGTTAAATGTATTTTATTATTTCTTAAATGTTTTCTTTGGCATTTTTTTTGCCTTCCTGTATGATAGTCAACTTGTGTGACAGACCCAGCCTCTGGGGTGACACCTTGTACATTAGACTTATGCTAACAAGATGTAGCTCTATCATTGTGGCTCAGAGTCAATTTACATTATGGCCTCAGCAAATAGACATGTATTATCCCATGGTGTCATCACCATTTGGTCACCACAGACTGCTAGGTATCAAGAAACTCATTTTAAGAATGCAAGGCAGAAAAGACCCTGGTACTGCTCTTAACCAGATGCTGGTCTTCTCTACATGCATACATGCTCAGCATAATCGTCTGTAATGTTCACTGAAGTGAAACCCTTTGAGTAAACTGTTCAACAAAATAACTTGTCCCACCACAGCCCGTGTTCTAATAAAGACAATCTACTTTTTATGATGATTTCTTTATTTCCTGTGTAGTGAATGTGTACATGTATTTCATTCACTGGCCTTGTGACTTTAAAATACGGATAGTGTTTGTCAAAACCCCCAACATTCCTCTGCCTTGAGCCAAGGCTTTTATCTGTGTGTTCACACCTATCAGTCCCTCTGTTTTAGCATCAAACTCTGGCCCCACATGACTCCTTTCTCTTCTGCCATTGGTCAAGAAGTCTTATGCTGTTTTTTATAATAGCAAGTGAGCTGGCCCAGCTCAGCCTCTTCTTCAAGCACCATCCGAGGTGCTCAGTGCTCTTCTTCTCCTCGCCTCCACCAGAGAGGTTGGAAGACTCTTTTTCTTCTCGCCTCCACCCAGAGAGGAAGGAGGTCCACGCTCTTCTCTACGCACCTCAAGGAAGGTAGCACGCTCTCTCCTGCCTTGCTAACCACCCCAGACCGGGGTACAGCACAGCCGTGAAGCCCTTCTCAACCAAAGAGGAACAAGGATCCACCCTGTTGCTCCAAGCAACTAAAGAGGAACCAGGGAACGAACCAAGCTCCCACCAAGGCCAGACCCTTAAGACGAAGAATCAAGCTAAGAGCTACAACCGTAGCCCAGAGGCAACAACGCCAGGTAGCACGCAGCTACTGAAGAACCAAAGGACCAATTCATCCGAACTGCAACAGGACTGGACAAAGCAAAAACCCTGTCCCAGGCCATAACGATCAGTCTCCAACACTGCAACGAACGCTGTGTACCAACATTGGGTATCGTATGAACTACTGGGCAGTTAGCTTAGCTTAGCAAGAACACATGGTTTAAAAGACTGTTAACTTGGAAATGTATATTTACTGATTTTGAACTGTTCATTGTTACTTTGTAATTGGGTTTACCATACGGTGATATTACATTGAACTTATTGGTTAGATACCCAAACATTTATGTTGATTTGAATTACCTTTAAAGGAACCTTTGGCCAAAGGCTCCTTTTGTTTCTCTTCCCTCTCTTCCCCCACCACAGGGAGGAAGGTGTGAAAGACCGGCTAATTTGCATCCACACACACACACACACACACACACACACACACACACACACACACACACACACACACACACACACACACACACACACAGTGTGCTTTAGTTTTAGTGGTTTTTAAATGTGTTGAATTTATTTACTGTCTGTTGAATAAATGACATGCATTTTCTTTTCTAACTAGAAGTCTCTGTCATTAATTTGTGTGAATATTATGGGAAAGTCAGCAACCAACAAGTAAGAATTCTGTAGTCTTCAGTGTTAAGATCATATTACCAAATTTATAATAGTAAGTATTGGATTACATTATTTTATGGATCATTGAGACTAGGATTTATTAATATTGATTTATTTAACTGAACATTAAACTAATCAACATTTGAGAATAAATCTTTGATAAAACGAGACAATTTGCTATTATTTTTCCATTCTTAAATGAATGGTGGTGCTCCTTTGAACTTTAATAAATTATTAAAGTATTATTATTAATCTTGAGTTAATTTCTGATAGCAAAATTAACTTGAACCACCTGTAATCGCTACACCTGTAAGCACAAAAAAAAAAGTCATTCATATTGTGTATGTTTTTAGAGCAGGGAACAGTATCCCAGTTTGCACCTCACCCACCTTTAACTTATGTTCCAAAATGTGGATCTCCAAAGCACCCTTCTGCAGCTGCTGCTTTATCTGGTCCATTTCCTAGTCCGATTTCTGGATTTGCCTTTCTAAATATAATTTATAGAGCTCTTTGACTGGAAGCTATAGGAATATAAAAAATACATTGGATTTCACAGTGCCAAGTAGAGCATTTCATTATAATTCCAGGGAGAATCTTACAGAGGTAAGCTGTGCAGTAGATGTGGTTGGCCTCTCATTTGATTCGATCCTGTTTGAGAGAAAGAAGGTCAGTTTTAAATTGTACAACGCTATCATCAACTTTTAGATGTTATTTTTAAAAGGTGTTAACCTCAATAGGCCTTTCATCTTCTCTTTCAAAGGCAGCAGATAATGTCTCTTCATTATCTCCCTGTAATGACATTAACAGTTGTGTTCAGCAATTACCAAGACATTATTAATAATCTGTGGAAGGTGAAGAATTGTTACAATTGCATGGAGGTTGGTGAGGGCATCTGGTTCAAGAAGGGCAATGACGCCATCAGTAACTGTAAGAAGATGATTAGACAATGAAATTATTACTTGAGCCAGAATATTGCCCCATCTAATTTGCAACCCGCTGGGTTGTGTGTACATATTTCATTATTTTGAATAACCAACCTCTTATAAAGGCACTTGTACCCTGGGGGGTTAGGGAAGGGGGGTCAGAGGAGCTCCCCCCAGGGATGCCCTCAGCCACAGGAAGCCCACTCTGTTGGCTGAGGGCCATCTCCTCAGCCTCTGTGAGGGCTGCAGGTGGTGGACCCCCTCCAGTCTTCCGGGCCTCTGCTTTTCTTCGATTTGCTAACATGGAGGAAACTATTACCCTAATATTCAGTAAGCGCTATTTTGAAGACACACACACACACACACACACACACACACACACACACATATACACATATAGGGCCGGTTTCACAGTCACTGTCGCGCTCTGAGTGAGTTGGTTTTATATATATATATATATATATATATATATATATATATATATATATATATATATATATATATATATATATATATATATATATATATATATATATATATATATATATTATAAATATATATATATATATATTATTTATATACCAACTCAGAGCGCAGGATTAAACCCAGAGTATGTAAATCAGAAAGAGGCCCAGGGACTTCATAGTCTCAGACAAACTAAGCCAAACTTAAGCCATATCCATGACAGTGACTTAAACGTCCCAGTTTAACTAGTCCACATTAAGGCCTACTCCTGGCTTAATCTAGGCCCTGTTTGTGAAACCGGCCCTAAGGGCGCACTCACACTAGGGCCGTTTGCCTGTTCCGTGCTGCAGGAAGATTCAGCACGATTCCCCCCCTCCCCACTCCCCCCACTGGCCTGTGCTCACACTGCTCGTGGCCTGGGCACGATTGCACCTTGCCTACGTCACCATGCGCGTTTAGGATTTGGAGTGTAGTCTACTTGTAGGCTATATGACTGTTTGTGAATATTTTCATCCGGCCAAATTTGCATCATATATTCCACTTCCACATTAGAGCAACGAGAATCCTTAAGCTCATCCTTAAGCTACAGTCTCATATTTGTGCAGCACGCTGTTTATTATTAATATAACGGCCCGTCATCAGACCATACGTACCGGATGGTTTTATACACACACACACACACATCGCTCCATCAAATCCAAGTCAGAACTTTTTGTATGGGCAGAGATCGTTTTTTTAAGTGTCTTTATAAAGTTTCATGTTAAACCTTAGTGTAGGCTACTGTTTCCTTATGACCGGGCCGCGGTGTGTTGTTTTGGGTGCGTCTCCACCGCCATGCGTAAAGGCAGTTATAACAGCTGACGGGAGGAAAAAGAAAAAAATCATCTGACGATGGTGAATAAACACGAAAACCTTTTTGCTTTGCTTTCTTCGCTCACCTATTTAGCTCTCTCCCTCTTTTATTAGCCCACACCAAGGCCCACACACATGTTAATTCTCACACATTTTATGTAGCTACAAGTCCAAGTGGTGGGCTATTCTGGTGCCGACTAGTAAGGCAGCGGACGTTAACGGACTATGTATCCTTAATAAATTCACGTCAGGAACGCCGCCTGTGCGCTTGCTTGTGCGCGTGTCATCTCATTAGCATCTGTACTTTGGCCACGGCACACCTCTCCCAGGTGTGCCGTGGCCAAGGGGCTGTTCCGTGCTGGAATACAGTTGGTGTGGTCACACTAGCCAAACGTTCTAGACTTTAGTATGCTAATGAGCTTTGGCACGGGGCCGAGGCCCTAGTGTGAGTGGCCCCCAAGACTTGAGAGATTAATATAAAAGTAAAAACAACCAGCCATTCACACCTGACTCCTTCTTGACCTCGAAACTTTCTCAGAGTGCAAAGCCTGGTTCCCAATCTTTATTTGGTAAGGATTTGTTGATATAAAAAGACAGCACCCTTTGAAACTGTGAAAAGCAGTAGGCCTATCTCAAAATGCATGAAGAAAAATAGCCCAATGGTTTGATTTGATAAAAAAAATTGAGAAAAAGAAAACAAACTACATATGTACCAAAAAAGGCTTTCTGGATTTCTGGGAGGATCAGCAGATCTTAGCTTTTAAGGCCAGGACACACCGGCCCGATAATCGCCGTCGTAGAGTCGGGAGGGGGCGGGGACACGAATCTGTCTGGTGTGTGCCGTGAAATCGGTCGTCGTAGATGTCGTCGGGCAGTCTTTCAGTTGGAGCAATTTGATTTGTGGAGGGCTAGCGAATCAGTGAAGCCCGGAAGTGAGGCCGGTAGCACAAACAGCTAACAACAGTTAGCCATCGTTTTAATGTGTTTGTTTGTTTCTTCAGCGAGTACTCACATGCATCAAGCCTTGTTGACTGCTCGACACCATGCTCGACACTCTCTGCTAAAAATGGTGCTCTTTATGGTCCATAAATATAAATACGTATTTATATCTATGTTTATGGTCTAGAGAGCTGTCCCATCATTTCCGGCTTCCGTATTTTTTCGGGCCACAATACAGATTAGCGCCGCCTGCTGTTATGGAGACATTACGTCCCGCGCAAGCGCAGAGCGTACGGGAAGTCAGCAGTCGGTTTGGTGTGTTCTTTGCACTTTTTCGGCGGCGACGGGAAGACTAGAGCTCCCTGAATCAGCAGTCTCCATTTTCGGGTAGTCGGACTGGTGTGTCCTGGCCTTTAGAGTGTCACACATTTTATAAAGTGTGAGATTTAGGGCAAGTAATGGGGATAACTTTAATGTAGCTCAGGCGGAGTGTCAGAGTGTTGACTAAAATACTCAGTTGTGGTGCTGCTTTGGCAAAGTCTTCAATCATCATCTCTCAGAAGCTGAAATTAGTGTGACCCAAAAGTGTAAACTTCGGGTAAGAATCGAAAGAATTCTGATGCGTACACTGACTTGTTTTTTTTTTTTTGCATTTGACAACTTGACACTGTTCAACGCAGACTGTAAATATATGGGACTACCTTCAAAATGGGGATTTTACAGGAATAGTTCAAAACATTTTTATGTTTAGGTCGTGCTTTTTTGAATTGGAATAGAGAGCTTTCACAGGCAGTCCCCAGTGTCACGGCATCCTGCACGATGATACCTCCGGGGGATTAACTGTGGTGTTTTTGAGATACGCACTTCGAAACGTAGTTTTCTTGCATCCAAAAAGTATTTATTGTCGAACAAAAAAAGAGTACAAAATAACAAATAAATATAAACTAAACGAAAAAGCTTAATCTGCTGGCTAAAACAAACATTAAACTTCTTGTGGCTTAAAGTGGTCAAAATTATGTTCCACCACAGTTCCTCATGTCGTGACTTGGCTGGACTGCCAGGCTACCATTCTCCAGTGCAATTAACATGTGGCCCAAACCAGGCCCCCTGCCATCTAATAATTTGTTTACCCCAAATAAATAGTCAACAATTAATACGCTAATTTAACTTAAGAAATGGCTGTAACATTCCGGCCCCTAATTATTGCCAAGCAACTAATTACAAACTCAAAAAGGGAAAAATATATAGCCATAACAAAATCTACTGACATCAGTTACATCATGCATTTTTTTTTTCTTTTTTCAAACTTTGTCTTTTTAAAGTGTCTCTTAATCAGTTCATAAGCCATAAAAAAGGCAAAAATAGGGTCTTCTTTCTTCAAAAAGGCAAAAAAGGGAAGGTGGTGTATGCAAGGGTGTTAAAAGGTCAAAAAATGGGAAAAGTTGGAATGCAAGGGTCAAAATTCAAAAAGGGGAGAAGGTGTAATGCAAGGGGATATGTGCATTATGAAAAATGTAGTGTCTGCAAGAGCCTTTGGGTGTATCCATCAGTGTAAGTGTCGATATTTAAGCTGCAGCCCCCTCCAAAAGAAGGCACAGCTTGGTGAGGGGTCGTTCCAGCTCTGCCGTTTGTCCATGACAAGGACCAGGTCTCCAACTGCAAAGCTTTTTTCTTTTTTTTTCTGTTCCACCGTCGGTGTGCTTGAATTAGTGGGAGGTATTCTTTTACCCACCTTTTCGACAACAGGTCGGCAATGTAGTGGACCCGCCTCCAACACCTGCAAGCGTACTGTTCGTTTTGAACTTCTTTAGAAAGGTGCTGTGTTCTTTGCCGGGCTACAGCTTTGTTGTTGGGAAGATTCACATCATCCTTACGAAAGGGGAGCTTTAAGCTGTAATGGCCATCTTCCAGCACAGCTGAGCTTGACACTTTGTCCATAAACTGTTGGTCTTCCACCGACATCACTTGTTTGCCTTCATATTGCTGCACAATAAAGTTTTATTATGCTGCTGGACCAACAGATCTTCAACAGATATGTGATTAACTTGAACTTTACCTGCATTTCCATCACCGGTCATGTTGAGTGGGCCATTGACAACCCACCCAAGTCGAGTCTTCACAGCGTAGGGCCCAATACCCTCACTATTAATCACTCTCCATGGTTCTATGGCCTTTGGGGCTTTGACACCTATAAGCAGCCCAATGCTGGCATCAATTGGTGTCAAGTCAACTTCATCCAGGTAAGGCCATTTTCTAATATCCTCATGTGTGGGGATATTTTCTTGTGTGACTGGGATGGATGTGTGTGTGTAGACATCAGGCAGTTTAAGGTATCCATTTCCATTCAAAGAAGCAACTTCCAATCCAGAGATTTTGTAGCTAGACACTGGCTTCTCTTGACCCATTGTCCTGAGCAATATGTCCTGCTTCCTTCCATTAGCATTCAGCTGCTGCATCAACTCCTCTGTGCAGAATGTTGCTGTGCTTCCTCCATCCAAAAAGGCATATGTTTGCACAGTTTTTGTTCCCTTTTCCAATTTCACTTTAACTGGGACTATTGAGAGTGCGCTTATTTTTATGCCGGCCCCAGTGTGGCTACCAGCGTTCAGGGAAACCCAGGCACTGGACATGGCTGCTTTTGTGAGGTGTGTCTTGGCTGGTTGCTCTCTTTGACTTTCTTTTGTTTCTATGTGCAAGATGGTTGGATGGTTCTTGCTGCAGGTTTTACATGTCATACGATTTTTACAGTACTTGCTCATGTGTCCTTTTTCCATGCATCCAAAGCACAATCCGTTGGCTCTCATGAATTCCACCTTTACTTTGTTGGGTTTGCCTTTAAACAACATACATATTTCAAGTGAGTGGTCTTTGCTGCTAAACAGGCAGAGTCTTCTAATGGCATGTGTTGCTATTTGTTTTTCTAAGACAGTGGTGGCAAAACTGCTTCTCCTGCTGGACATTTGTGGTACCTTGAGTTTGGCTCTATTTTCTACTGGCATATTTATTTCACCAAACATGGGATCCAGTAGAGCACAAGTTTTCTTCTCAATGAATTGGAGGAGATCTTTAAACTTTGGACGTCTGCAATGCTTTTCTTGAACATCACAAACAACCATTCTCCAGCTGTCACGCAGTTTAAAGGGTAACTTTGACACAACTATCCTCAGATTTGATGCATTTTCCAGTTCCTCCACATAGTCAATTCCTGACAAGGTGTTGTAGAAGCTTCGGAGAAAGATTGAATATGCTCTTAATGCAGGGCCATCTTCTGCTTTTATAGCTGTCCAGTTTAATGTTTTGCTCATGAATGCCATGGTGATCTTCATCTTATTTCCAAAGTGCCACTCAAGCTGCTTCCTTGCTTCCTTATATCCACTTTCCACATCCATATGCTGACAGCTGCGTACAATTTGTCTTGGCTGCCCCACGGTGTACTGCTCAAGGTAATATAGCCTATCTTGCATATTGTCTGTTTTATTTTCTATGCCTTGCTCGAAGGCTCTAATGAAAGAATGGAATTGCAGTGGGTCACCATCAAAGCTGGGAATTTCTCTAACAGGCAGGAGGGAGGCTTTCTGCTGTTTTATTAATATTTCAGTTATGTCATTTTGCCTTTTCAGTATGTCTACAACATTTTCTGGGCTAATTGTTCTTTCATTAGTATGGCTGTTAATTGGGGCAGTGATTGGTTCAGATTTCATAGAATGCTGTTGGGGGTTTTGCATTTTAGCGGGGGGGGGGGGGGAGTGGTCGAGACAAGGCGGAGCGATGTTGACTTGTGTGGCTGTTTGCTTTCGAACTCACTGAGCCAGCTCCGGCTTGCCGTAGTACTTTTGCTTTGGCATCTGCGGCTGCAAGTTCAGCTGTTAATGCAAGCGCTTCTTGCTTGGCCTTTATCTTTGCCGCCTCCATATACAACACATGCTTTTGTTCCAAAGCTTTTACTTTTGCGCTCAAAACAGCGCGCTCTGCCTCGGCTTCTACGTAGGCAGTTGTTAATGATTTGGAGCTGCTGGCGCATGAGGACACTTGTGACGCGCTACGGCCAATCTCACAGCATGCTTGTGCTTCATCAGCGTTATCAACAACATCAGCATCAACTTGTTCACTTAAAGCATTTATGTCATCCACTTTATCTTCTTCCCCAAACTCTTCGCCATCATCATCCTCACACATCCATGAGCCAACGGTTGTTAGGAATTCTTTGAATTCAATTAACTTTGGCTCGTACCAATAAGCATGATCAGCTTCTCTTTCATCAGCCTCTAGCAATGATTGAACGTCCACTTGCAAATCCATAAAGTTTTTTAACAGTTCATTGAATGTGTCCACATGTTTACTCACATTTTCTTTGTCTTCATTTGTTTTCATCATATGAAGCACTTCATTCTTTTTCCTTGTCACTGCGCCAAGCCTTCCAATTTCCTTTCTGGGTCCACAACTTGATCAGTATCGCTCTCCATTTCCACTTCTTAACTTTCACACAAAACCTTGGCAAAAGCAGTGCGCAGTGAGCGCTTCCAACGAAAGGCCTGGCGAGGCTCCACCGCAAGCCAGCGGTCTATTGTTCAGCTCGGTACTCACGGTAGTTGTCAAACATTTCCATCCGAGAGTCCTTTAGCGCTGCAAACATGTCCAATCCAGTTTCCAGTCAGTCCAGAATCGATATAATTTTGACTTAATGTCACGGCATCCTGCACGATGATGCCTCCGGGGCATTAACTGTGGTGTTTTGAGATACTCACTTTAAAACGTAGTTTTCTTGCATCCAAAAAGTATTTATTGTCGAACAAAAAAAGAGTACAAAATAACAAATAACTATAAACTAAACGAAAAAGCTTAATCTGCTGGCTAAAACAAACATTAAACTTCTTGTGGCTTAAAGTGGCTTACAGTGGTCAAAATTATGTTCCACCACAATTCCTCATGTCGTGACTTGGCTGGACTGCCAGGCTACCATTCTCCAGTGCAATTAACAGGTGGCCCAAACCACGCCCCCTGCCGTCATTCATTTACCCCAAATAAACAGTCAACAATTAATACGCTAATTTAACTTAAGAAATGGCTGTAACACCCCAGTATTTATTTGATTCTAAAATGACATGAATGTAACATAAAGTGGTAAATAAGCAAGTACCAAACGGCTAACGCTTCCATTCACTGCCAGTATTTATATTAAGATAACCTTTAAATAAATTTGATTAATCTCGTCGTCATATGCAAACCGCAAGAGGCCTGCCTTCATTGCCTCCATGTGGATTGTATGGTGTGTGTCAGCCCCATGTGTGTGAAAAGCCCTCTTATCACTGGTGTGCAAACGGCTGCTTCTGAAGGGGATGCTGCTGCTGGTGTAGATCTTGTTTCTCTGCTATTTTCCTTTTCCCCTGGAGGAGGGATCACGCTTGGATGTGTGACTGTGCTATAGTTTAAAACCCCTTAAATGCCTTTTTGAGCTAATAAATCACCTTATTTGGTACGTCTTGCATTTGGGTCCTGCTTTCCTGCCTGCCTGTCTGCCACATCGTAACATTCCCTGCATTATAAATATAAAAGAACAGTGTTTAAGAGAAATCAAGACGCTGATACTGTGTGCATCATGCACAATTCAACCAATGTAGCATTTTATAGTTGACAATATCTCAGGGTTTATTTTTTTAAGGAGGCAAGTAAAGAATGAAAATGATGCAATGCATGATGTCCACTTACAGCTGAAGTAAATACACATGACATGGATTCCTGCCATGTATCCTGTGTGCAGAAAGGCACAGAGCATGTGCAGCTCTGTCTGCGTGGGAGCCTCTGCTTTGGCTCTCTTTTAAACAATTAATCAAAGCGACAAAATGGTATGCTGTAATGGCGGTTGTTGAAAACATTTTCTCCCCCGGATATTAAATCCATTAACATTAGCAAGGATTCTGGTAATTGCTACAGAAATAGCACAAATTTAGCCACATTACATTATAGCTCCGTGCTCAATACATAAGAGAACGCAGCCTGACATTTTAACAGAAGCATTACTTATGGCAGTGGAGCTGAGAGGTGCATGAGTTGCATTTGGACCTTAAATGAAAGGCTAACATATTTAAACTTGGATGGTAAATTAGTAAATATAGGGAGTATTTTGTCAAGCAAGTACTGGGACTTTCCATGTTGTGCCACTTAAAACTATATATTTTACAGCACTAAACGTTGAATGCAGCTAGACATTTTCTGCTGGAACATTGTCCTTCAGAAAATACTTATGATTGGCATTTTCAAATGTGATCCAACAGTGCTGTAAAGTAGTAGTAGGAGTAGTCTGCAATAAGGATAATACAACACACACATTGTGATTTATAGCCTGAAAATGATGGCTGTCGTTGTGACTGCGTCTGTATTTAATACATTTGAAGGATAGGCGCTAAACGGCACAGTGTTGCACGCAGATGGCTGTAGTTATTCTGGTGAGGAAGAGACATAAAAGAAGATGGAGAAAGTGGGTTTGTTTTACTACTACTGCCTCTACCATGTTTGTACCTTGTTTGTCAGTCATATACTGTATAGTTGATCATCGTCAAAACACCCACCAACCAAATGTGCAATCTGTTAGAATGCACACGCAATTTAGAACTCTTTATTTGGGATCTAAGTCAATCAGGCTCTACGAGTGTATTAAAATCCAAAATATAAATTTGCCATGATATAACGGTCTGAAATATTGCAGGAGTTGGACTGCAAAGAAGGGTTATGTTGTTGTATCAGTACTAAAGTAATGCATGTTAGGAGACTGTATTCTTCAGCCGTCCATCTCATGAGTTTCTAATGGAACCAATACACTTCAATTTGAATAAGTCTGGCTGTCAACTGGCTTTTTGTATCGCTAACTTTAGCGTGCTGTGTTCACAATGACAACCGTAAAGACATGGTCTGATCATTGTGCTAGATGAAAATTCTGAGGAACAGTATTCAATAATTCATTATGTTAGGAAAAAGGGAGTCTGACTCTGTTTCATGACAATTCATCCTACATTTGTTTAAAGATTTTGCTCATTTTACTGGAAAAGTCAGGGATGTGTGAGAAATCTCAACTTTTTCATGGATTGACATGAAATGTTTTATTATCTGGGCCAATATGGTGAAGGAAACTGATTGACCATCCAAAAAGCATTACCTTCCCTAAAGCTTTATCCTAGCGAGGCTAAAGAGTGATCAAAATGGATTGCAGCAGAGGATATTCTGTCTATTCAATCTCCCAAAAGATGCAGAATCACATCAAATCCTCATTATGCAACTGAATGGCATCTTTTGTCAGACCTATTTATTTCAGATACCAGTTTGAAACTGCTGTCTGTTGAAGATCTAAAGTCTCAAGTTCAAGCAGAGATAATAATACAATCCCCAATGTCATCTCCCCCAATGAGACAAGCAAAGACATTCAACAAGCTGAGAAGTACCGCTTGAGACAACTTAACTCATATTCATGTGTAAATTATTCAACGCTATATACATTGAACAGTGTCAGATCCTCGACGCTCCATTAAACATGCTGCACTTGACCTATGTGAACTCCTATCTACTGTTGGATAAACACCTTTTGTGGTGCCCTCCATCCCCCTAATTTCCCTCACAAAAAGCCTGTTACAAAAGACAGTCTTTAAGGGAGAGGTGGATATATTTATTGGAAAGCCATTAAAAGATCACTGTAATTTAATGTGCATCCAAGGACACACTCTAAGACACTATTAGAGATTTAAAGCCCCAATAAATCTGCAACATATGTTGAGAGGCACAGAAATGCCACCACCCAGTCTGTTCCATTTATAAATGAACAACGCGGCAACACAGCAGTGTATGGCCCAAGCGCTATACTCACCGTGGCAATTTTCCATTTTTGTTTGTCGACTTTTCAAAGTAGCATGAAACATATAATTAAACAATGACATAACCAAATCATGCAAGCGCCTCTAATGGGAGTCTTTGACCCCTTTCAGTTCTCTTCACATGAACATGGTTGTGTCAGGCAGCTTTTAGAAGAGGGGGACCAAAACTGAGAAGCAGATTTAGAGGAGCAGCTATAATGCAATCTTTACAGGGAGCCTTCCGACCTTCTCTGACATGCATTAGCAGCATTTTATTAAAGGAAATAAAACCTGAATGTATTGAGCTAATTTTCCCCAGACAAAGTGAGCACGACAGTGGTAGGGACAGCCTGACCGAGACAGTGGAAGACAAGTAAACAGGATTATGAAACAAACCCCCTTCAGGCAAATCAATATTAGTGAGAGGTGTAGAATTGTAAACACAGATGAATCAAGTCCCTCTGGGTGAAACATTTGTCCCACAACCAAGAAATGCAAGGAACAAATGTTTCCTCTGAGCAGCACGGTTCGGTTAGGCAGGGCAGGGTAACCCTACATCTTGCTTGTGTTTCCACTGCAGACCCTTACTTAGTAAGCTGTGTTTATATTGGACGGTCAGAGTCAGAGCCGGCCCGAGGCATAAGCGAACTAAGCGGCCGCTTAGGGCCCCCGACTGCCTGGGGGGCCCCCAAAAAAAAAAAAAAATTTTTTTTTTTAGTTTGTGTGTTTGATATTAACATCATATTATGTAAATGTGAGTTATCATACAAAAAAGGAATAAAATGTTTTGGTCTAGATAATTAATAGCCTAAAAATGTAATCAGTTCATCTGGGAGGAAATCCGAAATTATCTGATCATGTCACGTTCACATCCATGCACAGTGTGTATTGAGTTTATTTAAAAACAATTGGAAATGGGGCTGTCCTCAGTTGCCCATGCACTGTGTATAGTCTATAGCCTATTTCAGCCTTGTCTGTGGAAAAAAAGATACAGTAGCTGGACAACAGAGTTCTTCTGCTTCGTTCCTCACACTGCATTTAAATGCATTCACTATATTACAGAGAAATATGTCCCGTAAAAGAAAAAGAGCTCCAAGCCCAACCCAGAACTCCATAATATTTTATTTTATATTAATATTTTTATGGAAAATCCATGTGTCCTTCTTCAGTAGCTTCTAATTCGTCTGACCCAGTGTCTCCAAATTATTTGTTCACACAAAATTTCTCAGATTTATCCTCTTAATTTTCCTCTCAAATTGCACCAGATTCATGCATTTCACTTTAAAAAGGTTAAAAAAATCTCACGGGGGGGCATACCCCCGGCCCCCCTAGGAGGTCTGAATCTTGGCTGTCTAATATTTTCACACAGCTGCACAGTGGAGGCACTAGCGGAAAACACTGGGTGTGTGAATGATATTTAACAAAGATCTATAGTTTCAGCAGCGCTAACATTGGAGAGGGGCCCCCTAATCATATTTCGCTTAGGGCCCCCTGAAGGCTTGGGCCGGCTCTGGTCAGAGTCTATACATTCTATGGGTCAGAGCAGTTACTACTACTGTACGCCATTATGATGAGCAGAAGGACACAGGAAAGACGCCACACAATAAACAAAGAGCTGCGTGACAAAATATGTATTAATACACAAGACTCATTTTGCCCGAGGTGACTACACATGGTGGTTTATCTGTCACTCAGAAATGATTCTGTCGACCAATCAACAGACTGCAGTGTGTAGCTTCACAAAAATAGGTACAGCTTGGCTCGCTTATTTTGGTACCCTTTCCAACTTCTGACAGTCAAATTGCAAATAAATGAGTGCCAAACATTGCCAACACCGGTCAGTGGAAACTAAGTAGTCACTCCTTGAACAAGGTAGTCACTGTTCAATGTATATTTTACCACATGCCTCCCATGGGTGCTTTATCTAGAGCCTAGCGTGATAAAAAAAATAAAGAAAAAGCATGGTGCCAAGTTGTGCCCGCAGCAAGCTGTAATCATTGCTCCACCATTCTTAATAGAGTGATTATTAGCACGGGGATTAATCGGCTCATTTAAAGCTCACGCCGGGCCCCCCTAGTGATTTACTTCTGGAGGGCGACTTCCAAATGCACAAAAGGAGTGGAGACAGCAGGGGGAGAGAGTTACTGTGTGTAGTTTCCCCGATACCCAATGTGTGACTGTGTTTCACAGGAGCTAACCAGGGAGAGCACAGGACACATTGAAAATACTTTATCTCCAGGAGAGGACAGGAAGGAGGGTGAAAAAGGATTCGGAAGGGAGACGAGGGCTATTAGTAACCCCATGCTATATGGTGCTTCTTTTGGTAAAGCACACAAGCAACCCAGCAGCATTGCCGAGCTGTAGCTAACACTATAAACAAGGTTATAACAACATATCTTCTTAATAAAATTGAGGCAAAATGTCACAAGTCATATAATTAAATACATACTATGCTTGATTTTGGGTAAGTATAAATTACAGAAGATGCTTAAGAGTAACTCATCCAATATGAGTAGATCCAAACAGAGCAGATAAAGGAATTCATTAAAACCAAATGAAATATTACATAAGATGCCTTTTACATAACACCAATATAAAAATTTTAGTATCTTGATAAGCGCTGGGCGATTTTAACAGTTTATTATTTTCCGTCTTATTGAATGTGGTCTGTGGTGTCCGTGAAACCCCTAACTCGCCATACATTCAGTCCAGCGCAAGGCATTGTGGGAAAAGGGCCGTTCCTGAAACACTGAATAACAAAACTGTTGAGTGTTTTTCAGTAGAATCTACCCGATAACATTATATTAGATTCACTCAATATTCTTTCTATTTGTAATCAAACAATAGGAAGGCTTGATTTTTATGAAAGTATTTTTTCACAAATTTTGATAAGTAAAAATTCGCCACAAAATCAAAAAGATTGTTTAACTACAATCTACATAGCCCCAGAATCCTTTCGTACAGTGTTCATATTCCTGTGTACCTATACAGACTCCTGCCCTGGGATTTGTGCCGTATAGTTTTGTTGTTGGGATGTGTTGTGGCGGATTTACGAGGCAATTCTTCTCAGGGTGTGTGAGGGCTTTGGCGTGAGGGTGGATGGAGTGGTGGTGATGGGGGGGGGGGGGGAGAATTGTGTCCAGCATAGATATATATACCATGTAAGCACAATGCCCTTGAATCTGGCCTTGGACATTCTGTTGAATTTCATTTCTCTCACTGTCAAGAGATCATATAACAGGAAAAAAGATTACCAGAAGTGGAGTGGCTATCGTATCGCACACTTTTGTTTTTTTACTCAGACAGTAGGGAAGATGAAGTGCCTCTTTTTCCTCTCTTGCTTATGTGTTCTGGATATACTGCAGACACACCAGGGACATTTCATTGTGTTTAAGCGTCCTTAGGTTTCATGACAGCCGCTATGCACATAAAGCTATTATTATTTTTCTATTATCATCATCTGCTGTCCTCAGTTTTTGTGTAGATAATCTTTATTCAACACTTAGTTTTCTTTATTTCTCCAACTGTCCAGTGGATGAGGAAGCCATTTAACGTGAAGATACCCGGTGAATGTTTTGACCGGTCGCCATCATTCTGGGATTTCTCTAGCCTCCACGGAAAAGAAGCCAGGTCCTCTTTAGTTACTTTCCACCCCTCCTGCACTTGCAGACACAACTGCTGAGAAAGGACAACTTCTCGTCATCTACCAGAGGGGTTTAATAGAAACTGCAAATACAACAAAATAAACATTCTTGGGTGAATAAAGGCTTCGTTCCTGGCTGCTACCATCAATGTTCTAGATCTGAGCAGCTCATTCATTAATACAAATACTGAACAATGTGCACAAGTACATTCAATATTTTAGTGTACAGTTGCCCATAGGTGTGAATGGATGTTCTTATACAAGTGATAACCCTGTGAAAGACTAGCGACCACAGCCTGGAATAGGCATCAGCTCCCCTGTCCCTGCACACAAGACTACAGTATATGGTGGGACATGAATTAATGAATGGATCAATACTACACGAGATTACTTGAAAGCCTTGACCTATCATGGTTATTACTGCTTCTGCCCAGTTGTTTGAGTGCAGAGGTTTAATGTCCTATAGTGGTTTAAGTGCTCATTCCAATCACAACAAAAGAAATAGGCTTTAGTCACCATTACAATGTATCTTACAGGTCTGACAGCAGCAAAAAACCTGCTCATTGGTTTGTTGGAAGAGCCCATCTACTGAATGTTATCTAATTTGTTCCTTTTGTGGTTGGATATTATTCATTCAAATCAAATGATGACCAGACAGCATGGTGCCAGAACACATGGGGTGAAAGCAGACAAGGTTTAAATGTGTGGCATATTTTTTTTTAAATGATCTTAAAGCACATACAAATTCTGAGAAAAGCAAAGCATTCTTAAAAACATTGAAGGATGTTGACATTGACACACTGATTAGATCTGTTCTCCAGCACAGCACCGGGGTTAAGCCGGTCATGTGTGACTGTTACAACATGAAGTTAATTTGTATTTATAATGATACCATGACAAAAGCTGATTGATTCAAATTAGATTCACACTGAAGACTCTTTTACTTACAGCTCTGGAAAAAAAGGAAAATACCACTCTAAATATTTATTATCTCTGGATTTACTATTAATGAGTTTGTGTGTGTGTATGAGAGTAAAGTGAAAATGTTCGTTTCATTCTATGAACTACTGACAACATTTCTGCTAATTTCCAAATACAAATATTTTCATTTATAGCATTTCCATAATTGCATGTAGAGATTTAAGAAACATTTTGAGTTGACCTGCTTCCTCAAGAGATTGCAGCATGTTAACCAATGTCACAATACATCCACAGGAAATACAAGGAGGACTTGTGCGTCATGTGTGGCCGTATGAATAATGACTTTATTATCCCAGTAATACAGTACGTAGTGCCAAATGCCAGCCAGGTGGTCAGCTTCAGGCAAATGCCTAGGCAAAAGTTTTTCGCTGTCGGAACAATCCCTGGCCCAGGCTTCAGGGAAAGAACATATTGACATAGCTTTCAATCAGGGTTCCTGCAGCTGTGCCTGTCTGCAACTGTTTCTATGGCGCACTGCTTAGCAACATATGATGTGATTTACTCTTATAGTACACAGCTATGTAAGTAGGCAGGTTCAAATAGAATATACACTATATGGACAAAAGTATTGGGCCACACCTCTTAAGCATTGAATTCAGGTGTTTCATTCAGTCCCATTGCCACAGGTGTATAAAATCAACCACCTAGACATGCAGTCTGCCATGCGTTTTTGAAAGAATGGGTCGTTCTAGAGAGCTCACTAAATTCCAGCATGGTATTGTAATAGGATGGCACCATTGCAACAAGTCAGTTTGTGAAATTTCAAACCTCATAGATGTTCCATCATCAACTGTAAGTGGTATTATTGCACAGTAGAAGTGTAGAGGAACCACAGCACCTCAGCCATCAAGCGGTAAAGTTACAAAGTGGGGTCAGAGGGTGCTGAGGTGAAAAGTCCGTACAACTGGCTCTGCTGACTCAATCAGCACTGCAGTGTTCCAAACCACCTCTGGCAATAACACCAGGACCAAAACTGTGGGCTCACCATGAGCTGTATGGCATGGATTTACAATAGGCAAGCAGCTGAAAGCCTTCCATCCAGTGGAAACATGTTCCAATCAGACTCCTCTATCTAGCAATCTGATTAAGCCGTCTGGGTTTGGTGAATGCCAGGACAATGCTTTTTTTTAAAGCTTTTTTTTGCATTTTTCATGCTTTATTGATAGTTTTGAAGAGACAGAGGTGAAATGGGGCAGAGAGGGGAGTGACATGCAGAGAACAACCACGGGCGGGAATCTAACCCGGGTCTGCTGCTGGGCCCGGCCCTAGGGGGTGGGGGGACGGCCTACCAACTGAGCTAAGGGCGCCCCCTGCCAGGACAATGTCACCTTACTGACTGCATTGTGCCAACTGTGAAGCTGTTATTGCTGCAAATAGGGATCCACTCAGTATGGATTTAGAATGGGATGTCATAAAAGCCCCTGTTTGTGGAAGGTGTAGGTGGCCCAATACTTTTGTCATAGTAGTGTATGTCGATAGTGTAAAATGAGAAAGCTAATGGCTCAAACATTGTGTTGTGAAATCAGGATATAAATGTCTGTTTGATAAATGCTGGAAAAACTTCCAAATTAGTAAGAGAACACATCATATTTCCAACATGTCCTGTATGCAGTTTAGAGGTTGAACAGTGAGCTAAATATGAACTGTACACACACACACACACACACACGCACACACACACACACACACACACACATACACACACACACACACACACACACACACAGGCCCGGCCCTGGGCATAGGCAGTATAGGCAAATGCTAGGGGCGCATCCATCCGCAGGGGGCGCCGCTACAAAAAATAAAAAATAAAAATGGGCTACCAAAACTTTATTTTAATTTTTTTTAACTAATGCTGTTAATACTATAATTTAAAAATATGAGTTAAGCTTAAAATATGACAACTACTGAGGATAGCCAAACTAAAAAAAAACATTGAAGCGACCCCCCTCCTCCGATAGACTCTTCCAGATTTCTGGCGATCAGCCAGGTACCTGAACGGTAACTTCACCGGTCGGAACCGGAAGAAAACAGCGCACACCATGTCAAAAAAACAAAAGCTCTCTCGTGCCATGGGAAGACTGAAAAGGAAAAGAAGTGGAGGAAAAAACGTGGCAAAGACAGAGGTAGGCCTACAGTGACGTTAATGTGATGAATGAATAGTGTGCTGCATTGTTTTAGCCGTTGTAGGAGCAGTGTGTTAACTTGCTAGCTTACTTTTGGAACATGGGTAACGTTACTCCCAGTTTAAATTCATCAGAGACATTTAGAAATATTTTTCAGGCAGCCTACATCCCCTGTCATAACTTGCCAATGTTTGCACTGCTTGTAATGGTTATTAGAAAGGTATTCCTTTTCCACTATAATTAATGGTTGTCAACCTTGGGTTTATTGTGTTAGTTTACATCAGTGTTAAAAGTGCACAGTATAATAACTGTTAATATTGCATACCTGAGGCAAGTCAAGTTTATTTGTGAGGCCCTTTTTAACACAAGGTAAATCAAAGTGCTATACATAAAGCCATGAGATATCATCAGAAGGCTTGATTCTGATTTAATAAAAAGTAGGAGCAAACTTTTCCGTTTGATTGTACCTTACCTATAGCTTTCCATTAGTTACTGCTTCTCTTCACTCTGGTTGGATGCTAAACTGCATTTCATTTTAATGACAAGAGTTTAATCTTATCTAATTTCCATTTTAAGGCTTTTCACCATGTATTAATACAAATAATGTAACAACATGTATACTTCTCTTCTCTCTTCAGGTTTTCATTTGAAATACTTTGAGCCACCTGTCCTGCAGACATCTTCTCCACCTTAGTACAGCACGTATTGCAGCATGAGGAATAAAGGCTTCACCAATAGACCCAAAGGCAAGAGTAGTCAGGCTGTAGAAGGTGAGGTGAGCTTGTTGAGATATGAAGATGAGGTCTTAACATCTACAGCTCTCTGTTGGAATTAAGTTAAATAGCAGTACAAACCAGACGTCTTTGTCATTTCATTTTGTAATATAGCTTTTGTGTGGAATTATATTCAATGCAAACTTATGATTTATTTAAAATTTTAAACTATACTTGTAATAGATTATAATTTTAACGTCTGCATTTTTCTGTGTGAATCGTAATATTGTATTAATTTTTTAATGTTATGTCACTTGTTTTGTGATATGGTTTTTATTTTGTGGGTTATTTTCTATCTAAAATAAAATGAAATGTCAAAGACAAAGCTATCCAGTTCTGTGTGAGTGTATGAACAGCGGTGGACCTGACTGCAATGCAATGGGGGGCGCCAGCTACAATCTTGCCTAGGGCGCCAAATTGGTCAGGGCCGGCCCTGCACACACACACACACACACAGGTATAGTGCTGACAGCAGGGAAAGAGAGATAGTCGTAAGCCAAGATGGTAATAAACAAACCTAAAATAAATTGAAACATTGGGAGACAAGACCAGTTGATGTGGGGGACACATCTGCTTTTACTAGAAGCAATTTGGTGCAAACAAGATACTGAAATGAGGCCAATTTCTTTTCTGCCTGTTCACCATGATCAGCACATTCTGTCACTCCCACACCGCGCCTGTCTGTCCACTGGTCTGCAGGAGAGCAACTGTGTTTGGAAGAGAGCAGTGTATTAGTGATACAGTATATTCCTGAAGCTGTGCTACTGCAGTTCTTATTTTTTGAGTAATAAAAACTCTAAGATATGCTAAACAAATGCTGTGATTCATAGTCCTATGGAAGAACGGGATGCAACACAGATACACACACACACACACACACACACACACACACACACACACAATGGAAAGAAAGGGACAAAAGGAAAACAAACCCAAGAAGAGCAGAGAAAGAACAAAGTGAATAGAAAATACAGTCGAGGAAAGTGTTGCAGCAGTCTATTTTTGGCACTTCCTTCCCCCCACGCTTCAACCCAGATGCCACGATACTATTTATTTTTTTTTTAAAACTTGAGTCATTGAAACCAGGGGGGGTATACTACGAAACAAACTCAACAGAGCCCGGCTCTCTTTTTTTGATCTGGTTCAACATAACACATACCCTCGCTCAGAGCTAACCGGTATCACAAAGGCAGTTATCAACCTCTTATGTTGAACGAGGGTTTCAGCTTCAGGCTCTGTGCGCGTCCCCATGAGAGGGGGCGTTTGGCCGTCATTTGACTCTGTTTCCGCACTGACTGGACTGATCTTGTGCCGCTAACTTTACACTAACGGACTGATTGCGAGCAGCTGACTTCGCTGACTTCACAAGAGTTTGTCAGTCTGAATTATCACAGAACAGCAGAAAACAGAGAGCCGAAAAAACCCTTACTGCAAATAAGGAGAGAGTGGAATGTTGTCAGAAAATTGGGCTACTGAATTGATTAATTTATTTTACAGATCGTTCTCGCAGTGCGTAACGTGACATTATAAAGCAATTAAAGGTTGAACTCTGATTTAAACAGTACACCATTTAGCCTAGTTGAATGATAATCCTACACTTAATAATCTGATTTAAGTCTGACACTGTCCCCTAATGAATAGCATAGCCTATGTGGAAAACTACTGTAGTTTTGGGCCACATCAAAATTAATACAATTTTGATTTTGATTTAGGCTAATAGCCCTTTATTTGCATCTTATAAATACCATTAAAATAAATAGCCTAGATACAAAACCTGTAGTCTGTATTTTCCGGACAAATATGAATCTACTGTGAGAAGCTTAACCTGCGAGTCTGCAGCGATGTCCGAACTGTGACAGCTGTCACCTGTCACGTCCCAACTGTGATGAAAAGAAAGAAGCCTACAGTGAAATAATGTTGCAACCTGTGATTTTATAGAACGCTTCATTAAGAGCCAGTGTGTGTAGATCGCCAGGTAAAATCATTTGAGGTGAGAGCATAGAGTGGGGCTGCATAGGTCTAGGCTATTTTAAATTTTCTGCATCAATAACTATGCATGTGGCAAAAAGCCGCAGCCCGATGTTACAATTCACTCTAATGTAAGCCTTATGCCACGGCCTCGTTTTGTTCATTTACTTACTGATCAATAAGTTTACTGATTTAACTAGTTTACTCAGTGAGAAGTATCGCTCAGACAATATAGTCAGGTCCGCGGGATTTCAAAATGTGTAGTTTCCTTAAAGGGCAGCGCTCTAAGAGCCGAATTTAAACTCAAACTCTGCAACAAAAACTGGTCTGGGCAGGTTAGCCGTGCAGCCTCTGTTACCACAGTGATCTAGCCAGGTAAAAAGAGAGCCACCTTTCGTGATACTGAAAATGCTGGCTTTAGACCGCTTTAGACTCAACAGACCTCGCTCAGCCCTTAATCTCGCTTCGTAGTATACCCCCCAGGTTTGCTCTTTCCAAAGACATAACAGATGTACACAGATTGTGTCTATAGTGCTCACCTCCTCACTTCCTTACTTTATTCATCCGCCACACAGCAGCCCTCCCACCTCTCCCTGTCCACCTCCTTGATAATTCACTACTAACTCACCTCTAACCTCTCTCCCCCTGTGATGTATGTCAGAGAGTCAAACGCCTGGCCGTGCCCCTGGATCACACTCCATTCAGCCCATACATCATTTTCAAACCCTGAGGTCCTGCGGCACTGTGCGCAAGTCTTATTGACAAGGCCCCCGGTGAAAAATCACCCCCACGGCCCTGAACGCTCTCCTCTCCTCTCCTCTCCTCTCCTCTCCTCTTCTCTCCTCTCCTCTCCTCTCCCATCTGTGAAGGAGAGTGAACTGGCGATCTCAATTGCCCCACGTCTTCATATCCAGAGTGTGAATTCATCAGTTTGTGTACAGCGCTGAAGCCACAGCCGCCAAAGGGCCCCATTAGGCATCCAGCAGGTCGATGGTTAACTAATCGAGGAAAGCTCTAACGGTGACTTCTTTGGCCCATCCATCCGATCCATACACTGTGACTGGAATGATCAGTCAGAATCCAAAGGGGTCTAGGCAGAGCTGCCCCTTGATTGGTCCAGATGATTGATGCATTGACAGGCTAATGCTGATGTACTGAATCAGTCTTTTTTACCTGCAGATTAATTTAAGCACACAGTAAAGGAAACGCACTTGGTCCTCTAGTACAGATAGCTGTGAGGATGATCTCAGGGGAACTCTTCCATTTGCCTCAGATGTGTGTTTCTAGGTTGGTGATGAATGATCTACAATAACAGGGACTGTACACCAGCAGCAGGCCTTTAAAAAATGCTTTTATAGATGGAGGGATTAGCCTTGACGGGAAGAAAGCTGCATTTAGAAAGCCTTAAGCATATAAAACCCGTTGGAGATCTAATCTTGTAACTGACGATAAGCACCCAAGGTAGTGTGTGTGTATGTGTGCATTTGTGTGTGTCTGAGGGACTGAGAGTGTGTTTGTGTGTTGACTTGTTTTAGAGGAACCAGGCGGCTCCCCATTTTATTCTACATCCTTTTCATTATTTCAGTCGGCCCGCATAGAACATGTCTTTTCCAGGAAAAGATGGATTTCTTTGGAAGTGGTAAATATTTTTGACAAATTCCCCAAAGTAGTGGAATGAATTGAGGCAATTAATTCATTATGAGGCTGCAGACAAACAGGATAAATCAATAAAGACAAACACATTCTTATGAAGTTGAAGAAGAATGAAGTTGAAATGTAGAAAAGTTAGGCCATATCCTTCCCAGTTTGCTCAGTGAATAATGTGCTAATTTGCAATCATGGGGGATTAATACAACTATGTTGCTGCAGAAGTATAGCAACTGCACCAAAGTTATGATTAAAAAAATTCTGATGTTTAAATGAAATGATCCTTCCATGGAAGCGTGATTTATTTGATTTATTTTTTCCATTAGATTTCTGTGAGTCACTAGCCACTCAGTAACAGTATCAGACAGAAGTATCATGGCACATCACCAGCAATTAAGCATCTCGCTCGGGGACTTGTGTAAGCAATTAAAAAAGAAAAGGTCAAAATTGATTCAGCTGAGGCTCAGATATCCCAATTTTTAATCCCTTGTTTGAGTTCAGATCCAAGAACAATTAATCCTACATCTCCCACAATGCATACATTATAGACCTGGGGCCTCTACGGATTCTCTGTTTTGCATAGGAAATTTCCTTTCCTAACGAGATGATTGAGATGGGCAACTTCCCGTGAACAAACAGTATTTGCAATAGCAACTTTGTAAGGTGATTATATCTAAAAGTCTTGTTTACAGCTTGTTGCGCTGAACATAGAGAGGGAATTAATGTACTTTAAGATTATTGTAGATGTAAAAGTAGTGAAAAACCGAAAGCAGCTCATAACATAATCACAATATTGGACTTTTAATTTTAGAGTGTAACTCTAAGAAAAAGAAAACTAAAAAAATTGTTGAAAAGAATATGTTAGGTGCCACCGATTTTAATGTACCAGCGAAGTTTAACCTCAGTTTAGGAATTGTATAAATCAAGCACATGATTGTAATCTTGAATCTGCGATAAATCAGTCAAACAAATCAACAACTGAATAATACAGAGGTAAAAATTAGGGCTGTCAAAATTAACGCATTAACGCAGGTTGATTAATTTCTGGAATTAATGTGTTAATTTTTTTAGCGCAATTAACGTATGTGCAGAATGATCCGCCCCGTGCTTCCCACCCGCTCTGCACTACAATCACTCTAACGTTGTGGCCGACCCAGGATCAGTAGCTGCGCGCGGCCAAACATAGCAGCACGCTAGTCTGTGTTTTAAACTCCTAACCACGGACCCATAACTGCTGCGAAACGGCCACATCTGTGTCGCGGGAGGCAGTTTCTCTCGGAAGCAACAGGAGAAACATGCTGCTCTGTTCACGGGAGGAAACAAACGTCTGCAGTTTTCAGAGGTGTGTGTGATTAATACGTGACATCAACATAACGTCGGCTTTCTGTTACAAATTAACAGTCCCATAGAACGTGGAAACACAAACACACACACACACACACACGCGGACTGCAATCAGGTTGTATTCAGGCATGCAAAACCATGGATTCACCAAATAAATGCCATTCTATAGCCTATCCTATATTTGCTCAAAGACATAGACAAGAGACAGCCAAATTGAAGTTTGGTGTGGTAGCATATGTTTTAGTTGATTATAATTTATTTGCAGTGTTTACACCATCATTTGGATTTTAGATGAATAAAAAAAACTACATTTAAATGTATATATTCACCTTCTGTCCTTTATCTTTCCATTCATACAACAATATACAGAGAAAATCACAATTTTTCGGGCCTATTTTGAATGGTAGAATTAGTCATGATTAATCGCGATTAATCCACAGAATCCTGTGATTAATCTGATTAAAAATTGTAATCGTTTGACAGCCCTAGTAAAAATAAAATACAAACATTTAAAGATGATTTAAGGCGTAGGGAGAAAAAGTCAAGCCTGTTTTTGTATTGCATTATACGGATGTATTTTTGATTTGGCCTGTCTCATTGACATATATGGGTTGGGCAAAATAATTGAAACACTTTTCACAATGATGCAATACAATTCAATGGCAATCAAAAGTACTTCCTCAAAAAATACTGTTGTATTGAATAACATTGAATTTAGCTTGGTGTACCAACTGTACACTTTTATTATGTCTTATTTTCTATTTGTGTGCCCCTCTAAAGCACTTATAATTGCCTTGTGTCTGAATTGTGCTACATAAATAAACCTGCCGTGCCTACAGTAAATACAAAAATTGCCAACTGAGTATAACGTATACTCACAACTCACGCTAAGAATGTGGTCAGTTAACTAATGTTATTTGAGCAATTATCTCAAATTTGACAAAAAAAGATTCTCCAGTGACATTGAAGACTGAATGTTCAACTGTTCCAACATGCTTCATAGTGTTCCCACTATGACTCATACTTACAGTATGAGTCATCTTTGACATGTAATAGTGGAATGCCTCTTTTGAAGGCCACTTCTTTCTTTTTGCAATTCACATTTGAAACACTGTATTTACATCTTACAAGCTGTATAGTGGGAAGTAACCAGGGGGACCAGCAGTATCCTTTAGGATATGGTTGGAGGCCGACAGAGGAGCAGTCTATCTGATGTGTGTGTTAGAAGATGGAGTTTGGCAAACATGAGCATACTGTGCAAAAAAAGTAAAGAGAATTCTCAAACAGCCCAGTCGGTTCAACACAAGTGTTGGAGTCAGAACTTTGTCAGGTCAAAAGAGTCACGTTGAAAACAAAACTTTTGCCAACCCTGTAGCAGATGTACTCCTGCAACCTTTTTATGGATTATTCCACTTCCCATTGTAATACTGCTGAAATTGGCAAACTGTCAATCACATCCCCTGAGCCAATCAAATCCCCTGAGCCAATGGAATCTACCCCCATTCCCCAGGTGAACTGAATCAGTAATTAAGCATTCAGGCAGCAGGACACAGTTAAAACCCCAGTCCATGAAAACTTTTGGAGGAAGGAAGATCTTTGGCCATGGGTTGGGAAAGGCCCCACGGTTTTCACTTTAAATAAATTGTTTTGAAGTGGAATTAGGTAGCGAGTTCGGATAATTTGGATTGGCGGTTGGCATAAACTGGTTTGTGACTGGTGTGAATGGCAACCCAGGGAGGAGGTGAGGACGAGGAAGAGCAGGATGAAATGGAGTTTTCTGACTGGACTCCAGGGTCTAGAGCAGCAAGGAAGTTAGGACGGGGAGGTACAAGCCGAGCCGAGCTAAGCCAAAGTAGTAAAAGGGATTTGGAAGGGGACAGTTCAGAAGACGACAGAGTTGTGAGGAAGAAGGTTGTGAGGGAGGAATTTAAAGTTATTCTTAAATTCAGAAAGGAAGACGAGGAGGTAAATCTAAGCCCGATAGCAATATCAAGGGAGCTAAAAGAGAGGATAGGGGAGGTGAAAAATGCGAAAATATTGAGAGGGGGAGACCTGCTAATAATTTGTAGGACAGAGGAGCAGAAAAATAAGGCTTTAAAAATCAAAAGTTTCTGCAGGAAAACTGTCGGTGAGTGGCGCTAAGAGGCTGATGAGGACAGTGGATGGGAGGAGGGAGGAGAGTTTGTCTGTGCTCCTGGAATTTCAGGGTGCTGCAATCCCAGACAAAATAAGAATTTGATGCATGAGCTTTCCTGTAAGGGCATATGTCCCTCCACCGCTGCGTTGTTATAGATGCCAGCGGTATGGACATATAGCAGCCGTGTGTAAAGGGAAACAGAAATGCCCAAATTGTGGAGGAGACCACCGATATGAGGAGTGCAAAGACAGTAATCAGGACAAATGTTGCAATTGCGGAGGTCGGCACAGGGTTACATATGGGGGATGTGAAGTAAGGAAGAGGGCGGTGGAGATCCAGCAGGTAAAAACAACAAGTAACATAAGCTATTCTGAGGCAGTAAGGAAGGTGCAGGGACAAAGGGAAATAGATGAGAGTAATGGAAGAGAGCGGCAGCAGGGGGCAAGAGGAGAGGAAAGGCAAGCAGCTAAAAATCAAACAGAACAACTGACAGCTGAACAGGTTATTGTTTTTATTGCATATGTAATCAACTGCACGGATCAGGTAAAACAAAAAACAGAAAAAATTAAAATCATTGTGAAGGGAGCCGAGAAGTTTTTGGGATTAAGAGATGTGTCATGGGAGGGTATCAGCAGGAAGCTTGAGGCAGAGGGAAGGCAGGGAGGGTCGGGTGACAACAAGAAAACTTGATTGTCTTGCAATGGAATGCGAGAAGCTTGATAGCGAATGGGCAGGAGTTTAAAGGATTTTTAAGAGATTGGAAGAACAAACCAGAAGTGATTTGCATTCAAGAAACATGGCTTAAATCAAACTTAGATTTTGTTATTAAAGAGTATGTGACAGTGACGTGCGGTCAGGGTAGGCAGGGTAGGCAGTGCCTACCCTGGCGCCGTGTGCAAAAATAAATAAATAAAATAAAATAAAATAAAATATTTTTTTTATTTAATAAACTTATATTTGTATTATTACTGTTAATTATTTCGATCGATCTTTACATGTAATCCGCGATTACTTTAAAAAAGTGTAGACGTTTTGATTAGAAAGGTGGCAGTTAGTAAGTTACGCCAAAAAAATATTGTGCCTTTGCTGTTTCCCATTCATTGTGTACGGCAAAGAATCAGTGCCTTTGCGCCTATTCATTGTGGACGGCAAGAAAAAAAAAGTTTTCGCGCATGCGCACTTCATTCTGTATTATTTAACATGTACGCAAATAAGCATAATTCTTTGTGCCTTTTTTACGTAAATGGTATGCCACATAAGCCTTTACGTTACATATCATTCATGGACCAATTAAAATCGAGATATTACTAGACATTTACGCAGCTTAGGCCAACGTCATTACGTTGGCTATGCTCATTCACGTCGCGTTACCCCCGCGGATTTTTAAGTCAACATTGCAGCTGCCGTGCCCGCAGATATTTCAGACTGGAGGAATTTTAACAAATTGGATTATAATTTAAAAAGGAACAGAATGAATAGCAAGAGAAAGGCCTGCGCCAGCCTGGACGGTGTACAGCAGCAACAGGGACAAACAATGTTCGAGCATTTCAAACGGACAGGTAGCCTACATGAACGGAAGGATGCTAGCTAGCTAGCTAGCTGTGCTGTCAGTCAGACTGTCACTGGATTACTATCGTCTTGCTTATTTCTACAGCCAGGGAGTCAGATTGGTGAGTCAGAAACTTTTTTGGGGTTTATTTAACAATAAAGTTGGATGAATTGATACCGAGTGCAATCCATTCTGCATTTTAAATTCAATTGAGCAGTTGTGTTTTCATTGTTACTGACGGACAAACCTAAGCTCTGCAATGTGGATAAATGGTTACATTCTGATGCTGGACAGGTCCATGGGGCATATGCTACTGGTACTTTATCTATTAAGATAAAGTTTATGGAGTGGAGTTGCCATCAGTTATGCTGTAGTCCTACATAATGATGAAGTCTGTCTTTTATTTTTAAGTTGAATAGAAGTAGTACCGGTAGTTTGAATCGGCGAAGGTTTGACTTGTTGCCTTACGTTTTTTCGGCCCTCGGTGTGAGGGACGGGTCCGTTAAGTCGATGGATGCGATGTTTAATCATTTAGACCAAACTACAGTAGGCTACGGGCAAACCTGAAGTCACCGTCGTGATATTTCATATACGTCCCGTCTGTGTGTGTGTGTGAGTGAGTGAGAGAGAAAGAAAGAAAGAAAGAAAGGGAGGAACTTATTTGAAATCGGCCGTGCGTGCCTGTTTGTTGTTTATTGTTTTTGATTTAACAATATATAGGTTTAGAGAAATCTGGCTTTCAGAACTCAGTGCCTACCCACTCACTGACCTCACCGCACGTCACTGGTATGTGAGTATACGTAGAGATAGGGGGGAGGGTAGTGGAGGGGGGTGTGTGATATTTGTAAAGCAAGGTTTACAGTATAGGCTGTTGGGGAAAGGCAAAGATTTAGAATTCTTAGTAGTTGAAGTGTGGACAAAAGAAGGTAAGGTTAAAATTGTTAACTATTATAATCCATGTAAAAAAACTTTCAATAGAGGGTATGAATGAACTTGTTGGGTATTTAGGAGGGAAAGTTATATGTTGTGGAGATTTTAATGCGCATAGCATGTTGTGGGATGAGTATAATGATGATAATGGGCTGGTGTTAGAAGAGTTAATGGAGAGTTGTAACCTTGTGTGTCTTAATGATGGAAGTGGGACAAGATTTAACATCAGGACGGGTTCGGAATCAGCCATTGACCTGTCACTTGTGTCAGATTCATTGGCAGGTGTATGTGAGTGGGAAGTAATTAAAAAAACGACGGTAGGAAGTGACCATTATCCGGTAGTAATAAAAGTAGGAGTGAGTATAGAGGACAATAGCACAGAGGGGGTGCAGAGATGGTCGTTTAGTGGAGCTAATTGGGGGAAATTCAAAATGGTTAGTGATAAAAGTATGGGTAAAATAGCAGGGGATGAAGATATAGATAAGTTTAATCGTTCTGTTTGTGACTCTATTGTAAAGGCAGCAAAGGAATCCATTAAGAAGAAAGGAGGTAAGCACAACAAGAGAAGTGTTCCATGGTGGACGAGGGAGTGTGATAAAGTACTTGAAATAAAGCGTTTAAAATGTTGAAACAAAATCACAGTTTTCAGAATCTTATTGAGTACAAAAAGATGCAAGCAAGGGTAAGAAGAGTAATCAAAAATGCAAAAAGGGAATATTGGAGGTCATTTTGTAACTCGGTGGGAAGGGAGACCAAAATAGGTACAGTGTGGGGAATGATTAGGAAAATGAATGGCATTAAGAGAGTATGGGTATCCAATCTTATCGAATGGGGAAATAACAGCAGTGAAAGATGAAGAGAAAGCAGAAATGTTAGCAAAATCTTTTGTTAAAATTCACAGTTCAGATAATATTAGTGAAAAAGGAAGGACAGGAAGGGAAAATACAATTGCAGAGAATGAAGAGTTATTTGAACAGGAGGAAGATATTAATGATTTACTTAATAAACCATTTACAAAGATAGAATTGAACCGAGCTCTTAATAAAACCAAGTTGTCAGCGCCAGGTAAAGATCAAGTATGTTATATAATGTTAAAGCATTTAAGCGAATCAGCTAAAGAGATTATTTTGAAATTATTTAATAAAGTATGGGAGGGTGGGAAACTACCGCTAAGCTGGAAGGAGGCAGTAGTAATTCCAATAGGGAAACCAGGGAAGGACTTGACAAATCCAGAGAATTATAGACCCATTGCTCTAACATCCAACATGTGTAAAGTAATGGAAAAAATGGTTAATGAAAGGTTAACGTATTATGTAGAAAGCAAAGGATATTTATGTAAGTACCAGAGTGGTTTTAGGAAGGGTAGAAATACAATGGATCCAGCAGTATGTTTAGAACATGATATAAGGAAGGCACAAATAAACAGAGGAAGTGTAGTGGCGGTGTTTTTCGATATTGAGAAAGCGTATGACATGATGTGGGGAGAAGGACTATTAGTGAAGCTTGGTAAATTGGGTATTAAAGGTCGAATGTATAAATGGATTAAGGACTTTTTATGTGAGAGGGTAATACAGATACGAGTGGGGAATCAATTCTCAGGGAAATTTGGTATTGAAAATGGAACACCTCAAGGGAGTATTATAAATCCTCTATTATTCTCTTTAATGATAAATAACGTATATGAAGAGATAGTGAATGAGATGGGAGTTTCACTTTTTGCAGATGATGGGGCAATATGGAAAAGTGGAAGGAATGTGGGCTTCATAGTGCAGAGATTGCAGAGGGCTATAACAAGGGTAGAAGAGTGGTCATATAAATGGGGTTTCAAATTTTCTGTGGAAAAGACAAAGATAATGTTTTTTACTAGGAAGAAAATTGGGAGTGAGGTTAAATTAAAAATATACAAACAGGAGTTGGAGAGAGTAAAGCAATATAAATTCTTAGGTATATGGTTTGACGAGAGGATTACATTGGCTGTACATATTAAGAAGGTTGTGGACAGGTGCAAAAAAATACTTAATGTAATGAGGTGTTTAGTTGGGTATGAGTGGGGGGCAGACAGAATAGCGTTAAAGGCTATATACACTGGGTTAGTCAGATCTGTGTTAGATTATGGGTGTGTAGTGTATGGGTCAGCTGCAAATACATCTCTTAAAAAAATAGATAATATACAATATCAGGCTTTGAGAGTATGTACAGGTGCAATAAAAACAACACCAACAGCAGCACTACAGGTAGGAATGGGGGAGATGCCTCTAGGGTTGAGAAGAGAACAGCTGGCCTTGAACTACTGGGTTAACCTTCGGGGTCATAGTCAGGATCATCCAGCACAAAGTACTTTAAAACCATGTTGGGAAAAGGAGAAAAGGGAAACAAAAAGTTTTGGTTGGACAGCGAACCAGAGAGCAGTACAATTTAGAATAGATAAATTAAATATAGTTCATACAGTACCAATGCCTATAATTCCGCCGTGGGTTTTGCCGGATGCTACAGTTGATGTGTCATTATTAGAAAACAAAAGCAGAAATAAACAATTAATACAGGAGTACATAGACAAATCTTATAACTATGTTCAAATTTATACAGATGCGTCGAAGGACTCAGGTAGTAAAGTAGGGGTAGCGTTTAGTGTACCGGAATTTCAAGTGAAAATAGGGAAGAGGGTTAATAATGAGTTGTCAGTTTATACAGGTGAACTGCTGGCAATACTGTTGGCAGTACAGTGGGTGGAGGACAACAGGCCATTAAGGTCAGTTATTTGCTCAGACTCCAGTTCAGCATTAAAAAGCCTACAATACAACTGCTCCGAAAGCAGACCAGATATTCTGATTGAGGTTCAACAAACGTTATACAGAATACAAATGATGGGGTTTATAGTGTTTTTTTTATGGGTTCCAGCGCACATTGGGCTAAGAGGTAATGAAATGGCTGATAAGCTGGCAAAAGATGCTACCAGAAAAAGCACAATTGATATAAGTATAAATATAGGTAAAACTGAAATTAAAGGCATTGTTAAGCAAGCACTGATTAGGAAATGGCAAAAGCAGTGGGAGGAAGAGCGGAAAGGAAGATGGTTTTACAGAATCCAAAGGCAAGTGGGAGAAATGAGTTGTGGCGGGAAGAACAGAAGAGAGGAGTCGGTCCTATCACGACTGAGGTTTGGGCACACTGGTCTGAATAGTACACTGTTTTTAATAGGAAAACACGAGACAGGCAGATGTGAGTGTGGGCAAGAAGAGACAGTAGAACATGTAGTAATGCAGTGTGTGAGGTATGAGGAAGACAGAAGGCAGATGAGGGAAAAATTCAGAAAAGAGAAAGTAAGTTTTGATTTAATAGATATTTTACAAAAGAAGTCCAAAACATGTCATCAAGTTCTATTTCATTTTCTTAGGGTTACCAATTTGTTTTTGAAAATATAGCTTCTTATTTGAAGTAGTATTATTATTTATTTTATTTTTATTTATTTTTTTGAAGCGAGGTTGTCAATTATACCACACTCCTTACCAGTAGATGGCGGTAATGCATCTAAAAGTTGTTTGCCAACCGCCAAAAAAACATTGTACAAGAAGAAGAAGAAGACTTTTGGAGGAAAAACACAACAAAGGAAACAAAATGTACTTACCTGGACTGTGACTGCAAAACTGGAGGAGCTGATCTGCTGATGAGGAGGACTCTTTCAACACTGATCACTGGTGAGAGCTCCAAAATGGAATGCTTAATTAAAATGCTGCTCCCAAATTGAGCAGACTTGTAAATCTTACCTGTTTGCCTAAACAGGTCAGGCCCTATTGCCGGAGCGAGATGATGGCGAGCTAAAGGAGAAGAACCAACTCAAGTCCAATTCCCTAAAAAGGCAGGCTTCAAGCCTGGCTGCCTGGAGTGTGGTAGGATTTCCCCTGCCCAAACAAACACTGACTTCCTTGAACATTCTGCACCCACAAACACATCTAACCTGCAGTGAATGATTTGTGTGGGATGCATAGTCTAATCAATGTTTGAGTAGAACTGTGGATCTAAATGTATGGAGTAAAGTGTGCCCATACCAAGTGTGAACATCTAAGATAATAGAATTGAAGGCCTAATTTTTATTTATGTTTGTTTATATTTCCTTGATTGAGTCAAGTGATTATTCTTTGTTTATTTGAAATACAAAACCGGTTACCAAATATCTGTCGTGTCTTTAATCCTCCACCAGCTCCACGAGACAAACCTACCTATTAGCCCAGTACTCTGTTACAGTTTGATTTTTCAATAACATATTATTTACAAACATATCTCAGTTAAAGTAAAATTGTGTACCCTAGGGTTACACCATGAATCCAAAAAACCTTGTGGCAGTTTTATGCACCTTGCTGAGGAGAAGCTGGCACATACTCAACCTTTTATGAAGACTAATGTGTGCCATTAGTCTAACTTACTGTAGCCATGTTTCACAAGCTGTCTGATGAAAATTCCCCCTGTTTACGTCGGAGGAATCGTGTAAGACATTCTGACATTTTGGCAGCTCAAATTGTTCACACTGCGGGGATGAAGAGGGGCCAGGTCCAGTGCAGTCCATTTGCTCCATTCATTTTATTAACGCCGCCGGTCCAGAATGTTCTCAATTAGTATTATTTTGTTTTTCTCTACTCAATCACACTTCTGCTTTTGTGGGATGTGGGAAGCACTTGTGGGTGAATCAGCATTGTTATTGGGCATGCTAACTATCTGGCTAGTAAGGCTCACCCTCTGCACTATACTGCTCAGTGGAGCAGAGCTAAAAGGGCTGACATCTTTCAAGTCCACTTCCCAGGGAATTGCCACATATCAAAAGTTAGCCTGTGAACGTGTGCTGTAAGAGACCCACACACACACACATTCTTCATATTAAAGCTGTCTACAGGGGAAACTCCCCTTTTTTAGAAAAATGCTGGTGCTGAAGCCTTTTTCTAATTTTCTATTTTCTTCAAAAGCCTTATTTCTAGGTCTGGGGAGTTTGATTTATGGAACTGTGAGAAAAGACTGTCAGGAGGTGGGAAGGCTAAAGGAAAGCGGGACTGTCGCTTTGGCGTTTAAATATGCCTTGCTCGAGTGCTTGGGACTTTGTGAGCTTCTTCCTCAATCATTGCCGACGCGTGTTGTGCATGCACCAAAGCAAAGGAACAGACAAAAGATCTGAAAAATGGCTGTGAGAAGGCAGAGGAACGTTTGGTGATTTCTATTTCCATCCATCTATGCTTCTGTAGTGGCATACAGATATATACAGAAGGTGGATGGACCAGGCCATGAACTACGATGAAAGGCACACTGATTGTAGGGACTCAGCTTCTGATTTATGAGGTTTACTGCGTGGCATGGTAAGCAGTGCTGTAGTGGGGGATGGAGAAAGATCTTTGTAAGAACTTTTCTGTCTGTAATTTATCACACTACCTCTCTCCCAACAACCTTTTTCTCCAAGCACTGACCTGTGAGCTGGATACCAAACATGCTTCATATGAAATGGACACTGTAGCTGGTTGAGTGTGCTCCGAGCTATAGTGGCGTTATGTTTGGGTAACGGATACTGCCGGCATTTTTTTCCCCTAAGGACTTAAAATTGGAATGAGTGATCAATCAGGAAAGCAATTAAGTTTGCCTCGGCAGGTCTGGTAGATGGCTTTCAAAGTGTAAGTCTATTACCAAGAATAGAGCAATAGCTGTTCACAAAGTGAGGACCTATACATCCTTCACATGAATTCATCTGGTTCATAAAAATCAATATACTGTGGAAAATGAAACCCGATCTTGTAATGCTGCAGCTCTGGCGTTTGCCGGTTAAAATTCAATTAGTCTAACATCACTAATGTGTTTAATCTATTAATAATAACTCATCATATTGTCTTGTTTCGGACGAATGGGGATGCCGTTTCCACAGTTCATTTGCTTCCCCCCATCTAAATGATCTAACTTGCATTCAGACTCATGCAAGCTGAACAACTGAAATGGTGGCACATGCTGGCTCACTCTGGCTCAAGCAATTACCTTGTAGAATCATTGGTCTTGATGTAAAAATATCAGAGCAGGCAGCGTTACATTGTACCACTGGGTCGACACTTGCGGGGAACAGCATTTCAGATTAGATATTGAAGTCAGCTCAGAATGTCAGTGTCCCTGTTTCTTCATCCCTCTCTCCCACTCCATTCTTACTTTATTCAGTTCCCTCCCACACCATTTCTGACTCTTCACCTTCTCTGACTGAATAAAACAATAATGTGTTGAATAATGTGTTCTGATATTGGGTAGAATGCATGAAGAATAAAGATAAAAAGCTTCTGGCTCTGATGCTCTGGTCTCTGCTACTACACCAGCCAGGGTCAGAAGATTGCAAGGGTCTGAAGATGGTAATAATGTTACAGAAAAATCTACCTTAAGTTTACTTTTTTTAAATCTTATACCTAAACAGAATGTAAATTTGTCTGAGGGTCATATGTGTGTCAGGGAAAAGAGAACATGGAGAGAACAAGAAATGCAGCTGTAGCTTCAGGTTTCAAACGTGTGTGTCCTTGTGCAACACCCATCGCAAATTAAAACAAAACTACCATGTCCAATAATGGCAATAGAGTGCGAATAAAAGAAGAAAGCAAACAAACAACGAAGGAGAATGCTGAATAAGAATGGCCTCTGTGAAGGACAGTTTCATTATTGGGGAGTAATTACGCAGGCACAAGAAAATTATCGATCAATAATAAATATATTTATAACTCATTTCTCATCTCAATTAACCCCTTAAGACACAACGCAGGTTGCTTCTCAGGCTGTAGTTGTAGGTGATTCATTTGTGACAAAAGAGGCACTTAATAGTGCTTTTTGAAAATGAATGACAATCAATTGTATATATGTGTTGTACTAAACTAATGTCCTATCAGCAGGACTTAGTGAAGAAGCGTTCACATCACACAGCAATACTGCATGTCCATGGGGTTTCAATAATAAGGGCAGAATGGGTCAAAAAACAGCGGAGGCTCAGGGCACACATATTTTGATTCATTTAGTTCTACAGACACACACACCCATATAGACATACATATCTATATGTACGGTCACCTCCTTGCACCCCTCCACCCACCCACCCTGTTTGGGTTTGACTTTTTTATTTTTTTCAAGTTTTGGGTCGCCTTGAGTAGATGAAGGAGCATTTATTTGGCATTTCCTCCCCCCTCCTGCTCCCAAACAATGACCCCATGTTTTTCTATTAATCATCTGGCAAGATTGTCGGAGAGATCCCTGATGTTTTAAGGGCATATTGTCCTCTTCACAGAGAATAAAACAAAAGCCAAATGGGCTCCAAACCAAATTGCCTCCCTCTGAAACTATTTGATTTGCACACAACCGGGAGAGTGCTGCTCCAATTCCAATCCAATTTCCGGACACGCAAAGGCTCGGTGATTCATTGAAAACTCACAAGAGACAAAAGTGTTGGGGAGTTTTGTGCTGCTAAACTGACGGAGATTTTTATTATTTTAATAAATAAACAGGAAGCATCACGGCTGCGCTGTGGACGCTTCACACTCGTTCAATAAATAAAGGCTATGGTTCAGTCTCAGACATCTACAGAGCCGTCTCCCTCCCTCTTCTCAGCTCATCTGACTAAAAAGAACACAGCTCCAGGACCAGACAACCTCTGTGGGCGGACCCTATGGCACTGTGCTGAGCAGCTGGGAGGTGTGTTCCACGTCCGTTCCAGGGTTGAGGAAACACTCAACAGTGATTCCCATCATAACACACTTCCAGCTCAACCATGGGACCTTCACCACCACTAGCTCTCCACAAGGCTGTGTCCTCTCCCCACTCCTCTTCATCCTCTACACAGATGACTGCAGATCCACCCAGCCAAATTGTCACTTGTCACAAACACACACACACACACACACACCATCACAGCTTAGCTCTGCAGGACTTTGCAGAATGGTGTGGAAGCTCTGGTCTTGAGCTCAACATCAGCAAGAACAAGGAGATGATTGTGACCTTCTTCTCCCCCGAACAGAGACAGTGGAGATAGTAGAGGAATACAAATACCTGGGAGCATTCTTTGACGACCTGCTAAAGTTCTTCTCTAACACAGAGGACATCCTTAAAAAGTGCCACAGTACCTGTTCAGGAAGATGAAATCATTTGGGATCAACAAGGACATTCTCACCACATTCTAATATGCCTTCATTGAAACGTAATAACCTTTTCCTTCACTAGCTGGTTCCACCATCACCCTGCAAAACAAGAGCTGCCTGTTGAATGTGGTTAAGGTCTGCTCAAAAATCATTGGGCAGCCTGTTTGAGTTCGCTCCCCCTATATGATCAACAGCCTGTAAAATCTGCACATAGGATTATTCAGGACCCCTTCCATATCCTGTTTCCTGAGTTCAAGTGGCTCCCCTAAGCCATGCTGTCAGACGCAAAGTAGGAAGGCAACCTTCATCCCCAGGGCTGTCCAGCTCCTTGATGCTGATCACTGACTGACTGACTTAAGAACATTCTGCATTGCACTTAATAATAAAAGCATGGACTTTTTGGATTAAAGAAGGCAATAGCATGGACTTTGAACTAAAGGGATTTAAACTGGTTTGTGTCAAAATATAAGGTTTGAAATCGTAAATACAATGTGCTCTGCTATTATTAATTATCAACTGTGTGTTCAGAACACCCGATTCAAAAATGGAAGACTTTCTCTGACTGAAGAATTTGTAAATACACTGCATGTTTTGGGACTGTAGTCGAGGTCAGCAGACACACTGACTGTTTTGAATACTTTTGCAGATGTGTTTAGGCTACTAGAGAAGAAATGGACAAGGCCATATCTGCATTGTCACAGGCAGAGAGGAAATTAGAGCCCTAAAATTATCTGTGTTTTAGAATGATTCTTCTTAAAAAAAAAGAAAAAAAAAATTTCTAACTGTAGTAGCTGTGTATCTGTGTATCTGAATCTTATGGCAGTGGGGGCGGGACCCGATAAGCCTTTGGCTTCTCCTGCTTCCCTTCGGACGATAACACAAAGTAATATGTATGAATATGCAATGAGAAAATTATGTATTGTGTGTAATTGTCCGGAAGAATAATAATAAATAAAAAATAAATAAAATAAATAATTGAAGCATTTTAGAAATGATTACTTATGTGTTGAACATTGTTGCTGCAAATGTGTGTGTTGCTTGATTGTGTAATGTGTAAGTATGATACGTGTGTTTGTTGATTATGCAGTGTGTGCGCTGCTTATGTTTGTTGATTGTGTCTCTTTTCTTAGCTACATGCGCCCCCTTTAAATTGCCCTTCGGGGACGAATAAAGTGATTTAAATTGAGTTGAATTGAATAAAGGAGGAAGCTCCTGAGCTTTTTCACAAGGGAGCCGTGCTGAGAAAGAAATAATAATATTGGCATCTTCAAATAAGCCTACATGTGTGAATGACTTTACCGCCTGTCCTGAGCTGGTGTGTCAGACAGAGGCGAGCAGAGCTGCCATTTCTCACCCAATGAGAATCCTCAGCAGACAATTACCCCGAAAAGAAGGCTGCCGCCAGGCTTTTCCTTTAGCCATGAATTTAGCCGGAACTCATAGAACCGTAGTTACATACGTAACTATCGTTCTATTTCGTTCCTACTGACCGCCAGAGGCGGTGCTTACAGCACTGGATGACTTATACCAAAAAGGTCACAAAGAGTACTCACCACTTAAGGGCTTGCAGCCATCAACAAGACAGCTGTCATCCCACAGGATGAGGTGCAGCAACATTTACTCTGTAGAGCCGCGCCACGTACATGATGAAGACCATGTAGCCGTGGCGCAAATGTCCTGCCGTGAAATCCGCTTCAAGGCAGCCCATGATGTAGCCATACTCCTGGTAGAGTGGCATTCAACGGCCAAGGCATGGGGAGCCCCTGTGCTCTATATGCATTCAAGACCACATCCACAAGTCAGTGGGAGTGTCTCTGTTTGGACAGGGCAGCCCCCTTCCTGCAGCTCCCATAGCAGACAAAGAGGTATTTGTCTTACGCAAGCTGGTTGTTGCCACAACCTATGCCCTAAGCGCCCGCACCGGGCACAGTGGGTCTGACATTCTTTCTGCACCCCCTGGTGAGCCCAGGGGATTGAAAGCAGCCAACTCGATCGATTGGTTTACATGGTGGGGAGACAATCGTTTGGATAGGAAGGATGGATTTGGCGAGAGCACCACTCCTGACCCTTCTGCATGCCAGAGCAAGCACGCCTGGCTCACTGACGAGGCATGAAGTTCACCGACCAATTGCAGTCGCAATGGCAAGGAGGAATGCCGTCTTCATAGACAGCCGCGTCAGGTCTGCCTGACTCAGCGGCCCAAATGGGGGTAGACCTAAGGCCCTCAGGACTACTTGCAAGTCCCATGATGGTGCCCTCAGGGGTCATGGTGGCTGAATGAAGCCTATGGCCTCCCTTCAGAAACTGCCTGACTAGGTAGTGGGACCCTACCATCTGGTTATCCACCCCTGCATGTGCGGCCGATATCGCAGCCACATAGACGCACAGGGTGGAAGCAGCTCTCCTGCTGCCCAACACAGACTGCAGAAAGTGTAGTATCACCATCACTGAGCAAGTCCATGGGACTTCGTCATGTGCCATGCACCACTGTGAAAACAACTTCCACCTGTTTGCATAGCGCTATGTAGTGGAGAGTGCCCCTGAAGTTAAAAAGGTATGGACCTCTGACTGGTCGCAATACATCAACAGTGGGTCCTGGCTACCAGGAGCCCCACGCACAGCTGCAGGCGCCCCGAGTTCGGGTGCCACATGTGTCCGCCTACCTGAGACAGAGGTCCTGTCTCCCTGGAAGGCACCAAGGCTCTCCTTGAGGAGTTTAGTAACGCTGGGATCCATGGCCTTCCTAGCCAATGTGGAGCCACCAAACGTAGGCTGTAACTGCAATGCTGGACCCCATCCAGTGTTGTCAGTAACAAAAGAATTGTACGAAATGCATAAAGCAGGCTGACTGGCCAAGCATTAGCCAGAGCATCCTGCCTTAGGGGACTGGTCCTCTCCATCTAGGAGGACCCAGGGGGACAGTGGGTCATCTCTTCGGAAGCAAAGAGATATGCCACTGCCCTGCCATACTTGTCCCAATCATGCCCACCACCTCCGGATGGAGTCTCCAATCCCCGGGGGTGGCCCTTTTCTATCGCTGTGTTCCGGACACCTGGAACATGGACAGCTTAGATAATGATAATTAGATAATGCTGAGGTCAGCATACTTATCAGTCGAAGGAAGAGGCTGTACTCCAGCAGCCTCCATTGCATGAAGTGCTGTAGTAGCTGCTGAACGGTAGCTACGCGCTACGGAGAAAGGCAGGCTTGCATGGCCGCCGAGTCGAGCACCAGCTGAGCTGTAATGGTGGCAGGGATGCTGCCACACATTGTTAATATACGCAGAGCCAGGGACGGCCCAAACGGAAGAACCCTGAACTGGTACACCTTGCCCAGAAATGCAAAGGGGAGGACCACCTGTGACATTGGGCAGTAGGGACTTGAAAGTAGCATCTTTCAGGGCTATGACACAACCCAGTCCGCCTGAGCGATAGACTGGAGGACCCCTGCAACACGCAGCATGGGGAAAGGAAGAATCGTGAGGAACTGATTCCGTCTTAGCCCAGAACGGGGCGACCCCGCCCCACCTCCTGGTACCTGAACTTCGGTTGAGTAGAACCTACCGAGCATCGAGTAGCACCCCCAAGGACTCTGGGGGAGGGCGGAGGCTGGACGCCGACCTCCTGGCGCCTGAAATGCAGCTGTAGCGCAGTGTTACGGCGCTGTACAGAATGTGCTGAGAAGCACTGGCCGCTTGATTGCCCACCTGAACGTGGTTGAAGCTATTGGCACGGGGTCCCACAGAGGTTCCCGGCCTGGAATCAGGCAGAGGTGCACGTCGCAGCGTGCAACTACTGTCTAGCCTGGTCAACCTGAACACTTCGCACCGGGCCTGAAGAGCAGCTGGCCGAACGTCTGGCCTGGGATCACTGGAAGAGAACGGAGGGTCTGTCAACACACCTCCGACTGGGACGACTGCGCCAGCCAACCCTGGCGGCGCGCCACGTCACAGTTGACATCAACCTGCCTGGCTCCCTAAGTCATAATGCAAAGTCTGCAGTGAAGCATCACTGACGGTCCATGCTGAGTGACCAGCACCTGACCCCTGTATAGTTTGCGACCGAGCCAGGACTGTGTGAGAAAGCAAATTCCCAGATGGCCCACACAGGCAGCAATGACGTAACTCCTAGTAAGGAGGTCGCCTGAAATCCGGCACTGGGGCCGAGGGCAGCGCACATCGGCTCTCAGAGCCTCGTCTGGGGAGACAACCAGAGATGCTATAGCAGGCTCAATCGGAGCTACCAGTCCAAGCCCTAACTACCAGCATTGTGCATGGCTGCCAGAGCTCCGCTGTCACTAGTGTGATGGGAGAGAGCCCTTAAATCTGGCCAGCATCTACGGAGCTTTGCGGAATAAGGCTCAGAGGGAGGCACACAGAAACGGAGGATTGAGGCCTGCCGAAAAGAAGGCATTCGTGGGTGCAGATGAAACCAGAACTTCATCTAACCCCATACCTGGCGAGTCATGGACGGACACTGACCCTCTAGCCGAGCTGCCCACCTCTAAGAGGTTACAGGACGCAGCTGTGGACAGCATGTCATCCCCTGTAGTAGGAAGGATGCCCAGCCGCAAGGTTACTCACTGCCACTGGTACCATGAGCTGGTTGGAGGCTAGTAGAAGAGCCTCTACCTAGCAACCTAAGTGCCTGAGACATGAAACTACAGTTCATGCATGGGTTATCTGACAGCGCTTCCCTCAGGTGCTCAACCCTGAGACCTGCAGGGCACTTGTCATGGCCATTCCCCACTGTATGGAGGTCATGAAGGCGTAAGCTGCCCACTGTCGAGCCAACTAAATATGCATATGACTAAGGTATGCAACCAGGCTTCAGGCGAGAGCAACCGAGCCACAGTGCGACACCGCTAGAATAGTACATTGGCAGTGTAACCATGCCGCCCACTGGCGAGCAAGTTACAGTAGGCTAGACAATCGAGCTCTAGGCGAGAGCACACCCAAGCAACAACGCGACCTGTCGAGCCAATTAAAATATGTAATCCGAATAAGGTATGCAACCGGGCTTCAAGCGAGAGCAACCGAGCCTCGGTGCGACACCGCTAGAATAATACAGTGGTGGTGTAAAACTATGCCGCCCACTGGTGAGCAAGTTACCGTAGGCCAGGCAATCAAGCTTTAGGCGAGAGCACCTTCAAGTAACAATGCGACCTGTCGAGCCAATTAAAATATGCTTCCGATTAAGGTATGCAACAGGGCTTCAGGCGAGAGCAACCGAGCCACGGTGCGACACCGCTAGAATAATACAGTGGCGGTGTAAAGCAAGTTACAGTAGGCTAGGCAATTGAGCTTTAGGCGAGAGTGCACCCAAGCAACAATGCAACCCCCTAATAACACAGTTCAATTGAATTCAGTTTATTTAAGAAGGGGACAGTGCAATTAATAGAACACATGATCATACATGGGTTAATGCTAGAATTAGCCAAAATGCTATTCTCTATCTGTAGTCCCCTGGCAGTGTCAGCGGCTCTAGGTAACCCCAGCCGCCTACTGGAGAGCAAATCAACGAAGGCTAAGCAATCGAGCCTCAGGCGAGAGTACACCCAAGCAACAACGCGCCTTAAATAACACAGTGATGGCAACACTTGGATCCCAAGATATTCACTGGCGAGCAAATAAATTAGCCTATGCAACCAGGCTAAGGCGTGAGCTACCGTGCAACGGTGCGACATGGCTATAATAATACAGTGGTGTGAAACTGAGCTGCCAACTGGCGACACACTACAGCAGCCTACACACGTGCAACAGTGTGACACGGCTAAAATAACACGGTGAAGGCGATTTAGGAAACTAATTCGCCCACCGGCGAGCAATACAGCAGCATACAGTGTATACAACAGCATAGTGTGTGGCACGGCTTACCCACTGGCACAGCAAATAAAGTGCAATGCAGCGCAAGGCTTAGGTGAGAGCACACGACTGGTGCGACAATGCTACAAAGTACTGTGGCGGCGGCTTAGACCGCAAGCCGCTCGCTGCTCGATTAAATCAAAGTAAGCAACCGGTCTAGGCGAATTTAGCACCCGAGCAACAGTCAACAATGCTAGAAAACAATACATTCGAGCATACAATTAGCAACCGGGCTTAGCGAAAAACACACAAGCAACGGTGCGAACGAAAGAATAACACGGCGACTGTGAACCCAGCCTCCGCCTGATCTAATCAAAGCAAGGTGGAAAGGTGATATTAGCTTCCGCGGTAGCCGGGCTACGCGTAGCCTTCACACTTTACTCACCCCTTACCGGCCGCAGCCAAGTCGAACGAATTGCAAGTCGCAGCCCTTGGTGGTCGAAGTCAAATCGAAGCACCAACCCTTAGGTACGAGCTACTTGCGACAAGCTAATGGTATATTATCACACAACAATGTGTGCGACCTGCTAGTCCGCGAGAAGATAGAAGGAACAGAACCTCTGGTGACTTCCGGAATATATAGACATTCCCGGGGTCACCCAGGTGTCACAGGTGACTTTGTTGGTATAAAGATCTCGACCTGCGCATGCGCGCGATGGAACATCCAGTGCTGTAAGCACCGCCTCTGGCGGTCAGTAGGAACGAAATAGAACTCGCTGTGAAAGCATGATTTAGTTGCGAGGAGAGAGAGAGGGAGACAGACAGAGAGAGATAGAGACACTGCACCCCAATGCTGACAGAGAGACCACTTGTACCGCCGACACAACTTTGCCAACAGACAGGGGGAGTCTTTGAAAGGCACCGGAGCGGACCCGGCCGGCATATCAATCAGAGTCCCTGCATGGGTTCGCGTTGACGATAAAAGCCATTATTCGAAAGGTGCGCGCGCGCGCGCGTGTGTGTGTGTGTGTGTGTGTGTGTGTGTGTGTGTGTGCGGGGGACAGAGAAGGAGAGATGAAGGCACTGTTTCCATTTGAAGATGGAAGGACAGCAACAGTCACTAACAAACAATTGTAAAAAAGAAAACAGTTTCCCCTCGTCTTGCCACGGGTGCGCACCGGCGAAGAGGCGCAGGACCCGCAGGATAATCGATTCGCACTCTAGTGTGTGCTCTCTGTGCGCTGGTGTGTGAGGCGAGCTGGGAGAGGAGGCGGTGAATGGTGGGATTAAAGGGGGTTTCGCTTCTCCTAAACAAATGAGTTAAAACTGTCTAAACCATGGACGCCAGGATATTGTTTTTGCTTGTTTCTTCTGCGGCATGTTTCGCCGGGCTGCAGTGCGCCTCGCCGATAAGGAGCACCGCGGGGATGGATCTACCCAACGCCGGCTCCAGCAGCAACATCAGCGGGGAAAGCGGGGGCAAGAGAGACCTGAACCAAACCATCAACTCAAGGCTCAAGAGGAAAACCCTGGCCGTGGACTTTGCGGTCCCTTCTCTGCTGCGCTATTACCTGGCGGAGTTCATCAAGAGACCCCTGAACGGCGACTGCCAGACACACAGCGGGTGTTACACGGTGCGCGCAAACTTGAAAATGGACTGCATACCTTTGCAGAAAACTATCGCTACTTTCGTCGAGCCAAAGTCTACTGCCGCCACAGACTCTGGGAACGCGTCCAGTGCTGACGGACAGCTCCCCTTCTTCTACACGCGGCCGCTGTCCAAAGTTCTGAAATTGGGCTTGACGAAAGCCAGCAGGAAGTCGAACCAAGTTGTGGTGGAAATAGGAGAGGACATAGTCAACACGGGATGCGGGGGGCTGTCTGTGTACGAGGAGGCCCCGGCGCTCACCCTGGAAATGGATCTAACAACTATTCTGGAGTGGTGGCTGGGCGCGGACGGAGGCCGGCTCAGGGTTCGCCTCATGCCCGAGAAAAAGGCGCAGGTGCCCGGTATAGAGGATCGATACACCGCGGCCATACGCGCTGCAGACCCCCTCCTCTACATCATGATATCCTCCCAGAGTGAGTCTCTCTCTTACTTCTCCCTATGTTGCCCCCTCCACCACACACACACACACACACACACACACACACGCACACACACACTTTGTGAGGAACGCCATTGGCATAATGCATTGTGTTGCACCTTGACCTATAACCCTAGGTTTCATAACTAAATGCCTGACCCATACCGCCTAAACTCCAACCTGAACCTGAAGAACTAGTCTTAACCCTCAAATGGCCATTAAGTGAGGAAAATACCCTCACTTTCCAAAAATGTCCTCACTTTGATGGTTAAACGCCTGAACTGGTCCTCACAAAGCTTCATTTTCCAAATGTGTGTGTGTGTGTGCATGCATGTGTGTAACACTTGAACCATGCAAGTTGATGTATTTCCGAAACTCTTTGATAATTGGGTCATCTTTATTGGGATCCATCAATGCAGCATAGCTAGAGGCGTCTATCATTATTCGCTTTCTGAGCCCTATATATTTGATTTGGCTGGGAATAAGAGGCGTCTGTGCTTCATTATAACACACCTATATGTTTATTGTACATTGCATAAGACCTTTATATGTTTCCATTGAATTTTCCTCAACGGTAACTTTTCTCAATTCTCTGAGCCACCCAGTGCTGAAGGAAAGGTTAGTGATTTAAGATCAACAGGCTTTATTTTGATTAGGCACAAATTAAGCCGTTATCTCCAGGAGAGCTTTAGCACTCAATTCCTGAGGGTCATTTCCTCCTTCTCCTTCTGAGCATCGGCACAATCAGTGTGACTCAGAAACCCTTTATACAAAACACTTCACAAAAGAGAAGACTGTAAAACTGTAGACCATTCCAAAAACACTTTGAAACATTAGATCCAACATGTTTTAGAAGAAGCAGATGAGATAAGATAACGAGATATCATTATAGCCTCACTCCTTAATTCACTCTAGTACTGTATGTGTGCATTACAGGCAAGGGAGTGCAAAGTGAGCAGCTCTCATTTGAATTAATAGGCTGCCATCCGTTATTTATTGCACCCCTCCATCCTCCGTCCTGGTATAACCCAGGAATTGATCAAGTCTTTAATCATTAAGGAGTGTGCTGCTCAGAGCAGCAGGGGCTTCCTGGAGGAAGCTTCACCAAGGAAATAGGCTCTATACTCTATAAGCACATCCATTTGAAATCCATTCCATTTGAAATCTGTTATGGGAAGTGTGGAAACAGTATTCCCACAGTGACCTTTTGTCAAACTGCAGTGAAGACAGGACAAATCACAGCATTCTTTGTACCAAAGACAAAGACAAAGCCAAATGGAGCAAGCACACTTTCTGGATAGTTGTCAGTTTATTCTAATAAGTGATGAAAGTGTTAAAAGTCAGAAATGATATTAACATGCACTTTTTAAATGTTGGTTAGATAATATCTTCTGAGGCTGCACTGTGATAATCATTCACCGTGGTTTAACAACGTGGTTAACATGTCCAAATGTTCATTTACAGCAACTTCTAAACTAGATTTAAACCCAACGAGCCCATATTAAACTAAGCAAAAACCACTGAAGGCTACATCTGGATACATCTGGATTTTATTTATGTATTGATTTATGAGAGCTTTTATTGTGGAAAAATAGCTTGTCGTCATGTTTTTGGAAACACATGTTAGAAAATTGGGATATACAGGTGAAACTCGAAAAATTAGAATATTGTGCAAAAGTTCATTTATTTCAGTAATTCAACTTTAAAGGTGAAAATTATATCTTATACAGACTCATTACATGCAAAGTGAGATATGTGAAGCCTTTATTTGTTATAATTGTGATTATTATGGCTTACAGTTTATAAAAACCCCAAATTCAAAATCTCAGAAGATTTGAATATTACATAAAATCAATAAAAAAAGGTTTTTAAATACAGAAATGTCGGCCCTCTAGAAAGTATAATCATGCATATGTACTAAGTACTTGGTTTGGGCCCCTTTTGCATGAATTCTTGCCTCAATGCGGCGTGGCATGGACGCTATCAGTCTATGGCACTGCTGAGGTGTTATGGAAGCCCAGGTTGCTTTGATAGAGGCCTTCAGCTCCTCTGTATTGTTGGGTCTGGTGTGTATCATCTGCCTCTTGACAATAGCCCATAGTTTATCTATGGAGTTCAGGTCAGGATAGTTGTCTGGCCATTCATGCACAGTAATACCATGGTCAGTCAACCAGTTACCAGTGGTTTATGGTACAGTGGGCAGGTGCCAAGTCTAGCTGGAAATGGAAATTGTCCACCACCGTAAAGCTTGTCAACAGACAGAAGCATGAAGTGCTCTAAAATCTTCTGGTAGATGGCTGTGGTGACTTTGGACTTAATAACACAGTGGACTAACAGCAGCAGATGACATGATACCTCAAATCATCACTGATCCAAATTAAATGTTGCGTTTCATTTGGAAATCAAGGTCCCACAGTCTAGAGGAAGAGTGGAGGGGCACAACATCCAAGGGGCTTGAAGACCACTGTCAAGTTACAACACTCTGTGAGGATTTGAGGCACCATGTCATCTGATGGTGTTGGTCCACTGTGTTATCAAGTCCAAAGTCACCACAGCTGCCTACCAGGGGATTTTAGAGCACTTCATGCTCCTGTCTGCTGACAAGCTTTATGGAGATGCTGAATTACTTTTTCCAGCAAGACTTGACACCTGTCCACAGTGCCAAAACCACAAGTAACTGGTTGACTGACCATGGTATTACTGTGTTGATTGGCCAGACAACTCTCCTGACCTGAACCCAATAGAGAAACTATGGAGTATTGTCAAGAGGCAGATGAGACACACCAGACCCAACAATACAGACGAGCTGAAGGCCTCTATCAAAGCAACTTGGGCTTCCATAACACCTCAGCAGTGCCACAGGCTGATAGCATCCATGCCACGCCTCATTTAGGCAATAATTCATGCAAAAGCGGCCCATACCAAGTACTTAGTACAAATGCATGATTATACTTTCTAGAGGGCCGACATTTCTGTATTAAAAATCCTTTTTTTATTGATTATATGTAATATTAAAATTTTCTGAGATTTTGAATTTGGGGTTTTCATAAGCTGTAAGCCATAATAATCACAATTATAACAAATAAAGGCTTGAAATATCTCACTTTGAGTGTATTGAGTCTATATAATATATTAGTTTCACCATTTAGGTTGAATTACTGAAATAAATTTACTTTTGCAGGATATTCTAATTTTTCGAGTTTCACCTGTAAATGGATGTGGGGTTCTGTTGTTCTGTTTTGCACACTGCCACTTCACACATCACATCAACATGCAGGTTAAATTAATTGGTTCCTGTGTAATTGGATTGATTGAACAATGTCAGCGAGGACAGGATTGTTTAATATCATCATTTATCGACCGTTACCAGATTATTACTGTGGTCCTATGATGTCATGTTATTGTTCCACATATTTATGATGTCAGCATTAATGATTCTGAGCGGACTTTAATTAAAGCAGGAGGGCAGCTCATTGCTGTGAACATCAGTTTCATTTGAGAGATGAAGCTCTGTATTGACGTCTGGAAATAGTGGTTTGACAAAATAATCTTAACTCAAGGCCAATGTTGTTTTTTTAGCTTTCACTGGACCTTATCATTTATATCTGCAGAAGCAGTTTGCTCGATTGTCATGCGATCAAAACTTTGTTCATGTGATAACAGATAGTCCTTCATACGGTATATGGTGAGTTTTATTATTCTTTGTGTTTTGACATTTTCAATACTGTGGCTATATTTCAATAGGCCTATACTGTTATAGCATATACTTAAAGGTCATATATTATGCTCAGTTGCAGGTTTAAAATTGTAGTTTGGGTTTCTACTAGAAACAGTTTAAGGTGTAGTGTCCATAAGAATCCTTTATATTTATTATAGTGCCATTGCTGAAGTGCCTCTCTTCTTTTCTGCCTTCTATTCTTACTAGGAGACTCTGTTGCATGTTTGCCTGCAGTCACTGTTATTAGCATCAGCATGTATTACATAATGTGTTTCTGCGAGGCACCAATGTGTTTATGCACTGTTGATGCAGACAACCACAAGCCCTGTTGCCCCTCCCCCCACACACACACACAACCACAGCTGTTTTCCCTCCATCCATTCTTTTCCCCTCTTACATACATTCTCCCTCCTGCCAGTGTCACGCAAATTCCCTCCTCCGTATAAAATGACTCAACTCAAGTCCCTAATGTGTGTTGTCTCGCTCTGTCGCCTTACACACCCCTGATTGAACGTTTTTTCCTGGTAATGTGCGTTTTACACTTGTTTATTTTTTCCCCCTCAGCCTCCGGTAAGATGCAGGCTATTAGCATGAAATAAATACCAAGTATGGCAGGCAGAATAATTTGACGATCAGGAAACGCACATACGGGAACCCAGGCATTAAAACTCTGCTCAGTTCATTTATACTTACTTGCCCTATAGGGGAGATCATTAATGAGAAAAATGCTTGTATGACTAAGAGTGTATAGTAAAATGGAGGAAAACAGTGCTGTGCAGGTGTGATAAAGATTTGACCTCTACTTTATTAACCTCTGTTATGTTCTACCAAGCCGAGCCTATAAAAAGGTTGCCGACAAGTCATTTAAACGATCTCAGTACTGGAGGTGGGAGGAAGTGGGGGAGCGCTTGCTTTCTTAACCTGCACATACCTGCTGCCAAGGCTCTTGAAGATGTTGGTGTTCCTCGGTGCACCATGAGCAGAGAGAGACTTTCTAAACATACCTAACAAGATGGGATGTGATTGAAGATACTGCAGTAAAAAGTTTGCTAGCATCATGCTCCAGAGGAAAGCGTGTCAGGGGCTTATCTCCACATGTTTGCCTCCGAGCTCCGCTGCAAACAATGCAAACACAGTCTCTCATGAGTTTTCTATTGAGCTCCCCCGGCTGCCTTTTCCCTTAGGAAGGCTTAAAACAGGATCCTAGCAGTGTGCAAAATAGTTACTTCACTTAAAGGTACTTTGTTTTACCCAAAGTTGCTTGTGGGACGTTTTTTTCTGAAGAAGTGTCTCCTTGAAAGATAAATGCACCATTCATTTTGCTTGTCCCAAATAATCTTTTCTCTTTTCTCCTGACAAAGTAGTTTGGATAAAAGTCTCAAGAGAAGCTGCAGCAGCTTAAGTGACTGTGAAAAGTTTGCTTTGTCAATAAAAGTACGGCAGAACAGTTTTACTATTGCCTTTCTTTTGTGTTCAGTTATTTCATGTTCACTACAGGCGCCTGTAAACAAATAACAGATGGATGGACTACTATAAGTTATATATCATTATCCATCATTATTTTCGAATTATTACTATAGTTTGAATTAGGTTGGTGTATTTTGAGGAACTTTAGATAAACATATTCAAGTTCTTTATTTGTTATATGCACAACAATTACAGTGAGGCAGTAGCCTAGCTGGCAGTAGCTGAAACCTAGTTCTGCCTCAATGCTCAAACAAGATATATATTAAATCAAGAAATACAGAAAAACTATTGGGTCAGGTCAACATGCCCTTAGGTGTATGATTATCAGCGAGTATGTGACATTGAGATTTGCCCTGATTGTGCTCTCTCTCAACTAAAGCTGAATTTTCATACAACAGTGCATGTGATATGCAATTGTAAGTCAGTTGTTCTATAATACAAATACTTACAAAAAATGTCAGCCCAAATCTGAAAAGACTTTTGGAATATTACACTTTACAAGGCAGTTAGTCTGCATTGTAAGGTGACCTCGAGTGCTTTGATAGGTGCCTATAAATATTTTTTTTATTATTATTACACCTTAGTCCCATTCTCCATATGGTCACACTTTGGATCATTCTCAGTAGCCAGTGGGTTGTTAAAGCCCCTGTTAACCCAAACCCACAAAATCCTTTTTACTAAATTTGGTTTGGACACCCTGATTCTTATGACACAGTAAGTATGTTATCCAATCACTGTAGTTCTCTGCCCGAATGTTCTCTAAAAGCAGTGACTGTTGGCATGGAAACCGTTTGTTCCGGACACGCCCACACAGTCCTTTCAAACGGTCTAGACAGTAGACAAGCTGTTTTTTAACTAAGGTTTATTATTATTTACGAAAATGTATTTGTATCAGATTTTAGTAAAAGCTAATTGAGACACCCAACTCAGATTTCATACCTTGAGTTTTACTATTTTAGACCAGGCTTCCAGGGTCTTTAACCCCACATGACTTTTCAAACTTCACTGGGTTCTGCAACCTTACTTACTGTAGATCATTCTCATCTTGGCATGCATGTCCAGAGCATGTAATGACATTGTACTGCTGGCCTGGCTAGCTTTAATTTATGCCTAAGGCTTGAAGAAGAAATTCTGCATTTTCTATTGCCCATTAACCCTTTGCTTTTCAGAGTTGTTGTTTATGGGCTCCAAATTTGCAAATTTCTTGGGACCGAGATTGGAAGTTGGAGTGGCATCGTTCTCCAATGCAATTAACCAAACATCAGAGAGTGTGTGTAATCACTTTACTGGGAACGCAGCCTAGATTCAAAACATCTTTGCATCTGTTGACCCTTTAATTTAGTCCATCCAGGTGGAAGAGCCACAGGAAAAGTGACACGACTTTGCGATTGGCGAGGTGTGTGGATCTTAGTGGCAATCAATGAGACTCCTGACATTCAAAGCTTGTATCAATCAGCCACTTAATGGGGAAATCAATAGAGAAGTCAGAATGGCATGCCACTTTATTATTTAAGCTTTTTCTATTATCAATTTAACTCAAGGGGTCTGCAGTGTGTTGTGACACCCCCACAAGGCCCCTTCCACGCTGATCGATACCACAACTTTCAATGAGCGCCATCAAGTGCTGCTGTGTGTCTCAGTGTTGGCTTGATTTTAATGACAGAGCGATTGTTAGACAGACGCCATGAGAACAAGGACTTCCAAATGAAAGGTGTCTTGGCTACAATCCATTGATTCTTCACAGATGTTAATAATGAGACATTCACAGCAACTTGACTTGTTTTTTGCAAAATGTTCTGTGCTCAAAATTCAGTGCCCACTTCACTGAGCTAAACGGGGGACAGTGCAATGATGTCGTTACCACCTTGCACACTCACCACATATTAACATTCCCACTCAAATGCTCACATAGAGCTACATATTGCAAACGTAGGCCCTCTCTATTCTGATAGTCCTCTGTCAAAGTAAACAGCCATTTCTCTGTCACCATGTCCCGTGTGGATGGTTGGAACGTAATGCCTTTTAATGAGATGGCCCCGGAACCTGTTCATACTCACTCACGACACATTGAACAGGGCTGCTGCCAGCAAATAATGAGACGGTGAATTCTTCTTGACTTAATGGAAGAGAAGAAATTGCTTTTTGTGTGTGACTTTTTGTGTCTATGTGTGTCTGCCTGAGCTGGTGAAAGGAACGCCCTGGTGTGCACTGGCCCTCACATTAGTTGGCCCCATCTCAAGAGCTGGGGGAGCAGCAAACTGTTTCCCAAAAAGACAAGCTGTTGTTATTCTGTACCCCGTCATACTCAAAATAAAATATGAATAATGTGACGTTTGCCAAATTGGGAGCTTCTACGGATGAGCACCTTGACAGAGTAAACAGCAGCTAATTCCTTCTTTTTTTAATGATATTAATCACCCTCATTTGGTTATATTGCATGTGTCACTGTTATGTCAATGAGCCGGACTCAAGGTGACTTTAATGGTGATTTCCAGTTTCACTTCTTATTCAGCAATGTATTTTTACCACCTTGTTTTCCCCGATGTTTAAGTTATTTATGCCACTTGCCTGCTCTTTAAAAAAAACGCAAGCTGCCTGTTTGATTAATGGTGATTCTTATAAGAGGCCTCGGTGCAGGACTTTAGCTGGGAGCAAGGTGTGGAGAGGAATGCACAGTGTACAGGAGCTGAATGTAAAAATCACACACTTCCACTTCCATGATGAGCACCACAAATCACAACTTAAAAAGTTAAATCAAATCTTTCCCCTCACAAAAAAAAGATTGTAAATGTGACAGGGCTTTTGAAATGGAATGCATTAAAGTAAAGTTGCGTAGGATAATATGTCAACCCATGCGTTGGTTGAGCTTTAGAAAAGGTTTTATGGAAATACATAATTTGCAACTGCAATTATCGCACAAGAACTCCCACTTCAAATCTTGGGTGTTTGTTTGCTCGAAGCAAGATATCGGTTTACTTCTCAGTGGCGTTTTGAAAAGCTTGAACATAAGCAAACATTTTAGCAGGTTTTTGCTATAAGGCAAAGAAAAAATAAAATAATAATAATAAATCAAGGGACATTTATAATAGACTGTCTTCCCCTTTTCCTTCGCTTACTAACTTGGAGGAAAATAGGAAAATAAGGGAGAAAAGAGAGTGGGAGCAGGAGGCAGAAGTAAACCAACTTGCAACAATAATTGGCCCTAGGTCTCAGACTGTCCCATCTTCTAGATTTGTGTCTGAATTTTAATAAGCACAATATTCGGCACAGCAGGCTGTAAAACTGCAAACTCCTGAACTGTAAAACCTTTGCGGGACGTAACTTGGGTTCTCACTGGTTCTTGCTGATCAATGAATATATCGAACTTCAAAGAGCGCTAAATAAATCTGCATTATTGATATATTATTTATTCTGGTTCCATCACTACAAGAGCCTCCTTCCACAATGTAATGGTGCATAATACACAAGTATTGATTAGCGCAGCGTTAATGATCATTCAAAATAACAGCCATATAGGAGGATATTACAGGTCCTTGAAGGACACCTTCAAGCGTTCTATTTAATTTTCCTCCAATATTGGCAAGATGGCAGCACGAAAAAATCAAAGGGGAAAGAAGGGATCATTTTAGGGGCTAACGTAACACTCCCATTGTCTTTCCAGTCCAGTGGAGCACTACCACTAAGCTGTTCTCTCCTTGTCAGACTGGTCATGGTTTTCATACATCTTAAACCCAAACTCGCATTTGAGCTAAATCAGACCCAGGGCCCTGTGACTCCAAACCACTGAGCACAGAGCATCAGACGGGAACAAGGAGAGTCTGTAGAAAAAGCTCCCAGTGTTCACCTGCAGTTTAAAAGGACATTAACAGATGTGGCCTGATGCAGTTTCCGTACACACAAAGCACGGCCGCCTCTTTAAAGGAGCAGCCTTATGCCTATATAAGGCTCTAAAGCAGCGTGTTTTTACGCATCTAACCTAATATTTCTGCTGTTATGTTGCTGTTTATTTGTCTTTTAGCCCAGTTGTTAGCCGTGTTGTTGTTGTTTTTGTGCGGACATGCACGCTGTTGGGTCGGGTCAGGTCTGATCGCAGCCATGGTTGATTATGGGAATAAATATAAATATATGGGGAGGGAGACTAGGCACGTTTGGTGCGTAGAACCATTTTTGACACAAAATGATCAAGCGGCAGGTGAGGCGCGTGTGGGCGCACCTTTAGGCCACAGCCCTTAGCTCCCTTTATGATATGTAATGGGATTACACAGGACAAAAAACTCTTAATGGATATGATTTTCCCTGAAAGGCAGAGGAAGAGCAGTTTTACTCACTGATCCCGCTTATCCCTTATTACCCCAGCATCCCTGTACGCCCTCCATTCACCTTTCTAGAGAAGAGGCGAGCATGTCAATTCTTTTATTACCCATAGCATTCACTGTGTGTGTGTGTGTTTGTGTGTGTGCGCGCGCTCGCGTGCGTGATGGGCAGGTTGTTTACAGACATTGATGAAGAGGCAGAGCAGCAGTGCCATGAGAGAGGCTGTGTTGTGCCTTATCAGAGCACAGGCTCCCAGCATGCTCGCTGGTCTGAACCGGCTCCAGGGATAGAAGTGTAACTTGCTCCGCTGCTGAGATGGCTAGAAGTGAATAAGGAGCGGTGCCGCCCCGTTGTTTTGAACTGGCCAATGCCTTGTGACGGCTTATCTTCCTCAGCTGAAGCAGACAGCAGCACGCCGAGGAAAACTTTGATTATGTCTCAACTTTGCCTCGGTCATTGTTTGTTGCTCAGCTTGGCTTGTAGTGGGGTTACAAATTGTCTGAGTCTGGGTTTGTTAAACAACAGTCACTCATAGTAGCCAACCTAACCATGTCAACTGGGGAAAAATTAAGGAAGGTTTGATTTGGAAGTCACATATGATGCTCATTTTCAGGTTCACACTTGTAATTTGGGTTTCTAGTAGACACTGATTTCCATGGTGTAGTGTCCATAAAATCCTTTATATTTGTTCAGTGCCATTGTTGAATTTCCTCTTTTCAGTATCTGAAATGCTCAATATTAGAGCAAGTCTCCTTAAGCCCCACCTTCCAAAAAGCCCAGTCTGCTCTGATTGGCCCTGAATCTAACTGCCAGTTAGATTCAAAGATATAAGGGGTGTGTTTATCAAAAGTGGAGGTATAGTGCTATAGGTTAGGTTGGTATTGAGAGGGTGTGGCTTCTCCCCTTATGACATCATTTTGCATAATAGGTGACCTTTGCTTTTTATTTTAAAAAGAAACCCATAAATGGGCCCTCCACTGATTTTACACAAAGTTAATATACTAATCATATGGTTTGCCAGTCAGCCTGTAAAACAGTTGTTTTATATCCTCTGTAGCTGTGGATGAGCTTTGTCTGAGAAAATAATGTCATCAGCGGTATTGAGCTTGTGATGGAGACGGCAAAGTTTTGACAGAAGACCTGTATTACAAAGTGGGTCGGTGGAGTTTGAAAGATGTGATTTTTTTACCTGACATGGGTGGTCTAACAATACATTGTCAAATTGCATTGTGGGAACTGTAGTATAATAACAATAAGTCAACCCGACCCTGTACTTTCCAGGGAATTCTCAGTTAAGACCTCAAGCGGGTACTATTACGTGCTTGGACGAAAAAAATAATTGTTATGCAAATTCCTTCATTCCCTCGGCTATCAAGCTACTAAACGCGACCCGCTGATCTGTTTACTTGTTCTCACTTGCATGTTCATGTTTGATTGCTGTTGTTAGTTTATGAATTTGTTTTATTTACATGGATGGGATAGACTATAGAAATGAATTTCTGTTTTGGGGTTAATAAAGTATTCTGTGTAGAAAATACATTTGATTGGCCATGGCTCGGCAGGGTTATTCTTTGTGGGAGAAACATTAAGAGGGGATTTTGTAATGAAAAGAACAACTTTTATCCTCTGTCAGTTTGTATTACCCAGACTGGTCTACCTTTGGCTGAACATTCCAATGCATTTCTTCACAGAATGGGGAATGGGGATGTTGTCCTCATTAACTTAGTGTAGTCGCAGAACAAGTGAATCTGTTCATTGCCACAGAATGGAAAGACGCAACAATCGATATGGTTTCTAATGGACATTTGGCATGTCTATGTATTAATACAACCGACTTGAAAAAACAGGCAAAAATATCATTTTAATAACTTCTTGTTTGGTATGAAGAATTTTTAAGAATGAATCAAATATATTTTTCAAAGTCTATTTCCCTTGAATGGGACTCAACCACACTGGGTTGAGGGGTTTTTATTATTCAAGGAACTTTGCCAGGTTCGCTTAAATCCACTTTTCTTTCCCATTTGCCTGGAACATACAGTATAATAGCTTGTCACAGGGCTTTTGTTACCTGGGAAACCATGCTGCATTCATGTGTCCTGCCTTTCTACTAAAGTATTACACGTACTAACCTCGTTGTGACATCAGTATGGGCGTATTACAATATCACAATTCATCACTAACATTAGTGAGATAAGTAATTATCGTAAGTGGTGGAAAAGGAGCTGATGAAGCGTTCATAAATGCTGAAGTTTGCTACATTTAACTTATTTTTTTTTCCATGAATTGTGCGGAGCTGAAAGGACTGGCATTCTCCCCATCTCTCATGTCTTCGGACATCAGCATTTTCAATTGTTGTTTTCTATTAGGGCATCTGCACAAGCTTGGCAATGTGTGTGTGTGTGTGTGTGTGTGTGTGTGTGGGTGGGTGTGTGTGTGTGTGTGAGAATGAATGTGAATGTGAGCGAAGGCCTTTATGTGCTCACAACAATATGTATACTTGTGTGCTCATGTGTGTCTGAGTCTCTGTGTTCATTCATGTGTTCATGTCCACTAGGGAGCACTGGGGGGCTTTCAGGCAACACAAAGCCTACTGTTGCAACTTATAATGTAATAATTTCAATGTAATAAAAGTTCATAATGTAATAATCGTCTCATAATGTAATAAAATCACGGACTCGTAACATAATAAGGGATTGCACATAATCTAATACTGTAATAACTTATTACATTAAGAACCTTATTGATACCGCTCATAATGTTATAACAGCTCATGATGTAATAATAGCACATATAGTGAGAACATTTTAAATTTTTACTTCAGCCATCCCTGCAGGAGTGGAAGGAAATGCTTTCACCTGTGTCTCTCAGCAAGATCACACATTTCTGCAAACATGCTGGAGCATTAGCCAACTTAGATGCCATATACTGAACCTCGCTCCCAATTAGTGGCAGGCCTCATAAAAAGGAAGAGAAGCCTTATTATTTAACGCATCATCCTCCATGGGTCAAATCCATGGTATAAAGGCAACAACTATTTATTTATTTATTTATTATTCTTCCGGACAATTACACACAATACACAATTTTCTCTTTGCATATTCATACATATTACTTTGTGTTATCATCCAAAGGGTGGCAGGAGAAGCCAAAGGCTTATCAGGTCCCGCCCCCACTGCCATCAGATTCAGATACACAGATACACAGCTACTGATACAGTTAAAACAATTATTATTATTATTTTTTAAGAAGATGCATTCCAATGCACAGACAATTTTAGGTCTCCTTATTCATTGCCAGTGTACAACAGACATGCTTTCCATTTTCCTCTCTGCCTGTGACAATACAGATAGTGATGTGGCCTTGTCCATTTCTTCTCTAGTAGTCTAAACACATCTGCAAAAGTATTCAGTCTGTCTGCTGACCTCGGCTGCAGTCCCATAACATGCTGTGTATTTACAAATTCTTCAGTCAGTGAATGAGTTTTTTTTTAAGTAAATCAATGTTTGTATCCCCACAGATAAATATCTTCTTTTGATTTGCCTTTGAAAGTAATTATCCCATGTATTCTATAAAGTCTTCCATTTTTGAATCGGGTGTTCTGTACACACAGTTGATAAATAAAATTTATTTTTCATTTGAATTTCAATAGTCACATATTCCATTAGGTTATCAATTGCAGAGCACATTGTACTTACGATTTTCAAACTATACACTGACAACTAATGCACTTTTGGGCACAGGTTTGTGAATAAAACAAAATTCAGTGAATCAGTAGACATTGAGGTGGGGTATGCAGAAACTCTTTATATTCATCATCACTAGATTATTGTAAATATGTATTTTTAACAAATCATTTATGTACATACATTTTAGGATGTTGTGTACCCCTACAAATAATTTGATAACAAAACGTCTTCTCAACCGCCAGTCCACATCATACTTTTATGGTCCAAGTGGGACTTGAATCAGCGACCTTTAAGTCCCCTAGCCAAGTCCCTACGGACTGAGCTATTGCCGCCCCAGCTAAAACATACAACACTATTATAACAAACATCTTAATACACAAGAAATAGTTGCTAGCTAAAACACAAGAAATAGTTGCTAGCTAAAACACAAGAAATAGCTGCTAGCTAAAACACAAGAAATAGCTGCTAGCTAAAACACAAGAAATAGCTGCTAGCTGAAACACAAGAAATAGCTGCTAGCTTAAACATACACATTATCCTACAAACATCTTAATACACATAATTTAAACAGATAAGGTGTATGGCTTGGTTTAACAAAGATTATGTATTGAACTTTAAAGGTCACACCTAGGGCTGCTTACCTGCAAAAGTCACAGTAGAAGTGAGCACGGCGTTCTCAGAATCCCAACTAGTGGCTCAACTGTTATTTCACATCAATAAAATGTGAGAGTGCAATTACTATTACAGTCAGGGCTGCCAAGTTTCACCAAAAGTTTGGAGTGACATTTCTTGGCCGAGTGACCCAAAACCGTGTCCTCTTTCCCACCCAATAATTTTTGCTAGTGTCCTGCAAGTATATTGTTCATAAAAAATCAGAAATAAAGACGACTGGAAAATGTGATAAAACATCAAAAATCTTATTAAAAGAAACAAATTCATGAATTGCAAAGTCGTAGGACCGGTTTTAATTAAACATTGGGTGTGGATACATTATAAGTGGGGGTCTGGGGCCCCCCCCCCAGAAAATGTTGAGCATTAAACACTTAATTTCCTGCATTCTGGTGAATTTTTATGAAGCAATGTGTGCCTTTTCTGCATTCATTTTTATGTAAAGTAAACATTTGGTTAAACTGTAATAAAGGTAATTATTCTATATGTATTCAACATTGTATGGGTTATCCAATTATCCAATTTCAATTCACCATTATTATATTAAATCCATGACACTTGATGTCTTCTCAGAACATATTTTTCCCACAGTAACCTCTAAGCTTAGTTACTCAATACATTCATTCAATTAATGTTGACAACATTTTAGAACAAAAATGTGTTGGTGTGTCAACCAGCCTAAACATAATGCAAAACAAGCTTGAATATATCAAGTGAAGTGACTGATTTGAATTAAGGTGTTCTTACCTCTTTGTTCATTTAATACCAGCGTCCTTGTTGTCATTAATTGTCCATATAATTTGAACAAAGGGCGGGACTGGGAGGCGGCGGGCTTTTATTAGTTTTCTAGTATAACGCAGGGGGGCGTGGCCGTGGTGGTTTGCCAAGTGGCTGCTGCGGCTACGGGCTGCACACGGCCATGGACTGCACACGGCCATGGACCTATAAAGAAACCGTGCGTGCAGAAAGCATGGCAGAAAGAGGATGTCACGGAACTCAGTCCGTTTAGCTTTTCAAAATAAGACTTTCAAAGTAAAAGTACCAAAAAAAAAATATTATGGGGATTCATTTCTCTGCGTGAGAAATTGGAGGTGTGGCATATGAGCTTTTGAACTGGTTGATATGCGTGTGTCTCACGGCCAAAGCGTGAGACTTGGCCGCTCTGATTACAGTGTAACATGGGAAGGGTGGGTGGGGGAAATCAGCACCTCATGTTTTGCTCACTGCCAGCTGGATGACATCACGTTAACCTTGCCATGCTTGCACAAAGTCCATACAATCAAGCCGGGGCACTGGCCTACACACTTTCTCCTGCTACAACTATAACTTTACTATATGAACTACAACTACTACAGCCTGACCTTGGCTGTTGTTTTTTGCTGCACAAAGTAAAGAAGGAACACAACAGGGGTTGTGCAAAAAGAAGCAGTGCTGCTGGCAGTCAGGCTGTGCAAAGGGGAACAGTTCACACACTGTCCATTTCAGTGTAGAGGTTGGCTCATCACAAATGTTTGTTGTTGTTGTGTTTTTGCTGACCTGTGAATACATTGGAGATAGGACCCCATCTTGGAAGGGATTTAGCCTGATGTAGCAGCTATACTGTGGGCTGAAGCCTTCCAGCTGCAGAGGCTCTGCAGGGAGGCTCATCATCAGTAAGTAAATCATGGGGTGAACGTGCAGTTGTTTGTCAGTCCAATTATGTCCAAAATGCGCCTTATGTGGTCTGCCTTTTGGTTTGCGTGCATCTTTAAATTAGACACAAACTAGCTGTGATTAGCCAGATGCAGAGTTAGGTGCCATTTTCATTTTTTAACCTACTTAACTTTTTAACCTAAGTGACTGCATGGCCAGTCAGTTAGATTAAAAAGTTTCAAAGCAAGAGGAAAATGGATGTAACGTTTCAAGTCCTACTCGCTTAGTTTTGAAGCCCTCAGAGGAAGACAGTCAGAATGCTAATATGCATCGTAGCGTGATAACAGATACTCTCTGGTGAGTGGGTGTCTGGGTTAGTGGATGTGCCAATAATATGTAATCTTGCTGTGGTGACACGGGCACTTGAAAAACATATGATTCAATCTTTCATTCTCGCCTGCCGTTCCAAAGAAAAAGTCTGACTGAGCTGTCATGTTATTCTGGATATGAGCTTGGTAAAACCGCTTTTAGCCATAGTGCCCCTGACTCCTGGAACAGCCTACAACATACAATTAAAATAAATACACTCATAACTGTTAACCAATTTAAAATGATTATTTTCAGCCCCTCTACACTTGTAACTGTTTTAATTAGGCTATTGTCTCTTTCATTCAATTGATCTGAATGTTTTAAATTGTTGTTGTCTGTGTGTGTGTGTGTGTGTGTGTAAACTTGTTATGTATTCTCATTGTATATTGTGTATCTGTACAAACTCAACGTCATTGTAAAAGAGGGTCACCCTTCAATTGATCTTTCGAGGTTAAATAAAGGAAAATTAAAATGAAAAATGAAATATACGATTGAAGTATCCACCAGGCAAAGCCCCTGACTGACAAGTGCAGAGGGGTGGGGCCTTATCAGTCACCTTACAGGCATTTCATTATGAAAAATGCTTGGCTTCTGCACCATCACCGGAAAGATGGTAATGTAACTGCCTCTAGGGCTGGCTGGGGTAAAAAAAAGGAGAGAGAGAGACAGGCTTTAGGACAGAGTATGTAAAGGTTACAAAGTGAACTTGGACACAGTCATTGTTGTTTCTCCTTTATCATTTCTGAGCAGTGGATCTTGTGACCGTAAATGTGCCATGGATCGAGCTCAGAGCAGTAAAAATGGGACCTGAAAGAGTTGACTCTGTACAAAAGGTACAGTTCTCAAAATGATTTTTCTTTTTCTTCTCTGTGCCTACATACCACGGGGGCATCCTTACATGACTGGAGTTACTGGGTCCATCTTCCAACAGCAATGACAAGCCACGTAATGAACTAACTTTCAGCCTCTGAGCTGACGGTGTGGCTCTGTGTAGTGTGATGGCTTTGACATGGTCCCAGAACAGTGCTCATGTGGTCAGGGCACCGGCACATTTAGTAATAAACAAAAGGTCAGCAAGACCAGTTCTAGCTAATGACCTAGAGGGAGAGGGGTGGGTGTTTTCTCCTCTAGAAGTATAAAGCAAGATTGAGAGCTTCTTGACTTGGCTTATCTTGGAACGCAGTTAAGGTCCTTTTCCCTTTTGGCCCCAGACACTTCACTCCACTGATGAGGAGCCGTCTTCATTTAGCCAGGCAGTGTTTGCTCCAGAGTGCTCATTAAAAGGCCCCGGAGAAGCAAACAGATTTGCAACCAAAGAGAGTTGAAATGATAGAAAAAAAATAGTTAATATTTTTCTGTAGCACTGCAAATGGTGTGTGTGTGTGTGTGTGTGTTCCAATCTTTTTACTCTCAGAGATGGCACACATTCAAGGTCGAGGGTCTGGAACTCTCCTGTCGTAAAATTCAATTCATTCATTTTAATGGAAATCTTGTTCTGCAGTTCTGTCAGTTCTAAATATTACAGTATGACTCATGATACCTCCAGTATCTTTTAGAGATATGTGACAGTTAAAACTGCTGCCGACTCCTGATGACACTTTAGTCTTTTTCTTGCTCCTTCAAAGTCCGTTCCAAAACAGTTCAAGAAAAGTGTGAACATTTGAGAAGATAAGAAAACTGTAATGTCATTACAGTTCAGTATCTTGTAAAATATTCTTATTTGCTTTTTCCTGACCACACTTAAGTACGAGTAAGCAACAATAACTTTGGGGTTGGAGGGCGATTAGCATAACTTATCATAAAGCAGAGGGGAACCGCCAATGAAGTCCAAAGTTCAAAATATCAAACAACTATAACAATTATTTAAAAGGGCATTTGATGGTTTTGGAAGAAGCAAGGTGGTGTTATTATTTCTTGACAAACTCTTCTTCAGATCCTCTCCCCATTTGTACATTTTATTGTATGGTTGTCAGTGTGTTCATCTTTCATGACTCATGACTGTCAGCATTGTAATGGAAAAGCTGAGGCCCATTTTTCATAGACAACACCATAATGTAAATAGCCATTGTTAAATCAAAGAGTATAGTCATTTTAGATTCAATCATTACTTTGTCATCTTGCCTATTTCTATAGAAATATACAGGCAATTGTTCACAATGATTTATGCTACATCTGCTGTTGTATCTCCAACTAAACAAGTGAATATTGGAAAGCTCCTTGGCATCACTCAAGCAAGCCCCCTTTAGAACCGTACCGAGTCATTTGTCTCCAACCCGCTCTCTGCTTTGTTATTGAACAGGATTCAATCAGTCCGGCGATGAATGCCAGCTTGACGTTAGAGCAGTAAAAGAAAAAATAATAAAATACACAAACAAATGAAAAAGAAGGGCCAAATGAATGTATTCCAGTAGAAGCAGAGGCAAGACCCAGCTCTTACTCTGATTAAACATCAGTGGAGGAAGCCATTGCAGAGAGAGATGGACTGTTTTGGATATTTTGGCCATCCGAGTTACTACTTTAAAGAAATACATGTCATCTTAGAGAGGTTTCTGTCTCTTTTCTCAGACCAAGGATGTGTTTGGTCAGGCCAGGTGAAAGGAGAATAGCCTTTCAAATATGTATTGAGCTTCCATTTGTTCTGTACAAAAGAAACAGTTTTGTCATGACTCGCGGCTCGGCAGTCTCTCCTCCTCCTCTTCTGTGTGTTTTCCCTCATCTGTCTCCTTTTTTTTGTTGTTCCATGTGTCGGCCTCCCTGTTGGCATGTGGGCGTGGTGGCACTCCAGGGCAGGCTGTTTCCAGGTGTGGATCGTTGGGCTAATCAGGGCTCTCTATTTAAACCTGTGGACTCCAGTCATTCAGCGCCAGAGTATACTACGTATCAGAGCGGTATGATTCCCGAGCTAAGCTCTTCGTTTATTGTTTTCTTTCACGTCTCAAGTTGGAGTTGATTTTAACTCTGCTCCTTTTTCCCTTCCGTGCCAGTTGCCTCCGCTGTTCACCTGTCCAGCTCGCCTGCCTGAGGTTTCCCGGATTACCCACCTGCCTATGCTCGCGGCGCCGCCCTGCCGTCCAGTGTCCTGCCAGCCTGAAAATAAACTTTGTTCTAAAACTGGCTACCTGGGTATCTGTTCTGCTTTTGGGTCGTACCTCGAGCTATCATAACAAGTTTGTTGGTGAAGCACAAACAGTTTATGGCAACAACGAAACATAAAAAAGAAAACAAGTCACAGCACAATCAGTCCTAAAACTCTACTCATACGGTGGCCATGTTGCCAATGAGAGAAAAAATATTTTGAATGATAATCCCAAACTAAGAAAAGCCCCTAGCAGGACCTAGGTTCTGCCTTCACAGATCACATGTGGGATTCAGTCCTGGATCGGATACACTCTACCTCCATGTGCGCCCGACATGCTCTTGTGCAATTTAAAGTAGTACATTGTATCCACATATCTAAAACTAAATTAGCTCGTATGTTCCCCAATGTAGACCCGACCTGTGATAGCTGTAAGAGTGCACCGGCATCACTCTTTCACATGTACTGGTTGTGTCCCACCTTGACTGAGTTCTGGACATCAGTTTTTCAAACAATTTCTGAAGTACTTCAGCATCAAATTGAGCCGAACCCTTTCACTGCAATTTTTGGCATTGCTCCAAATCCGGGCTTGCCTAAAGTGAAGCTGAAGGCAGGGGCGGGCCGTCCATTGAGGTAAACCAGGCAATTGCCTGGAGCCCCGGGGCCCCATAAGCCCCTTTGGGGGCCCCCAAAATGCCCTCTTTATATTTTGCCCCATATCTATTGTTTTTTATAAAAAATCTCTTCACAATAGTATCATCGGGATGTCTAATTACTCGCGTTTTGACGGCCTTTCTGCCAACCGTGCACCCCCCTTCAGTCTGCACTACATGGACTATTCCATTACACATTACGCTCATGACGCTGCACGTTCACGCGTAAATCCAAAAAAGTAAATAGCGGGAGAAGACAGAGACGAGATAAACCTAACCTACCTATACCAAAATGAAGTGAACATACGAGAGCGGGTCACAAAACAAACAGAAGAAGGACCAAAGGCAGGACTTGATATCAAAGCTGCCGAAGCTATTAAGCTTTTTTACAGCACCCAGCATGGTGGCAGCGGGACCTTAGACGGAAGAACAGCTGTCTACATGTCCATGGTCTACATCATTAACCGGTAACGTTCCAGCTCCTACTGTCAATCCAACAGGTGGCTCTGGCTCAGCCAGCAGCTATGCTAATGACGTGAATGTGTGTCAACAAACTAATGGAGATAATTAATGGTGCAACGGATCACGGTTGATCCGTGGTCCATTCGGACCAACCCTCACGGTTTGGGACCCACGTGAACCGCGGATTGGATGGATATATGCTAAAAAAAAGACGCCTGTGTGTTCACGTGATCGGCGATCGTGTATTACAGAACAGTTAGTGGCGATCGGGGCCAGCCTCTAGGTCTACTGTAGGCTACTGACAAAAATCACACAACACATTGCCTGTATTTTTGTAACAATATTTAGGCCTATTAGTTTAGGCTATATTTGGCTGCTCCACTTTAAGTCAGCCCAGCCAGCCAGGCGATAGTTAAGTTTCAATTTCGTTTTCACCTCCGTGTGTAACAGCTGTTCAGAACAACAGCTGATAGGCTTGCGACAGCAGGAGTCAGTCTAAAGCCATCAATGATCAATTTAAGTAAAAAAGCAAAATAAAGCTATCTCTTCCTCCCTCTATCTGTGTATATTTCTCTCTCCCCTGAGACCTAAGTTTGCCAGTATTAGCTACCATTTAGACACTGGTACCAGACCAAAACAAACAAAGAACTAAATTGAATTGAGAAATGATTCATGCTTTTTATTCTCATGACTTCAAATGTGCACTTAGTATTTCATCCTTAATAAACAACACAGTCTGTCTTTAAAGTTGACATGACATTGGAATTCTCATGACAGGTAGAAAAAACATGTCCAACTTTCCTTCATGCTGTTTATGCTGCTCGCTACATTTCAAGCTGTTTGACAGGCATTGGTTTGATGCTGCTTCAAAGTATACAATATATACCAAGGTAAACACACTCGCATGCCCTTTTCTCAGCTCCAGTGGCGGCCTCGTATAATGAACGGTGGGAGAAGCCTGTCTGTGTGCGAGCTATAGACAGACAAAATAAAGAGGTGCTGAAGAAGAGCGGGATTAAAGCAAAAGCAGGAATGAAGACGGAGGAGAAAGGGATATGTGATGCTTTGTCCAATGAACACTGTTGAGTTATTCATGAAACATCAAAAACGGTGGAATATTTTGTACATCGTGCATCTTTCTTTTCGTTTGTGTTTTGTGAGAGGAAAGTACCGTATGTACCTCTCAGGCCCCCATATACTGGTGAGACATAGTTGTTCAAACAATAATCTAGTGCAGGATGTAGGCAAGGTTCCTTTTCTTTGTTTTAGACCCCATTTACATACAGACATGTAGTGAATTTCTTTTAAGCTTTGTTTACTTGATTTCAAAATAACAAGCCCTCTAAATATTTGAATGTAAATCCACATCAGCAGAGAATACCTCAGTCAAAGTCTTCACTTCATTATTTTAATAAGAGAATTGTATTGTATTGTAAATGTTTAACCTGTAATTGGATCCAGTGGCACAGTAGTAGTTGTTAGAGAGAATTCTGGTCTGGGTGATGCTGTAGGCTAACGATATTGAACCTTGTAGACTGATGGACCTACTGTATAGGGGAGATTTCTTGATCATTTGTTTTCTCCACAATGCAAAAAACATGCCAAAAAACAGATATTCATTCACAGGAAGACTTCATCAGAAAAAAACAATGTGTTGAGGGACAATTCATACTCCATATCTTTTCTTGGATCCAATTATACCAAAATAAAAAAAAAACTGAGATGGCATTATCCTGCCATTTTCAAAGTAAACACATTCTATTAAAAACAAGCCATGCTTGACGGGGGAATATCAGCAGCAGACTTTTTGACAAAATAAAGCTCCAATTCACCTCCACAAACCCATTTCATCAGGAAATCAAACATTGACGAATACAAAATGGAGAGTTTAGTTTGCTTCTTCTTACCATGTAACCTGTAGTTTTGAAGCGATTGTCTTTAGTAAATCCTGCTGGAGCCGCACTGTCTACGTAGAGGGAAAGGCAAGGCAAGGCAAGAAAGTGTCCATGCTTTGAAATAGGTCTTATATTAGCCTCAATGTGTCTGTGAATATTGAATCAATGAGTCACCATAGCATAGCAAACCAATATGTAATTCCCCCCAGACGCTCCCCGGGCTAGTCTATGCTGTCTGCACCCAGGAGAGAGCACTGTTCATGCAGTAGCCGTCATTCAGCTGAATAGCAGCAGTGTGGCGACCATGCTACTTTTCTTTATATTCAATACACACTGGAGCTTCACAGTGTCTATGGCAAAAACTATTTGTAACAGAGAAACTGTTGTAAAGCACAACATGAGCTGTAGTTTGTAACAGATAGAGTGTAGAGAAAATGATGTAACTACCTCATGGGAAAAGGGATGTATACTGTGAAGTTTGCATGGTAATGAACAAAGCTGTAAAGGTGGGTCGGATTAAGTTTAATACCAAGTTGCCGCATATCTGTCATATCTAAGAAGAGAGCGATAAACAAAGCGCCAAAGAGACCAGATCACCTTTGCCCAAAATGCAGGTGCAACAGTCAAAAATAAAACTGCAGATTTATATAATATGTCAAGTGGAAAGGTCTGGAACATTGTGAAACAATATGCACTGCATGACAAACACTGGCATACTGCATTGACGAAGAGCAACAGCAGTCAGAAGTTAAAAAGGGATATGTAGGACACATAGGTGGGTGACTAATGCTGATAGCTGGCATGCATTTAAATATAACCCACCTGTGCTGCTTGGGTGAGGAATTCACTTCAAAGTCAATGTTTGCCTTTTTTTGTATTTATTGTCATTATTTAAAATTTCACTAGCAACATCTCATTTCGACAAACTTTTTAGTATGAAGGTCTCCCAGGCAACCAACCTGTGGGATTATACATTCTTGACCTAAAATGTTTTATCTTTACCTTGTTTCTGATATGTTGTTTATATACTGTATATGTCAATTATTTAGATTCCTTTGCCGTTCCATGTGCTTTATTATTACTGTAAGACTTTACTTTATTCTACATACAAATTGGTGTGTGTTGCTGTCATGTACTGTAGCTCACATAAATTTGTTCAGTTCTCCATTTGGGAACAAATTTTATGAACTGTGAATCTTTATGACTAGACATTTCCTCAGAAAACATGCAGGTATCAGAAGATTTCTGCTTCTCCTGTTATTTATACATACCGTGGTAAGGAATGTGTTTTTGCTAACTATCTATGCTAACATCATAATATTCTGATTTTAAAACCTTATCTGCTGATACATTTTTGATAACCAGAACACAAATGTAAGGGGTACCTCAACATGCGTAGATCAGTTCATGTGATGGCATTGCTATATACACAGTCATTAGCTGCACTAGTTGGAGTTCTCTTTTTCAGTCTCTGCACACTGACATTCTGAACACCCTTTTTCCACTTAACTCTGAGCGCATCCCTCTGCCTGTGCCGGAGCAGCAGATGATTGCTTTTGTGGAGTTGTGCTACATGCAGCCACTGTCTGACTGTGTGTGACACAAAACAAGGCGGTGTATTGGGGAAAGTTAAGCTATCCACTTATGCATCCCGTGTCTATACATGTACGGTTTTATATCTTTTCACAACTAGGCTTGCCAACAATTCTTGGCAGCACAACCTTGCATTCAGCCACGTTAATAAGGCTAGTGTTATTTTCCTAATTATGCCTTTCTCTGGGGAGATCCACCATCCAAATAGGGCAGCTGTGAATCTGTACACAAAATAGAAGGCGCTTAGGCAACCACAACATCTAGCACCTTCGTTTAACCCGTATCTCTTAACACTTGATATCATCGTTACCTGAAAATACGTTTGAAAACACTTTAATTTTTTCAGTTTTAAATGATTCCAAACAAATTTGCCTTTTGAATTTTAAATTCTCTTTTTAATTGCTACACACCAAATGTGGTACTTAAAAAGGAGTGCCAGCACAACTGCTTATTAGTGCTAAATAGAAGGTTTGATACATGACTTTGCTGTAAACTTGCCAATCAACGGTATTTACAAATGTAAAATGGGGACTCTGTTCTAATGAGTCGCTAATAGGGACTGTTGTACTAATCAGAGCACACTGTCAACCCCAATGTTAAATCACCACCAGGATTGCAACTGTTTCTTATCCTAACTGTAAGTCCGTCAGAATTTGTCATTTCACAGTTTGATATTGAAATTTGATCTGTGTCAACAAGATGTCGGCTAGTGACAGCTAACCATATCCGAATCACAACCACAGATCCAGCCCTTGTCTCCTGCAGGGCCTAATGGCTGTATCATGGACAAAGAGAGAGTCTCCTTAAATACAGTTCCTGCCTCAGAGGCTTTTCTCAGCCAGGCTGACGGCCTCCGTGCCACTCAGCCCGACATCTGCAGACATAATTAAAATTTCCTATGCCGGCCGGCACACAGGTCTAATTGATCTCAGACAGAGGCGGGATATGCTCCGTGACACACACACACACACACACACACGCACACACACACTCCAGCACATACACAAACCATCTCTTGCGGCTGAGCAGATGGATGAACACAGTGGAGAGTGACAAGTTTGTGTTCTCTATGTGTAAATGCCTTTATGCAAACACCAAGCTCACATTTACATCCAGGTGCATAATTTAAAGAGCCTCCTTTGAATTGCAATTAATCAATCGATTAAAGCCGAAGCTTGACGGACAGAGAAAAAAAACATTAGCATTTTAAGTGTTGTTTTTTTCTTTATGGAATAATTTTACCAATTATATTCATTAGAATCTGAAAGACATTACTCAACAATTCAGACTCTCTTCAAATCTGAGAAATGTTATCTCTACAAGTGCATGACATTTTAAAGGGCACCCTGCTACAGGAATGTGACTGAGTGAGATTGCAAATAACTCAAATGGTTGGAATGGAGTAAAATTCCCCAAAAAAAGTCATGTTTGAATTGGATGGAAGATGACATTTACTTAAGCTCCAATTGCACATTTCGGTAACACTTTATAATAACTATCCGTTGTAACTCGTTAATAGATCATTAGTAAACTCTTAATTAATGATTATTAATGATTTGTTAAGTGTTTGTTAGCAGTTTGTTAAGGATTTATAACAATGGTAGATAGTTAATATCTTAATAATTGAATCAGTTCATCTGGGAGGTAATCCGAGATTAACTGATCACGTCACGTTCAAGTCCATGGCATGCACAGTGTGTATTGAGTTTATTTAAAAATATTTGAAAATGGGGCTGCCCTCAGTTGCCCATGCACTGTGTATAGTCTATAGCCTATTTCAGCCTCGTCGGTATCTCGGATTACCTCCCAGATGAACTGATTCAATTATTAAGCTATTAACTATCTACCATTGTTATAAATCCTTAACAAACTGCTAACAAACACTTAACAAATCATTAATAATCATTAATTAAGAGTTTACTAATGATCTATTAACGAGTTACAACGGATAGTTATTATAAAGTGTTACCCACATTTCAAACTAATTTGATCTATTTTGAAGGAAACAGGTATTACAATGTGGTGTGCAGAGTGCAAGGACACAATTACTCTTCTGGCCGGATGAATTTGGTCACTCATTGGGGTTAAAAGGCTTCCTACAGAAGATTGCCTGAAAACATGTAGCTAATTATGAAATAAATTGGCATACCATCCATCATTTAATTCCCAAGCCTCTGTTAGCAGGTTATTGTTAGCAGTATCCTCTCACCCACAGCGGCCTTGATGCATAACTGGGCTCTTGACAGAGGGGATTTTTTTATAGAAAATTATATTAGAGAATTCAGTTGGCCATCATCTACGTCATCAATTTATCCGTTCTAGCATAAGATTGCCATCTACAGACAATCCCACACGTCACAACTTTTTGAGCTAATGTTTGTTGAATCCTGAACAACATAAACATGCAACTAATCTGACAGCCCGTAATATCTAAGAGGGTGGGTGCAATAAGATATTTGCTGTTTAGGCTTTTCCATTCAGTTGTAAAGATGTCCTGTCTTTACACTCAAAGCATGTCTCTAATCGCCCATGGTTAAATCAACCTAATATTTGTCTCCTGTCAGTGCATTAAAGTTAAGTCTTCATGTATTTTATGATGTGGGAGTGGGGGAGGTGGACTTCTACCATGGAGCATTTTGGAGGAAAGATTTAAGAAGCAGAGCATATGGTGTCGCAGTCTCTGAAAATAGGATCATAAAGTTGCGCCCTCTACACACACAAACTGTCTTAAGGTTACAGCCGCCATTACTGCACAAGCAAACTTCACAAAGTCATTATATTCTAACGCCTTGTCTGGCAATGTCTTGTTTGTGCTTCAAGCATGACTTTACAAGTCAATAATAACCATAAATGACTCACAGAGCACATCCTCTTCCAATGCTGTACAATCCTTTCAACAGACAATTTTAATAACATGAGATATTTAGAATTTCTATGAATATCTGCAATTCCATGTTTGCTGTTTGGCTAGCGACTGCCATGATTTTTGAATATCTACTGTAAAAACAGTAATCCCATCAAATGTGGCAAGTAGACATGAATACTGTGTCAAATATAAAAAGAGGTGGTCCATTCAGAGAACTGTAAGCTCCCAAACGTTGTGACTTTCAAGGTTTTGATCAGGCAAACACTAATGCTGCCTCAGTGTGTGGACTGCCTCTCTTCATCCTCTGCCTGCTGCTTTTCTCCTGCTGATATGCACACGCTCCACCATCTTTAATAAGACTTACCTAGTCTTATTAAAGACCATCGCAGGTGTGTCGGGTTTAGAGTTCATTCTTAAACTTGGAAACAGCAGTTGAACCTTAAGGTTGATCTAGTAGGAGTTATTGTGAAGCTTTCAGTCATATTACATGATTTTCAACAACAGATGGAGTTTGTTTCTGTAAGTTTAGATTTTTAATTTAAGAGAAGGCTTTTTAAAGCAAAGTCGTCCTTAAAGGTCTAGGGTATGTAATGATAAAATATACATTCTACATGTATGATGTTTAGGATTGCTGAGCTGAAATGTACCACAGATAGTCACATGGGGAACTACTGTAGTCACACTACAACTTACTGTACATGGCAAATTCCAGCTCAGATGATGAACTGTAAAGATTGCTTGCAGTTCTCCCAATATGCACCCCACTGGTTTAGTCTATTAATGGAGACCAGCACTATACACATATGGGGTTGCTGGCCTCTTTATGTGTGAGGATATTCTTGGGCGATCACAGGGGCTATGGGTGTTCTCTCTTCAGCAAGGAGGGGACAGTAGTGGAGGATTGGCAGAGTAGAACATGTTGAGGAGGACAGGAAATAAGAATCACTGGAACAAATTTCCGTTTGTTTGGTCTTCTGGTTCTTACACATGTAATGCTTCTGTGTGTTGCTGTTGAAGTCTCAGACACATAGTCACTTCCAAAAGAGTAAAGGTCTGATAAAGGAAATGTCATTTTGTGTGATATTATAATAGAGCAGAACCGTGAATACATGGGTGCATGTGGGCCAAAAGCACTGCAAAGTATTGGCATCATGTTTTCATGAGGCTGTACCTGTTCTTCCTCATTTCACCAAATGCCTGCCGTGGTGATCCACATGTGATGTAGATTGGCCTCACTAACACATTCCCACTGGGCTTCATTAACTTTGAACATTCCACCTACCAACATGAGGAGAGTAATAGATATTTCATGATATTCTTCATTAGAGACGTCTGTCAGAATAATTCAGATTTCACCTGGGGGAGGGGGAACTTCAGATTTGAATGTTACATGACCATTACCAACTGTGTAAAACGGCACACACATCCTGATTCTTCCTTATCTATTCTCAGCCCAAGGTCATTGACGCTACTGTTGTTCAGGCAACATGAAATATTACTGAGGGTCTTCTGTGGACATGTTTTGCATCTTCAAGATGGCTTTTTAGCAGAAAAACAGTTATGTGTGTATCCCGTATTCCAAGATAAGCCTGACCAAATTGACTCAAAGTGCTGCTTCGCAGGATGAGGGGGTGTGCAGGGATTTTGCTGTTGGGATTTCACGCTCCAGTGGGAATGGTTCTTTAAGCTGAGAGCGATGCATATGGACGGCACACAGCGTGATCACTTCCTTTTCCCCAGTGACTCAGCACAGAGTCTGAGATAAACAGAGGGGTTCATCTGGAGGAGTTTCTACAGAAGAGCAGCACAGTGCAGAACGAGCAGAGCTGGTCAGCTAAACGTGACCTTGACTTAAGACAATACAGTGATTGCCTGTGCTCACTGGCAACCACTATATTCACACACAGACACATACAGCCCAACGTTGTGGGTTTACTCAGCACCTGAAGCAGCATGTAAAAATCCAACATTCAATTTATGCGCTGAATGTTTAGAAGAAATGCATCATTCAGTTTTCCCACGGGGAGTATTACTAGGCACCAATTAATATTCTGTGTGTGTGCTTTCAGGGCTTTTTTAGTACTTATTGATAAAAATACATCATTATCCTGTTCTTTTAGGAATATTTTGAGTAAAATTAACAAATAGTAACCTAGATACCAGAGAGTGCTTTTAGTTGTGAAATCAAATTAAACCAGGGCAAATCAAGCCAAATCTCCTTTAAATCCACAATGTGTTTGCAGAGGTTTACCATAATAGATTTTTCTTGAGTGCATTGAAATGAATGCCCATTGGGCTTCTTTGCACAAATAATGTGCATGTAAATGTTGCTCCTGATTTGTTTTCACTTAAGGTACTGAACCACTATTTAATGGCATGAACGCTTTTCTTAAAAACATACATTTTTTAAATGTTTGTTGTAATTTGTCACACATAATGTGACAGATGGCTGATGGATGGAGAACAGTCAACATTTCTTTTCATTACCACTAAATGTATCGTAGTGTCAATAGCACATTGGACATATAATTCAAAGGTTGTGTGTGGGTCCCACCGGAGTCGCATCTTTTAAGCGCCCAGAGTTTCTTGAAAGGCGCTATAAAAAACAAAGCTATTATTATTTATATTACACCATTGTAAAGTTAATTATTGACTTTGGAATAGTAGCTACCAAACTTATTTTTGTCACCCTTTTGTTGGGGTACAAAAAAAGGTTCCCAAAAGGATGAAGCTGCACACTGCAGTCCGTTGATTGATTGATCGAATCAAAAGATGAGAAAGATGTTAGTGCGGAGGTCTTTATTTACTGTGTCCTGTTCGTCATTGACTTTATTTGCTACACTGTCCCGCTGCTATGATGTCACAATAGTAACGTAGCTGCTGGGGCCAGTTGGGCTCTGGCCAATGCTCTGGCTGCAACTATTAGCATCCGGCATAAACCCCGCCTACCAAGTAAGGGTACTGAAACACAAGCCAGATCTAGGGTTACTGTTCCTTACCAAACCATACCGTACCAAACTGTACTGCTCAATGAGAAGAGGAACAAGTGACATACTTCTGTCATGAGAACTGGACAGTGAAGAGATGGTGAAAGCTCAACAGAATTATTTGTGAGTATTATTTTGTGAACTTACTCACGGAATATGAAGTAAAATACATGATTTGTGTGTTAGAGGTTAAATATTTTAAGCTGTTTGCCTAAGTCTGGGGTCAAAATTTAGAGGGGGAAGCGGGGGGATAAATGCTGCATGAAGCATTCGTTTATTGGAGCCATTTGTCTGTGGAACAGGAGACAACAGTGGTGTTCTGGCAGAGCAAGACTATTTACAGCTATTGAGTGCTGTGACCAGCGTCTCTCTCCCCCAGGGTGTCTGTCGGTCTGCTAATCCTTCCAATGCATCTCCTTACCTGTGACACAAGGAGACTGACTGTTCCAAGCAGCAGAGCAGTGTGCGCCTGCCACAAGCTAATTTACATATATTTCTTAATTAACTGAACACGTGCATTTGGAGGAATCAATAAGATGCATGACACATTGTTGAATTCTAATTTCAAACATGGTGCACACCGATCCCATCTTTGGTGCTGTTGACTCTTTTTGCAGCTTCTGGAAAAAAAATGCAACAAGTCTGGGTATACTATAATCAAGACCTGGGGCCTCGTTTATAAAGCTTGCGGCGCACAAAAACCTTGCGTAGACGGCCAGAAATGTGCGGGAAAATGTGCGGTGGCAAACGTTGGTATTTATAAAAACATTATTTGCGGAGAAGTGTGCGTATTCCTACGCCAACTTTTGACCATGCGTAGAGCCACCGCAAGGTTTTCCTGACTTGGGGAATCAGCGACACTCAATGGCAACACCACAAAATAAAGCTCTGTCACAGAAAAACACAGACAAATGATGCTTGGCACCCAATATATTTAGTCAATAAAATGTATAAGCTTACCTATAGTTGCGAATATATGGCTACTGTAGTCTATGGCATGCAGTTGTGATGCAGGTTGAATTACTTATCAAGTAGCCTAGGTCTACATGTTTTGGATATATTTTATAAGTTGAATCTTATAGCGCTACTCTATAATAATATCCCAAATGTCGGGAGGTGTTACCGTGAGTGGCCAGCGGGAGAGCAAATTTTAAGAGGTGTGTAAAAAGTAGTTTGTACAAAGTTAAGCACAACAGATATTAATTAGAACTATATATTTCGTTAGATAAAATCATGTTATGAATTTAGCAAATCATTACATTAGGGCTGCAACAACGAATCGATAAAATCGATTAAAATCGATTACTAAAAGCGTTGGCAACGAATTTGGTCATCGATTCGTTGAGTCGCGCGATTAATAAGTCACTTGTAGGCGAGGCACTGTTAACATCCAGCCGCCGACAGGTTCATGCACGCCCACAGCTAGCCTTCCGCACGTGAAGGCTCGCTTCACATGCGGGAAAGCTATAGTGTAAGCGGCCACAGCTTGTATTTTGGTCATATATAACACTGGACTGTAGGCCTATATAAATGTGTTGTACCTTTGCTGTCTTTGGGTTAAAGAAAACTCCTTCAATTCAGTATCCATCTAGTCCAAAAAAACTCTTGTCAGCTGCTGCTGCTGCAGACGGGCTCGGAGAGTCGACATCGGCGCATCAACAGTCATTCAAAGCAGCGGCAGTAATCACACAACCGAACGGTGTAGAAAGTCCCGTCAGTTAAAAATAGTGATCCAGATTTTAAATCCATGTTAAAATCGGAAGGATATAGAGCTAGTTAGCTTAAAAAAAGTAGCAAACATGTCAAATGTGATGTGTTCAGGCCGGCTCAGTAATATGATTGATGTGTTCAAATGCAACACAAAAAAAAAGAAATTTGAGATTTTGGCGAAAACTTGTTTTCCCAGCAATATAAAATAGATAGTAAAGATGGAATTATGACCTGTTTTAATGTCCTATCTTGAGCTAGGATCATATCAGCAATTAAAGCAATAATACAAGTTCTATTTCAACAAAATAATAGAAAAGTATCAATAGTGATATCAATAAAGACTTGGATCGTTATCGGTTGACTGGTTTACCATGGACATTCCTTATATACTTTATAAATGTATATCATACATTGTATGTTTTTTTGTTGTGTTATCCCAGTTAAATTTAATATTACTTTTAATAGTACCGGGACGTTGGAGCGATAAACTGGTGTTTTGACACTTCAGTCTGCACTGTGAATTTGAAGTAATGTTCAGTTTTTGAATAAAGATGCGGCATTTACAAATGTTTCTTTTTTTATCCGATTCATCGATTAATCGAAAAAATAATCGACCGATTAATCGATTATTAAAATAATCGTTAGTTGCAGCCCTACATTACATGCATCTCTTTCCCATAAAAATTCAGCCTGGAAGATTAAACTATAATCTGATGTTGTTGGAAATGTGCAGATCTCACGGGAGATAAACAATGCTTTGGAATAGACTATAGGCTAATGCATTATTTCACTTCTCACAACACATTTTATATAGGCCTACATATAGTCCTACAGGTTCGCTAATACGTGATATTGCATACAGCACAAAGTTGGGCGAAACTGCTTTACAAAGACTATAACGAATGTGGCAATCATGATATGTGATCAGCACGCGGGTGTCTGTGTTTGTGTGCCAGTTACTGCAGCACATGCACGTCACAGGCTTTCTTCCTTCCCAGTCAATTTCTTTGCGACCGATTGCCTCCCTTTTCTCCTCATATCAGTCAAAATTCCGTGCTTATTAAGAGCGTCACCATATTCAAGAGCTATTTAGCATTAGCCATTTATGGTAGATAGTGGGATGAAACTGGGAGGTGAAGTGGGAGGACACAGGGGGGGGAGATCGTCTGTGCACAATTCACCGCAGGTGAGTATTTATAAAGGGAAGATTGCGTGCAGGTGTGCGCCGCACAGTTTTATAAATCAGATTTTTTTTTTGCGCAGCACATTTTTGGCTTTGTGCGGGCGCAATGTTTTAGGATGGTTTCTACTCTCACTGTTATAAATGAGGCCCCAGGTCTCTGAAATACTCTTCATATGTCAAATATATTTGAGCTTCTCACATTTATGTATGCTAATCAAGTAGACAAAAGCCACTAAAAATCACAGTAAGTCAATTATGCACAGTCTTCACACAGCTGGCCTCACCCAGAATGAAATTGAATGGAGAATTTCCTTTGGCATTCAATCTACAATTTAGCCGAAAGACAAACTCAAACTAACGCTCATTACAGTGAGGATCAAATTCACTTCAAGAGTTTAAACCCCCTGCTCAGAGATTAGGTGCAGCAATTTTCATGTGCGAATGCAGCGCTGGTCAGCCAGTGCAACTCCATTAGCAATCACAGAGACACTGCCTGCACCTGCTGAGTTGACTTCATAGGATACACATGTTGTGCTCTCGGGGCAGTTTCTGCTGAGTTATGGAACTAGAACGCCAGAAACCTACTGTCTCGTCTGTCCATCAGCTCTGTCCACACCCAACTATTGTGAGTTCATTTTGTCAGTCCAGATTTCTTCCTGTTTAATGCATACTCTTAGAGAACCAAAACCTTAATTTATTTTGGTATTCTGATATACTGTCCATGTCTAGAGCAGGTATGTAGAGCAGGTTGTCAGCTAGTAACATGATTGGTATTCCATTCCCAGCTCTTCCTGTCCACATGTCCCTGGGCAAGGTACGTATTCCCAAATTTGCTCGCTAGCCAAGCACCTCTGGAATGTATTTTCAACCAACTCAGAATTAAGGCTAATTTGCTATTTGAAAAATAAAAAGTTGCCTTTGTCCAATTCTGCCTGAAATAAAGAACCCATTGTTACAAAAACCTCCAAAGTCCTAGCAGTAGATCTGACCCTAGTATCACTCTGAATTGCAAATGTGCAAAACTAGATCTGAAACATATGCAGGGCTTAGTCAGGATAGTCACTGTATCTATCAAAATCAGCCAGTAAGCACAATCTCACATTCATCGTGTCTGTTTTGGCATCAGCGATGGATGCTCGCATTAAACTCATCATTATCATGTCCCTTTGGAATACATTCGGAGGACTGATATTTCAGAACAGAACTCTTACATCCTTAGACGCACTGTTATCAAGTAGACACAGATGGGGATAAATGCCCAGGCGTACACATAAGATCCTGCAAGGAGCAGCCCCATACTTGCCAACCCTCCCGATTTTCCCGTCTCACAATTTCACTACCCTTACCCTTTCATGACGCATACATTTTCCTCTGCCTACCCCTAGCCCCCCCCCCCCCCCCCTCCCCATACATTTGTGCATAAATGTCTATGTTGTTCCTTTCTTCTTTGTAAAGCTACTTTAAGTTTTTGGTAAGCGCTATAAGTTGAATGTATTACTATTACCCTCTCCCGTTCACCTCCTGCGTTCTATATTCTCCAGCATTTCTCCCGATGTATGACAATTTTACACCTTTCCACTTTCTTTATTCACAACATGTTCTTGGTACTGTGCATGAGTCAAGAGCATTGTTTTCAACCAGACAAAAATACAGCACAACAAAAACGGCATGCACACTCGCAACACGTAAAAGCCAAAAGCTTTAGATCCATTGCCACCCCTTATCTAGACCTCAAATGTCTCATACGCATAGGCTCAGGTTGACAGGACACTGAAGCGACTGTCTGTACTTGTACCGTCTATTTCAAAGTCTTGAGCAACTAGGCAGCAAGCAAACCTTCTGTGCAATGTGTAGTTTTATAAGTCTAAAGCATGGCACGTATGAGCAGCCGTGCTGTTTTGGGGTAAACACAACCCTGTGTGGACTGACCATTACACCATGGATATCACACAGCTCATCTAGCCCCACAACACACATAAACACAGGCTGAAACAACACTGCCAATACAGTGTAACACAGTCATAACAGGGCTGTACAGTGCGACAGTTTTGATCGCATTTGCTACTGAAATTGATCACGTGCGATGATGAATACAAGTCCAGTCGCACCAGTTCTAATGAGCAGATGCTGTCTGTTTGAGACACAGAGGAGCTATGCACAATACTGCTTAGAGGGCTCTACATTAACACTCTCCAAGCAGGTAAGAACAGGAAGTTAGCGCTTCACAGCCCTGCAGTCAACCATGGACCTATAAAGAAAGCAGTCAACAGCAGTAACTATCTATGATTTAAACAAAGATTGACACAACCTATTTAACTTGGCCTAAATTGTATAACTATGTTTACTAATTTATTTAATAGGCTATATGTTCAATGTTTTAAAGTATGGTTTGCATTAAAAGAATGACATGTTCTAAAAATGTTTGTTATTATTAGCCTAATATAATAATGATATGTTTATAAAAATATATAGGTATAGACATTATTTTTATAGTTCTATGGGGGGGAAATAATTCTGAATCAGCAAAAAAATTGCCATTGGCAGGTTAGACTCTTTTGTCTAAATTGCAATCAGTGCACCCCTATTCATTTTTCTACAATTATTACTGCACACTAGGATATCATATTCATTGAGAATCTCAAATAAAACCAAGATGACATGCTCAAAGGTAATTAGAGCTAAATGCAAGGGTTAGGGTCATGCAAGTTTTCGATCATACTTTGTGTGCTACCAAATTTATTTTTGTGCTACTGAATTTTTTTGCTTGCTAGCACCAGTGCTACCACTTTAAAAAATAAGCGTACAGCCCTGCATAAGCTTATCATATATGTTAGGTGTCTCTGATGTTGCATATGAATGTCAGAGTAAATCAGTGCATCTGATGTCAGGATTAGCACGTAGCTTGATAGCAGGTGAAGACATGGGAACTAAGTAATGAAACCTACATGTGACTGTCCACATTTCTCTCTCTTTACACATTAAAAACAATTCTGAGAAAGCCGGGCATCCTCCCAAGTGCACTCGCCTCATTGTTTGTTGTTGATGTGATCTAGCTCCATTGCTGGAGGGGAATGAAGGGAAAAGGTCTCTTATCGTAAACTAATTAAAAACTTGGTCCGGACACAGGGAGCGCCTGACAGAGTGCCATCCCGTTTAATCAGACACGCAGCTCAAACAATGAAGACATCACTTCAACAGATGCCCCACTTTCTGTAATAGAAGGACAGACTCAGCGTACATGACAAGTGTTCTTTATTTTTTCCGAAATCCACTATTCAAATACATTTCTGCTTTTTGGTAAATGGCATTTTTCGAAGATAAGGGGAGTTGTTCATTTAGCATTTGTGTGCATGTCTTATTGTGTGTGTTTTTTTTGCTGAGGAGAGAAGGTGGCTGAGTGATAAGAATGACACCTATTATACAGTGCATTTGCAAACAAAACTAAAGCTAATTTGGGGGAGAAGTTTTGTGAGAAATGTAATTACTACTTGCAAATAATCCTTTGTAGCCTGGACGCCTAATATGTTGGATGACTGAACCGCCATTTCTCTTTACTCGTTGGATGGTGCATCGCATTGCAAGCAAATGCTGGGCTCATAAAATCTGGCCTTTGGCAGAATTGGGAGATCTGGCCTTTAAACTGTAATTTGGAAAGGGAAACACAATGTTTCTGCACATTCAAACTGTCCTTCTCCAATCTATTTCAGTGACATATTTCTCACTTTCCCCGTTTTTCTGTTCGCCGAACAAAGCCGCCTCTCTCTCTCTGTCTGTCTGTCTGTCTGTCTGTCTGTCTCTCCTTCATTGTGTGTGCACTCCACTGTCTCTCTCACTCGCCTTCTGACACCATTAGATTCACATTTTCACACACCATGATGAAGAGACTTGTTTTTTTTAATCTTTCAGACAGCCCATAGTTATCTATAGTTTCTATACATGTGCTTTGTTATAACTCATGTTTTGAACTTGCTAACAAGTCTAAAATAAACACAAAAAAATGCTAATTCTCTGTGCAATATTTGGTGAGTTGTCTTCAGTAACTTATTGCGCCGCGTATGGAACCTGATGGCCCTTTACACAGGTATCAGACTTACTTTGACTATTGCTGCCTGGATGGATCTCAGTATTGCAATATTCATGTCAGGGAAAATGTATGGTGCGCTCCCTGAAATATGGGCAGTTTGACTGTGTTCCGAACCCATTTCCCGCTAACGCCTTTCCCCCTAATTAGATCCGAAGGTCTGTTCCTTTTTCCTCTAGATTTTTGTCTCCACACACACACACACACACACACACACACACACACACACACACACACACACACACACACACACACACACACACACACACACACACACCGTGGTGTACCAAACAATTCATACACACCTAGGGCTTCGACATTGTTTTAAATGAGTTACTGTATGGAGATGAAGGCAACAGAGCTAATTGCATTAGCATCAATTTACTGGTGCGGCAGGGGGAAGCTGTGCAACTCAGTGATATATGGCCTCTGCTAACAGTAAATAAAAACTCTAGCAGTGCACTGTATGTGTGTTTGTGTCTGGGTCTGATTGAGGGCCATATACGTATTAGCCTCTCCAGAACAGGGACAATACATTGATTATGATTATCAGAATAATTGCATTAAACTATGTCCATGCTTTGCAGAACTTACCATTAATATTGCAATTTTCATGCAATCTTTCCACAGTGATTGCGGATGGAGGAGATTGTCTTGATTGTTTTTTTCCGCCAGGCTCTACAAGTTAAATTAATAATTTCCTGTCTGTCACCAACTGCGGTCATATTGCTCCCTGCAGTATTTCTCTTATTCCCATCTTGCTTTATCACAAACCCATCTAGAGAAAAAGACTCAAGACCTGAAGGCTGGATGTAATCAAAGTAATGTCAGGCTGCTCTGCATGACATAACCACAGTGATAACCATATACTCTCAATGATCTGACCTTAGCTGAGTCAATGTGAGCTCCTTTTATCATGAGCCGATAGGGATGGATTTGTCTCAGTGTAAGCTAGTGGGGACTTGAAATGAAAATAGGATTGACGGACCAATCAAAGAGCAGACTGTCTCGACTGGATTGCTGGTAATTTTAATTTTTTTTAAGGCATTCAACAAGCCTCAACCTGATGGGTTGCACTTGCTTCTGTGCAACAGAATATGTTTTTGTGTTTACTGTTTCTGTACTTTAAACCATCATAATATCACATCAGCTTAATGAGTTAGTGCAGTTTCAGTGTCTGACAAGCACTAATGAGGTAGCATTATCCAACAGCAAGCATAAACTTTTTTTTCAGACGGTACTGTCGTTGACACAAAGCTGTTCTGCAGCTGTTCTCCAAAATGTCTTAATTTCGGTTATATTAATTGTCTTTCAATGCATTGTACCCTTTTAATGGCTTGTAGATAGATTTTGGATACAGCTATTTTTGATTTTATTAATTGAGAAGTTGAGATTTTTGTTTCACAGTATTGAAAAAAAAGTATATATTGTTGAGATAATGGGCGTTAAAGATGATTGTATAGGAGAAATATACAGATGCAAACAGACAAGGATTATTCAAATAAACATCTTAATATACATATTGGACCTTGTATTTATACTAGTATTTAAGAAGACATGGTATGGATGCAAAATAGCCAAAAATCGCAAAAGTACCAGTGCTTGAAAAAAAACAATGTTTTTGCCTGGTGTGTTCATTACCTGGTTGCTAATTGTTAGGCTTCAGTTTACCATTTGTGACAGGCAGGCATAGGAGTAGATTGGGTTCATCTGACCTTTTTTTGCTGGAAATAGCGTCATGCTGCTAGAGGAATTAGCGCTAACAAAACGTGACACTGGAGCAAAACAGTAAAGTTACGTGCCATAAATCCAAAACCATGAACTGAATGAAGCCAAAGTACTATGTGGAGCTGCTGGGGGAACTCCAGATTACGGTGATCATTTTATTTGTGGGCTTGTCAAAACAGGAAACACCCCTCACAATACACATAATCATTTGATTTATTGTTTCTATAAAAACATTGATTAGGGCAGCTTTAAACCTTGATCATTTATTAAGCCTGTTGACTGTTTCACACACCATGAGTTTAGCTCTCACCTCCCTACTCTAACTGGAATGAATGGACTGCCAAGGGTTTGATGATATCGCTTACAGTGGAATGCATTGGTACCTATTAAGTAATATTGACATGCAGTACACACCAGATTCTGTCCCCATAGACAACTACTGTATGTTGAATGATTGTCAGCATCAACCCACAACTGACAAATAAAATTTGGTAAAATAATGCTAAAAGGCAAGTCATCTTAAATGACACATGGCCAACAGTTCTTCTGTGGGAGCTAAAATTCACATTAACTATGACTGGACTGTTTCCCAGAATGTAAAAGGAGTGGAGAACAGACGGTGTGCTAAAGAGATTGTTAAAGTCACTGCACAGTGAGAGCACAACTCAATTACTTGTAATTGGTCCAAATATAAGTGTGATTACAATGATTACACTTCAGTCCATGAATAATACTGGTAATAATGTTTTTTGTTTCAATATTTATCATCATTTAAAGATGAAGTTCACCTAAAATATAAAAAAGAAAAAGCGGTTTTATAAGTAATTTTCATATTTTCCATCAGTCCCAGTGAAGAAAGTAAATGCATGATATGATATTCATATGTCAATGCGACCAGCCCTCGGCTAGGATAATCTTGCGACAGCAATACAGTATATAGGGGGTTCCTTCAATTCAACTTGAATATCAACATTTTACCATAAACTGAATTGAAGAAAAATAATTTAAACCTTTATTGACTGTGATTAGATTAGCCAGTTGGTTTATCTTGGCATTGTACACTATCTTACTGTACCAAAGGCAATAACAGTATGTCATGGCCTTTTTATATAGACTTGAAAAGAGATATGGGTACGTCCCAAACAATCCAAACTTACCCCCCTGCAGTTTGGGTAAACACATCCTGTAACGAGTAAGCTTACCAGCAGCCAGCCGCCAAAAAACGTGACATGTCCCTTTAAATTCACTTTACTCTCTACCAGCAATCCCCGGCACTGGGGAATAAATGCCAGCTTAAGAAAATTACTTTGAAATCATTTTATCTGAACTAGCATGTATGTTGCCGTGTGCGTATATTTTTGAATGCATGCGTGTGTACACCGATGACACTCTATTTCACTGGATTTCCACTGATTGCAAAGGATCAAACGTCCTGGCGGGTTCTTTTCTCTGCCCCTCCAGCCAGACGGCATTAGGAAATGAGGAAATTGAAGATAAATCTTATCAAGAATATAATTATTTCCTATACTTGGTCTGAATAAATGCACGGGATGTTCTCAACCTGTGAGAGCGCTGATTACACATTCAATAACCCCCTCCTTGCCACTGAAATGCGTTGAAAGGGCTTTTGAATTCTCTTATAGGTCAAATGATAACTTAACTTAACAAAGGCCTTTGATACAGTCAACAGGCCACTTCTCTGGAGCATCCTGGAGAAATTTGGCTGTCCTCCGACCTTCCTTGCAGTTTTAACAGCCCTCCATGATGGGTCTATGGCACGCGTCATCAGTGGAGGTGGGAAATCTGACCCCTTCACAGTAGGTTCGGGTGTCAGGCAGGGCTGTGTTATTGCCCCCATACTCTTCAACCTCTTCCTAGCCGGTGTTACAAAGACTTCCGCCCATTTGCTCTTGCCGGATGGCGGGATCCCCATCAAATATCGCCTCGATGGTAATTTATTCAAACTCAGACGCCTCCAAGCAAAAACCAAAGTGACAAAAGAAATCATCCGTGATCTGCAGTATGCAGATGATGCTGCTTATGTCAGCTGTTCATCTGAACACCTGCAGCACACCCTAAACACCCTAGCCGACACATACAATCGTGCCGGTCTTACTATCAATACATCCAAAACTGAGGTTTTAAGGCGAGACACCCCAGGTGAATAGGGATTTTTTTTTAACTTATAGATATCATCATGAAACTTTGCCAGTTGATTACTGACACTAACACAATTATTTTTTGTATTACATGTTTTTCTTTAGTATTATATTAAATATGCAAATATGGCAATATTTAACCAATTATGCGTAAATTTGGGTCATTTTTCGAGAAAAAATTTGAGATGTTGGATAAAGCCAGAGTTAAAATCTCTATTTTATTTTAACCACATATTAGTTTCTGAAGTTTTTACACAACAGATTTTGGATACAGCCTTTTTTCATTTAATAAATCAAAAAAGACTATGTACATGTCTTAGAAATGCATTTTCGGCATGTTTTTAGGAGGAAAATGTATCATAAATCAGACAATTAACAATATATTAACAAATCCTTGTGTAAAAACCTTTAAAATAGTGCTATGGATGATCATAGAAAGTTTGGTTGATGTCAGTGGTCTAGAAGTTGAGATATCTTTCGCAGAGTATTGGAAAAAGCTCATTTTGAGAAAACGGCCGTTAAAGATAAAAACGTGAATTCTGCTGATAATCACTGATTATAGCTAGAGTAATTTATTGAATTAGGCCCTACACCCCTCAATGCCATATAGGCCTACCACTGCTTAACATATATAAACCATAGCATAGTAACATTTACATCCACATGCTAATTTAAACGTGGTTAATTCATTATTAGCCACTGTCTGTCAACCTGCTCCTGTCGGCACAGACGCTCTCTCTCCCCACCATCTCCCCTCTGATCGTCTGACAGTCTGTGTCTCTCCGACGTGATCGGCGTGATTTATATGTCTTTAACACTTCTCCCCTTCAAATGACGATCATGTAATGTCCGTAGCCAATTGATTAAGTATTTTTTTTGTCTTGGTTTGGCATATTTTCGACGTTTTTCCCATTTTATTTTGTGATTTTCGAGCTACCCGGGGCTAGCATCACGTGATGCCTTTTAGCGAATCACATCGTCAGAAATGTGCATTAGCCAATGAGGTCGCTTTCCTAGCATTGAATCCCTCCTCACACTTTCACGATTGGTTACTGATACAAAGGAAATGACCATATTTGGATCAGATAACGTTGTTCTTGAGATTCAGAGCTTTCCAACAGTACCATGGTTATTATGATTCATACAGCGGCCGCGGTGCTTTATGTTACGTTAGAATGCTCACTTTTGACGTATTTAGGAGCAAAACACAGACGCAAGCAGTCAAAGTTTAGTAAAATAAACACCTAAAACGTATATTTTGGACCTTTTATCCATACTAGTATGAAAGAAGACATGTTATGGAAGCTAAATAGACACAAATCTCAAAATTGACCAGTGCTTAAAAAAACGATGTTTTTGCCTGCCGTGTCTCGCCTTAATAATGCAGGATCCTCCTCAAGACCCCGTCACATTCCATATAAACAAACAACAACTCAAGACCGTCCCACACTTTCCATAGGCTCCATAATCACAGACACTGGTGACATTACCAACGAAGTCCACAGAAGAATCAGCCTAGCATCTGCCTCCTTTGGAAGACTGAACAACAGAGTCTTTCATAACAGGGACCTAACAATAAATACCAAAATGACTGTTTACAAAGCAATATGCTTATCTATACTTATGTATGGCTGTGAGGCGTGGGTTCCATATAGGAAACATCTCAGTAAACTGGAATCATTCCATACAGGCTGCCTTCAGCGAATACTGGGACTGAAGTGGCGGCACAGGATCCCAAAAACTGAACTTTATGAACGCGCTAACATCGAGCCCCTGGAAGTCTTGCTTTTCCAAAAACAGCTGCGCTGGGCAGGACATGTAATCCGCATGACTCAGGATAGGCTACCCCGAAAGGTCCTATACGGAGAGATCCCAGACAGCAGTAGGTCAGCAGGAGGTCAGCGCAAGAGATACAAAGATCATTCACCAGACAGCTGAGAGAGGCTATGGAGATGAGTTTAAAACCAAGCAATAGAGAAAAGAGAAACAGAGAACGGCTAGAGAGAAAGAAAAACAGACAGAGAGAGACACACAGACATACACAAAGACAGACAGGCAGGTCCAGAGAATCAGATAAGAAACGGTCAGAGTGAAAAGACAAACAATTCACAGACAGATGAGGATGAAACTGATAATGAGGAAAAGTGCTGGATTTTTATTCCAGTGATCGTTTCTGACCTTAAATTTGATCCAAGCCCCATAGTGGACATTAAAGATTAAAGGTGCAGTCAGTCATTTGAAGTCCTAGCAGAAACTTACGAAATCAGCGTCATTTTGTGTTCTTTTTATATGAAAATGTTCACTGAAAAGAATTGTTCAATGCTTTAAAAAAAAATCATAATCATGATCATGATCATAATGTGTATTATTGATATAAATTGATACAAAAACTGGTTAACTGTAAAGATACCTATACTTAACCAAGCATTTAGAGGGAGACTTTCTCCTTGTCTGAAAAAATGTGTGTGTGTGTGTGAGTCCCTGAGGTCCCTGAGGTGAAAAAAGGGAGGGTCTGAAAGGAAAATGTGTGTGCTTAAATGCTACCCAACACAGACAACCATGTGGAACTCATGAAATCAAACCTGTCCGAAATTCGTTGCTATGCGTCAATTGTGACATCTAGAGCAAGCAATATGGATGGGATGATATGTTAAAAGCTGGTTACTGTTTTTGGGAAAAATGTGTGCAAAAAAACAATGTCCATGGAGAGAAACAACCCTGGCAGAATGAGGAGCTATGTTTTGAAGACGTGATACTGCTCCATATTCATTCTGTTTCAGATGCAAGAAGAAGACGAAGTTGACATGCTTCAATAAGGACGAATTGGACACTGAGGAACAATCTGAATGGGTTATGGTAATATCGGATACATGACCATTCCCAGTGACTGTGTTGAAAAGGACACTTTGCGTCAGGATGCCAAAAAGGGACTTGTTGACCATCAAGGAGATCTGAGTTCCTGTTCCCTGGCTACTGCAAAGACTGTCCTCTCTGAAAATGTACAAAGACGTTGTGCACCAGTACTCAGACTTGCATTTTCGCAACTGTAATGTTGATGTACTTGATATATTCTGCTTGAATGAAATGTATTTACTCATATTTACCTTTTTGCTTAGATGTGTTACATGTATGATTCATTAATTATTATAAACAGGTGGGAAATGTCAACGAAACTTTGTTTCATTATAGTATTATAATAGTTAATGCATTACATTACATCTTTTCTGCTTGTAACCTTTGGCCAACTAAACTTATGGCTACTATGTGTATGCGATATATGTGTCTCCAGCGGTTGGGGGTCCACGAGAAGCCTCCTGAAACTCCTGGTGCATTTACTGTACCCCTGGGAGAAAGAGGGGGGGGCAGACAAGAGCTACCCTCTTCTACCGAGACGTGTTGTTGCAGTACGATTTATTGCATCCAGGGGGGAAAAGACAACCTCCACATCTTTCTGGACATCTTTAACTGTAAACATCTGCCTTTGGTTAATTTAGGACACACAGACATGGTGTGTGCGCACACACCTTCTTCACTACATATAATCTCTGTACACTGTTCATTTCGTTGTCTCAATCAAGCTACACTTGTGATATATGTTGATTCCCTTGCTTTTGCTGTTGCAAGTAAAAACTTCACCTGCTTTAAAGATGCCTTGACTCAGATCTCTTTATTAAAAACGCTTGGGTTTTTTGATAAAAGAATTCCTTTAACAGTACCTTTACATGATATGCTAATTGTTTGAGATAGGAATTTGGGGTTTTCATGAGCTGTATGCCAAAATCATCAGTATTAAAACAACAAAAGACCTGAAATATTTCAGTTGGTGTGCAATGAATATAAAATATATGAAAGTTCAATTATTATCATTACATTATGGAAAATAATCAACTTTATCACAATAAGCTAATTATATGAGAAGGACCTGTATACACATAATCATCAGATAAACAAGACCACAGCCTCGACTGACATGGCATTGGATGCTGTCAATAGGAATCATGGGTAGTTTGATTGATTGATGTAGATCATAAAAGGAGCTAGCTTTAAAGGGCTACAAAGGGGCAAAGTTCTCCTTTTTGTAACAAGCATCACTATTAGAGGTATTGGACACTTTGTTGCCTTTGTCACTGAGGTAATGAGGTTTGTTTGGATATCACAAATCTATTTCACATATTGTCAATGTTTTCCAATATAAATTTGGCCCTGGATTAAGTAAAATATTTGTATGTGTGATAGGATGTCTCTATCATTCGAATGAGCCCCTGTGAGCTTTGATAAACTTCAATTTAATCCAGTGAGCATCAAGAAGAAAATTCAAGGTTTGAACTGCCTTTATTAAAACAGGAACAACATTATACAACTACTATAAGAGTAAAAACATTATTCCCATGGGTTTCGGTGTCAAGTCTGTGGTGAAACAAATAATACAACAGGTGTAAACCAATCTGAAATATCCTTTGAGAACCAAAAGGGGCACTTGTGCACTATTGCCGTTAGCAGAAACACATCACAAAACCAGACACATGCTCACAAAGCCAACAGAAGTTGTAACTTTCCGTCCCATAGCGAACTGAACAGATTGTGCGGCCATGCAAGCAGCACATAGGTCTACACCTCTGGGGAATGTGTTGGCAACTAGCAACTTAATTTTGACTTATCTGCTCCGTAAAGTGTGAGAGCAAGCGCAATGCTATTAATAAACACCGGTTTCTTCAAATGGAATCCAGGGGGGTGATTTTAATTAAAAATACATTGTTACAGGTACGACATGTCCTCCCTATGTCCCCATACCAAACAATATTACTCTGCTGGCTTGGTGCCCGAGGAGATACCTGTCATGCTCAGAGCAGGCTGGGAACTATTCCACAGTGGCAGATCCTCATTTACAGTTTTTATCGATTGCTAACCCACAGTGGGCACAACTGTAGCTCAATGTGCAAAACTCTAACTACAGTCTGCACTACCAACAGTCACTGGAGCTGAACAGTTCACTTCACCTGCAAAATAGGCTCAGTGCAGCAAACACTATGAATTGTCCTCACTGAGATAACACACACTGTCTCTCAGAATATGCTCAGAGTACAAACACTAGCATCAAACCAATACATAAATTACAAACTTTTAATCTTTACAGTTTGAATAATTTGAGTTATTTCACACAAATTACGTAATCTTTTCTTTGATGAAGGGTGAAATTCTTTCACATGAAATTGTTTACAGTTTTTCACAATTGTTTAAACACATTTTTTGGAACATCAGACACAATGTGCACAATCTGTAACTAATTTACCAACTGCTTAACCAGTTCTGCTGAACTCCAAACACATTTCCTGCCTTAGACTCATATTCCCATTCCAGAACACACATTTTTCACAACATTACACACAATTTTCTATATATTGCACACTCTTCCTGAATTCTCTCTCTTGGTGATCACACAGAACACACTGCCAATCAAATTTCTAAACTCAAAAGGCTTTTATGCAGTTAGCTATAGAAGGGTCAGAGATGAGCTCCTGTTTGCTGTGATTTACAGTAGACTGCACATTTTGGTACAAATACAGTTTTTGCCGAATACTGTAAACACTAAAAGTGACTGCACAACAACCTCTAACTTTTGTAACCATGCCCTAAACCAAAGCTCCAACCCTACAAACACGATATATGCTTTGCGCTGTGTTTGAAATTCTCCAACACACTTCTTGAAAAAAAATTAAACTAATTGAAAACCAATCAGTCTTAACCTTAGCACTACAAATAGACCCCAGGTGAGCTCAGCTCCTTTTTGAGACAGTAAGAGTCAGGGTAAGAGGAGGAGAGAGAGCGACAGGAGGATGAGGACAAAGAAGGCAACAGACACATACAACAGGGACACTATAGTGGACTATGTTATAGATCATGGCCTATCAATGAGGGAGCCTGGATAGAGAGTGCAGCCGAACCTGAGTCGCTCCATAATTAGGAGATTTAGTCTGGATATCAGGTGATCATTTCCCTGTTGCCTCTCAAAGGAAGACATCGAGTGTGATGTTGATGAGGCGATGTGGCCAGATGCAAACAGGAGGCGGTATCCATAAAAGGATTCATAATCCAACCACCCAATTCCTTACAACACTGTTTTTTTATTCTACTGTAATTGTTTCTTAGTTTATGATGACACACTGAATTGCTTGAACTGCAGTCCTACCTATTCATTGTGTTTGTTTGAAATGGCAAAATAAACTATTCTGCAACATGTGTGTTAGCATTTGGCAAAAACCGTAAAGTATTTGTTGTTACTGTAGGTGAAAGTGTATGAACATGCAAAGGCATAATTCTACTGATAAAGCATTCATATAGTGGTTTGCATTTATACTACAGTGTTTTCCATTCTGCACACCAGTGTTCAATGAGTGCTAGAAATGTCTAGTCATATGATGTATGTGTTTGTCATTTGAAAAGAAAACACCATTTTGTGAAGAGTCAACACTGTTTTGAGCGTAAAGTGTGCTTTTGCAAGAGAAGTGAAGGATTTTGCATTTTGTGTTTGAGTTTTGAAATTTGGGTTTAGGGTTTTGAAAAAGTGAGGTAGTCTATCAGGAAATGTGTTTAAGCAATTGTGAAAAACTGTATTTTATAACATACCAGTTTTTTTAGGAAAACAAAAATAAATGAAAATCAGAAGTTTGCTTCAATAGATACACAGTTTGTATATTTTATTGAAAACATTTCCAAATGTAGTATTCATCTGTGTAAATATTCTATAATTGTAATACAGACATCTATCCTGTAATGTTGTCATTTACTGTAAGGATGCAACTCTAAGCTGTTTGTTTGCTGGAAAATTCGTATTACAGATGCAACTTTAGATTTTTGCAGATTGGGTTGCACTCTCAACCCTGCCTCTCTCAATGAGAGACCATGATTCACAACAGGGTCTATCAGTGTAGCCCTTACTGTATTTCATCAGACATTACAGCTCTATGTCTTCCTCCACACATCCACACTCTCACTGCCACTCTTCTCCCTCCAACACCCTGTCTTCATTGGTCCATTTCCAAAAAAAAATATATTTTTTAGCTTTCCCTTTATACTGTATATGTTCACTAACAAGTCTAAAACAAGACACCTTCTTAGTGTTTCAGTTGAAATTGCAATCTGCAGTGTTTGAAATGCACTAGGCATCCATTCTGTTTTGAATGTGTGGTTTACAGTTGTGGCAGTAGTGTGTTAGCGTTTGAAAAAAAGGGCTGGAAATCCACAGTGTTGTGCAGGTTGTGGTTAAGCCATGAGATAGGTGTGTAGAGTTTTGAAAATTGTGTTTAATGAATGAAAAACGAGCTAGAGTTTGGCCCGAATGAACCGCTGCTCTGCATACTGTTGTTAGAGTTTTGCACATGTCGCTCCAGTTGTGCCCACTGTGGTTTAGCAATCGAAAAACACTGTAATAAGAGGTGGGATATGTGATCAGTAATAGGGCTACTAATCCTTATATAATCCGTTTTTATTCTCAGTGTTAGAGAGACAATTATCACAGTAACATGCAGATTTGGATGCCCAGTTAGTTTTCTGTCCAGCAGTCAACAGACAATGGGAGTTCCTTCCTTTGTTTCCAGCTACTATTGCCACAGTCTTATGGGCACAAAAGCCTCTGGAAGTCATTTTGAGTGTGGGACTTGGTTTCACACTCTGCCATCATGGCCTCAATTATAGCCTTTTCTCAAGCCCACATAATCTCATAACTGTGTCTCAGTAATGTAGCAGAAAGACAGTAAACCCTCATTTGATTGTTTGAGGAAAAGGGGAAGTGGTTCGGTTTAGTGCTGGACGTGTGTTTTGGCAAATCCTAATTTAGCAACAATCTTTCAGGGAAAAAATATGTTAATTTCAATGAATGAATGAATGAATGAATGATTTATTTCAAATATGCAACAACAATACAATATTAAAAATGCATCAACATGAGTCAGCACTAGTGACTCCTGCACTGATAAGGCCGCCAAGCACTCTATACAAATAAAAACTTGTTCAATCCCACCCCGCGTACACAGGAACACTTGCATAACTGTACAGCATACCAGTACACATAGATGCACACAAACGTACCAATACATAATCCTACACATACACATGTTTTTCCTACTCACTCATCAATCACTTATATGAGATAGGTGTTGTTGACAAGAGGGAATGATTAAATTAGCCAGAAATGCAACTGTCAGATTTGATTGTGTTGAAGTGTCAGCCCAACGGGGCTAAATGTCATCCAAACAAATCCCACTTTCATCAGTCTGGCTGTGAGAGCGGAGCGAGGTGCTAGCTACCTGCCAATCAGTGTCCAGTGTCACTTAGTCTCAATGTTTTTAATTGTATTCAAAGAGTTCCTGCTTTATTTTTAATTCATCACGTACAAAGACAAGTTAACGCTGTCTATAACCACAACAAACAGATTAAAAAGGACATGTCAACAGTATTTTTAGTACTTCTTTATATGTTTTTTTGTTGACACATGATTGGCAGCGTAAACATGCTCACGCAGATTTGATTTGCATTGTTGAGAAGAGAAACAACTGATGCTCTTTGAAGATTCTAATTATGAAAGAAAACCTTGTAAACTGAAGAAAAGGCAAGATGATAATGATCCTGCTTTTTTCAGTCGTCGTCCCTTTGCTTATTTATAGTAAACAAATCAGTTTGTGGTGATTTGCATTCCGTGGAGCTGGGAGGTGAGAAAAAAAGCACAGTGAGGGAAACAATCATAGACTGACAAAGAGTTGGTATTCTTTCAGCATGAAAAGGCCTTTTGTAGTGGGTTGCCGGTTGAGTTTCAGATGATACTGAGGAGGGCCAATCATTTGATGCCTCTCCTGAAGGATGATTTTGCCTGATTGCAATTTGAGGTAGTTAAGAAACACTTTGGATATTTTCAAATGACCGTTCCCCGGTCTGCCTATCATGTGTTCAGTCCCTGAACGAGCGATGATGAGAGGAGAAATGACCCGTGTTTAATCCCACTTTCTACCAGAATGTTGACCCCATTTATCCCTGTTCTTCTCTGTCTTCTGTCGTACAACACACACAGATAGTAATACATTCTTGCTTTACAGCAGTAGCAGCAGTAGTTCAAGGTGAAACAAATAATCAAATACATTTTCTAGGGGAATGTATTACAACTGAGTGCATTTTCATTATCAACCAAGCGCAAATCTATGAATCTATGCAAGAGGTAACCACTGGATCTAATTCCATTTAACTTCCATTCTCCTTTTTTTATGAACACACCCCAGGAGCTGATTTGTATCAAATTTGCAAAATTCCCACGTCGCCTATTTGGGACTTTAACAGCAAACCTGCAGAGCTAACAATCCGTGATTTCCCTGTAAACTGTATTAAAACGCAGACATTTTCCAACTGATAAAGAAAGTGACGGAATTTTATATATTTATTTGACGTGCCAGTGGTGCCACTATTCAAATACATGTTGGCAGCTAATGTGACCACAGTATTTAAACATTATTCAGACTAGCGCCCCCGAAAGACACTATGACAGACACATTTAAGAGCTCTGCAGAACCAGATGTAATTATAGTAACATTATGTTCTGGCTGTGTGTGTCTCCAATTGAGCTGGCTTTCTGGACCATTTGTTTTTTTAAAAGGCAGGGAAAAGGTCAAAGTATATCTGGAAATGACTGCTTTTGCTTCAAGGGTAAAAGACAAGGGCTCTCATAACAGATTTTGCAGAAACACATTTTAACAACACATAGCAGGTCTTTTTCATTCTGCAGTTCTTTTCTCGCCTCGAGCTCCTTTAACTTAACGGTTGTTTGAGTTTGAAATTAAACAGCAAAATGTCTTCTGGTTTTCAGACAACTCCCCCTGACCCTAACCAGCGGCGCAGCCCCTTTGTTTACGCTAAGATCAATTACTTTCCACATTCCATTAAAAGAACAATTCATCTCCCATTAAAAGGGATGATAGTTAAACGCGTGCTGCCTGGCCCGCGCAGCCATTACCTTCTTCCCATTTGTTCTAGTATGAGCTCATTACAGTTCTTTTGTTTCGAAGCTGCCTAGAATATGGCTTGTAAATTGTGCCCACAGGAATGGCTAATAAAAAGCAAGTTGCTCTCGCATGGTTTTCACAACCTCTCAGGGGCGGATCTACCGGGGTGGCATGGGGTGGCAACTGCCACCCTAAAAAAAAGCCTTGCCACCCCAGCTGACACCCCAGTTGGCAGCGCCAAATTAAACATTTATTTTTGGCTGTTAAGAGACATTTACGAGCGCGAGTTTCAAATTTCCGACTGCAAGTGAATGTAGCCAGGTAATATTGCCCCACCCCGATCCCCCGCGACCCACTCCCGAGACTCCTAACCGCTCCTAACGGCACTGATTTTGAATACAAGGAAGGCGTGCGAGAGACGGATCAAAACCTCTCGAGACTAACGAAGCAAGCAGCACAGGAGAGACTACACTCTCCAGGTATTACTGATCAACTGTCTATCTAAGAAGAAATGACAATAATGAGAAAAGAGCAGGGCTAATGGAGTTGTAGTTTTCCTATAAAGTTAATATGCTGCTGTGTGGTGACAATGACTAGAGGTTAATAATAACGTTAGGAACTCGTGAATGCCTCGGAAAAACTACAATAACGTTCACATCAGCGAAGATTGTGCACTACTGTAGGCCACTGATCCAAATTCCACAACTCATTACTTGTGTTACAGTTTAGTAGGCTACAATATTTATTCATTTATATTTGGTTGCTCCACCTCAAGTCAGCCCAGGCAGGACAGGATAGTTAAGTTTCAGTTTCGTTTTTCATCTCCGTGTCGGACAGCTGTTCGCTCAACTGAAGGGCTCGAGCCTCACGGAGCAGACAGCGCGAGTCAGTCTAAAAGTCAGCGAGGATCACGCTCACAAATCAAAAAGCTAAATTATAAAATAAAGCTATCTCTTCCTCCCTCTGTCCACTGCACACTTAGTCACTAGTAGCTTAAAGGAAATACATGAGGATTAAAACCTAATTTTGCACTTTATTATTTTTGAATATTTGAAGATTGCAGGCAAGTAAAATACCACCAGCCACTACATTCTCAATGATAGACGTGAATAATCACTTCTTCTTTTTTTCTAAACCAATTTGTTTTTAACAATAGAGGAGAATAAATATTTGAAAGCAATACAGAATGCATGATATTACTGCATTGTATTCTATTCTATTGTTGTCACTGGGAACCTAAATGTTGTCAATTACTTTACATAAACTTGATGCAAACAAATTCACCAGAATGCAGGAAATTAAGTGATGAATGCTCAAAAATTTCTGGGGGGACACCCCCAGATCCCCCATTTAAAAGGTGTCCTAAACCAAGGTTTAATCATAACCTATACCCTTGAAATTCATTAATTATTTTGTTTAATTGTATCTATAGGCCTTTGTATAAGGATATACTTCCTAATTCTTATCACACTATTTTAAATTAAAGTCTTAGGTTGTGCTTATCAATTGCTCATAATAACCAATAGGCCTATTTCTGTGTTGGACATTACTGAACCTCTTCCCATTTACAGTGTGTTTAACAGGTCACTGTTTGTGACCAAACATAGGAAAATGCCACACAATATTTTGATGAATAATTTTATCTGTATTGTATGTAAATTACTAGAATATTTGAATAACTTGATATTTGCACTCAAGCTAGACTGACGATTGACATCTGATGGGAGTATCTCATATTAACACAGACAAATACCAAAGACTCACTGTTAACTAAGTACTTATTGCAGCCCTATTTGCATAGCCTTTGAGCCCCATGCTGGTGTATTAGTGCAGGTGTTTGTTGTGAGGCAGGTAATGTAGTAATTATTCAGTAATAATAATCTTTAAAATTGTCTGACACCTTTTATGTTTAAATGTAAGGCTTCACTCGTGCTACAATACATTAAGTATTATGTTATTTAGTCAACATATCTAAATGTGGGGGCTTTCCCAAATACATATTTATTTATATGGCTTTAATTAAATCGGCATACTGTATATACATCCGCCACCGGTTGCCACCCCTTAAAATCTCCTGCCACCCTCTTGCCACCCCATGAATATTTTTCTAGATCCGCCCCTGCAACCTCTGAAATGCAGCGTGGGTATGAATATCACTTTGGAGACACGGTGGCAGCTTGGAGGCTTAGACACGGAATAAAAAAGGTCAAGGTGGAAATTCTCCCTTCAGGGCACGGGACATTTTAGCGATACACTGTGAAACGGATTTTACACTCAATAAACGTATGATTGCTCCTAATATGTCCATTAGTTTAACTGCTGGTACAGTAACTGCTTATTCTTTTGAGTGTTGATGGATAGTCATCATTTAGTGGAGAACCATGCGTGAGTCATGCATGTAATGAAGTCTGACCCTTAATTTGCACTAACACAGCAAGGAAGAGAATGTATCTGTAAAATCACTGTGTGCTGTGCTCTGAATGTCCTTCCCATTGTTAACATGCGGTCTGATTGCATCGCCAAGGGGGACACTGTGTAACGGCTGGATCAGGAGGACACAGGCGCGGAGACAGTAACAGTTTTAAGAAGATTTATTTTGGAAGTAACCAGCAGGGGGTTAGGACCGTGATCCGGGGGGGGGGGGGGGCTGGCTGTCATGGGGCTCCAGGGAGAGAGCAACGGGGCAAGTCCAGGGAGCTGAGTGTGAGCAGGCTAGAGCAGGCAGGTAGAGGGGTCCGGGAGGAAGTGCTGGCGGTCGAGGGCTGGAGCTGGTGGCTGGAGTCAGGCCAGGAGAGCTGTGGCAGAAAAGACAGGAGTTAGCCAGGAAAAATGCAAAAAACGGAGCTGCAAACAGGTTAGCTTAGAGAGAGGCCTGACTGTGTGGAAACAGAATCTACAATCTGGCAGTGTCTGGCAGGTCGGGCCGGGTATATGAAGAGCAGTTAATTGATGATTGATGGCAGCTGTGAATGCTGGTGATTGACTCCAGCACACCTGACTCCAACCCTGCAATAGACCAGCACATAGACAAGGGTAAAAGGGAAAAACAACACAAGGGCTTGAGGCCCAAACAGGATCATAACACACTGGACCAGTTGTAAGATTTTCTGTCACATATTCATCTGATAATAAGACATGTACCCGCTGTGTACACTTCTCATCGAATATGATTTATGAATCTCACACTTTAAAATTACATTGATTATTAAGCCAATGGGTGCGCTCCATCATTCCCACAATTCACATGTAATAGCACAGACGCCGCTGATTGGATTATGGCTGAAGGGGGAATTATGACCCTGGTGTTATGAGATTGTCCAAATGAGACAATTTAGCTTCATTACCACGTTCATAGTGTGCTCCATGTTAGGCCCAGAGGCCATGTTTGTTGTTTACGACATTAATATGTTCATCAAGAATATATTGCACTTATAAAACAATGGAAAGCATCTGCTGTAATGCTGTTTTTGTCTTGTCTTTTGATTTAGATCTATGGTTCCTCTTTTAGTGTTGTGATATGATTAGAGCGACACCATCTTTGTCTGAATTCTTTTGGTGGAAACAGACTGAGGTTTTAGACTAGAGGCTCAAGGCAGCATACGCTATAATCTCCTTAGCTGCTTTAAAGCCTTTGACACACAAGATACTGGGACAAGAACCCTTCACAAAAAATGAAATAAGGAAATAAAATGTGGCACTTGAGGTACAGCACAGAGGAAGTATTGGGTCATACTGTTGGATTATGTGATACATACAGTACACACCAATGAGGATACAAATAGAATAGATTGCCTTTTTCCAACCTACCCTTGAACACATTTTGACTTATAACTGCAGAAAATAATATAACAGGGGGATGCTGATATTTAAGCAAGAGCTGTATTGAATGATTTAAGCACGGGGGTGGAGCACTAATTAAAAAAACTTTGTTATGAAGCATCAAGCAGAGCTAATTGAAAACTGTGGGAAATAATGTGCTGTAATTCAGGACAAAGAAGCTGGTTCATTTTGGCATTTTGAGAGCCGATAGGGGGCCTCATGAAATATATGCAGTGTGCACATCTGAATAATAAATAGCATACATGAGACAATGTGGAGCACAATTAAATAATAGTTGTGCAAAATATTCCATGTTAGTGAATTCTTCATAGGAACACACTTCATAGGAATTTCAGTGCACTTGCTTACCCAGCTTTATCTCAAATTAGTCAGGAATAGAACAGATTTCATGATCGGCATTCTGTCCTATAAGCAACACTCAAAACCAAAGACTCATCCAGTATGAGAGACGCTCCCTCTCTCACTCTAGATATTAAATCCTCTCCAGCTGCTCCTGTTAGGTACCATGCCAAAACATTGCTTCAACCGTTGCCGCTTACTTATACATGCTAATTCAATTGGCTTCGGATATGAACCTGTAGATACTTGTTACACTGTTAACAGGTGTTCAGATGCACCTGGTGAAGAAAGACACAAAAGACAAGTTTGTAGGGACACATCTCTGAGAGGTTTTATCTGGAGAAACCTTTTCCAAAAAACTGCAAATGTATAGGAGTAGCGCTGTGTGTGGGGAATTCCTTCAGGAGACATAATTTCAGTTCACAACATTCAAGTCGTGTCATAGTAGTGATGTAGTAGGAATAAGGCTGGAAATATGGTTCTCTGGAGAGACATGCTTCTGTGCTTCTATGCAAAGGAGGATTCCATGGGTAACCATAAGTCACACATCAAGCATAAGAATTTGTGAGTAAGGTCTAATAAAAAGGCAGGTCGGAAACAGTAAAATGCTAAGGATAGATGATGTTCACGTCCGTGTAACTATAAAAGAACAACCCTCTTGACACTAATTTCTCAGCCTTAAGCCCTAGCCCACACCAACACTTTTGGGCTTTATGCTGGCACCGTGCATTTATGGTCTGTCACCTTCCTTTATGATTGGATATACATTCATTTTGCAGCTTAATTCTTAAAGATATTTTTTGGGCATTTTTATGCTTTATTGATAGTGCAGAGAGACAGAGGTGAAATGAGGCAGAGAGGGGAGTGACATGCAGAGCACGACCGCGGGCGGGAATCAAACCCGGGTCTGCTGCTGGGCCCGGCCCGGGAGGTGGACGCCTTACCAACTGAGCTAAAGGCGCCCCCTGCAGCTTAATGCTTAATTCTTAACTGAAGCTCTGGTGGTGGAATATTCAAATGCACCGATGCTTCAAAACATTTCAGAAACTTACTGAAAGCCTGCTCTGTGTGTAACATGTGCATGATGTTTAGAGGTGGAGTCAGCAATTCTGGAGAATGCTTGTTGTCAAATCACTTTGTCAAAATCAGTGATTATCTCGCTACCTGTCAGTACTGTGACTCCGCCAAAAAAAAAGTGTTGATACACTACCTAGGCTCTGCAAACTGGCATGTTGCTTTGTATGTGGACTCCCTTTGTTTACATCGATTAGATACCCATTTACAGAGCCTAGGCTGCATTCCAAAGAGCAAGTAAAATCCTGACTTAGAGTTAGCACTGTCACGGATTTTCGACAGTGTCTTTGGTGCTAAGCATTCTTACCATGGTGTTTTAACACTACCAAGAGAAAAACTTGTCAGTCAGCGAATGTGTTCAGCCACAATTTCTTCCTCAGCTTTTTTTGTCCATGAGGCATCATCCTCTGAAGCCAGCACACTTTTTAACTTGTTAAGTACAGGCCCTCAAGTATTGAGGGGCCGTAATTATTGTTCTCCAACATACTTATTCCTATTCTTCCATGCCATTTTTCTAGCTGCTACTCCTCCCACACTGTTATACGCAGACATGTAAACATTTCACAGAACGTGCGTCCCTACCCCATGGGGTGTGCTATTATACAGTTTTTTGAATTTCCACAAGGGGGCTCTGTTATTAAGCCCCGACTGAAGAAAGTTTGAGAGGCCACGCACCGTAAGTCCGATTGACTTGAAATTTCTCAAACAGGTGTATTGTAGGGTGCCGATGCGGGGCTGGTGGTCGGCGCCGGGGGGCCCGTACTTTCAAAATCTCCGCGGGATTTTCTAGTTGTGGCTATTATTACACTTCTAATATTCTCAACCAATGTTGCTGCAGGGAAAGAGGTAACTTAAAATTCTATTAGAATGTTATATTTGTAAAAGCTCCAGGAAGGAGCACAGACACTCATTTGTCACTTGACATAGTCAGTCCATCTTATTCACTCAAACTCACATTAATGATGTCCCTAACCTGACAGTCTACCCATTACCTGATTGAGCTCAAAACTCTAATAGCTTCAGTTAAACTGTCCCAGTATGCCCATAATTAGACTTTGAAATATATGGAAAACATTTATTATTTTTGTAATTGAAACAGATGTTACCGGTTTAACTTTTAAATCCAGTCGCTCTGGAAGCAGTAGGGGTTCTCCACTGAGGATCTTTAAATGCTCAAATGAGAAATGAGCATTAAGCAAACCAACTAGACCCATGCCAGCACCTTGTATAATAATGAATAAAATTAATTAAAATTAATGCTGTGTGTTCAAAGGCTCTATGTGAACAAAGTCATTGAACCTCATGACAATCGGATTAAAGCAACTACTTGTTTACCAAGAAATCTCTTGTAATGTGCCCCAGCAGTCACTCATATTTTAATTGTACAGTAAGGGAGACAGTACAAAGGGCTGCAAGCATCTAGTGAACTGAGATCCAGGTTGATGTCCAGAGAAAGGAATGAAAGAGTTGTGCTCAGTTAGCATGTGAGGTAAAATAACATTAAAGGTTGATCAAAAGCAATGTCCCCAGCAGCCTGCCATGTTTCCTTGGTTCATCCAGTTTTCTTTTGTTTTGTTTTTGCTGATCTTCAAAAGCGCTGATATCATTCCACCGCTCTTGGCCCTGTGAGCAAACAGCAGAGAAGCCCAAGTCTTTTCATTCTAGCAGAGATAGCTTTTTTGCCAGCTTTTTCTTTTTTGTATTGAACTCCTTGACACTAGAATAACCAAAGCATCCTCCTTTTCACAGTGTCTGGCATCCTGCGCTGGTGACATTGTGAAGAAGATGTAGTGGTAAAATGAAACTTTGTGTCAGGATCTCAATTGCTTGCCTCTGATATTGTCTGGCCTCCAGGATTGATTTGCAGGCAGAGAGCTGCTGGAGGCTTCTCTGAGATGATTCAGTGTTGTGGTGAAGGCAGAGGTACAGTACCTGGAAATGAACAAGATTAAAGTTTATGTCTGGGTTCTCACTCAGCTGTTTGAGCATTACATATTTTGACTTTTCCTGCTATTTCTACTCGAATAATGTTGTATTTCACTCATCGAAATGTGAATGTTCATGGTGAAATCCCCCCCAGTGCCTGTGAATACGCACCAAAGTATTTAGCTGGTAATTTTTCAGAAATCTAAAAATCAATACAGTTTATGGGAGTCATACTTTAACTCGTGGATGCATTTCCGATTTTTCTTATGATATCTTTTTAGCAATATATTAAGTCATTTCCAGTTCTGCAGCTTTAATTGACTTGATCAATATTTATTTTAATCAGTAAGTGTGACTTCTGAATAGGAAACAATTAGGGCTGTCAAAATGAACGCGTTAACGCAGGGTGATTAATTTCTGGAATTATCGGTGTTAATTTTTTTAACGCATTTAACGCATGTGCAGAATGATCCGCCCCGTGCATCCCACCGGCTCTGCACTTCAGTCACTCTAACGTTGTGGATGACCCAGGATCAGTAGCTGCGCGCAGCCAAACATAGCAGCACGTTAGCCCATTCCGTGTTTTAAGGTTTTAAACTGCTAACGGTCACGTCTGTGTCAGGGGCATAGATAGTATATGAAATCAACTGCCGCGGGTGACAGTTGATGTCGGGAGCAACAGGAGGAGAAACATTGTCCGCTCTGTTAAGAGCCCACGAGGACACAAACGTCTGCAGTTTTCAGAGGTGTGTGTGATCAGACATCAACATAACGTCGGCTTCCTGGCACACATGAACAGTCCCCTTGGAAGCGGTCACGCATGCACACGCGCACACACACGCACACACACACACACACACACACACACACACACACACACACACACACAGTAATCAAGTTGTATTCAAGAATGCGCAACCTATAGATTCACCAAATAAATGCCATTCTATAGTCTATCCTATATTTGCCCAAATACATAGTAAAGAGACAGACCAATTGAATTATGGTTTGGTAGGTAGGCCTATATATTTTAGTTTGATTTAAATTTACTTTCAGTATTAAAACCATCATTTGGATTTTCAATTAATAAACATACTAATTTTAAATGTACATTTCCACCTTCTGTCATTTATCTTATCCATTCATACAACATTATACAGAGAAAATTCGAATTTTTCGGGCATATTTCGAATGGTAAAATTAATCGTTATTAATCATCATTAATCCACAGAATCCTGTGATTAATCTGATTAAAAATTGTAATCGTTTGACAGCCCTAGAAAAAATACATGGACTTTGATGATTACATGTTAGTTAAATGTAGAGAAGTGGTTGAGATTACAGCCTTGTACGCTGCAAACACAAAGATAAAGAGGAGGAAGTGAGCTTTCCCTTTCCCATATGCACACTGGATGCTGAAGCACTGATTTGAAACCAAATTAAGAACATAGGGAGATTTCACCTCAGGGGGGAGAGGATACTCCCCCTACCTGTACTTGCCTACCTATCTTACAGTGGACCTCTGCGTCGTAATCCCTCTGCTGCTGTTTGATGTGTAGATATCGCTCAAGTATTCATGTCCCCATTGGTAACTTCTTAAAACAAATTTTCAGAGCACAATTAAGGTAATATCCGGACAAATGACCTCAGAAGTTCTTTTTAAATTACCAGATATAGAGGTCCACATTTGGTCAATGTACACCAATAGTCCACTGTTGGCAATGTAGGAGTGTATGTGTGTGTGCGTCTCTCTCTCTTTCTCTGCCTGCCTTTTCTATCGGTCTCCCTGCTTCCCTCTCTCACTACAGTATGTATATCCTTTGGCTGCCTGCTGTTCTTGACAGTGGCAAGCTTAGCATCCAGCACTTTGAAAAAGTGCAAAGCTGCAGACCAAATCGGCTTAGAGAGGCAGTGCACACACAGGCCTGAATGTGAGTTCCTTTTTTTGCCACCATCGCCCCCTGCTCACTCTGCTCTCATGCTCCCAGTGGGCTGTGGTAGTAGATAGCTGCGTGTGATCACACCTGACGCATGCCCTGGAGCTCTCTGAGGGTGTGTCAAACTCAGCATTGATATCTGGCTTGATGTTTCAACAGGCAATTTTCCAGACATCTCTTAATCAACCTCATCTTTCTCTTTACCCGTGCCCTCATGAAATCTATGCTGGCACATTGTTTGTTTATTCTGTATATCAAGAATAGCAAGTAGTTGTGTACTCTTGAGTAATTGTTTCTCTGAGCTGAATTCTATAAAATGCTTTGAGGGCTACAAATACCGAGTAAAATTCATTGTCTGGTCTGTCACAGTGTGACATTTTTTTTTATTTTTTTTTGTTTAAGCACACATCGCCGCGGGTAACATAGAAACTTCTGTGAGAGACTTGGAACTAAAAGAACAGAGTCCTGCCTGAAGTGATGCCCAGTTTGTACTTAGGTAGGAAGGCTGAAATATGTAGCACCGGAGGGGAGAGTGGGAAGTTGGGGTAGATTTGCCCCAAGGAAAGGCCTTTTATGCTGTGGCCTAGTGGGAGCGTGCAAGATTAACTCTAGTATCCATGCTTCCTCCAGGCTGCCATCAAGTCCCCTTCTGTTGGATGGTGAGAGGAACAGCTGTGTCTTCTTCAATGCCTACCTTTCCAGATTACCTGAGAGCTTCTGGGTGCATACGTACGCGTGTAGGTGTTAACTGTGTCTAAGAGGTGGCTGTTTAGGGCAAGACACTGCAGGCAATAAACATTGTTTGGGAAATGTTGAGATTTGTCTATTTTGCTTCCATCATACATCTTCTCTCATACTAGTACAAATAAAAGATCCAAAATGTACATTTAGGTGTTTATATGACTCAACTTTATCTGTTTGCGTTTGTATATTTCTCCTATATAACCTTCTAAAACAGCCATTATCTCAACAGTAATTCTTACTTCAATAGTCATTTCATAGAATCTCATCTTCTAAAGTCCTTACATCTAATGTATGAATTGATTAGTTAGACTTTTTTCAAATTTGCATATTAAGTCAAACATTTCTGAAAAGAATGTGATACAAAAGATGATTGTTTTAATGTATGTAATCAACTGGCACAGTTTAGTACCTTGTACCCTATTGTTGCAGTTTCAGATATCTGTGTCTTCCTGTACTTGCATTTGCTCACATTCTCTGTGTTATTGACAATGTGCCTCCTGAAGCCCAAGGTGTTTCCTGTTGACCAGATGGTCATATTTTTGGTTTTATACTCACTTTGTGTGCGGAAGCCTTCCAGCACTATTGTTTGGACTGCACTGGAGGTCAAGTGTTATTGACTTAGATCAGAAAGTATTTGACTGACTGTGCATCACAGTGTTTGTGTGCGTCTGGAGGTGCTCTTGTGTGCCATTGCTATGATGTGTGTTGGGAGTATATTTGCCAGTTGCTCCTTCACTCTGTTTCTTACCGGTGAAAATAAGACATACTACTTCAAGTTACAAAATCCCAATTGTGTCCACTTATCAGGGGTCTCGAGACAGACCTTTTGCTGAGGTATTGCATTAGAATTCCATCAGGTATATGGCATTGATGATTAAATGTGATTAACTATCAAGGCGAATGTCTGCCACCAAAGACAGGCTTTATGCTTTTAATCAGATCAAAACAAAATGTTTTTTCCCCTAAATAAACGGATGGCATTTTCCCCCATTGCTATTAGACATAAGCATGGTTCCATTGGTATTTAAATAGTAACGGTGCATATCCATGTTAATTAGAGGCTGCGCTGAATGTATTTCAGGTATGCTGGAGTGTGATTCAGACCGCTCTACATTCAGAGGTAGGGGGACAGGGACTTATCGCTCACAGCAGCAGCTCTCAAATTCTAATTAATCAAGGGTCAGGTTAACCAAACATTTGCGTCAACACTGCAAAACCTCATCAATAACTCTATAGCACAGCTTTTTCTCTCTGGCTATTCTATTACGCAAGGCTTTTCCTCTGATATTTTAAATACGATTTTTTTAGCATTTGGTTTGGTTTAACATTTATGTGTTGTCTGTCCCCTCATCGCCCTTCAGCTCTCTATAAAGTAAAATGCAAATTAGGCTAGTTGAGGCACAGTGTTGTTTTTCTTTTTTCTTTCTTTTGTATTCTAACCACCGTAGCTGTGTGATTCTGTATTCATCTGAAGGTTAGTTGTGAGATGTTAACTTAGCGTATAGCAGCAAGTCATGACGCAACACATTGGCACAATCCTCTTCTCACATTTATTGACAACAGCCATTTCTCTAATGCAGCCGATCACTGTTTGGATCTGCGTTACTGTTAATTGTGGCTGCAACTCATTGGATCACAACGTTTTCATTCTAACCTTTGCGGTGTGCAAAGCTCTTGAAAGAATACAACAGAGCTTGTAAAAAGGCATGCCACTGCTGCAAGAAGAGAGCAGACGATTCATCGCACATCCCATTGTACCAGACAGTCTTATTACTTTTGCAGAAGCGCGGCAAAAGATCAAACTTATAAATATTGTCTCTCTTCTGGGACTGAGGAAAAACAAACAGCCAATTAAAATCCAGCTTCCGCATGTTTCTTCTTCTTCAGTCTCACTTTTCTCCCCTTCTTTTGTTCTGTCTTGTCACTCCGAGCAGCAAGGTATACACACAGACTAGTTTGCAGAACTAGTTTTACAAAGGGATCATACTGTATACTTTTAATGATGAATACCATGGCCGCCTAATCTGCCAAAACCTTTTTCCTTCAGGCCTACCATCCCAGTTAATTTCACAGTGTCTATGGTTTATTTAAATATACTCTAGGATGACACACTCATCTTTATTTTTATTTTTTGCTGGTATCATTTTGACTTTTAAATTGCATGGCTTTGGCTGGCATGCGTTTTACTCTTTCTCGGCTGAGCTCCGACGTCCTGGAAACAAAGTTGATGGCAGCATAGGACAGGCAGCTTTCTGCCATCCCAGCTGTTGTACGTCACTTTGAAAAGGTGTACAGGGTGGGAAAAGTGGAAGCTGACAGTTTGCCTTCGCTTGACACCAAGTGATATCTTTGCAGATAAGCCCCGCTATGTATTGTGACCGCTCAGGTTTAAAATGCTCAAACAAGTTGGGATCAGCTGACAAATATAAAGGCTATTTTAACATTGGCTCAACATAAGTCGGGAGTTATAAAAAGCAGCATGGCATCGGAGGCTACAGTCGTCAAAGAGAGAGAGAGAGAGAGCCCAAATCGAATCCTGTGCACAGCCGTAACACAGGCGTTCTTTTTTCCCCTATTGTGGATTTCTACTCCCCTGTGCTCCATGCAGATTAACTGGACCGGTTTTTGGCTACAAAGACATCAGTGACCTAAATGCAATGCATGATTCAAAACCGAGAAATGAACATTGGAGTTCAAGCACTTATAAAATATGCTAGTAACACCTGCTATCACCTTGGTTTAGTTATTTTTCTCGCTTTGAGCAATTGCGTATGTGAAAAATAGAAATCTAATGTTCAGGTTCACTTCTGGTATTTGAAACCACAAAACCCTAATTTCCCTCAATGATCTCTGTGCTCCTCACTGTGCATGAATCTGAAATAAACATCAAAACCTTTTAAATCCTGCAGAAACTCACACACATACACTCACACCGGGTGTCAGAAAGCACAGTCAAATTATATTTTTCCCCCAACTGAACACAGCCCATTAAGTTCCATTAAATGTATGCAAATCAAATGCATCTAAGTACTGTTTATGTTTCTCACACAGAGCAGATAGTGTGACAATTGCAAGAACTATACATGATTTTCCCAAAAAGCTGTTAAAGGATAGGTTATGCATTTACATCAAGCTGATTCAATTTAAAGGTTAACTCAGCGATTCTAGAGAATTTGTCAAAAACAGTGAATATCTCCTCACAATCCACAACCTGTACGTACTGTGTGTGTGTGTGTGTGTGTGTGTGTGTGTGTGTGTGTGTGTGTGTGTGTGTGTGTGTGTGTGCTGAAAAAATCTGGTGTTATTACACAGCCCAGGCTCTTTAGATGGGTATGTTGCTTGCTAGAGTGGTCACCTTTGTTCACATACCCGTTTACAGAGCCTACGCTGTGTATTCACACCAGATATTTTATTTCAGTGCACTCACAGTACGGACAGGTAGCAGATTGTGTGGAGATATTAACATATTTTAACAAAGTATCATAGTAAGTAAAATGTATTCCTAAAATGTACTAGCCTTCTCTGGGATAGCTTATTCCACCTTAAAGGGTTAAATTAAATTTGCATTTGTAGTTTAATAAAACTGCAACTCCTTGGTATGACTTTAAAACGGCTTCAGTTAATGTTAAAATAGACAAATCCAGCAGAATATCCACGTCTCCTTCACATACAGGAATATATTCTTTTCTACAACAATTCAACTAGAAAGTAAGAAGCAGAGTGTAAAAAAATAAAAAGCTACATTCTTGGAAAAACTTGTCTAACAATAAAATCACCCATTGTATGGTTACATACAGTGCTTCAAATGCTTCTTTTTGATCATGGTTATCCTCAATTGGAGGAGTACCAAGCTCTTCAGTGAGGACAGCAGTTTTGAGGTAAAACCAGATGATCTTAAAGCATCATCTGTTGAATTTATTTTTTAAACTAACTAACACATCACATTTCTTCAGGTCAGCGCAAGTGTTTCTAAAAGTATGATGGCGACTGAGTTTGAGTTCTTCAGTTCCATTTGTGCTGACTGCTGCTCTTGCCGTTAAAGAGAGCAAAACCTTTTGGCCTCTGAAGCTCTCTCCATCCTCATTCTGTCCGGCGGCTAAATTATGCCAAAGCATTTTCTGTCTGCTTCAAGGTGAGAGCCCTGATTGCCTGATCACTGCCAGCCAACACACTGTGCCAAGCACAGCCCTTACCTGAAATACTTGCCAATCAATCATAGGCATAAACTTTCCCAGCTGATGGATGCGGGAAAATCCAGCTGGTTTCAGAAATCAGAGCACCGTCCCTGATGTCCATTTAACACCGCTTTTCCAGTTGTAGATTTCACATTTCCTCAATGCGTTGAAACATCTATCTTTTCGGGGCTGACACGTTCTAACGTTCGGATATTTGTGTATTCAGCGATTCATAGATTCGGAATAAAAAAGCTCTAAGGCAGAAGGAGTAGCCTACAATTGGACATTGCCAGTGTAATGGGAAGTAGTGAACTAGATGTCATTAAACTGGTATTGAGTTTTATTTAGTTATTATTTCATATCACATGAACTTTTTCTTCCAAATAGTTTGAACTATTCAAACTATTTGGAAGGGTTGCTCCTTCCAGTGTGAAGTCATTTGTAGTTTGAAAAACTATGCTGAAAAAGTAGCTTCCCCGACTCTGGACATTGCCACAGCCAGTGGCAAATGCTTTACATTTGGAAATGGCTATCTGGTTTTATTCAGAGATTGCTTTTTCCATTAGACACCAGGCCGGCCTAGTTAGAGCCTCTTATTAATGAGCCCCCGTTTTGCAGTGGGCCCTAGGGCAGAAGAAAAGACCCAATACACACCTGAGTTTAGAATACTATATCACAGAGGCATAGCACATTCCTCTCAAACGTATGCATTGCTTATTCCTGAACAATAGGTATCTGTCTGTGCCATTATGCAAACTGGTTGTGTTTTTGAGGCATCCTCGGCTCTCTGTCTCCTGTTCGAAGCTTGTCAACACTGGTTTAGAAAGGTGTCAAGAACTATTCAAGTTTGCCTTTCCTCTTCATCACTACTCCATGCAATCATCTCCCTTCCAGCTCTAACATGTCCGACGAAAGATAGATTGCTCGCAGCATTTCCTGTCTGTGTTGTATTCTCTTAGCCCCTCTCTCACTCCTCCTCACCTATACCTCATCTTTGGGTTGGTTGGAGTGCTCACCAGGCGCTAGGTGCTGCTATTAAAGTGAAGGGTGGAAAGAACCATGTCCCAGTGGGATGTTGCAAGATTTGTTTTCTCCCTAGTGAGCTCATTTGTTGAATGAGTGATGAACAACGTTGGCTCAGTTCAGCTTTGTTCACTGTTCACCCTTCTGTGTGCTGTCTTTTCATTCTTAATACTCCCCCATGTCTTGATAGCATTCTCAGCACTGAGGTTTACTTTGACAGGGCTCATCTTGTAACGTCAGTTCTAGTAACCAGGTTGACAACTTCAAGAATATGTTGAAGTTAGAGAATAAAGACGAAACAGACTTCTTTTCAGGAGAACTGTGACTGTCTGTCTATGAGAGGGCGACTCCACTTTTCACATGATTGGATCCAAACGTGTTCTCATGGGACCGCTAAAGACAATGGAACCTCAGTAGGACGCTTCTTTCTTAGCATCAAGGTGGTACGATCCAACATTTAAAAAAAGGGCTAGACCAATTAAAACAAGAATTCAACTCCTTCTCCGAATTATCTGTGGCTAACTGAAGTTTGAGCATTTCACAAACATTTTGGTTTAAGCATGACGTCTGGGCGGCTATGGCTAAGCAGGGGAAGTTGTATTCCACTGATTGCAGGGTTGGTGATTTCATCTCCTGCCACATGTCAAAGTGTCCCTGGGCAAGACACTGAACTGCAAATTGCTCCTGATGGTTAGCTTGCACCCTGCATGGTAGCTGCTGCCATCAGTGTGTGAATGGGTGAATGAGAGGTAAACAATGTAAACTGATTTGGACACAGCACTATATAAATGCAGTGCATCTTGAGGTTGGTAAGGTAGTAAGATTTGTCATTCAAATGGACAGCCAAACCAAACTCCCCAAGGAGAATGGAGAACGACCAGACTGATCTGAGTGAGAGAAAACAAAGGTTTATTAATTAGAAAATAATTTAAATGGTTTTGTGTTTTTGTGCTTTACTATATCGAGGGCTTGGCGCAAAAAGTGCGTAAGTGACATTTTCAGAATTTTACAGGAGAGCAAAAACTAACTTTTTATTGATCGTAAATATTTAATAAAAAACAGCATATGGAAGCAATCTCTACTTAAATAGAGATTAGGCTTCAAGGAATTCATATTTTAGATTTTTTTTTAATTAAAAAAAATTAAAAATACATTGTTTATTTTAGTGTCCATATTTTATCCATCATGTGGGTATATCAAACATCTCCAAACATATTCAACAACGCTTTTTCTGTACTATAAGTGTTGGTCTTTTCTGCAATCCCTTCATATTGTCAGCTCTTTAGCCTATTTATGATGCACTTACGCCTTTTTTGCTCCAAACTCAACTGATGTTTTTCACTAACGCCTTTTTCAGTTTTCAGCCTTTATTTCAAAAAGTAAAATGTTTAGTGACGTTTTTCTTTTACCATTTGATAGAACCTATCAAGACCTTTAAAATTATATATAAAAGTCATTTTTTGCAAAATATGTCACTTACGCCCCTTTTGCGCCACGCCCTTGATATTAAGTGCATTAGACAGAAAATGCATGGACCACCCAAGTCATTCCTGACACAAGCACCACCTGGTGTTAGGATGACAATGACACAGTATCTCCTAAAGCGATAGTCAGAAAAATCGACAGCAGAGAGATGTGGTTGAACCAGTCGATCCAGTGAAGAGTGAGGTCCACCTCACATTAGCATGGCCACACACTCTCTGTCACACATCGCTTCTCATCAAGGCTAAAGCTTCCATTAACTGTGTAACTGAAGCATGAGAGTGCAGGTAGCCGCACGGGCTGAATAGATGGATTACCCTGAGAAATCCCTGTCAAAATGAATCCTGGACCCCATGCTCAGCCAGGCCTAGCAGGACAATCCTAGCAAAGATAAATAAGAGCAGTGGGATTGTGTGTTCACCAGCCGCTACTGTTAAACCGTTTCATTTGCCAATCAATAAGTCAGTTAATTAGTCAACACTTACCAGGGAATTGACATTTGCTCGTGCACACAGCTATGCATGTGCCTGTCAAATACTGTATATGGGCTTTGTCCCTTTCCAATCACACACACACACACACACACACACACACACACACACAAGGTTCACTTTAATTAAACTGGGAAATTGCAACAGCTTCCTTCTGCCCTGCCGTTCCCTTCCACCTCTTCATCAATGTCTGTTTTTGTCCTCGTTACGGCAGCACTTGCCGCCATTGACGTGCAAATTGGCTCCAACCCGATCATCTCTCTCTCTCTCTTGTTGTGTTTCTTTCCCAGCGCTCATTAAATCTCAGTGTACTCAACAGGGGAAAAGCCTCTACTAGGGCTCTAACTTGCTGCTAATGTTTCCTCATCAAGTGCCATTAATCACACTCTGAAAGGGCTAAGTGATAAAGTTTAGCAGCTCCGCTGAACCGGGGGTCAAGAGTGCTTCCACAACAGCGCCTGACAGGTCGGCTTAGGAAGATGGTTCAAACCTTCGGGTGCTAAAACTCATCCATTGGCATGGACCTGCTTCTATACATACTGTACATAGGGCCAGATACATAAAAAATGGATTGCGGTTTTTAAAAGCTCCATGATTTGCGGAGAATTAGCACCCGCAATCTGCCCCGTTCTAGTACCTTATCCACAAAATAATTTGAACTCATCATATGCCGGCCCTACCACACCCACAAAGTTTGGCAGCTGAGTGCAATTTGTCTTCCTTTTCTGTGGTATTTCCAGTATTTCCCTGTGTCTCAGTCAGCACTGTGCGTTTCATGCACGGTGCCGTGAATGCTTCTTTAAGACGATTGGCCAGGATTTGATGGTGAGGAATGTTCTATAATCTGCTTCACATGTCAGCTGTTACATACGGATAACAGTTTTAGCGAAAGGGAGAGAAACTGCACTAGGATAATATACGATCGAGAACGGTATTGAATAGCATCCCCTATAACTGCCTATGGTAAACAGGAGGCTTATTTGCATGGGAAAAGAGCAATTTGTTACAGAATTTGTGAATATTCCTTCATTTAAATACATGCAAATGGGACATGCGCAACCAGGACACTGTCTGTTTGAGTGTGATTTGCCTGCATTTCCCCCTTTGCGCGTGCTTTGTGAACGGTATCTTGTTCTCATTTGAACAGGTTTGGTGTCCGCAAAAGTAGCATGATGCTTTAGTGGATCTGGCCACAGCGTAGGTTATACGCATGAGGGACTGAAAGCTGTGTTACACATAGCCTGTGACTAATAGAAATATTTGTTGTATGGTAAATAATGGCCCAATGTAAAATGTACAGCATGCCGTGTAAGTGGGCAGAAAGCAGAGGGGCCGGCAGTGGCGAAGTGGGTAGGGAGTCTGCCTCTGGAGTGCAGGGTCGGAGGTTCGATTCCCCGCCTACCCACATGTCGAAGTGTCCCTGGGCAAGACACTGAACCCCAAATTGCTCCCGATGGTTCATACAGTGCCTTGCATGGCAGCTACTGCCATCGGTGTTTGAGTGTATGTATAAAATGTGTATTGTGAAGCGCCTTGTGACGCTGGTCTGTGAAGGGCGCTATATAAATAAAGCTTACTTACTTACTAGACACTTGCAAATACAGAGCAACATTAAAAACCCATCATCCTTATTGCTCAAAGAACATTACTTTCATTGAAGTTGCAGACATAAGAGAATTTTCACCTCCTTATCTTTCAATAATGCGAGTGTGAGTTTTTGCTGTTGCACCTTGTTGGGGTTATCTAGTTTCATTAGTGCAGCAAAATGAGCTAAATCCTTAGAAAAATTCAATAAAACGTCTCATTATTTTCCCCATGTGGGATATTAGATGGGACTCATTTCGTGTTTGGTGTGAATAGAGCTTGCCTTTTCCTTTTATTCTTTGTGTGACGCAGATTCGACTGTCCTGTAAAAGGAGCCGGTGACACAATTACAATTACTCCGGGGTCAAATATGTGTCTGTTCCTATTCAAAATTAGACACTGCAGATCTGATTATGAAAATTATACAAAAACACACATTAATAGTATTCATGAGATTATGATGATTTCTACAAATGTTCATCTCTTCATCGACTATGGACGGAAAATTAGGTTGACCTTTGAGTTGGCTCCATATGGGACCGCATAACAGCATTGCTTAATGGAAGTCGAACACAAAACATCTTCTTTATTATTTATTTGTTTATTGACAGGGCATTTTGATTAAATGCATTGCACAATTGCTACTGTGTGTGGTGTGGGACACTTTCCACTTTGGTGGATGGGTTGGCTGCAGCCCAAAGGTTAGAATAGCAGGCTTCTGGCTAGAATGTCATTAGTTTGATTCCCTGATCAAGTCTGCGATTGATTGTGGATCAGTTTGATAATCCGTTTTTGACCATCAAAAACTAATTTGTGACCGCTGCCACTGAGAAACTACATTCATTTGATTGCACTTTGGATTTGTTCATTTCAATAGTGCTATTGTATTCTTCAGTGAAATAGATGAAACGGCTCATCCTCAGATCTGGGTGTATCTGTCGATGCATAGCATTCAGGCTTAGACATCAGGAAGACAGCCTCTGAGATTATATGATTTATGACTCTGAGATTATACTCTAGTATTTATAATTTAGGAGTGTTTACAATTGCTGTCAGCAAATGTTAGTGAAGATAACTTCAGGGGGAGGGACTGCGGAATGTAATGAATTTGGTCTAGAGGACACTCACTTGAATATGGAGGGTGCTTACTCTGCTGCTGTGTGATGTGTCCTGTTCATCTATATTCTCCTTGATCACGCCTGTAATAAGTATATTACTTTATGATTCATCCTAGTCTCCTGAGATCTCCTTTCACCCGAGCTGACCTCTGACCACTGAGGAACATCCATCACTAATACGAACATGAATTCAGCCTCTAAGACATTTTCCTGGTGACGGCACAAACGTTAGTCGTCAAGTAATGACTGAACAATTGCATATGAATTGTAGGTACTAATAGATTCCGTGCATGTCTGTTTTAAGTACACACCCTTCTCAACTTCCTTCACTCGCTCAAGTGTAAATTCAATTATAAATCTTTTAAAAATCCAATAAAGGAAGCCTTGTGATCTTAAATATTAATTTTGCATAAAGATCAGCAGGGGGCAGCCATTTATATTTCCAGCCATGTGTCAGCCATCTCTCATACAGTATGACGATGCATGACTCTGCAGGCTGCTACTAATTGCTGCCACACCAAAGATTTTCCCTTTTCTCTCTGGATGTTCTCCTTGATATTCTCTACGTTTTCCAGCTTGTTAAATCACACATGGACAGACCTCTTTCCTGAGCGCCGCACTACTGTGAGCTGCTGCAGTACTTTCTACACAGCCTCCCTCTAAATCATCTCCGTTCCCTGACAGCTATAATCTTATTTTATAGCAGCTGTCTATCTGTTTTATTAACGTTATTTAATATCCCGCTATAGTGCCTGCACAGTTTGCATAAAGGCGCCATGACCGTTAAAGACTGTTCTTGCTCCTTTAAGCAGCCACAAGAGGTAGTTTTTATTTATTTATTTTTTGATGAAGCATCCATGCAAAATACACCACTAATTTGACTTTATATCTGCACAAAATTGGACATAAAATGATCAATTATTTAAATAGATTTTTACTTGAAGAAAGAAATGGTCGTTTTGCAACTGCATTACATTCGTTGGGACTTACAAGCTTTGCCATATAACAGTCCTGACACAAGATTTATTCAGCAACACAAGTGGATGATTGATTGTGCAACTTCCTCCCTCAAAACAATAAATAAATAATACAAAACAAGTAAAAGTGATTGAATAACAGTCTGGACTGCATTCATTGGTGAATACATAAAACTGTCATGAACCTGGGAAATGAGCACAGTAATCTGAAGGACACTAGGAGTCAGATGATTTAGCTAGAATAGAGACACTGAGATAATGCAGCGCATCTCTGCCTCAACACGGACACATGGCCTGCTTCTAATAGGCAATTTTCAAAGACGTTTATTGCTAACATTGTTGGTTTGATTTTTTTGGTCATTCTCCATAACCTCTTATTCTTCTCTGGGGGTTGTGGGAGAAAGAAGGGGAAGGGAGGGTTACCCAATCCCAGCATGCATTTGGCAGAAGGCAGGGCTGTATTTGTGTTTTTTATGGGCATGCAGAACATCATTACACACACAGCCTGAGTGCGGCCCCATTTCAAAGTCTGCATCTGGCTGTTGATGTTGCAGGCATATTGGTTTGGCTGAAAGAGAGGATTCATATTTTAGCAAGACAGTTAATGTTGTGCAATAGCGCTGCTGCTGCTGTGTACTTCCGTCTCCTGATATGCACTCATCTCCCCACACACATGAATAAACAGGAATATATATATATATTTAAATGAAATCAAGCAGAGGCAGTGTGTAGTGTATAGTCACTTGTGTCTGTCTTGTAAATAAACATTGAAGTGAATATTACAGGCAAATCTGTGAACTGCACCGAAAGAAAATATTTTTTTCTTTGTCCCACAGAAGCCTGTTAGTGGAACTTTTATCTGAGATTACTGCCACAAACAACTGTGCAGACAATTGTTCTGGAGTGTAAGGAACAGAGCCTGGCTGAGCTGTGTGCTGTGCTGCACCATTTATAATGTACTGAGAGTTGCCTGTAGACATCTGTTGTACCTTAAATCCTACTACTTTCATCCAGATCATATAACACATTTTCCTATAACATACAATTCTCCCTTTTTTTCGACAATGCTGAACATCTCTCTAATTCAAAAGGAAAGGAAGGAAATCCAGTCCAGTTATTGTTTTAAAGATGCAAATATTGCCTAATTTGCATATTGATTCAAAAATGTATGAAAAAAATTGTGATACAAAAACACATGGTTTTTATTTAGGTAATCAACAGGCAAAGTTTCATGATACTATCTGTAAGTTAAACATTTGACCCTTTTCACCTGCAGTGTCTTGACTTAAACTAGAAGCACAGTAGGTGTCTCTTAATGGCCAATTAAAACCAAAAGGAATGATCACAGCAAGCAAACACTTTGGTTCACTGTTAATTTGGGCACCTGACCTATCCTCTCATTTCCACAATGTTAGAATTTCACTGGTCCAAAATCTCAGAACTTCACATTATGTTCTTTATTTTTGGCTTATTATAATTGTAGCTATTTTCTGTATCGGCTCATGAGATTGAGAAGTATTGTGCGGGAAGCCAATACGTGGCTTTTATATATGAAATATAAAATATAACAGTCCAGGGTAAACATGTATACATCATTCTTACCTGCCTATACATTTCCAAACCATTTCAGACAGGCCTAAAGTGGACCCCACCTTCTAAGGAGCTGTTAAGCCCAATATAATTCACTTTCGTACCTCCAGGGTCTGAATTAGATTGTGTCAAGTTTCAACAAACAGAGGAATGCTAACGTTATCTAGTTTCTGACGTTTTACTTTAGTTACATTTTATGTAACTAGTTAATATAAGCTAGATATGACTGACATTTGCCTAACCTCACCTAAGCTAATTGCAAGCTAGCTGTTAGCGCACACTTTCATTTTCCAATGTAGGTTTCATTACCAATCTTAACTGTCATGTTAGTTAAAACTGGTGCATATATGCTCATTACATGCTTAATGTGTCCCCCCCAAATGTTGAAGCGAAACATATGCCTATGGGAGGCTTTGTTGGGCATCGTGCTTGAGACAAGAATATTTGCTGTTCCAAAGATTCTTCTGAAATATTATTGTTCTTTGGCTTCTGTGATTTGCTACTACCACTGCATGATCACTGCAGTCCCATGCTGATGTGATTAGGTTGTCTGCCTTCCTTACAGACACACATGGGGCCACGCAGGCCAAGAGGAACATCCCATATACAAGACCTTGGTCTGCTTTTTCCAGCTCACCACTCCGCTGGGTTCCCAGTGAAGCCAAGCATGAGGCTCCCGATTACAAGTGCTCCATGCATGTACAACAAGGAGCGGTGAGGGGAACAAACTTAATGTAGGCTACGTCACCACAAGGGGTTTGGAAGCGACAGCGGGCATTTCATCAGCAGTGTGCCTTTGTGTAAAATGTTTTCCATGTAGCTGGAGGCTTGGTGTCTAACTTCATGTGTTTGCTGCTCCAGAATAAATGAGGACCTTTTTTAAATATTTAAAAGGTATCCGTGCAGAAACTCTTCCTTCATGTCATTTGACAAACTTAAACAGCATTTTAGTCGAACTGACAAAGGGTTAGGGTTAATATTTCTGGAAATATTTGCATTTGAGGAGCAGCTTAGCAAGTGTTCATGGCTTGATAAGGAATGAGGAAGTATAGAATAAGGTCCAAGAATTTCTTAATTCCCCCTCATACTCAACACTCAGTCTTAATATGTTATAGTAAAAAAGGTCAACTATATGAATATGTGAAATAGCCTAAGACTGGCATGGCAAAGAGTTCTTGGTATAGAGATTGATGAAGCCTCATGGAAGGATGTGACTGGGGTGTAGGGTGGGCTACAAGAGATGAAAAAATAAAAAGTACATATTGGCCTTGATTTCCAACTGACAAAATATTTTTTTTTTTGTGCTAGCTAGAGCGATTTATGCTTGTGTATGGTCACAGCCACGCGAAAGGCTGCGATTGCAGTAAATAAATGTCCACATGTGTCTCCAAGTGTCTCTGTAGGGGCTATTTAAAAATAAATCAAGCACATTAATGAATTATAGGTTATCGCATCACAGAAGGCATATTGGCCTATAATAATAAAAAAACACCACCTTAACTGTTTACAGTTTAAAAATGTTTTGAATGAAATGCAAACCTCAGTTAATCATTTGCTCTTGTTTCTCTGTCCTGAGATTCACACAGACTGAGTAGTCTTGTTTAAATGTTAGAAATTGAGCTAATAAACTAAACTTCAAATTTTTTTTAAGTTGCTGCAGAAGTTATCTCAGCTAATTTTATAATCTAACATCTAATTTGATAATAAGCTGATTGTATGCAGAATGCTCATGCCAATCCTCATACAGTGTTTTTGTACATATAAATAAATAAATAAATATTAGCAGGTTCTCAACAGTATTTCAATTTGGTGGGGGGGGGGGGGCGCAAAAACATTTCTGTCCCCTAGGGGGGCATGACAGAAAATAATTGAGAACCACTGCCATACACCAATGTTGCTCATTTTCAGCTGGGACTTGTTTTTCTACTTTTTCTCATCATTGCAATTGATTCCTTTTTAGAAACTTGATAAATGACATTAGACCTCAATGCAGTTTTACTTTGCCTCTTCAGCAGTTGGACCTGAAAAGGGGTTCAAACGTGTCTTTCCAACAGAAATAACAACCTGCAGACCTGGCTTTAACCGCATTTCAATTATCCATTTCCTGAAGCTGAGGACATTGCAGTATTGGATATGTTATTTCAACAAGCCCAAACTGAATTTTGCTCCAAGTGTCCTAACGTTGCATTCACTGCATGCTGTCTATTCTGTAAACACAAGCTACCGACTGGGGAGACTGTAGAGAGGTAATAACAAGTGGGGGGATGTTTTGGTAAACTCTGATATCTGTCACCTGAGTAACACATTCAGGAAGCGTGGCAACATCAGCGGTAAACACAGCAGCCGATCCTCTTGCTGATATAATAGTCTGTGGTGTTCAGTTATTTTAATTATTGAATAACCGATTGGAATGAAAAGTTAGTCTTACACTGGTACAACATCCAACTGTTCTAACTGTACCACAGAGAATTATTCAGTTGCAGCTACTCGGAGTGCAGTGTTAGCTTGCAAGGAGGACATGATTTCATTCATTATTCAAACGGTGGGTGGATGAGAAAATAAAATTTGTGCATGATTCTATCCAACAAACCCAGCCGAGCGGAAAAAGGGCACAACAAGTTTAAAGGTTCTCTGCAGAGTTTTCGACCTCTGGTAGGCTGTCAATATAAAGTGAAGTTGTATTTGTATGTATGCACACTTGCAAAGATGCACATTGATTTTACATTATTCCACCGGTGAACAGTAATGCACCAAGAAATGTAGTGGAAGAAGAAGATTGACAGTATGGAAACATGGATGTAAACAATGCGAAAAATAAAATAAAATTGTATGTGAGGAAGGAAATGCATTCAACACATGTTTAGCTCTCAGAGATACACCAAACACAACACTAAATATAACTGGTTTATTTACTCCACATGCCCTATTTTAATTTAAACTTTTGCTTTACAATGGCTACAAGTGGTAGTTACAGGATTATCACGTTATTTCCCTTCATTTCCCAAGATTGTCTTGTGTCAGTATATTCAGAGTGATAACGGAGAAGAGGAACATACAGAAATCCAAGTCCAGGTGCTCAAGGTTGGTTACAAAAATAAAAGGCCTTTAATTCATTCTGTCTAGATGCAGCTATAGCTAGCCAACTATACACAGGCCATTAGCTGCTGTTAGTGTGATGGCTTAACTGTCTCTTGTGCTCTTTTCCTCATAAAAACATATTTTCCCAAAATGAGCAAAATGGAATAAATGTTCAACTCTTATAGGGACAACTTCACTATAACTTATTAGTGTCTCCTCCGTTGAGACAATGTGGCTCCAAGAGTCAAAACACTCAGGTTACTTACTGCACACACAGAGAACTACTATCAAACTGAATGGATAATTATGTCATGTTCTCCTTCTTGCTGCCAAGGCTATGTCCCTGGAACACCTCATCATAAACTCAGCAATGCTTATTATTTCCTTGTGGGGAGTTATCAGTAGGGGAGTAAAGGAGTGCAAACAGTTCTAGGCACTTAACACACTGTTTAATCACTCCACCACTACTTGATTCTTATCCATGTGTGTAACCCCATCCTGTCTCCCTCAACAGGGAGGTTAGATTGCTTCTTAATAATAAAGTGTGTGTCTTCTCAAGCAGCCATGATCTGCCTCATCTTTTGGGAAATGTGTTCATTACAAATCCCATGTACAACCTTTATTTCAGGCACAGCACATAGATGATGGCAGATTATCTGACACTGTTACTGTCACTGGCTGCGGAATGAATTATTCTGCAAACTGTTGCTGTTTCACTAGAGACAATCTACATCACATGTAGTGCTGATGCAACAGGAGTGTGACACCTGACTAACCCACTATCAGTTGTCTCCAGTCAACAGCTCCCGCATTACATTTGGACTTTTCCCATGATTTTTCAGAGAGGCTCAATTTGTTATCTTCCTGCACTGTGTGGATTTCCTCAGCTCTTTTAATACTGTAATTAATCTCATAATGGATCGTCGTAATTGCAACATATTTTAATGAATGACCAAATGGAGCAGGCTATCTTTGGCATGACAATGTCGGAAAGCTTAATTAGTTTCAAATACGGTGCAAATTGAGATGCTTGCATCACATGCTTTAACTGGATTGGCTTATTATTCTCATCCTCCAGGATAAATATAGAGATGAATGCACTAGGCAGAATGGACTTGCAGGCAGGTAAGATATACTGAAAAAGTTCTACTATATGGTAAGTCCTACATCAAAGCCACGGCCTGTTGCTAGACCTTCAAAGAGCAGCCATTATATACCCGAGTCAGTAAAACTGCAGCATTTTATGTGATTACATAGACACCCCACACACCCTGCGTCTCTTTTTCTTTCATGATATTCTTCTCCTTTAATCTTTTTTTTCTCCTTCTGTGAGTTAATCATGGTATGGCTGATGGTTTTTTTGAAATAGGGATGTGGAGAGGGTGGCAGGACAGGACCCAGGCACGGGATGACCCCCTTTATCAGCAGTGAGCAGGCTTTGTGACTATAGTCCCAAGTTCTACCGCTCAATGATTTCCCTGGAGAGTTGTGGGTTCTGGCACCAGTTCAGACTATGTTCCTTGCTGTGACATACACACATACACACACACACACACACACACACACACACACATTCACACACACACGCACGCACACACGCATATGTATTGAGGTTACCCTGCTGGCTAGTATCCATGAGACTGGGCTGTGAGAAGATGATGTATATTTTATCATGGAGGGGCTCCACACTGTCACTACATTGTGGTGTAAGTGGTAACCGGCAATTGCTAGTGTGTCTGACCAATTGCTCTTTGATTAGATTTTTTTTTACAGGATAGTTTTGACTATGACGATTCTGAGTGCTCGGGGACTTGTTGAAATTCAGATAGAAATTTCCCATCTGAAGTTGAAGGACAACCATGTCAACCGCAGCTTCTCCGAGATAATGAACTATGTGGGAGAGTAAACAAAGCAATGGAAGATCTCCAACAAAAAAGGATAAAAACAGGCTGGGTACAAGCTATTAGATTTTATTTCATCCACTGTTGTTAAAATCCAAACAATTCCTGCTAACTATACTGTTTGTTTTTCTCTTTTGCTTTAACACACTGTAGCACTGTGTACCCAGTTAAAGAAGATATTTACCATTCTTTCTCTAAATACCCAGTGTCTGGGTGTCGTAGTGGGCAACTAATCCTCTGAGGCAGTTTGTCTATGGAATGAACTGCAGCTTAAACAGTAACTAATTTAAAACAATTTTGAAGCTCAGGGTGTGTATGAATTGTTTGGTACACCACGGTTCATTCAAGATTCTCTCCTGATGAAAATGCAATGTTGTTGCCGTACATGTGAAGCCTGATTAATTATTTTTCGCACTGAAAAAGGATCTGTCCCTGAGCAGAATGTGGGCCCACACAAAGTAGCTATTAAAATATCTCTGAGGTGTTAAGCTGCTCACTCCACCTCTCATTACAAGCCAGCTACAGACATATCTTCTATGTTTTAACTGGTTGATTTACATACATTAAAGCAGAGACTGAATATCTAATGTTATACTCTATTTTAAGCTAAATCTTCTTTGGGTAGGGCATATTTATGCACAATTCATTAATACCACTGCATTCATTTTAAAAGAATAAAAAATGGCCAATTACAAGATTTACACAGAGCAGGAGGGAGCTTTTGGAGGAATGTGGTGACTCTTTACTTGTCACATTAACATTTCAAAGCACTTCTCACAAAAAAATGCAACAAGGCCAAAAAAATATATAATGAATTCTCTTTATTTTACTGTTTGAGAGTTGTTGTTTTTTGGTGTTCTTGAATTTGAGAATGTCTCGGTAAATGGAAGCGGGCTTAATGATCATTCTGATCATGGGAGCTTTGCATTTGGTAATTGGTGTCACTGTCACCCAGAGAGACATTGCTCTCATTAGGGGGAAAAGCATCATGGGATAAATAGGGCCACAAAATGTTACGTTATTGATTTAAAATGTCACCAGTGCTGTTTATGTTAATATATTTGCCAGGGAATTAAAGCCAATAATGTTAATGAAAATCTTCCCCTTGTTTGCTGTAGTGGCTAGTGCTTGAAGTTGAAGCCGTCTGTTATTTTCTAAAGCCTTAGCTAACTTGCAAAGTAGTGTTATTTTATAATGTCAACTTCTAAGACTAGCCAACATGTTTCTCTTCAATGCTTATGTTGTGATAGCTCGGGATTGGACCCACACGCAGAATAGAAACCCAGGTAGTCAGTTTAGAACAAAGTTTATTTCACGCAGGGATCCACAACAGACTGGCAGGACACTGGACGGCTGAATGGCGTGGCGAGCAGGAAAGGTGAACAGCGGAGGCAACTGGCACGGAAGAAAAGAGGAGCAGAGTTACAACTAACTCCAACTGAGATTTGAAAGAAAACAACAAACATAGATAATCCTGATCTCGGGTAATTTACCGCTATGGTACGAAGTATACTCTGGCGCCGAATGACTGGAGTCCACAGGCTTAAGTAGAGAGGTCTGATTAGCCAACGATCCTCACCTGGAGCAGTCTGCCCCAGAGTGCCGCCACGCCCACATGCCAACACGGAGACAGACAAATGGGAGAACAAGAAGGAGAGACAGAGGGAAAACATACAACACATACAGAGGAAAAGGAGAGGCTTACTTTTTTCTGTGAGCGCCACATTACAGAATCACGAGAATATGTGAGAGATAAATATATAATAATTCTATACTTCTCTGACATCCTTCAGTGTTCTTTGAAAAGGTTGGCTTTCTATCAAGAAGAATAAAGTTGAGCCTACCATGATGGGGCGGCAGTGGCGAAGTGGGTAGGGAGATCGCCTCTGGAGTGCAAGGTCGGAGGTTCGATCCCCCGTCTCCCCGCCACATGTCGAAGTGTCCCTGAGCAAGACACTGAACCCCAAATTGCTCCCGATGGTTCAGAGAGCGCCTTGCATGGCAGCTACTGCCATCGGTGAATGTGGTAAGATATGTAAAGCGAGAAAATCGGCTAAAAGGCGCTATATAAGTCAAGTCCATTTACCATGACACAGCTCTACTATACTTAATGTGCCTTGGATTCTCAAGGCATTATACGCTGTCAAAAATCTGGAATGTTCTCGTAACGGTCTCTGTCTCTCAGCATGGGCCGTTGCACAACATCAGTCTGATTGCCCCACTTTAAGCAATCATCCAAATCTTTGTCCTGCCTAAAAGGGCGTGTATTAATATAATGCCTGAACTCAGATAGAGAAAGTAAGCAATGGAAAATTGACAGTCGGGACAAAACTCATTCCATGATTGAGAAAATTACTTTTTCTGCTCCAGAGAAAAGAAGAAATTGAAGTTTCAGAGCTGGAGAGGGTTTCTACGGCAATAATGTGCAAATGGAATTTTTCCAAAAGGAAAGAGACAGCATTGTTTCCTTTTCATGTCACATGTCACGTAGGCATATACAATTACTGTATACTCTTACAAAAGCAGAGATATTCATGATCTCTTGTTCACAACATGTGCAAAAACTTTTTTTTGTAAGTATTTTGTCAATTTAAATGAGACCCTTTAACTTCTTTACTTTGCTAACCATGATGACATTTTTCATTTTATTGAATAACTTCCATATTCCAAGCCACCTCTTTCTCTCAACACAGGCTATTAAAATAAGTGTGTGTTATAGTGCAGGGTTAGTGGGCTAGAAACAACACACAGCTACAGGCTTGTTTCCAAAGTCAGGCGCAAGACTGTGGACTAAGAATCCATCATTCCACTCAACGATCAAGCTATGAGATATGAGAGACTGGCTGGGCCTGATTTAACTACATCAAGGTTAATGTTAGGGGCGGATATATCCCGAGGTAAGCCATTCATATTCATTAATGACTTATTGTTGTATGGAGTCGAGGGTCGGGTTGTTGTGTGTGAAGCTGTTTGGAGATTTCTTTTTCTTTGTTGAATATTAAAATAGAACAGTGTTACTCAGAGGTCTACAAGGCCCCAGTGAAGTTGAACATGCGGCAAGTTGTATAATGCTAAAAGATGTACTGCAAAATAGAAAAATCACACACTCTGTCTTGCTGGTTGCTCTACATTGAATTGACTACATTTAGACTAGTGCTCTTGATGCCTTCAAACAAGAATAACTTAATATTTTAGGGCTAGATTAACTCCTCTGCAGTTGACTTAGAGGGAGTTTATTTTGTCACAGAGTGGGAGTGAAGGTGCTGCCAGATCTGCAGTCCCACTTATATTGTATTGCCATACATAAGTCAGTCAGGTAGATGAGATGAGCACTCAAGAGATGTGAGATTACCCACAAACCCCAGCCATAAAGGACGACTGTTGTCCAATTCTAAAAGACGAGAAGACACAACTCCATTATATGACAAGGTCAGACACAGGGCGGGCCGAGGGAGAGGGCCACGGAGCAAATGGATTTGTCAGAGTTGTAGATAAGACTGTTAGTGCCGCGTAACCGCCTACATGATTGTATTACTAAATATCCCCCTTTAGAGTGTTTTGTAGCTTAAGATAATGTGGCCTCAGCAAGTCTGTGGCTACGGAGCACAGCATCTAGTACACAGGTTAAACTGGATATTCTTAATGCTCTGGTTGTAATAACAAGTAGTGTAGGGGGTCAAACCTATGGTCAACCCTGTGCCGCCACCGTGCGGCCAAAACACTGCAGTACACCCTTACCTCTTCAGGTGGGTGTGTCTAAACGCTAGCCTGAAGCCCCACCCCGGATGATAGCCGGGGACTTCAAACGCGCCCGCACAGCATCATTCTTTCTTTCTGGTAACCCGCTGTTTGCTGATACGCCTATAGAAACAACAAGTCTTTAAAGATCTACAGGGGCCTCTTCACCTCTGACCCAACCACCACGTGTTTTACTAAAGCTATCGCCTGCGGCCGCGGCGATCTCTAAAACAACTAAGTGGATTGAAACTGTTCCGTTGGAACGACTAGAAGAACATTGGAAGCAGGCGGGTTTTACCGAGAAACCTGCCTTTGGACCACTCCACACTGGAAGCAGGAAGTTTATCCAGAAACTCGGACCGCGGACTGGATAGCCGATCGAGTGATCTCCGACCGCCATCCCCGCACCACATCAGTTGTGCCTTTTGCCCCTTTTTCCTGCGATCTGACGAACGCAGGGATCACCTCACCAGCTCACCGACCGCCAACGGCTCAGAGCCTGGATCGCCGTCTCGCGGCCCCCTCTCGCCCGTCCTGGAAAGGAGTGGCATACCCGCCTCAACGACGACGAAGCAGTGGAAATTAAGTTTTCCCCCAAGTGAGATTTTGGCTTTATAATTACCTGGGCAGATGTTTAGTTATTATTTACTTTTTAAAGTGTGAACAATACTGTTTATTTTCGAAGTTGTGTTTGCTATTTTGAAACAAGCTGTGTGATCAATCTCCGTTTGTCTTCTCCCCCACGGAGAGCCAGAACGGAAAGTTCGATCTTTTCATTCACGCTGCAGTGTGTTTTCAAGTCTGCTGTATGTTTTAAAACCTCACACCTTTCTTTCTCCCTCTTCCTCTCCTGCACGCACGTACACACACGTTAGATAGCACGTTTGATGGTAGCCTTGATCAGATAGAATTGGTGCTGAGATCTTTGGTAGAATCCCTTTTTAAAGAGCTAGTGTTTGTTCGAAATTCCCCGCCTCAAATATCATTCGTCAGGTCCTTTGTTCCAAACGTAGACGCCCTTTTGAGCACCCGTGGTAATCACTTCCCCCATCGGGGAAAGTAGGATAGCCTAGCTTAGCCATCCAGGGACGCCATTTTGTGTCATTAATAACCTAGCCTATTTGGGCCGCCATTTTGTGCCTCTCGTGTCCCAAGTCACGTGGGAGCTTCCCCGTCCCTTTTGTTCTTGCTCCGCTACACACACACACACACACTCACTCACTCACTCACTCACACACACACACACACACACACACACACACACACACACACACACACACACACACACACACACACACACACACACACACACACACACTCACTCGCTCCGCTACACACACACACACACTCACTCACTCACTCACTCACTCACTCACTCACACACACACACACTCACTCACTCACTCACTCCCACACACACACACACATTGGTACATGGCTGTATAAACAACAGTGTTCTAGACGTTTCTCTTTGATTAAGTGTATTGGCTTTATGCGTGTATAAAACGGATGTTACCTTAAGTTTCATTGTGGTTAAAATAAATGTTCTTATATTGTAACCAGAAGTGTTTGGGATTTATTTGTGTGGATATTATTGGAGTGTCAACAATCAACAAGTGAAAGACTCTGTAGCCTTCAGTGTTAAGATCATATTACCAAATTTATAATAGTAACTACTTGAGTACATTATTTTATGGAAATGATCTTTGAGACTAGGATTTGCTAATGTTGATTTGTTTAACTGAGCGTTAAGCTAATCAACATTTCTAAATAAATCCTTTGATTAAACGAGACAATTTGCTATTACTTTTCCATTCTTTAATGAATGGTGGTGCCCCTTTTGAACTTTAAGAAATTATTAAAGTATTATTAATCATCAGATTAATTTCTAATAGCTGAATTAATCTGAACTACCTGTACCCGCTACATAAATGGTGCCCCGTGTGAGGCTTGTTGAATTGTTGATTTTCCTACTAATATTCCTACAAATGATTGTTAAACTTGTGGTTACAATTTTCTGAAAAAGTAGAATAGAGCTTAACTTTGTTCTGTTGGAAATTGGAACTGCCAAGGCTAAAGTCTAGTTGTGTTGTTATTTTTGTTACACTGTGTGCTAAGTTGTGTGTCTAAGATAGTGTTAGTTTTGAGTTATAGGGTTGATAAATCTGCCTCAGAGATTGATTGAGATTCTTCATTGTGGTTTTTGTTTAACCCCTATAACGTTTAAATAACAGTAGTTTTAAAACACAGTTGTCCAGCAAGTTGAAATTAGCATATCGAATCAAAATAAGTAAAAGTATAATACTAAAAGCTGATTGTGAGACACAGAAGTTTTATCTTCTGTGCGTTTGATATACAATTTTCTTTGGGAAATTGGTTGTAAGTCACAGACGTGTGCATTTTGATATAGACAGTTTTCCTTTGGAAAGCTGTTGTTTAGTCACAGACGGTGGTAATTTCCTCTGTGCGTTTTATATATATACAATTTTCGTGGGGAAAATTGGTAGTAAGTCACAGACTGTGTTGATTCACGTGTGCATTTTGATATATATACAGTTTTTTCCAAGAAAAGCTGATTGGTTAGTCACAGACTGGGGTGTCCCTCTGTGCGGGTTGATAGATATTTTCTTTGGAAAATAACTGGGGTCTTGGAACTCCAAAAAGGGTGTTAAAACTAACACCTTGTGAAGCGATTTCAGTCCCTAACTGGGGGGACGTTGTTGTTGTCTCTTCTGCAAACTCACATGTCCAAACAGGGAGAGATGAGTGAACCCAACTTTTCAAGGGAGGGGAGTGCAAACTCCGACCCTGAAACGTTGTCTGACCTAGTGTCACGAATGGTCAGCTTCCCGAGAGCACGGAGGGACCAGGTTGAGCGGCTAAGCCTGCCAGAGTGTGACGCTGAAATTGATAGCTTGGTACGCTACATAAATAAGGCAGAAGGAAAAAGCATCATCCAAGATTTGGTCGGAGAGTTGTTTGTGTTAGCAATGCATAGAGCTGAGATGCGCGAATCAGCACTGTGTATTGAAATGGAGGCTGTTAAGCAAGCCAGCAGAGCCCCGACTGCCTCCTTTCAAACCGGGAACCAGGGACAGGACTCGGCTCAGAGCCCAGCTGTCCACAGTAAAGTGTCTCCAGTTTCCAAAAAGACATCTTTTAAGAAGTCACGTTCTGACTGTTCCCACTCTTCTTCCCGGTCACCGGATCGTAAATCCCGGTCGAAGCACCATTCTTCTTCCCGGTCACCTGATCGTAAATCCCGGTCGAAGTACCATTCTTCTTCCCGGTCACCTGATCGTAAATCCCGGTCGAAGCACCACTCTTCTTCCCGGTCACCTGATCGTAAATCCCGGTCGAAGCACCATTCTTCTTCCCGGTCACCTGATCGTAAATCCCGGTCGAAGCACCACTCTTCTTCCCGGTCACCTGATCGTAAATCCCGGTCGAAGCACCACTCTTCTTCCCGGTCACCTGATCGTAAACCCCGGTCCAGACAGCGATCTTCCTCTTCTTCCCCTTCACCTGACCGTAGACCCAGGTCCAAGCAGCGATCCTCTTCTTCTTCCTCTTCTTCTTCTTCTCCTTCCCGTTCACCTGATCGTGGACGAGGGTCCCAGCATCGCTCCAAACGTTCTGGTGCCCAGTCACACCGCTGCCACAAACACAGGTCCCCAGGCCTGCGTTTGAAACAGCTGGACGCTCTGGCTAAGGATATAGAGCGATTTGACCCAAAGGGGAGAGATGCTGATGTTAGAGTGTATCTACGTGAGATTGCACAATGTGTGGCTGACTTGCCGCACGCAACCCAAAAGGAGAAGGTAAAACTCATTTGGAAGACCACCTCTCGAAGTGTTCATGCTTTTCTGACGGCACAGCGGTCAAGGGTTAGAGAGAGCTATAGGAAGTCCTGTGATGTGCTCATGGAGGAGTACTCGCCATATACTGATCGATACTCAGCCCGTACGACAGCTAACCTTACGCTCCAGGGACCGAATGAATCCCCTAGGGATTTTCATAGGCGGTTGAGCAATGTCTACTTTCAGGGCAATGCAGAACCAGGGGCTGAGGGAACCAGAGATTTTAGAAGAATGTTCGTTAACAACCTTCACAACTCTGTGCGAACCCATGTCACTGTCAAGTGCAATAAGAGCAGGGACCCCATCAGAAAGATTGTGAACGAAGCTGAACAGATCTGGCATACAGTCAGGGGCCCGACAGCCAAAGGACACAAACCAGGAGAGAGCACCCATGTTTTTGCTGTCCAATCTTCTGAGGGGCCACAGCTAGAGCTTGAAGGCTGTGACCGTCCTCCTCCCAGAGGGAACTATGCTCCTGTAGTGCCTTATCAGCCTCCCCTGGCTCCCCAGAACTGGGAAACCCAACACTGGGGAAACCAGAACCAGGGAGCCCAGAACTGGGGAAACCAGAACAGTTCCCCTCAAGGGGAGTTTAAGTCCCAAGACAGTAGGCAATATGTTTCTAACAAGTCCGTTGAGAAAAAGAAGTATGAGAAGAAATGGAAAGGTAACAATAAGTCAGCTGGGAAGGATGACGTGAAAACTGAACTCGGCCTTATTAGGAAGAGCCTTACAGAGGTGACGAAACAGTTGAATCGTCCCCCTCCCAGAGACCCAGACAGCGGCCCTAAGCCTGCTGAAAAGGGCCCAACTAAAGCATGACTAGACTTGACACCTTCTCTTTCCACAGCTAGAGTGTACTTCTTGGGCTGGGGGAGAGAAGCTACCCCAGCATCCAGACTCCCATCGACAGTCCTGCCCGTGAGTCAGGATGCACCTCTTTTACAGTTCCTGGGGGACCTGATACACCAAGGTAATGCCCGACGCATCTACACCTCGGTGCAGATTGGGGGGTGTATTCAGGTCCACGCTTTGTTGGATACAGGCTCAGAAATCAGTCTGATATCCTCTTCAACTTTTCTAGAGGTGAACAGGTCAATGCATGCCCTCAACAGACCCCTGGTGGTAGAGCCATGTGATGTGAACTTGGTCAGCTACACGCAGAACGAGGCGGCTATCACTAAACGGGTCTTCCTAGAAATCACTTTCCAGGAGATGACACTCACTCACCCCATTCACATCTGCTCTTTTAATACAGAGAGGCTTCTCATTGGGCAGGACCTGCTGGACAGATTGGCCCCTTTGATCGACTGTCTTAAAGGGCACATTTGGGCCCAAGTGACTACTCCCCTCCCATTGGGAGAAAAGGTTAAACGACCGACTCCACCCGACAGGGTCGCCTGTATTCAAGAGTCCCCAGGCGCAGTAACCCAACCGGAGCCTGACACCAAGCTTCCCGACTCCCTGGTAAGACTGCAGGCAATGCACTCGGACAGACTGCACCCTGTGAAAAACCATGAGTCATTCTTGTGCACTGTGAGAAATGTGAACCCACACTTGTACTGCCCCCGTATGGACCGGGGAGTGCAAGTTAACGACCATTTGACATGCCAGGCGTCCATCGCCCTCTGGGCTGAGAAATCTGCAATCAGTGAGTCGATGTACGATAATCTTTCTCTCACCTTTCCACCTCCCGTCTTTGTTTTCAGAAGCCACCGGTACCTTGCCTCAACATCACCACAGAGACTTTTGAAAGCCCTTGGGGTGTGTGCTCTGTCCCTCCAGATTGGCAAGAAGAGGCTTACACATTTCATGAGCGTGGTACCCCTACTGGAACCCCCTCTTCTTGTTGGAGCTGACATTTTGGTCAGGCTGGGTGTACAGCTGGACACTGTCAACCAGGTGCTTTGGTCCCAGGCAAACGCTGAGATGTCCCCTGTGACAGGGGACATTGAGCACATGCTGTCCGGTCAGACTATTCCACAGGCCTGCCAGGTTGCTAGTGAGTTCGATCTGACCATTCCTGCCAGAACGTCTGGGGCCCCTGTCCGCCTCATGATTGTCAAGGGACAGAGAATACTTGGTCCACAGGCTTTCTTCCAACCTCTGCCGTACTTTAGGGGACTCAATCTGACCGTCTGTGGTATGCCCCTTCTTGAGCTCAACAACCGTTCTGCCTACCTGCTAGTCCAGAACCTGACCCACGCACCCACAACGCTAACCGCACGTCAACCGATGGGCCTGTTGGTGGATGCTTCCTTTCATGACTTTGAGCTCACAGTACCGGTAATTGGGGAACTGCCTCCCTCCCTAATCAGGGATGAGAGCCCGGAACCCATTTTGTTCACCTACCCAGATCACTTGATCACGGTTGCACCGCATGAGGTGCTACAAAACGAACAGGTGTGCAAGACTGTGCTGAACAGCAAAACCGACTTGGTGGTGTATTCTCTCACCACCCGCTCAGTTGAGGGGACCTCTCCCAGTGCAGAAGCCAACCCTGCCTCTGGAGAACCCTACCCGGGGTTCGAAACCGAGGTGCAACAGCAGCTCACCAAAGCTGACGCTTTGATATCAGACGGCCAGAGACAAGGCCTGCGTGAGTTGTTTTATGATTTTCAACAGATCTTCTCGGTGGACTCAAATGACTGCGGAGTCACCGAAGTCCACACGGTCCACATTCCCACTGACAGACATGCACCACCCACCTTTGTACGACAGTACCGAATCCCGTTAGCTGCCTTTGACTCCATCCAGGAGATTCTTGACACTTTGCTAACGAAACAGATCATTCGAGAGTGCAACTCAACGTACAACTCTCCACTGTGGCCTGTCTTGAAGCCAAATGGCAAGTGGCGGCTGACCATAGACTATCGTCAATTAAACAAACAGGTCCCACTCTCTCGGTGGCCTATGATTTTTCTTGACCAGGAACTGGCAAAAGTGACTGACGCGCGTTTCTTCTCCACCGTTGACGTGTCCAATGGTTTCTGGACCATGAAAGTTGACCCGGTGGACCAGTATAAACTGGCTTTCTCTTTTGGCAACCGCCAGTTCACTTGGAACCGGTGTCCATTTGGATATTCCAACTCCCCAGCCGAGTTCAATATTTTCTTGCACAAAGCCATGGGCGATGCCGTTGCCCGTGGTAACCTGATCTATGTTGACGACATCCTTATGAGGAGCAGGACTTTTCAGGCACACTTAGCAGAGATCCGTCATGTACTCACCCAGCTGTCCAGTGCCGGAGCCAAACTGTCTCTCACCAAGGGGCAGTGGTGCCGCACCAAGGTAGAGTACGTGGGACTGCTGGTAGGAGCCCATGGCATTGAACCCCAGACTGGGCGAGTCAAAGCCATACAGGACATCCAAGCCCCAACCACGGTGTCAGAGTTGAGGAGCTTCTTGGGTGTGTGCAACTACTCCAGACAGTTCATCGAGGACTATGCCGAGATAGCCAAACCCCTCACTGAGCTCCTTAAAAAGGACAACCCCTTTGAATGGCTAGAGTTGCAGGACCACTCCTTTACAGAGTTAAAGCAAAAACTCTGCACGGCACCCTGCCTCGCCTATCCCAACAAAGATAAGGAGTTCCACTTGGAGGCGAGTTTTTCCTCTCAATGCCTTAGCGCGGCCTTGGCGCAGAGGCATGACCAAGAGGACCGAGTTGTTGCCTACGCCAGTCGACCTTTGAGTAGTGTAGAACTAAAGTTCTCTGAGTGCGAGAAAGCCCTGTTGGCCACAGTCTGGGCCGTGGAACACTTTCGCAGTTACATCGGTGGGCAAAAGATCATCATCGAGACCTGTCACCAACCAGTCTCCTTCCTTAACAGCCAGCGGCTGAGGGAGGGACGGGTGACAAACAGTCGTGTTGCCGCCTGGATGATGGCCCTTCAAGGCTATGACATTGAAGTCAAGTACGCCCAGAACCACAAGATGGCTCTGGGCAGGGGCCTGGCTGAATGCAACCACTGCACCTGTGAGGGACACTCGGACCCTCAGTCCGTCATAGTGACCACGCCTCCACTTCCCTCCAACCACCAATACTACGACGAGAGCGTCTGCCGAGACCTCCCGGTAGTCTATGTGGATGGGTGTTCTTTCCATCACGAGAGCCAAGCCCGTGCGGGGGTAGGCATTGTCTGGATCAATCGATCCGTCAAGGCCCCCGACAACTACAACCTTGGGGCTAAGACTAGCCAATATGCAGAAGTTGCTGCCATCCTCATTGTGCTGCAGCAGGCTGCCACAACAGCTATGGTACAACTGGTGATCTGCTCCGACTCTAACTATGCCCGCCACAGTTTTGTTTCCCATTTTCCTCTGTGGAAAATGAATGGCATGAAGAATGCCAGGGGCAAGGAGGTCAAGCATGCTGAGCTTTTCCTCGCATGTGACAAGTTGGTGACGGAGAAAGGTTTGGTTGTTTATTGGAAAAAGGTAAAGGGCCACTCGCCGACGTTGGGCCCAGACAAAGATGGCAATGACGAGGCTGACCGGTTGGCTAAGTTAGGTGCCACACAGGGCCCACTTTGGGAACTCCAGGAAGAGTGGGTCCCAAAGGCACAGGTTTGTTCGGTGAATGCCCTTACTCGCAGACAAGCCCGGGAGAACCAAGGCGACCCTGAAGTACCAAATCAAGCTGTGGGGTTGGGTCGACAGTTTGAGGACGCCGACCTGGTTACCATGCAGGAACGAGACCCTGTGATCAAAGTTGTTCGCCAACTGGTGGCTGACCTCCAAATGCAAAAGCTTCCTCCGACTTCCCCACAGGAGGAAAAGGATCTGAAAGCTTTCCACCAAATACACCACCACCTGAAGCTCGAAAAAGGGCTGTTGATCTATGTCCCTAGCGACTCCGGACGGCCCCGGTGGGTGGTCCCAATAGATCATAGAGGAGTGATGTTGTTGCATGCCCATGACGCCCCCTCAGGGGGACACAGAGGTTATCAGGCAACCTACCACACTCTCCAACAGGTGGCCTATTGGCCTCACATGCTTAACGACACTAAAGCATATGTCAAGGGATGCCTTGTGTGCTGTCAGTTCAGTCCGTCCCATCCATTGCACCGCGCCCCTTTACAGGTAAAAGGGATCTCATTCCCTTGGTCCAACCTGCAAATTGACTGGATCGGGCCCGTCCCCCGGTCCTCCCGAGGCAACAAGTACCTCCTCACTGTCACTTGCGCTTTCACCAAGTGGGTGGAATGCCTCCCAGCCCCCAATGACACAGCCGAAACCACAGCCATTGTACTGATGAACCATGTGTTCAGCCGCTGGGGCTTACCACTCTCCATTGACTCAGACAGGGGTACACACTTCACCGCAACTGTGATGAAAGCCATGTGGGAGATGCTGGGGGTGGAATCAAAATTCCACATTTCTTACCATCCACAGTCATCAGGTCAGGTGGAGCGGGCGAACCGCACCATTGTGAGCATGCTCAAAAAGTATGTCAGCAGCAGTGGCAAAGATTGGGATGTGAAACTCCCCTTGGTGCTGATGGCCATCCGGGCCACACCACACCGCACCACCGGAGTCACCCCTTTTGAGATGATGACTGGGAGAGAAATGACACTCCCCCTACACCTGTTGTATCGTCCTGAAGACATCAGTGTAGCAACAGCTTACACCGCACATCAGTACGTGACAGATTTACGTAGGCACCTCCAAACCACTTTTGCTTGGGCCCAAGAGCACCTAGAGGCCAATGTCAAGGGACAGAAGGCCTACTATGACAGGAAAGCGGAGAACCGCCAGTACCAAATTGGAGACAAGGTTTTCTACTTTAAGTTTGTCAAACCGGTAGGAGTCTCCAAGAAATTCCTCTCCAGCTGGTCAGGTCCCTTTGAGATAGTGGGGAAACTCTCCCCGGTAGCTTACAGGATCAGAACCTCAAAGCCCAGCCAGACTCCGACCTATAAATGGGTCCATTCAAATCAGGTCAAACCCTACGAACAGTCTTCACTCCAAAGGGAGGGGGACACACAGCAATAGGGGCCCCTATGGGTAGCTTGCATGCACTAACCCTATTCCCATGTCCCCACCTCAAGTAATTAGACTCTTGTGTGCTTTCAGGATGCATCTCTTTTGGGTCCTTGGCAGCCTCCTCATCCCCCTGTCCACACAGGCCAGTGAGATGGTCGAACCCGGCCCTCCAACGGGCATCGTCCTCCAGGAGACCCCTGGCCTTTTAATCACCCATTGCCGCCTATACACTCAGAGAGTGTTTGTCCGTTTAGACCCTTGGAATGTGTACCGGAAACACATCCCTACCCCTCCAAAACTAACTATGAGCGCCCTAACGGTGGACCAAATTCAAGACATAGTTGAACGCACTAACGCAACAACTACCCACATACTTGAACAATTACAAAAGGTTCTGGCCACAGAGAAGGAACTCGTTGTAGGCAGACGCCCTAAGCGGTTCTTGGGGGGTCTGCTCTCAGTAGCATCAGCGATCGGGTCCCTCTTTTCAATCGGTTTGTCTGCGTCCAACTCAGTGAGCATTGGCACACTGAGAAGACAGGTGGGTGAACTTAATGAGGAGATGCCAGAAATCCAAGAGAGACTCTCGGCTCAACAGGATGAAATGCAGAGCATGAGCAAAACCATGCAAGGTACCATACTCACGGTAAACATGCACTCTGACCTTATCAAAGACATCCGGCACGCTTTAGGTGACCTTACCAAGATTGTACAATCTGACTTAACGTATGTTCAAGCGGTTAGGGATTTAATGCAGGACTTAGTAAGAGAAGTTGGTGCTTCAGTCAACAGTCTAAGCAATGGAAAGATTCCACCATACCTAGTTCCTGTAGATATGGTGGAGGAAATCCTCAAATCCGCAACAACCACGGTGGTGCAGACTTCACAGGTACACCTAGCGTACAGCCTTGGCAGTGCAATTCCCATTCATGTTAGTCCCGAGGATTTAGAGATAGGTTTTCTACTTAATGTGCCCGTCATTGAAAACCAAAATGTATACAGAATAAAATCCATACTAAATGTAGGTTTTTGGAAGGAAAACATTCACATACATCTCAAAACCCCACCGATGCTGGCCTTCCAGGATACTGACCCCTCACTCTACCTCATCCCTAACGTAAACATGTGTGTTAAAACTAAGGACATACACTGGGTCTGCCCAAGCAACCCCTTTATTAGAGATGTAGCCGACCACCTTTGTGGTCTCCGGGCAGACACCCCTGAACAAAACTGTCAAGCTAGCATGTCCGTCAAGGACGAAGGGATGGAGACAAGGGTTGAGCGGGCCGGAAATCGCTGGTTGGTCAACACACCGGCTAACAACATACTGATTTCCTTTGACCGTCATGACACTATCACTAAGGTACTGATTCCGAATCAAACTGTTTTCCTGAATGTTCCCCCAGGGGCTACGGCACACATAGCCGATATTGTCCTCCACCATCTCGATCTAGATAGACACGATTCTGAAATCGAGATGATGGACGCTTTCAGAGGTCATAACCTCACTATTGACGAGGCCCTTCAACAGCACCTTCTGGAGGAAGGGACTAAACTAGTGAAACTCAGTCTCAAACCGACTGGACTCACCACCACGTTTTTAAAACACCCCCATAGATCCTCGTCAATGTACCCCGAGCATTCCCTCAGTTTGACAGGCCTCGGTTTCATCCTTAGTGGTTGGATCATCACGGCCGCGTTCGCATATTGTATGCACCGACAAGTAAGAGCGCTACACAAGAGATTGGATGATATGACACAGATCAAACCACAGTTTAAGCGAAACACACCCTCACCATACTGAGTCCGGCTACTCGCGCTATCAGTCCCTCTCTTTTCCTGTCCCCTTTTTCTCTACTTAACCATGCAGGAAAGAGATATGATGTGACTGTTGTGTTGCCGTGTTCTTGTTTTATTTCTCTTTTATTTTGTGTGGTGTTATGAAATGTTTAGATAGTCAGTTAACATCTGCCCAGATGTGCCAAAGTCTTTAGAACTGCCCAGGTTATGCCAAAATCTCTAAGAACTGTGAAAATACCCTCAGGATATACCACTCCAAGTTGCCTTCATCGTGGATCATGGATTATAACAGACATTGTCATCAGGAACTTTGAACTGTTTAACCCTTTTGTTTTGATCCCAACGCAGGTCCCCCTAACCCACATTGAGACCAAAATGGGGGGGTGTAGGGGGTCAAACCTATGGTCAACCCTGTGCCGCCACCGTGCGGCCAAAACACTGCAGTACACCCTTACCTCTTCAGGTGGGTGTGTCTAAACGCTAGCCTGAAGCCCCACCCCGGATGATAGCCGGGGACTTCAAAAGCGCCCGCACAGCATCATTCTTTCTTTCTGGTAACCGGCTGTTTGCTGATACGCCTATAGAAACAACAAGTCTTTAAAGATCTACAGGGGCCTCTTCACCTCTGACCCAACCACCACGTGTTTTACTAAAGCTATCGCCTGCGGCCGCGGCGATCTCTAAAACAACTAAGTGGATTGAAACTGTTCCGTTGGAACGACTAGAAGAACATTGGAAGCAGGCGGGTTTTACCGAGAAACCTGCCTTTGGACCACTCCACACTGGAAGCAGGAAGTTTATCCAGAAACTCGGACCGCGGACTGGATAGCTGATCGAGTGATCTCCGACCGCCATCCCCGCACCACATCAGTTGTGCCTTTTGCCCCTTTTTCCTGCGATCTGACGAACGCAGGGATCACCTCACCAGCTCACCGACCGCCAACGGCTCGGAGCCTGGATCGCCGTCTCGCGGCCCCCTCTCGCCCGTCCTGGAAAGGAGTGGCATACCCGCCTCAACGACGACGAAGCAGTGGAAATTAAGTTTTCCCCCAAGTGAGATTTTGGCTTTATAATTACCTGGGCAGATGTTTAGTTATTATTTACTTTTTAAAGTGTGAACAATACTGTTTATTTTCGAAGTTGTGTTTGCTATTTTGAAACAAGCTGTGTGATCAATCTCCGTTTGTCTTCTCCCCCACGGAGAGCCAGAACGGAAAGTTCGATCTTTTCATTCACGCTGCAGTGTGTTTTCAAGTCTGCTGTATGTTTTAAAACCTCACACCTTTCTTTCTCCCTCTTCCTCTCCTGCACGCACGTACACACACGTTAGATAGCACGTTTGATGGTAGCCTTGATCAGATAGAATTGGTGCTGAGATCTTTGGTAGAATCCCTTTTTAAAGAGCTAGTGTTTGTTCGAAATTCCCCGCCTCAAATATCATTCGTCAGGTCCTTTGTTCCAAACGTAGACGCCCTTTTGAGCACCCATGGTAATCACTTCCCCCATCGGGGAAAGTAGGATAGCCTAGCTTAGCCATCCAGGGACGCCATTTTGTGTCATTAATAACCTAGCCTATTTGGGCCGCCATTTTGTGCCTCTCGTGTCCCAAGTCACGTGGGAGCTTCCCCGTCCCTTTTGTTCTTGCTCCGCTACACACACACACACACACTCACTCACTCACTCACTCACTCACACACACACACACACACACACACACACACACACACTCACTCGCTCCGCTACACACACACACACACTCACTCACTCACTCACTCACTCACTCACTCACTCACTCACTCACACACACACTCACTCACTCACTCCCACACACACACACACATTGGTACATGGCTGTATAAACAACAGTGTTCTAGACGTTTCTCTTTGATTAAGTGTATTGGCTTTATGCGTGTATAAAACGGATGTTACCTTAAGTTTCATTGTGGTTAAAATAAATGTTCTTATATTGTAACCAGAAGTGTTTGGGATTTATTTGTGTGGATATTATTGGAGTGTCAACAATCAACAAGTGAAAGACTCTGTAGCCTTCAGTGTTAAGATCATATTACCAAATTTATAATAGTAACTACTTGAGTACATTATTTTATGGAAATGATCTTTGAGACTAGGATTTGCTAATGTTGATTTGTTTAACTGAGCGTTAAGCTAATCAACATTTCTAAATAAATCCTTTGATTAAACGAGACAATTTGCTATTACTTTTCCATTCTTTAATGAATGGTGGTGCCCCTTTTGAACTTTAAGAAATTATTAAAGTATTATTAATCATCAGATTAATTTCTAATAGCTGAATTAATCTGAACTACCTTTACCCGCTACAGTAGCATAAAGCTGATTAAATGTATTTCCTATGGAATGCCATATAAATCAATATTAAAATATATAAACAAATATGCCTTTTGAATAAATCCTGTTATTAAAAATAGTCCCAATATATATATATATATATATATATATATATATATATATATATATATATATATATATATATATATATATATATATATATATATATATCAATAGATGTAGATGAATATATAAATGAGTCATCCCCTTTAGTTTGAATCAAATTCATGATCATTTTCAAATGAATTGAATTCAGGCAAATGACTGTACAATGCTTATAAAATCAAATTGGTTTATCTGCAGACCTATTTCGGCCTATACTGAAGACAGATAATTGAAGAAGATTTTGAAGAAGTTGCCGTACACTTTCCAATGACAAGTGAAGCGAAGAGATGAAATCAATAAAGGATCATCATTCTGACAGATTCACAATTTCAAAGAAAAGAATGGGCCAATTTAATCTTTTGTCGATGGACTGTTAAAAATGAACACATTGCTCACATCAAATTGGTCAGTCGACAAAAAAGCCTAGATGATAGTTTTCTCCATTAGTTTTTCCAAAAGGTTACACTTATCTGCCAAGTGTATTTGCATGTTTTAACCATTACCTGCTCCTGAATCGTGAAAAACACAGTCACATATTCATATTTCAATCAGAGGATTTGTTCAAGAGCAATTACAAGTTTTCATTTCCTAAATAAAACTAAAACAAAATGGCAGGATTGTATTTGCGGCCCTTTCATCAGAAAAAGATTACTGAGCCAGAATTAATGATAGTGTAACCCTAGGGTACACAAATTTACTTTAACTGAGATGTTTGTAAATAATATGTTATCAAAAAAAATCAAACTGTAACAGAGTACTGGGCTAATAGGTAGGTTGGTCTCGTGGAGCTGGTGGAGGATTAAAGACACGACACAGATATTTGGTACCGGTTTTGTATTTCAAATAAACAAAGAATAATCACTTGACTCAATCAAGGAAATATAAACAAACATAAATAAAAATTAGGCCTTCAATTCAATTCTTCAATTCAATTATCTTAGATGTTCACACTTGGTATGGGCACACTTTACTCCATACATTTAGATTCACAGTTCCCAGTTCTACTTAAACATTGATTAGACCAAACATAAAACAATGCATCCCACACACTTCATTCACTGCAGGTTAGATGTGTTTGTGGGTGCAGTATGTTCAAGGAAGTCAGTGTTTGTTTGGGCAGGGGAAATCCTACCACACTCCAGGCAGCCAGGCTTTAAGCCTGCCTTTTTAGGGAATTGGACTTGAGTTTGTTCTTCTCCTTTAGCTCGCCATCATCTCGCTCCGGCAATAGGGCCTGACCAGTGTTCAGTGTTGGAGGCGTCCTCCTCAGCAGCAGATCAGCTCCCCCATGTTTTCAGTCACAGTCCAGATAAGTATGGTTTGTTTCCAGGGTTGGTAAGTATGTTTTGTTTCCAGGGTTGGTAAGTTTGGTTGTGTCTCTCCTGTGTTGTGCTTCTCTTACAAAAGTTCTGATTGACTGGGGTTTTAACTGTGTCCTGCTGCCTGACTGCTTAATTAGCTGATTTGGTTCACCTGGGGAATGGGGGTTGGCTCAGGGGATTTGATTGGCTCAGGGGAAGTGATTGACAGTTTGCCAATTTCAACAGTGTTACATCCTCCCCTTCTGAAGGAATGCACGTCCCGTTGCATCCTCGTTGTGGCTGGTTAGTCACAGGCATATTCAACATAGGCATTGCTACAGAGGACACCACATGATCTAAACTTGGATCCACTAAAGATGTGGTGACAGCATTGCTTAGACCTTGGAACAATGACTGAATGACAGAAATTAGTGGATTGCCTAATTTTGTGTAGTGAAGTCGTTCAGGTTCCTTTCTCTGTCTTTTTGGGTACCTGCCAGACTCTTCCATTCGGTCCGGAGGTAACGGGTTGTTTTCTTCATCAAGCAGCTCATTTGGGATTTCATTCGGGTCACTAGTAGATATTTCAGGTAAGTTTATTTCAGGTGTCATGTTAGGTTCATTGCTTGGTTCAGGTAAGTCTTCATTTTCAGAGTTCTGTTCAACAGCTGTGTTATTGTCTGGTTTGGGTAAAGTTGCATCAGGCTGTGAGGCACGCTCTGTTTGTAGAGGTGAGTCAGGTTCTGGTTCTATGTCAGGGTCTGGTGTAGATTTAGTTTCCCCTGATTCAACTTCATGGGATATTGTGACAGGGATGGTTTCAATAGGGACAGGGACACTCTCCTCCTCTGCCGAGGATGGTATAGGAGAGGATGCTGCACAAGGATGGTGGGGGCTGTCCCGGGAGGATTTTCTCACTCGGTCTCTATAGTGAACTGTGGTGAATATGGCAGGTGAATCTCGTAAGTTTCTTTGCATTGGGATTTCATAATCAGACGAGTCGGAATCAACATCATCTTGTTGAAAGGTGTCATTCTTGGGATTCGGATTATTACGAGTTTGGGGTCTTCGGGGTACGTTGAGAGTGACAGGTTCCTCTGAGTCATTGTTGGACAGAAATCCACAAGGCAGAAGCAAGTCCCGATGCAGTGTGCGCAGAGGGCCATTTTTGCCTTCAGGTTTGACCGTGTATACTGGAAGATCTCCTGTACGGTTTACAACGACATAGATGTCAAACTCCCATTTATCTGCCAGCTTATGTTTTCCACGCAGTCGAACATTTCTGACAAGAACTCTATCGCCAATAGTGAGAGTGGATTCAGTAACTCGTTTATCAAAACGTGCTTTGTTTCGGCTTGCAGCTTTAGCAGCATTGCGACTTGCAATTCTGTAGCTCTCCTCTAGGTTGGCCTTAAGCTTTTGGATGTACTGAGAATGTGATGGTTCGGATTGGTCAGAGGGAAGACTAAAGGCCAAGTCTATTGGTAAACGAGGTTGTCGACCATACATTAGTTCATATGGACTAAAGCCAGTAGTGTCATTCTTGGTACAGTTATATGCATGAACCAATGGCTTAACAAAGTCTTTCCAATGAGATTTGTCTTTATGACTCAAAGTACCAAGCATCTGAAGGAGAGTTCGATTAAAGCGTTCCACAGGATTTCCTCTCGGATGATAAGGAGTGGTTCTGACTTTCTTTATTCCAGCCATTTCACAGAGTTCCTTGATTGTTTTAGACTCAAAGTCTCGTCCTTGGTCACTGTGGAGTCGTTCAGGGAATCCATAATGGACGATGAAACTATCCCAGAGTGCTTTAGCGACAGTACGAGCCTTTTGATTGGGAGTGGGAATAGCAACTGCATATTTGGTGAAATGGTCTGTGATCACCAATATACAGTATCTCACAAAAGTGAGTACACCCCTCACATTTCTTCACATTTTTCTTTATATCTTTCCATGGGACAACACTGAATAAATGACACTTTAATACAATGTAAAGTAGTCAGTGTACAGCTTGTATAACAGTGTAAATTTACTGTCCCCTCAAAATAACTCGACACACAGCCAGTAATGTCTAAACTGCTGGCAACAAAAGTGAGTACACCCCTTAGAAAAAATTTACAAATTGGGCCCAAAGTGTAAATATTTTGTGTGGCCACCATTATTTTCCAGCACTGCCTTAACCCTCTTGGGCATGTAGTTCACTAGAGCTTCACAGGTTGCAACTGGAACCCTCTTCCACCCATTTATGACAGCATCACAGAGCTGGTGGATATTAAAGACCTTGCGTTCCTCCACCTTCCATTTGAGGATGCCCCAAAGATGCTCAATAGGGTTTAGGTCTGGAGACATGCTTGGCCAGTCCATAACCTTTACCCTCAGCTTTTTTAGCATGCCACTGGTCGTCTTGGAGGTGTGTTTGGGGTCGTTATCATGTTGCAATACCACCCTGCGGCCCAGTTTACGAAGGTTGAGTGCACATGGTCAGCGTCGTACACAGAGGTTGGCTTTGGAAAATAGACGTATGAGTGCTGCCAGCATTGCTGAAGGGCTTGAAGGGGTGGGGGGTCAACCTGTCAGTGCTCAGACCATACGCCGCACTCTGCATCATACTGGTCTGCATGGCTGTCATCCCAGAAGGAAGCCTCTTCTAAAGATGATGCACAAGAAACCCCACAAACAGTTTGCTGAAGACAAACAGACTACGGACATGGATTACTGCAACCATGTCCTGTGGTCTGATGAGACCAAAATACATTTATTTGGTTCAGATGGTGTTAAGAGTGTGGAGCGGCAACCAGGTGAGGAGTACAAAGACAAGTGTGTCTTGCCTAGAGTCAAGCATGGTGGTTGGAGTGTCATGGTCTGGGGCTGCATGAGTGCTGCCAGCACTGGGGATCTACAGTTCATTGAATTCTAACATGTACTGTGACATACTGAAGCAGAGCATGATCCCCTCCCTTCATATACTGGGCCGCAGGGCAGTACTGCAACATGATAACGACCCCAAACACCCCTCCGAACGACCACTGGCTTGTTAAAGAAGCTGAGGGTAAAGGTTATGGACTGGCCAAGCATGTCTCCAGTCTTAAACCCTATTGAGCATATTTGGGGCATCCTAAAACGGGAGATGGAGGAGCGCAAGGACTCTAATATCCACCAGCTCCTTGATGTCGTCATGAATGGGTAGAAGAGGGTTCCAGTTGCAACCTGTGAAGCTCTAGTGAACTCCATGCCCAAGAGGGTTAAGGCAGTGCTAGAAAATAATGATGGCAAAACAAAATATTGACACTTTGGGCCCAATTTGGACATTTTTTCTTAGGGGTGTACTCACTTTTGTTGCCAGCAGTTTAGACATTAATGGCTGTGTGTCGACTTATTTTGAGGGGACAGTAAATTTACACTGTTATACAAGCTGTACACTGACTACTTGACATTGTATCAAAGTGTCATTTATTCAGTGTTGTCGCATGGAAAGATATAATGAAATATTTGAAGAAATGTTAGGGGTGTACTCACTTTTGTGAGATACTGTATCTTTGGTATTGCTACAATCTGGCTCCAGGGACAAAAAGTCCATGCATACCAACTCCAAGGGACGGCTGGTAAGGATGTTGACTAATGGAGCAGCTCTTTCTGGGGGGGTTTTACGGCGTACACAACGACTACATGTTTGTATTTTATTCTCCACTGAAGCTGCCATCTTGGGCCAGAAGAAACGAGCTCGTACAAGATCAAGTACACGGTCAACTCCCATATGTCCCATGTCATCGTGAAGACTTTGTAAGGCCAGAGCTCTCAGATCTGTTGGCAATACGAGTTGAAGGGTAGTATTTGCACCTTCTAGTCGTTTTCTGTACAAGATACCATTTCTCAGCGTGAGGCGATTCCACTCCCTCAGTAAAAGAGGAAGCTCAGGAAGTTCTGTTCGAACTGTGGGGGAAGGGCTCACTCCTGATTCCATTTGCTGAATGACTTCTCTGATACAGGAGTCAGCTCTTTGCTTCTCCCTCATGTCATCTTCCGTAAAATGAGAGATTACAGGAAAACCACTCTGGTGTTCAACAAGGAGTGTGCTAGGAACCGCATCAGAATGGAGTGCCAGTGATTCCACCAGTGGTAATGAATGATAACCACAACTAACATCAGCAACAAGGGAATTACAGACTATGTGTTTGTCACAAATGGCCTCTACCTCTGACTCAGACAAATGCTGTAAGGCAAATTGCCGAATTCTTTCATTCTCCTTTTGGGAAGAATAATCATTCAATATGTCACCATGTGGACGTCGGGATAGAGCATCGGCATCGACATTCTGTTTGCCCGCTCTATACTGCAGTTTGAATGTGAAGGTGGAGAGGTCAGATAGCCATCGATAGCTAACGGCATCCAGCTTAGCAGTTGTTAGCACGTAGGTGAGAGGTTTGCTATCAGTGACCACTGTGAAATAAGCACCATAGAGGTAATCATTAAATTTTTCAGTGACAGCCCATTTAAGAGCCAGAAACTCTAACTTGTGTGCTGGGTACTTCGACTCACTGCGAGTTAATCCCCTGCTGGCAAATGCAACAGCTCGTAATTTCCCTTCCTGTTCTTGATACAATGCAGCACCCAATCCTGTGGTACAAGCATCAGTATGGAGAATGTAAGGGAGTTTCGGGTTGGCAAATCCCAGAACAGGGGCAGTAGATAGTCTTTCAATTACTGTTTCAAATGCTTGTTGACAAGCTGAGGTCCATCGAGATCCAAACGGTTCCTTTGGGTTGTGATACTGGACAGTTTTAACTTTTGTCTTTCCATGTTTGTGAAGGGGTGGATGTCCAGCTGTGAGGTCAGTCAAGGGCTTAACCAGTTGGGAGTAGCCTTTAATAAATCTCCGGTAATACCCAGAGAAGCCAAGGAAAGACCTCAGTTCTTTGAGAGTACAGGGTCGTGGCCATGTCTTGAGAGCTTGAGTTTTTCCAGGATCAGTTTCAACACCGTTGGCAGACACAATATGGCCCAAGTAGCGTACTGAGGGTTGGAAGAATTTACATTTTTCCACTGACAACTTCAAACCATAGTCTTTTAGCCGCTGGAGCACCTTAAAAAGGCGTGTTTCATGTTCCTCCAGGGTGTCAGAAAAGATGATGATGTCATCTATGAACACTAACACCTCTTTTAGATTGAAATCACCCATACACTTTTCCATCAAGCGTTGAAAGGTACTTGGGGCATTGGTAATTCCTTGAGGCATTCGGTTAAACTCCCAAAAGCCTAGGGGACAAACAAAAGCAGTTTTCTCTTTATCAGCTTCTTCCATTTCAATCTGATAATATCCTGATTTGAGATCCAACACAGAAAACCACTTAGAACCAGCTAGAGCACGGAAAGAGTCTTCCACATTTGGAAGGGCATAAGCATCTTTGATGGTCTGCAAGTTAAGCTTCCTGTAATCAATGCAGAGACGGACAGAATTATTTTTCTTACGAATGACCACAATTGGTGAAGAAAAGGGTGATTCTGACTCTCGAATTATGCCTGCCTCGACTAGCTCTTACAGATGTTTGCGAACTGCGTCCACATCTTGTGGATGAATTGGTCTAGCACGCTGTTTAAAGGTTGCGTCATTGCTCATTTTGATGTGATGCTTTACTTCACCCGTCCGACCAAAATCCAGGTCGTGCTGTGCGAACACTTCTGGCATAGCATTGAGACGGTTGGTTATTTTTTCTTTCCAATCAAAGGGTAAAGCTGAATCACCAAAATCAAAACTCAATGTGGTAGGTTTTGTGGGTTCTGGAGATTTGGGAAGATCAGACTGAGTAGAATCAGGTTGAGAAACGGTCTGCTGTTTCAGAATACTCTGTACTGCACTCAATTCAGCTAGAACAGTCTTGGGTGGTAGGGTAATGTCACGTCTAGTCTCATTGTTCAGCACCACTGGAAGGCGACTGAACTGTTTGGATGGTAATGTGATAAGACAACTGGATACCAATAACCCACAGGGTAATGAGGAGTCTGATGGTGGTTCAATGAGGGCCCATTTCTCTTGGTGGGGACCTCAATTGTTGACGACACCCTGTATTACTACAGTACTATACGCTGGAATCACTACAGGGGTCTGGCCTGAGAGTTTTATCAACCCCAATTTACCATCACTGGAGTACTTGTGCCTCATTTCCATGATTTTCAAGACAGCACAATAGCCATGATGGGATGGAAGAAAGCTGGGGTTGTGTTGACAAAAGTCTGAGTAGAGGAAATCAAGTGTATTGGTGCCAATCAATACTTGTTCACTTGTCTTGCCTTCATGAGTTGGAACCACCAAAGCAAGAGTAGACACTTCGACTTCACTTCCAACAAAGTCCTTTGGAAACGTTACAGACAGTTCAACGTAACCAAGATAAGGCACTTCTTGTCCATTTGCTCCTTCTATCTCTAGAAGAGTAGTTAAAGGCTTAATTGGTTGATCGGCCAAGAACTTTGCATGATAGGATGAAGGAATGGTAGTTACTTGCGACCCGGTGTCGAGGAGACAAGTGGTTGGGTTACCAGAAATTTTGACTTGGGCTGTGCTTTTAGTTCCCACTAGTCGTTTAGGAAAGCTAGAAGGGTAATCGTTTACTTTGGTTTCCTTCATTTGTACCCGCTTTGCAGTGGGACTTTTTTCATTTTCATCAGCTCCTGAATGTCCCTCTACAAGAGCTGATTTTAGTTTAAATCACTGGAAGGTCGGGATTTCATTTGTTGCCGTTTCTCGTGCAACTGTGTCCTCTTAACTGCTACCAAGGAAGGGTTTGGTGTTTGATCACAGTGGGTAGCAATATGACCATCCTCTCCACAACTATAGCAGTAACCAGCACGAAGTACAGTACTTGACTGAGGGAATGGTTTGGATTGCTTTCCAGACTGACTAGGTCTTGGTCTAAGAGTGGTTTTGTCGGAAAACTTGCCTTTGCCCACTGGGTTACTTGCTGGGTTTGAATGAAGGGAGGTGGTCAAAGCTGACAGTTGACTTTGTATTCGAAACACCATCTTCTTCAGTTGCTCAATTTCTGAAGACTGCTCAACCACAGTACAGGAACCAGCAGTATACACAGGTGAGGCACCATGTGATTTAGAACTGGGGAATGCTTGTTTGGCTGTACCCAAGTGATGCTTCATACGACAGGCTTTAGCAGCATGTCTATCCTCCTCCACACGAATTAACAGGAGTAACTCTGCAAAGGATGGGGGGTTGTCTTTCTTTTTCTCCAACTGTAAATCACTGATGAGGGCATTGTTCCAACAGCCACGACAAAACTGTTTCAAGAGATGCCGATTTAGTTCAGTGGGAGACACCCCACCTCTCTTCAAGGCTGTGTTCAAGACTACTTGAAGACGATGCAGATAGTCAGAGGGCGTTTCCCCAATGTTTTGCAAGGTACTCAAAAACTTGGCAAAACATTCATCCCCATCGGCTACAGTGCCGTACGCTGACTCTAACAGCTCAAGATATGCATTGGGTAAGGCACGAGGGCCTAAATGTTTCACAACATCAGTAGCTGGTGGCAGCAAGCTATCAAAGATCTTGCGAGTTCGATCCAAGTCAGATATAGCCGGATCTATGAGAAGCAAATCCACATTTGTCCGCCATGTCTCATAATCAGCTTCATTACTGGGTCTTGCAGTTTTCCCAGAAAAGGCTCTGAGTCTGAACTTTCCATGAAAATGGGATGCACCATTTTCTGTCTTTACAATGTGTTCCACCAATACCTTCTGAATTTCAGGTGGATTAAGCACATCAGCTGATAGTGTGGGATGGCTTCGACGACAGGTTGCTGGAGGGGCAAGATAAGAAGCAAAATCACTGGTCAGGCTGGTCGATTTCTGTTCTTTATGTGCTGGAGGGAAATTTGCACCAGGGTCTTTATGAAGGAATTTCTCCTCAGTTTCAGAGCGTGGCACTCTTCCACCATCATACAAGGCAGGTTTCTCTTCAGCCTTCATTTGCGGGGTCCGTGTTACAGAATGAGAGGACATTTTTTCTAGTTCCTCCTTAAGCAGAATTTCAAATGACTTTCCACTTAATTTTGCAATTGCCTGCAGTTCCTCCATGTAGCTCTTGGTGGCGCACTTGCGAGCAAGGGGACTATATACACTGTCTAAAGAGTGAACCTGGTAGATGACCTCCGGTGTGGTAGGACTTTTGTATGTTAGGGGAAGCAAAGGTGCAAGGGACTGCATTGCAGTTCCATGTGTGAACTCTAGAATACCATGTCGAGGGTATTCAGGTGTGTCAATGGTGAAAATACGGTGTACAGCACCAAATTGGGAAAGATATCCCTCTAGTTCCTTATCTGTGTCAGTGTGAGTTAAGCTAACTATAACCACTGCATCTGGGATTTTTATGGACTCTTGCATTACTATTTCCATATTGTCAACAATTAACTCAATATACCCAGAAAAGTATGTTCATTAATCCTCAACACAGCTCCTGGCTAGCTCGCCACTTTATGTAACCCTAGGGTACACAAATTTACTTTAACTGAGATGTTTGTAAATAATATGTTATCAAAAAAAATCAAACTGTAACAGAGTACTGGGCTAATAGGTAGGTTGGTCTCGTGGAGCTGGTGGAGGATTAAAGACACGACACAGATATTTGGTACCGGTTTTGTATTTCAAATAAACAAAGAATAATCACTTGACTCAATCAAGGAAATATAAACAAACATAAATAAAAATTAGGCCTTCAATTCAATTCTTCAATTCAATTATCTTAGATGTTCACACTTGGTATGGGCACACTTTACTCCATACATTTAGATTCACAGTTCCCAGTTCTACTTAAACATTGATTAGACCAAACATAAAACAATGCATCCCACACACTTCATTCACTGCAGGTTAGATGTGTTTGTGGGTGCAGTATGTTCAAGGAAGTCAGTGTTTGTTTGGGCAGGGGAAATCCTACCACACTCCAGGCAGCCAGGCTTTAAGCCTGCCTTTTTAGGGAATTGGACTTGAGTTTGTTCTTCTCCTTTAGCTCGCCATCATCTCGCTCCGGCAATAGGGCCTGACCAGTGTTCAGTGTTGGAGGCGTCCTCCTCAGCAGCAGATCAGCTCCCCTATGTTTTCAGTCACAGTCCAGATAAGTATGGTTTGTTTCCAGGGTTGGTAAGTATGTTTTGTTTCCAGGGTTGGTAAGTTTGGTTGTGTCTCTCCTGTGTTGTGCTTCTCTTACAAAAGTTCTGATTGACTGGGGTTTTAACTGTGTCCTGCTGCCTGACTGCTTAATTAGCTGATTTGGTTCACCTGGTACTTCTTTTTGCTTTCTGTCAGACATCTGATGTCCAAATGTCCACAGGAGAAAAGTACCATTCCCCTCTCATTCCCTTTCATCTGGAGCGCGGGCTTGTCACCTAGCAGTTAGGGGCGGCAGTTGCGAAGTGGGCAGGGAGGTCGCCTCTGGAGTGCAGGGTCAGAGGTTCGATCCCCGCCTACCCGCCACATGTCGAAGTGTCCTTGGGCAAGACATTGAACCCCAAATTGCTCCCGATAGTGCTTGCACCCTGCGTGGTAGCTGCTGCTATCGGTGTATGAATGTGAGTGTGATTGGGTGAATGTGTACAAAACAATGTAAAACCAGGGAAAAGCGCTATATAAGTGGAGTCCATTTACCATTTAATGTGATGTGTCACATAGGGCTGTCACTCATGCAAATGCAACTAGACTTATTCATTTTTGTGTTTTTGTTTTTTCTACCTGTGGCCAGAGGCAGAGATGAAAACCTAATGATATTATGTACGTGACTGACAGAAGTTGGTGAGAGGTTTCTACAGATGCTGATCAGTGTAGTGACACATAGGGGAGAGATCATAGCTGGCTCAGATCTCCACAGTGTCTGTTGCTCAGAGGGAAATCAGTCAGTGTGAGTCATCCGTGTTTCTTATTGTTGACTATACCCAGCAGGGCATGAACAGGGACAAGGGAGATAAATCCCACAATGCAATGCCAGTTCTGGAGGCGCTCACTAGACCTCCAACTGTGAACCTCAATCTGCTTTCAAACAAACAACGTTTTTTATTGAGGTTCCGAACATAGGTGAAACATTTCGCTTTGGTTCCTCTGATTATTTAACTTAGTGTTTATTTTTCTAGTTTTGCCCATCACATGTTTCCATTATGATCAGATTGTACTGACTAAAGTAGTAACCAAGATCTGGTAGCACAGGGACTTTGCTATAAGAAGTATTCAGGTTTCAGGTTGTCTGACTCAGCATGCTTCTTAACTCTCCTGATTTCTTTTTAGTGATGTCTGGACTGAGAAATGACAAGATAATGCATCTCTCAATACTTATTGACTTTTCTGGGCTGTCTTCAACACTCTGCCCCAAGTGCACTGGTTCCTACGGAGGACTTTAAAAATGAGTCAGTGTTGACGGATATGTCATTTCATTTATAAAAAGGCTCAGTCATTTCCTAAAACAGCTGGGAACCGACGATAGCCAAAGGCTCGAGTCATTATATTTTTGGGTTTTCCGTCCGTCCGTTCCATTCTTGTCAACACAATACCTCATGAACGCTTTGAGGGATCTTTGCAAATACAGTATGTCCACTCTGACCCTAGGATGAACTGATTAGAGTTTGGAGCGTATGGGTCAAAGGTCAACGTCACTATGACCTCATGCCTCATGAATGCAATATCTCAAGAACACATTGAGGGATTTTCCTCAAATTTGAAGCAATGTATCAAACTTACACTTGGACGCGATTGTTAACTAATTAGATTTTCGAGGTCAAAAGTTATTGTGATCTTACATATTGTCAGGTCATAATGGCATTGTACCTTATTCTAATTGTATGCCTAGCTGAGGCATATAACCGCCAGGCGATAGTTCTAGTTAGTAAAAGTTACCCAAGCAGGAGTAACAACATTCCTGATAATGTTGGGGAAGGTTTTCAGCCTCACATTCAGTACGTATGTGAATATGTTTACGTCAGCAGGGTGGTGTACAGTGTGGTTAACTACATAATATTTAACTACAGTCCTGTGATCATTGTAATGAACATGACACTCAGTGCAACAGTGTGGCTCAGTGATGTTTTTTTTACTAGTTGTGGGACAACAATGGAGCTTTATGACACGAGATGAAAAGATTCTTCAGGCTTTGTATAAACATGTAGTTATTGTGAGGATGAGCTCATTGTTGGTTTTGGTCATTTCAGAGGATTTGTTTACACATTTTATTACCATTCAGATCAGGAAAGATCTTTTTTATGAAATAAGACCCAAATTATGATGCACGGGAATTATCCTTTTTGACACCACATTCTATCAAAAATGGGTTTATAGACAGACACATTTGATACACTATATTACTGTTGGTTTGTTAATATTAAAAACAGTCAATTGTATCGCACCAGTCATTTCAAATGTCAGATTTGCAATAATTCATTGACGATAAATGTGCAACAACCAAGCACTGAACAGCAGTAGAGATGGGGGAGTGCAGGGCCAATGTATACTTCTCTTCTCTGAATAAGAATGTGAACAGATATGTTTATTAATAGCATGACCTAGTGGGAGCACACTGTATATAAAAAATAGGGCCTGAAAGAATCCACCAGCCATACATTACTGAACATTACTGATCCCTATGCATGGGGCTCTTCACAGAAATAAGAACAGCGCACAGTGATGTCAAACCTCTGTAGTAACATCAAATGTGTGTAAAACAAGAGCATCTGTAGAGAGAGAGACTGCTGCATCTACTGTATGCATTGTACTGTAAGCCAAGCAGTAACCCCACCAACTGGAGCCGTAACACTCAATTAGACTGCCATCTGTCAGGGAAATTATTTAACATGAGATACAGACAATTGGGAAGCTGAGAGGAAAATATTGCACTGGTGTTCAGCCCTGATAAAGCTGATAGAGTAATAAGACTGATTGATGTGTCCCGATCCACTGGGTCAAAAGGTGAGGAAGTTGGTCTAGCTCATCACTGTCACCACATATACGCTTTATTTAAGCATAAGTGTTACATTTACCACAAATTGTTACATGGCGTATTGCCTTTAAAAAATATTTAAAACAAATAATCTCCATTTATTGAGCTCTTCGTGATATGTACATAATTATAAAGCGAGATATGAAATGTTGGTAGCATAAAAAATCAAGGCTATCAAAACAAAACATCCTTTGTTGTCCCTTGTTTGCATTGATCCAGATTTCATTGTAGTTGCTCCTGCAAGAGGTTTGTTGTTTAGGTGCATCTTTTCAAAGACGTAATGCTTTTATTTCAGTATATCTGCTGCACAATAAAAAACGAACAAATCCTTTGCTTTTTTTCTGGGATTCATTGCGGCAAACAATTACAAATACAGAATGCTAACAGGTGTTGTCGGCAAAGAGGCTGAAATGAAACACTTTATTATGGCATGAGCCGTTTTGGCTTGTGCTTCAGTTATGAGCCTTTTCTCAAACAATCCTTTCCTTGTTAAACTGATCAAACCAAACTTGATCTCTCATGTTATCAAGTCAAGCCACATCCAACAGGCTTGGTTCTATAGACCCATGCTATACTTCCATACCTCCCACTTACTGTGTCAGTAAGGACAGACAGCAGTCACCCCATGAGCCAGCCTCGCATGAGTGGTCTCCCTCCCTCTCTCTTCCCCTCTCTTCCCTTTTCTCTATCTTTTCCCTCTATCCGTTGTCCTCTTTCCGTCTGTCCATGTTGGCAAACCAGTCTAGATGTTATCTACTAAGGGGATCTAGCAGTTGATAAAGAGGAGCTGCACTAGATATGTCTCCAGACATGTATGCCAGCATCATGTCCCCTTACATAAACCAGGAACGTTTTGGGCTTATATCCCCCAAACTCTGTCTCTGTCTGTGAGTGTCCGTGCCCAAGCTAGATGTACATGAATCAACTTAGCCAAGAGCTAGCACAGGGTGCCATTCCCTCCCAGCATGCCTTTCCTCTGGCTGGCTACTCCTTTAGGCGAGGAAGTCAGTATACAGTAGGAAGGAGCCTGGGTTTAATAGGCAAGCCTCCACCAACTGTGCCCGCATGTGTTTTCTTCTCTGTAGCACCGCTGTGAGCACACGGTAATATTGGCAGTTTGACACTGTTAACAGCAGTCAGAGACCAGGAGGTAGATGCAAATGAGATTGTTTTTTTCAAAGTGTGTCATGCGTAAGCCCAGTTTTTACAAATGGTAATTGACATGTTAGAGAGAGCCGGGTGGCTTTTGAAACTGGAGCTGACTGTTGTTATGAGGGCGCCCAGTTTCTGAAAATAGTGGTGGAAAAAAAATATGACCTGTGTGCTATTATTGCTGTGTTTTGTGTAATTTGGGATCTGAGAAACAATATATGTAAGATTGAATAAAGTTTCCACTGGGTTTTTATGCAGTAATTAAAATAGCATCCTAGAGAAAACTATTTCTGGGAGCGTGAGCCCTGCCCAAGTGTTTATTAGTGATAGGCACAAACACAACAGGATTGCGATTCAATAATAAGTGACACAGCAAAGGCCGTCATCACTGACGTATACTGAAGCACGCATGGTTGCAAAATAAATGTGAGGTGTTGCATAGATAGTAGACTGTATTATACAGGGCATGGGTGTTACTTTCCATGGCATTGTGGCAATTTCTTAGGCCATATTATGTAATAGAGCAGAAACATCACACTCTGAATTCAGCCACTCAAATTAGATGGTGGACAGTACATCTAGTTTTACTCTATAGTAAATCAGGCGTGATAACAGCCATTGTAAATAAATTATACCTGTTTATAATATCACCATTTAGGGCTTATTAGCATGCTGACTTTTGCATTTAGCCTCAAGCCTTTTCTCACTGAACTGAAGGTGTGGCTGTGGTCTTCTTTGCCTGAAAACTGTCAGATTTTAAGATATTTAGCCTGAAAGATATCAGTCACAGCTAATGATGAGCTCCTTACTTGTACCTAAGTGTAATACAAGACAGTAGCAGGTATTTTGTAATGAACCAAATGACTTTTCACTGATGCCCCCATCCCCCCATATATATATATATATATATATATATATATATATATATATATACGTATATCCCACATAGTCAAAAAGAGATGTACGTATATCAAACTGGGCAAGGAATCATAGTGCAGAGGAAATGAACAGATCAATCAAAGCGACACTCATCTACCCTGTTGTCCTGTCAATCCTTCAGATATGTCTGATTAGGCCGCAATATACGGATGTTTTCCTCAATGACATATGTGTGCGATGTAAATAAGTCAGTGGAGCTCAGTGGGGGAAATAATGACCCACTTTGGATACTTTTATTTTCCATGTGTCCTCCTTCCTCATGGTAAGCACAGGCTATCAGGGAGAAGGATTAGTAGGAAGGGGAGGAAAAGTGATGGGGAGTGAATCCAAGTGGAGCAGCTTATAAGGGCTGCAGAATGTGAAATTCAAGGCTCTTTGAACCTCTGGGGAAAGAAAGAAATAAATATGTGGGAGGAATAAAAGATGGCCCTAGTAATGATATGGAGAGAGAGACAACTAAAGACATTGCAGCTATTAATTTGGTTAACGCTATAGTGTGTAACTTTTTCATATAAATGAATGTTATTTACATGCATCCATTACGAAATGAGTCAACCCAAAGTTGATCGAGCCTATCAGCTCCACAAAGCTCTCTCTGTATTTGTCAGTATGGCAGCGTTTACAAACTTGGGTCACTCCCTTACACTGGTGCAGGTGCTCAGAAAATTCACAAGAACAGCCCTATATATTTTTCAGTTGTTAATTCTACTGCTATGAAACAACCTGGACATGTGCGGTTAACGAAGGCTTACCTTAAGTAGATGTGCCGACAGCGTTGATGTTATTACTCAGAATTCCTCACCAGGGCGACATGGTTACGTACTATAGCTTTAAAGCAAGTGCTTTAACTATTCATTACATTTTCAATTTTGACTTTCCACACATACTGTTCATACAATATTATCTCAGAGGAAAAGCATTTCAACCTCCCTTCCCTGTAGGGAAGTGATTGAAGCAGTGGTGTGCACAAGGGGCTGAAAACCAGTTCACTCAACCTGTTTAACCTGGCTAATGGGACTTTCACACTTGCACTAACGTTGTACAAGGGGCATTTGAGCCCTTCAGGTACTGCTTTGGTGTGACCTAGGGCAAAAATGTGTGTTATTGTACTACTATAGTCATCATAATAGCACACCCACCCCTACCTTTTATCTAAACTGAAATGTCGCCCTGTTGGGACCAGAGGGCCATTTGATTGTTTGTGTTTGTTTGTGACGTAATTCAGCCAAAACTAATATTCACTCCACTGTCATGGGGACTGTCAGCATAAACGTTTGTTCAAATGAAGAAGGTGCCCTTTCTTAATTGTTTGCCCTTGCACCTTAGACAGTCTGTGCACACCCCTGGATTGGCAGCTCACCTCCAGCTCATCAAGGTAACACACTCTTACTGCACTGCCCTGCTGCTGTGTGGAGAGATACTGCTGCCAAGCACAGCATGACATCAGACTGTGGTGCAGTTATTATTGACGGACTCCTTTATTAAAACTAAAAATGTGTTTTGCTGAAATATCAATAGATAAAACCAGCTGCTCTGCTCTACTAATTCTAACAACATTAGCTGCTGTGCTTGTTGTGCTATCACACTTCACTTTCTGTTAACACTATCTGATCTCTTCCAACTTTAATATCAGTAAACAAAGACATTTGTTGTGAAATAAACTCTAAACTGAAAGTACCTTTTGCAGGTAATTTGTTTGTTAGTCTAATTAGTGGCCACAAGACAGCTTTTAAAAAGGAAAACACGGTTACTAATAATCGAGAGTGGATGCTGAAAGAACCTAAACCATTTCTTATTAACGATTCAGTTTGTACACCTTTTGTCACGGCATCCGACTTGCTGATGCCTCGGGGGCATTAACTGCGGTGGTTTTTGATAAACGTACTTAGAAACGTTGTTTTCTCATCCAAAAAGTATTTATTGTCGAACCAAAAATGTTTCCAAAAATTAGCAAAAAAGGGTTTTAAAAATAACAAATTAATTCTAAACTAAACGAAAAGCTAGAACAAACATTTAATCCAAGTGGTCAAAATGATATGAGCACCACAGTACTTGCTCCACCTGGTAACATTGCTGGACTGCCTGGCTGCCATACACAGGTTCCGTTAACTGCAGGTGGCCCAAGACCACGCCCCCCCAACCATCTAATCATTCATTTAAACATTGTTAACAATTAATACATTCATTTAACCTAAAGATGGCTGTAACACCTTTTCTCACACAAACTGATTCATTATGAAGGTAGAATGTGAAATTGTGTATACACAGCTTTCTAGAGATAGCAAACTCTGTTTTCAACCTGAGCTCTATGAATAATTGATTTAATAATGATGACTGAGATATCAGTGTGCTGGCTCACAGGTGCATGTGATTAATAGTAGTACAGGCTGTACTATAAATAGCCCCCGCTGTGCATAATGACAGATGTTCTGGTGCCGTTTAGAGAACCTTCACCGTGGGATTCAGTGGGAATGAGGTTCATCCATTTCCATGTGGCTTTATAAATATGATCAAACCATACTGCCTGTGCGTGATTCTGTCTTGGTGCATTCACTTTAAAGCGGCAACGAGTAACATTTAAATATCTTTTAAACAGCCTCATGTTTCCTCTGATAATTATAAATTACCTTTAACAGCAAACGAGATCATCAGTGCAAAGAAAGGCGTTTTTAAATAGTTTTTATTACTGCTTTTGGTCTGGTCGCACACCCAGTCCGATTTTCGTGCATGCTCTATGGTCACATATCCGTATTGGTCGCAGATTTCAGTGTGGCGTAGCAATGTGAATTGAGAAGCCTGTCCCTCCAGGTGAGGGAAGGGGAGCGGGAGCCTTGTTTGAGACAGTTATTTGTCGTCATAATGACTGATAACGGGGCTGAACCATCAAAGAAAAAAAAGAGAATGCAATGAAGAAAAGCTAAAAGGGAGAGTGATATAGGCTACGGGCGGGACCAGGGCGTTGCCAAGCAACGTGTATACAATTTCACGAGAGCGAAACTAGACTGCAGTGTTTACTCCTAAATGAATGAGCGGTTGGTACTAACACAAAGTTTGCTTTGCTTCACCATCATCAGATAACCATTATCTGAAATAGTCATTATTTACAACCACATAAACACATTACCTCATTGTGATCCATACTAACTGCCGTCTCTCGTTCATTCGCTTTCTGTGAGGAGTCGGACACGTAATCTTTCAGCTCCGTGAGAGAGAGTAGTTAGGTGACACTGCTGCATCAACTCATTGCGATCAAGTGTGTGTAGCACTGACTGGCATTAGTTGATGCAGTGTCAAAACCACTCTCACGGAGCCGAAAAGAGTCCTCACACTTTCAACACACGGACATGCACTATATTGCTCCCTTCTCAGTTCACACTCGCGCGCCTGGCACAAGCTAGAAAACAGCTTTGCGACAGCGGGCGTCGTAAAAATACTACCGCTTTTGTCCAAAGGGGACGCCAACGTGCCATGTTACTCGTAGTGGCTTTAAGTCTTCAATCTACACAGAGCTTTATGCTTCTGGCCCCCTTGCTGTTCCTCTTGAAGAAAAGACATCTGCTCCAGGTTACTTTGCTCTTGCTCTCTGATGCACTTGACTGATTGACTGACTGATAACTCGGGTGAAGCCATCCTGAGGAGAGATTTAGAAAATAAAGGGCAAAGGTTCATCTTTAGTTGTTGCTCATAGAACTCACTCTCGCTGTGGGCATGTAGCATACAGAAGAAGAGTGGTAGACAGTGCAGCGCAGCACGATCACAGGAAGACAGCTACTGTGGAATCAATAGTTTATGCTATCATAATTAGACCACATTATGTGGGTGCGCCCAATGTGACAGCACAAATTACATTCTGTGATATATACATCCGTTATATCTATGCACACACCTGCTCTCACTTTTGCAGCTTCCAGTTTCCACTTTGAGAATAAAATAGACCCTGTGTGAAAGGTAAAGGCTTTCTTGTTTTCTGTTATGGTTGAAAAACATTGATGGTATAACAGAAAATAAAGAAAAGAAAATTAATGTAGCTACATTGATTTCTCGGGTTACTACACTTTCATGTTTCCCCGACGCTAAAACTCCAGTCTTTGTTCTACATTGTCTTGCCCATTGACTTACATTTTCTCATGTGTATTGCCCTTGCCTTTTTATTTTCACTCGATCTGGCTAAATGGAGCCCAGTATGAGACTAAGTTACCTTTCCGTAGCCTTAGACAAATAAAAAAAAGGTTTACCTCTGCCGCTTCTGTTGCCTGCTCTGATTCTCAGTTTGAATTTCAGCCTGGATTTTGCCTTTACTTGTGTGTGTATGTTGTGAGATTGTCTTGGCTTTTTGCATCTCCCTATTCCCATCACCAATCCGACCTTCCCTCTGTGTACATGCATGTTTGTATATTGCGGCTCCCACTGATATAGAGATTTCAGTTTCATGGACCACTGGCATGTGTAATGTATTATATAATCTGCTTCTTTGCAACCTCCTAACTTTCATTTCCTTCCAATCCATACTCATTTGTTTTTCACACTGAACCTCCCCATGCATGCATTTTACCAAGTCCACTTCCTGATTTCTGAATCCACCCCCATTCACATTCCCTCTCAGATCTCATCCTGTGCGTTCTCTTTGTTTCTCTATCTTTTCATCAAAAACACACTCTTACTTATCTCCTCTCCCACATACCTTGCGGCTCTTGGCATGTCCCTCACGTTTTAGGAAGTGCCGTCTCAGAAGTTCAATCAATATCACTGCCAGGGTCTCACAGACCTGTGCTGCTTTGTGGACAGAATTCAGACCTCGCCTTTTACTGTGCCCCCTCAAATAATACTGCAGTCCAAGCCCTCCAGAGCTGAGAGAGCAGCCTGGTTTAAAAGAGAAAGACAACTGCAGCCATATTCTTCTTCCCTTTCAATGAAAACAGTTTTCTCCTCAATTCTCATAATACACAAACACACGACTTATCATACATTCATTGAAGTAGTTAAAAGGTACAGGTTCACGCACATAAAGGTGGAGTCAGCCATTCTGGAGAATACCTGTTGTCAAAATCACTTTTGTCAAAATCAGTGAATATCTCCTCACCATATTTTACATACCCTACATACCAGCTTACAAAGCCTAGGCTGTGTATTAACACCAGTGTACACACAGCACGGACGGATAGAGGATCGTGAGAAGATAGTCACTGATTTAGAAAAAGTGATCAAGCTTTCACCAGATTCAATGACTCCACCATCAATACTGTACATCCACACATCCCTACACATATTATTTTTCTCTTGATGAGCAGACTGAGTTGTGCAAACAGAACTAAGCCAATCTGAAAACCATTACCCAGCCAGGTGTTTTATCTGTCATTAACAGTTGTCTTTCAGTAGAAAACTATAATAGGAAACAGGTAAATGGTCCATTAGGACACCGAAGTGCTGGAACACACTATTTAGCTTTGTCGTCGGGGACAATTTGTACAATGGGCTAACTGTATCACAGCACCAGGTCACCTGAATTAACTGTCTGCTCATTCTAAAACCATATTCACCACTTTCTGCGGGACGCGTCATGACTGCAAAGCAGCCGCTAAAAGTAGAATCTGGGTTTATGTGTGATAAGCTGTGGCAAATAGAGAAGTATTTATCTGGTGTGACTAGTGCTTAGCCACGGGAAAAATAGTCAATGGGCAACATGTTCGTCACTGTCCTTGATGCAGTAATGGATCCATTTTATTTATTAAGATTTTTTTTAGTTGGACTATTTTTAAATGGACTTATGTGCTCTGGTTTTTGGTTATGAACCTGGATTAAAGCTGTTGTGTCGTGGCTGGTGTGTACACTGCCTCCTGTTGTCTTGAAGGCAGCACACAGCAGTGTAGCTGTCCGTGGTGCTGAAACACAGGCTGTGCCTACTGATAAACTGCTAAGGTTGCTGCAACTCTCATCCAGCCCTACTACTGCACAATCTCCAAATGTTTACTTTTTGCTTCTGTGTTTTGCATTCATTCTTGAATAATTTACATTCAGCAAGGTTGAATTATTAATCACAGCCATGTAGGTGTATTGGTTTCCTGTGCTGGCATTGTTATACTCCCAAACATTGAAGCTTTTTAGATGGCGGAATCAAGCTATAATTAGAACCCTTTAATGTTGTAGATATTAATAATGTAATAATGAGGGATTGGGCTGTTTATTCCTGTTTGCCCAGTGACGATAGACTGTCAATCTGCCTCCTAGTGCATGCTGGGATTGGCCCCAGCTGTATCTCTCTCTCTCTCTCTCTCTCTCTCTCTCTCTCTCTCTCTCTCTCTCTCTCTGCATGGCTTTATTACAGGTGATAACTACATGTCACTGTCTCTGGTATGAAATGGTTGGCATGCCAGGTCCTCTTGGAACAACACTGGTGTTTGTTTCTCACCTAGTTAAAGTCTACATGTATCAACTGTACTGTTTGTACTTTCAGGGCCATTACATAAATTGGTTCTTGGTTGTATTAAATGTGCAGTTTCTCTTAACTGTTCTCTGGTCATTATTGCTTTGCTATTGTTTGTTTCCAGACCAGAATCTGTCCATCAATGTTAGCATTTAATCAGATGATCACGTAGTCAGCCACTCAAGCAGAACGTTCTGCTGGCAGTTTCCACAGAGAGTTTTTGTTTGTTCACAAACAAGACTCTTTTAATTAAAAAAAATGTTGCTGAGAAAAAAAGTATTTTCTGCTGTTTTATGGATATCTCCCGCTGAGGGACCAACTAAGATCAAATTTGCTGCAGCAAACACATCATGCATGCAGCCTCTCCTCCCCTCAATGCGTTCTGCCCAACCTTATTGTGATCATGCAGCTCGTCAGCTGCCTGTACAATGCAACGCAGGCACGTCTTCTACCAATGGATTATTAATCACAATTTGCTTCAGCTAATAAAAACATTTCAGACATACTGTGGCTTCCATTGTGTTCCCAGTGGCGCACGTCACACTCAGTGTTTATGTTCTTCCCCCCTATGTTAGCAGCGTGAAAGCTATTAGCATATTTTCACACACAAAATCAGTCTACTGCACAGTGCTGGGATCACATTCTGCATAATTATGCAATTAGAGACACATGCTAAATATACACATAAACGCACTAATCTAACTCCACATGTGAGGACCCTTTCATCATTAGATAGTACACTGGGATTGAATTCTGAAACTTAAAACCTAAACTCCTTAATGGGTTTGAAGTGGCAACATCTTATTATATTTTTTCTTAGATATAAATATAGGACTACAGCGAGCGTGCATTCCTTTACACGCATATTATAGATAGATAGATAGATAGATAGATAGATAGATAGATAGATAGATAGATAGATAGATAGATAGATAGATAGATAGATAGATAGATAGATAGATAGATAGATAGATAGATAGATAGATAGATAGATAGATAGATAGATAGAAAGATAGAAAGATAGATAGATAGATACGAATACCACACAGTGACGCTCTCAGAGCTGTGTACCTCAGGGTGTGTGAGTGGCCATTTGTGTCAATATAAGTGTCTCGAAATATGGACCACACTCTGCCACACATATCCCCAGGGAGGACTGTATAGGAGTGTCTCCTTAACTTCTGGGGCAAAGTCAGCACACTGTTAGCCAGATGCTGATTGGCTGTCTCCATTCTTACTATTGTCCCAATCCTCTTCTGACCTGAGGCGCTGTTTTAATCACTCTTGGTATATGAAGCAGCATGCCTGTCTACCTCCAGCGCACGCTGTCCACTCCACCTCTCTCTCCACCAACACACTTCGTCTCCCACGCCCCCTTACTCCTCCCTCTCTATCTACTGTATTTTTCTTTCTCTCTCTCTCTCTCACTCACTCTCTCTCTCTCTCTTTCTCTCTCTCACTCGCTAACCTGAGGCACACTTTCAGGCCTGTTACAACACATTTTACACAGACATGATACACACATGTTCTGCTCGCTAGTGAGCCATCCTTGAAGGCAGTTACAGCCTGGTATAATGGTGACAAACTTCCCCCACTGGACCAAAATGAATTATTTAAAAGGAAGGGCAAGTGAGAATGGCGGCCGGAAAAAAAACAGCTGTGTGTGTGTGTGTGTGTGTGTGTGTGTGTGTGTGTGTGTGTGTGTGTGTGTGTGTGTGTGTGTGTGTGTGTGTGTGTGTGTGTGTGTGTGTGTGTGTGTGTGTGTGTGTGTGTGTGTGTGAAGATAAGTGTTTTACATTTGTATTTGAACCGCCGTAAGGAATGAGTGCTGCTACTTTGTATGCGCTATATACTTTTTATTTCGAATTAAGGACTTTTCCCTGCAGTACTTTCACTTTTATTTTATTGGTGCTTTTATGTTCTGTAAGTTAAGGATGTGAATATTTGTCTACTTTAGTGCCATTACGCATTCTGACAGATTCTTTACAACCCCAAAAGGCAGTATGCAGGATACAATTTAGCATATACTGATAGTTTAGCAAGTGTATAAGTATATAATAAGTGTAAAATACTTATTTCTCCCAGATAACACAGTGATTAATTGCTTTATATATTAGCCCAAATCTATAACGAAACAAGTCATATTATTAGATTCATATTATGAGCACTATTTGCTGCATTGTTACAATGTAAAAACTGATAAATAGGTATTGGACATACATCGTACCACTATCAATATATTGTAACAACAGTCTCCTCATCTGTCAGTTTGCATAGTACTCATCATACTCTCCCAGAAACTATCATCACCTAATCCTCCAGGTAAAGCCATAATGTGTCCACCAGCCAGCTATGAATGTGTGGGTGAAAATGATAGCCGGATTATGCAGATAACACTGGCTGCTGCTGGGAGACCGTCCTGCATTGGACTGGGTGAAGATGAGAGCATTTTTCTCACAATTCTGCCACTCTGTCTCTCTCTCTCTCAGTCTGATCATGTTGGTACCTGTCTCTCTCTCTCTCAGTCTGATCATGTTGGTACCTGGGAGCTTGGCCTGCATACAACATGCTGTTTATACGTGTGTGGAAAAGTGCAAATGTCACCTTTCACAATCCAGTCTCTCTCCTTTTTGTTGACACCTTTATTTTTCCCTCGTTTCATCCTGACATGTTTTGAAGGTGTCGATCCTGCTAGAGAAGGATTTCAGCTTTTGTATCAGCCAGACTCTGTGATGCCCACTAGTCTATTATGTCCGGCAGCGGCTAATTAGCATTCAGACCAGAGGAGGATTTTGGCTGGTTCATATATACGAAGAAAAAAACTTTAAAAGTCAGTACAAGACTTTTGCTGAACTGACACTCAACTCTGAGAATGAGGAGCCACAGAAAGGTCAGGGTGGGATTAGAAGCTGTCATGCTTGTGTGTCAACACTCGGTTAAGATTTTTATACTTTTGGTAGATGCTTAGCCAAGGGTTTACAAAATACTTCAACTAAAATGAAGTAATTTGCTTTTATTTAGCACTAGTTCAGAAAGGACTAGTTGAGTTGTGTGAAATGCATTGTATCCTTGCATCATTACACATAACATAGCATTTTAATTCCATATGAAGGAGCATAAGCATTTAAAAAAAAGTATCTCTCTCATGGACTGAAGGAGTTACTCTGCTACTAGAGGCCTTTACCCAGATGTGGAAAATACATATCCTAGAGTACTGTACTTGTGTATCACCATTTTATGCTACCGTATACCTTTGTTTGACTACAGTTCAGAGGAATTAACCCTAACCCTCTTTACTTGCACAAAGAGGTCGAATTAACCAATATTCCACACACACAAAGAACATGCTTTGTTCTTACCAACAAACTAGCTCCACCTCAAACAGCTCCACCTCTGTCATGCTGCTCACACATCAATGCATCTATATGAACAATATGATCATTACATATATACAGTTAGACTTTATATCACTTACTTTTACTTTGTATACTTTAATTGTATTTAACTTGTGAAAATTGTCTAAAATACTAACACTTAGTTGGATTTTAAGTGCAGGACCTGCACTTGATTTATGGCAAGCGAAATCACATGCTGTGCAAACCTTGTTACATATGGTCACCATCTTAGTTTAGCCTGTCACCATGCCAACATATTCTAATTATTAGCCATAAACACAAAGTGCAACTTGTGGGGGAAATATGAGACAACGTTTTGAGGTGTGGTTGAAGCAGTTGTTTATTTACTTGAAGACCTGTATGTTCATACATTTATACATGTATTTATATTGTATACTTGAGCATAGAGTATGTCAGGGAACACCAAAGTCACAAGGCTTAAACTGTTGGGCACAACACCATAAATGTTTGTACAAGATGTCATGTCAATCCATCAAATAGGCTGGGTGTTGTGTTTTCCTGTGGGGCACCTTTCCTCTTTCCTGCGTCATCCACATCCTTCAAGCATTGGCCATACATTGACACATACTCTTTGAGCTGAAGACAAGAATGACATGATGGATGGAGAGAGCTTTAGCCATTCTTTTTTTTTTCTCTCTGTAAACATGACACCTTGTGATGCCAAACCACTAGAAACACACTGTAAACATGCCCTGCCTTTATTAATGCATTACATGACATATAGTCATGGATATATGCCACCCCACAGCCAACCATATCTCTCCTTTCTGTACATGAATGCCTATTCTGGCACTTTATTGATTTATTGGTATCAACAAACAGTGCCATGATGTAAAGCTGATACAATGATCAACCATCACATCCCACACAAAGGTCAGCTGACATGATGTTGGTGTGAGACTGCCCGTGGTGTTAGAAGAGAGAAGCACTTCCATGGTCACTGAGGCCAATCACCTTCAAAGAGACTTTTCTCCCACAAGGAGAACAGGTTTGATTCATGGCTTGGCTGTTGGACCTCCATTACAAGTTGGATAAGATTACACTCTCTGGATCTGAAGGCTGCATGATTCATGCTCAGGTAGCCTCCTGTACTGTAGATCCCTCCAGGACACCCTATTGTTTGACAGTGAAAGGTTTGGTGGTGCTATAAAAGACAGTGTTTGTTAGTTTGCGTAATGTAATAGTGCCTTCCCCTTCTGCGAAAAAAACAGGGCTAATTGTTTTCCACCTTCCAGCTTGATTAAAGGTGGAGTCATCAATTGTGGAGAAGGCTTGTTGTCAAAATCAGTTGTCTTCTCAAGATCCACTACCTGTCCGTACTATGTGTGCACTGGAGAAAAAAAGCAAATGTTGATAGACGGCCAAGGCTCTGTAAATGGGTATGTTGCTAGCTACTGTGCTACTGTGCCCCCTTTGTTTACAAACCCAATGTTTACATACCCGTTTACAGAGCTTACGTTTTTTTTAATAACACCAGATTTTTTTTTTCAGCACACACACAGTACGGACAGGTGCGCAGATCGTGAGGACATATTCACTGATTTAGACCCAGAAAATTAGTTTGACAACAAGCATTCTCCACAATGCCTAGCAGGAAGAAATATCAATGTGAAAAACTTGCAGGATGTCGGCTTTTGAGAGATTTGTTTTTCTGAAGGAAGAACTTTCTGGGATAACAGGACAGTGGTGGTGGTGGGAAGATGGCTTTTCATTGGTATTGGAGTCCTGCATCACACTCTCTCTCACAATCAAGCACACATATACACCTCCACCCCTCCCCCCCAACCCCTGCAGACATCCACTCCACCCACACAAGTAACCTGAATTGTAGAGAGGTCTTTGAGAACACAGTGTGGCTGCAGATAAGGGGAACACTAACAAACGAGTAGTCCTTGTTTTTCTAAAACAGAGAGCAGGGGGAGAGACAAAATCTCTGCTGACAAAAACAAACCGGTTTGGAGGTTGCCATGAGAGCATAATCATCCATGAGGGACATAACAACCATTTACAAGAACACCCCTCCAGATGACAGTAAAGGAAATAGTGCAATCCTTTACCAATAGTGTAGCCATTACATAGACAGAAAGAGGATATGTTAAGGGCATTGCTGAATGGCACCAATAACTGGATGTATTGAGTTGTCCTATAGGTCACAGTCCCCTTAGGTTAATCACAAATAATTACCAGAACAGACACCATGATCAATGATGAAAATAAAGGGACTAAAATAAGGCCATTGCCATTTATGATTGAATGCTTTGTGTTAGTCTTTTTAAGGGATACTAATTTTTTTTCTGTAAACCAATTTCATGAAAAGACCCACATTTATTATCCCTATAATAATGATCAGTGTACCCAAAGCTACACAATATATCCTATTCCTCTGCGGCATTGAGCTCCATTGTTGTCCAAAATCTATTAAAAACACACCAGCAGTGAGCCACACTGTTGAACTGGGTTCATTACCATGAGCATGGCACTGAAGTTTATTTTAAACTCAATCCCCCATAGATCATCCTGCCCCCACCCCTAACACACCACATTTGCATTAATCCACTAATGAGAATAGTCCCCAACAACTGCACTATTTACTGCTGTCTTCAGTAGGATTAGGAACAAAGTCTAAAACATGTTTGGTCAAATAATTTCAGCTTTATCTTTTAATCATTTAAATGAAGGTAGCATTTTAACAAGTTATTTCCAACCTTTTTTTCTGAAGAGTTTATTGTTCAAAGTTTAAGATCTTGCATATTGTACTTCAAACCATCTGAAAATCTTTATATTTGACAAATCATGTTGTCAAAGAGACATCACATAAACTCATAATTGTTTAAATGTGCAGCGGCTGCGCAGGACAATCCCATATTAATAAGGAACAGATTTAAAGTTTGCTGAGTTAAAAAAAAAACATTTTTGGCCACTTGATGGCAGCCAAATTATTTTGTAACCATGAGGATGACATACATAACCTTTTAGGTGGACATCGACGCGGCGACGCGCTCCAGAGGTCAGTGTGCCAGAACAAGCAGCTGCCCTTTTTGGTGCTCTCTATCCCATTGTTTATGTCTGATCCATTTATAAAAAGAAAGAAAAACTATTGTTGACTAGAAGAAAAGTCCTTTTTCTAGCTTGACTTAATATTGGTTCCCTCAGCATGCCCGTTGCCCTTTCTCTGTCATCCCTGTCAACACATTTTGATCCACTGCGGGAAATAACGGAGTAAATATAGTCAATTGTCTTTCAACTGCCACTGTCTATCTGGCCTTGTGAATTTTCTCAAATACACAATTTCGCTTTCTCTGCAACAACCCCCTATTTTCTCTTATCCGGATATTGAGATATTCACTGATTTTGACATAAGGTCCCTTTGATAACAAGTGTTCTTCAGAATCGCTGGCTACACCTTTAAGTGCACAAAGGCAGGAGTGTGGTGTTTTTTTCTGGAGGATCTGTCTTCAAACAGAATGTCTGATGGTTTTAATGTGTGGCTGCATGATGTGATAACTGTTCTCCACTCTCTTTTATTAGCGTTGTTACATAGATAGCTGAATGAGCATTCTGTTATCGCTTGCCACATGTGTGTGTGTGTGTGTGTGTGGCGCCCCTCATTAATTGAGGAAGGTCACTGGTTTGTGAGTAGACGTGTGAGTATCAGTTTAGCAAATTGTCTAAAGCCAGACATCTGCATGTTGTTTACTTCATATTTCTTGCCTATGGTAAGTAAACAGCTAGCTTTGCAAACACGCAGAACTCTAAGATGTGCTTGTTTCCTTGATAACAGATTCAGAATGTAAATCATGTACCAAACACTTATTGGAACAAATGTGGGTGATTAGTTCCTTTCATTGAGCTGTTGATTCCAACATTGGGAACGACTATTGCATAGCATTACTTACACTTACAGTCACATATTAAAAGTCAATAAAAAATGTTGTGGTGCCTGGCTTTTGTCAAAATAAAGATGGATGGCTAAAGATTTTCAATTTAATAAGATTCATGTCCATTAGCTTTAAACACAATTAAGTGTTTCAAACAAGTTGCTCATACTGTGAAATAAAATGCTATTTTAATGAGTAAATGAGCAATCTAGTACACATTGTATAGAATCTGAATACGTGAATAGCTGAGACTAGGGATTTAATTGCGAGTTTGTGGTTAATGGAGCATGGACATCCTCAATCAAAAGGGGGGATTTTTAAAATTGCAAAATACTCATCAAAAAGACAACAATCCTGGTTTTCATCTGCTATATAGCACCAGGATACAAACACACATTCTTGTAAGCAGTGAAAGCTTGACATGCACAGATTTCGGAGTAGGCCTACTGCACACTGAAAACACAGTGAGATAAATTGATGGCTGACTATGCATTGCCTCACATACGGACATCTGGGTTTTTTTATATTGCTTTTTAAATACTTTTTTATGCAACATTTTAATCTCAAAATCGGTGCACAGAGTTGCTGCTGCAGGGTAAAAGTGTTGTTGATTGAAACCGTGGATGGATTAGCAAATGAGGAAAGTGTGAGGCGGCATAGCAGGGGGCAATGTATTTGGAGTTTTTCTGTATTATGTGCTGTCTACTATCTCCAGATTGTTGATGGTTATACTTTCCCGTATAGTGTCATAAAAGTGTTTTTCTTTCCTTTTCCACATCGTAGTTCATTTCCATAATAATATCTCTGCCGGGCGCTCAGAGGAATAACATAATCTAAATAGTCCCTTCATCAACTACTTTGAGGAATGTGTGTTTTAGCCTTTAGAGACCACTCTGGATGCATTATGAAAATGAATCAAAGACGGATTTTATGAAGTATCTGTTGACAGTCTGCGATGTTTTCCGGGGCTTAAATAGATATTTTTATTTGGTGAAGTCTGTTCACAAAGGCACTACATCTTCTGAAGTATCTTTTTAGTTTTTTGTTTGGTATAATTTTCTACTTAAAGTCCTGCCTATAGGTTTATAGAGTTTTTCAGATAATATTGATTTTGATTGGCTTCAAAGACGCTCCAGTGAGTTTGAAAGGATCCCTAAGAGACTGTTTGACACCCTGGCTCCAACTCTTTACCCTTTTCCGTTCAGGGCATTAGGGAGGTTCAATGTTCCCACCACAGTAATAGGGACAGTGTTTATCCTCTGGCAGCCTGGTAATTGATGCAGGCTTTAAAGAAAGAGCTTTGGCTCTGGGGCCGGGCATATTGAGCCAATGTTATGACAGAGTGATCGCACTTTGATCGTGGTGCTTTTTATTATGAACATGTGTGTCTGTGTGGTAGCCTCGGATGTCCCCACATAGTAAAGAAATAGCATGACATTCAATGAGGGTCTTCACGGTGGGGCTGCATGATATCAGGAGAACTTGTGATATGCGATATCATTGTTAGCAGTGGCATCTTTGCATTAGGGGCCGGTGGGACACGGCCCCACCAGAGAGCGCTGCCTTGCAGGGCAGGATTATATACTTATTATTTTTTTTTTTTTGTCAAAAATGGGCATTGAGCATAAGTTAATAATTAATTAATTGTTAATAATTAATTACATGTCCGCAGTTTTAATTTGATGAACGCAATTGTCTTACTTTTTGTAGTGTAGTAGTTGTGTGTGAAATAGTTTGTTGCTCCGTCTCGTCTGTTCCGCTCGGTGGGGCCCATCCGAGATGGCCCTGCTGCTGTGTAGTCGCGGACTGGAGAGCTGGTGCGCGAGCAAGCGCGTGCGCGAGCAAGCGCGTGCGCGAGCAAGCGCGTGCGCAGCGCACACTTTAGTTTCGACAGTGGGGCCAGAAGATTAGGGCCCCAGACTGCTTCTCATTGGCTGATTTGTAGAAAGGGCGGGGTTTACGGCGGGAGAATCAAAACTTTTACACAGAGACTGAACGCCCTGGCGATGCTTTTGAAAGTGAAAGTGAACTCATCCACGGGCTTTTGGATTTTAACAGCAAAGTCACCGAGAGTGGTGAGTCATTGGTGAGTCTAATTTGTAATTATTTTTATTCTAAGTGGAATTTATAATGTAGTTTACATATTATTGTTTGAATTAGAATTTCTGCATGCGTAACTGGCGATACGTGTGTGTGGGGGCACAACTGTTCACCTGTCTCTGGTGGTGAAATGGCTCTTTGGCTGTGGTATATTGTGAGTGGTGGCTTTGTATATTGATTGCTGTGTAGGCCTATAGGGTGTGCACCGTTGTGTTTTTATAGTTGCCACGTTGTTGTTTCGATCTTGAGTTTTTTATATTGTGAGATCTTGAACACTGCCATTTGGTGGTGCTATTGATATAATAGCCAAATATATGTCGTCAGATTCGCGTTTGAGTGATGGCATTATTCAGCTGCAATTTTGGTCCCCTCTGTCACTTGCTACTTTGTGTGTGTTGTGATGGTAGTAATATGTGGTATTTCTGGATTGCGTTATAAGATTATTTTCCTGCATGGCCCCACCAGAGTTTCCAACCCAAAATCGCCACTGATTGTTAGGTATCACTTGGATTAATTAAACAAATACTTAAATATACAGTGTTAATGTCCTCCTGCTTTGAGTTCACTGCCAACATAGACCCTAGACACTAAGTAACCAATCTAGACACTGACATCATTTCCATTCCAACGACTTACTTTTATGATTCATAATTTATTGGTCACTAAGGCAAACCATCTCAATGCCTCCCTTTAAAACAGTTTCTGGTATAGGCTACATCTATGTTGACATACATAGCCTGAATGCATGGCACATGGAATAAGCTATAATTTATTGCAGTTCAAACATTCTTTGCGATGTCTTCAAGGAGTCTTTGCGATATGTGTGCGTCTGTCTGCCTCTTTAAAGTCTAAACTGCATGCTCCACCAATTGAACATCTGCTCAAAGATAGGTCAACCACTTCAGAAACTGTATGACTCATCCTACCATAAAAAAACATGCTAAGGATGGCCAACAACATTTCCTCTGACTCAAACCACATTCTGAACACTGAGTACAATTTGATACCCTCAAACCAGAGATATACGGTTCCAAAATGTAATAGGGTTAGACTGAAGAACTCTTTGTGCACCAGTCAATCCTTGACCTCAACACGACAATGCATACCAGATCAAATGCCCGCTGATGGACCTTAAATGCTGCCTTCTGTTGTGGATTGTATTTTTGGGCTCTGTCTTGATGTCGACATTCTTGTCTTTTTTGTGATGTTGTAAGTGGAGCTGCTGCCATGCAAGACCAATTTCAGACGTATATTGTTTGTATATCTCAAATGTTGATATTGTGATAAAGATACATTTTAAATAAATTGTGACTTCCTACTTTACAACCCTTTTTTTCTATTGGTTATGTCTTGATTTTCAATCATTTCCAAAATATATTGTTTCTCTTCGTCACCCACTTTGTCCCCCAAGAGCCGTGGTCCCATCACTTCTCCCTCTAGAATCCTTCCCCTGCTCTGGGGGAAGCGCTGGCAGCTGTCAGACACACAGCGCAGCATGCAGCGAGGGGCTTTCAAACGTCCTGGCATTTGCCCCGCTCTCTGTGACAGAGGCTGACTGACAAAGAGCTGCCTGCCTGACCGTCTCTTACCCAGCCTTTCCCCCCGTGGCCTGAGTTCCAAATGTTATCATTATACTGTGAGGAGAGGGATGTCATCATTTGCTTCCCCCTTCGGAACATTGAAGCTCTCACAGCAACAGAAAAAGTGGCAGCAGTATGCACCGGCATTCAGCGTTGTGTGAATGACAAGATATTATAGCAGCTGTAGCACAAGCCACGACGGTTGGCGCATGACATGGGCCGTAAAAAGTGATTCATACTCTGTCTCTGCCTCTGTTTCTAAGATAAATGTGGAATTATATGACTCAACCTTCGGTGCCCTTTGGTTGGGGGAAATGAGCTCACGCCTAGAGAAGGGTGCTGTCGTAAAATATGGAAAAAATAATTAAAAGTAAGATAGAAATACAAAGAAAGAGATAGAATTCAAAGGTGAAAGAGAGGAAGAAGTGAGGAAATAATGAGCAGGGAAATCTTTAAGGGAAATTGCTTTCTCTATGAGAGGGAAGGGTAACCGCGACCGACCCAACCGTGCCAGCCAATCAGGAATTAATTCAGTTGTCAATATGGACTTAATCACTGCGCTGAGGGCCAAGGTCGCATTTCTCTTCACCGAACATGCCAAAATTACAAATGAACTGCAGAGAGTGGGAGAAGGAACTATTAACTCTAACTATTATCTCAGTTAAAAGAGACGGACAGAGAGAGTACATTGGTAATTAAAGAACATTTGAGCCTGTACTGACTGTCTAATTTATTCGTAGGTTGGTGTAGACCAACGTAAGAGCTAAATAGAAATTTGACAAACAAATGGCTTAATAATAAATTAAAGTTAAGTAAAGTTAAGTTACTTTATTAGTCAATGGTTAAATTGAAATTTGTCTTTTCGCATATCCCCTCTCAAGTTACCACACTTTGGAGGGGGTCATAGCAGTTCAGCACCCCTGGAGCAGTTTTGGGGTTAAGTGTCTTGCTCAAGGACACAATGGTTGAGATGGTGGGCACCGTAGACATAATACCAGCCTCTGCTAGTTTTACAACTAACACCCTCCTGTACGGTGCAGGGGATCGAACCAGCGACCTCATGGTTACTGGTCAGCCGCCTTTCCTCTAGGCCATCCTACCACCATTAAAGCTATAGTGCATACATTTTTACATGTAAATTAATGTCGGTTACATTCAAGCCATTTAAGTACACACAACGTTGATTAAGCCTATTGGCGCCACAAAACTGTATTTCTGAAACTTTGACGTACAGCAAAAGGTATAAATTCCATGCATGATCACAGAAAGCTTATCTTGTGTAGACTTTCTGACAGTGTTGTTGTAATTACTCAGAATTCCTCATGGGGGCAACAGAAGTTACGCCCTATAGCTTTAACATAACTTGCTGTCACTCCTGACTTGAGCTCCCTCTATAATTACAAACGCAAAGCTGTGAACCACACTGTGCATTGGAGTCATTTACAGTAATATTTGATGTAATGGTCAACATTGACAGAGTCATCAGGACAAATGGAGGATGAATGCAGAACTCTGGGAGAAAAGTATTGAGGTAGAAGATATTACAGCTTGAATAAAGGAGTCGAGAAAAGCAAAGTAATAAAGCAAATAAAAAACAAATACATTAGTTCAGCTGTAAAGTGGTCTCCACTGTGGGACAGGCCCATATTTGATGAATGGCATTGGGAGGGACAACACCTCTTACTATAATATCCCCATTGGTCCACTTTTCATCTATTGGGTTGCGGGGAAAAAGATTATGAATGTTCTTGATTACCTGCTTTCAATTTGCTCTTTTTTCAATTGTGCTACAGCCATTGGCCCATCCGTCAAACACTCACACATGTGATTGCCGAGAACCTTTTCCTTTTGTTGACTGTAACCTGATGAAAATTGCCACCTGAGGAGAGGAGCTACGGATGAGGCACTCCACACAGTGAGGGCCGCTGAGTGTTAAATTCACTGGTGCGATGGCAGGACTCGCAGCATTGTTTTTGTTTTTTAAGATAGCATTGGACACTTTACACATTCTGCCACAGAGGAACTGTCTCCCTCAATCACAACACATTAGGGGGAGGCAGGGAAGGACACATGTCACACTATCAGACCGTTTACATGGGGTGAAATATTTCTCCCTTACCTTGCTTACACATAGATAAATGTACAAGTATGAATACACACACCATGGCACTAAACCCCTGTTGACATTGACTGACATTCACATACACACAAGGCAAGGCTAGGAAAGTTTATTTGTATAGCACAATTCGGACACAAGGCAATTCAAAGTGCTTTACAGGGGCAAGAAATATGTCAAGATTAATAGAAATGGGGGGGCGCCCTTAGCTCAGTTGGTAAGGCGTCCCCCCCATGGGCCTCGGCCAGCAGCGGACCCGGGTTCGATTCCAGTCCGTGGTCGTTTTATGCATGTCACTCCCCTCTCTGCCCCATTTCAACTCTGTCTCTACACTATCAATAAAAAAAATGCCAAAAAAAAGAAATAATAGAAATAAAACATTTAAAAGCGAATGAATAGAAATAAACCATTTAGATCAATTACAAATTGCAGGTTCAAACTGCAATTTTTACGCACACACACATACACACACACACACAGTCCTTTACTCCCCGTTTCTTACTCTGGCTGTCTCAAATATCCACACACACACACACACACACACACACACACACACACACACACACACACACACTTGTGCTGGGCCTGTGTTTGCTATGAGCAGAGTGAGTGAAAAAGATGAAAAATTCGCCAAATAATGTCAGACCGAAGGCAGCCCTTATCAAACACATCAATGGGTCCAAGGTGTGCAAGGACAGGGTGAAGGTTTTATGACTGCTGCCAAACATAAATACTTGCTGGATTTCACTGATGGAAAGATGTCTGCTAGGAGGGGGGTAACATACAAATACATGTAAATGATTTGGAGCCAAATTCTGTCTGGGTTTGTCATGTTTTTTATCTGAATCCAAAAAAGGAGAAAATGCTCATTGAATCATTCTCTTTAAAGCGGTAACCATTTGTCAACATGCTGTACACAAACCAGACATCACATACACACATTGCTGGATTAACCTGCTGGGGTGCCCTGCAGCGACAAGCCTCAAGGCCCATAGTAATCCCCCCACCACCGTTCTCATTATCTGTGCAATGCATGCGAGTTTTCCTTAGCTGGGAATAACAGCAGTCCCCCTGGAAGAGAGCAGAAATGTAAGAATAAAACACAATGTAATGGAAACTAAATCTAAAAATAAGTTCTAACATCAACATAAATAACATCATCGCCTTAACACCAACTATGGAATCAAATCCACACTGGGTTATTGGAAATGCTCCTGCTTTCTTCACAAGTTATTGTGCTTTTTTCTTTTAACCTTAAAGGCTTCCAAAAATAATTGTTTATTTGATTCAAAGATTCATTTATAGAAATAAATCAAAACCCCATTTAAGGAATCCTGCAACAAAACATGTTCAAATATGAGACTAGAGACAAAAGACTGGTTGGGTATTGCCGTAATACCAGAAAAGATTTCGGATTCAGTGCGTCTCAGGTCCATAACTCAGCTCCTCAGAATGGAGAGGAACAGTAAAGCCCTCTAACAGGGACACCCGCTTCAAGATTAGGTCATAAAGCTGGACCTGTTTTCGTTTTTGGCGAAAAAGTATTACTAAGTACTCAAGTTCTGTATTTTGAAGCAGCTTCTTGTACGTGTGTATTTCCTTTAACACCTTGTATGCTACATTTTCATACACTCCACTGGATTTCAGCATAATGCAAATTTTACTCCACTACATTATTTTAAAAATGGTCCTCCCACATAAATGCATTAATCATGATAATCCATATTATTACCCATTCTGCATCATAAGTAGTTTTACTTCATTTTGCTGGTAAAACCTTGGCTTTCTTTTCTTGCACATATTTTGACATTGTGTTGGTTCTACTCTGCCACCACTGGATAATAGTGTGTTTTGCAGTCCATATTTCCAACCAGTACATTTAAAATGTACAAGCTGGCACACAGTGAAGCAGTGTGCGTCAGCTTGTTTCTGCAATTGGTAATTCCAGCCCTCGTGTATGTCTATGATAAGCAGACGGGTAAAAAACACACAGTGATTATTTAGTATTATATGTGTTCAGTTTTGTTACAAAGTGAGATGTATTTTATACGATCACAGTCTATAGCTTGTAATCCTTCACCAGCATCCCAGTTTGAGGCCCTGTTTCTATCCAACAGGGGGAGCCGCTGCTCACGCTCAGTGCACACCCATACATTCACCTCAACCGCCACTGTTTGGCATTCATTCTCACAGATATTGATCTGTGCAGGCCGTACCCTTGGGCAAGGTGATTTTACACTTATCTCCCCCCCATCTCTCCAACTCCTCAATCTCAGCCCACTGTCGCATTCACTGACTGCGCTTTGGGGATGAGTAGGAATCCCTCTGGATTTGTCTCTGACTGTCAGTATTGCTATTGTCAGTGTGAGATTGATGCATTAGGTCACTTGTGCATACACATGAAAGACTCATGTATACAGGCCTAATCTCCCTTATTTCTCTCTCTCCCTCTCCCTCTATCTCTCTCCCTCTCTCTCGCTCCCACTCACACACACACACACACACACACACACACACACACACACACACACACACACACACACACACACACACACAAACATAGACACATCCATAAACGTTCGATCATGGGCAATATTTCTTCTGAAATTAACCACGATCATGGCTCATGTAAAGATATTGATCCAAAGACTATTGTGACGCCATCTCATCTGTTTCATTCACAAAGCCTTGTTTAAGGGAACACTACAGGGTTGACAGTTGCTCCCTGTGTGAGAAGAAACCTTTTAATAAAATATAATGGATGCCTTTGTCATATCAACAGCTCAGCAGCGACAAGTGGTATAGAAAATAAGGATGGACACAGTTTTGATCAAACACAAGCACAAACATATACAGCCATTTACATCATTTCACTAAAGTGTTTAAATTTGCCTAATTGAAAGATGTATAACCTTGAATCACAGAGAAGGAAAAACTATCAAAGCTGGCAAGTATACCATGTCCAAAGCAGCCATATCTTAACTGCTGAACTTTTTATTTTGCCTGACTTTTGATGCATAATGTAATATCACACCTAAATGAGTCTTAAAGTCTAAATTGTACACTTCAAAAAGACTTAGGTGAAGTAAGCACTTTACCAGCACTGTTTTTCATGGGGATCTGTAGGTTGATGCTGACTCTCTAGATAATCCAATAGCTGTGGTCAACTTCCAAAAATTAGGTTATCGAAGGCCATATTTCCTGCTTTAAGGTGACTTTTCATTGGTGATACAACAATTAAATACTGCACACCATCTGCCTCTTTTAATGACCTGCAAAGCAATAACAAGTAGGCATGAATGATGATATAATTACAGTAGTGCACATGCATGCTGTACGGAAGGGATTTTTGTTTTAGCAAGGCCATTTCTGAATGCCACACCCCTTCCCTAACACTGTACAAATTTAACACTTTTTGTTGCCCTGCTTGAGTCAATCACGTCTCTTGTGAAAAAAGGGGTATTGTTCTTAAGTTGAGACTGTTTATCTAGCGTTAAACAATTTGTTTGACTAACTGGTCACATCTAGTAAAAATTCATTGAGATTAAAATCTCTTTTCCAAGAATGACCTGGCCAAGAAAGCAGCACAATGATAGAGTAAGCACAGCCAAGTCACATACAATTCTCATACACCACATGAAGCATCTAATTTAAATACAATACAAGATCAGGGACAATGTAAAGTTAAAAATGAGTTGGACAAAAAATACAAATAAATAAACCGGGACAGATAAACTAATAAACCAAGACGTTTTCACAAAGAAAAAACTTTACGAAAACTTGCAGTGCACCTAGAGAGCTATCGTCTTTTTTCTACAACAAGCATTCTTCAGAATCACTGACTCCACCTTTGACAGATAACTGTATTGTTTCTTTTCCCCCTACTCTGCTGTGGTCAGGATTCTGTGCCAGGGAAATTGCCTTATATTAATGTTTGATGGCACTTGACACTAATGGGGAGTACTATGCGCAGGGGAAGCCACACCCTGCCAGCAGTGGCAGCTCTATCATTTTAGCTGCATATTCAAACAGTGTTAATATGAGAAGCATGGTGAGGGAGGCCGCAGAATTGATCAATAATAGGATAGGAAACACACACACACACACACACACATCCATATGAGATATCCTACACACAACTCTGGGTAATGGGATTATGGATCAATACAAAATTGTAAAGACTGAATTAACCCTGACAAAAGAAGTGTTTCCTAGAATGTGGCAGTGTAATGTTTCTGGGGACTTCAGTACTGTGAGGTGTGCCCTAATAATAACTGTATTGGTCACAGTAATTGTGCTATTTTCTCTGAGAGATGTTCTTATACATGCCATTCTGGGTTTCATTTAATGTCAACGCAGACACAAACACTGGTCTGAAATTGAGCAAACAGCCCCACTTAACCACCCAGAATTGAAATTAACACAGAAGCTCATTAGCAGTGAAGCTGATTATGTGAAATGGGATGTAAAAAGGGCTTGTGGATTTGTGTGGAAAATTGGGAAGATGAATCATTTAAATGATGCTTAGTTAAGGGAAGATTAAGTCCCGAAAAAGTAGGCTATATTCATGTATAGTCTTTAAAAAAATATATGATAAATAGCAACTTTTGGGTATATGACCCTATAAGGCAAATGCTTTGTCTATTTATTAAACTTTTTTTATGCAAGTAAGACAATGTGTTGGATTTTTTTTTGTAATTAATAGGCTAAATGTAACAGACCAAAATTACAAAATTAGCTATTGCTATCAGACCATTATAATACGCTTACAGCTTTCAATCTCGGGTGTGACGTATGTAAACAATGCATCGCCGTAGAGCGCAAGTACCCCTGACTGCGGCCCGCAGACGGACGTTGAGGGGGAGGAGACATTGAGGGGGCCGGCACATTGAGGGGGGAAGCTTGAGCAGAATCTCGCTGTCTGCTTGTTGTCCGTCTCATTCTCATACATTCACTCGTAGAGGTCCGCTGCAGCCGTTAAGCTAGCGGTAGCCCACGCTCTTTATTAAATGTTACAGAGAGATGGCACGGGAGTATTATGACTTGCTATCTTTCTTGCTGCGTACCATCGACCTATTATAAAGTTAAGCATAGCCTAAACGACTTGTTTAATTATTTGCATGAAGAACGCATTCTTACATCCGGTTTAGTGATATCAAAATAAGAGTCCTGCATGCAGCAGTAGCATAGGCCCTACTTGGAATAATAACCGGGTATAAGAAACATTTAGATAATTTTATGTTTAACCTATAGTATTAACCGGTTAAATATCTTCTTAAAGGTCAACAGGTTAACAATGGACATCCCTTCCAACTATGTTGATTGCTTTTGCTATCTTGTAACAGTTCACTTATGAGGACATAGATGATCCTGTGAGTGTTAAATTAGTGTTGTGTCTCCCAAGGGTCAGCAATGAGATCTATACTTACAAAAGCAAGTATATATGTATGTAAAATGATTAAGTGTGCACTGTAAACAATGTGACATGTGCTAAAGAGAACTCCTGTACCTGTCTGTCTGTGAGGGTTGCAGGCCCAGCTGCCTATGAATTAAGTAAGAGTCAAAATAAGATATGGGGAACTATGAAGGGGTCACTGTGACCCCAAGGTATGACCTTAACAGATGCAATGTGACCACATTTAAGGCTTAAAAATATACCTCAATTAGACATAACTAAATGCTATAGGTGTGACGCACATTAAGTTACACCAATCACAGCAGCCCCAACAACAGTCTTATTATTCAACAGAACAATGTAAAAATAACAACTACAAAAAATACACAGTAAACTATTAACAGAAAAGATAACTAATCAATAAAGTGTAGAACAATCAAAGAACACATATTGTCCTTATTTTTACCTTATACTCTCTCTTGCCATAGTCACCATAATTCACTATGGATGAGTCTATTTTAACAGCAACAAAGGGACAATTGCACAATCTATTAAAACCGTTAATATTGTTTATTTTCACAAGCTGTAGTGTTTCAGGGCTGACCTAAAATGTGACTCAATAACAAAAGTATCTTAAAATAAAGATGTTTGAATTGTTAAATGATTAATTGCATTTTTTACAATATTTCCAGACACCCACTGCTGTAAGTAGACTATAGATGACACTTGTGAACCCTTACTGAAAAGATTTCCTTCCCGAACAAGGACAGGATTTTCCAGGCATATAACACTTTGAGGCTTTAACTGATCATGGATACATGTATGCATGTGTCACAGCAAGGCGAAGCGATGCCTCCTGGGCATTAACTGTGGTGTTTAATATACGGTGTTAAGGTGCTGGAAAACAAACATTTAAATTAAAGCGGTCAAACTTATGTTTCCACAGTGTCTGCACTTGATTGTGACATTGCCAGACTGACACCGGCTGCCATTCTCAGGCGAATTTGCGGCCCAAAACACGCCCCTTGCCATCGAATAATTCAATTAATTTTACTAATAATTAATACACACATATTCAAGGTAAAGAACAGGATGGCTGTAACAGCATGTATATTCTGTGGATACAATCCATAATAGCTATGGGTCTTCACTCTTCACAAGAAAGGGGTATTTAATATGCCAGGTCAGCTTGATAAAATGTTGTTTCACAAAATTTATTCGAGTCATTCCACCAATCCGGTACTGTGATCGTGAAGTTATCTATTCATTAAAATGAATTATTAGAATTGTTTTTACCTAATGCATGTTGAAAGCAATTTGAGTCTAAAATAAATTCTAATTTGTATATGTCCCCTTCAACCCCGTTACCATTTTCAACCCTGTCACACCTTTATGGTATGTATTCCTTTAAGCTTATAAAAAATATATACTGTTTGTTTAACTATGTCTTAAATATGTATGGCAATCATAAGAATATTGATTTTAGTTAAAAATATGAAGTAAAACCACATCTTTGATCAAAAATGGTGTGATCGCTGGCACAAAAAGGGCCCATTCCCTGTATGCTACTGCTCCATGCAGGACTCTTATTTTGATATTGCTAAACTGGATGTAACAAGGACTCTTATTTTGGTATTACTATGAATGTAACAATGCCAACTGCCAAAGTCAGACCAAACTACAGCAAGTAGTATAGGCTACGTTTAACATTATAATAGGTACCCTGCAAGAAAGATAGCCAGTCACAACACTCCCGTGCCATGTGTTTGTATTTAATTAACAGCGTGGGCTTCCGCTAGCTTAACATAGCGCTAGCATTAGCCTGCTTGAGGAGTGAATGTGAGAGACTGAGCGCCGTCCCCCTCAATGTGGTCTTAGGCTCCCCCCCCTCAATGTGCCGGCCCCCTCAATGTCTCCTCCCCCTCAACGTTGGCTGCGGGCCGCAGTCAGGGGCTTCTCGTAGAGCGCGTGACAGACATCAAACAGCCCAACCGCCACATTTATTAATTGGTTCGGCTTGCAGGTGCGTTTGGGCTAGTTAGTTAAGTGCCTGGACATGAAACAACGTGATAGTTAGTAACACCGCATTTCACTGCTATTCATAAAAAAATAAAGTCATATAATGTAAGGAAGAGTCGAAAGGTGAAATTTGCAGCGAAAAGTTTCGAAAGAAGAAGCCGGAATGTATTCTTCTGTCGTCTTCAGCCAGTGAGGGAGGAGCTGAGCCAGCGCCATGGACATATAAAGAAAGGCCAGCACCTAGCAAGAAGGAGGATACATCTGCTAGCGTAAGCGATTAAGTCATGGACATATAAAGAGCATGAAGTTAGTAAACTAATGTTTGTTGGCGGCTCTTGCTGTGTGTAAAAAAAGTTCCATGGTTATGCCCCTTAAAACTCTTTGTGTTGTTAATTTTATTAATTTGACTGCGCCTGCTGCTGTGAATCAATTTGTGCAGATAGGTGGTAAAAATAATAAGCTGCTCTATCTATCTATCTATCTATCTATCTATCTATCTATCTATCTATCTATCTATCTATCTATCTATCTATCTATCTATCTATCTATCTGTATGTCTGTCTGTCTTTGCATCTCACAAAAATGTGAATATCAAGGATATTTTTTTTCTGTAATTTAATTCAAAAAGTGAAACTTTCATATAGGCCTAGGCTAGTCTAGATTAATTAAACTAAGTGAAATACATCTAGAATAAACTTACATACTTTTCAGAAGATTGACATTTCTGTATTTTAAATCCTTTAGTATTGGTTTTGTGTAGCCTAATATTTTAGACGTGATGCGCACGTCTGGAGCCGTGCAGCGCTCCAGACGTGCGCATCACCAATGGTTTTAGCGTTGTCTCTATTTATCCACGTGCCGCTCGTGAATTGGACATAACCATATAATTTATTTTTTTAAACTGGATAAACAAACACGTTATTGAAGTTTGTATGTGTTAATTGAAACAGGAAAAGAGTGGGGCTCTCCTCCAACTCGTACTGGGAGACAGTGAGAAAAAATAACTGATACAAAAATATCAAAACTACGAACCACGGGTGTGGACATACAGTAGATGCACAGTAGTTAGAAATACATACACACATTGTATATTTGTGAGGTTGTTACTAACACATGCGCTTTGGGAGCTGACTGGCGCTAAGAAATTTGATCCGCAGTGTGGCCAACCAAACTATTTTCGTAGCACTTCCCGTGCTTGGCTTCGAGGTGCTTCCACTTCCAGTGTGTTTCCAGCTTAACAGAAATGGGTATAAAAGTAAAACAAAATGAAAAAAAAACTATAAGAGTGAATATAAAATACAACCAAGAGATACTTCCTCACAAATGCAGTCCAAGAACAATATACTGATTATTTTGGATTTTTTTTGGAGCAAAAATACCCTTTGTCAAAGGGGTAAATGCAGAAACCTGAAAATGAAATGAATGGGCAACTATTGTCTGAACCAACGACAAGAAACAAAAGGTTCTCCTGTGCAGTTTTAGGCTTTACAAGTACATGAAAGATTGTAACATACAGGTCCTTCTCATATAATTAGCATATTGTGATAAAGTTCAATATTTTCTGTAATGTACTGATAAACATTAGACTTTCATATATTTTAGATTCATTACACACAACTGAAGTAGTTCAAGCCTTTTATTGTTTTAATATTGATGATTTTGTCAAAAAAGTAAAGAAAAACCAAAAATCCCTATCTCAAAAAATTAGCATATTTCATCCGTCCAATAAAAGAAAAGTGTTTTTAATACAAAAAAAGTCAACCTTCAAATAATTATGTTCAGTTATGCACTCAATACTTGGTCGGGAATCCTTTCGCAGAAATGACTGCTTCAATGCGGCGTGGCACGGAGGCAATCAGCCTGTGGCACTGCTGAGGTGTTATGGAGGCCCAGGATGCTTCGATAGCGGCCTTAAGCTCATCCACAGTGTTGGGTCTGGTGTCTCTCAACTTCCTCTTCACAATATCCCACAGATTCTCTATGGGGTTCAGGTCAGGAGAGTTGGCAGGCCAATTAAGCACAGTAATACCATGGTCAGTAAACCATTTACCAGTGGTTTTGGCACTGTGAGCAGGTGCCAGGTCTTGTTGAAAAATGAAATCTTCATCTCCATAAAGCTTTTCAGCAGATGGAAGCATGAAGTGCTCCAAAATCTCCTGATAGCTAGCTGCATTTACCCTGCCTTTGATAAAACACAGTGGACCAACACCAGCAGCTGACATGGCACCCCAGACCATCACTGACTGTGGGTACTTGACACTGGACTTCAGGCATTTTGGCATTTCCTTCTCCCCAGTCTTCCTCCAGACTCTGGCACCTTGATTTCCGAATGACATGCAAAATTTGCTTTCATCCGAAAAAAGTACTTTGGACCACTGAGCAACAGTCCAGTGCTGCTTCTCTGTAGCCCAGGTCAGGCGCTTCTGCCGCTGTTTCTGGTTCAAAAGTGGCTTGACCTGGGGAATGCGGCACCTGTAGCCCATTTCCTGCACACGCCTGTGCACGGTGGCTCTGGATGTTTCGACTCCAGACTCAGTCCACTGCTTCCGCAGGTCCCCCAAGGTCTGGAATCGGCCCTTCTCCACAATCCTCCTCAGGGTCCGGTCACCTCTTCTGGTTGTGCAGCATTTTCTGCCACACTTTTTCCTTCCCACAGACTTCCCACTGAGGTGCCTTGATACAGCACTCTGGGAACAGCCTATTCGCTCAGAAATTTCTTTCTGTGTCTTACCCTCTTGCTTGAGGGTGTCAATGATGGCCTTCTGGACAGCAGTCAGGTCGGCAGTCTTACCCATGATTGCGGTTTTGAGTAATGAACCAGGCTGGGAGTTTTTAAAAGCCTCAGGAATCTTCTGAAGGTGTTTAGAGTTAATTAGTTGATTCAGATGATTAGGTTAAGAGCTTGTTTAGAGTACCTTTTCATGATATGCTAATTTTTTGAGATAGGAATTTGGGGTTTTCATGAGCTGTATGCCAAAATCATCAGTATTAAAACAACAAAAGGCCTGAAATATTTCAGTTGGTGTGCAATGAATCTAAAATATATGAAAGTTCAATTATTATCATTACATTATGGAAAATAATCAACTTTATCACAATATGCTAATTATATGAGAAGGACCTGTATTGGCTTCAGCCTTGATTCGCATGGATGCCTCTTTGCCTATTTTCTGGTAGACGTTCTGTAAATCCCCGTACACCTAGCCCAATGTCTGTTGATTAATGTGATGAGTGTTGTGCTCCTCTAGTTCATTCCAAGGTTTAAATGTTTGTTGGAATTATTGCATGTAGATTTAGTGTAGCCTATTGATTGCATAGACTGCTAGTTAAGGCGAATCTACTCTATAGTACTAGGAATTAGGGGTGTACACGTGTATACGTGTAGTAAATCATAACCGTTTATGAAAAATCAATAAACGAAAACCGTTTTTCTTTTTTTTTCTTCAAATTTTACATTTTCTTTTTTTCAAAGTTTTTAAATATGTTCTGGAGACACTCATTTATTAATTTAACATCACTAATAAACTAATTGGGGATGATAAATGCTAACCTAAAAATAACCTATAGATTAAAGTTACCCGGATGACGTGGACTACGCTCGTAAATAGCCCAAACTTTATAACGCCTGTTCAACTTGCATAAACGTGGACATGTAGAAATGTGCGGTAGGCTATATTAATCAGGAAATTAATGAAGGGCGATAATGATGATGATGATAACACATGACAGGCTGGCGAACGTGTGTGTGTGTGTGTGTGTGTGTGTGTGTGTGTAACATGGACCTTTTATAAGAGGTGTGTAAACGAGCGTAATATGTGAACTATGTGTTTACAGGCGAACAAACGTGTGTGTGTGCTTGCGCGCCTACAAGACGGCGGGCGCACAAGGACAATGACATCAAGGTTAACAGTGTACACAAAAAAAATTCCGTCGTGTACACGGTTAGAAATTTGTGTAAACCACTAGGAATTGCCAAGCATAACTTTTGGTCAAGAGTTTGGTCATACTTTCTGTTCTCAGCCCAACATGACATTGTTAAGCTACTAGAGTGCTTAGCTTTCCTGTAGCTTTCTGCTAGATTTGTTTTAAAAAGTGACCATTTGCAAAAGCACAGCTACATTTGATCTTTGAATGGTGTGGTAATAAAATAAAGTAATTTATTGTGGATTATAACAAATATGAGGTCACATACAGCCGTGCGAAAATGTCAACACCTTTCAAAAAATGTCTTAATACAAATACACGGACATAATTTGCTAAAGCATACAGTAGACCCACATAGACATCAGCGCACATTGCCTACATGCACACTCACCCAAATCCTTCAGCCGCTCTTGCAAAATCACAGCTCTCCTAACACACACAGACACCCTCTCACTGAGATCATCAAGAATGCACCACAAACTAGACCTAACGACAGAGCAAGTTGAACCGTCGTGTTTTCATGTGAAATAGATGTTAGCATTAATATTTAATTTAAAGTGGAGACATCCTGAAAGCTTAACGAGGTGCAGCAGGAGTACCACCACATTGTGAAAAAAGGACAAGAGTCTCTGAGTCTCTGGCCCACTGGTCAACTCACCTGTACTGTATAATGATGGAAGCATAGACACCAGAACCACTCATTTGTCCATGATAGATCTGTGATCATCGCAGCATTTTATCATACAATAATATGTATCAATATCAACATAATTGTGATGACAAGAAAGAAACTATGAATGAAGTCTTGCAGTTTTGTGATTAGTGAAGATGAATGTATATTAGTCATACACAATGTGATTGAATATATATCTCACTGCTTACTTTCAGTAGCGGGCTAAGGTAATAGTGGACTGTGTGGAAGTAAAGTCACTTCACAACTCGTAAATATAGTTAGTTTATAGTTAGTATAGTTTCAGGAAACCTGCTTACACCAATAATATTGAGTCATTAATAATTACTCCATCTTAATCCACCCACTATTATCTAACCATTAGGAAATATATATTCATATTTCTACAGTAATGTTTTTTTAATATGTTGCCATGAATAATGTACAGGAAATTATTGATTTTCTTGTTTAAATGCTCATTTGAAAACAGTTACGTTTATCAGCAAACACATTGGTCGATGTGACTGCCATTTAATGCCCATTACATATTTCTGTAAGTTTGTTCATAGTGTAATGTTCTTACAATATCACTATAGTCTATACTCGTGTCATTCAACATTGACATGTATCATCATTAGGAATGCACAGTAGAAGATAGTTTTCAGATTGGAGGCCTGTTTCAGGTAGCTGGTTTTGAGGCAACCCAGAGTTTGTTCGCGCTGAGTTAGTGGAAACTCTGGGTTTTCCGTTTCAGGTAGCAGGTTCAGCGCAACCGAGAGTCAGTTACTGCGGCAACATACGCCATGGGTCTAACCTGCTCGGGAGGAGGTTAGACCTACCCTGAGTTTGTTTTCACTTTACGCTGCAGCTCCGACTGAAGAAAGAGTGTCACTGTCACACGCGTCCCTGTACAGTTTGAAGCAAAATCACTCCATAGAAATCTCCATCGGGATGTTTTTATCATTTCCTGATGATTTTACGTTTGACCGATCATTTATCTAATCAGTAGCCTTGTTCTCAGCCGTTCATATAGGCGGCCACGTTACACATCGTGACATGCTCTACATTCAGATTAATAAACCTATTTGTATTGTATGCTTTTTAACGTCTGTGCCACTGAACAGATTTATGTTGGGTGGATTCATGTAACGCTGCGGCTGCACACGATCGTTACTGTTCACTTGTGCGATCCTAAAGTCACAGACGAGCCTCGTTAAATAGCCTAATATGAATATAAAAATTATATAATAATTTAAACTGTGATCACTTGAGGAAAATGGATCTGGTAATAAATCAATCAGGCTCTTCAATGGAAACTGTCACCTAATGTGTCTGTTTACTGCACAGTATTAGGCCGTAGCTTGCCAACATATTATCCAGCGACTATTAAACACTGTCAGTAATGCTGTGCCGCGCCAGCTTTATACTTTACTGCTGATATGCGTAACTTTTTAAAATAGACTATGGCTTCTCATAAGGAAGCAAAATTATTCTCTTGACAAAAAATATTTGCTCTGTTTTTTTCTGAATTGCAGAGGAGATTAGATCAGAGTTAGGAGACAATATACCCGTTAATTCTTCTCCGTACCATAAACTCATTCGTTGATATTTCTAACTCTAGTGGGAGGAGCGGAGATTTTTTTTTTCTTTTTTGAGAAGTGGAGAAGTGGGAGGATCAAGCATTTGTTTCTTCTGTTTCCATGGTGAATCATGTTATCAGCAATCCATTGACGATGGCTTTTACGCACGCGATCAACCTAGAGTGAACACGCTCAGAGTTGATTTACCCAACGCTGATCCACTGTTCTAAAACCGAAAACCCAGAGTTGCTCGTCAACCCTGCGCTCTGAGTTGACCAACTCAGAGCGCAGGATTAAACTCAGAGTATGTAAAACCAGCTACCTGAAACAGGCCTCTGAAACTAAGAACCAAGAGTAAGCATGTTTTAGATAGAGGGCAATGTGCGACACCCACTTAGACACATCTCCCTGAAGAGAAGTCAAGGGACAAACTGTTGAGAGGCAACCCAGATGATTTACTACTAGTCACTGTCTTGTTGTAGCGGAGGAGAATCACACAGAATAAGGAGTATAAGAGTCAGATTTCATGGAAAGGAGAGACTGTTGCTGTGAAGTGGGCTGCAAGTACTGAATTCCACATACAAGGGATAGTGTGTGTGTGTGTGTGTGTGTGTGTGTGTGTGTGTGTGTGTGTGTGTGTGTGTGTGTGTGTGTGTGTGTGTGTGTGTGTGTGTGTGTGTGTGTGTGTGTGTGTGTGTGTGTGTGTGTGTGTGTGTGTGTGTGTGTGTGTGTGTGTGTGAGTGAGTGAGAAAGAGAGGGTAAACAAGTAGTGGTGAAAACAAGGGAAGAAGGAATGTTGGCAGGTCAAGAGATGGGCCAGATTTATAGAGTACCATATCAGTTTTTAAAAGCATGTCCGCATCACATTAACTGAAGGGATTATAGGGGGAGTGGGGAGGCGTTGCTGTAAATCATGTCCACTTTCATACAGCAGCAGCCCTTTCTTGATGGATTGTGTTTGTTATTGGAGCCTCGTGCAGAATGCATGCGACACAGCAGAGATATTGCTAAATTTCAATGAGCAAAGGCACAGAGCGACTGTGCATCTGTGGCTATTGTGTGGAAGTATTTGATTTGTGAGAGGCTGTCAGTGTAAGGCCAGTCAGCTGGGACCATTTTGGAGTGTCTCTTAAATAAGGGTTTCTTGCTTGTTCTTTCTCTTGCAGAAAATACATCAGAATGATCAAGACTGTCTAAGAATGCGTTCGCAAGTATGTACCACATTTTCTCAGTGATCTGCAGTTTTGTTTACACGCGTCAAAAACACACAAAACTTCAACATGGATGTAAAAGTCAATATCCTGAATTAATTGGACATCAGGGAGGCAGTTTAAAGTCTGACACATTCCCTTTCCAAACACAAATTCTGGTACTTGTTTAGTTTTTTTCAACTACAGAAATCTGAAATTTCTCTTGACGCTTTGATGTAAAGTTTTTCTAATTTGTTGGGCTCGCTCAAAGCAGAATATGCAAGGTACTGTATATTCAAGTGTGTAATCATATCAAGTTGTTGCCTGGAAATCCAGACCCATATCTAGAACGATAGAGGCCACGATAGTAATTCCCAACTCCCAACTCAATGGGTGGCTCCTACTCGTGCATTTCTAATGCTACTGCACGCAATTGGATAGCACTACAACCAATCAGAGCAATGAACAAGGTGACATATTAAGCCCCATTCATTTAGCGACCAGCATGCTTAACTGTTAAATTAAACTTTTGCCGTGGTCGGTCGGCAAAACAGAACATTCCTCTTACTTGCTAATGAAAGATAGTGCCGTCTTCCAAATCGTAAAGGGTCGAGGCCAAAGCCATCTCAACAACATATCCGCAGCTATCTTTGATGTTTACTATCACGTCTTTGACTGCAACGGCCGCACGCACAGCACTTTCGTCATCCGGCTACATCCGCTCCAGAGCACCATACATAGGGCTCTGGTCCGCCCTTATCAGATAGAACCAATTGAAACGTAGCTCAGGATTTCTTGACATACTGTATTTAATGAGCTTCAATGGAGAGTGTCCAGACCAACAGGCGCAGCAAATTAAGTTTGCCAGCGCCTAGCGGCAGGTCTGGATTTCCAGGCTGTTGTTGGGCATACTTCAGTTCTTGAATCTTTACAAGGACACTTCCAAATTCAACTGAATTACTTTGAAAAAATAGGATCAGAATAGATCTCATGTAATACTGACATATGGCAACTAAGGGCCTGACAGTGGACACATGCAATATATATTTTGTCAGCAAATAATATTTAAATACACAAGTTAACAACAATTGCAAAATACTAATTAAACGCTCTTTTAAAATAAATTATCGAATTACTTGAACTTTGACCTAGTTTCCACCTGCCTTTCAAAGCGCAACCTGGTTATATCAGCTGTAGGCTACGCAATGTTGTCAAAGCGAGGCAAAATGCGGCACCAAGCGCAGCAGGGAGACAGAGATGGAGGAAGAATAGATTATTTGTTGCTATAAAACGACATTAGCGCAATCTCGGAAGGAAAACCATTGCTTTGTGAAATGCTAACGTGAGTTTAGCTTAGCTGTCTGTGTAGGCTACGTTCGCTATGCAGCGCTGCTAATTGCCCGTCAACAGTGACGCTTGCACCATGTGAATACCCGGTCAATACTGGATATAATATGGACACAAACGAATATCAGTATTGGATCTTTGTATGGAAGTCCCGGAAAAGATACACGTTCCGGGATGAATTGAAAAGCTCCTGTAATAGCTACAATGGCACAGAGGACAGTTGATTTGGAACGGAACAACAGCTGCTCGCTTCCACGGGAAAAAGTAAGGAACTGCAACGTTCTTACCGTTATTAAAAGTTATTAAAGTTACCAAAAGTTATTAAATCATCAACAAACGACGCAGATTACTGTCTCGTGCCACAAGCTCGGTTTCAGTGAGTACATTGGGATTATTAATGTTTTTAATGGTGTTTTTGAGAATGAGTATTTGAATACTCGCTCGGAAAAAAAAACATAGCCTATTCGAAGCCTGTAAAATGGTATTCCGGACAGCCCTAGAATGATCTGATGATTTGGTTAAACATTTGTAAGCAAAATGCAGGCTTGAAGTTGAATGTTTGGCTGTCATTATGAAAACAATGTAACAGTAGTGCAAACATGAGTTGCAGCTGTCTGCTCATTTACATAGGTCAAGGTTTTTAGAATTTGATAAGGATCTACATGTAGCATATTTGCTGAATCGTTTAGGGATAGTTTGATCTGAATTTATTCATATTAGATATTTACATTTACAAACTGAAAGTGAAGATCTGCCTGCCTATCTTAAAAATTAGATTTTCTCAGCCGAGCTAAGGGTGTAAGGGCAGGGTGTCATACTGTATCATATTGTATCATATTGTATGGAATGTAAAGACCACTGAGGCAAATTTGTGATATTTGGGCTATACAAATAAAACTGATTTGATTAAAAATAAATCCTTGGGTTTAATGTGGACAATGACACATTTGCATTTTATCACTTGGGTACTATTGGCATCTCTTTCTCTATTTAATTTTCCTCAATGTGCTTGTTCACACTGATGTCACGGTGGTGACGCGTCAGCTGTTGTAGCTGCAGCTGATGCACTTGTTAGTAGGCCAAGCAGGGTTTATTGGCTGCAGGGACTCAAGTCCCTTCCTCTTTGTTCACTTTGGCCCTGTAGTACAAATTAATAAATGATTATTATTATTATAATCACTGGAGTTGTTTTTGTTGTTGCTGCTGTTTTTCTTAAATGTATTAATTAATTAAAGCCTGCCAAGATGAGCGTAGAGCACACAGTTTGGCTGAATCATCAGCGAACCGATCCACGGTTTCTCAGGTTCACACCACACGTTGGATGTTTTCCTGGCCAAGACACTGAAACCTGAGTTGTTTCTGATGGGTTGGTCAGCGTCTTGCATGGCAGCTCCGTCACTGTCCTGTATGAGAGTTTGAGAGGCTCACTGTAAAGCGCTTTGTCTTTTAAGGTAGACAGTTACAGTCTGTTTACCATGCACCTCTTTGGTGGAGCATACAAGAACACATGATAAACTGCCCTCTAGGGGGTGTTTTCCCGTGGCGAAAACACGGTGGCTGACATATAGGCTCCCCTACATTTGGAACTGCATGCAGACAGTGCCATTTTTATTTTCTGCCCCTGCCTCTATCAGACAGCACACAGTATGAAAGCTTTAACTTTGTTGGATAAATCAGTATGCTCTAACTGGGAGCTTTGATATAATGGAATGTGTTTTATTTGAGGATGTTGCATATTCAATGATTATAATATAGAATTCCTTTTTTTAAAGTATTCATTGACATGCATAAGTACATGTTTATCACTTGTTTCATCACATTGCATTCGATATGTTGGAACTCACAGGATGCCCACACTGCACTCAGCTGCCTGGTGACAGACACAGGCAGAAAGCTTTGTCTCCAAACATTTAATTAAAGATGAAGGAAGACATACAGAATAGAATATTTCACTTTGAAATTCAGGAGCGTAATTGTGTCTGTGTTTTTGGTCCTTTAGTTGTTGGTAGATTTGCCAAAATATTCCCTGCAGTAAGGAATGGGGAGCCTTGCACAGGTAATAGCTAGGCTAGAGCTGAGAGCAGAGCAGCAGTACATTGTTCTGCAGCCCTGGTATATTTATATTGTGATCAGCATCACAATGTGTTTAACAAAAGCTGGTCTCAATTTCTCACTTTTCTTAAACTAACTTTTCGCTTAATAACTTGTGTTTCTGATCTTGTGCCTTAGAAAGCTGTGATAGCTCCATGAGTTTCTATAGTAATTTCACCTGTATGCTTATCACCTCTTTTGCGCAAAGTGTGCTTTGAAACTTGTTCTTTGAATGATTCATATGTGCATGAATGAAATATCAAACTAGCTAGTTCATTATGCTCACCCACTCACACATCATGTCATCTGACAAATAGAGGAGCTGCCTCAGTTGAAGAGTAAGGATAATTCAGATCGGTTGATGGCAGTGATGTGGGTACTTTGATGATGTAATAAAACAAACACACCTCAACATCGCTGTCAAACAGTTTGAAGACAAGAAAGAGCTGATGAACAATGTGTGTTATGTTGTTATGGTGCTCATGCCTCATACAGCAGATATCAGAAGTCAAATTACCCTAGTTGTATTTTTCATAAACTGTTTGTTTATAGCCATTACATTGTACTTCTTCTACCACATGTAGACCATGCATGAGTTTTCAGAGTAGAGGAGATATTGACAGAACCCAACCCACCCAGTCGTCCTATTTCCACTTTGTGCTTATCAAATTGTTTTGTCTCTGAATTGCTTAGAAAGGTCTACTTAGACTCTCTCTGTTGATACGTTTGCCTATTGTTGTTTTATCCACACCCATATGCAGTTAATGTAAGTTGCTTTGGATGAAATGGTCAGCTAAGTAAATGTAATGTAATTACCCACAGGCTTTTCATAGCAATTGACTTAAACGTTCAGACTTGTATGGCTGCAAATAAAGAGTCTAAAAATGCTTTTCAACAGTACCTACAATGATACCAAATGTCACTATTTGTAATTGTTTCATGATTTTGATATCAGTTCTGTTGATAAGATTGATGAGATTGCACTGATATAAGAGTATGTCTTTAAAAGTTATTTTGAAGAACTCGGGATATAAGAATCCCCCACCCCCACCTGCAACTTTAGTGCATCAGTGCAAGATGTCTTGCATTGGTGGTGGTTATGAAGTCTAAATTAAATTGAGATGACTCAGTTTTTGCAAAGTCCTTTTTAGATGTAATCTCAAAGGCATAGTTAATGAGACTGGAGAACATTTATTGCAAGTTGCAACTCTAGATATCCCCCCTCTTTGCCATTTTGGTGTATTATTTGTGAACAATGGGTTGCCTGTTATGAACATCACAATGGTGTAGCAAAGCCTCAAAGAAACAAGGGCATCAGTGTACAACAGCAAAATAATTGTCTTTAATGAGCAGTAGTGAGGCCCGACATTTTCGTTGTCACTGTGCAGCCCTTTGATACCCTGGATAATGGTTTCAGACTGTAGCTGTATGATCCATTTTCTTTTATAACGATCTCTAGGTTTTTGCCTTGAGAGACAAGACAGTGTTCAGGGCTGTCAGAAGGCATTCCTGTGACTGTATGTCAGGGGTTGGTGTTTGGTATATCTTGAATTGCATCATGTGTGGTAAAACCTTTGATCATTGCAAGGTTAACTGTGTTAGTGGCTCATTTACAAAACGTGCGTGTTTAATATCCAGAGCATTTTTCTATTTTATGTTAATCTTTCTTTCAAAGTTGAATTGCAAAATGTCGTCATGATTGGTCATTATGCCAATCACCTCTGCAGGTTGTGATCATTGCAGTCCATCTTGATTTTAAAATTCAGCGACTGCTATCAGAGAGGTAGAAGTAAGTCTGCTGAGGGCCTGTTCTGGCAGAGAAGAAGTTGCATTATTGGAAGCCATAAGTCAGGTTTTATGGGCGGCACTCTGAGTTAATAAGCTGCATCCTACAGTTGACACACAATCCCAGCTTGTTTACTAGACAGGGTTTATGCTGAAAAACATTTCTGTTCCAACATCTTATGACAAACACAACAAGACTCTTAGAAATAACTTATCCCCCACTTAATGCTAACAACAAGCATGGTAGGTGGCATATTTAACATGATTACTTTAAATGTACCTCCTCCTTCTAACCCTATTTAAATCTGGATGCTAGGTGTTAGAGTGAGGCTTAAGCCTATAGAAAAACATGACATCTCTTGTAATGTAGATTAAACATTTATGAATCATTAAGGTCTCCATATTCTTGTTTGAAGACTGTTTAATCAGGGAAGTAGTTAGTACCTTGGCTCTGTTGTTAGAGGTCTTCAGTGATAAGTGTGATCAGGAGAATAGTGTTCATTCAAATGACTGTGTACACACAAGCCTGTTTAGGATAGGGGAGCAACTTGTGTGTAATTCTGCAAAGGTTTTAATGACAGTCAGAGTTCAAAGTGGACATGAGGGCTCCTCTGATGGAAATCAATGCGGTCTTTTGTAGCAGAGAGAGAGCAGCCAATCCCAGGACTCAGCTGCCTGATGTGATGTTGGCAGACTAACACAAGCATTTAATGAGGCGTCACTGGTCCAGACAGGTAATCAATTTATTTAGGCAGTAATGTATGTATCACAAGGTAAATCTTTAATTAAAGGGCAAAAGAAGGGGACAATTGTGACGCAGAAGGCCAAGGAGTATGAAAATCAAACTGCGTAAACAGAGGGCTACTCATTTCCTTTTCAATTAGCTGGAATTGCTTGATACTCTCAGTTTGTTTGTTACATTTCCAGGCGTATTTGTTAAGCCTGCATTTCTCACCCTAACAAGGCCCCTAAGAACGAAGCAAGTTTTTGGAGTGAAAATATTTCAGAATCCATATGATTTGAGGCTAAACCACCCTAGCCACCAGGTCTTGAGAAGAGCTACAGATCCACTACCTGTACACAACTGGCTTAATGTGTGGATAAGTGCACTATTGTGAATCAAAGCTCCGAAGCACCACGTACATCAAATACCTTCCCTTAAAAGTGTTAATGCCTCTCCTACTATGTGACCCGTTCTGTGTCTTTTAAGTATTTTAAAGGCCTTTGGCAGTATCTACCTCAATCTCTCCTAAATAAAAGATTTGAACTTGATCATTGTGACCATTTGAGTGGTTGGGAGTCAAAGAGACAGGAGGATTTACAAGACTAAGAGAGATGAATGCTCTTCAATATCCATGTCTAAGTGACAGGTTGAGTTTAGCCTCATTGATTAATCCACTGAGCATTTGAAGGATTTGAGCGTGGGTTGTGACAGCATTAGACTGTTCGCTGAGATAACTCTCTTCTGCAGTGGTGCATTGTACATGAAGTGCTTACTGTGTGCACAGGAGTGTACTTTATTTGTTATGGTCATAGTCCTGTGGGTGACGGGTTGCCAAGAACTATGTTTTCCATGAAATATGTTTTGTTTTGAATGAAATTATTACAGCTTGGATTTTCATTGGCCCAATTCAATAAATGGATTGAGCCATGGATACAAGAACCTATTAAGGTGCCAACACACTGCACACCGCGGCGCGGCGGTCGGCCGCGCGAATCGCAGGTTCCGTGCCGCTTGATCATTTTGGCTCATTTGTGTCCGCCGCCGCCCGCCGCCCGATGACTCATTGAATGTGCACGCCCAGTTTCTTCCCGCTATTTACATCTCTCTCATCATCGTCGTCATCCTCACTGATTTGTTTTTGTTGGGAGCGTCTCTGAAGTATTCTGCCTTCGTCATCTCTGCCATCGGCCCTTGTATTGGTCTCACTGCACCTCTCACACATTTCTCCCCGCCACCTGCCACCCATGCTTCGTAAACACACCCACACATGCGCCCACACACACATACACACACAACCCGCCCACACACACACACACACGCACATATGTATCCATGTCCGTGCATATACACACTCACGCCGGCATATCAACGTGTAGAGAAAACCCAAACAGATTTTCCCTTTTCCCAGATTTGTTTTCAAATCTGATATTGTTGTGATGTTTAGGGAAATGTTTGGAAGTGTCAGTTGTCGTATTTAGTTTGCATTGTCTCTGCATATTCACTCATCTGCAGTACATCTTCCCTGGCTTTCTCTCCTTCTCTCTTCTATAGGTAATGTGAGTCTATTCCTTGCTCCTTTTACTAAAAGGTGTCTCATTAAACTGCTGTCATACATTTTATCGATGTGTTGGAACTTTCTCCCTCTCTCTCTCTTTCTCTCTCTCTCTCTCTCTCTCTCTGTCTTTTCCTTCTTTTTTCCCTTCATCCCTCCTTTCCCGACAGCACCGCCAGCCAGGTTTCACGTGTCTTGTAGCTCAGCAGACTCACCCGAGTGACGTCGGGAGGAGCTCAACGCTGATTAGCTATCGCGGCGCGGCCGGCGGCGAAAAGTTCAATATTTTCAACTTCTGCGGCGGCTGCCCCATTCGTGCCGTGCCGCCCCTGGCCGCCCGCGTGAACCGCTCGCCGCCGGCCGCCGATTCGCGCGGCGGCGCTCAAAATACATTGACTTTCTATGTAAACTCGCCGCGCGGCGATGTGCAGTGTGTTGGCACCTTTACACTGAATTTATTATTATTACATGACATGCTGATTCTTGTCCTATTAGATGTAATTCTAATGAAGTCCTGTAATTCCCTTTATTTATTTATTTATTTATTTATTTATTTATTTATTAAGATCAATTTAAGCTTAGCTTAGTTTATATTGCCAATCCTTGCAGAGAAAATCCTTCTTGGCTTTGCATATGAACACTGTAGCGCTTATAGGTGGTTTAGCTATTCAGCTACTAGAAATTAATCTGAAGATTAATAATACTTTAATAATTTATTAAAGTTCAAAAGGGGCACCACCATTCGTTTAAGAATGGAAAAATAATAGCAAATTGTCTCGTTTAGTCAATGATTTATTCTCAAATGTTGATTAGTTTAATGTTCAGTTAAATAAATCAATATTAATAAATCCTAGTCTCAATGATCATTTCCATAAAATAATGTAATCAAGTAATTACTATACATTTGGTAATATGATCTTAACACTGAAGGCTACAGAATCTTTCACTTGTTGATTGTTGACACTCCAATAATATCCACACAAATAAATCACAAACACTTCTGGTTACAATATAAGAACATTTATTTTAACCCCAATGAAACTTAAGGTAACATCCGTTTTATACACGCCTAAAGCAAATACACTTAGCAAACTTAATCAAAGAAAACGTCTAGAACATTGTTGTGTATTTGTGTGTGTGTGTGTGTGTGTGTGTGTGTGTGTGTGTGTGTGTGTGTGTGTGTGTGTGTGTGTGTGTGTGTGTGTGTGTGTGTGTGTGTGTGTGTGTGTGTGTGTGTGTGTGTGTGTGTGTGTGTGTGTGTGTGTGTGTGTGTGTGTGTGTGTGTGTGTGTGTGTGTGAAGCGAAGTGAAGTAGAAAAAGGAACGGGGGAGTTCCCACGTGACTTAAGACTCGAGGGGTGAGTCAGACCGCGCGGGGGAGCTAGGGAGTCAGTCAGTGAGACTAGGGGGCGTGTAGATTAACCCTTACCAAAGGTACAGGGAGGGGCGAAAGGCCCAAAATGGTGGCGGGGTAGGCTAGGCTAGGCTATTCTACCTCCAACCGATAGGGGAAGTAACTACCACGGGTACTCAAAATGGCGTCTACTTCAGAACAAAGGACATGAAGAAGGGGGTTTTGGAGGTGGGGGATTTCGAAAAATCACTCGCCCTTTTTAAACTGATTTTACCGCCGATCTTTACACCAATTCTATCTGATCAAGACTACAATTAGGGTTATCTAACGTGTGTGTGCGTGCAGGAGAGGAAGAGGAGGAAAGACCACGCTTGAGCGCGGGGGGTGGGGAAGAAAAGTGTGAGGTTTTAAAACACACAGCAGAATTAGAACCACACTGCCGTCACTCGCGCTGAATGAAATGATCAAACAAACTTTCCCCGTTCTGGTTCTCCGTGGGGGAGGACAAACGGAGATAATCACACAGCTTGTTCAAAATAGCAAACACAAATTCGAAAATAAACAGTATTGTTCAACACTTTAAAAAGTAATAATAACTAAACATCTGCCCAGGTAATATAAAGCCAAAATCTCACTTGGGGGGACACCTAGTGTCCTCTGCTCGTCGTCGTTTGAGGCGGGCAGGCCAATCCTTTCCGGGGCTGGCGGGGGCTTGCAAGACAGCGATCCAAGTCCAGGCTCCGAACCTTTGGCGGTCGGGGAGCTGGTGAGTCGATCTCTGCGGTCTTCAGATCGCAGGAAAGAGGCAAAGGGGCACAGCTGACTCTGTGCGGAGGATGGCGGTCGGAGACAAATTGATCGGCTTACGGTCCGCTGTCCAAAAAGGCTAGTTTCTAGGTAAACCGCCTGTGTCCTAGTTCTTCTTCTTGTCGTTCCAACGGAACAGTTTACAACTCACTTTGTTGATCCGGAGATCGCCGCGGCCGCAGGCGAAAGCTTTTGTAAAACACGTGGTGGTTGGTTCAGGATTGAAGAGGGCCCTGTAGGTTTGTACAAACTTGTTGTCTCTATATGGATCAGCCAAAAAGCCGAACGCCAGAGACGGGGAACTACGCAGCGCGCGAGTCCTTTTAAAGCCCCCGGCTATCATCCGGGGTGGGGTTTCAGGCTAGCGTTTGGATACGCCCACCTGGAGAGGTAAGGGTGCACTGCAGTGTTTTGGCCGCACGGTGGCGGCACAGAGTTGTCCATAGGTTTGACCCCCTACAACACAATATCCTGATTATATTTTGCTCATGCAGGAAATTGTTAATATTTGGTATTAGCTTGTGAACACTTAGATGAGAGTAAGGCATTATTTTAACATAATTCCTTTTCCGCAGCCAGTGTTTGAAGACAGAATTTCAGCCAAAATAGAGACTTCATTTGCACATTATACATTTTATTTTTTATTTGTAGTAGATGAAATTAAATGTGTTACAGAAATATACTTTACAGACTTGCATAACTAGAGTATGTATTTGTCAGATTTAATAGTGTATAACTGTCTACAACTCATTATGTGTTTAGATGTAAGGTTGTGTTAGCCATGAAACAGTACTTTCCTGAGCTGAAAAAAGTGAGATGTAAAAGGCCGTCAAATTCATTTCCGTAGTTTAATAGGGCTGTTGGGTATTTTATACCTTGTGTGTAAGACAAAGACCCAGGCGTTAGTTCAACAGACCAGAGAACACAGACACAAAGATACACAAAGACAACTGAGCTCAGTTTCTTGCAAACTTGGGAGAGCTGGCCACTCCAAAACAACTCCGCCGACCCTCTCTCCCAGAGTGCCTTTTATTCCCATTGAATGTTGGTTACAAGCGTATGTGTGTGCGTCTATGCTAATGATTAATGATTCTGGGAACTTGTTTGTTCATTCCAGCTGGGGCATGTCAGCGTGTCCTAACTGTCCTGGGCCCTGACCGCCTTGGTCAGCCAAGTCATGGGATTCCTTGGAAAGTACATATTTCACAACAACATCTGGTTAAATAAGGAGCATAAACAAGACGTGGTTAGATAAGAGCATATATTTACACAATGAAAAAATCCATCTCCCACATCCCCTGCTGATTTTCATTCTTAAGCACATTACCATGGGGTCGTTTCAAGGGCATCGGACATTGATTATCTTGTTTTCACATGTTCTAATCACGTCCTCATAAAATGAGACTACCCTGATGTCGGAATGTGGGTGCAGACCGTCCCTTCTTCTTGTGGCCTTGGCTAGTCCTGAGGCATATTTGTTCCAGACATTTGTGTCTAAAACGTTGTGGTTCTTTTGAATCGTGTAGGTGCCGTTGCGGCCTATCCCATGCAAAAAGTTCTCAGTTCAGGCACTCTCCCCGTCTAATTGTAGTGGGTCAGTTGTTTTCTTCACCGGGTTGAGACATGTTTAACCACTATAAGGCTAAATCCCTTTGTAGCGGACTTCCCCCACTACGTCGGAGGGGAGGGGCAGCACCTTTTTGCAGTGGCTTTGGTGGATCCAGGTATCTCGTTCTGCAATCTTTATGGCTGTGGGCGTGGTCAGGAGTACTCGATATGGGCCGTCCCAGCGTGGGCAGCTCCAACACTTGCGTTTCACCACCTTGATCAACACCTCGTCACCTGGCTGCAGTCTGGACTCCTGTTGGGACATAGGAAAATCTGGCAATTTATTTGCTCTCGTAACTTCGTTAGATTTAAAGAGTTGTGTCATCCATTCAGCCAAAGTGTTCTCTGATTCTGCATCATCACATGTTTTGATGTCATCAATCAGAGGCAATCTAAACCGTCTCCCTGTGACTATCTCAAACGGTGTCAGGCCACAGGGTGTAGGTGTAATTCTCATGAATAGTTCTACCAGGGTGACACACTCAGTCCATTTTCTCTTTGTTTCCTCCATGGTCTTTCGGAGTCGTAATTTTACAGTGCCATTTGTTCTCTCAACTAACCCAGCGCTCTGAGGGTGATAAGAACAGTGATTTTTCAGCTCAATCTGTAAATGCTTGGCGATATGTGTAATCACCTGGTTTACAAAGTGTGTTCCATTATCACTGTATAGGCGTTCTGGTATGCCATGATTAGGGATAATCCTATTGCATAGCACTTTTGCCACTGTCATTGCATCGTTGGTCTTAGATGGGATAATTTCCACCCATTTGGAGAATGGGCATATCATTACCAAACAGTACCTATATCTTTCACTGCCTGCTGTATTTAGTTCAATAAAGTCCATATTCATAAACTGGAATGGGTAACTTGCTTCCGGGAACTTCCCCCTTTTGGGCCTTTCATTTCCCTGCGAGTTATGTTTGCAACATATTATACATGCTCTACAAAAGTTCTTTGAAAACTGTGTAAAGTTGTATGTATGGAACTCCTTCGTTACCATGGCAACCATCCCTGCCGATGACACATGGCATGGCCCATGTGTCAACTTTGCTGCTATTTTGTATAGGTTACGTGGTAGCACTATTTTTTGATTGATTCTGTAGATTTTCTCCTCCCCCAGTGTTGCGCGGTCTTTTACCCATTTCCTTTTTTCTTTGTCTGGTGCTTCTGTCTGCATATCCCGAAGGACATCCAGAGGAATGCTGTGAGGCAATTGTTCGTTGGCCGTATGTTCGGTGTGTGTCAATACTATTTTTACTTCTCCATGTTTTCCTATGGCTGCCTCTTTAGCTATTTGGTCAGCAAAAGCATTTCCTAGTGATGTTTCATCTGTCTGTTTGGTGTGTGCTGCACATTTACATATTGCTATGCTCCGGGGTAACAACACTGCTTGTAATAGGTTAGTTATTAATTTTGCATGGGTTACCGATTTTCCTGTCGAAGTTTTCATGCCTCTTCGTGCCCACTGGGCTGCAAACACATGCGTGGTGGAGTATGCGTACTGGCTGTCTGTCCAGAGAGTTATGTCTTGGCCTTTTGCGGCTTTACATGCTTCTGTGAGCGCTATTAATTCGGCTGCCTGGGCCGAATATGAGTGGGACAATTTGCCAGCTATCACTATTTCAGTTGCCGACACTACAGAGAACCCTGTCTGGTTCTGCCCTGTTATTGATTTGGAGCAAGATCCATCCACATACCAAACTTCTCCTCTTTCTAAGGGTGTATCTTGTAGGTCAGGTCTGGGTTTGCATGTTTTCTCAGTCTCCTCTTTGCAGGAGTGAGGCATGCCATCTTCGGGTGTGGGCAATAATGTGGCTGGGTTCAGTGTGGTGCATCTTTCAATCGTGATGTGGGGTTGTGACATGAGTACAGCCATTAAAGATAAAAACCTTGCTGGGGATAGGAACGCCATTTTGGTTTCATTTAGCAGCATGGAGACTGCATGTGGTACTAGTAATTTCATCTCGTGGAACAGGACAATCTCTGCTGTGGCTTGTACTGCCATGGCTGCGGCACAAACGGCCTGCACACATGTTGGGCCTGTGACACGGGATCCAACCGCTTGGAATAGTACCCTATTGGCTGGTTTCTGCCTCCGTGCTGTTGTGTCAGTACTGATGTCATAAACCCATTCTTGCAATCTACTGTTTGTATGAATGTTTTGCTATAGTCAGGCAACGCTAGGACCGATGTGCTAACTAGACATTGTTTGATGTCACCGAATGCCCTTTCTGCTTCCTCCGTCCAGTTGAGTTTGTCTGTCATTTTTAAGGTTTCTATGTACATTATGTCAAGCAGGGGTTGCGTTTTTTCTGCATAGTCCGGTACCCATGCTCTGCAGTAGTTAGCCATCCCTAAAAACTGCATCATTTGCTTTTTGTTTATGGGTTTTGGCGCATTGAGCATGGTGTTTTTTCGGTCCTGATTAATACTCCTTCCTTTGCTGCTAAGCGTGTGACCCAGGAACACAACTGACTCTTGACAGAATTGTAATTTGTCTAGTGATGCTTTGCTTCCTGTTTTTTCCAGGTGCTTTAGCAACTGGATGGTCACCTGTTTGCATTCTACTTCCGTGGGCGAGGCTACCAAAAGGTCGTCCACGTATGCCAGAATTTGTGATGATTCTGGAATAGGCAGATCGGCCAGGCAATTTGCCATTTCTCTGTTAAAGATTGTTGGAGATTCTGAGAACCCCTGTGGCAGCCGTGTATATGTGTATTTTTTGCCCTCGTAGGTAAATGCAAACCAATCTTGTGACCCCTCATCCACAGGTATTGAGAAGAACGCATTGCTTAAATCTACCACGCTGTAGAATTGTTTTCCTGGTCTCAGGCTATTTAGCAATAAGTGTGGGTCGGGGACAACTGGTGCTGCGCTCTGGATGGCTTTGTTGACCTCTCTTAGGTCCTGTATAAGTCTCCAAGAAGTGCCGTCTGCCTTTTTTACTGGAAATATGGGTGAATTGCACTGTGCTTCTGGGCATTCTCTGAGTATGCCGGCCTCTAACATGTCGTGTATTAGAGGTCTGATACCTTCTTTTGCGTCCGGTTTTAACGGATATTGTCTAATGTTTGGTCTATAGGTAGTTTTAGCCTTGACTGTCACAAGGTTGGCCTTCTTTATTAAACCTACGTCACTCTTACCCGTGGACCACAAGCTTTTTGGCACCTCCCTGAGAGCTTCCATGGCCTCCTCACTCAACATGCGTCAAGCTTGTGTCTGTCCCTCCAAGTGCGTATGTGGCGTAGTCCTAATAACGTAGCCTAGATAACGCCTTCCTAACAGACCATCCACACTTCTTTGCCAACCCGCCCGACCACTCTCTATCCAGCTTTCTTCAGATAAGTATCCTGCCCTGGTAACCAGTTTTCCCATAGATTTCCATTCTGTGTCCGTGTGTCTAGCCACTGATATATGTGGCACCTGGCCACCCCCCAGCACCATTCTGACCTCAGGGGGTACTATTACTGATGCCACTGCGTTGCCTTTCCTATCTTCGTATAGATAGCGTAAGGTGAGTTTTTGGGGGCCCAATTGGGGCCCAACATTTTTTGATAGTCCGGGTCAGGCCCTGGCATGTTGTTGTACCTTACTGTCATATGTAAGGCGTCAGATGCCTTTTTAATCTGGTTTGGGCGGGTGGTCACATAGGAAAATATTTTGTCTGCCGTCTCGGTGGGGTCTGGGTAGGGCATGTCTAGTGTCCAGTACGTGTGAGGCTCGCCTACTCCTTTTTGGACAAAAATCTGGTCTTTTATTACTTCCCCTGGGCCTACAGCCCGCATTCCCCCGGTGACCGGCACTAAACTAATTCTTAGTTTAACCATACCGTCTCTCCCCAATAAGTTTACCGGGCATCCTGGAATGTACATGAGTGGTAATTCACATTGTTCTTCGCTGATTTCGTCAACAATTTTTATGGGTTGGGACACTGCTTCTCGATTTATTTGCCCATTGGCTGATTTAACAAATCTTAAATCGGTCGGGGGCCACATTCTTGGGATTTCTGTGATTATAACTGATGTGTCAGCTCCACTGTCACATAGGAATTTGGTCATTACTCCATTGACGGAGAGGGTGCGGTAGGGTTGAACTGTGGGGGTGGAGAGAGAGAACAGGACCTCCTCTAGGTCCAATATCTGATCGTCTGTCTCCTCCCCCAGTTCCTCCCCACCTCACCCCTCCCAATCAGCATTGCTTTGAGGGCTCTCCCTTTTCTGGTATTGCTCTTTTTGACCTTTATGAGGCAATTTTGCTTCGCAGTCTCTAGCCATGTGGCCTTCTTTGTTGCATCTGTAACAGATGAATTTTCCCTCTGCATTTAACCCTCTCTTTTCACTACCTCCTTTCTTGTCAATACTGTACTTTTTTGCTCCCTTATTTTTTGGTCGCCCCTCGTTAACGTAGAAGACGGCTGATCCGTCTTCGTCCTCTTGGAGGAATATTTTAGTGGCGCCTTTTTCTTTCTTCCTTTTGAGGTTCTCCATGCCTTGTTCTGCGTAATTGAGGCATTCGATTACTGAACATGTTTTGTGGTTTACATTGTGTTTGCGGATGAACTCGGCAATCCCTTGGGTAAAGCCATTCATCAATGCTTGTTTTAGTTGCTGTTGATACGGGGTTCGTTCACCCCCGTCAAATGCTAAGCCGCTATGAACCTTAAAGACCTCCTCTAGACGACCTCTAAAGTCATGCACGGATTCCTTGGGGTTCTGTTTACACATCTGTATTTTAGTATAGTCTATTGCTGGTTTCCACACATCCCGCGCCGCATCCAGCACCCCAGTGACCTGGGTGTTTAATTCCTGCCCTGGTGGCAATATAGCTCCATTTTGAGCCGTCCGTGTGTAATTTCCCCTCACCCTGCTCCATTGGTGGCCAAACACTAGTTTCCATACCCTTAGCATTTCCACCCCATTCAGCTGGTATGATTCTCTTAACATCCCTATGTCGGTTATGAACTGTGCGATGTCTTGCTTGAAAGGGGTTAACCCTTCACAGGCCTTTTTGCATTCTTCATCGGTCCACGGGCGGTATACCCTAATGAATCGCTCGTTGTCACGGTCTATCCCATAATGTGGATTTGCTACTTGGACTAGGGGGAACATTTCGGTGGCCTGCGGGCGTAAAGTGGGCAGGGATTGGGCGCTTGCACCGCCAGAGTGGTATTCCCCATTATTACCATTATCAGGGTATTCTGGGATTATGATTTCGGGGAAATCCTGTAGCTCCGGTAGGTATGGGGGGGGGGGGGTGCGCTAGTTTGAGGAAGATCTGGCTATAACTGATTTTTTGGCATATTTGTGCGGAGTAGCGAGACAGTCTCTTTATCTCTGTCTGGGCTTGCATTGTAGCTTGCCAATTTGGCTTGCTCTCTCTTCAACTTCTTCTGTCTTTCCTCAGCTTGCTTCTGCTGATCTTTATTCCGAGCTTCCTTTGCTTTTTCTTCCCATTTCAACCTTTCTTGTTCCTCTCGTTCTAATCTGTCTTTCTCTCCCTGTGCTACCGCACTCATACTAGGTGCGGTTTCCTCATCCATTTTGATTTTAGCCATTGTTGCAATTAACTCTGCCTTCCTTTGCTGCTCCCTCATAATTTCCAGTCTCTCTTTGGCCAACTGTATCCATAACATGGCAGCCTCAACTTCTAACGTACACCTTTGTGCTTTCTTTCCCCTCAGTCCCACTGCTTTCTTCTCTAATTTTGCTTTCAGTTCCTCACATTGCTTTAAAACCAACTTGTTCTCAAACCCATGTTCTTTCTGCCATTTTTTACAGTATCTGGTGCTCCCGGGCCATCGCTTTGTCATATATATGACATCCCCCGGCTCAGGAGACTTACTCTTTCCATTTCCCATTTTGCCACTTATTTCTATGTGTTCTTACTCAACAAAGTGTTTTTCAGAACCTAAAATCCTCATTCACCACTTTGTGTACTTCAACTGGCCACAGAGTTTATGTTGACACCGTGAGGTTTCGGCTCTGTGCGCTGCTTCCACTGGTGACAATTATTTCTCAACACTCGTTCTTTCAGCATTCATTAATTTCAATTTTAAAACAACAGTCTACTTATATGCGTGTTATTGTATACTAGTCCCTTTTCTCCTCCTTAAGGGTAGGGAATCCACACAGATCTGATTTTATATAGCGCTTGTTCAACCTCCTTAGGGTGGAGGAAACCCGCAACCTCCTTCAAAGGTGGAGAAACCTGTAACCTCCTTCAAAGGTGGAGAAACCTGTAACCTCCTTAAAAGGTGGAGAAACCTGTCTCACCGTATCGGTGTGTCTGGCTCGGTCTGGATCCCGTCAATCGTCGCCTGAAGAGAAGGGGGTCAGGACTGCTAAAACACCGGCTGGAGATGAATTCACGGCCCCAGTCTTTCCTCAGAGTCACTGGACTCCGGCTGTCGACAGACTTCGGTGCGTCCTCTCCTTCCTCTCCTCGGTCGGCGATCTATTGGGATCCGGCTCGACAGGACCAGAGATGTTGGGTATTTTATACCTTGTGTGTAAGACAAAGACCCAGGCGTTAGTTCAACAGACCAGAGAACACAGACACAAAGATACACAAAGACAACTGAGCTCAGTTTCTTGCAAACTTGGGAGAGCTGGCCACTCCAAAACAACTCCGCCGACCCTCTCTCCCAGAGTGCCTTTTATTCCCATTGAATGTTGGTTACAAGCGTATGTGTGTGCGTCTATGCTAATGATTAATGATTCTGGGAACTTGTTTGTTCATTCCAGCTGGGGCATGTCAGCGTGTCCTAACTGTCCTGGGCCCTGACCGCCTTGGTCAGCCAAGTCATGGGATTCCTTGGAAAGTACATATTTCACAACAACATCTGGTTAAATAAGGAGCATAAACAAGACGTGGTTAGATAAGAGCATATATTTACACAATGAAAAAATCCATCTCCCACAAGGGCTTAATTTGGTATCACTGTGGAAACATCTCATCAAGGTTGCTTTATTTTAAAGTAAATATTTTTCTTACTGGGTCCATTCACAGAGTGGATAACTGACCTGCACTACTCTGATGTATCCCACTGCTCTGTATTATTATTGAAGAAAATCATCTGCAGTTACTCACCACTTTTTTTGGTGGATTAATTTGTTTGTTTTTAGTTAACAAATAAGAATTCATGGCATGGTTCTACTTCAAGCTCCCTTCGAGATCATCTTCTTCTTGCCCCGATGCATCAAACATTGTATCAAGATAAGTTGAATTAAACCAATATATTCTTGGCTTGACTTGTTCATAGGGTATAGTGCAAAGTTTTAATAATATCAGGACAAACAGTTGGAACAGCCAGCGAGCTTGTTGACCCCCAGCTTTCAGTCAGCCAGAAAGGTAACCACCACTCACAACAGCCTGTAGGTCAGCCAGCCACCAGCTCCTCCAGTAGAATATCAGTTTGCCTGAAAGCCCTTCTGCCAGTTAGCAGCTACAGCTAACCAGCTCTAGTAGCAGCCTGCCAGCTCATGAAGTATCCAACCAGCCAGCCAGTTTCCCTGAAGCAACAGCTGTTGACTCTAAACCAGGCCTTCTTCATGGGCCACAGTCAGCTCCCCTTGCCTCACCATCAATGGGGCTCCACTCAGGCAAATACTTTTAACATTTTTGATAGCTTTCAAGGACAATTAGCAGACACATTAAAAAGTTGAGTTAATGTTGGTGAAGTTATACCTCAGAAGAGGTCGTCAAATAATTTTAGTGTTGGCAGTTAGATATGTTAACGCAAGACACCGAAACACAAACTGCTCCTGATGGATAGCTTGAACCCTGCATGTTAGCTGCTGCTGGTATCAGTGTGTGTGTGACTGTGAGAGAGATAGAATGAGTGAATCTGTGAATCATGTTCTTATGCTTCAGTGCTTCAATACTGATTTATTGATACGTGCTCCTTGATACATTTTTTATTTCGTTTTTAGCTATTTTGATTAATTCCCTTTTATCCATGATGCATCTGCACGGACAAGACCATTTTATGTCACATTATGCACTCCTGTTGAAGTGTGAATAAAAATCACTTGTAAGACACTGAATTTGTGCCTAACCCTCCTCCCATCTTGTGACTGTCTCTTTGTTCTTGGCCTGTCCATTACGTCTTAAGAAAGTTTAATACAGAAAGTCATCCACCTTTTTTTCTAAACAACAAATGGATTTTATATTCAACCTCCTATGGGGAACTTTTAAATGTTTATTAACAGTCACACAAGTCACTAAAATATTCACCTTGGCTGCTACTGATCTGTAAATGTTTTAAGCATTAAGAGTATAGTTGAATGTACAGGTATGTTATACGCCTATTAAGAGCATTTGTATATCTCAGGAAGGTAAGTATAGATACATTCTTTGGTAAAGCAGACAAACACCCCAAATAGTGTGTCAAATAGCACCAAAATGTGACGATTAATAGCTATTTTAGGGTCATTTGAAATGACTTCAGGATTTATGCAAGAGTGTCTCTCTTCTAGGCAGTGGCGTATTGGTCTGTGACAGTGCAATAATTATCCATGGACCAAGGACAAAGTGATAGTATAATGTGTGTGTGTGTTTGTGTGTGTGTGTCTGTGGTAATGGCAGTGTGGTGAGGTGGGGACAGAAGCACAAGAGAAAGTTGTTGCATCTACATTACAGACTGTTTGATATTTTGATAATTAGGAAAGAGTCAAGCATAATCAGACAAACCTGTCCATGGGTAATTATGCAGCCTATCGATATCCAATAAACAATTAATATGAGCCCAGTCAACTATGACTCAAGTTCATTGTTTCTCTGCTCAACTTTTACAGCTGTTAATTTGCCATACCAGTACTGTAGGATTAGTATATACATAACCATTTTTAAATATAAGTGCATAATCCCAATTACGTCCCAACTATTACTTTTTCCTATAAGATTGTAGCCGTGCCAAGGTCTACAAGGGTTTCACTTTGTCTATTAGCACTGGTAAGAGGTTTTGTGTTATAATGGGTGGTTTAAATGGCACTATAACATTTGCAGATGAATATGAGGACAGTGGTGCCAAGAGTGAGTTGGCCTAGCAAAGAAATGGGACCTCAGCATGGATGCCAAATCAATGGCAACCAGCTAGCCCAAATAAACACTGCATGGAGTAATCATTATTTGATTGACTGCCTAACCATTTTTATGATGTGTGTATTACCTTAAAGCTACTACGAGTAAGTCGGCACGTTGGCGACACCTTTGAACAAAAGCGGTAGTATTATTACGACGCCAGCTGTCGTGAAGCTGTTTTCTAGCTCGTGCGGGCGTGCAAGATTCAAATAATCAGGAAGCAATATGGTGCGTGTCCGTGTGTTGAAAGTGTGAGGGCACCGGACTCTTTTCGGCTCCGTGAGTCTATGGGTGACACAGCATCAACTAATGCCAGTAAGTGCTAAACACACCTGATTGCAATGAGTTGATGCATTGTCTCCTCTCACGGAGCTGAACGAGTCCCAGTGTCCTCACACAAAGCGAATGAACGAGAGATGGCAGTTAGTTAGTAGGGATCATGATGAGGTAATGTGTTTATGTTGTAAATAATGACTATTTCAGATGAATAATGGTCATCTGATGATGCTGGTGAGGCAAAGTAAACTTTGTTTTAGTAGGCTACCGCTCATTCATTTAGGAGTAAACACTGCAGTCTAGGTTCGCTGCGTGAAATTGTATATACGTTGCTTGGCAACGCCCTCCCGCCCGACTATCACTCTCCCTTTTAGCTTTTCTTCATTGCATTTTCTTTTTTTTCTTTTATGGTTCAGCCCCGTTATCAGTCATTATGACGACAAACAACTGTCTCAAACAAGGCTCCCGCTCCCCTTCCCTCACCTGGAGTGATAGGCTTCTCAAATCGCGTTCCTGCGCCACACTGAAATCTGTGACCAATACGGATATGTGACCATAGAGCATGCACGCGTGAACCGAAAATCGGACTGGGTGTACGACCAGATCAAATGCAGTAATAAAAACTATATAAAAACGTCTTTCTTTGCACTGATGGTCTCGTTTGCTGTTAAAGGTAATTTATGATTATGAGAGGAAACATGAGGCTGTTTCAAAGATATTTAAAAGTTACTCGTTGCCGCTTTAAGTCTGTGCAACATGTGCTCTGAAAGTAAGATGTGGATTTGCTGTTTTTTCAGATGGACCATCGGCTGGTAGGACTGCTGCTGGCATTCCTGGAGAGTACTGGAGCTTCTCCTGGGTAGCCGAGGATGACCTGAGCTTTCCCAACGACTCTGTGCCCATGTCAGGTGAGTCAGACATTGTCAGCCCTCCTCAGACAGATGGACAGGCTGAGGCACTTCTGTCCTCTAAGGATCCTTTGCTCCCAATTGGCCACAACAACTGGCACACATAAACCTCTCTCTCCCCCTGCCCTGCACGGACATCACAACTTATCAGCCTGCCTGTAATCTGCTTAAGGACCCACATAAACACCTCAAACTCATTGCAAACACATCTATCCTATGTGGGGAAACATATATTTCAGTTAAAAAATAAAATGTTTTAAGTTTGGCATGTAAAATGGTGGCAAGATTTGACCAAAATATAAGATAGCATTTCATTATAATAAATCCTGTTATTTTCTTTTCATGTTGTTTTACAAATAATCTAGATAATCTAAGTGACAGTTTTTAAATACTTTGAAATAGGGATTCTGGTGGAGGGATAACACAGTTCACTGTATCTTACCAGTCTTGGAAAAAGTAGACTTCAGAAAAAAGATGGAGGATGTGGTCGGGTTATTTGAACCATTCACCAACATGTGGATTTACGTCGCTAAAATAAAAACCAGGGCCTAACCAAGACAGACTACTGCCTCCCACCCATGAACACTTTCCTTGTCAGCTAGGGCCCTATGCTGCCATCATTTTTTTTGCTTCATCGTTAACTCATCCCAAATGCTTAGGGGCTTGACTATTTAAGACAGATAAGGCAGAACTACCCGTGTACAGCTAGTTTCTAGAATAGGTGGAGAAAGAGACCAGCAATGGCTGAAGCTTGCATGTCAGTTTGACATTGTAAGAAAAGTGACCTGAAGACAAGAACCCAATATAAAAGTCCTGTTTATGAGCATCTGCATAAGCCCAGAGGAGCATGTGTGCATCTACATCAGGTCATTCACATTCACATCATTTGGCAGTGACAGCTCCAGCAAGATTACTTTGTCGCTCCAACCCCTTGATGAGTGGGAGATCATCCTTTTAAGTGATGATTCACAGTCCTAACAGCATCGCACAGCTGTTTATAACATACATCCTTGATGGTTGAACCCTGGGTCCTTCCTTCAGCTGTCTGTGGTTGTGACAGCCTGCAGTGGACTGTTATTGGTGTCAGTTAGAGAATGATTTGAATCAATCAATCAGCAATGCTCACATCCGACTACATTTTCTAATATTTCTCACAATGTCAACATTGACCTCTCACTTTCATGTTTGCAAACCAGAAGAGATACTTTCCTGCATTGTGATTAGCAATTTGTGCATGATGTGGCTGGAGCAGGAAGGATCACATCTGGACAGTAAAACATAGATGACTACAAATGCTCCAAATCGAAATAGCACTGTTTAGTAAACCAAGCCAAATTGTTATTGCCACAAATGTTGTGGAGTTTGCCAAAATGTTAATTAAACGTAAAATAACCATTTTCATTCATATACAGTATATGTATTTATACTATTGTCCTCCAATGGTATAACTGATTGTACATTTGGGCATATTGGAGCTTTGTATTGTTATACATGTGGTGACCAAATGTCATTTAGAGTGAGGACATTTTGCTGCTGCTTATCTTTGGCTTTTAAAGGTTGCATTGTTACATAGGACAGCTTTAGAGGATGCTGGGAAAAAGGTTTGATGGTAACAGCTCTCAACACATGGCATGGTGTACATTGCTTTGGGCTGCAGTGATAGAGCTCAGCTTTGACTAAAGCATCTGCTGTCAGTTGGCATGTATTACCAACCACAAAAGCCAACACAGACCAACTGGACACTCACCACCAGCTGCACATGCTTTCCCCCCTTCTTGCCTCCATTAGCAGCCATTAGCTGCTGGCTCTACAGGCTAAGCCAACTTCCTTGTTGGCATTTGAGTGCTGGTGAGCTGACTTTGTTGCCACTGTGTGACAGTGAAGTCAGTGATCTCTGTATGTCAGAGCCTTTGACCTGAACTCTCTACTACCTCCCCTGGGGAATAGCAGCAGGGCAGCCTGTTGCCATACTCTGTTAAACCCTTTTCAAACACCACATTTATCATTCCAGACCCATTCTTTTCACGGAGATGGATAGTCCTGGTTCAGCTGTTGCCGGCTTGCCGCCAGTTGTAACAGAGGCACTCTGGATGGATGCTAGCCACTTCAGGAGTTGCCTTGCTCTAACATCTGGCTCACTCAGCTGGTAGTGTTGTTCTTGTGTTATGCAACACAGCAGTGGAATAAAACACATTTGTGGTTGATATCAAAGACAGAGCAGTGATGCAGTTGCTTACATATGGCATCCTCCTGGAGTCATGTTGTTCGGTACTTCCAAAGCCAGCTTAAAGTGTGCACATTTGCACAGTTATTTCAGGCCATGGATTGTGACACCAATTTGAAAAAGGGTATGAATATAAATTAAATTACCAAATTAACAGATCTAATCTTCTGATTATAAATACTGTTGACACTGTTATTGGCTGGAACAATGGAAAAATGTCAGTGTGTTTTGAATTGTCTTAAATGTAATTGCTCTAATTAGGTTTTTTTTCTCCACCTCTCATGGTGTAAAACATCACTCATCTATTCACCTGTTTGTATTTGAAAGGACAGCTCCAGCTCCTTCAAGAGGAAATTAATTTGCATGAAATAAAGTGTAATGGTTACATAAATATCCTTAGCCAGGCACAATCTCATTGTAATCGGGAAATAAACATATTTATCATCTTAGTTAAATGGCTTTCATTGGGAAAGTTGTCAGCACAGGTTTGACTCTTGATCAACAATGTCATACATTGTTGATCAAATTTACTTTATGTGGAAATCGCTCCTGTGCAAATCCAGCATCTTATTTTTTTAAACATGTAATCACATAGCTGTGCACTACTCGGTATTGACTAGTTAATTTATAAACAAAATGAAGATGGGTGCAGACGGCTCACATCTCAAAGACCTTTGGCTGTGTAACATGAAACAGAGCTCAATCTCTGCTCTGTTTAATAAATGAGGTCAGGGTCATAGTGTTATGATGGGCTCACTAACCAATCACACACTGTTGTTAACATAATCCAGGCAACTATGTAAATGCTCTGCCTTATTACTATCAAGACTCACATTTAAAGGTGTTTTTAAATAATTCCATGTAAAGCAACCAAGCACATCTATTTCCTGAGCAACATCGTTTGAAGGCCATGATTACAGGGATGTGCTACCTATTGGTTATAATAAATAACTATCTTATGTTATAAAACCTTACACTATTCAACATCGTAACTGCGTTTGCAAGAGGAGCTCCTGAAATTACAAGCACATACACGTAAATAATCCATTCAGGGTTCTTTTCATGGTGGCCAGGTCACACTAGGTTGGTCCCATCTTTAAATAAACATAATCATCATTCTTAATAAGAAATGACACATGGGAAACAGTAATTGGCTATTTTGAGGTTCACAGAATTCTAAACTTTAAACAATCTCTCTAGATTTGCATCTGCCATGATGCTTTATGGCTGAGCATCCCCGCAACCAATGACCACCATCTCTGGGGTCTTATAATTCATACATTTACTTTAATAATCATCAAAGCCTGGTGTGCATATTGAACAGTCTTATAAAACAGAGTTTGACTAACGGATCCACTAAACAATTCTATTGTGATTGGAATCCATATTGTTATGTACTGGGTTACATGACTGATGTAATAACATCCAGGTATGATGCCAGAATGGTTGATGTAGATTGTAGAAGTATGGAATTAAATATTCTATATCTAAAAATCTCATGCAATCTCACATGGAAATATTGCTGATTGGGCTTCTGTTTCATTTCATTTTTGTTAAGACAAACAGTACCATTATTGTTTTTATAAACAAGTGACTTACCACCATTTTTGTTATGACAGTTTGAATTAATCACATCAATTCAGGTATTTTGTTATTATGGCATTTCTGAAAATAATAGTAGTCCAACAAAGGTTGTTGTTGTTGTTTTTATTGTTAGGCGGTATTGAAATGTGTTGTCTAGTGCATTTTGTATCATAACTTGAAACATGACTTTGCTCAAGGAAGTGTCAGGTTCTAGAATCTTGAAGGATATCAACAGTATGCAAGCAATTCATGCTGCTGGAGCAAGTTTTTAAACACATTAATTCTCCTCTCATATAAGAGTTTCACAGTGAGCAACTGATTCAATTTGAAACGGTGCTTTTAATGTAATTGCTGTGCTTGGTGACAAATTAAATATGAAAAAAAGGTATTAGTTCGGGGAATGTTTGTCATGACCTGCTTGTAACTAACAGGGCTCTGCCATAACATAAGGGGGCATCCACGTTTACTTTTTGGCAGATACATTAGGGAGAAAACTCAAACTATGTGGGGAAGGTTTTTTATGGCACCTTTATCTGAATTGCTTCTTGAGTTGCTTTAATTAAAATGTGCAATGGTGTGATCGAAAGATAAATGAACCAATGCTCGTTAATGTCAAAAAAAGATATGATTGCATACTAAGAGGATATCATGGTTCTGAAAAAAAAATCCAAAATGGGATTGTGAATTAAGGAGAGTAAAAGCTGTGTCCTTGGACATTTGGCAAGCTGTCAGTTCTCAGTGATTTTGCCCATGCAGAAGGTGGGTGAAATTGGCCGATTGATTTTCCTCACCATAGTTGAATCATATCGTCTTTTGGCAGCACACAAAAGTGCTTGGTAAGCCAGTGTGCCAAGTGTGTTTCTGAATGCATGAATTTTGGTTTGTTTTCCCAGTGTGGAGAAATGTGAGGAGACAGCTCTGAAACCTATGTCTGTCTGTTTTATGTTAGTGTGTCAAGTGTGCAAATGTATGCCTGTAACCAGATTTGAAATGTTATCAAACATGCATGCATGATTACACACACACACACACACACACACACACACACACACACACACACACACACACACACACACACACACACACACACACACACACACACACATTTGATTTCAATCACAGATTCAGGTTTTTAATTTGTGTTTTTAATTGACAGTGAATTTGTTTGTTTGCAATGCATGTGTATAAATCAGAACATATTTTTGCTGATCCCAGCTCGGTGCAACTTTAAATAAAGAAATATAAAAAAGGGAATGAAATGAGCATTTACAACAACCTTAAATTTCTCACTTTTTCCAAATCTCATCAGCCTTCAAGTTCCCCCACGGCATTTAGCATCAGGAATCAATGTTTTTGCCAAATTACAAGTTTTAAGCATTACCCATACTGGCACTAAGTGGTTAGGAATGACTGCCTTGATGATTCCTCTGAATACAGCTGCCACCTCAAGTAGGCAGCTATGTAATTTAAGGCCAGTTTAATGCAGCCTCATCAACACCTCATTAGGTAAAGTTCCTTTTAAGCACCAGATCTATGTCTCAATCCACTGATAACTTGTTCAAACTATGTTCTAAGTCTTCTAATATTATGTAAAATACTGTCCAAATCTCCTTCTCTTATTCACATTGACTTTCATTTAAGCTCACACTGGTCTTCACCCTACAACACCAGGATGCAGAAACCCCAAGATCACTGAAGGATACATGGAAAGGTTTGAAAAGCATATGGAAAGAGACATGCAAAGAAGTGGTAGGGAGAAGGAAAACAAACATCAAACCCTGGCTATCCATAGAAACGATCATGAAAGTGAGCGAGAGAAGGGGGAAGAAGGAGGTACTAAACAGAAGTAAAACCAGAGCAACAAAGGCAACAGCGCAGACGGAATATCAAGCAGCAAACAAAGAAGTGAAGAAAAGTGTCAGAAAGGACAAAAAGAAGTTCATTGAGTATCTAGCACAACAGGCAGAGGCAGCAGCAGGAAAGAACAACCTCAAGGAACTCTACCTTACAACCAAAAAGCTCACAGGCAAGTTCAAACAAACTCAAGTACACATTAAAAACTCACAGGAAACACTCCTCACAACCAAGGAAGACCAACTAAAGAGGTGGACAGATCACTTTAGAGCACTGCTTAACAGACACCCCCCTCAAATAACAGCAGAGATCCCACCAGCCGCAAACCTGCTGGAGATAAACTGCAACCCCCCCACCAAGACTGAAATCAAGAAGGCCATCAATGCCCTGAGAGGAGGCAAGGCAGAGGGGCTGGACGAGATACCAGCCGAAAGCCCCAAGGCAGACATCGAAACCTCCACCAACATGCTTCACCATCTCATGCAAATCATCTGGGAGGAAGAAAATGTCCCGTCAGATTGGAGAGATAGCAACATTATAAAGATTCCAAAGAAAGGGGACCTCAGGGAGTGCAAAAACTACAGAGGAATAATGCTGCTTTCCACACCTGGGAAGGTGCTCAACCGCATTATACTTGAGAGACTCCAGAAGGCGGTGGACGAGAAACTGAGGGAAAACCAGGCCGGCTTCAGGAGCAGTAGATCCTGTGGAGATCAAATAGCCACCCTCAGGATTATCATCGAACAATCCATCGAATGGAACTCTCCTGTCTTAATAAATTTCATAGACTTTGAAAAGGCCTTTGACAGTGTGGATCGGGAGATGCTGTGGAAATTGATGGGGCACTACGGCATCCCACCAAAGTTCATCAGCATCATCAAGAACACCTACCATGGGATGCAATGCCAAGTTCTCCATGAAGGATGCGTATCGGAGGCCTTTGAGTTCCTGACTGGGGTGCGGCAGGGATGCTTGCTTTCACCCTTCCTCTTCCTCCTTTGCATAGACTGGACTATGAAACGGGTAACCAACAACAGCCGAACCGGCATACAGTGGAGCCTGACCGAACAGCTAGAGGATCTGGATTTTGCCGATGATTTGGCACTACTTGCACACACTCACCAAAAGATGCAGGAAAAATCACACAAACTAGAGACAACTGCTGCTTCACTCGGACTCAAAATCAACTCATCAAAAACCAAAGTAATGCGAATCAACAACAAGAACAACACACCAATAACCATGGATCAAAACCAGATAGAGGATGTAACCAGTTTCACACACCTTGGGAGTGTAATTACTGTAGAAGGAGGATCGGAGGAGGATGCCAAAGCCAGAATTGGGAAAGCAAGGACCACATTTAACATCTTAAATAAAATCTGGAAAACAAAAAACATATCACTGAAGACCAAACTTAAAATCTTCAACTCAACTGTCAAATCCACTCTACTTTACGGATCCGAAACCTGGAAGACAACCACCAACATACTCAACAAACTACAGACATTCAGCAACCGCTGTCTACGACGCCTCCTGGGAATCTACTGGCCCAACACCATACCAAATGCCAACCTGTGGGAAATCACCAGACAAGAACCAATAGAGACCCAAATCAGGAGAAGAAAATGGAAATGGATTGGCCACACACTCAGAAGAAAACACAAATCAATTACAAAACAGGCCCTAATGTGGAACCCACAAGGCAGGAGAAAGAGGGGAAGACCTAGAGCCACCTGGAGAAGAACCACAGAGCAGGAGATGAAGTCGAAAGGGCTGACATGGCAACAACTAGATCGGATGGCACAAGACAGAAGAGGATGGAGGGTTTTCATCGATGGCCTATGTTCCCTAAGGAACTTAAAGGCCTAAGTAAGTAAGTAAGTGGTCTTCACCCTGCTGTGGTGTGTGCTGACATATTTGATAATGCATTGTGGATGCTGTAAATACATTATACAATAAAGCATATGACAGTTAACGACTGAATTTGTATGAAAATTATGCTAAAATCAGCTTTTGGTGTTTATAATAGTTAGCACATTTGACATTAGCAAAACCAAAAACAAGACATGTAGGCAAGTTGCTAAAATTTGAGTCAAACTTATTGTCTTGCTCCTTACTGTGTGCAATTAAGAAAGCATAGGACTTCATAATGCATGCCACAGACCTTCAGCTCAAATCATCAAACTAATTTCATAATACTTGAGACAAACCCAAATGTATTTGCATGGACACAGAGAAGCTATGCAGAATTGTAGTTAGATAATTAATGTTGTCAGCATTGACTGTGACTGGCTGGCTTGCACATTTTGAGTTCCATTAATAATTCCATTAATTAATGTCTTTGGCATACTTGTACAGATTTCAGATTAGCTATTGTAACGTTAAGTTTGTTTGTGAGATCAGATCCAGCAGCCTTGCATGACGCTGGTACATGTGCTACATGTGGCCTATAAGAAAGTCCGTTTTCTGAAGAACATCAGCACTGTTCACACTTAAATGATGCAGGCTTTGCATAAAAAATGAAAACAAGTGGAATAAGTGTTTTACATGCTGAAATAAAATTAAAAAACTAAACCTTTGCAAACCGTTCCAGTGAGTGCGCTTGCTCAAACATCATTATCTAAAATAGTATCAGATTTCTTAGAGACAGGCACAATATGGGGAAGTTTCGAAGACCCGAGGACCAAGTGTCTGTCCAAAAAATGCTGAGAAATTGTGTTTTTCCCAGTTGCGGTGCCTGTAGACTATACAGTGGCTTGCAAAAGTATTCATACCTCTTGAACTTTTCCACATTGTCATGTTACAACCACAAACGTATTCATTTTAGTGGGATTTTATGTGATAGACCAACACAAAGTGGCGCATAATTGTGAAGTGGAATGAAAATGATACATGGTTTTCAAAAGTGTGGCGTGCAAAAGTATTCAGTCCCCTTTACTCTGATACCCCTAAATAAAATGCTGTGCAACCAATTGCCTTACAAAGTCACCTAACTAGTAAATAGAGTCCACCTGTGTGTAATCTAATCTCAATATAAATACAGTTACAGCTGTTCTGTGAAGGCCTCAGAGGTTTGTTAGAGAACATTATTGAACAAACAGCATCATAAAGTCCAGTGAATACACCAGACAGGTCAGGGATAACGTTGTGGAGAAGTTTAAAGCAGGGTTAGGTTATACAAAATATCCCAAGCTTTGAACATTTTACAGAGCACAGTTCAATCCATCATCCGTAAATGGAAAGAGAATGGCACATCTGCAATCCTACCAAGACATGGCAGATGGTTGATGGGAAGATGGATGCCAAATATGGTAATCTTGGAAGAAAACCTGCTGGGAAAGTGCAAAAGACTTGAGACTGGGGCGGAGTTTCACCTTCCAGCATGACAACAATCCTAAGCATACAACCAGAGCAACAAAAGAATGGATTAGATACAAGCACAGTTATGTTTAAGAATGACCTAGTCGAAGCCCATACCTCAATACAATTGAACATTGCTGTTCACAGATGCTGCTGCTATTCTCAACAGCAGCTGTTTGTACATTAGTATTGCATTTGTACAACCCCCTCTACTGCCACTAGTGTAGAAGAATGCTGTTTGCGTTTTGGGTTGAAGCAACACACTGTTATGCAGCAGAAAGTAAGAGGCCATTCAATCTGAAAATACATTTTCAACAGACATTGTTCTTCCTCCTAGAGCCTGTTTTTCACTTTTCTGACTGGTCCTTCTAATATGTAGTCAACGTTTTATATTTTGAAACAATATGAAAACTACAGTTTGTTTAGACTGTTGGTAAAGAAGTGTAAACAGTGTTAACTGAAACTCTGGACATTCTTAGGAAAGAAAAGTGCTGCGCCAACATTCAGACTGTTTAATTTGATCACCTCATTTCCCTTGGCAGTATATTCAATTGAAAGTTTAATTTGCTTATCAGTTTGAACCAGGTATTTCAAAATCCTTTTGCTGTATTTTATTTGCAATCCTATTTGCCTCAAATTATTAAGCTCTTATACAAATATCCTGCATGTGCATCAAATTTTCTTTCCCAATGGGCTTGGATAAATACAATTCTATGAAAGTGGGATTTAACATTCACTGAGTGTTGTTTTTATTTTATTTTATTTTATTTATTTAACCTTTATTTCACCAGGAAGGTCCCATTGAGTTACGGTTACTCTTCTCACAGGGAGTCCTGGCCAAGACAGGCAGCAGAAAAGAAGTTGCAGAATTTGCACAAGGCCACACACACACACACAAACAAAGTACACCACAATTGACTCTATAATGCTAAAATTACACTTCATAACAGGCTATATAAAAACAAGCTAATACATACAGCTAAAAAAAAAAAGCCTGTTAAAGCCACTGCGAGTAACATGGTCCGTTGGCGGCCCCTTTGGACAAAAGCGGTAGTATTTTTACGACGCCCGCTGTCGCAAAGCTGTTTTCTAGCTCGTGCCAGGCGTGCAACTGTGAACTGAGAAGGGCGCAATATAGTGCATGTTCGTGTGTTGAAAGTGTGAGGACTCTTTTCGGCTCCGTGAGAGTGGTTTTGACACTGCATCAACTAATGCCAGTCAGTGCTACACACACTTGATCGCAATGAGTTGATGCAGCAGTGTCACCTAACTACTCTCTCTCACGGAGCTGAAAGATTACGTGTCCTCACACAAAGCGAATGAACGAGAGACGGCAGTTAGTATGGATCACGATGAGGTAATGTGTTTGTGTTGTTGATGTAAATAATGACTATTTCAGATAATGGTTATCTGATGATGGTGAAGCAAAGCAAACTTTGTGTTAGTACCAACCGCTCATTCATTTAGGAGTTAACACTGCAGTCTAGTTCGCTCTCGTGAAATTGTATACGTTGGCAACGCCCTCGTCCCGCCCGTAGCCTATATCACTCTCCCTTTTAGCTTTTCTTCATTGCATTCTCTTTTTTTTCTTTGATGGTTCAGCCCCGTTATCAGTCATTATGACAACAAATAACTGTCTCAAACAAGGCTCCCGCTCCCCTTCCCTCACCTGGAGGGATAGGTTTCTCGAATCGCGTTGCTGCGCCACACTGAAATCTGCGACCAATATGTGACCGTAGAGCCTGCACGAGCGAACCGAAAATCGGACTGGGTGTGCGACCAGACCAAAGGCAGTAATAAAAACTTCTTTCTTTGCACTGATTGTCTCGTTTGCTATTAAAGGTAATTTATGATTATCAGAGTAACATATTTAAATGTTACTCTTAGCTGCTTTAAGTAATTGCAGTATGAAAATGCTGGAATATACTATGTCAAAACTTGTCTTGAATTATGAGTTTTCTCTATAGGTTCTCATTCTTTATGATATTCTTTGGGTAAAAATGAGCAATGTGCTGGCCAAAGACGTGACTCCATATGTAAATAATAACTCTTATTTAAGGTTCAGTAAGCGGAATGGTCAGTTTAGCTAACTTCCTGTCACTGACTGCAGTTAGCAGTCCCCTCCCTCGTCCCCACGACACCACATTAATGCACTGCGGTCTTCAAACAGCAAGTTATCCAGCATCATCTCAGATAAGTAAGTGCGATAAAACATGATAAAAACCATCAAAACAGACATTGGGAAGGATTTTTACCTGCTCCGCCATTGTAAGTGCATAAAAATTCACCCATCTGTCGCTCTGCGCGTGCACCGGCAGTGAGACGGGTGCTGGTTTGTAGCGTTCTCTCTTGCGATTGTATATCAGTTTTGGGATCCCCGAAAAGTTTATTTGCCGATTACATGCAGAACAGGTGACTGAGAGATCGGCTTTATGAAACACGCACACTATTTAAGTTATCACTGTATGAATAAAGAGTGATTTAACAGTTATATTAACAGAAATAAATCGCTTACTTCACCTTTAACCAGATCCCAGATGCCCTGGCAGAAGCAGAACATGTGACCAGCACTTGGAGGGAAACCCAGAGTTCACATGGAGCATAGTGGCAGCTGGGGACCTGCGGGAGGAAAGGAACGATAGAACCCAAAAGAAGGCAGGCAGTCCCCAGGGGTGGGAGGAAGGTAAGGATGAAGGTATCATGTTTCCCCCCATTGCAGGGGAAATTGATTTTTCAACAAACGTCCTCACTCTACCACTTCACCCATTTTGATATCCTCTGCTCATGTTGAACTTTATACAGAAGGCGATGTCTGTTACTTTTTGAACCCCTTACAGTAATTGTCATTTTGTCTTTTTTGGCCTTACACTCTGTTCACTTTAAGCAACGCATTCTGATTATGTCAATGCAATCTCAAAAAGTTTGATCCCTTCAAGCTAATCTAGATTTTTTATATCAAAAGAATATAGCAGCATGGTATGTTTGCTATTGTTATATTCCTTTTCATAAATATTTCTCAGGCTAATAGCTGAATATAGTTTACTGAGCCAGCAGATGGCTAAATCCTGTTGGTCCCTGCCTTATATCCATAGCATCATTAATTTTCATACCTTTAAAGATGAGATGTTTCTGTCGTCTTATCACCCGAGGTGATGGTGAAATGGAGGAATACAGAGGGTATATTTATTTCCTTAAATGTTTTTTTTTCCTTCTTTGTATTATGAGCCACAAGTTTGAGACCAGATGGATGGAGTCCTAGATGAAATTGGAAGGGTAAAATATATTGGTGTATATACAGTATATAAACAGTATACACTCACTGGCCACTTTATTAGGTACACTTGTACAATTACTTGTTCAAATAACCACTCGTTGCAACCAAAGCATGCAGAATACTATCTCTGGACGCACTAGGTGTGGGAGATATGGCCTCAAAATGATATCACGTACGTGCGTGCGTGCTGGGGCCTGTGCCTGCAGCCTGACTGCGTTAATGTTACCAGTTGACACTTACTACTAGGGATGCACCGAACATTCGGCCAAATGTTCTGCCGAAAATGGCAGAATAAGTCATTTTCGGTTTCGGCCCGAAACAGTTTAAAGGCCTAACAAAATTACCGAAAATTGACGAACTACATGACAATAAGGAAATATTTATTTAAAAGAGCTGCACGCTTGTAAACCAGGAAATGGACGTAAAGAGAGACGTAACTGTGTAGCCTATGCGAGTCCACGTCTCTTCCTGAGCGCGCAGCAGGAGCAGTGTAAGGTGCGTGCATGAAAATGTCAGAGTCCAGTGTGGGAGCATTTTTTCAAACTGGATAAAACACGGCGCAGTGCAATTCTTTAAGCAGCATTAAGTTAAAACGCTTGTCCAAGACTGTTGTTAAAGATCTCCTATTATACTACTTTTCTGGTCTTAATTTCTTGTTAAAAACTGCTATAGAGCAACCTGACATGAATCACATCACAAAAAACTATGTAGATTTTCGGGAAACGCTTCCTCTCATCTGGGCGATTCAGCATGCTCTGTCAACACTGTGCTTCGGCCATCTCCGCCCCCTCCCCCCCTCCTGCAAACCCCACTCTGTTGTGATTGGTTACATTCCTTCCGGAACACTTTCAGAGGCACGCGGGCAGATTTGAGAGCAGGAAGGTGGTGGCATGGCCGGAGCACGCTACCACGTTGCATGGAAAAATCCGGGAACGTGACAACACAATGGCAGGAAATTTTAACCGATTTGAACAAGTGAATTCTCGACTGGCTGCCCTAGTGTTTAGCGCTCTGCACAGCCACCCCAGACGGTCAGCAGGGAATACGTCTAAATGCATGTACGTAATTATTTGTTACGCTAGTAAGCTATACAGGAAGGCTCACAGGTAAGAGAGGAGGAAGTTACTTTAGGCCAGTGGTTCTCTTTTTTTGTGATCAAATTTTTTTTTAATTTTATTTCAAAAATACAGATTAACAGACAAAAGTACGACATATTTTATAAATAATAATATACAGAAAAATACACTTATCCAGTAAATAGGGAGCCCTATTAGTCCAGCAGATATGTGAATGCATTTTGCTTTTTTAATACAAACATGAGCTTTGGCATGCTGTTAGAGCATGCCCTAAGGAAGATGTTTGGCTATAGGGCCATCGCCAATTTCTCCTATGGTTGCTATGGTGACCATTTTTAAAAATTGTTATAGTATAGGTAGCTTGGATTGTAGAGCACCTAGGATCTTGAATATGGTGTTTAATGCTACATTTTCAAGGATGAAAAAGGTAGTGGTGCTATTTCAAACATGCTAGTTGTGTGCTGACCTTATATGCTTACAAGTAAATATATATTTCAAAGCCTGACCAATACATCGGTTTAGCCTGTTTGAGTGGTGTAATTGCTATTTTATCCATGTAACCTACTCTGAGTAAGTCAACATTGCTCTAGGTTCCGAAGGAGCTAAGTGATAAGCAATTACCACAATGAAAGTACCGGGCAAGGTAAGTTGCAAGCAGTAACTTTTACTCATAAAGTCGTAGGTAACACCCAAAACACATATGCATATTCAGAATAGACAAATAGAATGGAGCCCTATTGGTTGTAAAAGTCAATAAAGAAACAGGTTGTGAAGTGAATACATTTAATCAAAGACTGTTTTGTATGTTGATCATTTTTTAAAAATGATCTAATCATCATCATTTCCCATGTCGTCCTCGTCTTCATCTGAGCTTTCTACACAGGTCGCCTGGTTTTCACACTCTGTCAGTTTACACATTTCTGTGCACCTGAGGCCATTTGCAAGACATAAACATCGTGGGAGTGAACATTTCTTTGTGCAGTTGCAGGCAAGTAGATCCAGGACAGCTTCAGGGGCTGGCTGGCCATCCATCCAGTGCAACACCAACTGTTCACCTTCTTCCTCTGTCTCCATCTTCCATCCTCTGCCAAGAGGGCTTGCCACTTGTGGGTCCTTTTCTAAGCATCTTCTCCAGATACCAGCCTGATAATTAGCTCGCAGTGTGTGTTGCCTCAAGCTATCCTTGCATGGTGGGAGTTGATGACTCTCGATTTCACCTTTCTTTGCACAGAAAAGGTGGTACCTGAGCTTGTTGATAATGGTGGTTGATGCTTTTGGGGCATAGAGGGCACATGTAAATGCCTCCAGTTTGTCGCTCAGTTCTGGTGAAAGGTCCCATTCTTGGCCCAACTTCAAGAATGTGTCTTGAGTTTCTTTGTTGTTCATCAGGAGTGTAAGTGCCCTTGTTTTCCCTTTGCCTGCAAAAGTGTTTACAGTATCACATCCTGTGTAGGTGTGCAACCCAATGAGAGCCCTACAAGTGTCCATGCCAAAAGTGGCTGCAACCTTCCTGATAGCTACCAGCCTTGTACGGGTTCTAGTGCCACACTTCAGGAACAATGGGGCCTCAATCTTGTCACAGAATGCTAAAGACATGATAAAGACATCTGTATCTTCTGAACAGATAACTATAGATTGGTATCCCTCTCTTGCAGCATGGGCGGCATGGAGTAGTAGTCGTCCATCTGCTTCTTCTTGTTGACATTGAAGAGTTGACACCTCCTCACTGTCTTGATATGTGATTCTGTAACATTTGTCAATCACAGTTGGATATAGAATCTTCTCCTGTAGCCTTTCTCTGTATTCTGGCGTCCTCCATTCATTCACTATGAAGCTAATTAGACTAGTTTTGTTATTGACTTTGGTCAGGAAGCTCCTCCACTGCCTCACCATCTGTGTGCTTGTGATATCCTGCAACTCATGACCTGTCTCTTCACCCCGTAGAGATCTTTCACTATTCTTGATTGAGTTCTGCTTGTATGTGTCGAACACAACATCTATTCTTCTACTCTGACTGCCTTCCCTCAGAGCCATACCCAGGATTGTGGCAACATCTCTGAAAGTAGTTTCATCACCTTTCACTTTTTGGACTAAGTTATGTGTAACTGTGTTATGCTGTCCATCTTGGCCAGGTCTCTCTTGTAAAAGAGATTTTAATCTCAATGAGACTAACCTGGTTAAATAAAGGATAAATAAATAAAAATCCCATCAACCACTGTGGCAGAGTGTTCTGGGTGTTTCTCCTGTAGTGCTACATGTTTCTGCAAGGCTGTGGCCAAAGTAGCTTTGTTTGTTTTTCTCAGCAATCCATCTGGTGTGGAGAGTGCCCAGGGCAATGGACCAAGAGGATGAGAAAGGATATCCTCCATGTTAAGACTACGTGCTTGTGCCATCACTATGATGCGTCCTAATGAATATGCCGGTATCCCTTCACCAGATTAAACACCCCTAAATTAATATCAGGATGTTTTCATGTAAATATAGCCCGCCAAGTTTATTTGTTCCTTGTTTAAACCTGTTCCACTATAAAGTTTATGTGTTCATCGACCCCTGCACTTCTATATGGCAAAAAAAGACCAAAAGCCGATTCACACAATTCCCAAAAGGTTTTACTTTTCACCAAAAAACCCTTTACACCATATATTACCTTAAAGGCTCTGGTTTTAAAGCATGTGACCCTTTTGACCCCTGCCTATCTCCAGATCTCCCCCTGTGTTGATCCCCTAATGACCCTTACAATTGTCACTTCTAATTTTATCCCAGGTTAAGTCGAGTTTTCAGACCTTTATCCTAGATAAGTTTTTAGAAAGGAGGAGATTAGATAATAGGTTTTTAATTATTCTGGTGGATGAATACCTCACATTTACCCCTGGCTTCAAAAGACTACCGTTAAGTCCTCACTAAGTTCATACACCTGGATGAGCTAGGCCAATAGATAAATGCAATTCCCTCCTAATTCAAGGAGTGTGTTTATGGGATGTGTATTCTTTGTTATCAGTAGTGTAGCCGTAGTGTAGGTTTGAATTGCTTACCTCAGAGGCGCCGCGATCTCTTTAAAGGAAAACCCTAATTAGGTCCTTGTTCCCAACACTAAACTAAAAATTCAGGCCAAAGATTTTTAACGTTTTCAAGAAATTTTCTTTAACCAATATAAAAAGATTATACGTTCACAATATAGAAAAAAAAAGATAAAATAAAATGAAAGGAAGGAAAATAAGTACCTACACTCCCATTAAGGTGATTATTATATGTAGAGAAGTATAAGACTTAACTTATGTGTTGTATGTCTTTTGTTCACATTGAATTTAGTTCATGAGTTCTCCCATTTTCAATCCACAAGAGATCAGGAGTATTCTCATCTTCAGGTTTTTTAAAGCTCTACTGTCTACACAACTTCAATATTTCTGGGTGTTGGCCGAACTTTCAATCATGTCATATATATTTGAATATCTTCAAATGCTATGACAAGCTTGATTTTGCGACACAACAATCAGGAAAAGTTGGTTCAACAGTTTATTTGGTTGATCCACAAGAGATCAGGAGTAAAAGTTTGTCCACTGTCTACACAACTTCAATAGTTCTGGGTGTTGGCCGAACTTTCAATCATGTCATATATATTTGAATATCTTCAAATGCTATGACAAGTTTGATTTTGCGACACAACAATCAGGAAAAGTTGGTTCAACAGTTTTACAACCTCAACTCCATGCTATTTTACAACCTGGTTCATCAATTAGTTCCCATCAATAACCCAAATGGTCCCTTACCAAAATTCTCAGAATAGAAAAAGAAGAAATGGTTCTGAGCCTCTTTCCCTTCTTGAAAAGAAAAAATAACCCCCTCGATTTTTCGAAGTATTTTACACTCAAAAAGATTCAGAGTGTTTCTTTCGAGTTTTTCTTCTAAGTCTTTCGTCCATGCTAAAAGAACAAAAAAATGGAACAGTCAAGACTTCCCCAAAAACCAGCAGACTTTCTTGCTCAAAACCCTGGCCTTAAATAGTCTGAAGACAGAGAGAGTGGGTGTGTGTATTAGGAGGAGAGAGGGTGGGGGTAAAGATGAGGGTGTGTGTGTCCAGCTCAAGGACCCACTGCCCCCCTTGTCTCTCTCACCCCTGACCTGTCCCAGGACAAGCCCAGGCATGCCTTTTCAGAGAGGCCTTATGAATTCACAATTATGTATATATTTCAGGATAAAAACTTGAATACAACACTTTTAGTGATTCGACCTTAATATTAAAGGTCACTTGTTACCTTGCCTGTCTTATTAAAAATATCATACTTTTCCCTACGAAAACAAGAAATATACATTTCACATTCTCCTAAGAACAAGATATGTACAATGAAAAGTTGCAATATTCTTGCCTATCTCAACAGTCCAAACAGAGACCTGTCTGCTTTCAAGATGACTGCCCTCCCACTTGATTTCACTTCTCTCTTCTTACACGTATCACTGTATGTTTTCAGCTTGTTGGTTTTCATTGGGTTGTGGAATTTCTTTGCTGGTGTTTCTTTGTCTAGTCTCTCATCCTTGAAGTTTGCATAGCATTGCTCACCAATCTTATATGCCTTCATCAGGTCGGAGGCAATGTCTTTGGGAGCTGTCTTTGCCGTAGAGATGCTAATGAGGTCCCGTTTCTCTGCAAATAAGAATACAATTTATTGTCACCGCACTATGTACAACAAAATGGAGTGCTTAAAGTCTGTGTTTACAGTATTAAACATTTCATGGCAGCATTTAATGTGACTTCTGCTGTTGGGTATAAACTGTGTTTTGTCTGTTTGTGCATGTTTTGATTGATATATACCGTCAAATGGGTTTATCCATCCTTGTATGAGGCTAACCACTGCTGAAACTGCTTCCTCATCTTTCTGGATTCTTGGTGACTGTAGCTCTGAATGAGAAAGGTGTGATTTGTTGCCTTGTAGCATCTCCCTTAACTGTCCTAGGAATGCACTGCGGTGCTCAGCTGTTAGGTAGTAACGCTTGACCGCTCCAGCTTTCAGGCTAAACCGTGATGTGCCTCCAGGAGTCTGTGTGTCTTTATTCACTGTGACTTCAATAGCCTGGTCTACAGGAATCCTCCCAAATGTGTTGTTATTTGAAAGCTGCACTGAGAACTGGCCTGTCTTGAAGGCCTCATATACAGAAGGAAACTTCTCTGGGAGGTTGTCATCTGAGCAAAGTAAGGGCTCAGGTACCTGAGAGATGAGAGAAAAATTGATTTTAATATTTTGGCTGGTAATCTTTACAAATTGAATCGATGCAGAATATAAAAACATACAGAAATGCATAAGAATATACCTGGCATAATTCATCTTATCGTAGGCAAAGCACCATGGGATCATGGTTCTTATAGCGTGGAGGTGCAACTCCCAGTCCCCCTCACGAGACACACGCAGAAGGCCAAGTACTACATCCTCTACCATGTCTATGTATGACATCCAGAATGCAGAGAGCTCTCCATTATTGTGACGGAGGTGTTCTAGAAAATCTGTCCACAGGGTTATCAGTTCAGCTGAGTGTGGACTTTGCAGCAGGTTGGTCATCCTTTCTTGGTTCAAGTCACTGGTCATGTCTTTCACATCCTCCAAGAATGATTTTATCATCCCACTCAATTCTGGAGCATTTTTCTCATCCCAGGGCATGAACTCTTCCCTTGCAAGTCTCATCAGTGCTTCTGAGATGTACTTGTGGATCCTGACTGCTCGGTTATAATGTTTTTACCTTCAAGTACTCCATTGATGGACCCCTCTGCAACAACTCCAGCCTTTAAGCATATGTCCTTTAGACCAGCATCCCTAAATTGCTTTCCTATGATGCCTAAGGCATTACATATGGTATGGAATGTTCCCATCCTGAGAAGAATGTTGGAGAACGATTCTCTGTGCTTCCAGGTTATCTCAGTGGCTTTTGCATAGAGCGCTTGATCCATCACTACAACTATTGTCTCTAGGTGCAGCTCCTTCCTGATTAGATCAGATTGTTTTAGAATTTCTAACACTGTGTTTAACTCTGTGAAGGCGCACAGGAAATGTTATGTTTGCACAAGCTGTAACTTAACTGTGTAAGGACCCGAGTACTTCCTGTTTACTATCGTTGGTGTAGTTTATTAGACGCTAAAATCGCCGCACTAACACACATCTTTCACCAGTCAAAGTGGCGGGGGGACTCAATAACATACTCTTCTAAGACTACATTAACCCACTTTTGGCGAGTTTTAATGTAGTACATTGCTCCTATGTGTCTCAAAGACAGCATCTGGTCATTAGCAAACTGCCGAACTGTAAGCTAACATTAGCTACTGTACTGTTACAGGTACAGCTATAGGTAGCCTATATACTGTCCCTCTGTCTATTCCCCATCAATTCACAAGTACAAGAGAAAAAAATATGTTGTACTTACATTTAATACCCCTGGAACTCATTGGAAGTTGATGAAGATGGCATAGTTGTTAGTGTTGTTAAATTATAACCAGTCAACTGCATCAACAATATTTTCAAAAAACCTTGTCAAACTGTCAAAAAACATCAACATTCCATGCATGAGCTACTTTCTAACTGAAAGTGGGTGAATATCATAATACACGATACAAACATTTTGATTAACCACTTACAAGTGTTATTGTTGACAACAATTACTTTTAATTACAACTGTACATGAATACATTGTCCATTTGGCCCTTGACTGATAGGGTATTATATTTGTCCATTCTATCCACTCCATTAAGGCTCAAAATCACCCCTCACAAATAAATAGTATGGGTATATTATACATTTTCTGAATCATCAGAGTGCCTTGAGTATTGAAGTTGTTGAGTTTTGTGTCCCTGGTGTTGTTTCATGCCACAGGAATAAAAGAAGGCATACAGTTTAGGCGGAACTTTTAAAAAAATGTGTTATATTTCTGGTTTAAAGAAGTCATGTGACCACTGTGTTTGTCAGACAGATTCAGTACTGGGCTTAAATGAAAGCCCTAAAGGTCCCCTTTCCAGTGATACCAAGCACCATATTATGAAATATCAACAATATCCCTACCATGAGACTAAACCAGATATACACTGGATTCCAAAAACGCAATTTATCTTGGGCGGTTAGTAACTTCATACGCTGAAAAAAGTGATTTTGCTACCAACCCGTTACTGCTATCGTGATTTTTCTAGTACTAGGGGTTTATACCTTGACAAAAATCAGTATGAGCCTTTTTCCCCAAAATGATACCGATGGCCCAAATTTGGGGCCCTGGCTCATGGACTATAAGGGCTACCAAGTCGGTTTGGATAGCTTTTAATTTATCTTCTGTGCCCTTTCCCATTGTTTGAAGTTGATCGAAGCGTGACTCAAGGTAGCCACGTTGCTTCTCTAGCACTGCCTCCGCCAGGGCCTCCATTTCAGATTTCCCTCTTGTTACCGGAGCTTTTTTAGTTGAATCAGCCATGACTTCTTACAGACAGCTTAAGACGTCGAATGACAAAAAAAAACTTTTTGTCTCAACGGTATAAAATAATGAAATTGACAATGCTGGGTTGCGCTAAGGAATCTAAGCAGCCATTTTGTCCAGCCGGTCACATGACTCCCTAGGCCAGTGGTTCTCAATTATTTTCTGTCATGCCCCCCCTAGTGGACAGAATTTTTTTACGCCTCCCCCCCTAAATTGAAATACTGTTGAGAACCTGCTAATATTTATTTATTTATCTGTACTAAACCACTGTATGAGTTTCTGGCACGAGCATTCTGCATACAATCACCTTATTATCAAATTAGATAACAAATTAGCTGAGATAACTTCTGCAAAAAAAAATCAGTTTATTAGCTCAATTTGTAACATTTAAACAAGACTGCTCAGTCTGTGTGAATCTCAGGACAGAGAAACAAGAGCAAATGATTCACTGAGGTTTGCATTTTATTCAAAACATTTTTAAACTGTAAACATAGTTAATGCAGTGTTTTTTTATTATTATATTATATTCTGTGATGTGATAACCAATAATTCATTAATGTTATTATTAGTCCACTTGCTTGATTTCTTTTTAAATAGCCTACAGAGACACTTGGATATACATGTGGACATTTATTTACTGCAAATCACGGCCTTTTGCGCAGATATGACCATACACAAGCACACATCGCGCTTGCTAGCACAACTAAAAATAAAAAATGTAAATCAAGGCAGCCCGCGCCCCCCCTGACTACTCACGGCCCCACCATTTGAGAAGCACTGCTTTAGGCTATAGGAAATAAAATAAGTATAGAAAGACTGAAGTTTTGCGTAGCCTAAGTATAGCCTATTTGTGTATAGACACGTTGCTCACCCCGGTCCCCAGCGGCTGCTATTTTTTCAACCAGCTGGACATTGTATGCACTGGTAGAAAACATTCAGTCAGTAGTTGCCCTGGCTGACATGCTGATCTCGCTCTCAGTGTTGCGTGTGTGTTGTTGGGGTTGAGCATCATGCGTTACGAAACATGAATGGGTCATACGTCATTATGTCACTGTATTATGGGGGCGGGACCTGATAAGCCTTTGGCTTCTTCCGTCACCCTTCGGACAACACAAAGTAAGATGTATGAATATGTGAAAGAGAATTGTCCGAAAGAATAATAAATTAATAAAATCATGATATGACACTTTTATCACAACTCCTATCAGCTTAGAACAGGAAACTCAGTCTACAATTCGCACAGGCTGATGAGTCTTGATTTCAGTTGCAACATTCAGATGATAGAGTCAGAATTTGGCGTAAACAACATGAAAACATGGATCTATCCTGCCTTGTATCAACAGTTCAGGCTGATGGTGGTGCTGTAATGGTGTATGGGATATTTTCTTGGCACACTTTGGGCCCCTTAGTACCAATTGAGAATTGTTTAATGGCCACAACCTACCTGAGTATTGTTGCTGACCATGTCCATCCCTCTATGACCACAGTGTACCCATCTTCTGATGGCTACTTCCAGCAGGATAATGCCATGTCATAACTCTTGAATAATCTCAAACTGGTTTCTTGAAGATGACAATGAGTTCAATGTACTCCAATGGCCTGCACAGTCACCAGATACAAACCTAATAATAATAATAATAATAATAATAATAATAATAATAATAATAATAATAATAATAATAATAATAATCTTTATTTGTATAGCACCCTTCATACATAAAATGCAGCTCAGAGTGCTTTACAGTCACGAAATAAAGAAAAAATATAAAACAAAACACATTCATCACAGGCAATAAACCAAAGAGCAAAAGATAAAAATAAAAGAGCTATAATAATAGAGCTCCTTTGGGATGTGGTGGAATGAGAGATTCGAATCATGGATGTGCAGCCGCCAGATCTGCAGTAACTGCGTGATGCATAGAATATAAACCTGCCAGGTGGTACACATATTATTCTGTCAACTTTAAGTATTTTATTCCTAAATAATCTTAGATGATTGGATTTTCATACATGCTTTGGAAATATATCTATTAACTCTTTGATATGATACAAACATAAAATATTCCATTCCAACCTGGATCTCTCCCCTGATAAAATGAAAAAATACCAACAACATGGGAATTTTTTTATTGAGTTAATCTTTTTGATTATAAATCCCCCAGCAATCTTCAATTTGTTTGTGACATTAGCTCTTTCTGTTGTTAGAGGGCACCGTGTTTTTAGATTTTACATCCACTCAATCAAATCATGCAAAATGATCTCAACACCAAACACTTATCCCATGACGCTTATCATGTTGATTGAAAATGACTCACACCTGTTGAGTACAATTTAAAGAGACGTTAAATCAGGACAAGGTAGTCAGAACATGATTTGAATGTATTTGGCTTCTCTTTTCTGCGCAGAGTAGGCCATTTCAATTCTGTGTCTGCCACCAATGTCTCCTGCCAGAGACGGTGGGAATATGATTACACATTTCTCACTCTCAAACACCGAATGAGTTGGAGCTTGATGCTGACTGGCAGGATGCTTTGGAGCAGTTGATGTGTTTGTTTGCAATAGAGTGGCCCTGAGGCTGTATGTCATCTGCTTACCCAGGGAGTTATCTGGGTTCAAAATAAAAATAAAGAACGAGCTAGGGGCTTACAGAAGCTAGTGTTCGTATCCTACAGTGGTGAATGTTTGGAGTTTAGGCAGACTTTGGGAGCATTGGATCTCATTCTTTGGATTTAAAACAGTAGCATCACCAACTGGGACATACTTTAAAAGTACCTTGTATTTGGAATAAACATGCGTCTGAAAGCAAATTATGTTTCAAAAATTATTGAAAATTACAGACTAATAACCTGAGCACAATGTCAATGTCACTTTCATAACAATATTGTAACAAATAATACAGGCCAGCAGACAGACTTGTTTTTGAATACTTTTGCAGAAGTGTTTAGACTACCAGTTAAGAAATGGAACAGGCCATATACAAGGCCACTTCACACTTTATACACTTGGCATCATCACACAAAAACTGAACTGTGCTGAACTGATCTTAAAAGCTGAAGCAATTAGATTAAAATTGACTGTGTATTGGACTGCAGATTCTTAAAAAAAAAAAAAAAAAAATGTATGTATATATATATATATATATATATATATATATATATATATATATATAGCTATATAGGGGAAGGTGGGGTGATTTGTGCATTTTGGAAGTTGCAAAACCCCTTGTTTCTAGAAAACCGTGGAAGAAATTGGAAATGTGACCACATATTTAAGAAGAGCCATCCATTTGACTCATCCTGTAAAGAAGGGAGACACAAGGAATAAGATATAAGCACATTTAAGCTAAAAAAACTGTGTTTTGCCTTTCAAAGTAAAATTTCCATGATCAAGGTTTTTTGATTATTGTGTCTGAACAATTATAGACACGTTTGAAAACATTTGACACATGTTTTAGTGCTTTGGTATGCTACACTTTGAGTCTATATAGTTAGCACAATGTCAACCCTAAATTGCTGCATCATGCCTATTATCCAAAATTCTGGGGATGGGGTGATTTGTGCGCAAGGGCCTGGGTGAGTTATAAGTAAGTAAGTAAGTAAAATGTATTTATAAAAGCACATTTATGACAGTTTGCACTGTCCAAAGTGCTGTACATAGTGCATTCAGTAGGTAAACAATGAAGGTAAAATAACAATAACCAAAATAAAAGACGTAAAGCCCATACATCCACATAAACACAGATAGTAGTGCAGAGGTAAGTAAGTAGTGCAGAGGTTAATGGGGAGGAAACACCAGGGTGTACATATGGGTTTTGAGCCTTGATTTAAAGGCAGAAATGTAGGGGAATCACATTTGTCAGGTGGCAGTTGGTTCCACAAGCACGGAGCAACTAGTGCAAAGTACATTTCTGAGAGTTGTGCCAGTGGCATGGCTGTATACGCTGGTCACCAAAAGAAAGTGATAGTCTACAGTAGCTCAGGAGAGAGTGACATCTCAATTCCACTTAACGACACCACTGATGAGAGTTCAGATGGCCAGAAAGATGATGATGGTGACTTTGTCATTGTGACACAATGACGCACAAATCACCCCACTACGTGGGGTGATTTGTGCGACAAGACAACTTTTTTTCCGAAAGCTATATTTCTTAAACAGTTTATTCCAGATCCAAAGTTTTTATTGCCAGGGATGCACAACATCCTGAAATATATGTACATATTTGAGTTGGAGACATAACTGTCAAGGCCTCACTTTAAAATCACTTTGAGTAAAAAGTTGCACAAATCACCCCACCTTCCCCTATATATAAAAAAATGTGTTTTTGTTTGTTTTATTTTTATTTTCTGTAACAGTAACTGTGTATCTGAATCCGAATTTGATGAAAATGGGGGCGGGACCTGATAGGCCTTCGGCTTCTTCCGTCTCCCTTCGGACAACACAAAGTATGATGTATGAATATTTGCAAGAGAAAATTGTGTATTGTGTGGAATTGTCCGAAAGAATAATAAATTAAAAAAAAAAATGTTTGGTAACCAAAGTTTTAAAGTTTTAGACTTCAGTACAGAAGATAGAGAGCGAAGGTCTACACCATAGAAAGTATATACAATGCAGTGAATGTCTTAGTCAAGGTGGTAAACAGAAGGCGGTCCTCTTGGCGAAACATTTTTGGGGGTATTTTGCTCAAAGATGCCAGTACGCATGAATGCAATAAAGAACTGTTTATTTCAATATAAATAAACAACAGCAGGTACAAATGTTGTGCAAACATGCAGACACTACAAAATAAAATTAAAGAAAAATGCAAATTAAATACAAATAATGGACAATACACTTAACTTGTGTATGCACATAAAAGGGCAAATTCAACTATTTACAGTTCCTTTTTTGGATCTTCTTATTTGCGGCACAGCTGACAAGAGGCATCAATGCATGCTATTCTGCGTGGCTGTGCAAAGAACAGTTCCAGCGCCCTGCTGTCATTCAACTTTGACAATGGTGGGCCATTGATGCTGATCTTCATGCAGGCTGTAAGACTCTTGCCCTGCAGCCTGTTTCGCAGGTCTGTCTTTATCTACACATAGAGTGAATGAAGTCAGATGTTGTATATTTAATATTTTAAATTTTGAACTAAGATAGTGAGAAAATGATGGGCTTACCCTATTCATGGCAGAAACATCTCGCTCACAACAATTGACACTTGCCACTGGTATCGCTGACAGGAGGGACAGGTTTGGATACAGCTGATGTAGCTCATCATGACATCATGTCATTTCCTTCATGATGTCCAGTTGGGAATTGTCCTGATGGATGAAAACAATTGGTCAATGTCTGACTGATATGCATTAACATATACAAACAACTTTTAATATTCCAGTAGTCACAAGCACTTTGAAGCTTCGCCACTAATGGAGCAGTGGCGTCTCTTGAATGACCTGAAACTGCTTCGCATCTTAAGGTCCTAGATGGCCTGACCCTCGTCAGCTTGTGGACCTGGTGGTCCCAGAGCGTTTGAAGGCACCCAGAATGCTTACTTGCTGGAACCTCAGCTCCAGGTGTTCCACGAGACGGTCGATGTAGGGGTCCATGACCTATTAAACAGTGGACGTGAGAAAATAATAATTAATAATAGATATATTTCAAAGATTATTCTATATATTCATCGTTGAGCTTACCTCGTTCTGAAACTTTGTCCAAATCCTCCCGGTGGATGTGTGCTGACCTCTGTCACGTCTCACCCTCTCTTCCTCTGCGTCAATGTTAAAGAGGACCTATTATGCTACTTTTCTGGTCTTAATTTCTTGTTTTACACTGCTATAGAGCAACCTGACACGAATCACATCACAAAAAACTATGTAGATTTTCGGGAAGCTCTTTCTCTTATTTTGGCGATCCAGCACATCCTGTCAACACTTGAGTGTGTGTGCTTCGGCTCCCTCCGCCTGTGCTTCGGCCATCTCCGCTTCCCCCCCCCCCCCCTCCTGCAAACCCCACTCCGTTGTGATTGGTTACCTTCCTTCCGGAACACTTTCAGTGGCGGGAAGCGCGAGCATGGACCTATAAGGGCGCGAGGCAGACGCGAGGCAGACGCGAACAGGGAAGTGACAGCATTACCATACATGGAAACATCCGCGTGGAGACGTCACAAAGTTTTATGAGACGTCACAAATTATGAAAGGGTAGACCGCTTTGAACACGTGACTTCTCGACTGGCTAGAATAGTGTTTAGTGCTCTGCACAGACACTCCAGACGGTCAGCAGGGAATATGTCGAAATGCATGTAAGTCATTATTTGATCATTTAGTATGGTTAAGCATGACTATGAATCATCATAACAACGTTTATAGGTCATAAAAGTCAAAAAGCATCATAGGTCCTCTTTAAGGTTGTTGACCTTTTCATTGACCTGAGCCAAAAAGGAGCCCTCAAGTTGCTTGTCACCTGCTGCCTTTATTTGCCTCAGTGTCTCAATTGTGACAGGAACCTAAATACACATGCAAATCAATCATAATTTTATTTTTAATGACTATAACTGACATGGAATTATTAAGAAATTGAAATAAACATCAGTTGAAAAAACATGACAACTTACATGGTTCTTAATTGCCATGAAGTTTAAATTTTCTTTTTGGAATAATTTGGAGAGCCGGGCCAGGTGGGGCAGGATGTCAGCCTGGAGATGTACAGCTGCAACACATCTGTACGTTGCACAATATGTGTATAACCCTCTTGCCACCGGGTCCTTCTTTAGATCTGCCTCCTCCGCAAGTGTTGCAAGCACTGCAGGCAGATTCCGTTGCAGATTGGAAATGGCCTTTTCTTGAGACAGCCACCTAGTGTCCTTAACCTCCTGGGGATGGCAATGTGAGGTGATTAATGGGAGAATCATTTAAATGCATATTGCTATAAGGAACTCGATGTTAAGTTGTTTCTCTTACTGTCACTTTGGCTACTTGTAGAACACTGGCAGCTGCTTTGAGGGCACTAGTGCGGTTTGCACTATTCCTAAAATAAAGATGAAGGTCGTGCAGGTGCTTTCTGAAGGTCTTCATGTAGGGCGAGGCGATGAGCAGCACAATGCACAATGTCACTAATCCTGACCAGGTGTCGGCCAGTAATTTGGCTGTGCCATTATGTTTTCCTAAAATAAAAACGTTAAAAGTTATAGATTAAGGCAAACTTGTTCATTATAGTCAACATTAAATTCAAAGTAAATTCCCTTCATTCATTCACTCTACCGGTCATGACTGCTGCTCCGTCCGTGCCAAGGCCATAAATCCGATCCTGAGGTATTCCCTTTTCTATAATGACCTCCTTCACTGCCTCGGCAATGGTTCTTGCCATGCCATCTGGTATGGATACCAGATCCAGGAACTGGCAAAAGAGCTGCCCTTCTTTGTCAGTATACCTGAAATGTGTATAAAATCATTAAATGTGATCCTGTTTTTATTACACAGAGAGGACATCACATGTTTTAAGACTGATATGTCCGTTGACTCATCGATTTCCAGGCCTATAGCCTTTGAGGTTTTGATTGCTGCTGAAATGGGCTCGTCCACCACTTTGGCCAAAATCTGCAGCATGTCGTCCACAATTTTGTGGGACCTGTAGTTGGTTCTTTGATCAATCTAAAAGAAAAAAAATTGTGCCTTAATAGTTAATTTTACCAAAAGTAAGTCATAATGACATTCATACTCATCAGTCATAATACATTCATAATGAAAAATCTTACCCTCAATTTGGAAAAATATTCGCAACCTAGAAGATCTGCCAGATCAAGCAATGCAGGGTAGTTGGTGTGGTGTGCAATCTCGTGCTTGACAAGCAAGTAAAGGCATTTAACACCACCAATTATGGCCTCATGCTCCATGTTGTTATTAATAATAATAATAATAATAATAATAATAATAATAATAATAATAATAATAATTATAATTATGATTATATAATAAATAAATAAAATATTCTTAGTTTGTTACTTCATTTATAATTTAGAAACACTTACTTTTGCTGGATTGGGCTGTGATGGCCATGCATGCAGAGTGGTTCTTGGACGTCTTGTGCTGATCCAAGGCTTCACGTCTATAGTTTGTGCATGGGATTTCTATGAATGGCCTTTGTGAAGGGCGCGTGTTGCTGACTGACGGTTAGATCTACATATTCTGCAGAACATCCCTAGGAATGACGCAATGACTCGTAATTTAATAAGCCCTACAACGTTATTATCAAAATAGAAATTAATTAATTGATTAATAATAAATAAATAAAACTCACCGTGTTCAGTATGATACAGCCAACTGGCGTATTTTTGGTCCATAGCCCACTCCGTGTTCCATCCACTAACTCTGTGTTTAGAGGATTGCGAAGTTGGCCTGCTTCTTTGCATAAAGAAGCCTGAAATTTTGGGCTGTCTTTTGCCATCCATTAAGCTAGGCTATATTGGCCTATTGCAAGATAAAACCATGTGCACAGGTGACGGTTTCAATAACTGTAGCCTATGTTTTCAACTTTTTAAAAATTTGAACGTAAAGTTAAGTTTATTCTTGAATTTTATGGAGTTAAGGTTAATAATGATCTTACCTTGTTGCTTTAAGCCCGTTTTTAAGAAAAATCAAGCTGCCTCAGAAGATGACAGTTTGCGATGTCGGACTCCGTTCAAATTAACCACAGAGCAGCAGCGGTAGATTGACAGGTGACTATGATAGACTATGCAACAATATATTCAACCACCAGATGCCGCCATCTCAATTAAATACGAAAAGCTTTATTGGCACGACTAATGTTGTAAATAGTATTACCAATGCATTTTTTTTTCAACTTTTCTTTTTTTCATTTTTCTTTTTTCATATATATATATTTTTCAATAAATTGGTAGTCAAGGCGGGGCCCTAGTGTTGCTAAGGCGGCCGCCTTAACAAGATAGTGCTGGGGGAAACCCTGCAATGGATGTAGCATCCGGGCTGATCTCAGTTATTCCAACTGCACCCAATCGTCCTGGCCTATGCGTGTCGCCATCTTGTCAGATTTTGACTCCGCCTCATTTACTATTTTTTTTTTTTTTTTTTACGATTTTTTGCATTTTTTATGCTTTACTGATAGTGAGAAGAGACAGAGGGTAAATGGGGCAGAGAGGGTAGTGACATGCAGAGAACGACCACGGGCAGGAATCGAACCCGGGTCTGCTGCTGGGTCCGGCCCGGGGGGACGACGACGCCCTACCAACTGAGCTAAGGGCGCCCCACGCCTCATTTACTCTTATGAAAAAAGGGCATTGATGTGACTTTGGGGGGTGGGAGATACGCCCATCTAGCTGACGTATAACTCCGAGGCGAAGTGAGGGCCAGCAGCTAGCTGTCACTCAAGAGGCTGCGCCCCTAATTATTCATACATGTTAACCTACAATAGAATAAAATCTAGCCTGGTACAAAAAAATTCACCCCCCTCAGTGTTTTTCATGGAGATATGACCTAAACATACAGACTAGAATGCATTTTTGTAGGTATCGATTAAATAATGCTGTGACAACGGCCTATTTAACACGGGAGTCAATGAGAAATTGCTCTGTTTTGAAATCTGCCCCCCAGAAATAAAGTGTAGCGATACTTCGGGATAATAATATCGGCGGCGGCGGTCCGGGACGCAGCCTAGCTTAGCCTAGCCTAGATGTCTAACTTCATTGTACAACTTCCCCCGGGCAGAATACCCCCATAAACTCTGGAAAATGAAGCGTGGGGGTTTGGATTGAGCACCAGACTTTATAACCAGCTAGATTAAGATCCGCTTTTCCCTTTCTTTGGTGATTTACAGGACAATGGGCCGCCGATGATAATGTTACCAGAGATAACACTTTGGCTAGTTAATTCCGGCTAAGTTATCCCGTGAGCTCCTCGGGGGCTAAAGTGTATGGTGTCTTGACATGCTGGTTAGAAAGCAACACACTATGTGTATTCCTTTTGTCTTTAATATTTTTTTTGTGGCGTTTGCGGGTTAGATTTAGCCATTTCTCTGACAGCCTCTGGACGTGAAGACGTTCCATCAGAATAAGTTCCCCCCGGCACTATTTTGCATGGACACCACTGCTGTTTCCCAGGGTTAGCCCCGCCCTAGATGAGTGTGATTGGTTTAAAGAAATAAAAACAGGCCAGCCCAGTTTCCCCCCGAATAGACGGCTCTAAATGGTGTGCTTCCAGACCATACTACTTGCTGTAGTTTGGTCTGGCTTTGCGAGACTACTTCCTGATTGGATGCTGGTAGAACTCCCTGTGGTTTGGGGCTTGGTCTACACACATGCATACAAGAACACCCACTGGAAATGTTGCAATAATTGTGTGTAGATGGCTGGCATAAAGTACTATTTGTTTTTGGTAAATTTGGCTCGCACAATGACAGATAATCCTTTATCAGGTACTTATCATCCGACTGTGTGTAAGTGCCACTTTTTTTAAGCCTTTATAAAAGTCTGCTCTTTGGGAAGAAAGAGGCTAAGGCTACAGCTGGTGGCCCCTAAAACATGGTAATCTACAAACTTTAAAGTGACTTTTGCAGTTCCTATGTGAGGCCTCCTGGGAATACCTTCTTAAAGCTTTTTGAAAGGCTTGGATTTTTTTCTGTCCTTGCACAGTCCAGAAGGCATAGCTTGGTAAAGAACACTGCAGTTTCACAAAGTTTGATTTAAATGAGCCAGTGGGAAACTTGTGAAGCCATAGTTGATTTCACCTCAACCCAGAGATTGTATCTGGACAGATCAATGATATACTCGACACGCAGACAGGAAAGCTATCAAGTGCTTTGGGTTTGCCCCCTACATCTGCATCCTGATCTGTGTAGCATGGTAAAATGTGTGAGTTGTGGCTAATCCATGGCAAAACATTTGGCCTATCAGACCTGTGTGTCAGCTAGGCATTAATGATCACATAGTTCTCCTAGAAGTAGCCTAGCAAGCTGCTAGTAAGTAGAAGATAGAAAATGTGTAGGTGAACCACAAACAGGAAGAAGCTAAGTGTTTGTGGCTACACATCAGAACAAATGACATCCCACCTGACCCTTCATTTTTGTTTTCCCATCTAATTTTGGTAAAGCTTCTATTGTGTGGATTAAAGACTTCATTCAAACAGAGAGAGGAGTAGATATTTCTTACATTGATATGTTTAGACATATACTCCATAGTCTCTAGTTTCCTATCGTATCATAAAACTAGAACATGCAATTAAAAAAGTACCCGGTGAACCTGAGATGCTATAAAACATTTAACTGAAAATGCACCCATTTCCAGTAGGGCTGGCCCGAATTATTCGAATGTTCGAATACTCGTTCGGAAAATTAGTATTCGGAGCTTAAATTAGTATTCGGAGCTTCGTTTTTTTTTTTTTTTTATATAATTTTTTTTTTCAAAAATGTTTTTGCAAAGAAGCTAGTACTGCAATATAATGTCATCAAATAATTTTATATTTGGATATAAAAGTTAGTAATATTGTAGTAGTAGTAGTAGTATTGCTCATTTAGGAGGATATTACATCACTAAGTGTCATAGCGCATCCATTACTTCACCTCCGAGTGCGTAAATCTTCAACAAAATATGCAGATACTGTCAAAATCGGTTCCAGGGAGTATATAGGGATTATTAAAGTTTTTTTTTTTTTTTTTTTTTATGTTTTTTTTGATGGTGTGTTTTTCTGGAACGAATATTCGAATATTCGCTCGGAAAAACCAACGAATATTCGAAGCCTGAAAAATGGCATTCGGGCCAGCCCTAATTTCCAGTAGTCAATGGGATATTGACATGAACTACGCTCGTTTACACACCTCTTATAATAGGTCCATGGTAAACACACACAACGTTCGCCTGTAATGTGTTTGCCGTCACTATAGCCCTTCATTAATTTCCTGATTAACATAGCCTATCGCTTTCTGTCCACGTTTATGCAGGTGAACAGGTGTTATAAAGTTCGGCCTACTTAGGAGCGTAGTTCACGTCAACCGGGTAACTTTAATCTTTAGGTTTTCTTTCATCACTCGTCCGTGGCTGTGACTCGAGCCAGAGCACGGCGACTCCCTGTGTGTGTTTGTGTGTGCGCCGATACACACACTCACACGCCGAGGGACAGACAAATTTAGCAGACTAGCTTTTATCCTCCTCAATTAGTTTATTAGTGGTGTAAAATCAATAAATGCGTGTCTCCAGAACATATTTAAAAACTTTGAAAAATGTTTTTAATTAAATTAAAAACGGTTTTCGTTTATTGATTTTTCCTAAACGGTTATGATTTACTAAACGGTTACACGTGTACACGTGCACACCCCTAATGGCCAGATTTGCTTGGTTACAAGGGCACATCATGTAAGCTTGTGTTGAATGTCAAGGGCAGAAATCGGGTAACACTTTATAATAACTATCCGTTGTAACTCGTTAATAGATCATTAGTAAACTCTTAATTAATGATTATTAATGATTTGTTAAGTGTTTGTTAGCAGTTTGTTAAGGATTTATAACAATGGTAGATAGTTAATAGCTTAATAATTGAATCAGTTCATCTGGGAGGTAATCCGAGATACCGACGAGGCTGAAATAGGCTATAGACTATACGCAGCCCCATTTTCAAATATTTTTAAATAAACTCAATACACACTGTGCATGCCATGGACTTGAACGTGACGTGATCAGTTAATCTCGGATTACCTCCCAGATGAACTGATTCAATTATTAAGCTATTAACTATCTACCATTGTTTTAAATCCTTAACAAACTGCTAACAAACACTGAACAAATCATTAATAATCATTAATTAAGAGTTTACTAATGATCTATTAACAAGTTACAACGGATAGTTATTATAAAGTGTTACCTAAAATCGTTTTAAAGAGCAAACCACATTTTACCTTGTCTAGAGTAAAACCTCAGTTACACTGACATCTGTGGGTTAAAATGTTCAGTTATGCTTGACCAACATTGCAGTTGTTCAAGTGTAGTTGGCCATACTTACTGTTTCTGTGCCGTAGCGTTGCACAACAGTTGGTTAACTGACAAACTTTACTGAACAATCTGGTGATGTGTGGAGCATGCAGCAACCGCAGTTTGACTTTAAAAACACTGAGCAAATTGTATCATTAGAGGTTTGGAACTTAAATGACTATTAGTGCATATCACCCTCTCTCACATACCCATCTCTTCAGGTCATTATAATCATTCAGCAGTAGATAATAGAGGACTGGTAGAGCAAGACGTCAAAAACAGCATGCAAAATGAACCGTGCTCAAACATACCAAGAGGAATTGCAAGTTATGTGTCTGAAGTTGGACCTCTGGACTCCCTCTGGTCCTTTTCCTTTCAACCTTAATTTCACAGAAACACCAGCTCACTTGATACCTCACTGCTAATGAGCTGATATAGATTAGCCAAGGCAGCTGTTCTCTTTTCATCCATGAGCAAACCAAGACAGCTTTTGTGAGCCTAGAGGTTATTGCATCATGGAGACCCACGAGCCAGATTTGAATGCACCATCTAACCTTGAAGTCATGGCCCCAATGGCTTGCTTTACACCTCTTTTCTGATATGTTGGCAGCAAACTGGACCTTAGTTTCATTGTCAACAATCCACTAAATAGCCCACCTTTCGACACTGCTTTGTTAATGTACAAAGCAGTGTAGAAAGCACTATAAAACCAAGGTCGACAGAGTGTGTCAGTTGGCGCTCTTCACTTTTGACTTGCTGTATTATTTCAATACTTTATGACTATACCCTGTCGCTACCCTGATCGTCTTAAAGCTCTCATATTATACACTTTTCTGTCAATATTATATGGTCTTAGAGGTCCCTAATACGTTTTTCTTTAGTTGTTTGCTGAAAAAACCGTTCAGATCATTTATTGTAGTATGCCTCTATACCCTGATTTTCAGCTAATCTCACGATGGCCTATTTTTGAAACCGAGCTGCAGCTCCCCTCATAAATATACAATCTATGAGCTCCCCCCACCCCTGTCTGGAAGCGAAGCCATTGGCGTCTGCCCATAGGTCCATAGCTTGCCGTGCCGGCACTGCATGTTACCACGGTTAGGTTTAGCCTGAGAAGAACCATGTCTAGTGCTAGTAACGCAGGAGCTCACCCGCACTTTAAACAGTTTGACATGACCGATCCTTGTCTACATGAAAGACTATGTTCATACAGATGCACGGACAGCCACAAGCTAATGGAAATGGCATGTTCACAATAAAAATGCAGCAAAAGATGGAGGCTACTGCGAAGCTAGCTCGGAAGCTAACAGCTAAAAATATCACTAAAATCAGTGAAAAAATTAGCTTCAAAGTTAGACTTCGACTGTATTACCTTCCGATACTTTGTCTTGCTAAAACTAGGCATTTTCAGACTGCTGCGGGGAATATAGACAGCTTGTTATGAGCAATTATCAATGCTTTTCCCGAAGCTAGCTCGGAAGCTAACCACTAAAAATATCACTAAAATCAGTGAAAAAATTAGCTTCAAAGTTAGACTTCGACTCTATTACCTTCCTATGCTTTGTCTTGCTAAAAACAAGGCATTTTCAGACTGCTGTGGGGAATATAAACAGCATGTTATGAGCAAAAGCTGTTTGCTTGTCCCAAAGCTAATAGATATACACCAGTCAGGCAAAAATACCAATAAAAACAATTCTTTTAGTTTCACCGTTTAAAAAGCACAAGTAGCTTCCTATCCGTTGTGTTATTAAAAACGAGGCATTAATAGACTGCTGTGGTTAAGATAAATTAGTGGAGTATGAGCAAAAGCATTCTGTGTTGGTGTATGTAACATTCAGCAACATCTTGTCGCTTAGCGGGGAAAACAACATGGCTGTCGCTCGGAAAATTTTCCATCGGATCTCAGGGCCGTGGACCAATAAGAAATGGGGGGCAGGGGTTATCATAGACTGCTGCACGGTGGAAGTTTCTGGTTACTAATGTGGGGGGAAGCATGGACATACACTCAACAAAAATATAAACGCAATACTTTTGTTTTTGCTCCCATTTTTCATGAGATGGACTTAAAGATCTAAAATTCATTCCAGATACACAATATTACCATTTCTCTCAAACATTGTTCACAAATCTGTCTAAATGTGTGATAGTGAGCACTTCTGCTTTGCTGAGATAATCCATCCCACCTCACAGGTGTGCCACATCAAGATGCTGATCTGACATCATGATTAATGCACAGGTGTGCCTTAGACTGTCCACAATAAAAGGCCACTCTGAAATGTGCATTTTTTGCTTTATTGGGGGTCTGGGGACTCAGAACCAGTCAGTATCTGGTGTGACCACCATGCCTCATGCAGTGCAACACATCTTCTTCGCATAGAGTTTATCAGATTGTCAATTGTGGCCTGTGGAATGTTGGTCCACTCCTCTTCAATGGCTGTGCGAAGTTGCTGGATATTAGTGGGAAGTGGTGCACGCTGTCGTATACGCCGGTCAAGCACATCCCAAACATGCTCAATGGGTGACATGTCCGGTGAGTATGCTGGCCATGCAAGAACTGGGACATTTTCAGCTTCCAAGAATTGTGTACAGATCCTTGCAACATGGGGCCGTGCATTATCTTGCTGAAACGTGAGGTGATGTTCATGGATATATGGCACAACAATGGGCCTCAAGATCTCATCACGGTATCTCTGTGCATTCAAAATGCCATCAATAAAATGCACCTGTGTTCTTCGTCCATAACAGATGCCTGCCCATACCATAACCCCACCACCACCATGGACCACTCGATCCACAACATTGACATCAGCAAAGCGCTCACCCACACGACGCCACACACGCTGTCTGCCATCTGCCCTGAACAATGTAAACCGAGATTCATCCGTTAAGAGAACACCTCTCCAACGTGCCAGACGCCATCGAATGTGAGCATTTGCCCACTCAAGTCTGTTACGGCGACGAGCTGGAGTCAGGTCAAGACCCCGATGAGGACGACGAGCATGCAGTTGAGCTTCCCTGAGACGGTTTCTGACAGTTTGTGCAGAAATTGTTTGGTTATGCAAACCAATTGTTTCAGCAGCTGTCTCAGTGGCTGGTCTCAGACGAACCTGCTGGATGTGGAGGTCCTGGGCTGGTGTGGTTACACGTGGTCTGCGGTTGTGAGGCCGGTTGGATGTACTGCCATATTCTCTGAAACGCCTTTGGAGACGGCTTATGGTGGAGAAATGAACATTCAATGCACGAGCAACAGATCTGGTTGACATTCCTGCTGTCAGCAAGCCAATTGCATGCTCCCTCAAAGCTTGTGGCATATGTGGCATTTTGCTGTGAGACAAAACTGCACATTTCAGGGTGGCCTTTTATTGTGGACAGTCTAAGGCACACCTGTGCACTAATCATGATGTCAGATCAGCATCTTGATGTGGCACACCTGTGAGGTGGGATGGATTATCTCAGCAAAGCAGAAGTGCTCACTATCACACATTTAGACAGATTTGTGAACAATATTTGAGAGAAATGGTAATATTGTGTATCTGGAATGAATTTTAGATCTTTAAGTCCATCTCATGAAAAATGGGAGCATAAACAAAAGTGCTGCGTTTATATTTTTGTTGAGTGTAAAAAGAAAATATGGGGAATTGACTGTGCCGACTGTGACGTTATAGTCGGTGAGAATTCTGACTGGAGTATATTGGAGAGGTTTTCAGAAAGGGGGAGGGTGAGGAAAGGAGAGATTTATTTTTGATTTTTATTATTTTGGCAGTCCCTAGGCACACCGTGGACCCATAGTTATGTTCCAACACATTTAAAAAGTGCGTTTTGCATAACATGCGACCTTTAAGTTGCAACTTAATTCTAGGCCCTCAAAAACATCAGAAATACCTCATGACCTGTGTATGGCTTTGAGCAGACAACATAAAATGTGTGTCTGCCTCATAGGAGGCTGATAATTATTCATGGCTTGGAGTAGTAAACTAAACTAGAAAATCCCGCAGAGATTTTGAAAGTACGGGCAGCCCTGCGCAGGCCGGCAATCCCCGCTTTGGCGGCGCCCCGCCCGTCAGCCGGGCCAGAACGCTTCTACGAACCTCCATCACGGGCTTTCCGAACTCCAGTCCCGAGTTGTGGCCGTCCCCTGATGCTGTGTAAACAATTTGGTGATGATAGGTTGGAAATCCACAGAGTGAATGTCACTTCACTGTATTTCAGGTCATGTAAATTAGGGAAGAAATAAAATAATGGCTGACCCCTATGGACCAAGAGGCTTTATTGTGGAGCACCATGAGCTGTACATGTGTAAGAAATGTCAAGTCAATCAGAGTCAGGGGGCGAGGGGCGTGGCCTGTCCAACATTGCATTTTTGAATGATGGTTTTCGCATTTGTGGGGGCCCCTATCGGTTAATCTCGACAAGCTTAGAGGGCCATGCTACCACATGTCTTCTGCACATATCCTGCAAGTTTCATGATGATAGGACCTATGGTCAATTAGTTATGGCCAATTTGTTATTAAGCCCCGCCCCTGCGTAAACGTTTTAGTCAATGGTGGCCATGTTTTCCAAGCTATCCTACTAATATTTTTCGGAGACGTGCGTCATAGTCCCCCGGGGCTTCGTGAGACATTTGGTGTTGATAAAGTAAAACTTGACAAAGTTGTGGATAAAACCCTGTTTTTCAGTTTATGCTAATTAGCCGAAAATATTTCCAGGTTGACTTTAATGATCCAAGAGGCTGTTTTGTAGAGTACCCTAAAATACACCTGCGGGAGAAATTTCAAGTCAATCGGACTTACTGGTGTGCGGGGCGTGGCCTCTCAAACTTTCTTCAGTCGGGGCTTAATAACAGCGCCCCCTAGCGGAAATTTAAAAAACTGTCCGAGAGGCTATATTGTAGAGCACCATGAGCTGTACAAGTGTAAGAAATGTCAAGTCAATCAGAGTCAGGGGGCATTTGTGGCGCCCCCTATGGGTTAATCTCGATAAGCTTCCAGGGACATGCTACCACATGACATCTGCACATACCCAGCAAGTTTGATGATGATTGGGCCTATGGTTAAGGAGTTATGGCCAATTTGTTGATAGGCCCCGCCCCTGAGAAAACTTTTTGATCAATGGCGGCCATGTTTTTCAAGTTGTCCCACTAATCTTTTATGGGTATGTTTATTGTAGTCCCCCGGGGCTTCGCGACAAATTTGGTGTTGATACAGTAAAATTTCAGAAAGTTGTGGTTAAAACCCTGTTTTTCAGTTTATGCTAATTAGCTGGAAATATTCCCTGAAGGACTGTTATGGTCCCAGAGGCTTTTTTGTAGAGCACCCTAACATACACCTGTGTGAGAAATTTCAAGTCAATCGGACTTACGGTGTGAGGGGCGTGGCCTCTCAAACTTTCTTCAGTCGGGGCTTAATAACTGCGCCCCCTAGCGGAAATTCAAAGTGACACTGCTGTGAAACACTGACAGCTAAAGACAATACACGATTTAGTATCAAACCCTTTATGTATCTTTCAATGGCCTCTGCTGAATGATCAGCTGTTCACTTCAACAGATACTGACACTCTTCTGGGCAAACTATCTCGGGGGATAATTATTACCTGTGTAAGCTATGGAGCCGTTCTCTATTCTCTCACTTTGTCTTATGTTTGATGAACTACAGCTAAAGGAAAAATGAAACGGAAGAAAGCAATTAAGTACAGCATACCTTTCAAAGGCAGACAAAACATCTCATTATCTTAACGTTCATTCTGATGTGATTAGGATTCAGGCTGTAGACTATCCAATTAGTATTTGTGTGCTACATTGTTGACATGTCTCCCAAAGCGTACTGTCTGTAAATGTGTATTGTTTTGTAAATATGCCTACTGCCTGTGGTTCATCATTAATGGTTAAAGTAACAAAGGTCAGATTGATTGTTTTCTTGAGGGCCAGTGTCTTTCATTCTCAATCCCATACCCATATTCTGCCTGATACTGAGACATCTTTCCTTACTCTATCAATTACCTTATTGACCCTGACCTGAACACGAGAGGGAGGTGTATGTGTGTGTGTAATGTCTAAGTTAGTGGACTCAGACCTGCAGTCATCCATGGAATTACCTGGTTTTGTGTACATTTTGTACTGAAAATCAACCTATTTGTACAATTGAAGTAAACTCATGCCAGCAGCAGTTCAGAGAACTGTGTTCTTGGAGGTCAAGGAGTGAAATAATGTTGGGTATAGCAGCAGGGCTTTTTTGCAGCTTAACCTTCCCAGAAATTCTCTTTAGTGTTCCTCCTGCAGCGCAGCTGGGTAACGTTTAATTAATTAGGATTATTTTAATGGTGCCTCCCTGAAGGCTCCTCTTTAGGTAAGAGAGCTTCCACCTGATCGCGTGAACACACACACACACACACACACACACACACCCTCAGCTCAGTGTGTGACGCTGTAGGACTCCCCATGGCTGTGATCAGAAACAATTCTGCTTTTATTGGGGGGCCTGCAGAGGTAAGTGGAGAGTGTGATTCATCCTCCATATAGGACAGGGTCCTTGCTCGAGTTCCCCTGCTGCTCTTTGAAGCATCACATCAGAGACCCTTGTGTGTTTCTAAGCTTCCTTGCAGTTCTTGCACTTTGTAAACATTTTTTCCTCCTTCAGTTTTTCACGGGCATAGAGTGAGACACATAATCTGAGTGAAACATATTACCCATTAGCCTAGCCCATTCTTTCCTGGTTTAGTATAATTCTCAAATCAAAATTGTTGCTGTTCCTTCACTCTTCACACAAGCTTTAAAAATGAAAGATTAATTGAAGTCTTATTTGTGGACTGTAGCTCAACATCAATAGATCAAGTCCTTCCAATGAAAACTGAAAAGTAACTACTGTGCTTAGGTTTTGGTGTGCTTTGTATTTGCAAATGTACAGCAAACTAAATGAATAAGGGGAGATGGGAGAGAATGGAAACCAGATGCTTTGTTCAAAACACTGACTTACCTTATGTGTGCAGAAAGCAATTTAATAACGCCATTGATAAGAAATACAGAGGCAGAGAGATTACAGCCCCAAATACACCACAGACAGATTTCACCAGAAAGAGGAGTAGATTTCATATGTGATCAAGCGTGTAAAGGAGGTAAAATGTTTTGAAGAGTAGGGGAGAACGGGGGAATCTGAGGCATCGGGTAATGTGAGCCACCCCCTGTATCTAGGCAATGGAAAACATTTGTGGTCATGTGAGATATACACTCAACAAAAATATAAACGCAACACTTTTGTTTTTGCTCCCATTTTTCATGAGATGGACTTAAAGATCTAAAATTCATTCCAGATACACACTATTACCCTTTCTCTCAAACATTGTTCACAAATCTGTCTAAATGTGTGATAGTGAGCACTTCTGCTTTGCTGAGATAATCCATCCCACCTCACAGGTGTGCCACATCAAGATGCTGATCTGACATCATGATTAGTGCACAGGTATGCCTTAGACTGTCCACAATGAAAGGCCACTCTGAAATGTGCATTTTTTTGCTTTATTGGGAGTCTGGGGACTCAGAACCAGTCAGTATCTGGTGTGACCACCATTTGCCTCATGCAGTGCAACACATCTTCTTCGCATAGAGTTTATCAGATTGTCAATTGTGGCCTGTGGAATGTTGGTCCACTCCTCTTCAATGGCTGTGCGAAGTTGCTGGATATTAGTGGGAAGTGGTGCACGCTGTCGTATACGCCGGTCAAGCACATCCCAAACATGCTCAATGGTTGACATGTCCGGTGAGTATGCTGGCCATGCAAGAACTGGGACATTTTCTTCCAAGAATTGTGTACAGATCCTTGCAACATGGGGCCGTGCATTATCTTGCTGAAACGTGAGGTGATGTTCATGGATGTATGGCACAACAATGGGCCTCAGGATCTCATCACGGTATCTCTGTGCATTCAAAATGCCATCAATAAAATGCACCTGTGTTCTTTGTCCATAACAGATGCCTGCCCATACCATAACCTGCTGGATGTGGAGGTCCTGGGCTGGTGTGGTTACACGTGGTCTGCGGTTGTGAGGCCGGTTGGATGTACTGCCATATTCTCTGAAATGCCTTTGGAGACGGCTTATGGTGGAGAAATGAACATTCAATGCACGAGCAACAGATCTGGTTGACATTCCTGCTGTCAGCATGCCAATTGCACGCTCCCTCAATGCTTGTGGCATCTGTGGCATTTTGCTGTGAGACCAAACTGCACATTTCAGGGTGGCCTTTTATTGTGGACAGTCTAAGGCACACCTGTGCACTAATCATGATGTCAGATCAGCATCTTGATGTGGCACACCTGTGAGGTGGGATGGATTATCTCAGCAAAGCAGAAGTGCTCACTATCACACATTTAGACAGATTTGTGAACAATGTTTGAGAGAAATGGTAATATTGTGTATCTGGAATGAATTTAAGATCTTTAAGTCCATCTCATGAAAAATGGGAGCAAAAACAAAAGTGTTGCGTTTATATTTTTGTTGAGTGTATGTTTTCAATCCCCTCTCATTTCCCCATGGCCCTGAAAGAGAGGACCTAATGGTGATGGTGTAAGCATGTTTTTTCACCAAAATAGGTATTTTGCATGTAAAAGTAAATTTTCTTGCTGTCAACTTAATCAACTGTTGTGCCAAAGCAAATGTATTCATGTAGAAACACTTATATCATACATGTTGATGAACTACCAACATAAGAAACCATGTGATGATGATAACTGAAGATTAGCCTGAATTGCTGAGAGACGTAGTTTTTTCTCAAATTGTGGTGGTGGGGGAAAGTGAGCCAAATGCTGTGGGGAAAAGTGAGACACTGTCTCACTTTCCCCCACCATGAGGCACAAGTTAAGTTTTGTGGTTATGTGAGATAAAATATTACATATTTTAATGTAATATTACATATCATATGTTTTATTTCAATTTCATACACATTGTAGAAAAGCCATCATGCCAAGGAATTACACCAGGAAGACGACCTGGGGCAACCACACGGAAAGAGCACCTTCTCATCTTTCCCTTTAACCTTCAGGGCTGGAATGTAGAGTAGGCCTAGTTGTAGAATATGACAGTCTGATGTTATAATCCAGTTGGGTCTTCTCCTGTGTTGTGAGTCCTAGGCTGTTCTCGCTGGTTCAGTTTTCCCCCAGCTGGTTCACTTTACCCCCTTGATTTTTCTGGTCTGTCTCAGTTTACCCCACAGCTGGGTTAAAGTTGCCACATGACAATTTTTTTAAAACAATCATATTTTCACTGCCCTTTGTCTTGAAAAGATTCTGCTAATGCCCATTTCTAGGAAACATCCTGAATTAATAGGAAATATGTAAATTTGAGTGATACATCATTTTATCTCGCTTAGAGGGAAGCAAATGTAAAAAGTGGCTCAGATTACCCCGTTCTCCCCTACATATATGCTATTTTTTTTGTCAGCGGCCGTCTAAGCTACTCTTTGAATTAGTGTTAAAAGGGAGATAGGAGCATGTTTAAAGACCACTGTGCAGCATGGATCAGACAGGATCTGTTAAAATCACGGCTAATCTGGTTGGATCAGAAAAGCCAGTTTACCAGGGTCCACAGTGATAGAGAGCTCTGATGCAGGCAGTAGGCGAGATCCAAATGCCTGTGAGCATGTGCGTACTGACTCACACATACATGCTTACACACACAAACACATTAATTCATATTTAGGATTTGAAGGTTTATAAACAAGCCTAATAAGAAATTTTATTTGTTTCTGCTGCTGATTTTTGTGCCAGGGTCAAATTCCCTTGACGATCAAATGACAAATATTCAGTTCAGATCTCCAAGAACCGTGTTTATCAAGTGTGAAAATAAAATGTAAGAAGATAACATGAAAGGGCTTGTCACAATGTATGATACATGGTGTGCTGAATATTTACACGACTTTTTGTGGAAATACAGACACCCTTACCCTTAACATAACATAACATAACATACACCTTCAGTGCATACGGAAAATATTCACAGTGCTTCACTTTTTACACATTTCATTATGTTACAGCCTGGAATAAGGCTGGATTCAATTCATTTCTATCCTCAAAAGTCTACACACAATTCCCCATAATGACAACATGAAAAACTTTTTTTTTAATGTTTGCTAATGTATTACTAATAAAGAAGAAAATTATCTATCAACATCTATTTTGGAATATGAAGCCACAAGCTTGGCACACCTATCTTTGGCTAGTTTTGCCCGTTCCTCTTTACAGAATATCTCAAGCTCCATCAGGTTGGATGGGGAGCGTCGGTGCACAGCAATTTTCAGATCCCTCCAGAGATGTTCAATGGGATTCAAGTCTGGGCTCTGGCTGGGCCACTTTAGGACATTCACAGAGTTGTCCTGAAGCCACTCCTTCGATATCTTGGCTGTGTGCTAAGGGTCGTTGTCCTGTTGAAAGATGAACCGTCGCCCCAGTCTGAGGTCAAGAGTGCTCTGGAGCAAGTTTTCTTCCATGATCTCTTTGTACATTGCTGCATTCATCTTTCCCTCAATCCTAACTACTCTCCCAATTCATGCCGCTGAAAAACATCCCCACAGCATGATAATGCCACCACCATCCTTCACTGTCGGATTGGTATTGACCAGGTGATGAATCGGTGCCTGGTTTCCTCCAAACATAACGCTTGGCATTCACGCCAAAGAGTTCAATCTTTGTCTCATCAGACCAGATAATTTTGTTTTTCATGGTCTGAGAGTCTTTCAGGTGCCTTTTGGCAAACTCCAGATGGGCTGCCATGTGCCTTTTACTAAGGAGTGGCTTCCGTCTGGCCACTCTACCATACAAGCCTAAATGGTGGAGTGCTGCAGCGATGGTTGTCCTTCTGGAAGGTTCTCCTCTCTCCACAGAGAAGATCACTAGAGCTCTGTCAGAGTGACCATCAGGTTTTTGGCCACCTCCATAACTAAAGTCCTTCTTCCCCGATCACTCAGTTTAGAGGGACGGCCAGCTCTAGGAAGAGTCCTGTTGGTTCCAAACTTCTTCCATATACGGATAATGGAGGCCACTGTGCTCAGTGGGACCTTTAAAGCAGCTGACATTTTTCTGTGCCCTTCCCGATATCTGTGCCTCAAGACAATCCTGTCTCGGAGGTCAACAAACAATTTGTTCGACTTCATGCTTGTTTTGTGGTCTGACATGCACTGTTAACTGTCGGACGTTCTACTGTATAGACAGTTGTGTGCCTTTCCAAATCATGTCCAATCAACTGAATTTACCACATGAGGACTCCAATTAAGCTGTCGAAGTATCTCAAGGGTGATCAGTGGAAACCGAATGCACCAGAGCTCAATTTTGAGCTTGATCGCAAAGGCTGTGAATAATTATGTATAAGTAATTTCTTTGTTTTTTATTTTTAATAAATCTGCAAAAATCTCAAACAAATTTTTTTAAGGTGTAATAATGGGTTATTATTTGCAGAATTGTATGGAACAAAATGAATGAATCCAGCCTTATTCCAGGCTGTAACATATAGAAATGTGGAAAAAGTGAAGCGCTGTGAATACTTTCCGTATGCACTGTATTTACATTCTAAAATGACAAAGTTTGCTAATAGCCATGTTCTGAAATCAGCTGTTGTACTTCTCTGATTGTTTTCCCATCTATTTAACTAAAACATCCTTTTCTCATGACGTTGTAGCAATTGTACATTATTGTTCCTGAAAGACACTATATTCACCCAGAGGACATATGCCATCAGTGCTGTGGGAGCTGACTCAGCTTAAAAAAAAAGAAGACGTTTCTTTTCCAGTGTTTTTTTTTAATTATTCATGATAGCACTGCCAGCATAGTGATCGAAAATTATGGATCTGAAATGGGCAATGGGAAAAATTTGAAGGACCAAGAATCCGGAAAAGATAATAAAATAATATTAAAATAAGATAGACGCTGTCAAAGACTGAGTAAGATAAGTCGGGGGAGAAAGGATTAGGGGGTAATGCAGGGAGCATTCGAGGAAAAGCCAAGAGATACTGTATGACGGGCCTGAGTCGGCTTCAGAGGACCAGCCTAGACCAGATGGGGAGCAAAAGAAAAATGGAGATGAAAGAGATCGTCTCTGATACCGGTAGACAGAGGGGATGACAGAAACGTTGTTCCTGGCGTTTGATAAGCCTCATGTGTATCCCCAGTAAAGTAGTTCTACTTTCTGTTCTTCCAATAGCAAGCAGAAGTCAACCTCCAACTGGCTTATCGACTAACTCCACACCTGTCTAGCAGACCTAAAGCCAGTTAAACACATGGGGATTGTCTTCTTCCCAAAGCAAGCTGCTGACCTGACAGAACAAGTAGGCTTAAACATCATTCAAAGCCCTAGCAAGGACCCACTTTTGAATTCCATTGACTTCAACCCATCTGTATTTGTTTCTAAAGTATTGAGTGAGGAGGGGGGTACTGTTTATTCTTTGATTTGTTTTTACTTAATCATTAGGGCAGTAAAAGAGCTTGAATAAATTGTATTTGTCCTTCTTTAAGAAGGTGACGTATATCCATGGAGGAGATAGAGAGGAATACTGAGAAAGATGGATAATGGTGGCCTCTTTCCTTCCTCGGAGAGCTTAATGAAAGCTTTCTGCCCCTTTTCTCTGAAGGTGATATTACTTTCCTTCTTGGAGGGACCGTTTTCCAGGTCTCGAAAGTCGATTTCAGACACTCAGTGAAATGTATGAGGCAGAAAACAAATGGATTTAACCCATTGATGACTATTGCAATCTAGGATGCATGTCCTTAATGCCTGAGGGTTTTCTGAAAAAATAGTACGAATTGTCAAGTCTACCAAAACCTTAATATCCAAGCCTGTGTAGCACATAGAAACATGAAATAAAATACATTTAAAAGTTAAGGTTCACGGGTTGTATTTAAACATGCTCCCTTAGCGCTTACAAACCAACACATTTTTCTAAAAATCGTCAAAATTAGATGGGGGAGAAAAAATAATAATAAAAAATATAAAATACACTCAACAAAAATATAAACGCAACACTTTTGTTTTTACTCCCATTTTTCACGAGATGGACTTAAAGATCTAAAATTCATTTCAGATATACAATTGTACCATTTCTCTCAAACATTGTTCACAAATCTGTCTAAATGTGTGATAGTGAGCACTTCTGCTTTGCTGAGATAATCCATCCCACCTCACAGGTGTGCCACATCAAGATGCTGATCTGACATCATGATTAGTGCACAGGTGTGCCTTAGACTGTCCACAATAAAAGGCCACCCTGAAATGTGCAGTTTTGTCTCACAGCAAATGCCACAGATGCCACAAGCATTGAGGGAGCGTGCAATTGGCATGCTGACAGCAGGAATGTCAACCAGATCTGTTGCTCGTGCATTGAATGTTCATTTCTCCACCATAAGCCGTCTCCAGCAACTTCGCACAGCCATTGAAGAGGAGTGGACCAACATTCCACAGGCCACAATTGACAATCTGATAAACTCTATGCGAAGAAGATGTGTTGCACTGCATGAGGCAAATGGTGGTCACACCAGATACTGACTGGTTCTGAGTCCCCAGACCCCCAATAAAGCAAAAAAATGCACATTTCAGAGTGGCCTTTTATTGTGGACAGTCTAAGGCACACCTGTGCACTAATCATGATGTCAGATCAGCATCTTGATGTGGCACACCTGTGAGGTGGGATGGATTATCTCAGCAAAGCAGAAGTGCTCACTATCACACATTTAGACAGATTTGTGAACAATGTTTGAGAGAAATGGTACAATTGTGTATCTGGAATGAATTTTAGATCTTTAAGTCCATCTCATGAAAAATGGGAGCAAAAACAAAAGTGTTGCATTTATATTTTTGTTGAGTGTATTTAAAAATAATGTGCTAAATGAGGTTATAATCCTGCTTCCTTTTAGCATGTATAGTAGTGACTGAGTGTACAGTGGAGGGATAAAGATAGACAGATATAGGAAGGAGGAGATAACTTTATTTTATTATTTAGTTCAGTTATCACTGGCACCATAAATCCGACTTCCCAGTACAACTGGCTGGAACGCAGACGGACTCCCACTGTCGGGAGCCGATCAGCTGGTCCAAACAGCTGTATACCACGGAGATGAAAACGAAACTGAAACTTAACTATCGTCTGGCTGGGCTGAATTTGAGTTGGAGCAGCAAAATATAGCCTAAATTCATAAATATTGTTAATAAATAGATGCAATGTGTTGTGTGATATTCTTCAGTAGCCTATAGTAGACCTAGATTCTGCGCTCCGAATGCCACTAACTGTTCTGTAATACACTATCGCCGACACTGCTGGCGTATTTTTTGTATTATTATTTTTTATTTATTTATTTTTAATTTTTTGGATTGGCGTGATTTTCAGCAAACCACACAACTTTTGGGTGGTCATGTGGTCTTAAAAAATCAACAAAACCCACCTCATGTGTATTTGAACCAGTGACGATGCATTCTATGTTGTGCACGCCATGAAAATTAGATAAACTAACAATGCTGCATTACGCAGCATCAGGCAGGAGATACAATGTGGCATTGCTCAGCAGCCGTCATCAATGGGTTAAGGTAGAGGGGTGGGATAGGACTGCCAAACGGCATGTATTCTGTTAGGTAGAAAGAGAGCAGTGCCAGCTCCAAAGTCAACTATATCGGTTTAAGGTGATGCAGAAAATAAATATGTTTACAGTTGTTGTTTTAGGAGGCAGAATTGCATGTTTACTTCAAACAACCAGACATCCACTGACTGAGTGATAGACGCTGGCACATGGTTCGGCGGGTTGAGTCAGTCCTCGGTTTGTCTGGAAGAACTAATGCTTCAAAGACAGCTGTGTTGAAGGTTACTGAACTAATGAGGCCATTGCAAACAGCAACTTTTTGCACTCTTGTCTAACGACTGAAAGCACAGCCTGGAAAACTATTGAGTCAATAGCTTATCCAACTAACAATAACGGTTCTTTATTTTGTCTTTGTACTTACTCCAGAAATGTACTGTTTTTGATTAATACTTTAGCTGAGGAGAATACTCTTCTTCAGAATCCTACATTTGTCTGTTGAAGCCGGTTGAAAGGTCCCATTAATCTGGCCTTTTATTATACAAGGTGTGTTTGTCCCCTGTGAGGATGGATATTTTATTACAGCTTATCTGTCCAGTGATCAATCATTTATAAACGTTCAATAGTAAAAGTTCTGGCTCTACATTTCCTCAATGTGTTTGCTTCTCCTTTCTCTCTGTGTTATTTCTCTTGATTCTGGAGGTGGTTCAAATAATAAGAAACAAAAGGAGAGTTTTGTTAAAGACATAATGTTCTTTATGTGTCTATCAAGTCAACCAGCAATCCCATGCATCTTCCAGGCATTTACACAGTGAAATTTCCATTAAGATTCAGTCTCGGGCAAAGTTTCTTTCATACGGAGGGACAGTTCCCCATAGCCCACTGGAGACTTTGTAGTTTGCTTTTCAGACAAGGTTGTTGTGTATATTTATCCAGACAAGTCACAGTTTGCACAGTTACTATTTTATTAACATTAATGTGTTTCATCCTGTTTAATTTCTCAGGCTACACTTGTATATATTTTTTAATGTACCTTTAAATGTATGCATGATTTATTAATACAAAGTGCTGTTTAAATATGCACTGTTTTCACCTCTGTTAATTTCCAATATGATTATTTAACATTTGCATTGCTTGAGCTTAAAGCTACTCTCTGTAACTTCAGTCATTTTGAGGTAAAGGATGAGTGGGATGGGTAGTTGGAATGGGGGGGGGGTGTCTTTTGAAATTTGGTGAAATTTCAGTTGTCATTGACTTTGACGTCAGCCTTCAACAGGAAGCAGTGGGCCCTTATTTGGCCTTAGCTATCAGCAACTCTTCCTAGCCTTCACTACCTATTAATGTGCCTTGCTAGTACAAGGTCATACTAGCCCCAGAATGATAAAGCTGGCCTGAACAACAGAGTCACCGTTCTAAAATCTGTCTGCTGTGTTCATTGTATGAGGCAGGTCATCCGTTTCCTGCTGGAATTATTGGGTTTGGTATTCCTACTGGGGCCTGTGGAACACCTGGCCCTTCCCTGGGCCGAGGTTGGGTCATGTTGATTGTTGATAGGTTGTATCTGTATCAACACACACACTGCCTGATTATACCCACTATCAGTCATGTTGCCTCTCTTTTTCTCCTTTACTTACTTGCAAACTTCCTCACTAACACACACACACACACACCAACCCGATCTCACGGTAGGGCGTGTAATACACACGCGTGGACCGGCGGGTCTATTACACGCCGTGCCTAACCAGGGTGTGTGAGTTACACGCGCCGTAGTTAAGATGGCCGCCGTGGTGGCCGCCGCAGCGTTCCGTCAATGTTCTATCTATATTCTAACCTCTCCCTGTCCCCTTGCCCTAACCCTAACCGTCAATGTTCTATCTATATTCTAACCTCTCCCTGTCCCCTTGCCCTAACCCTAACCACCTACGCCAGGGCGTTTGTCTCCGGGGCTGCAGCTGGATAGTATCCTCCGTTCATTTAGACGGGCGGGGTGCGGCGTGTAACTCACACGCCCTGGTTAGGCAAGGCGTGTAATAGACCCGCCGGTCCACGTGTGTGTATTACACGCCTCGGCGTGATACCGGGTTGCACACACACACACACACACACACACACACACACACACACACACACACACACACACACACACACACACACACACACTCTGAGCCTGCTGAGAGTGGTATGGGTTTCCTCTCTGTGGGGCCATCCTGCTGATACTGATGTGAAATGATGAGGCCTGTCGGCGCTTTGTGCACCATGCTAATTTCATCACACTCCTAGTGGATGGGAGCATTAGCGTCTGTGCTAGCTCAGCTTTAGGGCCCTAGCTCCTAATTTCATGAACTCACATGGCTCTGCATCCCACCTAATGGCATCAGTGTCAAATGGTTTGATAAAGACTGGTGGCGTCCTACTTTATTAGCTGTTACTCTCACTCCCTTTATCACCACCACATACAGAAAAAGTAACAACCTGCTGAGATGAGATGAAATCCAATAATGCTTATGTGAAAGGACAGGCAGCATGCATTGACTTAGTGTAGAGGAAGAGGGAAAGGAAGTTACCATGAGAGGTAGCTGTATTGAAATGCCAAAGTAAATATATATATATATATATATATATATATATATATTACTGTTTTGACCTTCATAGTTGTTGGCTTTCTTAGCAATAAAGCTGTTATTACTATGCTATAACCACATTGTTGCTGTCTGGGTATACATTTCTTAACCATTAAAATGGTATACCTTCCCTCTTATCAATTTATAATATTGAATCCAACTATTTCACTGTGATGCAGTCTGTGTAGCTCGTGTCTTATCAGTTAGCTCAATTTTATGGTCTGAATAACATAAGAGATTTTGCAGTGTGACATCCTTGAACAAAATTAAAACATTGCTATGCAGAGAGGCCTGTACTATAATCTTAATTGTTTTTGTTGAATGTTGTTTATGTGTGACTTTGTCGTCTTAGCCTTGATGTGTTCCCAAACAATATATTCACTTCTTCATCCCCACACCAAACCTTCAAATGCATCTCTGTGCCTGGAGATTTTCAGTTTCTCTTTGAAATGATCCAAGCAGCAGGGTTGTAAATAGCTGTAGATTCAGGAGGGAAAATCTGTTTTCTTTGTACAAACATACAGTTTTTATACCTGGCTGAGTCTTTGTCTCCCTTGATACATGAACACTATGATCATTTTAAGAGTGGGACACTCCCATCTAATGTAGTGTCTGTACACAAAAACAGTAATAGTGATACGTCTGGAGATCACTACAGTCTCCAAAGACCTGCTGAAGCATTCATGTATTGGCCAAAAAGCCACCACCGCATTCTTACTCACATAACATATTATGACCAGCAGGCTGATGGTTCAAACTTTATCTTGAATTTTGGTGTGTTTTATCATCCAAAGATCTTTGTGAAAGTCATATTTCTCCAAACCTTATGTTTTCCTGAATATTTTTGCAATTCAAACCACTTTGTAGAATAGGGCCATTCATCTTTATATGTATTAATACTTCAAGACATTAATTTTTTTATTCATATGAAACTCAACAGAGACCTTATCTTCAACTCAAATTATTTGCTGAAAATATGAATCTTTCAAGTCTTCAATTATTTGCAGGTTCTACCCCAGCTTATTCGTGTGGCTCTGAAAGCATGATTGAAGCACATTTTCACGGTAATTTGTCTTTATTTATAGAAATATCAATATGAATTTATTCATGTTTGATTTAGGAAATTGTATCTGCAATCATAGTTTCTATCTGTATGATTAATTTATATTTATAATGCCCTGGGCATTTATAATGGTAACGCTTGTCACGTATCATGGCCTGCAGGCATTATCATTATTGTATTAAGCTAGTTGGTTATAAAGTAGACACATTACTATAACCCTGCGGCATTTGTGACAATATTTGTAAAGTAGGGGAGAACGGGGTAATTTGTCACACGGGTAGGTTGTCACAATTGTTATATCTCGGAACCAGAAGGCGCTGTCTGTTAAATTTTGGTATGTAAATATCCACAACTGGGATCAGAGGTCACCTACATAGTCTTCCTTGGAGTTAGACTGCTGCATTTGAGGTGAGAGGACTGTTAGTGTTTTTCATGTCAAATTGAAAATATTTAGCTCCTCAGTATTTTTCTTCTAGGCTTTTACACAATGGGTTTATAACAAAACACTTGTTACCCTAATAAAGTGTGAAGGGTAAGCTATAGTTTAGATTGTTTTTAGCAAGCTAATTAGTTGTCAGATGGTTGTTGGCCTTGATGCTAGCAATAAATTCCAGTTGGGGTTGGTCGTCACATTTTTTGGGGGGTTGGTTGTCACATGTTATCCAAAGGGTGCAGCCAGGAAAGGAACAACATTTCCAATAACAAAATAAAATGTCAAGCTGTATCCTCACTGACACCCCAGAGAAGGAGAGAATTGAGCAGGAAAGGCAGCTAGTGTGCAAAAGAGAAAAAGGGCAACAAAATCAAAACGACCCAGTGCATCCCAAACTACACCAGTTGCCAAGGCTGCTGCACCCCAGTGCACTCCACCCCAGCTGCCAAGGCTGCTGCACCCCAGTGCACTCCACCCCAGCTGGGGAAGAAGAAACATAAGAGAAAGAGACAGGAGGAGGAATCTTCATCAGATGAAGAGGATAGTTTGTGTTTGGTTTTTATGGAAACGTTCTCCAGCAACACTTAATCCAATTGACATTTTTGCCTCCGACACGCTCATTACACAGCTTAGCTAAAACCGCTACATTGTTTTGTATCCTCCGTTCATCCTCTCTCTCATCAATCTCCTCCTTTGTCTGTCCCTTACTCATTCTTACAGGGTCTTTGACTTCCACTGCAATGACTTAATACAGAAACACAGTGAAATGCCAACCACATGTGTTAATAAAACAATGTATTAGTGAGCAGGTATCTTTAAATTCAAACATTAGTGTCCACCTCACACAAACACACATGGCCATATACAATAATGCTGATTAGTGTCTACATGTAGGCTATTGTTCATGTGTGGTTCCTCCATCTTTGTTCTGCTTGAAATAAACATGTGGGTGTGCAGGATTGTTGCTATTCAAAAGGCACTCAACTTCTCCACCGGTCCACTTCTGTTGACCCTTGCTGGGATTCAACAGGAATCCTCCACAGAGTATCTCTAAGGTTGAAAATTACCCCAACAGGAGGTCAGTTCATCGTTGGCTTTGATGCGTGCAATCCAACGTGTGTTTGTGTGTGTGTGTGTGTGTGTGTGTCTGTGTGTCTGTGTCTTTGTATGTGTGTCTGTGTGTGTGGATGTTCTCTTAAATTGCCGGGTATCCTCAACCATATTTTCCCCTATTATCTGTCTTGCTGCCCTTCTCCCCCTGTTCCACTCCTCTGCTCATTTTCTCTCTGTTAGTCTCTATAGTTTTCACCTACGTCATGATCCCAACCAAATTCGCTCAGTTCTGTGTATTGAATTTGACATCTAGATAAAGCCAGTCTCACAGTGAAATGTGTAATAGCTACGTTGGTCAACAGCACACAACGTAGTAGTTTCAGAAAAATGGCCTTGAAATTGCCAGTTATATTGTTTTTTCCCCTTATTCATTTCTAATGGACAGTGTAGGCATATATGGCACGTGACTTTCAAGTTTCTCTCAGATCTTTTATTCTCTGTGGACAATGATATATTTAAGATATTCGCTGTTAAAAGTATTTATGATGACATTCCTATCGAAACATTTACATTTTATTATCAGATTCAAAGTTCTGCTCTCTACATTGGTGTTTCCTAGCTTTAACTCACGCGTAAGGTGAAACTTAAAACATGTACATGCTCCCCACCCCCAGGCAGTGCTGCAAACCTCACTAATCTACCACACAACGGTTACCTGGCACATCTCACTTTGCACTAGGGCTAGAGATTCGACTATTCGTGATACTATTTTTCAATCAGTTCTAAAAGTGCATTGGAGTGAGATATTTGACCACCCGTCACCCCAAAAACGGTTGAAAACAGACTCACCGAAAACCGAGCTAAAAAATTAACGACCTTCAGGTTGGATATATTTTTAAAAAACTCAGTTTACGAGTGAAACGGGGATTTGGAGCAGAGCTGAAGCGCGTGCCCGAGCCTTGACAAGCCTGTGAGACAGAAACAACACAGAGCTGGTGACGAGAATGGCGAGTCGCGCGAGTAAAAAAGACAAGATGCACACGGTCTACAGGGGCTTAATTGTTTCAAAGGCGACCTATCTTTACTACAGCACATAGCAGAGCAGAATCAATAGGCCTAAATGGTGGGCAAACTTATAAAACTGCTTTGGTTTTTTCTTTTGCCATTTTGTGACGTGACACATTATCGCCACCTATTGCCCTGGCATGATAACGTCAGTGTTTTGCTCTTCTTTTATTATAATGTACACTGACTGGAAAACAAACGATGGTTCGACTTGAAGAATCTACGTCGACTGCGGGGGTTCCCAACTGATGATTCCAATCATCGACTTTCAGGGGGCAGCCCTGCTTTGCACTCTAATGATGGGTCATCAACTTTTTCAATTTCGGCCTTTCTCTATCCTTCTGGCTTTGCTTTACGCCCTTAATTGTACTGAGAGCTTTGATGGTGGGTAGGAAGAGAGGGATGAGGACAAGAGAAGTTGAGAATTTACACTTATTAGATGGAGAGCAAGTGAAAAAAAAAGTCTGGCAGGCAGAATTGTTTAAGGGAATTGTCGGCAGCGGGGATGGGGCGGAAAGTTGACAGCAGATACAAGTGCTAGATGAGTTATAAGTTGTGGTCTGCGCGATGAATTCACCTGATGGGAAGAACGCCATAGGGGGAAATTGGTACACACAGTACAGAGAGCATGCATAGGGTGAGAGGTCTGCAGTCTGCTAGCCCCAAGAGCAACAATGTTGATTAAGTCTGAACAATTGGTACCTTTCCTCTCAGTGCGTGCCTTAAGGAAGCAGAGCATGACGCACAATTTGTTTTAACAGGTCTGAGCATGGCACAAAAATGAACTTTGATGGAAGAAGTAAGAAAGCCTCTTGCGTTAGCATGAATAATAAAATAGAAGTCCTTCTTGTACCAAGCTCATGGTTGTCAATGTGATACAAACCAAAACCAGTTAAGGAAGAAGTGGTAATGGCAGGAGTGCAGTATCTTCAACCACTCTATTGAAAACCATGAGCAGGTGTCAAATTGTTTTGTAGTAGTGAGCCCTTTTTTGCAGCGCCGTCTGCATATGTCAGGCTGTGCTGCTTCCTAATGCTGCTTATGATTATGTTGCTTCTGTGTTTGAAATAATGTGAAGTCCCTCAGGCATGTAGTGCTGACTTTGACAGAAAACAGAAATGTATTCGACAAAAGTCAGGGCTCTTTTTTCACTTTCCTCAAAGGCATAGACAGAGCAGTTCATAACGCCGGGTTGGCTCACAGTACGGAAGGGAAATAAATAGAAGTGGAGGGTGGAAAGAGAAGGAGAGATGGACGCGATGGCCAGGAGATAGAGTACATAGTGGCAGACTATCAGAGCACAGTAACAGCCGGAGAAAGATATTAACTGTGTATAGACTTACAGAGCCCCTCAGGGGACATGGAAAAAAAAAATTGGTTAAAAAAAATAAAAACATGAAAAAATTATATTCTTTTGTTAGATATCGCAAAAACTTTGCGATATCTCACAAAAAACTTTCCAACTTCCGGGTCAGAATTTAACTTCCGGGTCAGAGGAACAACTAACAACCATAACAATGGGAGATTTATCGACGTTTATTTTGAGTTTGGCCTCAAATATTTGGACATTAAATCAATACTAATTGTCAATAAACACACACACAGACTATGTGTAGACGGTATAAATTTGACTATTTCAAAACAGTGAACGTTTCCTAGTTTACCCAAATGTTATAAAGTTCCCTGCTTAATTTAATCTTGGCTTGATTGCAAAACAGCACAATGTAGACACTACACCTGAGGAGAACTCTGTCTGTATTGGCGGGTCTGATGAAGGCTATTATGAGTCACAAAGAGTCCTTTGCACCGGATAAGGCTATGTCCGCGTTCTCCAGTGACTCCTTATGATCAGATCTTAAAGCCCTCACAATAGTACAAGCTATATATGAAATTCAACTGGATTATGCGACCTTTTCTATTTTTCCTCACTTAGAGAGAGAAAAAGCGCTGTTCCCGTGCGCTCTGGCAGCACTGCAGCTGTGCCCGGCGCAAACCTCAAACTGTGTCTTAATAGAAAACATAACTGCAGGTTAGGGCTAGGCGATATGGACCAAATCTTATATCACGCTATAGGTAATTTTATATCACGATATGGATATATATCACGATATAGTATTTTTCCTTAAAATTCAATGGATTACAATAACCGTACTGAACTTTAATCACATTAGATTATTTCCATCTTTTGCTTGGAATTTACATTTCCATACAAAAGAAAAACTGGTGCAAAATACCACACCAGTCTGGCTTTAGTCAGTCAGCGCAAAATAAAAATGACAGCATCAACCAAAGATCCTACATTTTCCAATTGTTAGTAGCCTATATCAAAATAATGAAAGACTTGAATTTTCCTGCAGTATTTGCTCATCTTCATTTTAAAAAAGCTGTCAAAATCAACTCTGGTAATACTTTAACTTCAGCTTCAACACAAATAATATTTTCAAGTTTGACATGTTTTAAAGTTACATAAAACCAGCCTTGCTGGCTGTCTCCAACAATAACAGCATGGGGGTGAAGCCCCGAGTAGGCTAAATATGTCATTATTAGCCAGCTAGCTCACGAGAGCTAACCCATGTAGTTTGTGGCTTAAAACAAGTCAACTCTGCGTCACGGCAACAGCACGCTGAAGCAGCAAGCAAGTTTCCTTTGTCCGATGACATTTTTGACCGTTAAAACCAGCTGCTCTGCCACAGTGACACGGAGTTGGTTTGTTAACTGTAGTCATGGCGCACCGGAGCTAGACCATGGACATATAAAGAAATGGACACCGTATTGAAACATGGCGCCCATTCATTCCTATGAAGCTGCTCATTGGCGCAGAGAAGCAACAAGGAAGCTGCCATACTGCTTTCATGTGAGCCTGGCACACCCCTAAAGCATGACGCGCAGGGTACGTTTCATTCTCGAGCAGTGTAACGTTATAATAGAGATTCCTCCTGCCATCGGAGGCCGGGCCGGCCGAAGCAACGGTTGTTTCACTACGGCTCCTTTTAGCGGCTACACGCCTAACGGCTAAAACTGAAAATAAAACGGCTATAAAACGCTTTCGGTGGCGTTTTGAAAAGCGAAAACTTCCATTCTATTAGTACATGGTCTAAAGAAAAGTATGAGCCTTTGATTGATATCCAGATAAATTTAGCGGAGATACATTCTTGTTAGACGAAAATTGTATTGGGAATGAATGGACCTGAGCCCCTATGATCGCCATTTTGATTTACGGACCCGTCACAGACAGTCAAATGCGTGTTATACCAGGCGTGGCCACCTGTCCATGCTGGCTACTCGGAAAAGGCACTATCCTGGGGGCCTGAGCTAGACCATGGACATATAAAGAAATGGACACCGTATTGAAACATGGCGCCCATTCATTCCTATGAAAGCTGCTCATAGGCGCAGAGAAGCAACAAGGAAGTATAATCCGGAAATTCCATACGGCCCAAAGCATGACGTAGCATAGACGTAGCGGCATTATGGACCTATCAAGAAAGAGGGCGGCAAGCGTAGCGGACTGGAGGCGGGTGTCTCGTTCTGTAGCATCTAGCCTGGCGAAAACAAACTGAAAGCCGTTAAAAGCCGTTGGGCTAATAAAACGCTTAAGGTGGCGTTTTGAAATGAGAAAACTTACATTTTAATAGTATATGGTCTAAAGATAAGTATGAGCCTATGATTGATATCCAGAAAAAATGTGCAGAGACACAATCTTGTTCGCCGCTTGTACTGTGTGGACAGGGACATCTGCCTACGGGCCGCATGAAAATAAGCTCCACCCGTTACCATGCAATACCAATGGGTTGGCCACATGTCCATGCTGGCTGCTCGGAGAAGGCAGCATCCTGGGGGCCTGAGCTAGACAGCTAGAGCAACAGATGAGGCTTCTTCTGTTGCGGGTAGAGAAGCTGTATTGCAGCCCAGAACTCTGCTGCAGAGCCCCCGTGTGGCGCGGCGGTGTAACTGCAGTGTAACTATAGGGACTCGGAGGGACAGCTGCCTCCCGCTCCATCTATGCTCCCGCCACATGAACTTTTTTTCTCCGCGATATAAACGCTATGGCCAATTCTCTCCCGGTAGACACTTTCATATCGTCCACGATATGATATCGTTATATCGCCCAGCCCTACTGCAGGTCATGTTCCAAAACTAGCCATCGCACTAAGTTAGTAAAGCCTCATTCATCGTGTGTGAATAAAACACAGAGCCTGCACTGGCTTTTAATTTTAGCAGAACTTTCTCTGCTGTGCGCTGGGGAGAAACAGACACGCTGGCAACTATTCTGCTCCACATCTGCAAATTGGACAGTGCCTGTCAAATGTATACCGTTTACAAAGTGAGTGTGTGTGTGTATTGATTAATTAGTATTGATGTACTGTCCGAATATTTGAGGCCAAGCTCAAAATAAACGTTGATAAATTGCCCACACAGGTGTGTGCGCTCCATTGTTATGGTTGTTAGTAGGGCTGTCCCCGACTCGGAATTTTCAAATTTCGAATCGGATCTGCCTGTTCAAACCAGAGATTCGACTATTCGTGATACTATTTGTCAATTAGAAAAGTGCATTGGAGTGAGATATTTGACCAACCGTCAACCCGAAAACAGTTGAAAACAGACTTTAAGACCACCGAAAACAGAGTTTAAAATAAACAACCTCCAGGTTGGATATATTTAAAAAAATAAGTTTACGAGTGAACCGGGGAGTTGGAGCGCAGCTGAAGCACGAGCGTGCCCGAGCCTCGGCGAGCCGGTGAGAGAAACACAGAGCCGGTGACGGCTGCAGAGAATGGTGATTTGCGTGAGTAAAAAAGACAAGATGCTCGCGGTCTACAGGGGCTTAATTGTTTCCAAGGCGACCCATCTTTATTACAGCACATAGCAGAGCAGAATCAATAGGCATATATGGTGCGCAATTTGCACAGCGCAAACGTATACCTCTGCTTTGGTTTTTTCTTTTGCCATTTCCCCTTTAGTTTTCACCACTCTTCTTCTGGCATTTGACGTGACGTGACACATTACCGTCACCTATTGCCCTGGCATGATAACGTCAGTGTTTTGCTCTTATTTTCTCTTTTATTATAATGTACACTGACTGAAAAAAAAAAAAAAAACGATGGTTCGACTTAAAGAATCTGCGTTGACTGATGATTCGAATCATCGACTTTCAGGGGGCAGCCCTAGTTGTTAGTTGTTCCTCTGACCCGGAAGTTCAATTCTGACCCGGAAGTTTTTTTGCAAAGTTTTTGTTTGTTTAATAACTGCTCAACAGTCTCATCCCTGCAAAGGTTCAATTCAAACCTAAACACTTCACTATTATTGGATTTATTATTGAAGTTGCATGATCCATTGTAAACACGTCACTGACAAATTTATACTGTTATGTTCCCTATGTTGGCTTAGAGTTGAATAAGATTAATATTTTTGTAATACCGACATGTCGAAGTTTCTTAGTTCTGACCTTTTTGTAGTCCTGTCTCGGATTGTTTTCCAGATTTTGCCAGGGTTTTAATTGTTTTTTCTTTTTCTTTTGTTTATTGCCTGCGTCTCAGTTGTGATGCAAAAGAATACCCTTTTTCATCTTTTTTTTTAAATATACAGTATTGATACACATTGTTTATTTGCCATTATTACATGGCACTTTGAGAATCCTATGTAAATCACAGCATTCTACAGGTCTGTTATTTCCAGCTAGCAGACCGCTGTCAAGGGCCGTTGCTACGTCACAGTTTTGATGGATAGACGTCCACAAACAGGGCTGCTACTCCTTCAGAAAACACTGGAATACTTTTTCAACATGACTTTGCATGTATCAGGAGAGCAGGGAACACAGGAGTCATGGTTAATGTCCGACAGGACTCCAGTCAACACGACGTGAGTAGGCTACTTTGGCCGCATATGACAGTTAGACAATAACTTCAGGCTGCAGCCTGCAATGTAGGCTAACTGTTCCGCAGTCATTTTCTTCGTGAATTGTGTTATTTATGTTGGGGGATGATGCTTGTTAGCTAGATGGAGCTCTTGTTAAACATATTGGCCGATTACAATTATTATTTGTAGAGTGTGCGAGTCTTGAGTTGTGTTAGCAAAACAGTAGCTCTAGCTAACAGCTGAGCCGGAGCCTCCGGTCAGCTGAAGCAGACAGTCTAGCGGGGCGAGCAGACTATTCCCCCGTTACTAGGTCGTATCCTTGGTTGCTCCTATTTACTGGCGTACTGAACTACGTTTTCATTACATAAGAACCTAGTGGGTTTGCAATGACTATTCCAGTTGTTAGACAAGGTCTCAGGGTTGCTAGGGAAACGAGTTGTTTTTTGTTAAACTCTTCTAGGTTGGCCGCAGCTTGACATAGTTACCGTTGCTACCGAGTGAGTTCCGACCGTGTAGCGGACGGTTTTTGGCTGTTAAAACCATAAAAACAACATCTTGCTAAAATGTCTTGCTTTATTTTTTGTAGTAGCCATGTAATAAGCGGGATAAAGCGGGATATAGTATACCTTCAAGCTGAACAAGAGCCCTCCGCTGCGCGTCGGGCTCCTGTTCAGCTTGTCGGTCTTTATTTCTAGCAAGTGACCCGTTCGCTATACTTTATCCCTTACTTATCTTGTTATTTCACTTGTTGTATTTAATTAAATGAATTTTTCAGTTTATTGTTGAATTGTTTTATCCGCTGTGCATTGTTTGGCAATCTTGGCATTGTTGTTCACATAAAAACATGTCAATAAAGCAATTACAATGAGGGGAAAAACTAAAATACAGAGATAGAACACAAACAGCGGTTGGAGGCTCTGGGAGATGGAGCAAAATAGCAGGTGTTGTAATAAGAGGGACTAAGGGTGTATTCACACATGCCGTGTTTAGTTCGGTTGAAACGAACTCAGATGCACTTCTGCCTTCGGTGCGCATCTTTCAGGCAGGTGTGAATACAGCAATCGCACTCGGGGGCGGACCAAACAAACGCTCCGAGACCCAGCTGAAGAGGTAGTCTCGGTGCGTTTCCAAACGCACTCTGCTGCAGTTCGTTTGTGGTGTGAATTTGTCCGGACTCGATCCGACCCAAATGCAGGAGGCACTGTGCCTTTTCTTTCCTTTCTTTTTTATTAAATAGCCGTCAGCTTCACATTATGGGAAAGTGCTGTTGTCGCCATTGTTAGGACGATAAGTTGTGGTTTGACCGGGAGCCCAGAACAATATAGTACATTTGATCGCGAGGACGCGTAAAAATGCTGAATGTGTTCAGCGATCAGATGAAGGAGAGGGGAGCATCTCCCGCACAGTGCCAACAGGTTCACACTGCGCTTTGCATGAAGTGTGTGTTTTTATTTCGCTTCCCATATAGGCCTACGGACCGTCAATAGGCTACTATCCCCGTGTCAGTTTGGAGCTGAACTGCGCCGACCCAGCTGATACACAGCTTAATCAGCTGAGTGTCAGCTTGAGCCTATTCTTCTCGCGTGACGCGCGTCCAAAACGAAAAATACAGTAAAAATTATGTTTCATATCGTAGGCTACAAGCCACATAACGTGGCATATAGGGCTACATATTATCACCATATGAAACAACAATAATTTGATGTTTTTCCTCTTTATTTATAGGTTAGATGTAGGCCCTTTTATTATTTTTAACCCCATATTATATCAATGATATATATTTCGCAGTTTTAACTTCGTGCTTCCTGTTTCTCTCCACCCCTGAATGTCTGTCCAATGAATGAATGACCTCAGATCACGTGTGGTTTTGCTTCGTAATGCTGGTTCACTTGCAAAAGGGTAAATATGAAAGTGGACCACACCAAACAAAAAAAATCAAACCTCTATTTGGTCTGGACCAAAGCAAGTGAACTAGCGGACTTTCCAAGTGTGAATACACCCAAAGAGACACATTGACACAAGAAGAGAAAAGTAGGAAACATGGTGTGAGGCACTAGTGTGAGGTAGTATAACGAGATTAGAAGGAGATAGATTTGCAGAAGATATGTGGCAAGGAGAAAGATGGATGCCAGAAATAAGAGGTGGATAAGAGCGTAATGGAGAGTGAAGACATTTTTGGCGGATAAAAGTTGGTGCCCCACTTACATCTGACATTTGAAGAAAATAGAAAGACTCATGAGACTTATGATTATCTCAGAGTAGGAAATCACTCCAAACATTATCCAGAGTGAAGCAGTTTTTGACCTGCTTTTTAGGACAAAGAGTCAAAGCATGGACTCTATCTCATAGTATTTAGCAGAGCTCCATATGAGCTTTCACCTGTTAGGAGATGGTGGTCAGGCAGTGACATTCAGTAGAAAGAGAGATGTTCATTTACGACAAAGTTTACTAAAAGATGCCATAACTTTGTACCAAGTACCAACCAATACTTTCAGCATTAATAAATCATTTGGTATATCTCACAGCACAGATGATGTGCAGATTAAGGTATTTCCACAAACGTTTTCATGCAAGTTGTATTTCATTTATTTATAACTTGAGGATCACCAGTGGTTGAAGTCTATCATTTGTAAAGGCATATATGTTGACAGGGTGTTGTTGAAAAGGGGATTGGACATTCAAAGGAAAGTTTTCCATGATGTTCAGCAGTCATCATGTTTGCAACATGATCATTATGTGTGCAGATCATCGGGTAGAGTGTGCACCATTAAGGCCGAGACCGTCTTTTACGGCATGTCTTCTCCCCCTTTCTACTCATTAGAAGCCCCAAAAATATCTGCTTCACTGTCATAAGTATTATGTACACAGAGTAGGGCTGCAGCTTTCATATTTTTGAAAAGCTGATATTCTTGTGATAGCATTGACTTATTACAAGGCACAGACACATTATGTGTTTTGATTGGTCAATCATACTACGACACAGTTATATGCTCCACTTATTTATATTTATCAGTCTATTTTTTGTTTCACCTTTACATAGATATTCACAGTATCATAAAAAGCAACATACCATAGAGATACAGTATACAAATTATTGTTATTATCTGAGTTCATGGATCTTTGATTTTAGAGGGAGCCAGTGTGGAGACATCAATATTGGTTTAATACAAGACCTTTTAGTGGACCTTGTGATGAGGCTTTGCAGCACCATTCTGGACCTCTTAAAAGCAATGTGGAGATGTCCTGCTTAGCTAAGAGAGAATAGTTTTATTATTTTCTAAGAAGGATGGTAACGATCATCTCCATTCCAAAATGGTACTCATAAGAAACTCTTAATGTGAGACGATGTCTGGTTAAGAATGACACATGGATTTCTAAAGGTTCATTAAAAAGTTTAACTATTTAAATATTGAAGAACGTAGAGTTTGTTGATGTCAGTTCTGATGTTGGTATCTAAAAATATATGGACAAGCTACTGTTGAGAAGTCATGGAGAGTGCAGCATGTGGAGCACATACTGTATGTGATGTAAGTAAATCTCCTAAAAAACAATTCAGCTGATCATGCAGGTTCACATAGCAGGGGCACTGGCTCTTACACTGATCAGATCCTCCTTTCTATTTGAAGTGATGGTCATCAGTCATACAGACTTATATAATGATTGATTACAAAACTGCACAGTGTTGATCCTGGGCCTGTATAAGTTTACTGTGAAGCAATCTTTCATTTAAGATTTCACTTGGTGTGAGGTTTTGGGGACAGGAGATGGTTCTTCAAGCCATAAATCTCAGCAAATGGCCAAGCAATCAGTGAGTCACTGGTATTGATCAACTACCCATCAGCCTCCTGCAGAGATATTAGGGCCATTTCACACAACGTTTGCAACAGCGTGAGCGATGGACATAATTTGAAGTTCACTTTTTGAAACCACCACTTTACTGAGGAAGTGTAGCGAGTTTGTCCATTTCAAGCTGCCAGAAGTTTCTACACATCAGTCTGTCATTATTGTACCTGTTGGTTATTACCAACCATTTCTAAATGTTACTTTTTCATTGATGCTAGCAGTCTTTGCCAGAAATATCCGATCATAATAATAAAAAAAAAAAGCTGTGTTCGTGTCTGCCTCTTGAATCTTCCTGGCATGTAAATAGACAGCCCTTTATCAGACAACTGATCACATAGTTGCTGACTAGAGTTCTCTTTTGGGTAACGGTGGCACCTATTAAGGTGCGGCCACACTACACGCTTTACGCGTGTAACACACCTAAAATGTTGCTTGATCATTTTTGTCAAAAATGGTTTTATGCGCGTAGCGTCTATCGTCTCCCTCATGATAATGAATTCCCCTAATCAACCATGGCTGCGATCAGACCTGACCTGACACAACAGCGTGCATATCCGCACAAAAACAACAACAACACGGCCAACAACTGTGCCAAAAGACAAATAAACAGCAACTGAACAGCACAAATAGCCTAGCATTAAAACAGCATTGCATATTCACGCCGCTCGGAAATTCATACAAACAGCAAGGCAGCTACATAACAAACACAGTTACAGCATTTTTTGCACGGCGACACAAAATAAAGGCAAGTAGCCAACATTACCCTACCTGGCTGTGACAGGGGACAGTGGCTGGCATAGATATAAATACCGGTGCTTGGCTGTAGGCCTACTTGTCGTGAAAGTTCCCCGGACATAGCCATCATGTTTGGGTTCATAATATTGAGGCGCTAGCCGGCCGCACACAACCGGGTGAGTTAACTAATGCTATCCGGCGCTAACTTGGTTTATCGGCTAAAGCACAGCCGCACATATTCACTGAATTAACCAGGAAGTCCATTCTCCTGGTTTACTTTCCCCACGTCTTCTGACGTCGGGTCAAGTTCAACGCTGATTGGCCAACGCGGCTAATCGTCACGCGTAGGAGCGTAAAAAGTAAATTTTTTTTAACTCTGCGTGTAGGCGCGTTAGGTGCGTATACGCGGCTAATACGCGGCAAAAGGGCCTTAAGTGTTGCTATAGCGCGTGTAACGCATCTACGTGCGTAAACCAATGGTTCCCTATGGAAAAATTGCCGATTTCATACGCGTCGGTACCCATGTTGTGTGGCCGCACCTTTAGTGTCCATCAACTGCTGTGCTAAATGCCAGACTGTGTACCTGTTTAGAAATACCACTGGCTTGGATGCCAAACTGGGAGGAGAGATCTATGCTCTGCTAGTTGCATCTCTTCTGCCAGTATGTAGTTTTAGCCAAACTGAGCATCTGCCCCATGCCAAATGTTTAATAGTTCCTGCAATCAAGAATACAGAACCCTTCCACAGAAGATTTGATTGAAAACCAACCGAGTTGCCTTTTGCAGAGTGAAATCATGTAGTACCTCCAAACTATCCATTTATCTGTATGTGTAAGCTATGATTTAAAAAAACAGCTTTGGAACCAGTGTTGGGCAAGTTACTTCAAAAGCCTAATGCGGTATTTATTACTTGTTACTGTCATTTCAAAGTAGTTAGTTACATTACAATATTACTGTCTTTGAATTGTAAGGCATTACACTACTTTTACATTACTTTTGCATTACTTTCACCAAAATAACAGGAAATATGGATTTGGTGTTCTCAATAGATCTTCTTTTGTCCAATGCAGCTCATTACACAGCAGGAGGTGACATGATATGGCATAATGACTGAGCTAGGCTTAAGGCTGACAAAAGTATATAATATAATGGTCACGGTTATGGCTCATGGTGCAATACATTTTATAATAGAAATACTGTATCTTTAGGTATTTATTTAGCCTATATTAATATCAATAGAGCTAGAGCCTACTACTGTAGATTGTAAAAAAAATGTGAGCCTCAAAGACTTGTTTCTTGTGTTCTGGCGACTTAAAAGCACAAACAAGTTGTTCACATTATCATCAACTTTTGCCTTTTTTAGTTGTTCCAAAGAATCTGCCTTATCATCTTGACATCTACTCTAAATGATAACTGACCATTATGTTTGTTTATCGTCTCTCTTGCTTGACATTTTATAATAACAATAGTAGCCTAAATATATATCTCCTTTGCTGTGTGCTATGCAGCAGCCTATTTGAATGACATGCTGTTGGGCGGACTCCGCCCGGTGGAGCTGCTTGACTCTCGGCCGGGTGCGAGGCAAAAATTAATAAATAAAAGGACTCGGCCCATTATAGGCTGGCCTGATGTGAAACTTCTCTAAAATATAGGTTACTTACTCAGGCTCGCCAACATAAAACAGACGCGCACATAGCCGCGGGAACGTATTCTCAACAGAGGGTGCTGAAAAAAAAGCTCAGCCTGCACTTGTATTGCTGAGGAGAGTTTGCCAATCTGCGCTGTCCTTTACGCACCATCACTGCCGCCGTTATGTTTAGATTTCATAATTTGCATCAAAGCCCTTAGGATAATAGAAATTAGAGGCTTTATTTAAACGCAGTCCATGCGGTGGTTATATTAACTGTGTCGGCTGTAGACTGAAACTAACGAGGGGGCGGCTGCTTCACTGTACAGTTCCATAGTTGCGCATTCAGTTTTGGCGACATGTCTCTGTGTATCAGGACTCGGGACATGCAATCAAAGATGGCAGCATGTTAGTCTTTGGTTGTCTGTGTCCTACATTTTTTAAGTGATTTTTTACTCTAAATTTTATTCTACAATCCTTTTTTTAAATGTACACTTTTGCACTTTGGTAAACCTGCACATACATGTGACTGCTTCAACAACATGAGTCTACCGGTTTACTCGCCTGCGTGCTCGTCTCGCATTCTGTGGGAGTTCTGGGATTTAGTGATGGGTCATTCGCTTCTTCTCGGATTATTCTTCCTAACTCTGGAACTATGCTGCTTTCTGATGCTGGCGGATCTGCAGCAATCCGTATGTCCGCGTCGGTCTTTCCTGGCTGTTCTACCGGGTCTCAACTCCTCAGCTGGGCAGAAGTACGGCAGTTTCGGCCCAACAGCTGTAGACGCGACCGGGAAGTCGGCGCTGCCCGCTGGACAAGATCAGCGGGCCTTTGGATTGTCCTACTCCTGGTCCTATCAGGTAATATCCATCCAAACCCAGGCCCAGAAGTGATTTTGAGTCCTGACGATTTAAAAAGTAGCGAAGGCTTGCGTTTTGTCCATGTTAACGTGCGCAGTCTGATTAACAAAATCGACGCTATTCGTCTGTGGGCTGAAATGACAGAAAGTGACGTAATTCTCTTGTCAGAGACATGGCTCAAACCATCAATTACGAACAACATGATTCATATCGATGGCTATAATCTCTTTCGGACGGATCGTGTGAATAAAGGATGGGGCGTAGCCATATATGCAAAGGCTTCGTTGGATTGCTGTTCCGTCGAAACAATAACAAACCCGAAGTTTTTTGAACTGTGTGCTGTCAAATTAAATCTCCCCAATGACACTTCATTGACTGTGGTAGGATGCTACCGCCCACCATCAGCTGTAGCTGCGGCAACTGCTCTGCTATCTGGTTTTCTGCAAGAACTGCCCAATGAGTTTATCGTTCTGGGAGACTTGAATTGGGACTGGCTTTCGCCTTCATCCCCGTTAAAAGACATTTGTGACGTGTTAAACTTGACGCAACTAGTTCAGTCACCTACACGCCTCAATCTAAAACGAATGGACAAATCTACATTAATCGATGTAATTCTGACTAATTCCCCACACAAGTACTCTGCGTCCGGTGTTTTATGTAATGATGTCAGTGATCACTGTATGGTTGCCTGTGTTAAAAATTGTAAAATGACTAAAACCAAGCCGTGGTTTATTTTTAAACGAAATTACAAACGCTTTAATGAGCAAGCATTTCTTCATGACATCTATCAAAGTGATTTAAATTTTGTGTGTTTTATGGATGATGTTGAACTGGCATGGGATTATTTTAAGAAGACTTTTTTAGCCATAATTGATAAACATGCTCCTACTATAAGATATAGAGTGAGGGGCAGAGACAACCCCTGGTTTAATGACAGCATTGCAACTGCAATTAGAGAACGAAATGAAGCATGGATAAAAGCAAAAAGAAATAATAATGACAAATGTTGGTTAAATTATAGGGTATTAAGAAACAAATGCACAAGACTAATACAAACTACAAAAAGTGAGTATTATCTGAATTTAATAAATGAAAACCTCAGTGATCCTAAAAAATTTTGGAAAGCTATTAAATCTTCTTCACATGATGTGCCACCTCCCGCTATCCCTGAATTCATTACAACAAGCCATGGTGAAGTTAGGGGTAAACAAAGCATTATAGATACTTTCAACGAGCACTTTATTAATGCAGGAAGAGATACTCAGTCAACACTTCCAGACACCCCCATGGATAGTGGAACCTCCATCATTGATTCATCTAATGAAAGTCTAAATAATTTTAACTTCACTCCAATATCTGCCGCGGAAGTACAAAAGGCCCTGTTGGGGTTGGACTGTAAAAAGTCTGCTGGGCCAGACCAGATTGAGCCATATTTTCTTAAAACTGCTGCGAACTTGATTGCTAGCCCTATCTCCTCCATCTTCAATCTTAGTCTACACTGTGGTTCTATCCCAAAAGTCATGGAAATCTGCATTTGTCCTTCCACTTTTAAAAAGCGGAGACCCTTCGGTTTTAGATAATTATCGCCCAATCTCCAGACTGTCTGTCTTGGCCAAACTGCTTGAGTCTTTCATAAATGAGCAACTAAAACATTTCTTATCTGACAACTCCATTTTGAATCCCACTCAGTCTGGCTTTCGACAAGGACATAGTACAATTACTGCTGTAACCTCAGTTACAAATGATATCTTACATACTTTAGATAACAAGAAGTCTTGTGCTGCTTTATTTATTGACCTTTCTAAAGCATTTGACACTGTGGACCATCACCTTCTCCTGCAGAGATTGCAAAGTATAGGCTTTAGTACCACTGTATTAAGCTGGTTCACTAATTACCTGAGTGGTAGAACTCAGTGTGTGGCATTGGATAACTGTACCTCATCTTTGCTGGAAGTAAAAATGGGTGTCCCACAAGTGTCAATTTTGGGCCCCATTTTATTTTCCATTTATATAAACAATTTAGGTAGGGACTTAAAGCAAACAAAGATTCATCTTTACGCAGATGATACCATTATGTATACATCTGCCACATCAGTCAGTGAAGCAATTACATATTTACAGTCTGCTTTTAGTGTAGTACAAAAATCTCTGGTAAGCTTAAAGTTGGTACTATATGCTACAAAAACTAAGTCAATGATTTTTACCCGTTCACGCTCTCCAATAAACATCACTTTAACAACTAGGGATGGTACGATAATAGAGAGTATCGTCTTATAAATACTTAGGTATCTGGCTTGATGATAAGCTGTCTCTCGGGGTCCATATTGTGAGCCTTTTAAAAAAACTTAGACCTAAATTAGGTTTCTTTTTTCGCATGAAAAAGTGTTTTCCTCATTTAGCAAGGAAAAGGTTAGTGCAGAGCACTTTCTTATCACTATTAGATTATGGTGACCTCATTTATATGCATTCTTCCTCATCGCTATTAAACAAACTAGATGTAATTTACCATTCAGCCCTGCGCTTCATCACAGGTGCCCCAGCTAGAACTCACCACTGCATTCTGTATGAGGCTGTACAATGGCCTTCCCTCTCCCTTAGAAGGAAACTACATGCACTGATTTTTATTGCGAAAGCACTAATGGGTAAACTACCCCTTTACATTTCAAATTTGCTTTCCTTCCATAACAGTGTTTACAAAACAAGGTCATCAGAATATATGTTATTAACCACACCACTAACAAGAACACAACTGGGTACAACAGCTTTCTCATCATATGCACCAAAGGTCTGGAATGAACTTCAAGCCACTCTAAAGCTGGAATCACTCCCACCACTCAGTACCTTTAAAAACATGTTACAATCAGCTCTAAAAGAACACTGCAACTGTTTTTAACCTGATGCCTTTTATTTATTTATTTATTTATTTATTGTTTTTTTAGCTGTATGTATTAGCTTGTTTTTATATAGCCTGTTATGAAGTGTAATTTTAGCATTATAGTGTCAATTGTGGTGTACTTTGTTTGTGTGTGTGTGTGGCCTTGTGCAAATTATGCAACTTCTTTTCTGCTGCCTGTCTTGGCCAGGACTCCCTGTGAGAAGAGTTACTGTAACTCAATGGGACCTTCCTGGTGAAATAAAGGTTAAATAAATAAAAATAAATAAAATAAATAAATAAAATCGGATCGCAGAAGCTGCTCCTCCATTGGAAGGGAGCGGCACTCCGTTGTAAGGAGGGAAGTGATGTGGTCTCTTCTGGTTTCCTCTTATACCCAGCGCAGCTTAAACTTGGGCATTGAGACGGAAGCCAGTAGCGCATCTTTGGAATCAATTGTAGCAGCAAATGTAAAAACAACAAACCAGTCAATTTTGGGTTTAAAATGCATTGTAACGCGCGTTACTGAGATTTGTACCGAGTTACATATTACCATTTTTTTTGCTGTAATGCCTTACATTACCGCATTACAGCAAAACGTAATGCATTACAGTAATGCATTACTTCCTGTAACGTGTTACTCCCAACACTGTTTGGAACACAATCCTCAATTATTTTATCATGGCCCTTTGAGGTCTTCAAGGGTCCAAAATGTTCAACCCAATCCTCACCTCAGTTCCTTAGCAAGTATGAAATTGAGACAGATCTCTTAGGTCAGGGACCTGTATTTTTCTTCACCAGGCATTGAAAAGAGTTACTGCTTTGACTTTTTACAGTTTTGTGTAATTCAAATAAATTAACATCTGTCTCTGTATACCAGAAATGACTCGGTAGAGGAATTGTTCTGTGTGGCTGGCAAACAAAGCAAGAGAAAAAGTAGTCCACCAATCAAACACTGCATTTAAACTTCTGGGGGGGAGATAGTACTTTGCATTTCTTGATATTCACGAATGGCTTTATTGTTCTCAGTATTTGCTCAGCAAGATTGCTATTACCCCTGTTTTGCATCAGGACAGGTCAAAAGAAAGTTTTCAGAATGATACAGTCCGCTGACAGTGGAGGGTTCGTCCCCTCTTACCACACAATCTGACCTTTGCCCTTCAGTACACTCTGGACTTTAGAAATGGGTTGAATTGTTATTGCAGGTTGCAACCCAACAGAGTCTATGTCAGTGGAAGTAGGCTTAGTTACCATGCCAATCACATCCTCCTTTTCCCACACACAGAAATGGACTGACAGCAGCAAAAAGATGCAGAGAGGGATGAGGGGCTCTCAAAGGAGCACATTAAAACCGAAAGCAACACAGATGGATTCAGGCCTCCAGGGTTAGGCTTGGCTCACAGCTAGTATATAAAGAAATATATAGCCCCCTGTAAAGACGGAATATTTTACAAAAAAGGCCAGTGCCTTGTTTATGAGCTGTGTTGATGAACTCTTTGGAGCTCTGGGCAGTTGTTTTCTCCACCCCCATTCATATTGTATACACATGCCATATTCATTAGGGGTGTACTTTATATAATGATGTTTTAACCGATGGATGCAAAAATTGAGGTTTTGCCTTTTATTGCAATGTAATGTAAAAATGTTGTTGACTGTTGACTTGATTTTCCAGTTTGGGGTTTAATTCAGACTGCTGTCACCACGAATACAGGTCTTTACATTTGTTTCTTTGATGATTTCCGAAACAAATTTATGGGTTTCCTTGTGTCATCAGTCTAGCTGTTTCATAAATACTGTCAGAGTTTAGATTTTTATGAGTTTTCTTGATTTCATTGACATGACATTTAAAGTATACAGTACACCCAAACTGCTGTTATATTCTATATATTTTGCAATTCTCAATATAACAGCTCTCTAAACGGCACATATACAATCCTCCATGAATTACACATTATTGTGCAGCACACACTAAGTATTGGGTTTGTTTCAGTCAACAGCCTCTCAACTCTTTCATCTAAACTCTACAAATGGGCTTTTTTGTGTTTGTGATGTTGCAAGCTGCAGCCACTCAGTCACACTAAGTGCAGCAGTGGCTGGCCCTGACAAGGAAAAGGGGGAATCAAATCAATATAGTCCACCATTATAACCTTCATTACGCCAGCCAAACTGCAATCATTGTTCGTTTTGGCGTATCATGGTGAACCTGTTTGTGTCTGTAATTGACCCAGCTTTTGTTACAATGCCTCATGGCGAAGCTGATGTGTTTTATATTTTATTTCTGCTCGCACCCACCACTGCTGTCCTATTTGTAATATCTGCTATTCTGATCTTTTATCTTTTAAAATGTTTTCTGTACATTACAGCACATTAAGTGAGTAAGTAAGTAAATGGTCTGACTTGGCTTGCTTCAGAGGGAATGGTGGATTTGTACGGTGTGTTTTTTATCTCTAGGTGCAAATTGTTTGTGCAGGTTTTGACTGGTTTTATTCTTTACCTATAATCCATTATAGTCATCATACAGTATGTGACACTGTCATTAGTTAAGGAAATCCATATTGAGTTTCTTATTCTGCAAGCTGTGATAAACATTGCTGGGTGCAGCCACAAGTAATTAAAAGAAGTGCCTGTTTGGCAGGATAGCTAATTGAATTATTTGCTGTGTGTGTGTGTGTGTGTGTGTGTTAAATAATTCAGTGACTGCATCACTACAGGACATCATCAAAACCAATCTGTGTGTTTGCAAACACAAGTATGATCTCTTGACCTGTCCGCCAATCTCCTACAAGCTGAGGATGTGAGCACACACTACGTGTTTACTGTTTACTCCTCCTGGTAGAATGTATGTGGTTGGGTTAAAGAGGACCTATTATACTACTTTTCTGGTCTTAATTTCTTGTTTTACACTGCTATAGAGCAACCTGACACGAATCACATCACAAAAAACTATGTAGATTTTCGGGAAGCTCTTTCTCTTATTTTGGCGATCCAGCACGTCCTGTCAACACTTGAGTGTGTGTGCTTCGGCAATCTCCGCTCCCTCCGCCTGTGCATCGGCCATCTCCGCTACCCTCCCCCCCCCCCTCCTGCAAACCCCACTCCGTTGTGATTGGTTACCTTCTTTCCGGAACACTTTCAGTGGCGGGAAGCGCGAGCATGGACCTATAAGGGCGCGAGGCAGACGCGAGGCAGACGCGAACAGGGAAGTGACAGCATTACCATACATGGAAACATCCGCGTGGTAAAGTCACAAAGTTTTATGCGAAGTCACGAATTATGAAAGGGTAGACCGCTTTGAACACGTGACTTCTCGACTGGCTAGAATAGTGTTTAGTGCTCGGCACAGACACCCCAGAGGGTCAGCAGGGAATACGTCGAAATGCATGTAAGTCATTATTTGATAATTTAGTATAGTTAAGCATGACTATGAATCATCATAACAACGTTTACAGGTCATAAAAGTCAAAAAGCATCATAGGTCCTCTTTAAAGAAAATCACTGAGTGTAAATCAAGTGTGAAAAAAGAGGGTGATTTGTCTTAGAGCGTGAGTGTTAATGTGTGCCTGCTCATGCATGCCTTAAACCCACACGCCTCTCTCAGCATGCCTCCCAATGTGTTTGTATCTGTGAGTGTTTGTCACCCGTAGCATGAAGCGATGGGTGCCATCTGATAATAAACATAGGGACTTGTTGAGCATGACTGATTGCTCCTGCACTTGATTTCATTCTGTGACAGGATAGTTTTAAATTACTGAAGACACATCACCGACTACAGCAGGTGCCTGTAGGAGTCTCTATGGTAGCAGCTGTCTCACACACCCTGGAATGGTAGAATGGGCTTTTTTCAAACAGCAAGACGTTTTTCTCAAAAAACGACAGTCCGCCTTATAATCTGGAGCGCCTTATATATGGATCAATTGGTTAATTGGTTGATCCATACTGGTTGTACACGGCGCTCAAGGCGCTCTGTCAAAATGTTTCAGTAAGAAAAAACAATAAAAACAACTTAATGATAATAGAATGTTTCAGTACAACTGGTAAACTACAAAGCCACACCGCTGGCAACATTACAGCTACCGCAGTTAGTTAACTTTTATTTTGAAGCAGAAACAGTAAGCGCTTCCTAGTTCCTAGCCCCGCTGCACTTCAATTCAGAACGCTGCTGCTCGAGTCCTCACTAGGACCAAAAAAGTGGATCACATTACCCCAGTTCTGAGGTCTTTACACTGGCTTTCTGTCACTCAAGGAATTGATTTCAAAATACTGATGTTGGTTTATAAAGCCCTAAATGGTTTAGGGCCAAAATACATTGCTGATCTGCTGATACGTTATGAACCGTCCAGAGCCCTTAGGTCATCTGGGACAGGTCTACTTACAGTCCCCAGAGTTAGGACTAAACAAGGAGAAGCAGCTTTTAGTTATTATGCACCAAACATCTGGAACAAACTCCCAGAAAACTTGAGGTCTGCTGCAACTCTCAGTTATTTTAAATCGAGTCTGAAGACTTTTTTGTTTCCATTTTAACCTGCAATTTTTTTTATTTGCTTCTTTTATTCGCTTTTAAATGTTTTATAATGTGTTTTATGTATTCTAATATTTCCCCTGTAAAGCACTTTGAGTGGCCTTGTGTCTGAATTGTGCTATATAAATAAACTTGCCTTGCCTTCGACCGCACCAGGCTTTTCTCGCTTGTGTGATAATCAAAGTTAATTTCAGACACTGAAACCCATCGGTAAAAGACCTGTCGGTGTTTGCACCATGGGCAGAGGATCATATATCCCCGCTGACAGAGCAGTCGAGCCGGCGTTACCCAGGCAGCTTTTGACAGGCTCACAGGTTTAGCAGCCGAGCTAGCGGGGCAGTTCGGCTGCTATCCCCTCAGGCTGTTTTGCTGACATTCCCTTTAGCACAGCTCCATCTGGATGCATAATAGCCTGGTGCTACCAGACTATCGTACTTCATTTCATTTGTACAGAAGGTCTGGAACTGCTGTAGTTGGCAAACACTCACTCACTTGGAGGCGGGTGTCTGTTGAAGTTTAAAACTGTTGGATCTGCTCAATGCCACTCTGGATTAGCCAACCGATCGCATAACGTTTGGTCGTGCCGTACGTCATGAGCCGGCTTCTGACGGTGCCTTCCAGTTGTACAGGGAACTCTGAAATTTCCGACTTCATCACATATTGTAGTCTATGGATCTACCGGTACCTGGCAACGCTAACTTGCTAGAGCCTAACGTTTGGTTATTTGGATGAGAAAGATTGTAGGCGTCCATACTTTCCCGAGCAGATGCACTGGAACACAGACAGGTCGGAACTCGGGACTACCAAGTCAGACATTTCCGAGTTCCGAGTATAAAGGAACGCAGCATTCAACTGAAACTGGAGCGCAACTACGACGTCATCGTTCTCAGCCACTCACTCTGTTCGCTGATTGGACAACCAAAACTCTGGACGAGCAGAATCCCACTAATACGCCCCATCCCCAGACTGACTACTGAAGGGAAAATTAAATGTGGGCGGAAGTAGGTGGGCGGGCGGAGCCAGGCTTGATGCATAACGCAACCCTAGTCAAACGTTTGACTGCAGTATCTTCTATTCTATGCGCCTTATAATCCGGTGCACCCTATATATGAAAACAGTTCTAAAATAGGCCATTCATTGAAGGTCCGCCTTATAGTCCGGTGCGCCTTATAGTGCGGAAAATACTGTATACAGTGGTGGTCAAAATTATTAGAACACCTGACAGATCGGAAACTATTGACCTTGTTTTGCCTCAAAAACTTGATTACATTACATAATGTTCATGCAATGGGTAGATGGTGGCTCTGAGTAAAACAATTATCAGATGAAGTGAGTACTTCTGTTTTATCCACATTTACCTTTAATATTTGGTATGTCCACCTTTTGCAGAAATTACAGCAGCACATTTCTCTGGGATAGTGTCAATATATTTCCTGAGAAATGCAAAACTCATTTTATCCCATGCCTTCTGCAACTCAAGCCAAAGTATTTCCTTTGAATGTACAATAGATGTGTAGAGTTTATTTTCCAACTCGCGCCAAATTAGCTCGATGGGGTTGCGGTCCGGACTTTGAGGGGGCCTGGCTGGCTGACCCTTAGTATAGCTGGTCCTTCGTCAGCTCTCCTGAACCATAACACATACTCATATCCAACAACTGAGGCACAACTGCCTTCAGTAGGAGCTGTGGCACTCTGCACATACACAAACACATTCCTTTTATCAGGGTACATCATGGACCTATAAAGAAATGGACAGCGGACTGAAAACCGTTGGAACGTTGAAGCCATTCATTCCTATGAAAGCTGCTCATTGGCGCAGGGCGACCATACAGGAAGTATTCGCTTCCGCGTACACGGTGCCAACACGCCCCTTAAGCGTGACGCGCAGTGTACGTTTCACTGACGTTCTTGGATGAAGAAAGCAGTGTAACAGTCTAATATGTCCATGCCGTAAACTAAGCTGAAGCTAAGCGGAGACGAGCACAGTTGTATTGTTTATCTACCATGGAAGTATAAATTACATATCCCCGATGATTCTCTGTATGTAATCTTAAAATGACACCCCGTTGTTGTTAAGTAATATAGTGATTCACAAGTTCTAAACGAAGACTACTCCTGCCATCAGGGCAGCACTATTAGCTAATGTAAGCTAAACCAGCTAGTGGGTTAGCGCTGTTTTCTTAGCGTGTGCTGTTAGCTTATATTATACTATCTATGGCTGTTAGGTAGTGAGCAAAGTTCTTAGTGCTCTATTGAAATAAAGCAAACAAATGTTCAAATGCCAAAGTGAGCTTTTTAAAGTTTAATTATAAGACCGAATGTGTGGTTGTCAAAGCAATTGCCTAATCAGAATGGGTTAGAATTAGTTTTATTTTCCTGCTGTGGGTATCAGTTATATTACAAATTACACAAGCTTAAAAATTCAACAGTTACAGTTAAACAATCCTTTTTTAAAGAATATTAGTTTGTCCTTTTTTGACCTAGTGTTCTGGAACTGAAAATCAGGCTGTCTGGTTCAGATGAGAGTTGGCAACGAAATACCAGTTGAAACAACATTCAAGTTAAGTAATTAAGATGTTTATTGCTTTCAAGCAAGAGTCAAGGCACAATTATCAATAAGAATCAAGAATGTCAGCAATTTTTCAAAAATATATAGTAAACTGTACCTGTTGCTGTACCTGTTGCATGAAACACAAACATTTGCAAGTCCCCAACAGGCTTATGTATATAGATTATATATATATATATTTCCATAACACCAGATAAAGAAAAACACCTTGTAGGCTATTTACATTTTCATTCAGGGAACTCACTGATTCATTCAAGTTGTTAAGAAGCGAAAGAGTCTGAAATGACTCACATGGAACTATAAAAACTATAAAAAGCCATGGAAACCAGCAAGCAACACATTTTAAATTAAATAACCTGATTATAAAATAATAATCATGGATTAAAGCAATTGCAGAATTAGTTAATCTTCAATGTGATTTAAAACTCTGGGATGAGCAGTTCCAAAATAAAAGTGGCAAAATGTTAGTGCAGCCACTAGAGTTGTTAAACGCAGCCACTGGTTTGTTGACCTGATTCTTTTGAACGTGTGTGTGACAGATATGATATAAAAATAAATGGTTACATATTGAACAGCAACGAAGTTGGAGTAGCCTATAACAGCATAATTAATTATAATACACCAACATTGTTAACTGTCATACATAACTTAACAAGCAACTGCAAATTAAAAACCAACGTAACTGAAATGGTTATATTACACTAACAATATTATAAAAATTACGTAGGTCTCCCATAATCATTCAAGTAATCAATACATCCGTGCCTGTTACAGGCATTTCAATGATGTGTTTTCCACACCATGGGTAGCGCAAATGGCATAGTACCCATTAGAGATTATTAGAGCTCATCAGCACAGCTGGAGGTGATGGTGAGGCTGCCGCTGGATGAGCAACTAGTTTTTGTACATGATCCCGTAATGCACCCATCCTTTGCCTATGGATCTTTTCAATAAATGGATCAATATAGTGAATCGCAATGATCGCAAGCAGATCGTGAGAGTTGAGCTCACGCGACTAACAGCTGAACCAGTCTACAAATCCCTCGGTGACTGTAATGTTAAAAAGTCACATGCCTAAAAATCATCAACGTCCTTCATGTTAAGTAAAAGGAAAAATCTCAGACACGAGAAGTTAATGGAGCCTCGCACTGAAAGAGTCATGGACCTATAAAGAAACACTGAGCCCTCTCGGAGGCCGGAGCAGAAAACCGAAACATTTGTTTCACTACGACTCTGTTCAGCTGCCCACGGCTGCCCACTCCCTCCTCCTCCCGCGAAAACAAACTGAAAGACGTTGAAAGCCGTTGGGCTAATAAAACGCTTGAGGTGGCGTTTTGAAATGAGAAAACTTCAGTTTTATTAGTACATGGTCTAAAGATAAGTGTGAGCCTATGATTGATATCCAGAAAAAATTTGCGGAGACACAATCTTGTTCGCCGCTTGTATTGTGTGGACGGGGAAATCTGCCTCAGGGCTCCATGGAAAATAAGCTCCCATTCACAGCATGCAGTACCAATGGGTTGGCCACTAGTCCATGCTGGCTGCTCGGAGAAGGCAGCATCCTGGGGGCCTGGGGTACATTCATCAAACATTCACAGTAAATGCCTACTGCAAGGTTTTTTCACATGAGCATGCACATTAGAGACTTTTCTCTGTTTCTCCAGAAAAAAAGAAAAGAAAAAGTATGAAAAGAGGGGGAAAAGACAAGGGTGTAAGAATACAATGGCAAAAGTCCCTAATGAAATGATTACAACCATCTGTCTAATGTTCCATACTCAGATAATAAATCCTATAGCCTTAAGGAATAGAGTCCGAGACTTATAGTATCGGCATCTGCTTGGGGAGTAATCGCAAGCTTATCTTATCTACCTTCACGCAGACTTCATGAATGCTACTTTCACTGTTCAGTTGCCGGAAGGATTTTTTTTTTTTTGTTCACGAACACTCTGGTGCTTTTTCCACTCAAAGGGTCTGCTAATTTATGTATTAATTCCTTTTCGTCTTGACTACAAAGGCCCTTTGTGTCCCAGTTATTTATATATTTCCCTCACCTCTTGGATCTTGAGCCCAATTGCCAGGTAAGACTGTAACGTGCGCAAAAACAATCCCGCCCCATACCATGAAGGTGCCTCTGAAGATCTTTTTTGTTGTCACTGTCCAGTCAGTATGTAAGCCTTTAAGTACATTACTTTAATGAGTGTTTTTTTTGGCCATACTATTATGACATACTTTAAGACTTTGTTCTGAGTCATTCCCGGGTGAGTGAGAGGTTATCGGAGTGCTTTGATGACCTTCCTATCGAAATTGTTTACTGTTCGACTTTCTATAGGAGCACACTGTTTGGAAGTATACAGCCGTGCTTCTAAAATGTTGAAGTTCTTCGGCATAGAGAAGAGTACTTGCCAGACCCAAGAAGTAGCGATAATCTTGGGACTTTTGACTGTGAATAGGTTGTCTCTGTCTGCACGAAAATACCAACTTCACACTATCAACACAGCACAGTTAAGTTCAAGCAAACTCTCTGAGACTATGGTGTTTGGAGCCTCACATTTTACTAGTATTGGTGGTTTGAGTTTAACCATATTAAGTGTTGGTGCTGCTTATCCATGATTAATTTTGCCAATAAACTCAGGGATATAGGGATAGTGCCTTGATTTGGCATTTTAAGATTAGTTTATCTACTTTTATTATTAGTGAAAATTGTTGTCTTTATTGGTATTGATTATGTTATTTGTGTAATCAGTGCTATAGATCATGGTATTTATACAGTGCTTATAATCAATATATACACACTTTGTTTTGTCTTGTGCAACAATATTTTCTGTGGAACAAGTTAAACACTACTGCTACAATAATTGTCTTTCTCACAGTGTCAGATTTAATTCTTTGCACCGCTTCATTTAGCATCAAATCCTATCAACTTGTTTCAGTGTGTGCGTTGTCTATTGCTGTGTTCAAAGATTCATCTCAATTGCTTTGTGGTTAACAACAGTACAGCCATTCTGATATCTAACTGATACCATGGCTCAATTCAGTGTTCATGGAACATAAGATACAGTGCTGTTGAAAAATTATGAAAACTAAGAAAATGAAATTGGGTATTCCCAGGTAACGTTATGCTTCAGTGCCTAATGACAATTTTAGTAAAAGTATGCAGTACATGTTTTATGTGTTGGTAAGGTTCCTTCAGAGTTTCATATACTGTAACTGTTTATCTCCCATTAAGCGTACTTATTAAGAAAATATGTAATTTATTAATTCAGTCCTGGTGTCTAGGATGAAACATAATAGATTATTGAACTTTAAAGGAAACTAATCTGAAAGACAGGTGTCATTGTGAATTTACATGTCTTGTATTAAAGTGATTTTGTCGTTTTCTTATGCAAAGCTGGTTTCAATATGAGTCATCCTCTCTGTCTGTACTGCTTGAAACCCCATCAATGGTAATGTTACACTGTGCAGATTGGAGCAGACAGTCGGTTGAACCAGGTCTTTTGATGCAGTAAATGAGGGCATCAGGCTCTGTTTGGCAGCAGTATTCACAGGTTGAACCTCAGACAGGAACCTACAAATGGAATTAAAAGTCCGATCTAGCTTGCAGTTTGAATTTGTACCCTGCCGATAATTGCTACCAAGCAGGTATTTCTTAATCTCATTTGGACTGGGAAACAATGGTTAATAGGTTTCTGCCTTCAGGCCCAAAGCCCTTCCAAGCTGAGTCTAAAAGCCTTTATATCAATGTGTGTAGAAAATGCATGCAGTCAGCATTGCCTGCAAACTTGTTGTAAGCACTTAGACTGTCCTTGCTAAAATGCCTGCTCTGTGTGAGGAGCATGCAAATGTGGAAGGGAAAGCAAATGAGGCTTAACTGGAGTACTCCAATTTGAAGGCCTCCAAATTCACTTGTTCTACAGCAACCTCAGGGGATCAGGGAATGCATTAGATATCAAGCAAGAATAAAAGGTGGATGTTAAAATGGCTTGAGGTCCTCCTACAGATGTCTATTATGTTTGCGCTTATTTCAAATTGAATGCCATTCTTCACATTAAAGACCTGCAAGGCAGTTAGGAAATGTAAACATACAAATAATTTTATACAGAAATGTATAGAGGGAAATATACAATATAGGGATGGATATACATATATATATATATATACATATACATTATATTCACACAACCTAGTGTTATTAAACTGAAAACGAGACTTGGATTCAATACATTGCATATGGCACACATCAGTACAGTGTGTACAGCCTTTCTTTTTCAGCCTACCTCTGTCTGATTGGTACCAACATGCAGTCTAGTTTACATACCCAGCTAATGGCAAATCCTTGTTTGAGTGCGGGCTGAGACATGTGTGTCCCAGTTAGAGAAGTAGGCTCTGATACAATCTGACCCTTGGGATGCTACTGTTTCCATTATCCAGAGGCAAGAGTGCAGTCTGGAAATAGAGAGAACGTATAAAAGAAAATATATCTACTCTGTGCTGAATAATATTTACATAAACATTTCTACAACTCTTAAATCAGCAGGGAGCACATAGCAGGACCCCTACACTTGCGAGCAAAATAAACAGTGACGTCAGGACAGGCTTACCTTGAATAGTTTTTGGAATGATGAGGAAAACATCGCTTATTCTGCAATATTTTAGTTTTAACATTTTTTGAAGTTTTACCTCATCAACACAACTTCTCCTGAGCATATTCAAAAATGCATTTTCCTTCTTTCAACTTTAGATTCTTTGTGCTTCCGTACCTCACACACACCCACACAGAGACAAACTACCTGCCAACTATAAACTCCATGCATAAACGAGCCCAATAGATTGTAAAGTAAAAATGGGACTTCATATCAGTGATAGAAAAAACATTGCTTTGATATTTCTCCCACTACCCACTCTTTTGTGTGTGCCAGGGATGTCATTGACTGCTATTTTTCAAAGCAGCTTTATTTCATGCGTTCTAATCAAGTGTTGCTTTCAGCCATTGCCTTAAAAATAAATTTTAAATTATAGCCCATCACTCATCTGGTTTCTGTACATGCATCAACACAAAATAAATGTTCATGAGATTATAATTTCTGATCATCCTAAAGCATTCTTGCTTCTTCTGCATTTAGCTAGATCTTAGAATAACTCTCAAACCGATTGTCTTTCTACGGTATATTCCTCATTAGTACACTCTGTTTCTGCCACTGTTCCGTACTCTAAAGTTATTTGTTCCGCTATCTCTCTCTCCTTCAGGTCACTTCTACTGGGTGAACAGCTCAGCCTATGGGGGCCCTTGGGTGCTGAGTCCCTGGCTTTGGGGAGGCCAGGCTTCGTGTAGCCTGGACATGGCTGTGTTCCTCCACCCCAAGCAAAGTGGGCAATACACAATATGGCTCATAGAGCGGGACAAACCACCACTGGCCCTCATCTCCACTGACACACTGCCACACATCACAAGGTAAGCATTTGTTTTCTACACGTGTGGATGATTTGATGTAATGAAAATAAGCAACCAGGATGTGTCCTCTCTCCACACTAGGGCTGGGTATAAGCATGGGTTGCGTTCCAAATCGCATACTTTCTACTATGTGATGTATATATATATATATGTATGTATATATATGTATATATATATATATATATATATATATATATATATATATATATATATGTGTGTCGTCTTGTCGTCAGCCTGTCAATCACTGCGTAACCATGGAGCTCATTGACGCTTATGAAATCACAATAAACAACCTGTAGATATGAAGTCAAAATACTAATAATGACTAGGCCTACCTATTTAATACTTAAATAGTCTTTAATTGATCTAAACCATGGAAATTGCAAGAAGAAAGAAACAATCATATTCATGATTATTTTGAGTAATCACATTGTGTTATCACGATTATTAAAGACAGTTAATCATTGATTTAAGAACATTATGCATTTATTTTACTTTTAACAAGGTTTTTTTCTAATAACACCATGACTTTGGACTTTAAACAAAGGCCTAATTGAACTGAAAACAGGGAGAATAGAAATAGGATAATTAAGTGAAACATATTTTTAATAATTGAATAAAATAAATATGTCAAAATGAAAATAACCCGTTGTAAATGGTGTTGATAGGGCACGTCTTTTGATAGCATTAAATGTAAGGGCATGATTTATTTATGTCAAGGAGCAGGGTGGATAGGCAGTTGCATTGTAGTGTTGACAGTTGTGGTGGCAGGAGTCAAGACTCAAGGAGCTTTAAACTTCCTGCTTTTTTATTCATTGATTGCTTGGTCATAGACCACTATGATTCGACTTAAAGTTAATAAACAAATTGGTCGGGATGTTTAGATCAGGTCGTATATGTCTCTCTCTCGCGGTCGCGTATGTCACGTTACTCGTGTGTCTGCGCGTGACATATCTTGCACATTATTTTAGTTTGTTGTGAGTCTGAAGTGTTTTCAGACAACACAATTAGTTTTACCTTTATTCTCGTCATCTAGAAGTTTTTCAAAACACCCGGAAATGCGCAACATCTTCCTCCTACCCTCTAGACCAGCCGATAGCTAAACTATCAGGTGAGGGAGGGGCCGAGCGAAAGGCTGAAAGGGTCTGCTGCATTTAAAAGCCTGCATGCCCCGGCATGCGGAACAATGATAGTTTAATAACGATTATTTTGTTTTCATGATTGAGGGAAGCCGTAATAGTAATCGAAAATGAAATTCAAGATATTGCCCAGCCCCTCAAGAAGGATGACTTAAATTGGGCTGAATTTGGAGAGGTTTTAAATAGCCAAATTTATTCTCAATCTTTACCATTTTGGCGCTGGTGATTTTCCTTTGGCGATGGATAAATCCGCTTTGGCGGGCGCCAAAATGTTCTCAGTGCAGGAAAAACCCTGTATATATGTGTGTGTACTTGGAGCCAGCCAAGAGCTTTTGTCATGAGTACATGTGTACATGTGTTCCATTAGAGGTGAATCAAAGAAAGGCACCCTCATTGAAAGCCTTTCTATATGGATAAAGGTGTCAGACAGGGACACTGGGAAGGGATGGTTGGTTGTTTGAAACACATAAATTGCTTTTGCAGCCACAGGCCACCAATAAGCAATTATTGTATTCATTATAGCCTTACTGTGTGACTAATCCCCAATTAACACCAGGGGCCTCATTTATAAAGCTTTGCGTGGGATTCACGTGGAAGCTAGCGTACGGAAGAAATGTAGGATGTACGTGCGAACAAAAATATTCTGATTTATAAAACAGTGCGCACTCACGTCCTACGCCTGTTTCCCTTTATAAATCACAATCCACTCTAAATGTGGCGCAGCCTTTGCGGGCTTCACGTAACGCCCATATTTACCCATACATAGTCATTGACACGCCCGAATTAATATAATTTACTGAGTGCATGAAGGCGGTAGTGGCAATCGCCGACTGAAAGGGAAATGGAAAAATAGACTCCACACGGTGTGGATCACTGCGGTCACGCCGAAGTACCCGATGGAGAAGTGGCGACCAGGGAAAATTTAGTTTGGTGGCACAGTGTGAGGGTAAAGGCGTCATAGTGCAGCCTGTGGCGATCTCTGTGAACGCTGTGGTCGAAATAAAAAGAAGCGATCCGACATAAAAGTGGACGCAAACAAGTGCATATCCTCACACAGCAGTGTTTGTGCCACGAGCGGGGGACACTAAGACCCCCCATGAGATACAGATTCGGAGAATTCATCCCGGTGCAGTGACGGGCGGCGGAGGGTTAATAATAAACTTCACAGTCCCTTTCAAAACACAGTTACGACGTGCTTAAACACATAGAAAAACACATAGATAAAACGGACTAAAAACCGCGAGAAATTAGCACAGTATGTGATGTACAGTAGGCTTGTGATTACTGTATGAAACTGTGCACTCCTGTCTGCCTGACTGAGGCATCGAGAACAGCGTCAGTGTAAAAGTAATAGGTTGTATTCCACCTCAATATTATCAGAATGAATCCAATAACATGCAGAGCTTATTCAAACGTTTTTTTTATTTTTTTTTATTTGCACTCATATCTCCGTTTGTAGGCTATTTAAGATCCTAATTCGTTTTGTTTTTTGTTGGTATCACTCCATGGAAAAATCTGTGGAGGCATTTGTTCATTAGTTGTAAGAATGGCTTCATCCGTTTTGCAAAGGAACTCCCAATATATGATAGACCTACATGGCTTATAATAGGCCTATATCTGGATTCATTTTACACAAACACATTCGTTCTCGCACTTCATACATGTGCCGACGGAGTCGCCGTTTGTCCTTTCTCCACTGTCTGTGCGTACGCATGGGTCAGAGTTTGCGTGGAGGACCGCACATCTTCCCGTCAAGTTTGCTTTTTATAAATCCCAATGTTTGCGTAGAAATTGGCGTGCGCCCTCTTCTGGGCGTACGCCACGTTTATAAATGAGGCCCCAGGTCTGTGCTCCTCTCATTGTGGCTTTTCATCTGAGATCTGTATCTCACACTGAGAGCAACAGGGTCAGGACAATACTGCCCTACAAAGGCAAAAGATCTTAACTCACCTGAGTGTAGAACTGAGAAAAATGAGTTCAAAGTTATTTTGTTGTCCTGCCAAATCAGTTGTAGATAGATACTTGAAAATTTGGCATGTTATTGTATGAAAAGGAAGTTATTTATCCCCCAAAAATCTAAAATTTTAACTTGACCTTTGACCCTTATTCGGAAGTTACTGTACTCTGCCTTTGTATTATCTGCAAAACAATAATGGGTCATGCAAAGGCAAAAGACCTTAACTTCTATTCTATTGACAATTTGGATTTGTATCACTCTATATCAACATTTCCTGTTATAACAATGATAGCATTAACTGAGTGTTGTCTTGTTAGGCATAATACTACACAAATTGAATATTAAAAAAATTTAAAAAAATTTAATTTTATGGCTAAAATTATTAATTTTTGGAAAATTAAAAAATAATTATGGTTGTACTTATTTGAGATAAAATAACACTTAAAAGTATCCACCTATATTTCTTACATTTGAAAGGTTGGATGTCAGTAAAATGTATTCTCTTGTATGCCATTTATAATTTTCTGATAAACGTATAGGAATATGGTTGTTTGATGCCATTATGTGCAAGTTTTCTAGAGTCAGTGAAAAAACACTGCGTTTTTGATGGAATAGAAAATGTAGCCTATGTATATTTTTATTAGAGAGAGAGAGAGAGAGAGAGAGAGAGAGAGAGACCGGATTTCAGGGACTTAATTCTTCCCACAACTATTCTAATAGGCTACTCTTTATAATTATGAAAAAACATTTTGTAATACACACTTTCACAAACACATTGGTGTTTGGTTAGGCCCCACTTCATACCCTGAAAATCCAGAGATAGCACGAGCAAATGTGCGTTCTTGTATGAAGACATACTTTTAGACTAGGCTATAGATGTTTAAAAGTGGTATTCAGCAAGTGCCGTGAGACCAAAATCACTTTATGACAGCTGATCACTTTATGGCACCGCACCGGAAAATATACAAGCCAACGAATGGACTAATAATACTGATAACTCTTTATGGCTTTAGACAATGGATTTTTCTCCTCGGTGGATATTTTTTTGCCATTGATTTTGACCAGATTTCAAGAAAAGGTAAGATGCGATCTAGGATCTGCTGGATTGGTTTATCGTTCAGGCTGTTTTCTCCGAGCCAGGGAGGTGTGTCTTGAGGCATCGCCATCTCGCTCGCGTTGTTTTCAGTCAGTGAGTGGACTGGACTGTCATTGGCAGGCAGCTTATTACTTACTTTATTGAAGTTAATGTGTGTGACAGAAGTAGGGTGACCAGATGTCCCGCTTTGTGCGGGGCAGTCACGCATTTCAATTACTTTTGAGACGTTGTCCCACATTGTTATTGACAGTGAGCCCGCATTTTTAAATGCGTGTTTTATAATTTGGCATTTATCGATAGCTGTGTGGAGACAGCAGTCTTGCTAGTTGCTCCTGGAGCGCTGCCGAGCTCAGTGGGCTCTGTGAAGGTGCTGCCCACCTTCCTGTTACTTCAAAATAAAAGCCAACTCACGTTTGTCCAATGAAATGCTAACGTGATGGCAGTGAAATGCTTTTAATGTGGAAGCGCAGAAGTGCTTCAATTACATGCAATACACAGGCAAATCACCGTAACTCCAGCGCTGTAAACAGTAACTCCACTGTGGTGCTTTGTAAAACCATGGACATATAAAGAAGTAAAACAAAGGCAGAGCGCCGTAACTCAGCCGTAACTTCATCCGAACGTTCCATAGCGACGCGAAAACAAAGCCAAAGGACCGTAACTGATGTTACGGTCTTCTGCCTTGGCTTTCACTCTGCTTTTGGAAGTTACGGCAAAAACAGCATCTTATTTTGATATGAAAACAACAGAATTGACTCAAGATATTTGTTCACATGATAAAACTGATGGCCAGTGTTCCAAAAATGACAAAAACTCATTTTTGAAAAAAATGAAGTTACGGTCTTTTGCCTTTGCACGGCAGAATACTCAGTTCAAAAGTTTCTCCACCAAGTACTTAATATGTGTGGTTGTGTACATGTGTTGCCAGCCTTTATTAGCATGGCTGTTCTTTGTTTTTTAATCGTTGGAAGTCGGAAAACAAGGAGTTACTCAGAGTGTGCTGCGTTATACAGACATGTTTCATGCTGCTTGTGTGTCAGTAATATCTTAAGGGCATTGGCATCATGTGAATGTCATGCTTAATGCATCTCCCCTCTCACTGTTGCTGTTTGTGTGTGTGTGTGTTTCTCAAATCACCCGTGTGTCGTCTTATGGGAGCTTAGCAGGGACGCGCTCATTACAGTTGTGACGGATTAGCTTTTGCCTTTGTGTTTGTCTGCTCTCATTTGTAGTCAGAGAGTGCCATACACCCACACCATCTCTCGGAGACTCGCACAGCCAACATTCCTGCATTTGTGCTCCGATGGGAGTACGCTTGTATCATTAAAAGAGAGGGCAAAAAACAAAAGCGAGAACAATAGCAAACTGCGGGCATGCAAAGAGTATATACTATACACTGTATTCAAGGTGTGTCCAAACTACGGCCAGCGGGCCAACTCCTGCCTGCAAACCCTTTTTAATTGGCTCGCAGCACATTCTAAAAAAAAGTGGAATACGGCCCTTCCATTAACCCAGTCCATAAAATAGAAAAAATAAACTGGAGATGCAGTATCTGACGAGAAAAAACTCAGATATTCCATATGCCCAGCTAGTGTAGTGGTTAATGCCAAGAACGGGGTGAGCGGGGTTTGAATCCTGGTCAAGGCTAACATTAAAATTAGACTTCTGTTTTTTTATAAATATTTTTCTCACAGTGGAAATATGCCGTGATATTGATAAGCCCAACTACTTAATAAATTCAGTCAATAATAGTTGATAACAATTTCTAACAAACATTTGTTGGTGTGTCAGCAAGCCCATTAAAGCTGCTGTAAGCGGAATGGTTCTTTTAGCTAACTTCCTGTCAGTTACTGCGTGTTAGCAGTCCCCTCGCTCGTCCCTACGTCACCACATTAAAGCACTGCGGTTCTCAAGCAGCGAGTTATCTAGCATCATCTCAGATCCATAAGTGTGATAAAACATGATAAAAACCATCAAAACAGACATTGGGAAGGATTTTTACCTGCTCCGCCATTGTAGGCGCATACACATTCACCCATCTGTCGCTCTGGCATGCACCGGCAGTGAGACCATGAGTGAGACGGGTGTCGGTTTATAGCGTTCTCTCTTGTGATTGGATATTAATTTTGGGATCCCCCGTAAAGTTTAATTGCCGATTACATGCAGAGCAGCAGCTGAATGAAACGCGCACATTATGTAAGTGATCACTGTATGAATAAAGAGCGATTTTACACTTATATTAACATCAATAAATCGCTTACTTCACCTTTAACTTCTGACTATAGCCTATCCTTCCCTTTTTTCCCCTTATATAGGACTGTGAAGGGGGCGGGTCACCAGCCTGACTAAGGGGCAAGCTGAGGCTGCTGTTTTGAAAATCATTTGCCATTTTTTTTTCTTTAAAGCGGACCTATGATGCTTTTTGACTTTTATGACCTATAAACGTTGTTATGATGATTCATAGTCATGCTTAACCATACTAAATTATCAAATAATGACTTACATGCATTTCGACATATTCCCTGCTGACCGTCTGGGGTGTCTGTGCAGAGCACTAAACACTATTCTGGCCAGTCGAGAAGTCACGTTTTCAAAGCGGTCTACCCTTTCATAATTTGTGACGTCGCATAAAACTTTGTGACGTCTCCACGCGGATGTTTCCATGTATGGTAATGCTGTCACTTCCCTGTTCGCGTCTGCCTCGTGCCCTTATAGGTCCATGCTCGCGCTTCCCGCCACTGAAAGTGTTCCGGAAGGAAGGTAACCAATCACAACGGAGTGGGGTTTGCAGGAGGGGGGGAGGGGAGCGGAGATGGCCGAAGCACAGGCGGAGGGAGCCGAAGCACACACACTCAAGTGTTGACAGGATGTGCTGGATCGCCAAAATAAGAGAAAGAGCTTCCCGAAAATCTACATAGTTTTTTGTGATGTGATTCGTGTCAGGTTGCTCTATAGCAGTGTAAAACAAGAAATTAAGACCAGAAAAGTAGCATAATAGGTCCTCTTTAATTACATTCAATTATCAAGCACAATTTATAAACATTGAATTGATTTAGCTATATTTCGATAGCCTGGCATTCCCAGACCTGCCACTAGGCGCTGGCAAATTAAATTTGCTGCGCGTGTTGGTCTGGACACGCTCCATTGAAGCTTCATCAAGAAAACCAGAAATCTGGCTATGGTTTCAATTGGGTCTATCTAATATGGGCGCGCCAGAGCCCCTTATATGGTACTCTGGGGAGGACGTAACTGGATGACGACAGTGACGTGCATGCGACGTCGAAGCCGTGATAGTAAACATCAAAGATGGCTGCGGATATGTTGTGTGTTTGAGACTGCTTTGGCCTCCACCCTTAACGATTTGGAAGACAGCACTCAAATTTTTCATTAGCAAGTAAGTGGAATGTTCTGTTTTGCCGACCGACAACGGCAAACGTTTAATTTAACAGTTTAACAGCTGTTCGCTAAACAAAAGGGGCTTATGTCACCTTGTGCATCGCTCTGATTGGTTGTAGTGCTATCCAACTGCGTGCAGTGGCATTTGAAATGCATGAGTAGGAGCCGCCCCTTGAGTTGGAAATTACTATTGATCGTGGCCAGACCCTCTATCATTCAAGATATCAGGGTCTGGATTTCCAGGCTAATATTTCGATTGATTTCAATATATTTCACCTCTAGTGAGTGGCACGGCCCTTGGTATATTTTTCCATTGTTGGCCCTCAGTGAAAAAAGTTTGGACACCCCTGATATATTATATACCTTGACCTGTTTGGCCGTATCAGTAGTCAGGCCATTTGGCACAGGGTGATCCAAAAAGGAAACTACATTGTACACAATGGTCATTTAGAACTAAGGCTTTATTTAATTCATTTTGTGTTAAACTATGTATTAGAATAACTCAGGTTTAAGCAGAGACCACAACCCTGTCCAGTGTCCACATAAGACAAAATATCTGCGTAAGAATCCTGTTCGAGGAGGAATAACTAGGCAGTCTTTGAAAGCTGCCCACTCAATCTTGCAGTTGTTTACCATTGATTCTCTCTGTTAATGCCACTTACGGTATGAGTCAACAGTTAAAGCTGGGGTGCGTGATTTCTGATTGGTCAAAATTAACATGAGCGGTACACTTTGACCAATCAGAGCGAGGCTCCGTTTCTTAAAAATAAATAATCAGATTCTCTGTTCTTATTGGTTGTTGGGACTGTCCATTCACTTTGGCACCTACGTTGTTGGTGTAGAGCCTGTCAGGGAGGGACCATAGGGGAGGGACCAAAGAGAACAAGTGGAGCGGTTGAGGTATTTGGATTCAAATCTCTATCCCAACTGCTATTTTCTCCCCAAATTCTCCACCCCAGCTTTACTAATGGAATAAAAATTAGAAACAATATTACTTAAAAAAAGTTAAAATACATGAGGGATGCCACAGTTAATTATTTTGCTACTATAACTTAAACTCATATTTTTTTTCTTCTTTACCAAATTCTCAATCTGATTAACTCTTTCACAATCGTCCAAACTCCATTGCAGCCATGAGCCACCAAGGGAGCGCTTGCTTTGAAAGTCCTGTAAGTTTCTCCACTGCCTGCATTGGCCTTATGTTGCATCACATCTAAAGGAATTTTCTATCTTGAAGACACATTTTGAGTCTATTCTCAGTGGTCAATGCCTTATCTTCTCTACAACTGTGTTTTGAAAGTTGTAGTAAAAGATATTAGCTTTTCTCTGGTGCATTGGGGAAACATTACAGTGTACAAGCAACTTTTAGTTTTTATGCACCAAATATCTGGAACAAACTCCCAGAAAACTTGAGGTCTGCTGCAACCCTCATATCTTTTAAATCGAGTCTGAAGACGTTTCTGTTTCCATTTTAACCTGTACTTTTTGTTTTATTTAAATGTTTTACTTCTTTTCATTCGCTTTTAAATGTCTTCTAATGTGTTTTATGTATTTTAATCTTGCCCCTGTAAAGCACTTTGAGTGGCCTTGTGTTTGAATTGTGCTATATAAATAAACTTGCCTTACCTTTTGCCTTGCCTACATCGGGTGAAGTGACAGTTAAAAGATCTGGACCATTTTTCTTCTTCTTTCTTTCTTTTTTAAAGTTGTAACCCACTGTGCAGGTCGAATGATTCACCTTACACAACCTGTGCTGGATGAATGTGCATATAAACCACATACTACTGCTCTGCTCCTCTTTCAAAACCAAAATTTCAAACTTGAATTGGTTGTCAGAGGAAGAATGTCATATTGACAGAAAGCCAATGGTGATGCAACATGGAGCTCAGCTTTGGTCCAGTATGAATCATTCATTTAATTTCAACCTTACTTTTAAGAGAACAAGTCGAACTGTCTTTAGCCTATTGACTGTAGAAGTAAATCATATCCCAAATGTTATTGAGTCAAGTTACGGCATAGATAGGAGAATGTGTTGTCTCATTATATGAATAGAATTTTAGGATTAGCATTTTATAAGGCCTCCCCTCAAGCCCCTGCCTCAAATTTCATCACACAGTGTACAGTATAACTATACCTGAGGATATTAAGGACCTTTGAACGCAGCCAGCCAAGGACTTGACTCATCAAACAGTGTCGGCTCTCACAGTGAATGTCAGCAGCCCATGTGTCTTCGTCAGCACTAAAGGGAGGCATGCTGCCAGAGGGAAGGCTGCAAGGTGTGTGCATGTCTTCTTGTGTATGTCCCCACATGAACTGTGTTTTAGAGGGTGACACCGGAGTGGATTTGCACTACGGTACTGTCCCTCTCCCCCTATAAAAAACATCCTGTCGTGGAAAAATAACAGCATATTTGATAAATACTTTGCAAGCCTTACGGCGAGATGGATAGTGTTTTAATATCATCCCTCTCTACCCTGAAAAGATGCTTTTCAAACTTCGGACCAGCTTGGAAGTTCAGCTAACTTAATGCTTTGGTCTTGTGTGCTTATTTTTTCTTGCGATGCCATTTTCTATGCCGACAAATCCATTTTTGTTTTGGTGTTAAGTTTTTCTGCGCTTGCTTATGACCATGTGGGTGGTCAGTATGTCATAATACTGATTAGTGATTGGCTGGTTGATCTGCATCATATAACTTAAATTGGCTGCCTGTACACTGAAGTGAGCAGACCCGACCACAGCAGACTGCAGAGAATAGAAAAAAACAATTGTGTTTATTTACATTAGAAAATGCACAATTAAGTCTGTAAATAAGACCTGTTGTTAATTATGATTCCTGGTCCCATCCACTCTTGTTGACTTTTTTCCTCTCCCGTCCAAATCACTTGCAGAAAAGTGAAATTGTCAGCCTCTATAGTGTGTTAGTACAGTATTTGCACCTAGGTGTATAATATGTCTCATGTGCAATGGTTCAACTCTACTTTGTGTTCTTGTGAAACAGACACACACACATCCACATTAACACATGATAGCATTACACATGATATATGCTTATGGATTCATCTACTTAACATTAATAGTGTGCTGTACGCACCAAATAGCCCCAATTGCAGAGTGCATTAATTTAATGTTTGTTGCAATGAGTGTAGGTATCTAATTCACCCACTGCGACAAAATTGCAGTCATGCTTTAGTGTGGAAGGTATTGGATGCCATTAGCACTGCATTAGAGCGCTATCATCTTAAACCTGATCTATAGCGTATTTAAAGCGGGGGAGAAGGATCATCAAAGAAGGCGAGTGTTAATGCCACATTTTGACATACAGTAGGAACATTATGGGAACTGATATATAATATAATATAAGCTACACTGCACATTCTCCTCTTCATAAACCTGCACATTAGAGACATAGTGTGAAAAAGAAATACAGGAACATCACCAAAGCTTGAAGAGAAACTATAACAAGATTAGCTGAATATTACGCATAGCATTGTAAATCAGTTTTTTTAAATTTAAAGTATTAATAGTAATCCATCAAAGTCCCATCAAAAACACGAGTTTGACATAACATGAAAACACATGTGAAATAAAAACAAAACTAAATCACGTAGAGGTAGAAGAGGACCTCAAAAAATTTGAAAATTAAATGAAATACAGTATATGGTATAAAATACAGAAACTACCATTACCAATCTAAGCCCATTGAAAAAAATGTAGGTCCAGAACTTTGTCTTTAAAGTGTCAATAGATGAGGAGCATTTGATTGCTAGCAGAAGGACGCTATTCCACAAAGGCAGGATCTCCCTTACCCACTAGTCTATTATATTTGTTGTATGTTAAACCAACTGTTCAGAATATTGAGCATGAATCTGAAGCAGTTCCCTTGTGCATCATTGCCCGTCTCTGACATCGAGTGACTTTACTTCAGATAGTCTGTTGGAAAACACTCCATGAACATCTGCCATGAGTACAGGATCGACATTTCTTGTCATCACATACACTTAACATATTATCAGATATTAAACTCCAACAGCAACAACTGAAACATTGTGCTACATACATACATAACCTGTCTGTGGAGTAGAAGGGGAAAGGATAAAAGAGGATGTGCATGAGGGAGGATGACAAGATATAACTCATCTGTGGATATAGGCTGCCTATATGAGGCTCAAATGTTTAATTTCTGAAGCTGTTGATGAAGTCCCACTATATATATATATATATATATATATATATATATATATATATATATATATATATATATATATGTATGTGATGCACATTTTTGCATCAAAGCAAATGCTGAGGTAGACTCAATGTTCCTTTATTCCTGTCCTGCCCTCGCCTCCCCTGCGGCTTGTGTTATAATGAGCATGTCTCTGGGGTATATGGTGGATATGCAGTGTTACCTTACCAAACAAAAGAAGGCAGTTCATATAACACATGATGTCAAGTATAAATATATTCAAAAATGTAGAAATTAATATTGATCAATCTTTAATGTTGAGACTTTGCTGTAATTACTGGGAGCAAAGGACATGTGACATGAATTACAAAATGGGTGCCAATGTACAGTACTTTATTGATTTATAGCATAAAAGTGGAAAATATTTATTGTACGGGAAGAGGGTGAAGAGATCAAGCGTTTTCCTTAGAAATGGTCTGATTTTTTGAAGAATGTACAGCTGTCAGGTTTTGTAGTACAAAGTCTCGACCATGGTAAAGAATGTAATGAGAAAGTGGTTGCCCATCGTTTAAAAATAAAACACCAGAACAAGTAACCATTTGACCAGTAACCATGACATTTTTATTCCTAATTTGTAATGTAGAATCAGTTCAGGTTTCGCTTTTGTCTTTTTATGAGTTTTTCCCATCCCCTTGCAGGATAGTTATCAGGGCCGGCGGTAGCCAGGGGCCAGGGTGGGCCGTGCCCACCCAAATGTGGGCTGTGCCCACCCAATCACAAAAAAAAAATTTTTTTTTTGTTTTTCTTTTTGTTTTAGGTGGAAGTCCAGACCCACTATCGGACGGACCTGTTAATTCGCTGTCCAAGAAAATGTCAAATAAAATTCTAATTAATTAATTCTAAAGAATATACCATTACCATGCATTGCTTCTAATTGTATTATTGGGTGGGCAGGACAGCCTGCCTCCAAGTTACCCACCCGCTTATAGTGGTCACTTCTCAGCAGAGCCGGCCCGAGGCATAAGCGAAATGAGCGGTTGCTTAGGGTCCCGACTGCCAAGTTTTTTTTTTAGTTTGTGTGTTTGATATCAACATCATATTATGTAAATTATCATACAATAAAAGGAATACAATGTTTTGGTAGATAGTTATTAGCTTAATAATTGAATCAGTTCATCTAGGAGGTAATCCGAGGTTAACTGATCACGTCACGTTCAAGTCCATGGCGTGCACAGTGTGTATTGAGTTTATTTAAAAATATTTGAAAATGGGGCTGCCCGCAGTTGCCCATGCACTGTGTATACTGTAGTCTATAGCCTATTTCAGCCTCGTCTGTGGAAAAAAAGATAACTGGACAACAGAGTTATTCTGCTTCGTTCCTCTCACTGCATTTAAATTAATTCATCATATTACAGAAAAATATGTCCCGTAAAAGAAAAAGAGCACCAAGCCCATCCTAGAGGACCCTGCATAATATTTTATTTCAAATGTATATTTCTATGGAAAATCCATGTCTTTCTTCAATAGCTTCTAATTCATCCGACCCAGTGTCTCCAAAGTATTTGTTCACACAAAATTCCTCAGATTTAGCCTCTTAATCTTCCTCTCAAAGTGCACCAGATTCATGCATTTCACTTTAAAAAGGTAAAAAAAAATCTCCCGGGGGGGCATACCCCCGGACCCCCCTAGCAGGGTCGTGACCTCGGGTGGCTACTACCTTAACCCAGCTAGAAATCAGAGGCAATAGTGGAAAGTAGTGTGTATAGTATATCGCTCTGGACTACCACCATCCAGGTTGCCCAGTCCCAAAGCTTTCTCTTCAATCAGCTCAGGCTGCCTACAGTTAATACTGCGATTAAAAAAATATATACATTATGTTTTATATAATGTATATTATATGTTATTCATAAACATTTTGGAAAAAAAACATGCAAGAATCAAATCTCCCACACAGCAGCACTCAAAGTTTATTTGCATATTGTGTTCTACACAATTCACAGTAAATGTGCCAAAAAGCAGATGCAGAGATCTTACAAGGGCAAAAAAATTTGGCTTGCGCGCTCTGCATCTTCGCACGCTCGCATCTTCGCTCTCCCTGAAAAGTGTGCCCACCTAAAATTTCTACAGGCCCACCCAAGTCTGACTTTCTAGAACCGGGCCTGATAGTTATTAGGTTTTTATAGCTTTATCTAGTGACCTGAAATTTGGCAAAGTCAAATAAAAATGTTTTGCTCTCTATAACCATCAATACAAAGCAGAGATAGTCAGCCATGTGTCAAAGCTGCTAAAAAGTGAAATCACCTAGTGCAGATTTGTTAATAACTACAGTAAAAACTACAGTGAAATATACACATACAATTTCCCAATTTCTTCAGACTTGGTCCTGAACACCCATTGCTAAGTTTGCTGTTTCATTGGCAAATGAAAAGCTCAACTCCTCCAACTGACCCTGGGGCCAATCGCAGAGACACACAGCGAGCATACCTAAAAAAAAAAAACAGACCAAAAAAGGTGAGTTTATTGTGGAGGGAAAAAGCGTTTTATTCATTATCTGTTGACCCTCCTGAGCAAACAAGGTGAAGCTGAGGAACAATTTGACAGGCATAATATCACCCGACAAATTAGACTATAGCCTCTGGGTGGGGCACATGAGACAATTTAGTCAATATGTAGATTAAACATTTTGACATGCTTTTGAGTCTTGCTAAATGTATAGTGTTTTAAAGTCATTCTGCTTTAGCAATATTGAATGATTTAACTGTGGCTTCTAGGTCTCTAAGCAAAGAGCCATTAATCAACTGTCGAACTGTGCTGGAAATACTAATAATATAAGCTCAATACAAGTGTTTTGTCAAAAATCTTCTTGCAGCCATGTGGGTATTATCTTGCATGTTGGATGTAACTGGGCATTCATCCAAATTTAAAATTTCACACAAAATCTAATATATATATATATATATATATATATATATGGATAGCTGAATGTGTTTCCAATGTTGGTATATGTAGCATTAAACAGAACTTTATGTAATGTTTGTCTCTAGTAGCTTCCCATGTATGAGACTCATTCATAACTGACTCACTTACAAATGTCTGAATACCAAAGTGTTCACATTGGCCAGTGAGGAGATGCTCACTTTCTTTCAGATTACAAAGGTGAGCTATGTCTGCTCTTGTGATGCAACTTTGGTCCATTTTAAGTGTCCAGGAAGATTCAGATATCAAATGTCTATACTAAGGCCACTTTTCAAAGCATAACTCTATAAGTAGCTCAATAAGTTTTGACCTGATCAGAGAGTCAGTGTGACCCAGCTTTTGAGCCATTTCAAATACATAGAGAAAGATGTTTGACTTTCTCATAACATAACCTGCAGCTGTCCTCAGATAGACTTTGTGAAGATAACTGTTTTAATATTTCTCAAAATATGAACACATTTTAATTGGACTTTATTGTTTGCACCTTAAAGCTGACATTATAGTCTGCAGAATGTTTTTTCTTTGAAAACAAATGCAACACATATTATGTATTGGTGTTTTTCTGGTTGAGTATTTTGTTGTGATCACAGCCCAGTCGGTTAAGCTGTATGACAATCTAGGTTTTCAGCCATAAATATTGTTTGTGCTCAGAATCGTTTGTTTCTGAAGGACATGATGTGGTTCAGTTATCTGGTGTTATAGTTTATGTACACACATTAAAATAAACATTTGCTCTCTTTGCTCTTATTTGACTTATTGGCCGACTTGTTAGTCTACCTGGAAGAACAGTGACAAAGGTATAACAGTCATATTCACCTGGCCTTTATATTGGAAGGATTATTTCAGGGCTGCATTCATCAGTGGAGCAACTATTAGAAAAGCAATTTTACAGTCTTCATTTATACCCACTGATCAATTAGTCGAAAAATTATCAAATATGCATTGCTTTAGTTGAGGACACTATTCAATTCCTCATGTATTCACTGTGTGGACAGACTTTTATTCATTTATCCATTATGTACACAACATGGAGCACATACAACGGAAAGACAATCAGATGTGATGAATCGCAGTGAAGCACAGCAGTTAAACCAGCCTTCTTCCCAACATTCACCAAACTGTGGGACACGGTGGTGTTGGCTGCCAGCCAGAGAACAGATGTTGTGTATGAAACAGCCTCAACACCTTTAGCTTGAAAGTCCATATTTTCATACAGTAAACGGGTGAATAAAAGAGGAAACTTTCTCTCTTGTTATTGTCTGCTACTCATAATCACACAGGCCATTACAGATCAGAGGACAGCAGGGAGGTAGGGGCAGGTTGATCAACCAGGTTGTTGTTAAGCTATTCAGAAAAAGGCTTTTTCTGCAGCTGTCCGTAGGGAGTCTGATCCCCAGGTTTGTGGGACCATTCCAGATGTATAATCACCTGCAATGAGGCCATCCTCCAGTCAGCTTCACCATCTGGTGGGATGATACTTAGCTTATTGATGTGCCTTAGAGGGCTTCTAGAAGGCAGATGAGGGCTCGCTTTCCAGAACCTTGAAAACCTACACTTAAAGAATGGGACTGGAGTTCCCAGAGAAAGAGGCTTTGCAGGACAAGCGGGTCATACATACAATATAACTGCAATAATGTAACTATAAGAATGGTGTGCATAGTGTTGGTGTAGAGATATATAGCTTACATTGTTTATGGCTCATGAAGGTTTGTCTTAATTTTGTTGTATCAAGTAGGCATGCTGCAAAGTTAATTTGCATCAATTTGTTAGTTTCATCTTGTTTTATGCTGCCACTAAATTCCTAATGATCAGTATAATTAAAACGTTTACCACAGGCAACAAAAGAAAGTCCAAACTGTCTCTATGACGTAAAGCTTTTTGAAAACAAATTAACTTTTTAGATGTTTTGCTTGCATTTACCCTGTCACATTTTACCAAATAGAAAATAGATAGTGATGACTTTCATTATCATCTCCAGTTGATAATGAGACATTTCTATGAAGTACAAAATATATCAGTGTCTGTATATATGTGGTTTGCATAAAAAACCTTCCGCTCTGAAAGTTCATATTCTTCAGCACATTTGGTCTACTTATTATTGATCTCTCATGACGAAGCTAAATGCACAGCTTTCACTACTCACGGTCTAGGGATATATCCATTGATACATTCTCACACCAACTTATATCTGGACGAGTAGCAGATGGTCGTTATGGCCCCCTCTTCCTGAGGGTTACTTCCCCACAAGTAGTTGCCACTTCAGCTGCTCTCTCGCATATGTTCATTATCTCCAAGCACTCAATTGCCCGTCCACTGCATGTCCTCTGGCATCCATGCTGCCCACTCCTCTTCGACATCTGCAAAAACACATGTGCATATAATGACTTTCGCTATCATCATCATCATCAACCGCTTATCCGAAATCGGGTCGCGGGGGCAGCAGCTTGAGCAGGGAACCCCAAACTTCTCTTTCCCGGGCCACATCAACCAGCTCTGACTGGGGGATCCCGAGGCGTTCCCAGGCCAGTGTGGAGATATAATCTCTCCACCTAGTCCTGGGTCTTCCCCGAGGCCTCCTTCCAGCTGGACGCTCCTGGAACACCTCCCTAGGGAGGCGCCCTGGGGGCATCCTTACCAGATGCCCGAACCACCTCAACTGGCTCCTTTCAACGCAAAGGAGTAGCGGCTCTGCCCCGAGTTCCTCACGAATGACTGAGCTTCTCACCCTATCTCTAAGGGAGACGCCAGCCACTCTCCTGAGAAAGCCCATTTCGGCCGCTTGTACCCGCGATCTCGTTCTTTCGGTCATTACCCAGCCTTCATGACCATAGGTGAGGGTAGGAACAAAGATCGCCCGGTAGATCGAAAGCTTTGCCTTACGACTCAGCTCTCTTTTCGTCACAACAGTGCGGTAAAGCGAGTGCAAAACCGCCCCTGCTGCTCCGATTCTACGGCCAATCTCACGCTCCATTGTTCCCTCACTCGCAAACAAGACCCCGAGGTACTTGAACTCCTTCACTTGGGGTAAGGACTCATTCCCTACCTGTAGTAGACAATCCATCGGTTTCCTGCTGAGCACCATGGCCTCAGATTTAGAGGTACTGATCCTCATCCCAACCGCTTCACACTCGGCTGCAAACCGATCCAATGAGAGCTGAAGGTCACAGGCCGATGATGCCATCAGAACCACATCATCCGCAAACAGCAGAGATGAGATCTTCAGCCCACCAAACTGCAACCCCTCCCCACCACGACTACGCCTTGATATCCTGTCCATGAATATCACAAACAGGATTGGTGATAAAGCGCAGCCCTGGCGGAGGCCAACCCCCACCGGAAACGGGTCTGACTTACTACCGAGAACCCGTACACAGCTCTCGCTTTGAGTGTACAGAGATTGGATGGCCCTCAGAAGAGACACCCTCACCCCATACTCCCGCAGCACCCCCCACAGTATCTCCCGGGGAACCCGGTCATAAGCCTTCTCCAGATCTACAAAACACATGTAGACTGGATGAGCAAACTCCCAAGCTCCCTCTAGGATCCTTGCGAGAGTGAAGAGCTGGTCCGTTGTTCCACGGCCAGGACGGAATCCGCATTGTTCCTCTTCAATCTGAGGTTCGACTATCGGCCGAACCCTCCTTTCCAGCACCTTGGAGTAGACTTTGCCGGGAAGGCTGAGAAGTGTGATACCCCGATAGTTGGAACACACTCTCTGGTCCCCCTTTTTGAAAATAGGAACCACCACCCCGGTCTGCCACTCCTTCGGCACTGTACCCGACTTCCACGCAATGTTGAAGAGGCGTGTCATCCAAGACAGCCCCTCCACACCCATTGCTTTCAGCATATCTGGACGGATCTCATCAACCCCCGGGGCTTTGCCACTGTGGAGTTGTTTGACTACCTCAGTGACTTCCACCAGGGAAATTGACGATGATCCCCCATCAGCCTCCAGCTCTGCCTCCAACATAGAGGGCGTGTTAGTCGGATTCAGGAGTTCCTCAAAGTGCTCTTTCCACCGACCGACTACCTCCTCAGTTGAGGTCAACAGCGTCCCATCCTTACTGTACACAGCTTGGATGGTTCCCCGCTTCCCCCTCCTGAGGTGCCGGACGGTCTTCCAGAAACACTTTGGTGCCGACCGAAAGTCCTTCTCCATGGTTTCTCCGAACTTCTCCCACACCCGCTGCTTTGCCTCGGTCACGGCAGAAGCTGCAGCCCTTCGGGCCTGTCGGTACCTTGCAACTGCCTCAGGAGTCCCCCGAGATAACATATCCCGGAAGCACTCCTTCTTCAGTCGGACGGCTTCCCTGACCACCGAGGTCCACCACGGCGTTCGAGGGTTACCGCCCCTTGAGGCACCTAAGACCTTGAGACCACAGCTGTCTGCCGCGGCTTCAGCAATGGAAGTTTTGAACATCGACCACTCGGGTTCAATGCCCCCAACCTCCACAGGGATGCTAGAAAAGCTCTGCAGGAGGTGCGAATTAAAGATCTCTTGAACAGGGGCCTCCGCCAGACGTTCCCAGTTCACCCGCACTACCCGTTTGGGCTTACCAGGTCTGTCCAGAGTCTTCCCCCACCCTTTGACCCAACTCACAACCAGATGGTGATCAGTTGACAGCTCCGCCCCTCTCTTCACCCGAGTGTCCGAAACATGCGGCCTCAGATCAGATGATACGATCACGAAATCGATCATCGATCTTCGGCCTAGGGTGCTCTGGTACCATGTACACTTATGAGCATCCTTATGTTCGAACATGGTGTTCGTTATAGACAAACCATGACCAGCACAGAAGTCTAACAACAAACGACCACTCGGGTTCAGATCGGGGAGGCCGTTCCTCCCAATCACGCCTTTCCAGGTGTCTCCATCATTGCCCACGTGCGCGTTAAAGTCTCCCAGCAGAACTATGGAGTCCCCTACCGGAGCCCCATGCAGGACTCCGTTCAGGGTCTCCAAGAAGGCCGAATACTCCGAACTGCTGTTCGGTGCGTACGCACATACAACAGTCAGAGTCTTCCCCCCCACAACCCGGAGGCGTAGGGAGGCGACCCTCTCGTCCACCGGGGTAAACTCTAACGTAGTAGCGCCCAGCCGGGGGCTCGTGAGTATCCCCACACCGGCCCGGCGCCTCACACCTTGGGCAACTCCAGAGAAGAATAGAGTCCAACCCCTGTCCAGAAGTACGGTTCCAGAGCCAAGACTGTGCGTGGAGGTAAGCCCCACCAGGTCTAATTGGTAGCGCTCCACCTCCCGCACCAGTTCCAGCTCCTTCCCCCACAGCGAGGTGACGTTCCACGTCCCCAAAGCCAGCCTCTGCCGCCCGGGTCTGGTCCGTTGTGGTCCCCGCCCTTCACTGCCACCCTTTAGGCAGCGCACCCGACCCCAGCGGTTCCTCCGACGAGTGGTGGGCCCATCGGTCATAGAGGGGGTTGGTGCCACGTAGCTTCTTCGGGCTGTGCCCGGCCGGGCCCCGTGGCAGACCCGGCCACCAGACGCTCGCAGGCGGGCCCCCTTTCTGGGCCTGGCTCCAGACGGGGGCCCCGGGCTTCCTCCGGGCAGGGTCTCTCCTCCTCTTTGGTGATTTTCCATAGGGTCTTTTTGAACCATTCTTAGTCGGGCCCCTCACCTGAGACCACTTTGCCTTGGGAGACCCTACCAGGAGCACTAGGCTCCGGACAACACAGCTCCCAGGTTCACAGGGGCACACAAACCTCTCCACCACGGTAAGGTGATGGTTCCCGGAGAGGTACTTTCGCTATTCTACTCCCATATCAACCCAAACATTCGGTCTACACAAGTGAACCTTAATAACGGTTTGAAATTGGCTATGAATTTTCATATGATATAAAATTACACTGACCATTTTTGATTGCCAATATGGTTATGCAAAGAAGTGACTATAGTGTAGATATAGAGTGTGTTACAAGTGGAGTCAGCGATTCCAGAGAATGCTTGTTGTGAAAACACATTTTGTCAACATCAGTGAATATATCTCCTAATGATCTGCTACAAAAATATGGTGTATATACACAGCCTAGGCTCTGTAAACTGGTATGTAAACATGATGTAAACAACAGGGGCCCACCATAGCTAGCAACATGCCTGTTAACAGAGCCTAAGCTGTGAATTAACACATCATTTTTTTCCCAATGCAAACAGTATTTAGGTAGTGGATCATGAGGAGATATTCACTGATTTTGACTAAACGTGATTTTGACATCAAGCTTTCTCCAGAATTGCAGACTCCACGTTTAGGAGGCCTTCAGGTTAGTGTGTAGAAGAGAAATGTTTTGTCTACTGACTCTGGAGCAGCAGCTTGATGGAGGAGGTTTGGTTTCTCTCTGAAGTACTGAACCTCTGCTGAGTGGTGTGATGTACGTACTTTGCCCTTGCCAAGATGATGAAGGAAAGGGAGCTCACGGCCTGAACTCTTTAAGTACATTAGGGTAGGGGTGGCCAACCAGTCATAGACTAAGAGCCACATTTTTTACTGTGTTACTGCAAAGAGCCACATCATACACACGGGTACACATGAACATCCCCCCATCCCTTCCTCATACACGCACACACACACACACACACACAGACCTCTGCTCAGTCAGATTTACTGTAAATGTCACAACCAAAATGATAATGCAGTAACGGCCTTAACTATGATTCACCCGTTTCAGTTGAATTTTGTATTATTATTATTTTTTAAATAAATAATGCTTGTGCATGCTACCAGGCCCAGGGGCACAAGGGCTCAAGGGGGCCCTAAGCTAAGGTACTGATAACTTTACATGTCTTATAGTCAAAGAGCTCAGTCACTCATGTCAATAAAAGGTTCCAAAAAGGAATAGCCTAAATATAAGGAAATAAATCATCATGGGCCCCTCAACTAGTAAGGGAGAAATACAAAAGCAATTGTAAAGCAACAGCATTATTAGCTCTGTCTTAGGGGCTTCATGAGGGGCCTCTAAGGCCCCCACACATACAGGAATAAACTTTCTATGTGTAAATTATATACTGTTCATAAAAAGTAGCTATCCACCCTTTATCTGTTGAAATGGGTCTCTCCATCATATTTATTTATTTTAATTTTTTTTATTCTTTCGGACAATTCCACACAATACACAATTATCTCTTTCACATCATACATCTTACTTTGTGTTGTCCGAAGGGTAACGGAAGAATCCTAAGTCCCGCCCCCATTTTCATCAGATTCAGATTCAGATACACAGATACACATTTACTGTTACAGAAAAGAAAAGTAAAAGTAAAAAAAAAAGAAAACACACAATTTTGTTGTTTTTTTTTGATGATTTTAATGCAGAGTTTGTTTTGCCCTTTTATTGTGGCCTTTTCAATGTCATTATCTGGTAGTCTAAACACATCTGCAAAAGTATTCAAACCCAAAAAGGTTGAAGAATACTTTCTTGCACTGATTTTATTATTTTCATGTGAAGCCCCAGCGAGTCTCTTGAGATCTTTGCTTGCATTCCGAGTAAAATCTCACTAATCTTGTTGGCCTTGACTGGCTTTAAAAACATGGAGTGTTGAAGAGACTCTTCCTTTTCCCAAGACTCCCCCAAACACCTGTCACGGATACCCATAGCCAAATTTGGTCCAACCATAACAAAAAATGTGTTTAGTTTATTCGCCGCAGTATTCATGTTTTCAAACTTAACGTTATTTTCATGGAAATACTGAGGATAATTATGTATTTTGCTGTCATTTCTTAACGCTGTGTTTACTATGTCCCACATTTTTTTTGGGTAATTTGCATTTGTTTCTAAAAGCTTACAAAAATATTTTTTTTTACAGTCTCTGAGAATGATATTTAGCTTGTTACGATAGGTTTTATATTTTAACTCAGCCTGTGGTGTCCTTGCTTTTATGAATCTTTTGTACAATGTATTTTTTTTTTTACAAGCATTTTTCAAGGATTTAGTTAGCCACTGTTTAATGTCATTTGGGTCCGATGATGTAGGTTCCTCGTAAAGATTAGCTAATAACGCCAGACTTTCATGATAATTTATCCCATCAGTTGTGTTGCTCATTCTCGATTGCTTGGGTTGATCAGGTCCTCTTCCCTCCGGAATTGAACCAGATCCTCCTCCGTTCTGATTTGCACAATTTTAGCTTCTTCGGGTGTAGCTCCATTAATTTTGATGAATATTCTTCCATCTCTTGTCCATGTTTGTTGGACCCGTCCACATTTTTTTAGCCCTCTTGCTTGGTAGGCCAGATTAGCATTTCTCTTGGTTAAGTTTTCACTCATTCCAATTTGTTCGCCTTTAAGCTTCTTGCCTTGACTGAGCAGATTTATCTTATGCTTTCTACTCACAAATTTCAGAATGACAGCACGCTTTTTGGCGAATTTTCCCTTCGGGAGAAGAAAACAAGACTCCACGTTCTCCAGATCCAGACTAATGCCTTTGCTTCTCAGGAACTTTTCAACCTGGTTTTCCACCGACACATTCCTTGTATCACCCTCTTCTTCTCCATTCACGGCAGCTGCATACGACCTAGGTTTAATATCCATACCAGTCAGTATCACATCTCTGTTTTTTGCTTGTTGATCTTGGTCATCAATTTTATCTCCAAGCTCTTTCAAGAGCTGATCTTTCCTCACATTCACGGCTTGAAGTTCCTTCAATTCGATCAACAGTGGCTTCAGACCAGCAGAACGCCCAATCCATTCGTCCATAATCCCAGCCAGCTCAGCTTTCAGCAGTGCTCGCTCCGTCTCCCTCACACTTTTCATTTCTCTCATCAAGTCTGCCAACTGTTTTTTCATTTATTCCGCATAATCTTTGTCTTCCTCCTTCCCCTTATCAATGTTTTTTTCCTTTTTTGGACATCTCCAAAGATTTTCAGAGATTTTTAAGGCTGTGAATCTGAGATCTCCGCTGCTCACGGTAAATAGCTCTTAACCCTCGGCAAGCCGGAAGTTAATCATATATATAACATGGGTCTGCAGACTAATCTCCTGTTTTTGCAGTTGCAGAGTAAAGGATGCTGCCTGCTTAAGAAAAAATCAGAAAAATAATGTTCCTTCTGTAGCTCAAGATTTGATTTAGCCTTTAAATGTTCCTCTCTAAATGCATCAGATTGATGCATTTTACTTTAAAACGGTACACATTTTGTTCTAGTGTGCAATGGCCCCTGACCCCCCAACAAGGACCAGGGTCCCTCCCACAGTGTCCCAAAATCATCTGGGAAACACTGACTTTCTTAATATGTTTTTTGCCAATAATTGTATGTATCTGTGCGGAAAAGTCAGTGTAACTGACTGGATAGGTAGGAGTGGGGGGGGGGCCTTTGAGAGTCTTGGTCCATAATCCTATTATCTCATAATCCGTCGAAGAACCAACTGGGTTCCACAATATTTTTTATTTTATTTTTATATTTATTTTTATTTTTAAAAACGGGGGGCCCCACACTAGGACTTGAAACGGGCCCCCAGATCGTTAAGGCCGCCCCTGTGATAATGACAGAACTGGACTCCTACAGTACTAAGACGACAGGCCAGTCATTTTCAACAATGAACATTGTGTGCACTGCCTCACACACAAACTCTCAGTTCAACCAAGTCCACAAACAAAAATATAACAATTTACAATAGCGTTTTTCTCTTACTATGCATGTTGCTTAGTGGGACTTACTTTTAGCATGGAGTGAGCTGAAGTGGCGCTGAAGATTTGAAGCCTTGAAATGCGCTAATGACGCCTGGCATATAAGGCAGAATGGCTTGGTATAACGTTCAACAAAAAATATAAACTCTCCCACTCTGTTTCATTGCGAACTTGACACAAATTGTTTACTCACGGAAAACCTCCCTCCAAGCTGAGCGGGCAGTTTTAGGTTGCGTCCACACCAAACGTTTGCGAACGTTATGTTCCGTCCTCAATTAAACATTTGCGAACAGGCATACACATACACATTAACAAAATAAAAAATTAAATAATAAACAACATGTAAAACGACCGTAAGAGCCGCATGAAACGTTTGCGAACATGCACACACATAGGCCCACAAAAAAAAAGTATAGAAAAAAAAAAATTATAATCACAAAATTTGATATGAACTCTGAAGAACCGCACGAAGCAATGCAAAGAGCCGCATGCGGCTCGCGAGCCGCAGGTTGGCCACCCCTGCATTAGGGGGTTAAGACTAAGCTATGGAGACAGTGTGCGTAGGCTTACTGCTTGTCAGAGATGAAAAGGGCCAAGAAAGGCCAGTTAAAAAGAATAGTTTAAACCATAGCACCTAAAAAGATAATCTTACAGAAACGTTTTTGTATATTTCCAATGCTCTGATTTCTCCACTAAGACCTCTCTGTATGTAAATCGCTCCATGCTCCCGATAGTTAGCTTGCGCCCTGTGCGGCAGCTGCTGCTATCGGTGTATGAGGAAGTGTGCCTACCTCCAGTTTATCCAAACAACCTCCAGTCGTTTTGGATAAAATCATCTGCTAACTGACAAATAAATGTAAATTGCATACAAACAAACAACATCCAAAACAGTTCCTCCTGATTTTGGCAAAAATCCCAAATGGATAACACTGTCAAGTATACCAACAAAAAAAAAATCACCACCTGGATTTTACTAAGCAAACAGGCAAGAGCCCTCCATCGGTCAAAAACTGCAGTGATTAATATGTTTCAGTTGTTAACAAGTTATTTAACCCTTACTGATGCAGTGTATAGCTTCTTATTTATTAAATAATATAGACGTCTTGGGTCATTTCTAAAACTCTGATACATGGTATGTAGGATTTCAAAAAGTAAAGAGCATTGCTGCAGTTGCTTTAGATTTCAAGCCTAAATGTATTTTATAATCAAGGATAGTTATAACAGAAGAACAAGTTTTCAACCAAGGTGTTGCCACTTTTTTAAATTCCATATCCTGCTGGGTTTCAACTGCAAATGAAAAAGTACAACCAGTGTGGATGCATCTATACTGACTAACTTGATAAATATGGATACACTGCAGAAAGGCCTTATTGGGAAGATCGGACAAAATAACTGCAGGAACTCATTCACTCACTGCATGCTTTACTTGTTCTTTTTATTCATCATAGTTATTGTAGACAAGTAAAACAATGGAAGAATTTCAAATGCATGATGGTCTCTGCTAGGCTTCCTTTATTTATTTTCCTTCAAAGGGCTTTTGTAAAAGATTGTGTTAAAGCCTTATCAACACTAGGCCTTCACTAGGTATGTCAAAGTGTTGATTTAAGCAGATGCAGCTCAGCAGCTTTATACTTGATGCAACTAAATCTCTTGTTGTGTAAATGTGTTCACGCTTGCTCAGTTTCCCATCCAATTGACTTTGAACAAAGTGCAGGGGTCATGTAGGGATCTAATTTGATAGTCCGGCATACCAGGTTATTATTTTAGAAGATGCAAGTGAGATAGACCTCAGCATCTTTTATTTCTGCACAAGATTAGATATGTAGAAATAAAATGGCAGTATCAACTAATAACTCTTTCAGCATGACATAGTGCTTCTTTCAGAATGAAAAGTACCAGTTAGAGTGTAACACAAGCGACAGTCTCTTACTCAAAATGAATAGGTATCATCCTATAACATTCATTGACAGTCAGAACACATTCAATATAGATACCATTATGGGAAGCAGGGCGGTAGAGGGGATGTCGGGTCATAGTTTAATGCCTGTTTTCAGTACTTGATTATATTTAATTTATAGCATTAAAAAATGTCCTTTGATGTCAGATAATGATGTAATTTTAAAAATATGGCAAAATGACACATCTGAATTGATCTAATTGTAACATTTGAATTAATTAAGTATGATTATATGTATTTATATATTATTTACATTATAGTTTCAAAATGCTAATGTTATCATGCAAATAATTCAATTATTTAATGTCTCCCATGGCCTCAATTACATGGGGGTAGGTGGAATTTGGTTTGTTGCACTCAAAGCACTTAAAATAAATAATACAGTAATAAAGTGTATGAGCAGTGTCTCTTCTCAGAAACCATGTCCCAGTTGCTCCAGAGACCTCGCTGTGGACAGTTTTCTCCAGGAAACTATTATGGACGTGCTGTGGTAGAGAACAGTTTTCATGTACTTGTCAGACTGGAGAACCAGTGGAGGCATTTCTGTTCAAAATGATGTCACTAACAGAAAGCATGTGTCTCTCACACCTCTCAAGCCATGTAGAAAAATGACTCACAGTACAAACATACAAAGAGGATTACATCCTGTTTAATTATTTTTCAGACCTAACATCTGAATAGGGACTTATGTTTATGAAACATGGTTTCAGGGCTGCTGGTGTTGATGTGATCAAAGCAAATTTCAGACAACTAGTCTCTTGCAGAGGATGAGCGACTTTAATGAGGTCCCTTTAAATAGTTTAATATTTCCTACTACCAGTGTCGACGGGGATTAAAAGGAGGGGAAGCAATTACTAACAGCTGTCACCAGCAGAAAATAAATCCATGTTTGATTTGAAATAGTATTTGATGCAAACCATATAGAATATTGCACCTCAACACGGCCAACTTTATTTTTTTCCTTTTTAACCTAAAGCACAAAAATTAGGTTGTTGGTGTCTGCCTTTAGGCTGGCGAGTTTGTTTATTATACAGCATACTGTATAGGTTTTGCATAGTAAATGATTAGATAGTCTTTCACTTTTTGGCTTTGTGGTGAGAGAATTGGCAGGCTGTTTGTTTACTTTCAAGCTCTTGCATGACCACGTTTGTTTTATGAAACAGATGTGACCTCTTTTCTATGGAGCCCGGTTTATGCAAAAACAAACAGATGTGTGATAATAATACCAGTTTAGTTAGTCTATCATGTCATAATGCAACCCGATCTCACGGTAGGGCGTGTAATACACACGCGTGGACCGGCGGGTCTATTACACGCCGTGCCTAACCAGGGCGTGTGAGTTACACGCGCCGTAGTTAAGATGGCCGCCGCGGTGGCCGCCGCGGCGTTCCGTCAATGTTCTATCTATATTCTAACCTCTCCCTGTCCCCTTGCCCTAACCCTAACCGTCAATGTTCTATCTATATTCTAACCTCTCCCTGTCCCCTTGCCCTAACCCTAACCACCTACGCCAGGGCGTTTGTCTCCGGGGCTGCAGCTGGATAGTATCCTCCGTTCATTTAGACGGGCGGGGTGCGGCGTGTAACTCACACGCCCTGGTTAGGCAAGGCGTGTAATAGACCCGCCGGTCCACGTGTGTGTATTACACGCCTCGGCGTGATACCGGGTTGCATAATGATACGCTGCTAAAACATCTGCCAACACTCCCTATAAGTGCTTGCCATAGCCCTTGGTTTACAAACATACTTACATACGCAATTAGTGAAAATATTCAATTTTATATAGTTCTCATTAGATGGTGGATATGGGATAAACATTAAGCCTAGGCAAGTGCGCATGCTAGTTAACGTTGTGAAAGCAGAAAAAATAAAGAATTGCAGTATTTTTCAGAGCTGAAAAATAATTCAGATTTTACATTTTGGACTTTTTTGGATTGAATTTTTTTTTTTATCACGAGTAAACAGCTATTATTTCTCATTTGTAGCTTTGCTCGAGTCAAGGTTTGAAAAAAACATGTTGAGAAAAGGGTTACCTCTCTGAATTACTGAACACCAGAGGGAATATGTTTTACAAACAGGAAAGAGGAGTATTTGAGGATTATGGATTGAAATGTCTGTAAACTGACCTGTCGGGTAATTTACGTTTTCTTTTTTTGTGTGTTTGCAATGTAATCATCAAAAAGAAAAGCCTGTAAAAGCAGCGATAACATTAGAGGTTCACACTGGTTCCGAGAAGAACCATGTTGCTACTTTTTCCCTTGCGGCTCATGTATAAGCGTCCTCTCCCTCCCTGCTGTATCTTCTCTTCAGTATTTTGCCCTCCTCTCCACAGCTATGCCCCCCCCCACCTGTGCACAATTATAGACCTCCCTCTGTATTCATGTTAAACCTCCATCACCTTTCAGCCCCCACAGGCCTATTTAAGTGAAGATGAAAGCATGGCAACTCCACAATTCATTACGTGAATTCCCTCCTGATTACTACAGGGGAAGGTTTGGAGGAAAACAAGAATGCAATCACTTAGTTAAATCTGAATATAAAACACCCACTGCCAATGCTCAACTAAAATGTTCTCTGTGTGCCGGCCGCTCATAGCTGATAACTCCTCCTAGAGAACAGCTGGTTTCATTTGCCCTGTCAAATCAGATGTCATACAATAACCAAGGAGGAGAGGAGAACACATGATGTGAACAGACACATTCGGATGAAACCACATTAATCTTTAACCCTTGTGTGACCTTAACTTTTTGTGTACACTCATTACCCTAGAGGACAAAAACGTCCTCTCCCTATAAACTGCCCTAAAAACATTATACAGTAATATTTTTTTCTACTTTTTTTTTGAAAACCTTTTATCCCATTTGACCTCTTTACATACATATCAAATATTCATTCATTTGTAATTGCTTTTAACCATTTACATGCAAGCTTATGTGATGACGTGAGAAATTTTTATTAAAAAAAACACAATCATTGAAACATTTCTCATATAATAGATTCAAAGTGGATTTTTTTGAGTGGGATAATCAGACTCTAGGATATGTTAATGATTTGCAATAAAACTGCTTTTGATACATGTTTAGTATTTGTGCAGTCACAGATGCAAATAAATACTCACACTCGTCCTCTCCCTATAAACTGCCCTAAAAACATTATACAGTAATATTTTTTTCTACTTTTTTTTGAAAACCTTTTATCCCACTTGACCTCTTTACATATATATCAAATATTAATTCATTGTCAGTTGCTTTTGACCTTTTATTTCCAGTTTCTTTGATGATGTCAACAAAGTACCAAAGTAACAAGCCACCTGAAAACCCACAAATTGCACCTTATAGCTGCACACATATGCATGCGCACAAAGACACACACACATACACACACAGTAATTTCACAACACACACACAGACACAACCCTAAGGTATCCATATGGATCCACACTTTCCATTAATTTCTCATATTTATTTTGTTTAGGCCTGCAACTCTAAAAAATTACAAAAAAGTACAAAAATGGTTTTAGGGATCATATTTGATCCTCAAAAAAACAGGAGGAAACTAATGATTGAGTTAGATAGGGCTAAAAAAATCTATTTTGGTGTCTTAAGTGTTGGATTATTGCCTAATATCATCAAATTTACATGTGTTTGTCATCATGGCTATGGTTTGAAAAAATAAAGTTTAAATTGGGCCATTTTTTCCATACACTTTTGAGTTTGTAAAGTTTGTCTGTGTGTACACACACACACACACACACACACACACACACACACACACACACACACACACACACACACACACACACACACACACACTATATTTTCTCAATACACACACTAGCATCCCTACCAACACACTCACACCATTTAGGTTGAATTTTTTTTTCTATTGCACTGTGGGGGGCAGGACCGACAACCTGGAAAATTGCTTGTAATTGAACCCTATGCCAAATATAGGGAAATGGCTCAAAATTGTGAAGGTGTTGAAAATGATCAATTTTGCTGCTTTGTGTCGAGGATGAAAGCATAAAATCATTTAAAAAAATAATTTATGCTGTAATGACAGCAGGATCAAATTGGTAAAAAAAGGCCATTTTGAATGGGAGTCAATAGGGGACAAAAACGTCCTTAGGGACATGAGTGTCACAAAAAAGTGTACAGCCTTTATTATAGATGGTACAAAGTTTCTGAGTAGAAATTCACAAAATATTTGAAAAACATAAGCACAGCCAAAGTTATACACAAAAAAGAGCGTAAAAAAGTGCGAAAGGACAAAAACGTCCCCAAGAGCACCTAAGGGTTAAAGAGTATTCTCTGTCTGTGAAAGTGTTGGAAGCCTCTCTTTGTACTTTCTACTATATTGTTTACAGTAGTTTATTTGACTATTTGATTTAAAAATAGTTTAACAATCTAAAAATATATTGTTATAGATTATATGAGCTCAAGTTGTTAACACCGGACACATCAATATACTTCTGTTCAGTAACATTAGGGCAAATAAAACAAATACTATTTAATAAAACAAGCAAAGCCAAAAGCAAATATACACATTAATACGTGTATTTGGAGTCGTGTCTTCCCTAAAATAAATTCAAGGAGCTGAATGGGCCTAAGGGCAAAGTTGTTGGGAAAAAGTAAGCCTGAAGAAGTATCATGAATTCACATGCTCTCCTCCTGTAAATACCTCAGTTAACCTTGGCTGTTGGATCCTACCTTTAAAAGGAATGGTCTCAAAACACAGTTAGGCCCAGGCTTGAGGGATGAGTCCTTAAGAAGCAGCTTGAACCCAAGAAAATACTTTTTCTTTTTCTGTTAACACAGGGTTGGGGGAGTGAATCAACATGATTCCTTGGTGCACAGTAAGCTTCTCCTTCATTGCCTCTAGCAGATGGGAATAAACATAATTGAAAAACCAGCTTTTTTTAGCCTTCACAGGAGCTACAACAAGATTAAGTTGATTTGAAGCACCAGGATTTTAGATATCAGTGCAAGGTGCTGACTGGCCCACAATAAATGGACCTTAACACATAATGCTTCGCGAAGTAAATACTGTCTTTTGTCAGAGTTGTTTTTGTTTCTACCTCGATTATATTACAGGCATGTGTAATTCCTCTGACAGAGAAGTTTTAACGGACGGAAACCCTCATCATCTAGCCTGGAAATCCAGACCCTGATATCTTGAACGATAGAGGGTCTGGCCACGATCAATAGTAATTTCCAACTCAAGGGGCGGCTCCTACTCGTGCATTTCAAATGCCACTGCACGCAGTTGGATAGCACTACAACCAATCGGAGCGATGCACAAGGTGACGTAAACCCCTTTCGTTTAGCGAACAGCTGTTAAACTGTGAAATTAAACGTTTGCCGTTGTCGGTCGGCAAAACAGAACATTCCACTTACTTGCTAATGAAAGATTTGAGTGCCGTCTTACAAATCGTTAAGGGTGGAGGCCAAAGCAGTCTCAAACTCACACAACATATCCGCAGCCATCTTTGATGTTTACTATCACGGCTTCGACGTCGCATGCACGTCACTGTCGTCATCCGGTTATGTCCTCCCCAGAGTACCATATAAAGGGCTCTGGCGCGCCCATATTAGATAGAACCAATTGAAACCATAGCCAGATTTCTGGTTTTCTTGATAAAGCTTCAACGGAGCGTGTCCAGACCAACACGCGCAACAAATTTAATTTGCCATCGCCTAGTGGCAGGTCTGGAAATGCCAGGCTACTCATCATGTGCAATTTGCACAAACATACAGTACATCCCACCACCTTTTTCCTCATTAGGAGCCGACAGGTCTGGTCAGCCAAAACCTCCACAGCCAGACTCCGACAAGGGAATATAAATCTTCCTCTCCACATTTATGACTCCAACCACAGGGACCTTTCACTGTTCATTTGTATCGTCCAGAGTCTGGGAGATTCCTTTGGGAGGATCGCAAATGATGCAGCGTTCACTAACATGTTTCCGGCATATTTCTCATTCACAACCCCCTGGTTGCCTTCCATCTCAGAGACAGACCTCTTGTTGGAATCTTCAAAGGCTGACCTCTTTTCAAAGCGGCACTGCTCCCCTGCATTTTGACCATTGCTCACCTTTCAAGGCTGGCTATGGAAAACACCAGTGTTGTGTGAAATGACCAGGGACCTGTCTTACCCAACTGTTAAAACCTTAGCAACAGCTGGACCTCAATGAACAGACATTTTTACTTTCTTCAGTGATCCTTTCCCTCTGCAGGGCCATGTGAGGCCACACGCACACAACCCCACTATTTCTCTGTGCGCTTTTGGACCCATCGTATTCCTCCTCTCCCCCCCACCCTCCGTCCCTCCCTCTCTTTGTCATGGCTTTGTTTACTCACAGCACAGTGCTTAAGCAAAGCAGATGCACCTGTCCTCCATTATTTGGGAACTGGATGTCTCCCTTGACGGATGTCTTTGTAGCTTCATCAAGAGCTCTTTTGAAGCCTTCTCAGTATTCAGGATGTGAGGCATGCCTGGGATCATCACAGGTGAAGCTGTTTCAAGCATTGGTCTCATTCGGTCATTCGGTCAAACTGCCACACACACTTGCTAGTTAACTTGTCTTTAAACAGGACAACAGTAACAGCAAGAGAAAATTGTGTATTGTGTGGAATTGTCCGAAAGAATAATAAATAAATAAATAAAACAGTTCACCCTGCACAGTCTCTGCATTATCAGGCAGCAGATGGAAGACCTTTGCTAACGGGCTGTTTATTGCTGTGTAAATTAGACACATCTCCTGTGGTTTGAAAGTCTTTGCTACTGCGTTCCCACCAATTATATAGTACCTGCAAGAACAATAACTTTACCTATGAAGTTCCCTACTGATTGAATCTAATGAATTGCATATTAACACAGCTACCGTCTTTAGGAGAATTGTTCATTCATAAAAAACATTCATGGTTTGGTTCCTAAATGGATATGGTAATAGGCCCAGCATTGGCCATCAGCACATGTTTCAATCTGCCCTGATGCCGCAAAGTAGGAATACAACCTCTTTTTGCACAGTATATAAAACATATGTTTAAGCTGACATGGCAGAAAGTAAAGCATGTATAGGTAATCATGAATTTAACAGGGGATTCCTTTTATTGTTTCTTTCATATCAATTATAAATCATTTAGCAACTAGTTTGCTGGCTACATTTTACACACTGTTCAGTAACTGCCAGACTGCCTTTCCAACCATGAGTCAGACTTTTAATACTGTATAAAGTGTTTATAAGCTTGACATGTATGAGGAGTGAGAAATTACTGTTTCACACATAAAATGTAATTTTACTCACAGCAAAAAATGTAACACATATAGCTTTAAGTGTATTTAATGGAAAGCCAGTATGAGAGTGCACATTTAACACATCACTATTAATATACTACTAATATTTCACTGAAATAGAATTTGAAAGATTTTACCTTCCTCACATCAATGTTGACTCTAGTCTTCGTGATAGATGTCTTATCACTTTACATAATTTCTTAGAGATGTGTTAGGGATTATTCTTAATGTTATACTGATGTGAGGCATTCTCACTATGACATTTTATTATCAGAACTATGCATTTAATTTGAAGCAGTGTAAGAAACATTCACCTAGCCATGTCACGTGAATGTTAACTCACATCCGATCAGGTTCACATGTAGCAAACAAGAACAATGTCTTCAGTTGACAGTTTAAATGATGTGAACAGAGTGAAAAAGTATTCTTAACAACCATATGTTGAAGAAAAAAATTAAAAGAGAGCATAGAATATAAGTTGTATGACACACAGAGGGCAGGGGAGAAGAAGCGGAATAGAACATATGATACATTTGCTCTATTTTTTTGGTGAAGCAGGTCATTGGTAGCCATTGTGTATTATCAAATAGACCCTTTTACAGTAGTTGCAATGGGATACAGACCCAATGAAAGTGTAATTAGACAATGGGAATGTCTTCTCCAGGTATTGTGAACTAAAATGGATTATGTGACATGTCAGCATAGCCTCATGGATTCTTTTAAACACATGAATGTGTGATTTCTCGGTGCAATGACTGAACATTGGCAATCTGCAGTTTCAACATTGTTCTCAAGTCTGAATGCGACTCCCAACTTTTATTGGTTATTGATTTATATTGTTATTGGTAATGAGGATGAATTGGCCCCTGATGGTCAACCATTATTAACACCTTCTAGCTGAGTACCCTCACTTGAGACATACAAATTCAGAGGAACTGGCTTGTGTATTGGTGCCTGGCTGTGTGTGTGTTCATCTGTAAAAGGATACCTTCTTTGTTGTCAAGGAGAGCCAGTAACAGCAATGGCCTTCACTTCTATTTTGCTCTCACATTTTGCGCAGTTTTTAGATTTCTCTCTTGGTTCCTGAGATGTTTTGTATGCGGTGTGCGCAACTGCTTTGAGTTTAATGTTTGGTAAATTACAAAGTGGGTGCTAGGTTGTCAAAATAGATGTTCTACACTATACAAGATTTACCAGAATCCAATATTTTGTTAATTGAATTAATGCATCAGAAATGTTTACAGAGGCTAAAGTCACATACAGAGGCTTCAAAACAGCTGAGAACTGCTACCTGTCATTTGTTCACCCTCTGTGTTGAGTGGGGAGACCACATTTAACTGCATGTTAGGTAATTCATTATATAATAACACAAAATAATTAATCAAGCCGAACTGTTCCTGAAAGATGTCAAAATGTTGGTAATGCTAAAGTTTTCAAATCTGAGACTTAGTTCCAAATTGCGAGTGCCATACCTAGGAACATTATGTGCACCATATAGGGTGCAACTGTTTAAAGCAAATTGCTTTAAAATAATCATATATTTCTTGGCCCTTGTATAACAGTGGAGAGCAATCATCTGTTTTTTTGTGGTGTGTCCCCTGTAGCTTGAACAAATTGGCTCCACAGGCATCAACACTTTTGATTTAATTTAGTCTCCACATGTGGCTCGCTGGTCAAAGGTGGGACTTTGAAAAAAAAAGTAAAGTTTATATGCCTTCCAGACATTTGTCTACAAATGAGAAAAATAGCTGTGCTGCATCTATATACCATGATTTAACAGGCACACTGCAAGCAATTAATTTTCTGTGAATCACCTTGAAGAGAGGTGAAAGGCAGATATTGGTTATTCAACGACTTTTGGGTCAGTAGGCCTACACAATCACAACTCAGTGTTTACTGAAGCAGTTGGTGTAGCCTTGGGATTTATAAGAACCTCATTCAGGGGCTCAAAATAAAATAAAAATCCTTGTACCATTGCATGTACAGTGTGGTCTGTACTGTGCACTGTATTTAGCTAAATTGATTACTACTTTATATAACGTATGTATCAAAGTAAGGGCAACACTAGTAAAGCCCCCACTGGTGCTGACACTTTGTTTAATGTAATATTATGTATATGAACGTATTACTTCAATTTCTAGCAGCTTTTCTCTAAATTCAAGCCATACTTTGCAGTACTAACATTGCACTGGAAAAAAGTCAATTATTTCCACATGTATATATTTTAGTAAGCTGTATTGCATTTGTAGATGCCTATACTGTAAAACCATTAACATATATTGGCAGCTAGTTACTTTCATTGTAATCTTACAATCATCACAGACATTTCACATTTATAAACCAGTGGCAGTCGTACTCACTCATCATGAAAATCTGCATGTCTACAGAAATCTTCATATGACATCCAGCAGAATCTTCATATGGCAATCAAATCGAATCATGTCGAGGGATTGGCATAAAAAATAAAGTTACATGAATCACAGATTTTAATATGCAACACAATATCAAGCTATGGTTGTTCGGTTGGGTGCCAGTCAAGGGAATTACACAACAGGAAGAGATTGTCATGATCAGAATGTTCCCTGCCATCATTGAATATCTAATATCTTATCCTTGGCCTATGATAAAAAGGACACATAATTTGTGTTGCAGTTGGACATCATTCCTTTTGTTAACAATAGCCGTATGAAGATGAACCAAAGTATAATCTTTATAATGTTGAAAGTAGGATCATCCACACAAAAGAGATGAAGGAGTTGTGCCTGGTACACCCCTCTGGATGACCTAGCGGCCTGGTACTCTGCCAAAAACAACACACATGCTCCATTAGCAGTGTGAATGAAGGCTTATGCTGAAACACATTAGTCTAATGGGTCCATAAATATATTGTAGAAATGTGACAAATGATTGTCTTATTTAGTAGGTCGTTTAGAGTGCTATTATCATGGAATTTGTAATGAGATGTTTGGAGGAACATACATAACATGACCAATTTAGTAAAACATATTAAGAGTTTTGGCAATTTAAATGCAGTCAAATTCTAGGTTGCAAGCACATATCGTCTGATTAATGTAGGCTATACAATTTTATTTAATGATAAAATACATTAATGAAAAATAAAATGTCATAACGAGGACACATTTTTCGCTGCCAATGGAAACTGCTTACATTTCATTCAAGCCCTATACATTTTGATATTATTCACTTTTTACCTAGGAATTAATATGTCAAGTACTTAAAAGAGGTCCATTAGTAAGCTGTCAATAATATTAGTTTTAGCACAATAAAAATGGAAACAGGTGACTTGCCAACAACTCTAGAACTTTACTTGAGGGATCAACACCATTTTTGAAAAAGATATTTCCTCATTTGATGTTTTGATAAATGTGTTGTTGAGCACTGTACATCAGAAAATCTACCTTGACTGCAAAGGCCATAGCATTTTTATTTTTTTTTCATAATCATTATGGTGCTCTAACGGATTATTGCCTTTCTGGAAGAGAGCACTATAACCAGTATATCGATGTTTCATCTTAGGATAAAGGTGATCATTCAGAACTTCTTTGTAATGATTTACATTGAACCTTCCCTGAAAAAAGGCAGGTGACAACTGGACTCAAACCATGCCAGCAAAATGTCTCCCACAGCATAGCAGAACAACAGGGTCAACCATTTAGTCCTTTATCATTATCTTGGTGTCTGCCAAACTTTATTTTCCAAACCTCTGTGGACCAGAGAGTGTGTTTTTTTCAACACTGAACTCACAAATACTAATCTATCTTTGTAACAAGGAGTGTATGCCCTGTAGTACTACTATAATATCCCTCTCTGTGTACAGACAGTTCTTGCTTGTCTGATCACAGCCTGAATTCACATTCTCATTTACCTGACCTGGCCTTTTGTTCAACTTATCACACTATTGCATCACATTCATCAAATGTGCGTTGTCGACCAAAGTTTGTGACCCTATTCACTGTAGTCTTCCGCATAGATCTAAATGAAGATTTCACTTTAGTCACTGTTCCTATGGAAACAGTGGCCAGTTCCAACAATTACACCTCTTTCAAAGACTTTTAAATATGTTCCTCTATTTGTCTTGATAAAAAAAGAGCATCATGGGATATTTCCAGATGTATTGTACCATGTAGTGCACCTGTGAGTATCTGCATTTGGTATGTATCTCTACGTATTCATTAATTAAGGTTTCTCCTTAGTTTAATTTTTTGCCTGTCTTTAAATCAAAAACCTCCAAACACTCAATTTATAAAACATGTAAATGTGCACTCTTCAATCTGGAAAGGCTGTTGATCTAAATAAATGATCTTCTTCAAGATCCACAATTAGACCTTAAGGACTATATTCAGGTATTCAGGTTACAAATCCAAAAGGTGTCCCTCCTTAAGAAAGTGTTTTTTAAAGCTGGATACTGGTTCACTGAACTAAATTAATTATTATGCAACATTGAGTAGTTATTCTTTTATGGCTTTCTCTGTTCAGCAATTATTGGTGTTAGCTCTCAAAATGTTATACCAGTGTATTATTTGACTCATGGGCATTAGATGAATTGTTTGAATGTTTAAAATCTTTTTACCAGTACAAAGATGTTTGAACTATTGTTTTGTTTGTAGTTCTAGTGTTCTTCTACTCCTTGAAAAGTGCTTAAGCCCCTATCTCACTGGGCTGCGAATCACTTGGTTCGCGGGGTTTTTTAATTTCCTCGTGTGAGTCGCAGAGCCTCGCTAGCCTGACTCCGCCCGCCTACCTACTTCCGCTCAAATTGCATTTTCCCTTCAGTACGTATACAGTCTGGGGCTGCTGTGAATTTTTCAACTTTAGCTCAGGAAAATTTCGGAACGTCCAATTAGCGAACAGAGCGAGTGGCTGGGAAACGATGCCGTCGATCTTGCGCTCCAGTTTAAGTTGAATGTTGCGTTCCTTTATTCTCGGAACTCAGAGATTTCCGCCTTGGTAGTTCCAAGTTCCGACCTGTCTGTGTTCCAGTGCATCTGATCGCGAAAGTATAGACGCCGACAACATTTCTCGTCCAAATAACTAAACGTTATGCTCTAGCAAGTTACCGTTGCCAGGTACCGGTAGATCCATAGACCACAATATGTAGTGGAGTCGGAAATTTCCAAGTTCCCTGTACAACTGGAACGCACAAAAGCCGGCACATGACACACGTATTGACCAAACGTTATGCAATTGGTTGGCTAATCCAAAGGGGCACTGGGCAGATCCAAATAGTTTTAAACTTCAACAGACACCCGCCTCCAAGTGAGTTAACGTTTGCCAATTACAGCACTTCCAGACCTTCGGTACAAATTAAATGAAGTACGATGGTCTGGTTGGACCAGGCTAGAGCCTCGCTGTTTTGTCGTATACATTTTGAACATGTTAAAAAAATATGTGCAAGAAATAATCTCTCAAAATAGGTGTGTCGAGTCGTTGCGGTGTCTCCAAACCGTCTCTAACCCTTAGCTATTTAGTTTCCATGACTCATAGGGATGGGAATCGAGAACCGGTTCTTGTTCAGAACCGGTGCCGAGTCAACCAATTCCTTGGAATCGTTAGCATGCCTGCTTAACGATTCCGCGTATCGGTTCCGCTCGTTGCAAATGCGTCATGACCTCAGACACGTGCTGCTTTTGGTTCAGAACGCAGCAAACATGGCATTGATGCAGAAGCGCTCCAAAGCTTGGTTGTATTTAACGGGAAAAGGCGACAATATGGCCACTTCCAATAATTGTAAAGTTTCCATTTCGTCAAACGACCCGTGCACCAGCACAAGGAAGCGCGCAGACTGCGATCCCGACGGTTAAACGTCCATTGTCTTACCAGTCGGCACCAGAATTGCCCATCACTTGGATTTGAACATAAAATGTATGAGAAGTAACGTGTGTGTAGGCCTAGGTGTGGGCAAGTGAAAGAGGGAGATACATAAAAAGGCGAGAGCAGCATAAAGCAAAGCAAAAAGGATTTCTTGACCGCTGCCAAAAGCCCGCTGTTCACTCTCGTTCATCAGCTGTTCTAGACGAACCCAAAACAACACACAGCGGGACTCGGCGGTCCGGTGATGATAAGGAAACGTTTTTACAAGACACTTTATAAAGACAGTAAGACACACTTAAAATAACGATCTATGTCCGATATAAAAAGCTCTGCCTTGGATTACTTGATGGAGCGATCGATGTGTAACCTATAAAACCATCCGCTACGTGTGTCTGATGACGGGCCATCATATTAATAAAGCAGCGCGCCGCACATAAGAACAGCATACTACATTGTAAAGCTGAGATGGAGCGGTGACTCCTCTTTGCTGGCGTGGTGAAGAATAAGCAAAGTGATACATTCTCTTTTAGCCTTTCTGGCGTATTCATTCTTGTTGTGCCTACAGCAGTGCTAAAAAGTACAATAGAAACCTATGAGGAAAAATGAGGCCTACCTCCCCTCTTCAAAGCCTGATAAGGAACTCTTGGGGCCTACATGGGTAAAATAAAGCCTGGATTTGAGTTTTCTGGAGGCAAAACCCCCAGAACAAGGGGTCATAAAACTAAGGGACCCAGCCCTAGTTTCATCACACCTGATAAGGTTTTGTACCCCCATTGGCTGAGATCTTCCAGTCAACCATGTGACCCTGCAATGATAAAACCAGCAAGCACCCCAAAATCAGAGCCTTTCGCAGTGGATCCATCCACAAAGCTGGTGTTTGCAAACTTAAACTGAGCTCACAGACTGCTTGCCTGCAGTCTTTACCCTCCCGGATCCGAAGGAAGTTTAACCAAGGAAACTTCATACTACCGTGGCTGCTGAAACTCAGCCGTGGCATCCTCCCTACCAGCCGGAGAAGAAGCCCAGCGTCCCTGAACGCAACAGACAGTAAACTGCCTCGCCGCCTCCGCAAAAGACGCACGCCACTACCGGAGCAAGCCAGCTGACCGCAACGGGCCTCGTCTTTCCCCCCAAGAAGCAAGATCGCTCCTCCACCGGCATAAAAAGCAGGACCCTCCTCTAACCTGCCGTGTGGACCACAGGATCCTATCCTACCCATCGCTTCTCATCACCGTCGGAGACGGTTCACAGTAGGCATTTGTCTGGGCTATAAATTAGGCTATCGATATCTATTTAGGTATACATTAACTTAAGGTTAAGGTACCGACTGACGAGTCGTTTTTCCCTTGTTAAATGTGATTCTGACAACATTATTTTCATAATAATTGCCTAACTGCTCACTGTGGTTTTTCCGGGAGATGTTTGATTGTTGTGATTGTCGCTACGTGCCAGAACAGCTGTTACCCTCTGATATCTCCGAAGCTGCATCAGTCTTGTGAGACCACTCACAGATTGAATGACTGTAGGCTATAAATCAAGGTGAACAACTAACTGTGCACTTTCTGTGGCGAGCTTTTACTTGATCTCCTCTTTCTTTCTCTCTCTTTATTCAAACTCTGTACATCCGCACACCAACACATATTCTTACATTTGCGTCGCGATTGTTAAGCATATGAGCGTTGACTTCTGTGGTTTCCAAAGTTAAATTGAGTGGGTTGCGGGCGCTGACCCCCTTTACGTGACTTTAACGTCACACGTCACAGTTAGGACGGCTCCGCCACGTGATTGCGTCGCCATCGGTGACCCCCTTCACGTGACGAAAATGTCACAAGCTGTCCGCCATTTTTGGTTTTGGGCGGTGTCCACCCCCCCCTTTCTTTTTGACACCCACACACACACACACACACACACAGTGGTACATACACATGTACTATAGCCTGTGGGTTTGATTCTAAACTGTTCTTATTATTGCTTATGCTATGTCTGCTTTCTTAAATTAGATAAGTTAATGGTTATTGACTTATGTGTATCGTTTTAATCAACTTGCCTAAGTAAATAAACCCTTACATTTGGATTTTAAGAAGCAGTGTCTGTGATATGTGTGTCTTGTATTTCACTAATGGCTGGTAAATAAGGTCTGTGCTCGAATATTCACTCCTTCATTATCTTAAATGTACATTGTAACCAACTTTGACATTCTCAAGATAAATCCCTTTAACATTATGAGACTGTTTTTCTGATTTGATTCAAAGTTCCCTTTTTCAAAGGGTGGTGCTCCGTAGGTATTGATAAGTAATTTGATTAGCTTGACTAATTTAATTGATCATTAATTAACAATTTTTTCTTAATATTATAATTTCCTTGAAATTAATAATATTCTTGACTTTGACCAAATCTACCCCTTATGAATTCCCAACACTCTTCTTGAATAGCCTACATGACTGACAGTTCAACAACAACATGCAACGTGACAGTTTGACCTAAGGCGTTCCTTCCATGGACCTATAAAGAAAGGGTTCATTCACTTGAACGTAGTGACATCATCACGTTGCCCTTTCAGAGTAAAAGCGCAATCATATAATAACTATTAACATACATTAAATATCTCGTATCCTTCCTGAGAGGGCAAACATGATAATAAAAACAAACTCATTTGTACAATTCTCTCACCCAATGAGAATCGATAAGAGAATCGATAAGGAATCGGATCGATAAGCAGAATCGGAACCGGAATCGGAATCGTTAAATTCTTAACAATTCCCATCCCTAATGACTCAGGAAGTGTGAGAAATGTGAGACAACTTTGCGAGGGGCTGGTGATCGCCAGGTGACATGTATGCTAGCTCCCGGTGAATTTGGTCCACATTTCGGCGGAGGCTCGTGCAACATTGTAAATGTGTCGTGACTACTAATTCAGTGTGATTGCAAGTGAAAAATGACACAAATTTGCATACTATCTCGCAGTTATGTGTCTCCAACTAGTCTAGCCAGGTGAGATAGGGCCTTTAATGTGCCAGGGACAAGATAACAGATTTTTCGATTTCTGTGCAGATTTTATTTTTCATTCCAAAGACACCTATTGATGGGTGTCAAATCCATTAAAGTGATAGTGTTTGGGTACACACATGATTGAAAAAAGGAGTTTTTATAAAAAAGTGACAGCATAATTGCTGTTGGCATGACAATCATTTTAAAAAGGAACACAATCTCTTATTTTAAAATCAAGTTGTTGAAGGAAAATGCACATTCACATTTGCCAGCTGTTGAACTGCTCGGATTAAACTTTTCAATGCACCGACTACATCTACACAGAAGAGTCAGTAGAGGCTCATAAAGATGTTATGGCTATGGCCCACCTCCTTCACTATGAAGAGACAGGCTGCATTTATCCATGAGGGCTTCAGGGGTAGAATACATACTATAACTATAGCCATGAAATGCATGAGTCAGCACTGCTTCTCAGAGGCTCCTTTGTGGATGGAGCCCTCTTCTTTTTGATGATAATTGACAAGTCAAATGATTTCCTCAGGATAACAGAACAAACAACTGCAGCGTTGATACTGCTCCCAAAGCAGAGCCAACTAAAGCACTGTAGGCACTGCACCTGTACACATGTGCCTACAGTTCTGTTTGTCTACAGGGCAGCAACAATTAACATTTTCTTTACGTGTGCTTACACCTGACACAAACAATCATAGGAGTTAAGTTAAACCCAACAACTCATAGTATACTTGATAGTCTGGCCTTTGGGACCTTATTTGAAATCTAATGCATAATTACCAGTTCTATATAAATAATATTGAGTTGCAGTTATATTTTAATAAGATAAAGTTGCAGTTAGAATGTTAAATGTGTTTACTGCTCTTTACTAAATGTTTAATGAAACTGGGAAACTCTCTGTTGGAATATGACGTTCTTAAGTATTTTTAAGGACACATGCAAAGGCACCCATACTATTACATCATTACATAATAAGCCCAGGGCTGGTCCAAACTTTGATAAACTGATACTTTGTAATTACAATGGCTAATTGGCATCTATGAAATTACTTCTGTGTTTAGTTGATATTAGAGTTGGCTTGAAAGAGGATTTATTTTGATCCTGATCAAAGAGTGGTTTCTCTGCAGCCTGGACATGGTTTGGTGCAATAACATGTGCCTGAGTTTATATATTCTTACTAGGAGAACATTTGTTTTGTAATATTTGTTCCTTCTAATTTCTCGACCAAATAGTCTGCATTAGTCTACAGCCCTAATCTGAATACTTATAGTGTGCGCGGGGGGAGGTGTTTCCATTAAATCAAACCTGGATATATGTGTGTGTGTGTGTGTGTGTGTGTGTGTGTGTGTGTGTGTGTGTGTGTGTGTGTGTGTGTGTGTGTTGATATGTGATTGGGGGTGCTTTAGCCTAAAACTCATCAAATCTTATGATTATATCCCTTTCTAAATCGCTTTACTTTGATACATTTTGAGTTCATGCTGAGGTTCAGATAATACACTGCACTGACATGTGTTAATACTGTGTCGTGGGGATCTGTGGCTCTATCATGATTGGCCTGTCTGGGTACATTTCCAGAGCTTTTTTTCTTTCTTTTTCTGCTAAGATCTTAAAAAAGATCAAGGAGCTTCTGTATCATTACCCAGCAGCCAGCCATCAAGCCAGAGCCCCTTGCCTCCCATAGGAAAGGGATTGAGTGAGTGGTTGTGTTCAGAAAGCCATACTGACGTCCTACTCATACTCATTTTGAATTCAATTTGAGTATGTGACTGTTGGGTATGCGAGTTTGGGAATGCGTGAAATTCCCAGATGAGTACTAACTTCCGGGAAGATTTTGGGTATGGATCGATTGGATACTTTTCCTACTCAACCGCCCCACAATGCACTGGGTCAATTCTACCCGCACAGGAAAATGAAATATTTTCGAGCAAGTTGCTAGGCAACAAAATTGTTTGGGGTCCACGATCCGACAACTGTAGCCTACGTGCAGTCATTCATAGATAAGAGATGAAGATAACAACATTAGAGTTCCTAAGTGAATATTGTATCTACTTTCAGTTTCATTACTGAGTCTCCACGAAACTTGATTAGTGTTCTTAAAGATAGGCCTACTTAGGTTATAAAACAAGAGGTCTAAAACACAGATGATGAACACAGGACTGTAAAAATGTAGTTCAATATCTAACCTGTGGAGGGCGGTTATACGCCAAACAGCGTCTGAACGGCCTGAATCTTATAAGAAGAAGAAGAAATTCATTATTGCTTGAGTACACTTCAACTGAAAACGTTTCGACGCACCTCGCATACACAATCGATCTTTGAGTAGACAGTATGTAGTATATGGATGGTGAGTATGTAGGATGTAGGACACTAGTATGGCTTTCCGAACACAGCCAGTGTCACTCATCATTAAAGAAACACCCCACTCATGTTATCAGTGAGTTTGGGGTCACGTGATAACTAACTTTAAGGTCTCTCTCTTTTCATTGTCTCACAATGGGGCTAGACTGAAAAACTATTACCAGATAAGCTTATCTGAGGGGCTGGCTGTCAACACAGGAGGTGAAATGTCTCTCAAGCTCAGGACAGTACGCCAGGGAGGGTCCACTGAAAAAACATTCCAAAAAAGTGTGAGATTGAGCATTTCATCCCTCAGGCCTGTAATCTGTTTTACCTCCCGTTTCTACATTTCACCTCGCTGATGTCGGGAAGGTTTATGGTCCACCATCACTCTTAAGAACAATAGGATCAAGGGGTCAGCCCGAGCACCTCTCTCTCAGCAAAGGAACATGCAATGTCATTCTTGAGATGGGGCCCTGCTCTCCCCTCCACCCCGTGCTTATTGGCTGAAATATCTGCTCGCTGTGCTAGTTTTGACATGTAATCTACTGCAGGCAGGAGGCAGGAGGCAGGGAGGGGAGTCAATGATAACTCTTCCCTTGGACTGAGTATGTTTTATGGGTATCATGTCCTTACCGCTAAACTATGCTTGAGTGTTCCCTCAGAAGTGGTCTTGATTGTAAAATAGCTCACTGTAGCGATTTCCATTATGTTGAGAGATATTAATATTTAAAATAGGTCAAAACTGGCACTGATGGGGAGCCATCTTTCTTTGTAGTATGGGTACAAATAAACTACAAATAAATGCACACTTTTTGTTACACATTCCCTGCCTGACTGTAAGCCTTCACACACCGCTTTTTTAACATGGGTTTGGTCTTAAAACTTCTGCCTCAAGGGGCGCCCTTAGCTCAGTTGGTAGGGCGTCCCCCCCATGGGCCTCGGCCAGCAGCGGACCCGGGTTCGATTCCAGCCCGCGGTCGTTCTCTGCATGTCACTCCCCTCTCTGCCCCATTTCAACTCTGTCTCTACACTATCAATAAAAGCATAACAATGCCAAAAAAATATCTTTAAACAAAAAAAAAACTTCTGCCTCCAAAACCATGTTAACCCTTATATGCCGGCTGCTGCGCAACGCTACATTGTATCTCCTGCCGGCTGCTGCGTAGCGCAGCATTGTTGCTTTATCAAATTTTTATGGCGCGTGCAGCATAGAATGCACCGTCATTGGTTCAAATATACATGAGTTGGGTTTTTTAGTTTTTTTAAGACCACATGACCACCCAAATGTTGCGTGGTTTGCCGAAAATCACATCAATCAAAAAAATAATAATAAACAAAAATAATTTAAAAAATAAGCCAGCTGTGTCGGCGATAGTGTATTACAGAACAGTTAGTGGCGTTCGGAGCATAATCTATGTCTACTATAGGCCACTGACGATTTTGCTGCTCCAACTCAAATTCAGCCCAGCCAGGCGATAGTTAAGTTTCAGTTTTGATTTCATCTCTGTGGTATACAGCCGTTTGAACCAGCTGATCGGTTTCCGACAGCGAGAGTCAGTCTGCGTTCCAGTTGTACTGGGAAGTCAGATTTATGGTGCCAGTGGTAATTGAACTAAATAATAAAATAAAGCTATCTCTTCCTTCCTCTATCCATCTATCTTTATCTCTCCACTGCACACTCAGTCACTACTATCCATGCTTAAAGTGAGCAGGATTAAAACCTGATTTAGCACATCATTTTAAAATATTTAATATAATTTATAATTTTTTTTCTCCCCCATCTAATTTTGACGATTTTTAGAGAAATGTGTTGGTTTGTAAGCGCTAAGGCAGCATGTTTAAATAAAACCTGTGAACCTTACCTTTTAAATGTATTTTATTCAATGTTTTTATGTGCTACACAGGCATATATATTAAGGTTTTGGTAGACGTTGACAATTCGTAGTATTTTTTCAGAAAACCCTCAGGCATTAAGGACATGCATCCTAGATTGCCATAGTCATCAAGCTGAAATCATTTGAGTTATATTTTTTCTCAGACTATACAAAGCTCCACTAGAGCCATATAATGTATTATGAAGTGTTTTCAGTCTAAGTACTGCTCACATTGGCCCTCATTTATCAACCGTCCGTAGACCAGAAAAGTGGATGTACGCGAGCGTAGGATACGCTCCAATCCCACGCCAGCTCTCAGCTCGTGTACTCAAGTTTGTAGACAGTATGGACTCGCAGTGCAGGCTGTGCCGGGTAGCCGATGACTTTGTTGGACAATTATTAGAAGATAATGCAGTGTTTGCTCAGACTGAGATGAATACACTCAACAAAAATATAAATGCAACACTTTTGTTTTTGCTCCCATTTTTCATGAGATGGACTTAAAGATCTAAAATTCATTCCAGATACACAATATTACCATTTCTCTCAAACATTGTTCACAAATCTGTCTAAATGTGTGATAGTGAGCACTTCTGCTTTGCTGAGATAATCCATCCCACCTCACAGGTGTGCCACATCAAGATGCTGATCTGACATCATGATTAGTGCACAGGTGTGCCTTAGACTGTCCACAATAAAAGGCCACCCTGAAATGTGCAGTTTTGTCTCACAGCAATGCTGAAACTGTGGCACAGATGCCACAAGCATTGAGGGAGCGTGCAATTGGCATGCTGACAGCAGGAATGTCAACCAGATCTGTTGCTCGTGCATTGAATGTTCATTTCTCCACCATAAGCCGTCTCCAAAGGCGTTTCAGAGAATCTGGCAGTACATCCAACCGGCCTCACAACCGCAGACCACGTGTAACCACACCAGCCCAGGACCTCCACATCCAGCAGGTTCACCTCCAAGATCGTCTGAGACCAGCCACTGAGACAGCTGCTGAAACAATTGGTTTGCATAACCAAACAATTTCTGCACAAACTGTCAGAAACCGTCTCAGGGAAGCTCAACTACATGCTCGTCGTCCTCATCGGGGTCTTGACCTGACTCCAGCTCGTCGCCGTAACAGACTTGAGTGGGCAAATGCTCACATTCGATGGCGTCTGGCACGTTGGAGAGGTGTTCTCTTCACGGATGAATCTCGGTTTACATTGTTCAGGGCAGATGGCAGACAGCGTGTGTGGCGTTGTGTGGATGAGCGCTTTGCTGATGTCAATGTTGTGGATCGAGTGGCCCATGATGGTGGTGGGGTTATGGTATGGGCAGGCATCTGTTATGGACGAAGAACACAGGTGCATTTTATTGATGGCATTTTGAATGCACAGAGATACCGTGATGAGATCCTGAGGCCCATTGTTGTGCCATACATCCATGAACATCACCTCACGTTTCAGCAAGATAATGCACGGCTCCATGTTGCAAGGATCTGTACACAATTCTTGGAAGCTGAAAATGTCCCAGTTCTTGCATGGCCAGCATACTCACCGGACATGTCACCCATTGAGCATGTTTGGGATGTGCTTGACCGGCGTATACGACAGCGTGCACCACTTCCCACTAATATCCAGCAACTTCGCACAGCCATTGAAGAGGAGTGAACCAACATTCCACAGGCCACAATTGACAATCTGATAAACTCTATGCGAAGAAGATGTGTTGCACTGCATGAGGCAAATGGTGGTCACACCAGATACTGATTGGTTCTGAGTCCCCAGACCCCCATTAAAGCAAAATAAATGCACATTTCAGAGTGGCCTTTTATTGTGGACAGTCTAAGGCACACCTGTGCACTAATCATGATGTCAGATCAGCATCTTGATGTGGCACACCTGTGAGGTGGGATGGATTATCTCAGCCAAGCAGAAGTGCTCACTATCACACATTTAGACAGATTTGTGAACAGTGTTTGAGAGAAATGGTAATATTGTGTATCTGGAATGAATTTTAGATCTTTAAGTCCATCTCATGAAAAATGGGAGCAAAAACAAAAGTGTTCCGTTTATATTTTTGTTGAGTGTATATTAATCACTTAAAAATGTGCAGCTTATGGTGTGCAACCGAGTAGGAGAGCTGATTCAATAGTGCGCACACCGGCCACTTAGGAGCATTGCATGGGACTGCATGAGGGCAGTTGTCTCCGTCTTTGAGCAGCTGGGGGGACACTGAGGCACGGGGGCTGCATTCATTCAAACGCTGCGCTTTATGATAAAAAAAACACGGCTTTAACATTCAGCTTAACATTTTATCTATTTGACGCACTTTTTAGATGTTAGTTCCTCTTTTAATGTGTCATTGATCGCTTAAGCGAGCGATTTATTTCCACCGTTAACCGGCACGTTTTTCCGATCTGCTGGTGGAGCAGGACAGTGGGCGCTCTCACAGCTGATCGTTGCCGGGTCGGCTTCTGCAGCTGATGGCTGGGCTGACCACTCGTGCCAAGCGCATGCTGTCATACAGTAAAAAGCAAAATGTGTTATTTTTAGTTTTTAAAACCCTTTTGAGTAGGCCTAGTGCTATCCTAAAAGGGCCAATACATTCTAATCATTCAAATCTCTGCAGACATGTATTTCTTTTATGGGGACCATTATCGGACAGTTGGTGCGTCTTTTATGCCCGCACCCCCAGTTGGTTGCATTTCAGAACAGCAACACGCTTTTTTTAGTGGCAATTTTTGAGTCAGACCACTTTTTCTTCATCTATGTAAAGAAATGGCGACATAATTGTATATGCTGTTTTAAAGCATTTGAGCGATACTGATGTAAACCTCAAATGCAAAATCCTCAGCTGGAGATCGTTTGTTGTCAACACCAACGCTGTTGACAGCAGCAGTTATTTCCTTCCTAACTGCTGCCTTCTGTCGTTCTTTGATGCCGCTTGTAATGCTCCGAAATGAAACTCTTTTTTTTTCTACTTTCGCTGTTATTCTTTCAATTTCTACTTCAGAGAAGTTCCTCTTCTGTGCCGTAATGCGTATATCCATGTTGTAAAACCTCTGGGCGAGGCCTCTAAACTGAGAAAATATGGGGGCGTGATACGATTGTTTTCAGCCGCCGCATTTATCAATAATGGCCTGGCGTACGCTGAGATTTGCGAGATACGACTGTTTGATAAATCCCACGCGATACCTGGCGTAGGGAGGTATTAGCGCCAGAATCTGCACCAGTTTCCACGCAAGTTTGATAAATGAGGGCCAGTAAAACCATGAATGTACTGCCTGACCTTTATATGTGAAGGTAGAAACTTCCTTTTGAGAATATTGTAAAACCAAATACAGGCAATGATACAGAATATGACATAATAACGTAATCATCTCTGCTTTTTTAAAGGAGGATTAACTGTTTTAAACAGATGCAGGATAATCAGAAGGGGTGAAAAAGTGTGCAACAAAGAACATTTTGACACATGAAAGGATTAACTGCAGGAAAGTTAGACCACTATCTCTCCTGTGCATTCTAATAATACAATCATTTGAGCTAACAGCTCCAAATTTTTCCTTCATTTCGTGAACATCGTTTTAAACAGAAATTGGTAGGGATTTAAATTTAAAAGAAGATGAATTCTCTTTCTTTTTTGCGAGGAAGTATTTTTAAACCTTGTAAGTCCCAAAAAAGTTTACATTTTATCATCGTTAAATTATTTGAAGTGATCACATATCATACACTTACATAATACCCAGGCTTGCATACACACATGTAAGGGGCAACTAGGTCTAGCTGAGTTTCAGGGGTTGAACTTAGCTTTTCCCGGGTCTTGCAAACACACCTAGCAAATTGGATGGACAGAAAACTGCCTAGCAGATTGTTTGTAATGACAAAGGCCATAACAAAATAGAGTTGTGAGTCGATTCATCTTCCCCTTGTTACATAAGGTTTTTATGGCAAAGTGTTCTCACTGCCTATTCAAAGCAAGGTTTTCTTTTTCACTGTGCCACTCGTTTGTCACCTTGGCCCAGATTCATTTAATTTGAATGACAGAAGTGTTATTCTGTTTGAATGAAAGAGGGTTCAGACACAGAGGGTGATTTGATAAAACACGGCAGAGGGTGGCATTCACAATCGTCAGACATGCAGAAATGATCCAGCATGTTTCAAATGCTCTTTTAACTAAATTATTATTTACAAATTCGACATCAAGCACACATTGTTTTGTACATTTTACGAATTAACATGTGAACATTATTGCTTCAAGTATTGGAAGAAACTGAGCTATTTACCCCTTACTGATGCACATCATATTACTTTTTTATCCCCTCACCTATGTGATGGAAATGAGACCGAACAAAGTCATTGTAGATCTCCACTGGGTACAAAACATGTCTATGGGACTGAATAAAGCCACTTGAGTCTGTAATTAAATTTGGTTTACCACAGAGAACCTTACTGAAGGGTAATAAATAATAAACAATCCCCTGTCTTCTTATTTGACACAGTTAATTTCTTTCTGGCGTCATTACAAACTTCAGTTTGTAACATGGCTCCCTAGAAGTGCTGGTAAAGGCACACATTATAAAAGGGGGAAAAACGTAGATACAATGAACAGGTCGTGTAATGAGCTTTTAGAGAGTGCTTTGAGAAAATCAATAGTACATCCTATTTCATTATAAACTACCATTATTTTCATTTACTGTTTTAAATCTAAAAAGTAGAAACAGGTTTCCTGAAGGTGTCCTTGTTAGCATTGTGCTTATAAATGCATGGGACCCCCGGAAATATGCTGTTAACAGCAGATGATGCCTTGTTCTTCAGAAGCTCTGTTAACACATTTTCTGTGTGCAGTGATGAGCACTAGCAATTTTAATTTGGAAGATAAAGATGCACAGAATAAGCTTATGTGAAGTAACAACTAACTTTGCAGCTTGATAATAGATAATAATAATATAGCACGTTATATTTATAAATAATAATTTTGTTGGTCTGTCGTAGAGAAGTCCGATAAAGTTTCACTCAAGCAATTATTTTTTGACTGTCTCCATGCACACAGCAATGTGGTAAGTATCTTGGCCAGCAGAAGGTTGATTAATTCTGCTGAAACATTTAATACTTTTATTGACTATCTATGCACAACAGGTCCAGCCTGGTTAATCCGGCTTCTAAAACAATGTCATTGTGATTAGTAAAGCCAATAGCACATAGACCATTGGTTTCCAAAACAATTTGCTATGAATATAATGGTCCCTCAAGCATCACTATTATTAATTTCAAAGTGTATAGAAAATAATGATATTTTTCACAATATCTTTCAAAATCCTTAGTGATTGACAGATTTACCTTGTGATGTTGTCACGAGTGGGAGTCATGGAATGTGAGGGATAGTGGGTAGACACAGAGCCGGCCCGAGGCATACGCGAACTAAGCGGTTGCACAGCAATGTGAACAAATGATTGTCTTCATTGAGTCCACTTACGTTACATTTTTCTCTTCTGTAGAATAATTATTAGTAGCTGTTGTATTCAAATGTCAGGTACTTCAGGCAACATGTTGGTGGAACATTTGTGAGAAAGAAGGACAGGACTCATGCACTTGTTGTATGCATCATTGAGCAGCAGCAACCCCTAGTTGGACAAAATCTAATCATTTTGCCCACATTAGGTGAGCATAATTGAGAACTGTTGTTGGTAATATACAGCACATCCTTCAAATTAGAACCTATAATTCGAACAAACACATACTGGTCCTTCTGCAGAGATTTAATCAACCAAAATATGAGGCTTTCTCTATTCTACAAGACAGCCCGGATGATAGAATAATAACCTGAGAAAAGAATATAGTTACTGTACGTACAGCAACTGCATTGACTACTTATTATTCACAAGGCCACACATTTTAAATGTGCATGAAAGCGGTCCAGTAGTTGTGTCAAAAATTTTTCGAAATAGACAAACATTTATTCTAACACAGCAGATGTGTATCCACCTTCACCAACTATAAAAAAAGGCATAGAACTAGCAATATGTGTACTCAATGGTGCAAGCATATTTGCACTGGAACTGCAATGTGCTGTCGAAATTAAATGGCAAGCTTGAATGGTCACAAGCAGAGTGCGTCACTTTCCTGGCACACGTTCAATCAGTTTTATTTTGTGCAACAGTAAATTACAGTTATTTATTAATAGCTATAACACAGTTTAGTTCTGGGAGTAGACCTTTACTTACTTTGATTAATTGTATCTTTCATGAAGGGCGTACAAGGATCTTGTTGGAACCGTTCAGTCATTATACTATGCAAAATGTCAACATTAACAGGGTTTTGTGCATACATTATACAGTTACAAAATAATCAGTCAAAATTAGGTTTGGTCTGTTGACACATGATAGATAAGTGAGTAAGGAATGGGTTAACTGTTTCCTGTTGTCCTGAGCCATCATCCATTTCCTACGACCTCAAAGCTTGAAAATGTTGTGTCACAAAGTGAACATGTTTTAATCACAAGTGCTGTCACTCGATTGGAGAAATTTCCTGTGGCTCTGTAAAGTATAAGGTTACACAGTAATTGAATTTGGGTCATGATTAAAGAGTACAAGAAGCCATGTGATTCCCCCCATGCCTTTAATCTTTGTAATAGCATAGCAGGGGCAAGGCTTTCATCACTTGATTGATTGATTGATTGATTCAATTTTATTTCAGACATATCAAAAAAAGAAAAAATTAAAAGCATGAAAATACGATAAAAACAATATGTTCAAATGATTTCACAAATAAAAATAAACAAAAAATAAACAAATAACATATTGAATTGATATGCCTGAAAAGGAGTAGGAAGAAGTATAAAATTATTTGATCCTACCCGTTTTCCACAGCTCAATAACTTTATAATATTTTTTTATTTTTTATTTGCTTAAGCATCGTATAGTGCTCTTCCATACTTAATGTGCTGTGTACAGCAAAAGCCTTGTTAAATTGGATATGCAGTTTAATTTGATATTGACTGGAAGAAAACACAAATGAGTCAAGAATCAGTCATGGAGAGAGCAGGCTTGGAGGATAGTCAGCAAAAAAACTTAAATAATGACAGGGTTAATGAATGTTTCATAATTCAAAGAAAATGGTACGTTGACTTTCTTTTGTGATGATAGTTAGGGTGAGCATCTGTCTCTATTCTCTACACGCAGAGTTAACATGTTTTGAGACATAAACATTTGTTACATGTTTTGTGTGAGCTTTGTTGTCTTGTTTGATGCTTGCACTGTTGGCTGTTTGTGATGAGCGGGTGATGTGTAAATATGCTACTGCTGCACTCAGTGTAAGAAGCTATGAATAACCGCATCAGCAGGTGTGGGGTGTGGAGTTAACTGGGTTGCTGCTTTCAACTTGAAGTATCACTTTTACACCTGTCACCACTAATTATTGGAGCCAATTATCTGACTGCAATCTTCTGTAATCTCCTAAACAACTACCACAGTTGTTGCATAGTCATTGCACTGTGTGTCATGCTTCCCTTGTTTGCAAACTCTACAGGCTCAAGCAATCTTGTGATGTATGAAGAAAAGGAAGCACTGAGGCTTATTGAGGCACACTCGCCCAGAGCCAAGGATAGTTTAAAAGCTATTCATATACTAGGGTGTCTCACGGTGCGGAAAATGGCACTAGCAGAATGAAATTAAAATGAAGACACATTTATCTAATTTGTGTTGTCTTTTTGCACATTAACTCGTTTGCTGGTACAGTAGTTTACTCTGCACAAAATACTTTTAGGGTTTGAGTAGACAAACTAAACTATTATATTACTAGTATGTAACAAACGCATTGTCACCACTAGCTAGGTCCACAAAGATCACAACAGCTGGCCAACTCCAAACATAATTTGCAAATGCTTTTCCATATGCAGAGTTTCCAAGTTAATTGTCATGTGCTAAGCTACTGGTGAGTTTAAGCAACCCTCTAACTGTGACTACAGAATTAACTAGCTCTGAAATGAGCTGGGCTTCAAATATGTCCACTGTCATTTTTATCTTTTATTTTTCCTTTTTCTAATATTATTTCCGTGGACCCTCCCTGGCGTACTGTCCTAAGTGTGGGAGACATTTCACCTCCTGTGTTGACAGCCAGCCCCTCAGATAAGCTTATCAGGTAATAGTTTTTTCAGTCTAGCCCCATTGTGAGACACCGAAAAGACTGTTTGAGATACCTTAAGGTTAGTTATCCTGTAACCCCCCACTCTCTGATAACATGAGCGGGGTGTATCTTTAATGATGAGTGACACTGACTCAATCCCTTTCCTATGAGAGGCAAGGGGGCTCTGGCTTGATGGCTGGCTGCTGGGTAATGATACAGAAGCTCCTTGATCTCTTTAAGATGTTAGTAGAAAAAGAAAGAAAAAAAAAGCTCTGGAAATGTACCCAGACAGGCCAATCATGATAGAGCCACAGATCCCCACGACCCCAATATTAACACATTTCAGTGCAGTGTACCATCTAAACCAGAGCATGAACTCAAAATGTATCAAAGTAAAGCGATTGATAGAGGGATGTACTGTATACATAATATTTGATCAATTAAGGCTAAAGCCCACTCAATCACATATCAATACACACACACACACATACGCACATATTGATGGGCCAACATTAAAACTCCCACTTCCCCAGATGGCCAGAATGCCCCTGGTTCTTGAGGTTCTTCTGTCTTGTTGGCAGGTTTTATTGTTTTATGTTAGTGCTGCTTTTATTTCTAAAAATAAAATCTTAGCAGGATCTTAGTCCATGGACCAGACCAGATATTGGGACCATCTGGGTGGGCAAATTCTAGTTGTGATTTGTTATAGCCTATACATCCCTAGAAGAAGTTTTGATGTGATAGACCGTTTATATTGGTAGCTTTTTCATGGTTATCCTCGCTTAAAGTAAAGGCTACTGTAATGGAGTCGAGACACTGCAGGTGAATAGGGCAATGTTTTTAACTTATAAATATCATCATGAAACTTTGCCAGTTGATTACTTACATTGAAATTATTATTTCTTATATTACATTTTTTTCTGAAATGTTTGAATAAATATGCACATTTGGCAATATCCACCTATACAGCCTTCTTTCATTTTATAAATAAAACAAATACTAACAAAAAATCGTTTTGCATTTTCTGAATGTTTTGAAGCAGAACATGTATCATAAATCAACTTCTGAAGCACTTAATCAACTAAACTTTCAAAAATCATTCTTAGCACTATTCTGAAGGATATTACAGAAAGATGTGTTTATATGTTGTTAACTGTCTGATTTATGAAACATTTTCTACTTAAAACATGCCAAGGCAACACCATTTTTTGATAGTATCTTTATTTATTAAATGAAAAGAAGGCTATAGTATCCATATTCTGTTCTGTGAAAACTTTGGACAAATAAGTTGTAAAAATGAAGTTATGATTTTAACTCTGGCTATTTACAACACAATTTTTTTATTTTTTTTCAATGTTTTTCAAAAGTTGTGACAATTAGGGGTCGCACCTGTACACTTGTACACGTGTAACAGGTTAGTAAAATCGTGACCGTTCAAAAAATAAATGAACGAATCAGCTCATTTATTTTTTTAATAAAGTTTTGAAAGGGACGACGGTAATGACTTTAAGGTTAACCGTGTACACGACAAAAAAAGCGGCGTGTAACCGTTTAGAAATGTTTCTCAGCGTTCACACCCCTAGTGTCAATGCTTCCTCTCAACTTATTTATACATCAGGGATAATGCATATCGAGCGGTTCACTCGAGGAAATAAATTCCAACAAGATGAACATGAGCCTAACGCGCAGAAGGTTTTTATCTCTTGATTGACCCATTTGCTAGACATTATCCCACTTATTACACAGCTACTAACTCAATTAATGAATTAATTGAAGCAAAATATTGTTTTAAATTTCTTTATTTGTTTTATATAAAATACTTTTATTGCTTTCTGTTCCAAAAATAGTATGCTTTGGTCGGAGCATGCTCCATAGAGACGGTAACTATGTAAATCAGTGGCCAAACTTACTTGCATCCTCTTGACTGGTGTCTTTTCAGACATTAACCATGACTCTAAAGTTCCCTGCTCTCCGGATACATTCAAAGTCAACTTGAAAAAGTATTCCACTGTTTTTGAGTAGTATGTAACTGTTTGTAGACGTCGGTCAGCGGCGTGATATGGCATGAAGTGATCCTTCAGAACAATGTATGTAGGTCCATTGCAACGTTGAATTATACTTAACAGCAGACATTATTTAGAAATAATTCCCCTTAGAATGCCATGATTGACCAATCAGAACACAGCATTTATCATTGCCGTGTGAAAACGTTTGTTATATACTTTGCTTGAAGAGTTCATTCATGATGGAATGTTCAGCCTTAGACACCAAAACCTTTTTTCATTACAGGACTTCCTCAAACAATGAAGATGTGATACAACACTCCCTCAAAACATCTGGCAAAATCATTTAGCAAAGGAAGCTCACAAAATGGTAACGGTTGGGTTTTATTTTAGCTATTCTTTTGACACTTTGCCATCATGTACATCTGCTACTAAGACATCTAATTCATGTTTCCTTTAGTCTTGGCATAGCCTTCACCTTTTTTAATCACCCTTATTAAATTATTTAAAGCTTCCAATCCAAACCATTACGTCCATCCACTTTAATTAGTTTGACTTGAAATCATTTGTATCTGAATTTTATTCAGTTTTCCATGTCAACCTCATCATTGTTAACAGCATACACTGTGTATGATGTATCTTAGAACTGTGTCATCATTGATGCAGTATTCTTTCTGTACATTTTAGTTCCTATTTTAGTCCAATTTAACATGAGAAATTGTGGTTGGGGCTGAGTGCTTTATCCACTTTTTCTCAGTGTTCCTATCACTCCCTCAGGCCCTAGATTTCTATACTGTATATGTAACCCCACTTCAAATGTTTTTTTTTTTTTTACATTAATGCGTCAAAGTAGATATATTGATATATATTTATGGTCAAAGTCAAAACAGATCTCTATGAAAATAAGTTTATTAAATGCAAACATAAAATGATAAATACTTGTTTGTGCAGGTTTTATCGCCCTCAAAGACAACATGTTGTAGATGTTGCACTCGATTATTTCCAATTTTTTTTAGATTTGTCACCAGGGAGTACTATATACAGTATGTGTCATTGGCGTTCAAAAGGCAAGTGATTGAGCAAGTTCAATCCAGATCATTATAAAGCCCATGTGGAAAAGGTTTATTTTCAACAACAACAATAACATATTGGTAACATCACTCCTTTCATTAAATGTATGCATGAAATATATTCAAATAGTCACCCACTGGAATTACATTGCTTAAATTACTAGAGGAAATGGCAAATTTCCAATGTTGGTAAATTGGAGGGAGTGTGCCTCCCCATCACCACTGTTGATTACTCACTCTGTCTGGGTCAACTTGGCTATGCAGTTTGTGTGTATGTTCTTAGGGCATGTGGAATTGAAACACGAATCCCTGGAGGACTCCGTAATATAGCGTCTTTGCATCTGGGTTTGTTTATTTGGTCGGTGTTTTCTTTCATCCTCTGTTATTTGCTCTTGGCGGATTGTTCATTTTTTAGTAACAGAATATTTTGCTTAGCACATAAATGCAAGATAGCTGTATTAAGATGTGACTCTTATGAATGTACAATGGCTAATGCTCGCCTTGGGTGCAATCCCAAGTTTTTAGTCAGCAAATTCATGTAAAAGCCTTACAATTACTGTCAGCTAAACCACTCTACCACAGTGTATGGTGTTCACAAACTGGCATAATGAAATTGCTTATGTATCCATTGTCTGTGATGCATATATGTGGTGACACCAGATTTTATAGTATTCTGAAAACACAATGTAGTGATTTGTCATTATATCAATTATGGGTAAGTATGGGCAGGTTTGGGAAAGAGATCTGTAAAACTTGATGAATCCACTTTGGCTGAACAAACACAGAATTTCTCCCCCAAAAACATGTTCCCACTACAATTCAAGCCTGTATCCCCAGCTTACCTCATCAACCCTTTTCATTCCAGCTGCATCATGGTAAAACAGATTTAGCTCTCTGCAGATTAGCATTTATATGTGTCCTGTTCAGTTTGGGGGAATCAGCACTCATTCAGCCCCACCGTGTCAGGCTGTTCAATCTAATCTGCACTTCTCTTGACATATTGGCTCACGGCTGTTGTGAACTATACGCTATTTGACAGTCAAAACCAATGTGGCTTAAGCAGAGATCCTTATCCAGCAGAGTTCACATCAGCGCTCTCCCGCCCACCTCCTAAACCCTTTAACCCTCTGATGCCAATGCAAAACTACTTGTACACAGCATAGGTGTCATAGGAGGGGGGAGTGGAACTGTCATTGAACATTAATGAGTTGATGGGGGATGGTATGATCAGTTCTTAGTGGCTACCCTAAGAAACACTACAGATTCATTTGAATGGCACAATTGCCTATAACACACAAAATTGAAAAAAAAAAAAAATTAAATGGATTCATTGAGAAAACGGTCTTATACTAATGTGGGGCCCAGAGGTGTCTGTTACGACCCTAGTACACACAATAATTTTCAATCAATTTCATCTTTCCCCTATGAAATAACCTACTTCCATTTAAACCAGCCAGCATGATCTAAACCTATGGTGATGTCTCTTAGGTGGGGTAAACATTCCATTAACATGTAAAGCAGCTTCTATTTCAATCCTCCCTTCTTTAAGTTTCATCTCAGATGCAGTCAACAGGTTTCTTGGACCCAAGCAAGATTGAAAACCTTTTTCCATCTCATATAGTAGGAGGTTAAATTCCCATGTCAATACCATACACTGTATTTTGTTAAGACAATACACATTATAGGTGAAGTGATTCCTTGTAGCATCACCAGGGTATATAATGTGAGGGTCCTTTCAGATGAGATAAGGAGTGTGTGGATCTTACATTTTGACTCTATTGTTTATTTTAATTAGTATTTATTCAGCAAGGTGACAAAAACAGATTGATTCAAGGACATGTCTGTTTGAAATATTTGATCATTTTTGGCACAGTCACGCTGCCACGTCCCAACTGATTGGCTTTGGCATTTTGCAAATTTGTTTTGATTTTGACTAAAGGCTGACAGAAAACTCAGCTTCCGTTCCATCTCGCCATGTTTGATATCAATATTGAACATTGTGATTATACATGAGCACGGTTACTCAACTAATCAAGTTACACCGAGATCAATTTAAAATACCAGACGTCAGCCTTGAAAAAGCAACGAAGGCTGAATTTCTTTACGTTGTTTTGTGTTTTTGTTTGCTGTAACCTCTTGCCAAGTCATGAGGATTGGCTACATTCCACAGTTTGCTTTACGTACCAGAGTGCCCCCTTAAAGCTGACTTTAACTGAAATCTTCTTTTTCCAGTTATTGTTCTTCCTATTTATCTTCGGATTCAATTTGCTCTTTGTATTGGTTCCCGGTCTTCAGTTCAGTAATGAAAAACCAACCCAAACAACATGTGATGGAAATCACTAAAGCAATGCCCATGAACACACACTGAAGACAGTTATGTCATCTCTTTGGTATCCACTTCCATTTCCATGTCAATGTTATGTAAACACTAAATGTAATTTGGTAAGAATATTTTCATAATTAAAAGGCCCTGCTCACGTCCAAAGTTTTTTTTTTTATGTATTTTGATATTTCAATCACTTGCTCCCGTTTACAGTGGGCAGAGGTTTTCTGAGACATTCTCTATGGCAAGTCACTGGATTCCCTTCATTTCGAACTTCTAAGAATGATAAAGATGACATTTTCAGTTTCTGTGCAATTGGATAACTCATTTCTGTTCAGCAGCAATATTGATACAAGGAAAAATAGCAAGTAAAACATGTTTTATTCAGCTCTTCTCACACACACACACACACACACACACACACACACACACACACACACACACACACACACACCCATACCTATACTAATTCAGCTCTTCACGTAACCCAAAACAAAACCTCAATTGTGATTCATATCTTAATTCTAACCTTAGGGTCTAAGGAAAATCAATACAATACACGTTTAAGGCAGATATGAAGCTAGTTTTCCTGACTGCACTAGTCTCTGTCTGGCAATATGTCCGACCAGGGGCATCATTTATAAAGGTTGCGTTCCGAATCGCATACTTAATAATTTAGTATGTAGAAAAAAGATTTAGGATGTCCCGATTCTTGTGGCCAGATTTAGGATGGTTAGAAGTACCCGGATGTCCTACTTCATGCGGCCAAGATTGTTAGTGTTGAAAAGTGCATCCTATTTGGGCAATTCTGACCTACAATCCAGTGCGCACGTGAAGTGACGTAACATCGACGAAGCCTCCATATGAAAACAAACGGGGATGCGACGGATATAAAAGCAAGAGGCAAGATCAAGGCACAATGTTATGATGAAATAAGAGAGAAAAGTATGTCCCAATAGTATGCCTACTGCATCCTAACTAGATTCTTTTTATCGTCGGATGTAGTATGTAGAATAGAAAAAAGAAATAGTATGCGATTCGGAACGCAACCAAAGCTTGCTGCGCACAAAAACCTTGCGTAGACAGGCAGAATGTGCGGTCAAATGTGCGGTGGCAAAACGGTGGTATTTATAAAATAATAATTTGCGGAGAATTGTGCGTATTCCCACGCCAATCTTTGACCATTGGTAGAGCTACCGCAAGGTTTTCCTGACTCCGGGATTCAGCGACACTCAATGGCAACACCACGAAATAAAGCTTTGTCATCGAAAAAACACACATCCTTGTGAAATGCATGACACCCAATATATTTAATCAATTATTTGTGCGTACCTATTGTTGCGAATATAGGCTACTGTTTGGCATGCAGTAATGATGTAGGTTGATTTACTTATCAAGTAGGTCTATACATGTTTTGGTTATATTTTTTAAATTAATCTTAGTTCTACTTTATAATAATATCATATACAGTACGCCGGGAGGTGTGTCCGTGAGTGGCCAGCGGGAGAGCAAATATTCTATATTTTAAGCTGTGTATAAAAAGTAGTTTTGTACAAAGTTAAGGCCAAAAATATTAATTAAAACTATATATTTCGTTAGATAAAATCATGTTAGGAATTTAGCAAATTATTACATTCATAATAATAATAATAACAACAATTTACCCTGGAAGTTTAAACTATAATCTGACGTTGTTGGAAATGTGTGGATCTCACGGAAGGGAAACAATGCGTTGGAATAGACTACAGGCTAATGCATTATTTCACTTCTGACAACACATTTTATATAGGCCTAGAAATATCCTACAGGTTCGCTAATACGTGATATTTCATACAGTACATAGTTGGGCAAAACAGCTTAACAAAGACTGTAATGACTGTGCCAATCATGATATGTGATCAGCACGCACGAGTGTGTTTGTTGGCCAGTTACAGAGCCGCATAGCACAGGCTTTCTTCCTTCCCATTCGCTTTCTTTGCGGCCGGTTGCCTCCCTTTTCTCCTCATGTCAGTCAAAATTCCGTGCTTATTAAGAGCGTCATCATATTCAGGAGCTTTTAGCATTCGCCATGTGTGGACGATTGTGGGATGAAACTGGGAGTTGAAGAGGGAGGACACCGTCGGAGATCGTCTGCGCACAATTCACCGCAAGTGGGTAATTATAAAGGGAAGATTGCGTGCAACAGTGCGCAGCACAGTTTTATAAATCTCAACTTTTTTTTTTGAGCAGCACATTCTTGGCTTTGTGCGAACGCAATGTTTTGGGAGGGTTTCTACGCACACCTTTATAAATGAGGCCCCAGGTCTCGAAGCATTACGGAAAACCATTACCACTGTGAAAAGAAAATGCAACACACTTCTTCACATATTGTTTGTCTTGATGGATGGTGTCATACATCAAGCAGCTAATGCAAACCAGAACACAAGAAAAATAATCCTTAATATGGTTAGGCTATGAGCATCGTACATCGTTACCAACTAACACACAACACACACACAAAATTAAAAAAAGATACATTAGCCAGAGCAGAGCACTGAGGAGCATAAATGAATAGCATTATCAAATGAGAATTGTCAATCGTCAGCCAAGATGAGTTGGCCTGAACTGTTCAGTTTTGTTTTCCTATGGTAATAAATAAATATAAAATGGGCCAATATCATCACCGGATAGGGCTTAACCAAACAGCAGTCTGACCAAAGGTCAGGTTATGATAAATAACCAACAGGCCGTTATATTTATTATTATTCTTCTTTTTATTTATTATTATTCTTCCGGACAATTACACATAATACATCATTTTCTCATTGCATATTCATACATATTACTTTGTGTTATCGTCCGAAGGGAAGCAGGAGAAGCCAAAGGCTTATCGAGTCCCGCCCCCACTGCCATAAGATTCAGATACACAGATACACAGCTACTACAGTTTTTCAAAACACTTTTTTTTTTTTCTTTTTTTTTTAAGAAGATTCATTCTAATACACAGATAATTTTAGGTCTCTATTTTCCTCTCTCCCTGTGACAATGCAGATATGGCCTTGTCCATTTCTTCTCTAGTAGCCTAAACACCTCTGCAAAAGTATTCAAAACAGTCAGTGTGTGGAAAACAATAACTCTGTTATAGGAAAACAAAAGATCATAATGAGAATTATTATTATCCGGTATTCGGATTAGTCATGTATATCTAATTCCCGCATGCAGAGTATTTATCATTCACTTATTTTTATTTATTTATATATAAGACTGCTGTTCCCTGCATGGTATACTATTAATTAGGTTTAAGTGTTTGAGTGATGTGCTCTGGCAGCTCTGCTCTCTGTATCGCTGCTCAGTTAATCACTCCTCTGTGTGTGACCGGCGCAGACATAGCATGATAAGACATGAAAATAATTCAGTTGTCTTGGCAACTTGTTTATAACTTGTTCACGGTGTGTGGATAGAGGTTGAGGTTTACATTGATCACTTAGATTGGATGCCACACAGCTCGGTCCATTCCATTATCAGCATTATTAACCCTCATGCCACCCTGGGACCATTTTCTGCCATTTGGCCTTTTTTTTATTTAGTTTTTTGAATAACTTTGGCTGTGCTTATGTTAGCCTAATACATTTTGGCCAGGGTTAATTTTTATGCAGATCATTTCTGAATTTCTACTCAGCAACTTCACCTATAATAAAGGCAGGACATTTTTTTGTTACACATGAGACCCTGGGACCATTTTCTGTCGTCATTGACTTCCATTCAAAACAGCCGTTTTTTCCAAATTTGATCCTGCTGACAAACCAGCATAACATATATTTTTCTATTATTTTGTGCTTTCATCCTTGACAAAAGGCATCAAAATGTGTGATTTTCACCACAACTACTAGTTGGTGCCCTTTAGGTATATTTTACATGGGGTTGAATGACAGGCTATTTTCCTGGTTGTCAGTCCTGCAATATTGTTGCCCCCCCAAGGGCAATGTCAAAAAATATTTCAACCTAAATGGTGTTGATGTGTTGGTAGGGATACCAGTGTGTGGTGTATATGTAGATGTTGATAAATTATGGTTTGTGTGTGTGTGTGTACAGACAGCCAAACTTCAAACACCCAAACTTGTATGTAAAAAATGGAATGGCTCAATTTGAAAGCATTAAAATCTGTAAAAACCTATCTTTTTCAAACCATAGCCATGTTGACATACATATGTAAATGTGATGATATTAGGCATGCATCCCAAACTTAAGACACCAAAATTACACTTTTTACCCCCACTTAGCTGAATTATTCATTTACTTCACCTTTTACTGATAAGTCAAATTGCTCCCTAAAACAAAACAAGAAAAAAACATGATTTTTTATAATTTTTGTAATTTTTTAGAGTTGCAGACCTATACATAAAAAAATCAGCAACACATGAAAGGTTAGGATCCATATGGATACCTAAGGGTTGTGTCTGTGTGTTTGTTGTGAAATTATTGTGTGTGCGTATGTGTGTGTCTTTGTGTGCTTCCATATATATGCAGCTAAAAGGTGCTATTTTGGGGCTTTCAAGTGGCTGCTCACCCAGCATGCACAAAAGTTAACTGAGACTCTCCCAAAACTGTGTGTGTGTGTGTGTGTGTGTGTGTGTGTGTGTGTGTGTGTGTGTGTGTGTGCATAATAAGGCCACATTTGTTGTGGTAAAACAAATATTTTTTAGTAGTTTATATAGATTGTATTCATGTGGATAAGAATAAAGAACAGCTCAGAGCCTCTTTGATAATGGAAAATCCTTCGTAAATACTCTTTGAAGTGATGCGCACTCCTGCATCTTGCAGCGCTACAAAGATGCCGATGAAGTGAAAACAAAAGTCTGGGAAAGTCTGGGTTTGTTTACACAGGTGCAACATTGACCAATGTTTTAATTATGGGTGTAGGGCACACTGCTCATTTACAGCATGGCCAAGCATTACCAATGTCACAGACACATTTGCAAAAATTGCCAGCGAAGTGTGTTCCTCTTCCATTGAATTTCTTTTTCTCTCTCTCGCTCTCTCTCTCACACACAAACAAACACACACACACACACACTCACTCATGCTCACACACAAACGCGCACATACACCCACTCACTCACACACACACACACACACACGCACACACACACGCACTCTCTTTTGGGAGTGTCAGTGAACTTTTGGGTGAGTAGCCACCTGAAAGCCCCAAAATAGCACCTTTTAGCTGCATATATATATATATATATATATATATATATATATATATATATATATATATATATATATATATATATATATATATATATATATATATATATATATATATATATATATATATATATATATTCTAGCCTGTTCTACTGTTCGATTTATGTTATTTGTGATATAAATGCTCAAAAACTAAAAATGCAAGAATGTCAATCTTTTTGTTGATCATTAATAGATCCTATCTTGTAAACATCCACACAAAAAATCCATCTTGCATCTATTGTATGGAAAGGGTTCAGCTATTATCATTTTTATATATAGAAAAAGTGTCATTTCATCACAAAAACTAGCCTAAAAAGGGTAAAAAACAATGAAAAATCAATGAATATTAAATATGTATGTAAAAAGCTCAAGTGGGGTCAATGGTTTATAAAAAAAAGTAAAAAAAAACATTATTGTATAAGGTTCTTATGGAAGTTAATTGGGAGTGGCTTCTTGTGGCCGCCAGGGTCTCCTGTGTAACAATTTATTTGCATCTGAGCATGTGCAAAAACTAAACAAGCATCAAAATACATTTTTGTGTAAATCATTCATATGCCCTAGACTCTACTTATTCCACTTAAAAAAATCAACGCTGCATCTATTATATCAGAAAAAAATAATTTTCTTCGTTTTTAGGGGGAAAAAATACTAACTTTGACACAAAAACAATAATTTTAAGCATTAAAAGCAAATGAAAATCAACTAATATTAAATATGTATGTAAAGAGCTCAAGTGGGGTAAATAGTTTATAAAAAAAAAGTTAAAAAAAACATTATCGTATAAGGTTTTTATGGAAGTTAATTGGGAGTAGCTTCTTGTGGCCGCCAGGGTCTCCTGTGTAACAAAAAAGTTAGGGTGGCACAAGGGTTAAGCATATTCAATGCCAAGCACAGGTTCCCTTTATGTACACTTTTCTTAAATGATAGATTTAGCTCATTCCTTCCTGTGTGTCATATTTAAATATAGAGTGCATTCATGGCTGTTTATCCAGTTGAAGAGTACACGTGGTGTGAGAGTGCACATGTTTGTGTTTACCTGATGCACACGGAGACAAAACATTTGTGTGCAATTACAATCCTTTGGTCATTATGCTGTGTGAATGCCCATTCAACAGAATGGCCAATTCTAAATGTAGTCGTCAGGTGAGATTCAGTGTTGAATACATAAGAGGCTGTATGCATATGACTGAAGTCTGCAAATCATTTTCAAGGTTATCAAAGAGACAGCGGTGTCTCCTTATCTTAGGACTTCATTTCTTTTCTATTACGGGCTGTGGCAGGGAGCAGGTCCCACACCGCAAAGCAGTCCTCTCACGGTGCACTGTGGTGATATAACATCGCTACCCATCTGGTTAACACCTTTTCCTGCACTCTGAGCAGTGTGTCTAGATACTTTATTATTAGATTTTTGATGACAAGGAGGCAGAAACTACAACACAAGTTCAGACACACAGCCCTGACAAATGATCATATAATAAAATTGTTGCACAGAGCACCAATATCATCTGATTATCTGATCGTCATCTTTTTGGCCACTTTATGAATGAGTCCAATATTCTGGTATTAATACACAGCCTCTGTAAACTGGTATGTAAACAAAGGAAATGTAAACAAAGGGGGCCCACCGTTACATGTAAACATACCCGTTTACAGAGCTAGGCTGTGTGTTAACACCAGATGTGTTTTTCAGTGCACTCACAGTACGGACAATCATCATGTCAGGAGATATTCACTGATTTGGTAAAACGTGCTTTTGACGGGCGCTACGGTGGGATAGTGGATAGAGCAAGTACCATATTGGCTCAGGCATCGGTGCAGTGGTCGTGGGTTTGAATGCGACCCGTAGACCTTTACTGCGTGTCATCCCCCTCTCTCTGTCTGCCCATTTCAACTCTGTATTATCAAATAAAGCTTGAAAATGCCAAAAAAATAATCTTTAAAAAAAGTTATTTTTTCCAACAAACATTCTCCCGAATTGCTTACCCCGCCTGCGCAGTGGAACTAGACCATGCAGTACATATACATAAATAACAATGTGTTTAAAGAGGCTAAACAGCTGTGTCTACGTGCACTGTTTACTGATATTCCTCACTGACTTTGGCACTTTGAGCGAGTCCTTATACATTTCAAATTTCCATCCAATTCCAAATGCACTCTCTTTGTCCTTTTCCTCATTTCATGCCAAATTACATTGATGCCAAATGGCCGAGATAAGCAAAAACAAACAGCATCTGTTAAGCCAGAGTAGGAGCATTGTAATGTTCTGTAACATCACATTTTTAAATTGGGTTCTGATTTACATCCGAACAGTTAATGGCTAATGTCTGTGAAAACAGGACACTGTTGGTGAAAACATTGTTACATCAGATTGACAGTGTTAGCAGCAGCAAAAAGGTGGAACATCTAAAATGACAAAACAAACACACAGTTTGTATAGTGTGTGTGTATACTATAACAGTAGCTGTTGTTGCCGTGTGCAGGTCGAGTGTGTATGTGGTCAAGGTATGGAAATCATAAATTTGTTTTCTCATAAGGGAAGTACGTGTTCACAATGCATTCACTATATGTGGTGTTTCGACTTGTATGTCAAAATGATGGGATTGGCAAAAGACAGTGGGAGGGGAGAGTGGGAGAGGGAGGGAGAGAGAGATAGATAGTTGATGAGTTCGGAGCCAAAGAGAAATCAGCACAATTGACCTAACACAATTAGGGACAGTTGAACTACACAAAGCCCCGCCGCTGGTTGAGGGAGGACAGCATTCACCACAGGACAGCAGCTCCATAACACAGCAGAACTGAGCGCGTTGTTGTCCCTTGACCACACACCTGCTGTAATAGTGGCTTTAAATTATAATTTCTTTCTAACGCCCACGCTCACACCTGACAACTTCTAAACCTCCACTAGACCCAGGCAGTCTTGGGTGAGCTCAAAGGGACGGGGGGGCAATGAATCAACCAACACAGGATGAAAGGGAAGCTCCTAAGGTGGAAGGCAGTGAGGAAACCCCCATGTCGGCATCTGCTGAAGCCCTGGACAGTCCTGGACTCTCCTCTGAGACTGTGTGTTCTCAGACAGAGCAGGCCCGGGCTACGCTAACCCCAGACCCTCATGCAGGATGTGAGTTTTTCTGTCAGCCGTGGTGTCTGCTCCTGGCGCTGACCCTCCTCCTGCTTTCTCTCCTTGGCAGCTGGGCGGTGGTCCACCTCACCCTGGGGACCCACGGAGGATCACCTTTCAGGGTCCAGGCCAGCTACGACCAGCACGTTCCACAGGACGACACTCCCACCATCGAGCCCCACTTCACCACCAATTGCACCATGGGTAAGTTGGCAAGTCCATGTTGTTGTTGCACCCAGAACTGATTGAAGGATAATGGTGATGCAACTCTTTATTTACGTCAACGTAAATGTTTGTGTGAGCAATATAGTTGATTTGGTTAAATGGGAATTTGTAGGAATATATGAAAAATAAAATGACCTGTTCGGATATTAGGCCATGACATTTATTCCATGTAGTTACAACTACATTTTTTTAAAATTCTGTTTCATATAACAAAATAAAAAAGTAGTGGCTTTTTGTCTGTCAAAGTTTCCAATAATTAAATGGCGCTATGGGCTCTGTTAGGGACCATTGTAAAGACTAAAGGATCAATCAGATAATAGGTAAAACAATATCTAAAGGAGCCTACACCAAGATTTTTTTAGTTAGGGTAAAACTAAACGGTGTAGTTTTCCAAACAAGCACAAACATATGTATTAAGTGCTGACTCAAGGTTTTGAGTTGTTCTCTTTCTTTTTCCCATAAAAGTTTGTGCGATATGTATGTGGACTAAATGTGTCTCACATGTCTGCAGAGTGACCGAGTTCCCAAAGCAGCTCAAACATGTTAAACTGGAAATAACACAGATACATTCTGTCATTTGTAACTTCATTAAATCATGTTGTGCAATGAAATGCGTAGTCTGCTTAAGACTGAAATAATAACCTTCTCTGTCAACCCAGTAACCTCCTGAAATTGGATTAATACAACTGATTCAATTTCCTCTGAGTTAAATGCAGCAGCACAGCAACTACTGCTTAAACATGTCTAGTGCGCATCATGAGGAAATATGGATAAAACCCTTGTTCCCTCTAAAAGGTAGATGTTTGCAAATAGACGCAAATGTTTCATGCAAAGGTTATGTTCTATTGTTCACATGTCCTGTACATGTATCAACTTATCCATATATATTCTATTTATAAAATAGTTTTTTTAAATGGCTGAATGTTGACTGAATGTTCTTCAGAGTGAGTGAACTTGTCCAGGCTTCTGTGAGAAAAGTTCACAAACTTGTTTACCAGTCCTCAACAGTGTCTGATGAACTAACATAAAAAGGAATAAAACAGCAAAGGATGTCCAAGAGAAACGCTCCACCAGTAGCTGCTTATAATGGACTAAATAAATAAATAAAAACAGGGTCTTCCCTGTATACAGTATACTTTACATGTTTAGGCAGATATTTCCATTTAATATATTGATTAGAATGCATACATTAAAGTCTTCCTAGTTTGTATCAAAACAAAAATCCGGGAAACCAGCTCCAGGTTTATAGAGATCTTCAGTTAGTACGTATACTATATGGCTCTAGTTTGGTATGATTATTATTTATTTCTTAATCGTGGTCTCATGAAATCTGTTCTGGTCATTTAACAGAGAACATGAAACAACCAGAAAAGCATGCATTGGTGTGTTTTTCCTGTTTGTAGGACACCTGGGAATTTGGCTTGTGTGAATCATGGACACAACACTGGGACAACAGACAGACAAATGGACAACCATTGTGCATGATGCATTGTCCATCTATTCCAGTATTTGTTATGAACCACACACCAGAAGGCAATACAAGTGGGCTTCACCTTGTAATTTTCTATAGAATATTACATGGCATATTAAAAAAAAAAAGATTATTCCCAAGTGCCTCAATTTGAATTCAGGGAGATGCACACAGTCCTGTAATCTCTACTCTCATGGAGCCAGAGTCTCTTTGGGCTCCGTAACAATGTAATAGCTTTTTATGCTCAGTCAATATTTAGCTTTGGATAAATGAGGAACAAGGAGAGGAGATTTGTCTGGTTCTAATGCTCGAAATGTGGTTGAAATGGGACGTTTGAATTTGAGTTCCGGTCGGAGCAGTTGGTTACAGAGAACTGTTCATCACTTGATGCATCTAGGTTTCTCACAGCTGCCCAACACTAACAAAACAGCAACATTCAACTCTCCCATTTCATTACAATTAGTCACTTGGCCAAATGATCCCCAGAATCCCTTTGCATGAGGAGAAAAGTCTTGGATGAGAGTACAACACAAAGTACAACATTAACTCAAATAACTCGAAAAATCAATCTTTGTCTCCTATCAGTGTCAGTGATTCTCCAAATATATTTTGTCCAACTGTCTGTTCTGACACCGTAAGCACAGGGCAGAGTGGGTTGCTGTTGCTCATGCAAATTCAGCCTTGGTTGAACAGTGTCTAATTGTTCTCAGCTCTGAGTTCACTGTGTTCCTCTTGCCAGGCAACACGTGCTTGATTAAGGCTCACATACCCATGTTTTTGTCAAAGACAGTCGTTTGCTTCATTTGTTCCAGGTCCCCTTCCCTCAAAAAGAGCTAATTACTCCTAGTAATGACCTTTTGTCAGGCTTTTGGGGCGGGATACTCAAGGTCTGATCCAGAGACTTGGCTTTGAATTATTGTTTTAATTTGGCTCCAAAGGTTTAAAAGTTGTCATTACATGGAAGTCTGGTTCATTTGTACGTTTGCATAGTGGTTTCTTCGAGAAATGTTGTAATACAATATAGATTGAGAAGGATTCATTCAGAGGATTCTCAAATCAGTGAGAGAAAACGTGATTTATTTAATTTCTGCCCTCTTGTGTTGCATTCTGAGTGGTGACATGCAACAGTTTAAGAGTCATACATCAGAACTTTCCTCCACTTACTGTCAATCCATACAAATCCATTCCATTTACATACTGTACATAAATGATGTCTTAATCAGCCTTCCTTGTTATCCCTTGAATCTCATTTAACAATGTCCATTTCCTCCCTCTTAGTTGTTTTCTTGAGCAGAAAGGCGGCGATTACTCAAGCCAGTGAAGTGCGAGGAGATATAGTCAATACAGGATAAATAAATGGAGTGGTGTCTGACTCCTCTCTCCGTACCCTTCCACTTTAATTAACTCATCAGTCACTGGGCCAACAAGCAATCCAATGTGTTGCCCCTAAAGTGACGTGTGGTTGTATGCCTGTTTTCTATGCGCAGCTCATCCTCCTTGACAGGAATTTACAATCCCACCTTCGTAGTCCTCTGAAGGGGTTTGGCATAGTTGTGTTAGAACACGTAATTATTCAAGCTCAGCAAACCTGTCAATGAGCCAGTTAGCCTCCCACAGTTTCCCCATCCTGGAAGTAAACAGAGACCAATGTGATGACTGACAAGCTCATTATTAAATTGTATCAATAGTGGATTTGACTTTGCCTGCATAGTACTACTTTGGCAAGGCAGAAGGTTGTGTTCCCTTCACACTTATAACAATGTTTGTCCACTGAAGAGCACATCCATATTAGTACTCGTGTATAATCCTGCAAAAACTGTCAAAATCCGGGGGCGCCCTTAACTCGGTTGGTAGGGCGTTCCCCCCCCCCCCCCCCCCCCGGGCCGGGCCCAGCAGCAGACCCGGGTTCGATTCACGCCCGCGGTCGTCCTCTGCATGTCACTCCCCTCTCTTCCCCATTTCACCTCTGTCTCTCTGCACTATCAATAAAGCATAAAATTGCCCAAAAAAAAATCTTAAAAAAATAATAATAAATGTCAAAATCCATTTTTCCAATTGGATGTGGAATAGACAAGACAAGGCAAAGCGATAAATCCTTTGGGACTTTGAACCAGTGACCTTCCCTTCCCTGGCACATTTCCTTAACCACTACACCTTGCTGCTGCAGGCCCTTAATGGAGCGTTACAGCAAGTCTATACTCTGCGATTACGTACACTGCATGCGTTAGGGTGTCCCCAGGCCAATCAATCACACACTGACCTGTGGAACCAATGAGAGGCATAGCTTTGGAGAGAGCTGTTGAAGTGGACAGAGTGATGACATATATGGTTGGTGTGGTTTTGTAGAGGAAAAAAACATTCAGTATCAGCGTGATACTGAATCTCGCCTGTATATACAGTATGGACAACATTTCTAGCATAATTCTTTTATTGAATTTTCAATTTTGCTTCGACTGCATGGATACAATACAATCATCATTGGAGTTGTTGATATGGGTAACATACTGATAATATACAAAAATATATATTCAACAAAATTATATTCAACAAAATTTAAATCCCCAATATAATGTTTTTATGAAATCAAATGAATGTCAAAATTTAAGAAAATCTATAAGGGTTTTGGAATGTCATAAGAGTGACACCATGGCCCATAAGCATGAGTGATAAGAGTATAACAGATGTCATATTTTACTGTCAGTATTTTGAAGATTAATAAGTATGTGCTCATCTACCCATAGATGTGTGCAGACTGCTGGAATATTACAGGTATTGTGTTTTGTTCACCCTTGTTGTGAATTTAATTTTCCTTTGACACACCAAATAAACGTATGCTCTTTCATAGGATTTAGCTCCCACATGATTTTCAACTTGAAGCTCTGTGAAGCTCTCATTAGCTGGATCAAACTTCCAAAATAAACTTTGTTCACTGCTAATTCATACAGTATTAACATTCACAGTTAGAAACCTCTGGCTAAAGACACTACAGGCTTTCATGTTTAAATTGATCACGCCAAATATGCAGCTCTTAGTTCACAGATCCACATGGTATTTAAACTATTTTACTTTATATTTTTGGATAAAGATTAATGTATACATCTAGGTATTTCTTATGAGTTATATGTGTGCAAACACATTTTCAATATATTATTAAATGACATAGTAATGGCATTCAGAAAACAAATACATTTTTTGACTCCGATAAATAACCGCTAAAAACTGCTCTCTGTAACGCCTATCAGTTCAATGTGCCATATGTATATATATATATATATAAAAAAAATAAAAAATTATAATAGAAACTAGGGATGGGCATAATTAATCGATTGCTCGATCATTGCTCGTTAAGAATATTGTCGATCATGTGAAATTGTTATCGATCATATAGCCGTTGTGTTGCGCAGTGTGAGTCCGGCAGCACAGCAATGAGTTTCACTATGTGGCAGCACCAAAGACTGTATGGGCAGCAATTAAACATCCTACCAGCAGGGGGAGATACTTAACTAGTAGTAGGAGACAACAGAACAGGCTCAGGCAGCAGCCTGCGAGCTGCCGTAATGTCAAAACGTAAACAGGAAGAAGTCAAGGGGAAGTTTGGCATCTGACAGGTCCATGGGACAGCTTTAGAGCCGAAAATAACTAAGTTCATTAAGCATTGTGAAACCTTGTATAAGTAAAACACTTAAACAAACTGAATTATGTACCACTTGTACATTGAAGCCTACATCCGACCCTGTTTAACGTGTAACGTTAGCGCCGCTAGCATTAGCTGCTAACTTTAGCGTATATGCTTTCCTACTTCGCCTTCATCAGGGAACTAATTTGCACATTTTGTTTATTAGATGAAGTAGCGTTAGGTCCTTTAACACTCAGAGAAACGTGCCGTGCCCTTATGCAGTCTTTGCCAGCATCTTAGGAGGAGCATTGGCTCCTTGTTGGCTCATTGCCTCGGGCTATCACCAGCGCCGCATTTTATTATTATTTTAAAAAGTTGCCTTGTCTTAATAGATTGTTGTTTGCCTAGAAGATCTTGGAATAAAGATGTAATTGAGTAAAAACCTCTTGTATACAGTCTATGGTAAAACGCTGTATTTTGGATGTTCTGTTGGCATTTTTTTAATATGTAAAAAGATAACGATTGCTCGATAATTGCTCGTTAATTTTCCCGATTATCGATCAATGAAATTTCTTAAAATGCCCATCCCTAATAGAAACATTATAGAAACTTACGTTCATAATAATTTCTTGGAAATAATGTATTATTTGTAAACTTGTTTTTGTTTTGTTTTCTTGTTTACTATTTATGGACTGTTGGATGGAAAATTGGATAAGTGAAAATGATCAAATCTTAGAACTTTTTTTTTCTTTTTAACCTTGGGATACATGAGGAAGTTGGCACCTATGAGTTTGACTCAACTTGCATATTATTGGCCGCCCATTGTCACACATTCAGTAGTACAGCTGATGTTACATATTTTATCCTTAGCAAAACTTTCAGCTGACCAAACAGTGTGTATGGTTAATGACTAGGTAAAAACCATTGTCTGATCTGGAATGTGTGCTGAAACCACAACCTGCTACATGGTATTTCAAGTGTATGTGTTCAAAAGAATGCAATACCTGCTGGATCAAGCTATATGTCTGATGATTCAGTGTATTTTTGAAGTTGTATTTAGTAGACCATATGAATTTTGTGAATTGTTCTAAGAGGTAGTAAGTTTAGAATGTACTAGGCATTTGTGGCATATTGCCCATTTTGTTTATGTCATCAAGTCAGGACATTGTATATAACCCTTCTAATTTGAAAAGACCTAAGACCTAAGCAGTGTTCTACCTTTGCCTTTTAGTTCATAATTTCCACTGGTCAAATGGGTGTTGAACATTTGCACTTCAAAGGTAATTCCTGATTTTCCCATTGTAGCAGACTTTCAATTGTAACAGGGTAGTGGTGCAGTCAGAGTGCCCCTTAGGATACACAATCTAATTGAGTTCCTCAAACAGACAAGGTTAGTGAATATGTTTATACAATTACAATATAAAATCAAATTAGATTACATTCATTCATATATTTTTAGTCTGCATTCATTGCTGTCTGCAGGCATTAGTGCTTGGGGTCCTTTTTAATGTAGGTAACTTCTGCATAACATAGGTTCTGTTTGGCTCCTACCATTTTTAATGAGAACATTTGTACAACACTGATGTTCACATTACATGATATGTTTAATGAGGTTAGTATCAGAGTAGATACAAATCCAGCATACAGCTGGACTTTCACCACACTTTAATGAATTTGCGGTTATATAACATTCCCGTTTTGAAAAAGGAATTATCTCATTGGTTTGAATCAATAGAAATACCAAGTCCTGTGTTGATTGGCTACCTGCAATCCATTCTACACATTATATGAAGTTCAAAGGGTGTGTTAAACATCTGCTTTTAAAAGCCCTGTCTTTCTACATAGAGTTTTCATAGATAACTCCCATTAAAAATGAAGTTCTTTCATGTCATTTATAATGCATAGGATTTATATTGAGTCTAATATTGAGTCTTGACAGTAATCTGTGCGCCCCATTGCCTTTTTTTTTTTTTGCCACATTTCCGCTTGTTGGAAGTTTGATTTTGAAAGGGACACACCAGGAAATGGTGAAACTACAGCGAAAGCTACCGGTATGAAGTCAATATCACTCTCAGCAGAGTATTTCTCTATCAGTTAAAGCAGCGAGACCCGCATCTCTCTGAAAAAAAATAGGCGAGCCTCATGAGGTAAAGTGTAGCGTCGCTGCAGACTCGCCTCCGACGGGCATCTTCAGTGCGTCCGAGGTTGGATGTGTGGCCGCTCTAGGTTGATTACACGTTCGGTGAAAAAAAGTCAGACGCAGATGCGCAGTAGACGCGCAGTAGAGGTAGGATGTGTGTGGAGGCTGTTAGGCTTTTCAGCGAGCAGCATCCCCTCAACACAAACTGGGTTTCTGTTGCAGGCACCTTTCCAAGGCAACCTACACAGGCAGTTTCATTTTAAGATATTTGGTGTAAAGTGTTAAATGGCCCAGGGCACCAAGTGGAGTGTTCCCAGCCTACATAGAACAAATGGAACAGATGTCTAAATCAACCCTAACCTGGCAGGGAGGAGGACATCTCTGAGCATTGAGGACGTAAGCATCATTGAAGAAAATTCATTCATTAAAGGTGCTGTAAGCGGAATGGTTCTTTTAGCTAACTTCCTGTCAGTTACTGCAGTTAGCAGTCCCCTCGCTCCTCCCTACGTCACCACAGTAATGCATTGCGGTCTTCGAGCAGTGTGTTATCTAGCATCATCTCAGATCCATAAGTGTGATAAAACATGATAAAAACCATCAAAACAGACATTGGGAAGGATTTTTACCTGCTCCGCCATTGTAGGCGCATACACATTCACCCATCTGTTGCTCTGGCGTGCACCGGCAATGAGACCATGGAGTGTATATACTATATATGAGTGAGACGAGTGTCGGTTTGTAGCGTTCTCTCTTCTGATTGGATCAAAATTTCGGGATACTACAATAAGTTTATTTGCCGATTACATGCAAAGCAGCTGACTGAGAGATCGGCTTTATGAAACGCGCACATTATGTAAGTGATCACTGTATGAATAAAGAGCGATTTTACACTTATATTAACATAAATAAACCGCTTCCTTCACCTTTAAGATAAAGCGATCCTAAATCCTATTTCATTCAGTAGAGGGGACATTTGTACATGGAATGCTGGCATGAAACTGGCCTTTGAGTCACTTTTATTTCCCATTTTTATTTCAAATGGCAGGTTTTACTGTGTGCTAGATTATAATTAGTACGTAGCAACAGTATGCTTTCAATGTATTTGTTTTTCTTTCTGTTGTCACTGAAGTCTATTAGAGATAGATTTCATTGACTCTGTTGGGACTCCCTAACCATTGGACCTTTACTGACTCCGATCTTCAATTGATACAAACGTCAACAAGATTGACAAAATGAAGGCCCTGTCTTTTGACATACACACAATCGTTCAGTCAGTAAACCAATCAATGTTGTAATTTTTTAAATGATTAAAGTTATAACTCCCTCAGAGGGGAATTAATCAATTACATATTCACCACCCTTCACATTTTGAATGTTAAACTTAATGCGGGGAGGTGATTTCTTATTTGTAATGGATATAAAACGAATTCCCTGTAATCTAACGGAAAAAAAAAACACCTGAAGGAGCAAAGCCCTCAGGTAGGATGCTTATGGTTTTAAACCAAACCAAAGCTACGATCTCACCACGACCGCTTGATATGTGGGACATGTGCTTTGATATCAAATATGCTCTGTATACTTAGGTAGGGAATAATGTTACATATAGCCTCAAAAATGAGAAAGGCCAGCATGTGATGCTTTGTGTATCATGAGTAACACACAGAAACATGACAATGCACAATGTGAATGTCAGTCTTTTGTATATTTCAAAGAATGGACCAAACAGAGTGCAGAGAAAATCAAAATGAGCACACAGGATAATTCCCTCTGGTAACAATTTTGGTCTTACTTTCCTGAAGGTATAACAGTATGAAATGTTTTTGGAAGTCAGACCACCTACTGTATGATTAACTTTACTTCTGCCTCAAAATTGCCTGGCTGTAGTCTGTTCGTGCTGTTGCTTTGTTGCTCGTTGCAATCTTTACAATTAATAATCTTACATAGATGTTTGGTCAGAATGGATCAGTACAATTGCACAATGGGATGTTGATTTCCCCTTTTGAAAAAAAATATATATTTTCAGTACTTTATGTAGAGACCAGGTGCAACTTATGTCTTGTGTAAATGTGTCCATATAGCTTCCCTAAGCTCAAAAGCAACTCAATGAAATGTCCTCATCGGAAGCAGAGGAGATATTTATACCATATCTGATATACATATGTTAATGGTCAATTTACATTGTAAGCGATTCACAATGCATGGGTTAGATTTTAAATTGTTACATGTGCTTTAATTTATATATGATCATTAATTATTATTTTCTTTTTTTTATATGTAAATGACAAGAGTACATCACAGCGCTAAACAAAATGCCTACAAAATCCATTAAAAAAGCACAATACATATCTGCGTGGACATTACACATATTATATTTTCATTTTCTATGTCAAACACAATCTTCGCTCCTGTGTTGCGCTGCTGTCTTTCCAGCAGGGAGGTAGCATGACAGATAGTGCTAGCAATTGGGTAGAGCTCTGACCGATCGAGCGTGGCTCTGTGCAGTTAATTGAATTCATGAGCGAATACTTCTTGTCCTGTCGACTGTCCAGAGGGAACCTCTGGAACATCTATCTTCAGCATCCGAGCCCACTGTAAATCTCCATGAATGTCTCCACACTCTGCCTTGTGTGGTGACAAGACAGAGGCGCCGCCATCTCTCTCGGCCCCTTGAGAGTTCCCTCCCCCATGAACAAGAACAGTCCCCGATTGAGGCATGCGAGATTATAGAATACAGACTAATACACGAGCAGACTAGGATGATTTAGCTCTAACTACTGCTGCATTGTATACTAGATCCCATCAGGCCTTTGAACTTTTGTTGGGTGTAATTTCCAATTATTTCCATTCTGTGAATGCAATGCAAACAAGCAAATTACAAAGCCAGTCAATACTTCAGACTGTTGTGTTGTTTCGGGACACACAGAGGGATTTCAGGATATGACTGACATGTTTGCTCATCTGAATAAAAACAAATGTCATATTAATTTCAGTTTGAATTTACCCTCTCCGTGATTCGGTACTGAATTTTTGCAGCTCTGCTTTAACAAGGACACGTCTGTATTTAAATCTGCAAGCAATGTCCACCAAACCATAGGAAAGGTTTTTATTCAAAAGGACGAGACAAACTGCTTTGCATCATCTCATGATATCCCGAAAGTGAGACTTCTGTGTCAGTGGAATCTCAAAAACATGTTATGGAAAAATGCTTAAATGTTAAGCGTTGATTTCAGCTAGCGTATGTGAAAAAAGGGGAACCACTGCCTACAACCCAGTCTTTGTTCTTATCCTAATAGCACATTGGATTGAGACAAGTGGAAAATGCAAGTTGCTTCAATGACCTGACAACACACTCATCACCAGGGGTTCCCAAATGTATTGGCCGGGAAAACACTTTATATACTAGTTATTTATTTCGCCTCTTTCCCTGACTTCACATATGTTCAACCACTAGTCCATCCTTTATAATGATCTTGTTCATAATTTGTGAGATTTTATTCAAGCTTTCAAGACAGAACTTTCAAGAATACACTTTGGGCTTCTTGTATTTTTTAGCCTACATTTTGGCCACACATAATTTTATACCTGTTTGCTGTACATATTATATTTAAAGCATTCACTGATTTTCATTCTGTAAGTAGATTTCATAAAGGAATGTTTAGAAACTAGAGCGACTTAGGCTGGTAATCTGATCAATTGGATTTTCTGAAGAGGAAAACATAACTCCTTAACTTTTAAACATACTCAACTGACATTATAAGATGCCAGAAGAATGTATTTAACTTAACAATATAGAAAAAGTCACAGATGACAATAACAAAGTAAGGATTAGGTTACTTTAGGTCATTAGGTGAAAGTTATTCAATTGCAGCACAAGACCTACATTTTCAAACATGTCATGTCGCAGTAATGTATGCACTCTAACATCTGGTAACACTGTAATTTTTTAAAGTGGACCTATGATACTTTTCGACTTTTATGACCTATAAACGTTGTTATAATGATTTATAGTCATGTTTAACCATACTAGCGTATCAAATAATTACGTACTTGCATTTAGACGTATTCCCTGCTGACCGTCTGGGGTTGCTGTGCAGAGCGCCATACACTAGGGCAGCCGGTCGAGAAATCACGTGTTCAAATCGGTTCAAATTTCCTGCCATCGTGTCGTCACGATTCCGGATTTTTCCATATATGGTAATGCTGCAACGTGCTGGCGCCCACCGGCCATGCCCCCACCTTCCTGCTCTCAAATCTGTCCGCGTGCTGCTGAAATTGTTCCGGAAGGAGGGTAACCAATCACAACGAAGTGGGGTTTGCAGGAGGGGGGGAGGGGGCGGAGATGGCCGAAGCACAGTGTTGACAGCACATGCTCAATCGCCCAGATGAGAGGAAGCGTTTCCCGAAAATCTATATAGTTTTTTGTGATGTGATTTGCTCTATAGCAGTTTTTAACAAGAAATTAAGACCAGAAAAGTAGTATAATAGGAGACCTTTAAGATAAAACCTTCTATCTCCGCTTACTGTCACCAATGGAGTTTTACAGCGTATATTCATAACATTCACATGTTCCAATTAACTCTTGTCTGGTAATCTGGTAATTGCTAAGCAATTATTCACTGAAAGTTGTCAGCAATCCATTCTGATAAATTAAACATTATAGGTCTTGGCTGATGGCTCTGTGTCTCTCGACTCCTCCTTGACATTCAGAGAAAGGCAAACAAAAAGTTTGAGTAGTGATTTAAACAGCAGGGTGTCTTGTAGCAGAAGTCAATCTCAACGTAGGCCTTTGAATATAAAACCCTTTGGACCTTGAAATATACTGTGATGACTTCTGGAATGAGACCCATATTTTTTATGAAACCTTTATAAGCCAGAAGACGTAAATCTGATTGACATACAGATGTATATCAGAAATATAAGCTAGTATATAAGTAGTAAAAAGCAAACGCAAAATGTCGTTGGTTAAGTGCAAAATGTTTGAATGTTGCAGTATAGAAGTTTCTTGATCTACGGTATACCACATTTATTTCCAAATTACTGTAATAAACATATATACTTGAATACTCCAATCTTTGAATAGGTGTCCTTTGTTGATGCATGAAAGGTAGCAGTGTTTTTTTTATCATTCCCGCTTTTGAATATGTGTCACACGCTAAACCATACTCCTTTTCCAGTTGTCAGCAGTATATACTGTATGGTATATACATGGTACATTACCTTCAAACTTGATCTTAATTTTGCCATTAACTGTGCACCTTCAGTAAAGTGTGTTTAAATTATGTTAGGACAAAGTCTAAAGTGCCGTATATCTGCGTAAGATGAACTGTTTTCTAGTCAACATGTTGTAGACTGAAAATTACCCAGCTTTCTTTATCAATGTAGTGTTTTCAGTTTTGTAATGTTAACAGCCATATACAGAGACACTAATTGTTAGCCATTTAGCTGTACCCAACAAGTACAAGACAACAACAAGTGCCCTGATTTATCTGCAGTGGCTCTAGTCACATCTCCAGCTCCTGACCGCTCATACATCATTCCCCTCACATAGCCAACCCACTGAGCACACGCATAACAGAACTCACTTACTCCCACAGGAAATCCATCCCCCACTGACCCACTTGTTTTCACAATTTGACAAGTGTGATTTAAGAACTGCGGTAGGCCAGGAGTGCAGCGGGCCCTCTCTGGCTGCACCTATACCTGCCCAGGAGCTCAAAGTTCAGCCACATCGGCATTTTGATACTTTTTTACTCCACTGTCATCAAACCAAGATACATCGCTGAATTTACGTATCTTGCCCAAAGGTTTGGCTGTACTCGGGATAACTTTGTTCTTGATAAATCGTTTCTGCTTGCGGTGTCAACATAATACAGAGAGGAAGCCACTGAGCACAACAAAATACATAATGCATGTGTTGAGCATGGCTCAATAAGCATAGCAAAACCAAATCTAAACCCACACAGTTGGTAATAAACAAACAAATGCAATATAAATGGTATATCTTCTTTCTATTTCTGTGCTCTTCTGTTATTGTCACATCTGTGTGACAAGCATGTGCACAGATCACAGCCCTTAGTTCGTAATATATGAGCTGAAAGAAATGTCATAGTGTGCCGCAGCACTACACAAAGGGTAGTCATTATCAAAGTAATTTACTAGGGCCCATGCGTTTTTTAAAGAATTTGAGTTGGATCACTTACTGTAGACCATAGACAATAATGGACCGTGGGAGGCCCTTGCCTAATGTGTTTTGCACAGTGAAAAATCCCACCCACTCTTTCTAATCCGTGCAGTTGACTGAACCAGTTTCCCACTTGACCTTAAGGTTTCTCGACTACAATAACAAAGAGGAGTGAAGTGTGCTGCGAATCAGCCACGGCTGTGAAATACCAGCCCTCTACTGCATCATGACTAGTCATTACTGTGCTATCACCATGCAAGAGTGTCATTACTGCAACCGAGTGGCTTAAAGGTGCTGTAAGCGGAATGGTTCTTTTAGCTAACTTCCTGTCAGTTACTGCAGTTAGCAGTCCGTTTGCTCGTCCCTACGTCACCACATTAATGCATTGCGGTCTTCAAGCAGCACATTTTCTAGCATCATCTCAGATCCATAAGTTTCATAAAACATGATAAAAACCATCAAAACAGACATCGGGAAGGCTTTTTACCTGCTCCGCCATTGTAGGCGCATACACATTCACCCATCTGTCGCTCTGGCGTGCACCGGCAGTGAGACCATGGAGTGTATATACTATACTGTATATGAGTGAGACGAGTGTTGGTTTGTAGCGTTCTCTCTTCTGATTGGATAAACATGTTGGGATACTCCAATAAATGTATGTGCCGATTACATGCAAAGCAGCTGACTGAGAGATTGGCTTTATGAAACAGGCACATTATGTAATGGCGCTTTTCCACCGCATGGTATCAGCTCGACTCGACTCGACTCAACTCGCATTTTTGGCGTTTCCACCGCAATTTCACGGTACCTGGTACCTGGTAGCGGCTGCTTTTTTGGTATCGCCTCGCTCTAGGTTCCAAGCGAGCTGAGCCGATGCTAAAAGGTGACGTTGGCAGACGGCCGGCCACTGATTGGCCAGAGACTATTGTCTGGCCAATCAGTGGCCAGAGACTACCGGCTTCCTTCTGTTGTTTATTCTCCCCAACTCTCCGGGACTTTTGAGTGTATTTACGCCGCGTGCAGCCTACTCTGGCTCTCTTTCATTTGATTTGCATCACAGATCAGATTTTTTTTTCCATATATTCGCTAAGCTCACCCAGTGTTGGTTGTTGGGGAAGTTACTTTTAACATACGAGAGGAGACATGTAGGGCAGCTAGCAGCTAGGCTAAATAGCCAGCTGGGACAGACATGATAGCGAGCGATTACATTACAAGCCTCGGACTGAACTGATTACCTCAATAAAATATTCAGGCTGAGACACGGCTTGCATTTGAAAACACGTATCCTGAAACAAGCACTAAACAGTCAACTTTATCATGCCCGTGTTTACGTGCATAGGGATGTACGTGACGCATCCCTACAGCTGACTGTGTGGCAGAGTCACACATCGGGACAACAACCATCCCTTGTAATGGCCCGTAGAAATATTCTTCTACTTCTTTTAGCAAACAGATACAACGGGGGTGTTTCTTAAACATTTTTCGTCCGTGTTTTTGGCGGTTGGTTCAGTTAATAGTGCAACAACTGCTCGTAATTTCTGCTTTGCTACTTTGCTCCGGAGTAGGCTTTCAGCCCCTTACGACAACCCCGCCCACGTTCAGGAGGTACTATTTGCGGTGGAAAACGACCCGTGCTGCTACCAAACCAAGTTGAGTCGAGTCGAGTCGAGTTGAGTCGAGCTATATGTGCGGTGGAAAAGCGCCATAAGTGATCACTGTATGAATAAAGAGCAATTTTACACTTATATTAACATAAATAAACCACTTACTTCACCTTTAATGTGTGCATACATTTTTCATATATCTGTTCTTCTTAGCAGGTCATTCATATATTTAACTGTTCGCCTAACACATGTTGACTAACACATATTAAATTAAACATGGTACACAAACACCTTTGGAAGGGAAGGTATACTAGAGTAGATCCATTGTATCTGCATCAAACCTGCTAAAGCATGCAGCAACATAAACACATGTATCATTCAATGCTTTCATTTGTATCCATAATAGCAGTTCAATAAACATCAGCCATGATTTCTTCACTCCACTTATAGTAATATTGTCTTATCTTGTTTCAGGAGGGAATAGCTGGCTTGCCAAGCTAAGTGCACATTACAACTAACACATAATTGATATTGCTGATTAATAGGGTTTGGCATTTTTGGTTGTTATGTTTTTTTCCCTCTGACACATTGCAATATAAATCTTTTTATTTTGATTGATGCTAAACTTTATCTGGTCGTGGTACATTAGCGAGGCAAACGATGCATTACAAACCTTTTGTATAATAGCGTAGCATTACTGGCTAGCCTGCCAGCTCAGCAAACGGCATTTGCTCTTTGTTTGACATGTTCTACAACATTATCAGATTTCTGACTCCAAGTTTGTCCAAATGGAGAACACATCTACATGATAAAGATCAAGGACACGCTACAGTAAGCAGCAGAGCCAATCCCTCAAGATAAGAATCACTTCTTCCTTCTTTTGTTCCCCTCATGAAAGAAAAACAAGATCCCCATCAGAGGATTGTTTTTGTTCTCTTTTCTGTGATCAGCATCTGACCATTAAGGTTGGAGTATGAGCAGTTCAGTTCTTACAATCTGGGGATACACCTCTCTGATTTGCATAGATATGCAAATATGTCCCAGGTTTCAGTGGAGTTGTGAGTTGTTGAGGCGGCTGTGTGTGTGTTTGTGTGTGTGTTGTCCCCTTCTTGTTCTACCTGCTGCAGTATCTAGGTCATTGTTTTGCTGCTTGTGTTCCTTGTATTATTAGATATGGATATGTACTGTATTCAAATCCAGACGCTTATTGAGCCTGTTCATTTACAATGCTGGAGGCAGTCTGTCTGTGGATGTCATACAGGGGTCACTTACTGACTTTTATGTATCAACTGCACATTTCCCGCTGTTCTTAATTCCTGTTATTCCCTGATCTACTGATGTGTGTTTGTTTCTAACATTGCCTTATAACATTGCTATGTCTCCTCTGCACCAAAAGTAGATTTTTATTTTTGTTTGTGTTTCATTTCTTATTTTGCTGCCAATAAAGCAAGTAATTTTTTTCTAGCAAGAGGTAGGCCTACTGTGACAATAACTGTGTAATGATTATTCTAATATGACCAGTTTGTTTTTCTTCTTTTTCCTCCTGCATTGTCCAGTGTCCTCCCCTGGCCCCAACATAACGCTGGAGGGCCAATACCACTGTGAGCAGGGACCAGGGATCCCTCTGAACAAACTGTGCGACTTCAACACAGACTGTCCACTGGGCGATGATGAAGGCAACCTATGTCGTGAGTACACTGAGTTATGCATGTGTGAGTGCCATGTGAGAAGCACACATTTTTTTTTAGTCCTACCTGCATGCAAGGATGTTCTTTTTTATCACCCATAAGTAACCAGAATGAATTTCCTCCTATACCCTCAGAGCAGGTCCGCCTCCCATGTCGTACTTGTTAAAATGATTGCTTCTCCATTGTGCTCATATGTCTGCTGAAAGATAACAGGTATAATGAGAGGGTGAAAATGGCTAGCCAGGCATGGTTTCTCTTTCTACTATTCGGGAGAGACTTATCAGGGCTAATTGGCCCGATCTCCATTTGAATGTAATACGTGTGTGTCTAATGTTTTGAGACACACAAAGAGCCACATGTCAGCATACATATTAGCACAAAGACAGTTTTTATACATACACACTTTAATCTGCAGCCATATACAGCAGAGTATTATATATTATGAACATATGAATATAGCCCTGATTGTTATTAGCCTACCGGATAATGTTCAAAATCGGACGCCTCTTTTTTTCTACATCTCCCCACATTTTTTCCACTGTGTGCCCTCATAATGCAGAGAGTGCACAGAGGCACATACACACACACACACACACACACACACACACACACACACACACACACACACACACACACACACACACCCCAATTCTATCCGAGCATCATTATGTATGAACACGTTCTCTACTTTTAGAGTAACAGCTTCCCTCGATTGATCTAAGTCCAACACTACAGCTTCCCTGCATCTACAAATAAATTGCTGCTTGCATCAAAGCTCAATGCAAACTGGAATTAGTAGCAATTTGCTGGATTTTTTTTTTTTTCTTTGAACGTAGAGATCATTGCTCGTACCAAAAATCACTCTATACACAGTAAGGCCAGTGCTATGATGGTTTTCTTTGACCGTTTTTAATATTGAAGCAAATCCTGCTGATGCTGCTAGCCAGTCCCTCTCTGATTGACCACATCACTGGCTGTACACTTACCTACAATGCTAGCGGAAATCACTTGAACACTGTTTTCTTTGATTTATTTAAACATTATGTAACTAGGTTAAACTAGCTAACTAAGATTAGGAAGCTCTTTTTTCTGGCCAGGCAACAGCAACTGTTAGACATTTCAGACAAAATACATTACAGTAATCACACAAACACTTACAATAACACATAAAATGCTGTCGTTACATTTGACACTGTATAAATACTTTGGTAAATCAGGTAAAATAATGATTCATGACATTTGATAATAGCATAGGTTCTATGTATTTGCACTTCAGTATATGGAGCCTGTCAGGTTTTAACGGGCAGTGTCCTCTCGTCAACGTGTCATGGCAGACATCAGTAGAGTAGTGTCGACATTGAATTGAAAGTGACACGAGTAACTAAGTGACACTCATACTGAACATTCATAAAGAATAAGTTATGTTTATGTCAATTTTCATGAAATAGTAATGGTACGGTGACGCCGGCCTCATTCACACCTCGTTAGATAAAGTGTTTCAGGTTGAGTCCATTTGAGAGAGTCAAGGCTAGACCTAATGGCAAACAGTTATGACTGATAGCTGGGGGTGGCACAGAGGCAGACTTCATCATTGATGTCATGAGAGGCAATCATAAGATTTTACTTTGAATCTCTTCTGCGCTTTGCACGGAGTGACACTAACTGGTTTATGTAACAAAGAGAGAGACTCAAAATGTCACAAGACACAGAAGAACCAAATACCCTTATAACCCCCACAAGTCTAGAGAAGCTTTCCTTTGCTTGAGAAAAGACATCACAGAAACACTTCATACTTTACTTTGTACCTTAAAAGAAAAAAATATATAAAGAACATGTTGCTTTTTCCACTCATCTTCATCTGCTTATCCGAGGTCGGGTCGTGAAGGGGCAAAAGCTATTCTTCCTGTCTGCTTTCTGATTTCTTCTAAGGCTAGTTTCAGTCCCATTATCGAGAGGATGGCATTTCCTTAACAACACACTGTTATCAGACAACTCCTATAAGTAATGGGTATGCACAAGACAGTAGTTATTGCTTTAGTTTGAAAACATAAGTTTAAATCTTTTTTGTTTAGAGTTCATTACATTTTCCATATACAGTACAAAGCTCTGTAGTGTAAATGAAGCAGAAATAGTCCGGAAATGTAATAATTCAATCAGAAATGTCCCTTTGGCAGTCTAACGGGTGTTTGAATATTTGCTCTACTCTAAGACTTTTCTAATTTATTCTGTCAGTTACTTAACCAAACATTAAAGGAGACAGCTTGTTTGCCAATCAAGGAGCATGCTCTCTTTCATTATGCCACAGTGTGGAAACACACACACACACACACACACACACACACACACACACACACACACACACACACACACACACACACACACACACACACACACACACACATACACTAAACAATGCAACTAACCATTTTTTTCCACTGTTTTGTTGCTCTACAGCCTAATGCATCTGAGACTCATGCCATGCTGTGAAGCGATGTCAAGCTGATTGCCACCTCCAAAATACATTATGTCACCACCTCCTCTTTCCTCCTCCACTATCTCCATCTCTAGACACTTCAGGCCTTTAACATTTTTTGCGTCTGGAGTCACTCTAAACACCCCGACAGATCTCAACCTTAACTTTCACCATCACAGTCCCTGCATTCCAAATTGCATACTCTTTCTTTTTACTGTTCTACATCCTACAGTTGATCATAAGCATGCAGTAGGCATACAATTGGGACTTACTTTTACTTATTTATTTCATCATAACATTGTGCCTCTTGCTTATACAGTATACCCATTTCATCTATTACATTCATTCAATTAAATCATTGCTGCCTGTTTTCAGACGGAGGCTCTCTGTCGATTTGAGGTAACAACCGCTGCACAATGGATTATGGACCCAATAGAAAACTTGCTGATTTCCACCCTAATTATTTTGACCGGATGTAGTAGTGTATCCATATCTTACAGCATGCTGCATTTGTCCACAATAATTACATCCTAAATATTTTTCTACCAAACTAAATTGCAGAGAAGTATGGGTATTGGAACATACCCATTGAGCCCTTCTCTCCTCTCTCAACCTCTTAGCCTGAAAGGTCACCACCAACTGTGGTGGTGTTCTCACTCAGTACTCACTCCATTCCCCCTTCTCTTAAGCCCCCCTGCTGGGCATGTCCTTTCAAATATTTCCCAACACCTCCTCCACTGCTATATTCAATATGCTCTCCTCTCCTCCCCTGACATTTTCTCTGTCCTCTATCTCTCCAGGACACTTTCTCAATGGCAGCTACTGCTCTTTTGAAGAGGGAGAGTGCAGCTGGCGACAGATAGCAGGCCGCGGTCTCTCCTGGAGAAGACTTCATTCACCAACCAAGGCTACCAGACAGAGCTGCCCCTCATCAGGTGGCTAATATGAAATCATTAACATTGTTCTGATCAAATTATGAACTAGCCTGTTTGGAGGCTCTCTAATATAATACACTCAACAAAAATATAAACGCAACACTTTTGTTTTTGCTCCCATTTTTCATGAGATGGACTTAAAGATCTAAAATTCATTCCAGATACACAATATTACCATTTCTCTCAAACATTGTTCACAAATCTGTCTAAATGTGTGATAGTGATTACTTCTGCTTTGCTGAGATAATCCATCCCACCTCACAGGTGTGCCACATCAAGATGCTGATCTGACATCATGATTAGTGCACAGGTGTGCCTTAGACTGTCCACAATAAAAGGCCACTCTGAAATGTGCATTTTTTTGCTTTATTGGGGGTCTGGGGACTCAGAACCAGTCAGTATCGGGTGTGACCACCATTTGCCTCATGCAGTGCAAACATCTTCTTCGCATAGAGTTTATCAGATTGTCAATTGTCGCCTGTGGAATGTTGGTCCACTGCTCTTCAATGGCTGTGCGAAGTTGCTGGATATTAGTGGGAAGTGGTGCACGCTGTTGTATACGCCGGTCAAGCACATCCCAAACATGTTCAATGGGTGACATGTCCGGTGAGTATGCTGGCCATGCAAGAACTGGGACATTTTCAGCTTCCAAGAATTGTGTACAGATCCTTGCAACATGGGGCCGTGCATTATCTTGCTGAAAAGTGAGGTGATGTTCATGGATGTATGGCACAACAATGGGCCTCAGGATCTCATCACGGTATCTCTGTGCATTCAAAATGCCATCAATAAAATGCACCTGTGTTCTTCGTCCATAACAGATGCCTGCCCATACCATAACCCCACCACCATCATGGGCCACTCGATCCACAACATTGACATCAGCAAAGCGCTCACCCACACGACGCCACACACGCTGTCTGCCATCTGCCCTGAACAATGTAAACCGAGATTCATCCGTGAAGAGAACACCTCTCCAATGTGCCAGACGCCATCGAATGTGAGCATTTGCCCACTCAAGTCTGTTACGGCGACGAGCTGGAGTCAGGTCAAGACCCCGATGAGGACGACGAGCATGCAGTTGAGCATCCCTGAGACGGTTTCTGACAGTTTGTGCAGAAATTGTTTGGTTATGCAAACCAATTGTTTCAGCAGCTGTCTCAGTGGCTGGTCTCAGACGATCTTGGAGGTGAACCTGCTGGATGTGGAGGTCCTGGGCTGGTGTGGTTACACGTGGTCTGCGGTTGTGAGGCCGGTTGGATGTACTGCCATATTCTCTGAAACAACTTTGGAGACGGCTTATGGTGGAGAAATGAACATTCAATGCACGAGCAACAGATCTGGTTGACATTCCTGCTGTCAGCATGCCAATTGCACGCTCCCTCAATGCTTGTGGCATATGTGGCATTTTGCTGTGAGACAAAACTGCACATTTCAGGGTGGCCTTTTATTGTGGACTGTCTAAGGCACACCTGTGCACTAATCATGATGTCAGATCAGCATCTTGATGTGGCACACCTGTGAGGTGGGATGGATTATCTCAGCAAAGCAGAAGTGCTCACTATCACACATTTAGACAGATTTGTGAACAATGTTTGAGAGAAATGGTAATATTGTGTATCAAGAATGAATTTTAGATCTTTAAGTCCATCTCATGGGAGCAAAAACTAAAGTGTTGCGTTTATATTTTTGTTGAGTGTATATGGGGCGGCTGTGGCTCAGTTGGTAGAGCGGGTCGGCCAATGATCGAAGGCTTGGCAGTTTGATCCCCGCCCTGCAACTTGTGTTATGGTTGTTGTGTCCTTGAGCAAGACACTTCACACCCACCTTGCCTTGTGTGAATGTCGATAGTAAGCCTGCTATTGGTGAATGAATGTGTGTGTGTGAATGGTAACTTGTAAATGGGAACAGGTCTCCCTTGAAAAAGAGTCTCTGGTCACAATGGGATTCAGCTGTATAAATAAAGGTTAAAAAAATAATAATATGTGCATATACAGTAGATGTGTTAATGTCTCATAAAAGAAGACATTAAAGGGATAAGGTGAGACACTTCAATTTTACTCATAGCTATTATCATGAAACCATGCAAGTATTTTACTTATAATTTTAAACAAAACATTTTATTACAATTTTTCAAAAATTGTTAATAGATATGCAAATTGTCAATATTTAAGTAGTTATGTGTACCTTTGCATCTCTTTAAAAACAAAAATCTAGATTGTGGATGAAGCCAGAGTTATAATCTTTAATTCCATTTCACAACTGATTAGTGTCCAATGTTTTTTTACAGAACAGATTATGGATACAGCCTTTTTAAATTGTATAAATCAAAAACACTATCAACAGGTCATAAACATTTATTTTCAGCATGTTCTTTGGAACAAAATGTACCATAGATTAAACAATTAAAAACATATGAACACATCCTTCAGTAATAACCTTCAGAAAAGGGTTGATTCTTATTATGGAAAGTTTAGTTTATGTAAGATTGTCGGTTCAGTGTATTTAAACAAGCTAATGTTGTGATAATAGCTGTTATATAGGAAAAATATACAGACACAAACATACAACGTATAGTACAATAAACACCTAAATGTGCATTTTGGACCATGGATTTGTACTTGTATGAAAGCAGACATGTTATGGAAGAGAAATTGCCAAAAATCTCGTAATTTATACAAATATTACAGTAAAGCAAGTCTGGGCGATTTGTATACCAATGACCCTGAATATATCTAAGTCTAACAGTGTGTGAATGTCTATAGATAACCAGTGTGTCTCAGGCCTGGATGTGTTGGCTTGTTCAGAACTTTAACAGAGTCCCACTGGATGCTAAAGCTGCATCATGTACAGTAAACTCCTAAATCTAAAGACAGACAGTTTAAAGTCTTGCTTTGCTGGGGCTTGTTTTTGTTTTGAACTATTTACAGAAGTCTCAAAGGTGGTGTGCCCAAACTATAAATGGAACATTGGCATTTGATACCACATTAAGTGAATTTATAGGATGTGTTCCCCCTCTATATTACTGCCACAGTTACTTGACATCTCGGATAACCAAAGTTAACTGTATAATGTTTCATGCTGTCATTCTGTTGAACTGTGCTTTCGTCAAACATTAGTCTTTGACAAGAGGGAACAAATTGGATGATATGATAAAATATTGCCAACATCTCAATTTAGCTACGATCACGTCTCTCAAAGCCTCCTTTTAAATTAAGTTTAATTTTTGACACTTTTTTTCCTTCTATGTGTTCAATGCATGTGTTAAAGGCGCTACATTCAGTGTTGAAGGAGTCCAGTCCAAAGGCCAGCGTGGCTCAGCCGTACTGAGGAGTCCCCTGTTCCCTCCACCTCTAAGAAACTCCCCATGCACGGTGAGCAAAGTCTAGTTCGTTTTCACCAACCCATCATCTTCATTCTCAGACATCAGGAAGTTCACTCCGTCCCATCCACTTACCTGCTGCTGCTGCGTATGTTAAGCTATCTGTTTTCACATGGTACATATCCAGTTTAGGTAACGCCGTTATTTTTTCAGTAACGGGGTAATCTAACTAATTACTTTTTTCGTCGTTACAACGCCGTTATCGTTACTGAACGTTAAATGCGGTGCGTTACTGTGAATTGATTGAATAAACTGTGTAATCCGAACGCACTCCTGGCTCCATACTACACAAACTGCTAGTGAGGAGACCGGGTGGGTTAACAACGAGATAAGCGATTGTTATTTCTTATAGTGTTTTAAGATGTGTTTTATTCAGTGTCGATGCCATTATAACTGTCAGTTAGCGCCGTCACGTCAGTCAGCCGCGGAGCGCTGTTTATTGAAGTTTCTTTTTCTTTCTCTCTCTGTTGTGTGATTGTGCGCGTTGCCGCAGTAACCACCTATCAATCCACGGTTGAAACGTGCTCTCCCTGAGTTCTTTTGCATCGCCCTTGTGAGTAAGTGCATGAAGTTTCCCGATCTCTATAAATTATAATTTATGCACGTTACTAAACGGCCGCGATTCGCCGGTTGCAACAGCTGTTTAGCATGTCATCACGAGCCGAATATTGCTATTGTTCTTTTCCTGGGATCTGTATGCTGCTGTGCATGTTAAAGAAGGAAATAAACATAGGATAAATCCTTACTCCTCCTCTCATCGTCTCATGCTTCATAGTCTGACGTTTTTGGCCTTAAGTGGTGTTTTGACACCCCTGAAGTGAATCCAGTGATAGCAGATCAGCACGGTACATTCAGCAGTTTCCTCTAAAATCAAATCAGTTTTATTTGTTTTGCCCAAAATCACAAACACATTTGTCTCAGTGGGCTTTACATTTCATACAATATGATATATGATACAATATGATACAATATGACACCCTGCCCTTACACCCTTAGCTCGGCTGAGAAAAAACTAATAAAAAAAAAAATTGAAGAAATCTCAGGGAGAGTCGACAGAGTAAGGGATCCCTCTCCCAGGACAGACATGCTGCAATAGATGTCATAAGTAGAGAAAATCACGAAGGAATGTGATCATTGACCAGGTGATTACATGGTAATACTAGTAAAGTGCGAATAGTGTGGATGCAGGAAGACTTCAGATGCTGCCAGAGGATCCACACCGTCTCGTCTCCACCAGGGAAAACTAAGGTTTCCATCGCCGGGATTACATCCCACGTCTCCAGGTGGCATCCTTAACCACTGCAACGTCTTTCGCGTTGATGGTCCATTCTCAGATGTTACTGGAGGGGGGACCAGATCCACACCGTCTCGTCACGACCAGGGAAAACTGGAAGAGGACAGACAGGCAACCAGTGAGCAAAGCAAAAATGAATTTAAAGATTGAACAAGCAAGCGAGAAGAAAGAGTACTATCCTGATGGACGGTGAATCAGTGCTGATGTGAGGCAATAGCAGGCGGGGAGCATCCGTTCCTAGGACAGCTGATTCCGCACAGAACTCGGAGTCAGTCGAGTAGCATGGAGAGTGCTTGGTAGACAGAGGGAGAGAACCCCCGGGGCAACGCTCAGCCAATCATGGAAGATAGACAGAGGAGAACAAATGTCAGAGAAATGGTATCAGTTATGCAATTAGCGTCGGCAGGACAATTTTTCAGTGGGAGGACAACCGGTACTCAGGCCCAGACAAACCGAGACCGAGGCAGCTCCTCAGGCTGTTAATAATAACGCTATAACAATGGTAAACAATATGAACACAATTAACATTAAATTACATTGATTTACACTCTACCGTTCCCCACCGACACACAATCGGCGCCAGCCCCCCAGACCCAGAGTCTGCCTCCCAGCACCCCGCCCCCAGAGAGCACGCCCCAGTGCAGCACTAGTCCCGAGGAGGACCGGGGCCATATATAGAGAATAGAGTATAGAATAGGGAAATAGCCAAATGCACCGCTGCCACGAGGAGCAACCACAGCCGAAACCCCCGGAGGGGCGGCCCGTACAGCCCACTCGGGCCCGCCGGACCGGCCATGCCCAGCCCATGAGGCAAGGCCAGAGGCGTCAAGCACAAAGGGCGCAACGCATCCGCCGCTGCCATCGGCACACCCAGAGCTAGGACCGGCCGGAGGAGCACCGACGCCGGGCTGCGAAACACAGACGCTAACAGTGACGCCACAGAGCGGACCGCCAGGCAGGGATAAATGCCTACTACTTTTGTTGAGAACAAAACACTATGCTACTGGAAGTGCAAGATAAAAACATACTTGAAGTGCAGGATAAACTTCTTGCTGTCTGTTGATGTGCAATAGCGTACATATTGAAGGTTATGTAGCCTACAAGTAGGCCTACCTGTCTGTTCTACTCATTTCAACTGACTTGTGAAAAGTGCTCAGAAAAATCTAATTTTTTGGACATATAGCAACTTTTTTTTTATAGTAGGCTAACACAAATAGTTACTTTCCCTGGTAACAAGTTACTTCTATTATAAAGTAATTCAGTTACTAACTCAGTTACTTTTTGGAACAAGTAGTGAGTAACTATAACTAATTACTTTTTTAAAGTAACGTTCCCAACACTGTTTCTAATTGAGGATTTTCTGTCACTAGCAGATTTGGTCTTCAGCTGTTAGCTTGCTTAAGCTAATTGCTGAAGATGGATTCTCTTTTCTTTATATTTTCATGCAAAGCACATTTCACTGTTATAGGGGAAAATGTTTTGAGAATGAGAAATAAGTTTGCAAGTCTGGAAATCATAATCTTATCTAACGGTTGGTTGGAGTTGCTGAAGTGAAAATCCCCCAAATTCAATACAGATCACACCAGATACTCTTTTGTTTTGACCTTTAAACTCTGATTAGACTACGATCCTGCACAGTCATTTCCCCAACATCATTATATTGTTGATGATGACATGCCCCATTCTCCAAGCCCCATGCAAACCACTTCAACTACAGTATGTTAGTAATAGCCCACATATTTGTGTGTGTGTGTGTGTGTGTGTGTGTGTGTGTGTGTGTGTGTGTGTGTGTGTGTGTGTGTGTGTGTGTGTGTGTGTGTGTGTGTGTGTGTGTGTGTGTGTGTGTGTGTGTGTGTGCGTGCGTGCGTGCGTGCGTGCGTGCGTGCGTGTTTGTCCAACTGACTGGTGACCAAAGCTCATCCTCGAACAGCAATTGTCCAATCATATCAGCCTTATGTACTTCACTAATACTATTTTTCAATAACACTTCTTTTTTGTTGCGGTAGGAGTAGAAAACGTTCGTACTTTCATATGTTAATTGCTTCAGAAAAGCTCAACAATCAAACAGTAATGTGGGAGGACAGCAGGATAACACTGGGCCATTTGTATTTCCTAAGACAGACATTGAGGTTGACCTCCACAATCAGAAGTCATATGTGTTGACCTTTTTATGAAAATACAGTAGGGGAGAGTGGCCTAAGTTGTGCATTTTGGAAGTTGTGCCACACCTTGTTTCTAGAAAACCGTGGAAGAAATTGGAAATGTGACCACATATTTAAGAAGAGCCATCCATTTGACTCATCCTGTAAAGAAGGGAGACACAAGGAATAAGATATAAGCACATTTAAGCTCAAAAAACTGTGTTTTGCCTTTCAAAGTAAAATTTCCATGATCAAGGTTTTTTGATTATTGTGTCTGAACAATTATAGACACGTTTGAAAACATTTGACACATGTTTTAGTGCTTTGGTATGCTACATTTTGAGTCTATACAGTTAGCACGATGTCAGCCCTAAATTGCTGCATCATGCTTATTAACCAAATTTCTGGGATTGGGGTGATTTGTGCCAAAGGGCCTAGGTGAGTTATACGTAAGTAAGTAAGTAAAATGTATTTATAAAAGCACATTTATGACAGTTTGCACTGTCCAAAGTGCTGTACATAGTGCATTCAGTAGGTAAACAATGAAGGTAAAATAACAATAACCAAAATAAAAGACGTAAAGCCCATACATCCACGTAAACACAGATAGTAGTGCAGAGGTAAGATAGTTAATGGGGAGGAAACACCAGGGTGTACATATGGGTTTTGAGCCTTGATTTAAAGGCAGAAATGTAGGGGAATCACATTTGTCAGGTGGCAGTTGGTTCAACAAGCACGGAGCAGCTAGTGCAAAGTACATTTCTGAGAGTTGTGCCAGTGGCATGGCTGTATACGCTGGTCACCAAAAGAAAGTGATTGTCTACAGTAGCTCAGAAGAGAGTGACATCTCAATTCCACTTAACGACACCTCTGATGAGACTTCAGATGGACAGAAAGATGATGATGGTGACTTTGTCATTGTGAGCTTTGCAGGTAAAACCATTAGATCTGCTAGGCCTTGTTTAAGAAAATTGTCCTTCAATCTTTGTCAGCTATTTACTGTATTTACTTTAAACACACCTTAAATAAGTGATTGTCTAATGGATTTGTCTTGCATTACAGTTTATGAGATATATATCAATGGCACAATTCACCCCATGGTATTCTCTCCAACCGCACAACTTACACCAACCCGGGGGCAAGTTGTGCATCAAGACAACTTTTTTTCCGAAAACTATATTTCTTCAACAGTTTATTCCAGATCCAAAGTTTTTATTGCCAGGGATGCACAACACCCTGAAATATATGTACATATTTGAGTTGGAGACTTTACTGTCAAGGCCTTACTTTAAAGTCACTTTGAGTGAAAAGTTGCACAACTTAGGCCACTCTCCCCTATACGAAGTCATGCATTATTCAGACCACGATGCCCACAGGGCTGATGCTGTTGTATTTAGCACTTCAAGGTTATTGTTAGTTTATTTTTTATATTGATCAGCACGCCAACCTTTAGCCTTCAGCATGGGCGCTTTGTGGAGGCGATTTGAGGGTTTGTGAGTGAGTGAAGAGAGCGGTTAACACACTGGTCAGAGGCATTGAATGTATACAAAGGTGAGATGTCATAAACAAGATAATGAGAGAGACACAGGGGGAAACAAAATGAGTCGTGGCCGGGTAAAAATGTGCAAAGAACTGGCCGCAAGGAAGATATTGCGGAATAGATAATAGGCATTATTGCACCATTACAGAGCTCACCTCTCAGTGTCTCGGCACACAGCCAAAGATGAACCATGATTCCAGATTAACACTCTTAATCCTTCTCTCTCTACATTGAACCACTGGGTGCTGTTCAATCTAGCCTGGCTGCACATGGAGTATGTTGAGGATATTAGTTGTGGGTCTTAGCTGCAGCCCGTGTTCACTTTCATGTCATGCCCACTGTGCACTGTGCGGGGCCTGTAATCTTGATGTTTAAACGCCCACCATGTGGTCTCACAGTGGATGATAAGGACCCACAAGGTGTATCGACAAGCCCAATGCAAGCACTCATGTGTGGGGATTCAGTTGTGTGGTTAGTGTCGTCAATTTTCATCGGGCTTAGACTAGCATCTGTTCCACTTAAATGGTGATAAGATAATCATTTTTTTTTTTGGCTTCACTACAATACTGGAGAGGGACTTGGTCGCACCCCATGCTAGTTGGTTCAGTTCCCTCTAATGTTTGATTCCTGCTGTGGCCTGTGTGTTCTCACACACACAACACATCCCTCGTGGACACATGTCAACATGAAATTGAATTGTGCTGGAGCATACAGGAGCAGCACTGATGGGAAAATAACCCAAATTATGGTCCTGGATGAATTCTGTTAATCTTGGAATAATTAGAACTGAACAGATGCTTGTTGCTGATTGATCTCAATGCAGTTTAAAGTGCATCCCCCTCCCTTGACTGATAACAAACTCGGCTGGTTTTCCATATTCAATGGAAGGTAAAGTTGCTACGGCACCTAATGTACGGCACACATTTTTCTCAACATATACCACAATAACACAAAATCCCTACTTTGTACTCGTCTTTACTATGGGGCGGCAGTGGTGAAGTGGGTAGGGAGATCGCCTCTGGAGTGCAGGGTCGGAGGTTCGATTGCCTACCCGCCACATGTCGAAGTGTCCCTGGGCAAGACACTGAACCCCAATTTGCTCCCGATGGTTCAGAAAGCGCCTTGCATGGCAGCTACTGCCATCGGTGTTTGAGTGTGTGTATAAAATGTGTTAAGATATGTAAAGCGCACTGTGAAGCACTTTGTGACCCTGGTCTGTGAAGGGCGCTCTATAAATAAAAGCTTACTTGCTTGCTTACTTACTACTGTAGTGTTCCAACTGTTGATTCAAAATCCCACCCTACTTCAACAGGTGCGGTTCTGGCTGTGTTCTGGAGGCTTGCAGAGGGGCTCACTGTCTCTGTGGATGGTGGAGAACAGTACAGGCCCAGAGGAGCAGCGCAGACTGTGGCATTCATCCAGTCAACCCAAATTTGAAAGGGGCTGGAAACAGGTCACACTTCCACTATACGGACTGGCAGACTGGTACGGCAAACACTCACCTGTTTCTAGTCACTTACAAGCTGCCACACTCATCCCCACAAACCTTACACACATTCAGACAAATCATAGATGTTAGCACTGAGCGGTTTGGTTCAGTTCAGTACGGCTCGGCACCCATTTATTTGCGTTTCAACTGTCAACAGTCGGTAAACTGCCGTGTGTAGTCACAGCGGCAACAGTTGTGTTTAGACAAAAAATCTCAGCGTGCCACTCTTTGTTTATTGTGTGGCGTATGGGTCCTGACTGCAATGGAAATACAAGCTAGATCTAGGGTTACCGTGCCCTGCTCAGCCATGCCCTGCCTAACTGAACTGTGCTACTCAGCGGAAATGAGGCATAGGTGCCCTCACAGAGAAAGAAACCCTAAGAAACTGAATAAAAAGCTGTTCTTCCATTTGTTCACCTCTCATAAATGCAGATTTTCAATATTTACATTTCAATTTCTTGGAAAACATTTGCTCTAAAAAATACTGAATACCATTAGGACTCTAGACGTATGCTATGGATCTGCCATGTGTACAATAGTCGATGACCCTCCCTCGCTTTTTAGTCCACTTGTCTTTGATAAAAAGGTGAGAAATCAATACACTCTGCTATACCCTGCCTACTTGCCTTCCAGTTAGTTACGGCCCCGATTTCCCCTCAGTGAAATAAATTAGAACCAAATAGAACAAAGCAGGAAATATAGAGCAATCAATAATATTTATTAATCTTTATATCCTAGATAAGGCCGTTTGTCTTCTGTTTGCCTGACTGTGGGTTTCTTTGCCATTCATGCTTGGATAATCCTGCTCCCCTGAGGGCGATTAAGTTTTGATTCCTGGGTTATGTAGTCCGCTGTGCTTGTGCTCATAATTAGAATGTCATGACCGTGACCACTAGGTGAAGCTGTCACTCTTTTCACACTGACCTTTGCAGAGCTTAAAGAGAATCACAAATGCAAGCCAGAGTACAGACAAGACGTCAAGACATAACAGACAGCATATGTAGAATGTGAATAGGAGTGTTTTGGTGGATAACTTGGAGGGGTTGACTGCAAGAATAGTGGTACCATATGGACACTATCAGATTTGAAGATATATCTTTTTGCCTCACTCTTTGGCTGGTGACAGAAACAGTTTCTGTAACTGTGCGTGCATTTCTGATGAAGAAATGGGCAAAGGTGGCTCATCCAGGTAAGCTTAACTCAAACACTGGTAGTCAAGGGGAGCAGGTCAAAATATACACTTAACAACATCACTAAATGCTCCTGTGTGCTTGTTGGGACTTGTTGTTTATTTACCACTTTATGTTATTTTTTACACTTTATGTCATTTTAAAACCAAAAACATACATGACCGTAACAGGCACGTCCGTGTTTCTTTCCAGTAGCCTATGTATTTGATTCTAAAATGACATAACGTGTAAAACCAAAATGTGCAACAAAACATTGTAAATAAATAAGTCCTGAGCACACATCAGTATTTAGTGATGAACTATTTCCTTAAGAAACAATTAACCTTAAATCTTAACATTTAATTAAAGCTCCCATATTATACACTTTTCGGTTCTATTATACACCATATTATATGGTCTTAGTGGTCCCTAATACGTTTTTCTTTAATTGTTTGCTGAAAAAAAACTTTCAGATAATTTATTGTACTATGCTGATGTTCAGCTAATCTCACAATGGCCTATTTTTTAAAAAGAGCTGCAGCTCCCCTCGTAAATATACAATCTTTGAGCTCCCCCCGCCCCCTGTCCGGAAGCGAAGCCAGATACACCTCGCCCTCTGTCTGTCAGGGCCGTGGACCAATAAGAAATAGGGCTATGGGCTGCACAGTGGAAGCTTCTGGCTTTCCAGTTTGTGAGGTCAGAAACGAGGAGAATTCTGACCGGAGTATATTGGGGGGGAGGGGTGGGGGTTTCAGAAAGGGGGAGAGTGAGAAAAGGAGAGATTGTTATTTTTTTTATACTTTGGCAGTCTCTAGGCACACCGTGGACCCATGGATATCTTAGAACACATTTAAAAAGTGCATTAAGTATAATATGTGACCTTTAAGGTACATTCCTTTTGACCAAGAAATTATGTCATGACTTTAATACAATAATATCTTGGTTGTCCAGCACGTCATGAAGTAGTTAAAACAGCTGTGTTCCTTCTCAGGTTCTGGCTGCAGTTCAGCACAGAAGACGGACCTGGCCCCGGTTCAGCCATATCTCTTGACAACATCTCCTTCAGTATGGATTGCTTCCTGGCATGTGAGTACGAAGAAAGTCTTGAGTCCTTTTTTGTTTTTATTCCTCAGACCTTGGTTGGATTTTTTTTGACTTATTGCCTAATTGTCTAACCCTGACAGGCCCAATGGGGGAAATAACAAATGATCAATACAGGTCTGCCCTATGTTAATGGTGTACAGTGATACGATTTGACTGCGTGGCAGTTTTGTAAACTTTGGAGCATTCATCAAGGGCTAACAACTACACTACAACTCACAGAGCCGTAACACAGCACATTGTCTTTTTCATACAGAACTTGAGAACTTTGCAATGCTCAGCCAAGCCAATTGCATACTAGACCTACAGTATATCAATATTCTTACTTAACAAGTAGCACATCATGGGTTTATCAAATGCACTTTAGTTTTTCTTAGATGTTTTATACCATTTCCATATGAATACATGTAAAGTATATCACATTCCTTTAGCACACTCTCTGAAAGCGTTCCATGTGTCTTGACATTTCAGAACAATTCAAGTCTGCTGTATAGAGTTTGCTGATTGATAAGGCGCTTATGTTCCAGTGTTGTACTGCAGTTCTTCTAAAGGTCTATTACGATCTCGACTTTCAAAGTCTGATCTATAATGAAAAGCTAGTATCAAAAGTTTATTAGTTATATCCTATCAAACCCATATTAACCAACTTGTAGCACAATGCTTTAATTGTTTATTATTCCTTCATAAAGAAGACTCTCCTCTCACCACGGTTCCTGCAAGAGACGCACACCCCTGCCTCTTTGTTTAATAGCGCTGGATTTACCCTCTTTACCACCTGAGTTTTACGTCTAAATAAAGTACAATATTCAATATATACCACCGTGTTTAAAGTTTCTATTTTATCAGAGCCCCCTCATCCTATATGATGATGCCGATCTCCGCTAAACTATAAACCCTTTCGGATATCGTTTCAGAAAATCCTTCTCCTGTGTTCACGGAAGGTTTCAATTCACAAGTTATTGCTTATAAGTTGTACGTAACTTAGTTTGTAAACCACCCTTCTAGTAAAATAGAACAGATATACTATTTTCAGAATTTAAACATCCTCGTTTAAACCTGGGAAGGTATTATAACCTATTATTTTTATTTCTAAAGATTAGGTGTATGAGATTATGTAATTGTAGTGTTGTCAGCTATGTAGGCGGTGCAAAGGTTACATTACTTACACGAGAGTGTCCTCATCGGGGCGACTCTCGTCCTGGATTAAAAAAAACCTTATTCTAGGTCCTGGTTTCACAACATAAACTACTGTGACAGAGACTCGCGGAACATTTTACTGGTTTTTATTCAAATCTCATGATATTACAGCATCATATAACAGAAAGACAGAAAAGACAAAGGAGATTATATGCTTACATATTATTTAAATGTTCTATTCCTATTTCCCATTATATTTGTTGACTTGATCTCGTTTCTAAATTTGTTGTAAAACTTGAAACAATACCCAGACATATACATGCATGCCTAGTAAGTACCATCTAAAGCTTTACGAAATCTTATTAAATCACAAGGACTTAGACAGGTATCGCCCAATAAATAGAGCCTTTCCCAATAATATCCTGCTACTTCCAAATCATTCTGTCCGATTTCCTATTCTAATAATATTTAATCAAGTCATTCTGAGTGTGGATAGAAGAGAGAGAAAAAGAGCTTGTGCTTTTTTGCATTTCCGTCTGTATGTCACCGAGTTGTGAAAACCCACTCTCCTCTCCTCCCGCCGTTCGTGCTTTTTAAGCAAAGAGGCGTCTCTATCCAGAGAAACCTCATAGGAGGAGCCTACCTCGTCATTGTAGGCGTATACAAATTCACCCATCTGTTACTTCTCGTAAATACACCCTGTCACTATCGTAACCTATAAAAAACAACAACACTTCCGTTGGTTTGTCACAATAAAACCGGAAACCAACCTTACTCACTACAGACATCACAATAAAACAATTTTTTTTCTTAGACATAAAATGTACGAACAGAACAGTTTTATCACACGTAATAACAACCATACATTACAGGTCAAGCCTCCTCTGTCACCTTTCTGGATATTTTTGTATTCTAATTGAGATGGTTTATTAGTACAGAAACAGCAGCAAGATGACAACTATGTCTGGTGTCAGGAGAATGGAAGGTCAGTGAGTTCAGTGCCTCCCTCACTGTCCGCCTATATGGATGAAAACCAGCTTGAAATGTGACATGTGTAACAATGTATAAAACATATGTACAGGTATCTGTAAATAGCTCAGACAATGGGAACAGTGACCATATGAAGCAGGGTCTAAGTTATGAAAGCCTGAATGGACTCAAGTGGGAGGGGCACTGGATCATCCTCTGACATAGTCTGCTTTAATGTTATGTGTTTCCTATGCCAGTTTTCCTTCAAGTGTAAAATAACACTTGAGGAGTGTGAATTGTTCACATTAAATGTGGACTTCCAATATATCCCAATATTTTAAATTATTTACACCACCATTTGGATTTGCAAAAAACAAATGTTAAATGTGTAGGCCTATATCCACATTCTGTCATTAATCTTTTCGTTCCTACAACAATATACAGAGAAAATTTGAATTATTTGGCCATTTTCGCGAATTGCATGTGATTAATCTGATTAAAAATTGTAATCGTTTGACAGCTCTACTTTTTATAATAGGTTTTTGCTGAATTTATTCATCAAACACAGATTAGATAGATAGATAGATAGATAGATAGATAAGATCATCAATTGAATATGATTTAATACATTTCCGTTGGTCTAGGCATACCTATAGTCACCATCTTCCTGTATCAACACCGGTTATTGGGTCAGAGACTCTTTATTTTTAGACATGACATTTTCCAGGAGATATTTGCACACCAATTGTGTTTTATGTCCTCCATAAGGGAGCCGCAGCCGCGCTGGTATGGCAGCTCTGAAGGATCATTTATCCCCACTTTGCTCACTCTATCCAGATGACAAGTTCTTAATCTAGGCCGGGTATCCATTACATACAGCCACACTCGACTCACTTTTTATCGCCTATCAATCAAGAGCGGCTGACGGGAGATACACAAAAGCACAGCACGAGACGTCGTTTCCAGCATTGATAACTGGGAGTGATTAGCATGACAGATCCCCGAGGATTAGGACACAGCCTCTGTACAATGTTTAGGTGGAAGAAACATACTGCCAACACATTATACAGAGGAGCAGCCATCCATGGTGCTCTTTCCTACACTACTCTTGGCTTTACTGTGGTGTAGAGTTTGGCAGGCAGCACGTGTGTGGTTGATGATGCATCCATTGCCCTTCAAGTGTCGCACCTGGCTGTTAGTTTTATCATTTGGGTTAAACAGCACAGGAAGTTCATCCTTTATATATCTGCTATGTAGCGTCACTTCTTAGCCCAGGCACTGAGCTATGGATGTGCCTTCCTCAGTAGCTATTCCTTGACATCACAGGGATAGTCTTTGCAATTCTCCTCTGAAGGTTTACCGTTGCAAAACAACGTGACTTAGTAAAGTGACAATTGGAACGACTTGTGTGTTTTACCCACACACAGCCAATACAAAGAGTGTTATTCTTAATTGTTTGGCATTTTTCATGCTTTATTGACAGTGTGAAGAGACAGAGGTGAAATGGGGCAGAGAGTGAGAGTTTTTTTTTATTAAATATAATCACAATCGCGTTTGCAGTTTTAAACGTGATCATGCATGACACAAAGCCTACGTGATAAGGGCATATAGCTGTTTATACACCCAGTCCATTTTACCTTCTTTATTTCACTGACATCCCTTTTAATCCCCCGTAGCAGGATTGGAATTGACATTAATTTCAAAAGGAATCTAGTTGTAGTCTTGCAATATGAGACCCCCTGTCTTTTCAAAATCTCAGTCTGTGACTGAGAACTAATTACAAAGTGTGTTCATGTGTGAGTTGATTGTCTTTAGATGTGATAGGGTGATTTAAAAGTCCTTGAGTGTAAGCCCAGCATTAGCCTGGCTGAAATGTTTGTGTTTCAGGCATTATCGTGTGTGTGTGTGTGTGTGTGTGTGTGTGTGTGTGTGTGTGTGTGTGTGTGTGTGTGTGTGTGTGTGTGTGTGTGTGTGTGTGTGTGTGTGTGTGTGTGTGTGTGTGTTTTGAGACAACACATGGGGACAAGCCATGGACCAGTAAGTCCAGATGCTCTACAGTCCTCAGTCTATTTACAGTGATGTTATAAACATCTAGGCCAATTAAAAACCGCTTATTCAAATGTGGTTTCTCCCAGGTTCATCAGCCACCTTTAGGTTTACATTTAGCCACAGTACAAACCTACAGTAAAAGCAGCACAGGGATCTTCAATAGATTAGAATACCACGTGTCTTCATACACACATTTTCTTAATAGTGTGTATGGCAGCCTAGCTGTTGAATCTCATATTTCTATAAGGACTAATACCAACTGTTACCATGATTGGTTTGTAGTGTAGATATATCAGAGCAATTGTAGTCTCTTGATTTATTTTGGATGGAATCATGGTGTCCTCTGTCCCCCTCTCTGCTGGCCTCTGGTGGGCTTCAAGCAGCTTATGGCGCCCCGCTTAATGAACAGTGACAGCCAGGCCGGCTGATGCCCTGCCCTGTGGTTAACGCTGGACCTGCTGAGTCCTTCTCCTTACTGCAGCAGCATACCAATGCTCCATGCTCCAGTTTATAGTCTGGTCCATATTGTGTTTTACCACGATGCCTGGAATAACAATGCCTAGAGCCGTATTAGGGACTTTGTTGAAGATATGAGAATGTTTTGAAATGTGTTGTGTACCCATTACACATCTGAGGGGTCTTACTGGAAAACAAAGATGGTGTTGTGTAGCGACGTACTCGCTAAAACAATCAAACATATTGCAGTCACTCGCACACAATATGTGATCCATCAAATCTTCACATAAAATCTATCTGTATCGAAGCGCACCAAGCAGTGGAGACTTAGACGACTTATATTACTCATATTTATTTCAGAATTACAGGGCTTGGGAATGAGCTATTGATTTTTCCATCCGGCAGATTTTGAGGAGAAGCAGTGCTGAGGTCCCTCTTAGCTTTGAAGCCAGAATTACAAGGTTCTTTGACTCAGGAGAAAAATCCAGTAGAGAGTAGAGACCACCCGCTGAAGAAATTTGATTCCCTTGAATGATAGAGATCACCCAGATGACCATAGGAGTAGCACATTATAAAATATTAATGTCAGGTTGTTAGCTCTAAGTCCAAGCAGGTTTTTTTTCTCATATCAAAGGGAACAGCGCCACACACAGTAGCTTTCCAACCCTCTGGCTGTTGAGGGAGCCCCCTGCCATATTGTCGTAAAGGCTGGGCCTCCAGCCTGTAGTGACAGGGGACCCAGGACAGAGAAGAGGGATTATTTCTGTGGTAAATGATTATAGAGATAAAGATGAAACGTCTTGTTTTGCTCCCCAAACACCTCTAGGATATAAAAGATTGAAAAGCCAGCAACGAGGCAAATGACACAATGCGGGCATATCATTGGCATGTCACATATAGAAAACTTGTAGTTGGATTTTTTGCTCAATATTCAGACCATGCAAAAGAAAAACCCTTAAGCCATGTAATCGTCCTCTCTACAGCCTGTTCAAGCAGAAATAGAGCTTAACATGTGGGTCATGTACACACGCAGGGAATAATTTGCAGTGCATTGTGGGCATGCCTCGGGTACCTACATTGAGCACTTTGAACATGTTAATTGACACATACTTTATAAGGCCTCCATTGGTGTTTAGAGACTGAAGCAAGTTTGGCAGTCTGGTTTAAACAGCAATGATTTCTGTTGGTTTACAGCCGGCTAGTCAGGGGAGCCTCTTGTAGTGTGTACTGTATCAGGATTGTTATAAAAGTTATAAATCAGAGTGAGGACTAGCAGAACAGCAGCAGGTCAAGATCTGAACCTGTGCCCTCCTCTGCTGTTGTAGCACAGCATGATGGCAGTTGTATCAGCTCCACAGAACACAATACATTTTATCTGACTTCTCCGAAATAATCTCAGTTGTGCAAAAAGTCGTACTTTTTCACAGCAACCAACAAGGTCCATCTAGCAAAAGAACACTACATCAGATAAATGAAAGCTCTTGGACAAAATGTTCTTTAGAAAACACAGACTTTTATAGCAGCCAAGCTGAATGCTTTATCTGGGTTCTTTAAAGAGGACATATTATAATCATGTTCGTTTTTGATGTTGGACTCCTATGGAGCAGCTAGACACGATTGACTGAACAGTTAACCCACTCCTTTCTAAATTATTATTTGACGAAGTTGGCATAGTTTAATAGGACTATCTGACATTGTAACAATATTTAGCCTATAGGTCAGAAACAATATAAAGCATACTTTGCCCCCTTTAAAGAGGAAAGTGAGACCTTTGCTATATGGGCATGATGCGCTATGTTTCATGTGCACTATTCAATCTAAAGGAAGGAAATTGATTAGGCTCTGCAATTTCTTGAATGACTTTTGTTTGCAAATAATTGTTTGAATTTAAGATTTTAACGTGTTTTGTCCTATAGGGCTTGTAACATGGTTTATTGGACTTCAACGAAATATGCAATCTCAGCAGCCCTCTCAAGAAAAACAATGAAAAAGTATGCTGTTCAATTCAGCTGAGAGAGTTGCATTGATTGTTCCTGTAGCCTCCGAGTCACTCATCAGATGTGGCAGCAGCTTTTCTTTAACACCATTCGGGGCCAATCTTGTATATTCCTGATTGCAGTGCATGGAACCAATCAAATAAATTGATTCCTCTTTTCCAAACTAAAGTGAGAAATAGGGAGTGGGAACAGGTTTGTGGTGGCTGTGGCTAAGCAGGTAGTGGGGTTGTCCACTGATTTCAGGGTTAATGGTTCAATCCCCCCACCTCCTGCCACATGTCAAAGTGACTCTGACTCCCTGGGCAAGTCTCCCACACTGAACCCCAAATTGCTCCAGATGGTTAGCTAGCACCCTGCGTGGTTGCTGCTGCTGTGCGTGAATGGTTTAAGGAGAGGCAGAAATGAAGTTAAATGAAAGCCTATGGATTTCTGATGGTAAGCAACCTCTGCCATCAATGCCTGAAAGAGTCTGTGAATTGGTGAATGCGACAGCAGTGTAAAGCACTCTGAGTGGTCAAGTACAACTCGAATAGCGTTATATAAGTACTAGTGCTGTCAGTTTAACGCGTTATTAACGGCGTTAACGCAAACCATTTTAACGGCGTCAATTTTTTTATTGCACGATTAACGCTCGTCATGGCCTAGCAACGTTGTGGTTTTTTCGCATGCTGTTGCATCAACTAGTAATGTTAGAACGACTGAAACACCACAAACTATACATATGGCTCGCCATTAAGTTACCGGAACATGTCCTACAGCGTAACTTCACATTAAAATCATTTACCTGGCAAAACCTTGAGCAAATACCCCCACTCAACTTGGTCGAAAGCCTTTTCCGCGTCCAGACACAGAACAGCTTGTTTGGAAGAGCTGTCAAATTTGTTATACATAGTATTTAGGACTCTCCTAACATTAAAACATTAAAACCTATTGGGGATGAACCCGGTCTGATCTGTGTGAATAATGGATTCTATAAATTTGTTAAGTCTATTTACCAGAATTTTTGTAAAAATTTTGAAAACCAAGTTAAGCAGAATAATTGGTCGATATGGGTTAGTTTCATCTCTGTCTTGTTTTAACAAGAGACAAATGTTTGCGTTATACAGTGTTGGTGGGAGCCTATTCGCTTCGGTTGAGTGGGAGAACATTCTATGCAGTATCGGGGTTACTTGGTCAGCAAACTTCTTATAAAATTCAACTACGAAGCCATCTGGCCCAGGGCTCCTGCCGTTATCCAGCGATTTGATAGCGTCCATGATTTCTGCAGGGGACAGTTCAGAGTTTAAGGCCTCGCGGGAGGCGCTGTCTAGTTTTGGTATGTCTAGCTTTTTTAACCATGCGTCGATATCACCATTAGCTTTGGATTTATACAGCTCCTGATAATACTCCTTAAAGCGTTTATTTATCTGTTTCGGGTCAGTTAAAGCCACACCTCTACTAGATTTTATTGTATGTAAGGATCTGCTGGCTTTTTGCCCTCTAAGCTGGCGGGCCAGCAAAGTATGTGGTTTATCCCCTAATTCAAAATAATGTTGCTTAAGTCTGAGAAGCTGATCACTCACTTGACTCGTTAAAATGCTGTTTAAGACTAAGCATATTTTGCAGAGTTTGGGGGTTATTTGTGTTTCTGTATAATGTCTCCAGCGAGGTGGGCTCCAAGTCAATATCCTTTAAACATCTTTCTCTAGATTTTTTTAAAGACCCTTCATATGAAATGATATAACCTCTCATGACCACTTTAAAAGTTTCCCACAAGGTGGAGTCAGAGACATCCGAGGTATCGTTGGTCTCATATTCAGTGATTTTTCCCGACATGTATTTACAAAAATATCTGTCGTTGAGCAGAGAAGGGCGTAGATGCCAATTAGCTCGCTGTTTGGATCTCCTAAAGTCAAGAATAATGGCCGATACCAACCATCTTCTGATCTCAGTCCTGGTAAAGCAAAGAGACTGGAGGTTTGATTGATTGATTGATTGATTGATTGATTGATTGATTGATTGATTGCTACTAAACACTGTGACTGACCGCGCTGCTCACCCATCTAATGTTGGAACAGGTAGAGGTGATGGGGGAAATGTTTTGCTCTTGCAAGATCTCAGCACCTGCTTTTTGGCACATTTACTGTAACATTTACTGTAATATAAACTTTTAGAAACACCAATGCAGTAGGGGGGGCGGGGGGTGAACTATGATAGCACTGCTACTAGAAGCTTTCCTCATCAGTATAACAACCATCTGCCACCTTCGTTTAAAGGCTAAATATGTAATTTTCTGATTTGCTTAGAAAATAATAGATAAAATATACGGAATAATTTGCACCCTCACTAAGACACCTCAAAACTTGATGAAATATCACAGTATCTCTGAATTGAAAATCCACTTCTGCTGGCAGAAATACTGATATTATGGAATTTTCCGGGGGTCTAAAGCCCTTGAAAGTTCCCTCTTTTTTTTCCCTTTCTTTTCTGGATGTTGTGTATTTCACTCCCTCTGTGAAAGCCACTGGTGTTACATTTGGTCCAAATGAAAGAATGACTCCCGCTGGTGGTACAACAATGTATGTGCCAGTGAGGGGTCTGCTGCTGCTGTGCTTAGTGGTTCTAGATGTAACAGTGTGTAAAAGCAAAAGGATTTCTTTGCTGCACAAAAAAGGACAGATAAAATGCAGCAGCCTTTTTTAATGAAAGCATTATATTTCATTTCAGCTAACGGGGAGTTTCCGCCAGTGGTCACCAGCACAACCAGGGTGCCGTTCAGACCAACCAGCAAGACCACGCCCCCTTCCATTGGAGACCGTTTGATGAACGTGTCCACCACACATTACTGTAAGTCTGAGCTGCTTGAGTGAAAAAAAAGTGTGAGTGATGCTTGGATGGATGTCTTCCACACTGACATTTTCTCTGTCTTTTTCTCCTTCTGTATTTTTTCTGTACACTCTTTCACTCACACACGTCTGATTGCACGTCTGAATGGTTCACAATTAGTTTACACGTGCTGAGCATGGCACGATATATGGGGCTGTAACAAAGTAAGTGTGCCCCCTACCGGTCTTTACCAACGTCCACATCTGAGTGAGTTGTGCAGAGATCTCCTTTGACATTAAATGGAGCAGGACAGGTAGTTTTGAAGTGGCAAATTCTCTCTAATTTGTCTTCTGAGAATGTTAATGGAGTCACTTACACAGACTTGACATGTTCCACCTCACAGGCTCTACCTTTTCGCTGCTTCAAATAGGTAAAGACAAGCATAGATTCAATTTCTACATTTTAAGTTAGTGTTGCTTTCGTATCAAACCTGCTCTAAAACACATTTGTTAAGCTAGCACTCTTTTTGAAGCATACCTTTTTTAAATGGATAATCCTTTTTGTAATTGTCATTTCATTCATCTGTATCTTGTATTCCCTCCCAGATGTCATTAAGGGCTTTGTGACGCCTGGGAGGAGTTTCTTATCTGAAAATGAACAAAACAAACTAACCCACAGTCGACAGCCTGTTTTAATCAGTATCATTATATGCTCTGAAGTAGGGCTGGGCGACATATCGAATATATGCGATGTATCGCGAGATGTTCTCCACGGGATGTATAAAATGACCCTATCGGGACAATCGAATACAAATTGGCACGTAATGTGTTTTTTTTAGCTGCCGCCGCCACCGGCAAACTCGCTGGTGTTCGCTTCTCTCGCTCTTTCCTGTGGCTCTCTGCCTCACAGACTCACATGCATTGGCAACTCACTCACTCCCCCCTCCCAACCAGAGTCTCCTGGGCGCGTACCTGTGACGTAGTCTGCAGTGTGCCCAGGCCCCCAGCATGGACTAGTGGCCAACCCATTGGTAATGCATGCTGTGAATGGGAGCTTATTTTCCATGGAGCCCACAGGCAGATTTCCCCGTCCACACAATACAAGCGGCAAACAAGATTGTGTCTCCGCAAATTTTTTCTGGATATCAATCATAGGCTCATACTTATCTTTAGACCATGTACTTATAAAACTGAAGTTTTCTCATTTAAAAACGCCACCTCAAGCGTTTTATTAGCCCAACGGCTTTCAACGTCTTTCAGTTTGTTTTCGCGGGAGGAGGAGGCATGGGTTACACTCGGTTACACTGCTTTCTTCATCCAAGAACGTCAGTGAAACGTACACTGCGCGTCACGCTTTAGGGGCGTGTTGGCACCATGGACGTGGAAGTCGAAGCCAGGAATACTTCCTGTATGGTTGCCCTGCGCCAATGAGCAGCTTTCATAGGAATGAATGGCTTCAACGTTCCAACGGTTTTCAGTCCGCTGTCCATTTCTTTATAGGTCCATGAGTGTGCCCTGTGTGTGTTTACTTTTATCGCCATGTGAAAACAACGAGAGGGGGAGAAAAAAGACGAGGGCTCTTGTGCTCTTATGACAGCCGAACGAGTGGGTGGAGGGGGGCGCGAAAGACGGCGATGGTGGCCGTCGTTCATAGCACGGACCTTTTTAGTAGGTCCATGCTTAATGAGAAGAAGCACACAGGCGAACGACCGGGGGAGGCGGGCGCACATGACAGTATTAGCGGCCGCTGTACACAGCACAGCCTGTCCTGGTCCTTATGAGAGGAAGGCTAGTGGCTACACACATGCGAAAGAACGGGGGAGGTGGGCGCTTGACAGCATAAGCGGCCGTTGTACAGAGCCTGGTCTTTATGAGAGGAAGGCGAACGAGCGCCGGGGCGCAGATTACTCCGATTTAACAGAGAGTTTTTGGTCCAACGTCACACAACCACGGCATCTCATTTATTACGGGCAGCCTCTTATAATAGGTCCATGTCAGCACCAAGGGAGGTGCACACCATTTATTAACTGAAAGTCTATGTAAAGTAGTCTGCATTTGCGAGTATTTTTTATAAAATAAAACATAGTGTTTTAGTGATAATGCAGGAGGGCTAGATCAATAGGTATGACTAGCATCCAGGAATGGTGCATCGGTTAGAATGCTTTTATTTTCATGAACTCAATACAGGAGAATTAAACAATAAGGCAGGTAACAGAGGGACGATGAGCCACCTGCTGGTATGCGTTCGCATGAATCTCTCTCTCAGACTAACAGGCAGAAAATGAAACTTAACTTATACACTATAGACTGGGAGCAACTGCTCTTAAAGCGACAGTAACCATTATAAATGTCAGAGCCTTTTATAAACATAGACTACTATTATGGAGCAAAACCTGTTCTGCATTTAAAGTGTGGCTGCTATCTTCAGGGGGTTAGTGGTGATAAACAATTAGTAAGTGGTTGTAATGAGTCATAATTAGTGTTCTCAGTTTACAGATTAACAGAAGATGGAAAAAACTGTTTCCAAATAAAATAATGCTGGATCCATTGTATGGGAGTGGAAGGATGTGGAATAATCAATACAATGTGCAAACTCTTTGCCATGTGCAAGTTTCAAATTGTTCCAATAGAAAGCACTAAAGAATACAAGCAAGAGGTTGTTTCATGTAGCCTAATGCATCGTTAGTGCAGACACATTTTGCAGGGACTATTTAAATCATATTACTGGTGTGATGTTATGCAAAAAATACATTAAATTGAGCATTTAGGATGTGCTCTAGAGGAGATTTGAAATATATCGATATATATATTGTGTATCGAGATATAGTAAAAAAATATCGAGATATCGATTATAGCCCATATCGCCCAGCCCTACTCTGAAGACAATTTGTTAACATATGTTAGCCTGTGGGTTTCCTTAGAAGAAGAAAGGATGAAAATCAGCTAAAAAGTAAAGCAGCAGTTGCTCTAATGGGAGAATCACTGATTGATTTATGAGTAACTCCAGTTTAAAGCATTGGGGATTACTAACACATACTTGATAACATTTGTATCAAACTGTTTGTGACTCCAAAAGGAGCTGAATGAAGTCTGATTGATTTGTCTCCAGTGATTGAAATTGAGTTAGAACAGTTGACTCTGAAAATACTTTGTGGGTATTGTAGGAACCAACCGTTGTAGGGAGGGATAATGTGTAATTTAACTGTCCATTGTGATTTGACGATGTTTGAGGATAGCAGTGCTTAATCGGTAAAATACTATTTGAAGCTTGAACAGATAGACATATCTCTTCACTATACACTATCTGTCATTACTGTGTGTGTGCTGAAAAATCTGGTGTTAATACATTGAATGGCTATGTAAACTGGTATGTAGACAAAGGGTATGTAAACAAAGGGGGCCACAGTAGCAGCAAGCAACACACCTGTTTACAGAGCATAGGCTGTGTATTAACACTGGATTTTTCAGCACTCACACAGAACAGGTATCAGATTTTGAGGAGATATTAATTGATTTCGACAAAAAGTGATTTTGACTACAAGCATTCTCCAGATTTTTTAATGTGTCTTTGATGTGTTCATTTCTGATTATGTTTTGTGCAGTGACTTGTCTGATTGCATGTCTACGATGTGGATCACTCTTCAGTCTTGAACACAGAGCCTTCTGTTTGTCCCTCAAGGGTCAAACAGGGACAGGAAAAGATCAGACATTAATGTTTGGCCAGCTGAAGTGATTTGATTACAAATGCATTGAACTGCAGCCACAGGCTTCAACAAAGGCAGCTCAGTCTACCAAGAACATCTTTTTATATTGAGCAGGAAACAGGGCATTTAAGGAAACATTTCATACACAGTATCTTATAAAAAAACTATTTAATAAAAGGGAAGTTTGATATTGAGATTTAGCTGCAAGGGCAGCAACAAAGGGTGATTGTAATGTGCTTGTACTAGATAACAGGCCAGCCCAGACAAATGACTGGGTCCCAGAAAAGGTCCAGTCATTGGGCCCCCTTTACTAATACTGAACTTGTATCAATGTGCATGATGCGCTTATTCCTACATAAACACATACCTGTACACAGGGCCGGTTCTAGCCATTTAGATTAGGGTGGGCTACTGGAAATAATAGTGGGCAGAGATACCAACGATGCGAGCACGCGCAACGCGTGACCGGAAATGTTTTGCTCTTGCAAGATCTCAGCATCTGCTTTTTGGCACATTTACTGTAACATTTACTGTAATATAAACTTTTAGAAACACCAATGCAGTAGGGGGGGCAGGGGGGGGGGGGTGAACCATGATAGCACTGCTACTAGAAGCTTTCCTCATCAGTATAACAACCATCTGCCACCTTCGTTTAAAGGCTAAATATGTAATTTTCGGATTTGCTTAGAAAATAATAGATAAAATATATAGAATAATTTGCACACTCACTAAGACACCTCAAAACTTGATGAAATATCACAGTGTCTCTGAGTTGAAAATCCACTTCTGCTGGCAGAAATACTGATATTATGGAATTTTCCGGGGGTCTAAAGCCCTTGAAAGTTCCCTCTTTTTTTTCCTTTCTTTTCTGGTACCCTGATTTATGTCCAGGTCCTGGCATCACTGAGCTGGCTGGGTTAGCTTGCTCATCATCAATACATAGCTCATGCTTGTTTGGTTGACCTGCTGCATGCAACGGTTTTGAGGAGGGAAAAAACTACCCATGATATTTTTAGTTTTTCAGTATACAATGTGATATATTTAATATATATTTCCAAGTAACAATGAATAAAATGTTTTCTTTTATAGAAAGTTCTCTTGCGATTATAGCATTCATAATAAACGTTGGCTTAGTTAGGTAATCTGCAAAACATACTTTTTTCCTCTTTGGGCCCCCCCTGGTGGCTGGGCCCTAGAAAGCTTTCCCACTTTCTACCCCTTATGGGCGGCTCTGCTAGATAGTAAAGCCAACAGACTTATATATCCTGATGGAACTTGGAGATCACATTGCTCTGGCCCTTGTTATTATCATAGACATTAACTCACCGGGGGGAAAGAAGTTGAACTTGCAGTTACACCTGGGTCATTTCAAAGACAGCCTTCAGCGGTTAACGTTGGCCAGGTGTCTTCCCCCCCCCCCCCCCCCCCCCACACACACACACACCGCTCCCCCTTCTGGAGCCCGTGCGTTGATGTCCTCAGGGCAGCACAGATGAGGGTTTTAGCCGAGCAGACCTGTCACTCCAACAAAGCTCTCTGCTTCCTCCGACACGCTCGATGATTAACCCCACCAACGTCCCTTGTCTCTCCTCTCACTCTCCCCTTCATCTTTCTTTTCACTCTACCACCATAACCGTGGTTTCTTCATTGTGCTTCCTTTCTTCACCTTTTATTGACAGTCTGTTAGTTCACAACACTCCACTCCCAACCCCGCTGTCATGTCTTTCTGTCAGCGCTGGCCCTGATTTTATTCTTACTCTCAGCGATTCTGGAGAATGCTTGTCACCAAAGCACTTTATGTCAAAATCAGTGAATATCTCCTCACAATTGGCTACCTGTACGTAATGTGTGTGCGCTGAAAATAAATCCAATGTTAATACACAGCCTAGGCTCTGTAAATGGGCATGTTGCTAGCTACAGTGGGCCCCCTTTGTTTACATACCAGTTCACAGAGCCTATGCTGTGTATCTGCACAGATGTTTTTCTCAGCTCGCAAACATTATGGACAGGTAGCAAATCGTGAGGAGATATCTTCACTGATTTTGACAAAGTGATTTTGAAAACACGCCTTCTCCAGAATCACTCACTGCAGCTTTAACCTCCATTCTCTCCATATATTCCACACTCTTCTGGCAGCAGTCACTTTCATTTCTCAGCACTGTCCAACTGTGAGGCCTCTCACTGCTGAATCATCAGTTGCTTTTGGAGAGGAAGTAAAAGAGTCAACCTTGATAAGCTCGCCTCCCTTTCTTTCTGTGATTGCCTCTCCTGATGGGAGGGGAACGCATCGCTAACCTCCAAATGAGCTCCGGGCCTCTTTTCTTCCTCCGGCCATTCACTGTATGACAGTGCATATGTGTGTTTATGGGTGTGTGTGTGTGTGTGTGTGTGTGTGACTGACTAAGATTACTAGTTTTTTTCAGGTTCTTTTAAGTGAATACAACAACTTAACATAATACAGTGTCACACTGTGCAACAGTAGCTTATTTGAGCACACAGCAGATTTGCATATCAAGGTGTTCCACCTCCGCTCATACGGCACAAAAAACAACCAAAAAGTTTTGTGGAGTAGATGCAAAGTGGCATCAAATCAAAGTCAGAAGGGATAGGGACTCAGATTGGCTCTTGAAAGTAACTGACAGCACATGCTGGTTCCGTGCAGTGACATGAGTTTTGGCCATTCCAATGCTAGCTAATTAGCTACAGAGATGATGTGCGAGTTTATGCTTTATTCTTTACTTGTTCATAAACACTGGCCCGCGACAATCAGTTAGCTAGTGGTTGTTACTCTGGGTTTTGGAGGGGGAACATTAGTCTCTTAGACAGATATGAGAGCGATAACAAGCAGTGCCAGCCTTTTTTTTATTAATTGGACTCTTGTGCTCCATAAGCTTTGTACTTAGCATTCAGATCCATTCATGGAGTGTGCCAGCCCTGATCCATCTCGCTAATGGTCGGCCCAAGGAAGATAACTGTCAAAGGATAAGGTGGATTCTGTTATAGATACATGGAACAGCATGCACAAACAGGCTATCACATGTATGTATTGGACTTATTTGAAATGATTCACTGTGGATAAACAAGCAGACAATACTTGAAACACAACCTCAAAATGCTGAGTCGGAGCGAATGTTTGGGTGTTATTATTGAGGACACTTGTTTTTGTTTGTAAATCACATCAAATGGAGGACGAATCATTGGCAGATAGCTGGAGATAATTAATAACAAAATGGTGTCGATTCACATTTTGTTGTTCATTGGTAAACAGACACACAGCTACAGACACACTAAAAATACCAAAATCCTTCCTCAGTTTTCCTCTGTCAAAGAGGTAGAATTTTGAGGAGAAGTCCCTGTAATAATAGGCACCACACATCATTTGACTGACAACTTGAATGGAAAAAAAGGTGTTGTGGTAAGAGCACATTTTATATTATGTTAAACTCATGAGACTAGGGACCAATACTAAGTTCCACATAGAAACTTGGACAACAAATCTCCAATGTACAGCTTCCGTATCTACTGCACATTTTCAATGCCAGTCCCTTGAAGGCCATTAAAACAGTCATAAAAAAAACACATATCCTATTTTCTTGAAAAATAATTTAAAGAGAAATTCCCATTCTGTAAATGTCAGTGTTACCATTACATTGAGCTAACCTCACCGAAGCTCATCATGTGAGTTGTTCTGTTGCGGGGATGACATTGACTTGGGAGCTGGTGTCAGATTTGCAGCCTGCCTCTGAAATTAATGATAAGTAGTCTCTGAGCGTTCACAGCCGGGCGGATAGAGGGAGGAGTGTGAGAGAGAGAGAGAGAGAGAGAGAGAGAGAGAGAGAGAGAGAGAGAGAGAGAGAGAGAGAGAGAGAGGTTCTTCGCTCCCCGGTGTGTTCTCCACTGCTCTGTGTTCAAAATCCTTCAATTAGGATTTAGGGCTGCAACGTTAAATCCTTCTATTTCAATCTGACAAAACTAATCTGGTGCTAATTACAGCCAAAATAACTGCTATTAGCACCTCACATGGGATTACACAGAAAAGAGGAGGAATGTTTGTCACCTGTGACCCTGACACTTTGCCCCTGCTGCTGTCGTGAATATGACGATAGCAGCAACTCAGGAGTGGCTTCCATTTTGCAGCTTGCCTTCCCACCATGTAATAATTTTCTTCATGTCTGTACATTTGAGTTGTGTTTATCTGTAAGTGGAGCGGTGGAGATTGTTGAAGTGGAATGAACGTGAGACAAATATAACTATAATGAGTCCATGGTACACACTGAATTTGAATATCCCCTCTTTAAGTGCATGTGACTGAATACAGATACGCTGTGTGCTCTGTAAAGTGCTACATATGATTGTCTCTCTTTCTTCATGCAGCTAAAAAATGGATCTTTCATACCTGTGGGGCCGCGGGCCCCGAAGGCCCTACTCCCACTCAGTGCCTCAACTCCTACAGGAACAGCAACATCAACGTCTCAGTGGGCACCCGAGGGCCATTCAAAGGCATTCAAACATGGCGGATCCAGGAAACTGGCAACTACAGGTAGGTATGCTGCCTAAGATCACACAATCATCAGACATTAACATATTTTCACACACAACACCCACCCTGTGACAATTGTATATAGGGCCTCAATGGGGTGTGGGGCCAATCGGTGGTTACAAGAACATACAAACAGAATACAAAGCACACTTATCCTCTCTTTCTTAAAGCAATAGTTCAAAAAAAAATGTACTTGTTGCCTCACTCTCAGCCTCAAGGCGAGGCGACAGAAAGCATTCCTTTACCTGTAAGTGCATTTTTGAAGAAGAAATGGGCAAAGATTGCTCATCACTAGTTAGCTTAGCTCAAATACTGGTAGTCAATGGGCCTGCCTCAGCCGACAGACAAACTTTACCTCATCACTAAACACGCCAGTGTGCTTGTTGGGCTGGTTTATTTTCCAAGCAAAGTAGCGCTATATATTTGTTGCACTTATGTCATTTTAGAATCAAACATATACTGGATTGAAACCGTAAAGTTTACCTTCTGACTGTCGGCGGAGGAAGGCTAATGCTACCTATTGACTACCAGTTGTACCGTATTTTCCGCACTATAAGCCGCACTGGACTATAAGCTGTACCCGTCCTCCCTGATGCAGCCCACGATGGAAGAGTCGTCTGAGAATTTCTGGAGATGGCAAGTTCCAGAGTTGAAGCTGAAGTCAGAGGTGTAGATGGTAAAGAGGAAGGGTGAAAGTACTGTTCCTTGGGATGCGCCAGTGTTGCTCATCACAACATCTGACAGGCCGCTCTGCAGCCGCACGTACTGTGGCCTGCTGGAAAGGTAGTCACCAATCCAGGCCACCATGTCAGGGTGTACCTGCATTGCTGAGAGCTTCTTCTCAAGCAGGGTAGGCTGGATGGTATTGAACGCACTGGAGAAGTCGAAGAACATGACTCTCACTGAGCTCTCCGGCTTCTCCAGGTGTGAGTAAGCCCTGTGTAGCAGTTAAATGATGGCGCTGTCCACGCTGAGTTGGGCCTGGTACGCGAACTGCAGTGGGTCCATGGAGTCACACATCTGGGGCTTAAGGTGATGTAGAACGAGTCTTTCGAAGGTCTTCATGATGTGTGAGATCAGCACCACTGGCCTGTAATTGTTGGGAGAGCTGGAGCGAGCTATCTTAGGCACCGGAACAATGCAGGAGGGCTTCCACAGCTGGGGCCCCTTCTTCAGCCTCAGCGTGTGCCTCAGCTGTCCAGCACACGCTTTAAGCACCTTGGGATTGATGTTGTCCGGACCCATTGCCTTATTCCTCTGGAGCTTTGATAGCTTCCGCCTCACCTGGCTTGATGTGATGACAAGACTGGTAACAAGGGGGGCAGGAGGGGGAAAGACAGTGGGAGAGGGAGGGGAAGTAGGGGAGGGAGGGGAGGTGGAGGAGGGGGCACAGACTGACCTGCTGAGCTCACTGGGGCAGGGGTTTGAGTCAAACCTGTTGAAAAATAGGTTCAGCTCATTAGCACGTTCATGTACGCCCGCCACAGCTGGACCTGGCAGTTTGTGTCCCGTGATCTTCTTCATCCCATCCCAACCTCCTTGGCACTGTTCCTTTCGAGCTTGCCCTCCAGCCTCTCCATGTTTTGGCCGCCTTTAGTTCCCTTCTCAGTTCCTTCTGAACTGATTTTACCCCCTCTCTGTCTCCTGCGATGAAAGCCCTCTTCTTCCTGTTGAGTAGGTTTTTAATGTTCTTATTGATCCAGGGTTTGTTGTTAGGAAAACAGCGGACCTTCTTGATGGTTACAACGCTGTCCTCACAGAGCCTGATGTAATCTGTAATGCAATGGGAGAGTCCCTCAATGTCCTCTGCGTGGTCCTCCAGGAACAGATCCCAGTCTGTACTCTGGCAGCAGTCCTGCAGGGCCTCCTCAGCCTCTCTAGACCACACCTTCACAGTCCTGGTGGTAGCCGGCTGCTTGCTTACTACAGGCTTGTACACAGGTGTAAGGTGTATCTGGTTGTGGTCAGACTGGCCAAGGGGAGGGAGGGGAGAGGAGCTGTATGCCTCCCTCACATTGGCATAAAGCAAGTCCAGGATTTTATTTCCTCTGGTTTTACATTTCACATACTGTGTGAAGCTGGTCAGAGTTTTGGCGAGGGAGACATGATTGAAGTCTCCGTTGAATATCATGAGAGCTGTGGGGTGCCGGGTCTGTAGTCTTGCGTCGGTAGAGTGGATTAATGGTGCCATTCACAGCCAAACTTCCCTCTGTCTCATGAGTCTATGTGTGCTCCACTAACATATTCAAATGTTTGTGGCATACCCTTCCTCATGGTATGTTACAGTAGTTGGGGAAAAAAAGAAATGCACTGTTTTGCCTCACTTATCCCAGAATTAATTTGGCCCAAGTCAGGTTAAAAATTGCGTAAATCGCAAAGGTATGTTCATAAATTGTCCTAAATCATTTTATTCTCTCATGTTACACAATTGACTGACATCCTTATTTGTATATCAATAGTCATCTATTGTCATAACCTTTTTGTTTGAAATTATTCATAAATATCATATACTCTATATATGGTTCAGTTTTTTCTGTTTTCTGAACAACTTGAAAATATGACTTAGGCCATTATTTTAAGAGGGTGACGATATGTAAGAGTTCGTGCACAGGCGGGATTGTCGGGAAAGAGATGGCTGCTTGAGGAAGCTCCCATTTATTAACATTTCAACAAACAAGTTGCATATTTGCATAACGTACGTAAGTGTTACCATTTATTGCAATAGTAGCTACTAGGGATGGGCACGAGTGTTTTCGCTACTCGTGTGATCGCTTGCATTCCTCGAGGATCAATCATTCCTCGTTAAAATGTTTTCTATTTTTAGAACGCAACGCATATGTCTACAGAACAACGGTTGACCGCAATAAAGCGCTCAATGCTTATGTCAAACAGTCAGTGGCGTGCACAGGTAGACCTGAAGTGGTGCTGAAGCACCTGCCCTTTTCCCCTGGCCCAATCAAGTGCCCTTTTGAAAAAGAAAAAAAAAATCTGAAAGTCCGTTTTTTTTTTTTTTTACAGTGTATTTGGCCCATGCCGACATTATCATCTATACATGCTCAACGATTAAAAACGTTTGACAATAATGCCCCAATAAATATGCCCCCCCCCCCCCCTCCTCCTCCTCCTCCGCACACACTTCCTTTGTCAACGTGAACGCGCAGTGGACACAAACGGAGGCGCGTTGCCGCAGCAGTTCACAGCTGCTGCACACACACACCTGCTCCCAGGCCTGCCCTGCTCCACCAGCGAGGTAACACATACAGAATGAAGTCAAGAGTGTATTGTTTGCCCCCTAAGCCTCAGTTGCCAAGCTATAACTTGCATTTATTTGTCTCTGTTATAAAGTAGCCTCTATCATGCAGCGCCACACAGCTGGACATAAATTAGCCAACTGTCCTGCTTAACAAGCTAGCCCAAAAAAAAAAAAATAGATATGACGTGATGAACACAACTAATGTCGGCGGAGTTTGTCATTGGTACAGCATGTGAATCTATCAGTATGCTGAATATTTAGTGTTGTTTAGGTTTACTTTAGACTATATAATTAACACATGCAGTAATTTATTTGCTAAATCAATGACAAACAGGCAATTCCCAAGTGCCTGCAGAAAAAGTAGCCTTGTGCCTGGTTGTAATGTAACCAAGCAGTCTTATTTTATATGGTTGGTCTCTTTTTATTTACAAATTGCAGAATAATGCCTAGAAAGGAGAGGTTAAAAAGAAAAAAGAAAGGGAGCGAGCATCCACCAGCAGCAAGGAGGAAGATGAAGATGAAAGGTCAGTCAAGACCAGAGTCAAAGCTGTTCAGGGCCTTTTAAAGCTCAGATTTTAATGATGAACTGTTCCTCAAATGTTATTGAAATATCTTAAAAGCTGTCCACACATTGTATTTTAACTATGCAAAGTGGGTTGGTGGTACTAAATCAATCATGAAGCTATATAAACAAATTATATTATTTTGTCCCAACCATAAATTATTTATATGTTACAAGACTTGTAGTAATCTTGTATTTACCTTAATAGGATATTATTAATACGGAGATCAGGGGCCTAACGAAGGCTTCAAAGAGAGAATTCGGGATAAGGGATTATTTTAAAAAATCCGAAGCTGACTGTTTTTTTTTTTCAAACATGTACATTTTTTCTTTCTGCTTTTTGGTAATTCTGTGTCTCCAAAGTATTCCAGAAAATAGTACTAAATAGCCCACATTGACACAGGTGATTTAGCCTTAGCTTTCTTCTCAAAGTGCACCAGATTGATGAATTTTACTTTAAAAGGTTCAAATTTTTCTTCCGGGGGACCCTCCTAGAAGGTCCAGGATCCCAAACACAGTCTCCCAAATTCCTTTGAGAAACACTCTATGTGTGGCCGGGTATTAAAAGTCATTAGGCCAGGGGGGATTTTGTACAAGTACCCTTAAAATAATTTGGTCATTCATCGATAGAATATATTTTGCCCTTTTTTTTGCACTGAGCACCTGCCCCCAAAAATGTCTGTGCACACCACTGCAAACAGTCACAGTTGCCATATGATATTAAGGATTTTTTTCCACAAGTTTAAAACACATTTTCCTCACTGAAAGTAATTAAATAGATGGGCCACAATTTAAACCGATCCAGTAGGTCTGCGATGGGGAGAAAAAAAGAGAAAAAAAGCATGGGCTGATAGCCTAAGTCACCATTTAAAATAAGAAGGGCAGCAGATAATATAAAATGATTGTCCTACAATTTAAATACATATAAATAACTCACCAAAGCAGATAGTTGTAGGCCTATATCCAACCGCGTAATGCACACTCCGTGTCCGTGAATAATTACTGCGACTAAATCCTCATTAACGGAACGTTACACCGGTCGGTTTTTGAATCTTATCCCCATATTCCCTATTGAAGGCTTCTTAACTGTTGTTGGCTCGGAGCGAATGTGCCTGAAGTAAGCCTTGCTTCTTCTTTTCTTTCCAAGCGGAGAGCACCTTGCATGCTCACCTGGAGTCTACTCATTACTAACTGAGTGTAACAGGTGTCATCTCCCCTTTTTAAAAACGTAACTTTATCATCTACTTTGAAATAATTGGACAGTTATATTCCTGAAAATGTTCTGGAGAAGAAAGGAGAGACCGTGTTCAGCTCCGCGGTGCCGTGGAGAACACAGGCTGCGCTGCGGTGGCACAGAGCTGGCAGTTATTTGCAGTTTGACACAACGCTCAGTTTATTGCACTTGCATCAAAATATTTAATTTTGTTAAAATGTATTTTATCCGTTTTGTGCCGTTTTGTACACTATATAACATTTTAAAATCGGGGCGGCCACGGCCCGCCGGCCTAAAGGCTACAGACACTAAAAAAAATAATCCACCAATCGAGTTCATTTGAAACGAGGAGTACTCGGGTACTTGATTACTAACGCCCATCCCTAGTAGCTACAGAACATATACTGTGCTGTGTAATAACAGGGTCGAAAAATGGGGAAAAAGTCGCGGCTTATAGTCCGAAAACTAAGGTAGTTAAAAAAATACAAAATGTTGAACTATGCCTTTAAGGATCAGCACACTCTGTGCACCACACATTTTACACAACAATGCAACATTTCTCTCGCACCTCTTTACTCCTCTGTATATAAGTAGTGCATCAATCTTCCACAGGCGAGCAGAGAACTTTCACTATCAGCTTACTGCAGGAGGAAGCAGAGGCTGGAGTAGAGGCAGCTAAATGACATGAGCCCCTCTAAACCCCACTCAAATCCCCAAACTCACCTACCTCCATTACAAAGATGGTGGCTTCAATATAGCTTTATAATCAGTCTCAGCCCCTTGACCTCAAACTGTGTACTGCTTAAGGAGTATTGCTGTGATACCCTGCACCATGTGCAGAGATCAATATTCCTCTTGTGAGCATTCATGACAACATGAGGTGTTTAACTGGGACTTGATATGAACAATTCCAACAAAAACGGTGCTGAAAGCAAACACACACACACACACACACACACACACACACACACACACACACATACATACACTGTCTTGACACATAAATAAATCTTCTGTATCTACATCAAAAACTCCAAAATTGTGGTCTTGATGCATCCTGGTTTAGCTGGCAAAGCCTGTAAATGAAGCTGACAGACGACCATAGAGATGAATATACAGTCCCCTCCATAAGTATCGGAACAGTGAGGCCAATTCATTGATTTTTTTCTGTAGACTGGAAACATTTGGGTTTGACACCAAAAGATGAATATGAGACAATAGCTCAACATTTCAGCTTTCATTTCCAGGTATTTACATCTGGATCTGATACACAACTTAGAAGATAGCATTATTTGAAAAGGAACGCCACATTTTTAGGCAAGCAAAAGTATTGGAACAGATAGACTTTAAATAAATTAAAGTGACTAAAATGTAATATTTTGTCGCAAATCCTTTGCTTGCAATAACCGCATCAAGTCTGTGACCCATTGACATCACCACACTTTTGCATTCTTCTTTTGTGATGCTTTTCCAGGCTTTCACCACAGCCTCATGCAATTGCTGTTTGTTTTGGGGGGTTACACCCTTCGATCTCCTCTTTGGCAGGTAAAATGCATGCTCTATAAGTCTGGAGATTGACTTGGCCAGTCTGTTGAAATGTTGAGCTATTGTCTCATATTCATCTTTTGGTGTCAAACGCAAATGTTTCCAGTCTACAGCAAAAATAAATGAATTGGCCTCACTGTTCCGATACTTATGAAGGGGACTGTATGTTCTGCATCTCCCACACGTTATTAGGCAAACAGCTGAGGTTGCTACCGAGCACCTGGCAGCCTTCTCTCTCTCTCTCTCTCTCTCTCTCTCTCTCTCTCTCTCTCTCCCCCCCCCCCCCCCCACCAATCACCATCACTGGGGGAGACAAATATCCTAGCGCTCCCAAAAACCAATCAGCTTTTTTTTCTGGTAAGAAAACTGGAGCATTTGAAATAAGTGTTCTTTGCCCATGCACTGTGTAGTCTGTGCATGGGTTTGTTTATGTGTGGGCTTCAGAATAGTATGACCAAAATTTGGTTTAATTTAATGCTGTGCAACTTGAAATTGCAGGTGAAATACACAAGGAGTGTTTATCAGCTTCAGGTTCTACTTGATAAACAGTAACTAAAAATATCCTCACCTCTGCCAAGAAACATACCAGAATACAATAAAAAAATCCTCCAACATTTAAATTCCTGTATCCTTAAAGCTATGACTAAGTGTCTAACTTCTGTGGCCCCCATGAGGAAGTTTAAGTAATTACAACAACATTGTCGGTGAATTTCAATGAGGTTAGCCTCTGGTGATTGTGCATGGACTTCATTCCTTCTGCTGTACAACCAGGTTTTTTTCTTTGCAGTAGAATCAACAACTGAAACTTTTCTTGGGCGCTTCTTGGGATTTCCCTGTCTGAGCTGCTGGGCCAGTGTCCGGGGGTGACACAAGTTTATAAACGCTGCCATACTGAGAAATACAGAGAGAGTTGTGTGAAGCTGTTAGGCTGACTCAACATTGTGTCTACTCATTTGGCAATGGCTTGATTGTAATGGATAATCATTTATATGAAAAAGTTACACACTTTCGCTTTTAATTATCTTGCTGAATCATTTTCTCTGTATGTCTGTGTGTTTCTTTGAAACCACAGGATCACAGCCTACGGTGCAGCTGGCGGTCGCAGCGTATTGGCCATGAGCAGGTCACATGGCGTCTACATTACAGGAGACTTCCTGCTGAGAAAGGGAGACCTGCTGTATATCCTGGTGGGACAGAAAGGGGAGGACGCATGCCCCAATGTAAGTCTTTTTTCAATTCTCTTAAGTTCAGTAACTCTGATGTCATGCAGTAGGTTATAATGGCAAACTAAACATAAATAATGAGTACAGTACTATACAGTAATGGATCTACTTTAATGTAGCTGTAAACACTACAATGATTGAACTTCTGAATTAGGAGTCAAATATTTTTTTCTTTTATAGGCCCACATAACATCACACTGAAATCACATTAAGTCGTCCATTTTTGTATTGAAGAGAAAGGACTGCATAAGTGTCTAATCAGACCAGAGTGACATTTGTTTGTTCATTTTCTGATTAATGTGCTACAGCTAGTTTGTTAAAGTGGACCTATTGTACTTTTTCGACTTGTATGACCTATAAACGTTGTTATAATGATTTATAGTCATATTTAACCATACTAAAGTATCAAATGATGACGTACATCTGGGGTGGCTGTGCAGAGCGCTAAACACAAGGGCAGCCGGTCGAGAATTCACTTGTTCAAATCAGTTCAAATTTCCTGCAATCGTATCGTCATGATTCCGAATTTTTCCATGTATGGTAATGCTGCAACGTGGTGGCTCGCTCCGGCCATGCCCCCACCTTCCTGCTCAAATCTGCCCTCGCGCTGCAGAAAGTGTTCCGGAAGGAAGGTAACCAATCACAACGGAGTGGGGTTTGCAGAAGGGGGGGTGGGGGGAGGGAGGGGGCGGAGATGGCCAAAGCGCAGTGTTGACAGAGCATGCTGAATCGCCCAGATGAGAGGATGTGTTTCCCGAAAATCGACATAGTTTTTTGTGATGTGATTCGTGTCAGGTTGCTCTATTGCAGTTTTTAACAAGAAATTAAGACCAGAAAAGTAGTATAATAGGAGATCTTTAACTAGCATGCAAACTTTCATTAGTGCACTCTTCTCTGGAGAATGTTTGTTCTGTAACTTGTAAGTTAGGTGCAGGAGAAGACCTGTCATCAAGTATATAAGTTATATACAATAATAAGGAAAATAGCAGAAAAGCTACTGTGAGTTGTTGCTCAGAGTCTGAGGCTCTTGTTGTCTGGTTTAGTGTGACTGTGTGCTCTGCCTGTGATAGTAGGCTGGTATCACTTTTATATGCAAGATTACACTGGCTGCATGGAAATAAGGTCTCTAGGTCATCTTCCTAGATAAGGGTATTATGTCTGTAATACTGCAAAACTAGAGGGCATGAAATCAAATTCATTTTAAATATTAATTCCTCCCATTTGGTTTCAGATTTTTGCTCTCAGGGACAACACTGGACAAGTGATTTACAGAGAAATTATGTGTGCTGTAGCAGACAAAAATAAATCGCTTGACTTGACAGTCTGAAATTAAAGCAATCAGGCATCGGTATCCAGAGTTATGTGTGCCCGCTGAGAATTGCATACCTAAGCTAAAGGGGAATGTACCAGACATTGTTGTGCAAAGTTCTCTTTAAAATTAAATTATCGTCTTTGTCAGGTTCATCTACGATAATAAAGGATCTGAAGTCTGTAGCTTTTGAAGAAATATGCAAGCTTTCCTTTAGAAATCTCTCAATATTTCTTAGGGTAAAGTATTTGATGGGATAGGATTTCAGATAAATTAGAGATAAATATAGATTAAACTAAAATACTACTGAGTGTGAAGGGGTGCATGCGTTATTATTCAAAACTGATTGGTTCTGCCAAGTAATGCATTCCTTGTTTTTCCAGCTTAGGCCTTTACTTAATGTATAAACTATGCAATTCACACTTTCGAGCCAAGACAACCCAAAATATGTGTTGGTAAAACCATTTGATTCATAGATCTCGGAAATATAAAGACATAATCTTACTCATGTTCAGCTTAATTAATGAAATGGTTGGAGCACTTTTCTTTTTCAAGTGCTTTAAAGGAATAGTTCAGTTTTTTTGAAGTGAGGTACTTTGGCATAGATAGTCTGTTACCTTATGGAGATGGCGAATAGTGCAGTCACTATCAGGAGTTCGGGAGAGACTTTGCTTTAACAGAAGTCATCATTGTAGTGTTGTAGAGGGGGCCAGGAAAAAAAATGGTTTGTCATGGCGTATATAAGTGCTTACCTAAAACATAAATATTTGTTCAATTGTACGCTACATGTGGGATCTTTTCACTGCTTTACTTTGCTGCTAAACAGGCGTTTTATTTTTGCACTTTTTTTCAAGTGTAGTTCGCCATGTATTACTACGCAACTCGGGCTGTTGAAGTGCAGCTTTCCCTACGCCAATCAGCTGTTCGACACAGAGCCACCACACTTATTCAAGAAACACAAGAAAACTAAAATGAGTGATTTTGAATGTGTCAATGCCATGCCATTCACTGTGTCACACAAGAGGAAACCTTTATGAACCAGAGTATACAGAAGAAAAACTAACACCTCTAGTTTCCCCAGAAGTTTCCCTCAGTCAGTGCGTTTACATGCAGACTCATAATCGGATAACTAAACGAATAAGACCTCAACAGGACTTTTAAACTGCATGTAAACACCTTTAACCGATCTACTTCGGACACAAATCGGCACAATAACGGACAAGAGAAGTCGGATAAGAACACCTAGATAATTCGTTCATTGTCGGCTTTCTCTCTGCATGTATACAGGGATCGGATATCGCATATCGGACTTCTCGTTCTGTGCTTGTGTGCCTGCGCGTGATAGGCTACACCATGGGTTATTGACGGAAGGGAACCGGACGTGGCTCTAAAACCACTTGTTGAAAGCATGGTTGAAAGGGCTACAGCATCGGACATTTATCCGATTTCTGAAAGGCCATGTATACTCAGACAAGTGACACGGTCCGTTCGAGTGTCTTGTTCGATATAAGTGATAATCCAATCTAGAAGTGCCATGGAAACGCACTGACTGTCTCTAGACCCGTTCCTTCTCCCTTTGCCTACATGTCATGTAAAAATTATAGTTAGGAAAGTCTTGTGGTTTTTGCTTTTAATAGGCAGAATGGTAAAAGGCAGAATGTGTAGCTTAGCAGGCAAGAGGTCCCTGACACTGTCTTACACTTATTAGTTTGTTTTTCCTTTAAAGTGCTCAGTACAGGCAGCAGAGAGGGACTGGGGCACTCCAATGTGAGACCAAGTTGTTTAAGGTTCCTCTTATCTCCTCCCATGTTCTGACAGCTAAGAGAGGCTGCAGCTCTCTGCAAAGGGTTGCTCTGAAAGTGATATGTGCTTTCTCACACCTAGCATTCACCCTGGTGAGGGAACTAATACCTCCACCAAATACTCAATGTCCGACTCTCTGTGTGTCTTTTTCTTTCTACCAGGCACACACACACTTTCTCAAGCACACACACACACCTCCTTTTTCACTTTATTCTCTCTCTCTCTCTCTCAGACACAAACTCTCAACTTTCAAGTGAGCAGCTGCAATGACAGAACAGCCTGAATGAAGGGTCTGGCCACGATCAATATACCTTCCCAACTCAAGGGGCGGTACCTACGCGTGCATTTCAAATACCACTGCACTCAATTGTATAGCACAACAACGAATCAGTGCAATGAACAGCGGGGCTGTCTGGAAATTAAACTTTTGCCGTGGTCGGTCGGGCAAAACAGAAAATTGATCTTTCTTGCTAATAAAAGATTTGAAAGCCGTCTTCCAAATTGTGAAGTGTCGAGGCCAAAGCTGTTTCAAACTCAAACAACAAATCCACAGCCATCTTGGTTGTTTACTATCACGGCACTGTCGTTATCCGGTTACGTCCGCCCTAGAGCCCGATACATAGGGCTCTGGCCCACCCAAATCAGATAGAACGATTCGATTAGCAGGTCGGAATTTTGTGATATAGCGCCAATGGATCGTGTCCAGACCAACAGGCTGAGCAAATTTTAATTTGCCAGCGGCAGGTTTGGATTTCCAGGCTAGCATCTCAAATTATTTGCCAACACAACTTCCAGTTCCATTTTTATAAAGAAGCTCTAACAGATTGGAACGACAGCAGGCTGACAGGATGTCCCTATTGGTTTAACATGATAAATCAACTTAAAGCCAATACACTTCAACTTTAAGACACTATTATCAATTTGGGTCATTAAAAAAAATTCCCTGCCCTTTTAAAATTAAATGCACATGTTTAAACTCCCAGTAGCAACATATTCAAGGTTAATTGGATGGAGGATTCATTTAGTTTTTGTAAACAACATATTTACACTTTAAAACTGCCTTCATTTACACATATGGAAAACCATCAGGAACTATTCGGGCCACATATTGGATTGGTTTCTGGCCTATCAGCCTCATTTTAAGTTTTCAAGGGAATCGAAATCAACTTGAAAATATATAACAGGACAGTAAACTCTAACTATGTGTAGTCATGTGTATCAGTTTAAACTTTTACAATTGTCTTTATAAGGAGATCAATGGCCCTGGCTTGTCAGCTCCTGTGTATTTGGATATTTCTGTTTGGTATCTATACTCACCAATATAATGCTCAACACCCTCCTTTTACAGAACTGACAATCATCAAAGCAATGTGTCTGTGAACTATCTCTCTCTCTCTCTCTCTCTCTTTCTCTCTCTCTCTCTCTCTCTCTCCCTCTCCCCCCTGCAGTCCAACGGCATCCTGAATAAGATCTGCCAAGAACAGAGCGGCCCCATGGTCAACAAAACACAAGTGAAAGGAGGAGGAGGAGGAGGAGGCGGGGCTACGTATGTGTTCAAGGTAAAGTATGCTGATGGAATGATGCATTCAGCGACAGGAGATATATTGTAACTTAATATGAAGGTAGAATCTGCACATTATATTTCAATCTGTATGTATGATAAAGAACATGGTCAAGAATAATACTAAACAATATGTCTCACATATGTTCAATCAGCCCAGTTTCTCTGTTGCTGTTAACTACATGCTATAATGCAGGTTTTTGGGATGCTGTCATATCGCTGTACCTTTGCAAGCAATTCATATTATTGAGATCATTTTATTCTGCCGTCAGCCATTTAATCAATATATCATGAAGCAATAAATCCTCTGAGACACTGGTTATTTTGGTGTCTTTACTCCCATTACTGAACAGAGAAGCTGACCAAAACAACCCAAAGTACTCCCTTTAAAAGAACAGTTTGACATTTTGGCTAGAGAGCAGATTTGCCCTCTCACACAGAGTTAGATGAGAAGATCGCTACCACTTTCATGTCTATCCATCAAATACAGCCAGCAGTCTGTTAGCTTATTTTATGTGCTGGCCTGTTTGTTGGCCCAGGGTCTGGGCACATTAACACTGCTTTAGGGTGGCTGGTAGGCAGACCTTTGGACTGAGCCAGGCTAGCTGTTTCCCTCTGTCATAATTACCAAACAAACATCAAATGGTGATGATCTCATCCAAAATCTCATCTAGAAAGCAAATAAGCACATTTCCCAGAATGTTAAACTATGCATTTGAAATACATAAATCTAACTTTAAACAAATATGACCGCAGGTGGACAAAAGAGGCAACATCCCGCTCATCATTGCTGCTGGTGGCGGGGGCCGGGGGTACAGCAGCCAATCAGAGACCCAGCTGGAGCAGATGGACTATGACCTCAGCCAACCAGGACGCAACGGGAAGTCATACGCTGCAGGTACACTACACAGAGCTTTGGTGTGTGTGTGTGTGTGTGTGTTCAGCTGGTTGTGTGTTGCATGTGTGGAGACAAAATGTATTGAAGGCATTGGTTGTGACTGCATTTGTATATGAGTTTGATACAGGGACTGAGGGACAAAATAAATTGTGTAATGTGTAGGAGAAATTGACACTTTGATAAGAAATTAGTGAATAGGTGAGTGTACATGGCTAATAACACATTACAGGACTTTATAAGGCTAATTGTTCCGAACTTTGTGGTGAAAAAAGCTGTTCTGTTTCCCTCTGTGTGGACACAAACTAATATGATCTCAGATTGCCTGCTGTGGATGTTTATTAGCATGTCTACTTGTAATATGTAAACATATCCACACAGTATATCCTGAAGGTATCCACTTCTGTTTTAATATGTTTCATAGGTCCACCTCCCCGTGCCAGTGTTTGTGTATGTGCCAAAATGATTATTATGATTATTCAAAGCTTCGTCCCCCGTTAATGCAGCGGCAGAACTTCATGCTCTGTTCTATCATTGTAGTGTTACATCATGCTCACTGCAGCTTCTATTATTCATATGCTCGGAGCTGACGAACAGCCAGGAAAACAGTAGATATCGATTTGTATGTCCTCAAAAAGCCACAGGTTTATTTCTGAGGAAACTCTATAAGGAAAAATGAAATATTCAGCACGTTTGAGGAGATGTGTTGCTAGTAGTGTGAGGTGTGTCTGCTTCCTATTTGTTTGTATCTCTCAGACGCCAGAGGAGGAAGATGACAAGGGAAAGGGAGAAATGAAATTGACTGAAATATGGGAGGGATTAGTTAAAACTTTAGTAGCTGCAACTCCAGCGATTTTTTTCCTGTTATTGTGGTCAGTCTCCTTATCACTAATAGAGGATTGCATTGTATATGTGTGTGAATATAGTTGATACTTTATGTGTGTCCTCACAAGTGTAACTGTACAAGCGTGTGTGTGTGTGTGTGTGTGTGTGTGTGTGCATACAGCACACATTCCTGCATCTTATTGTTCTATTAATTTAAGAACTCACCCTCTTTGCCTCCCTTTCCCTGTGTCACTCACACTTAAACCCCACATTACTGTGTGTGTATTACTCCACATCTCATGTACGTTGTGTTGTGATTTGGTGACAGGTGGAGGTGGAGGTTGGAATGACAGCGCTGCAGTCAGTCAGGGTGGCAGGCCTCTGGTGCTAGGGGGTCAGGGGGGGCAGGCCTGTCAGAAGTTCTGGCAGACCCACGGAGGCTTCGGTGGCGGCGGGGGTGGCTGCATGTCCGGGGGCGGCGGAGGAGGCTACAGAGGTGAGTCCAGGAAAATTCTGGGAGTAACCGAACTGTCTAGGAGCTGTCAGTAAATATACGTTTGGTAGTAGAGCCAACATGTGCTTTATACTGAATGTGACAGGTTGATAGAGCTAATACAGATCAGGGATCAAGCTGAATCCCAGAAACAGCTGCATGTTCTATCCCTCTGAACTGCCCAATCAACTGTTAGTCACTCTGGATTAGATTTTACATCGTTCAAATACACAACCAAAATATTTGAGAATTATTTATTTAAAATAGGGACTATGTGCATATTGATGAACATTTATGTAAATATGCAAGATTATAGCCGGTGGCACATTTAGACAGGTATTGCCTTTGTCAGGTTGATGCTAAATTAACAAGGTCCAACACATTAAATCAATATGAATAATAACAGTGAAAGAGTACAATAAACAAACAGACACACAATAGACAATGTTGCTCATGATCACAAACCATTATTTATAGGACCCAAAAAATGTGGTGTTAATTGCTAATATTGGATAATATTGTTTCTCCTTGTACAAAGTGTAATTCCCATAGAACAAATCATGTGTTAATGAGTATAAAGATGGCACTGAGGTTTTGACACTGTTTGTCCTCCTGGTTTCTAGGCGGTAACACTTCTGAAAACAACAACCCCAAACACGATGGTGACGATGGCACGTCCTTCCTCGGCCCAGAGGGAGAGCCCTTCCTCTATCCACTCAAAGGTAACGTTAGGCTGTGTGTAGTAATACATTAGTCAGCACTCAACACCTGAGGTTGAGACATTTGCATGAAGGAGTTGATGTGCTTGTGCTTTACAAGTGATAAGAAAAACTGTTTTTTTGCTATTGACATTTTAAGTTTTTTTTAGTTTTTGTCTTGGTTCACCTGGTTTGCTTGCTATAATACAAGCTTTCACAGCTCTTAACTGATATAGATCTGTACATCCAGATGAGAATGAGTTTTTGTGCCGTGTGAAATAAAAAAAAATTAGATTGTACAAATGTGAAGCAGATATTTAAAGACACAGCGGGCTAAAAGTCTGAGTTTCTGATATGTAATTGATTAAAACTCCTCCAGGTAGAGTTAAGGAACTGTGTGATAAATCCACTCAGTGTAGACCTGTTGGCCATCAATACATCATCTTAGATTCCATCTTCACTCTGCTCTTTACAGTAATAGAGAAAGGGAAACAGGAAAATAAATTGAAGTGCTTTTTCAAGTCTTCCATTGGGACGTGCTAAAGAACGGACTGATATCTCTCTCCAATTGAGCTTTAATGGGGCTGATGCTGTCTGCTGAGGCAGTGCCGCTTTCAGAAAACCGCACTGCTCAATGTGTCATCGACCTCTCTTCATTTTCTCGGAGAGGAAAAAGACTTCAGAATGAGTTTCAGCTTGAAATAACACAGACATTTTCAAACTGCAGCGCATTCCCATTTATTAAAATATACATAATCTTCTGGCCTCAGCTGGTTAACACAGTAGTCTATGTAGTTAATAATAATAATAAAAACAATAATAATACATCAGATTTGTATAGCCCTTTTCCAGATGGCCAAATACGCTTTTACAATTGCAGCTAAATCAGAAAATACAAAACAGAACAAAGAAAGAAAAAAGTTTAAAGGTTAAAACCAAGAGTGAAAAGGTGAGTTTTGGGGACTTGAAGGACAGAAGAGTTTTGGCATTGTGGATGTGACTGGGGAGGGCATTCTAGAAGGAGGGGGTGGCTGTGGCAAAGGTTTGTTAGGATGGCCTAGAGCAGTGGTTCTCAATTATTTTCTGTCATGCCCCCCCTAGGGGACATACATTTTTTCGCGCCCCCCCTTAAATTGAAATACTATTGAGAACCTAATATGTATTTATTTATTTGTACAAAACCACTGTATGAGTTTCTGGCACGAGCATTGTGCATACAATCACCTTATTCTCAAATTAGATAACAAAAATTTGCTGAGATAACGTCTGCAGCAAAAAAATCAAAGTTCAGTTTATTAGCTCAATTTGTAACATTTAAACAAGACTGCTTAGTCTGTGTGAATCTCAGGACAGAGAAACAAGAGCAAATGATTCACTGAGGTTTGCATTTCATTCAAAACATTTTTAAACTGTAAACATAGTTAAGGTGGTGTTTTTTTATTATTATTATAGGCCAATAGGCCTTCTGTGATGCGATAACCAATAATGCATTAATGTTATTATTAGTATACTTGCTTGATTTCTTCTTAAATAGCCTAGAGACACTTGGAGACACGTGGACATTTATTTACTGCAAATCGCTGCCTTTCGTGCGGATATGACCACAAGCAAACATTGCGCTAGCACTTTTTTTTTGGTCAGTTGGAAATCAAGGCAGCCCCCCCCCCCCCCGACAACTCACGGCGCCCCACCATTTGAGAAGCACTGGCCTAGAGGAAGGGGGGGACCAGTAACCATGAGGTCGCTGGTTCGATCTCCGGCACCGGACAGAGGGTGTTAACAGTAAAACTAGTGGTGGCTGCTATAACATCTATGGCTAGCCCACCACCATTGTGTCTTTGAGCCTTTAACCCCAAACTGCAAACTGCTACAGGGGTGATGCACTATGGCGGAGCCTGCGCTCTGATCCCCTTCGAAGTGTGTGTGTTTGGGGGGGGGAGGGAGGATAGAGAGGGGATAGGCGAAAAGACAAATTTCAATGTGTTAATTGACTAAAAAGATCACTTAAAAGCTGTGTCACCCCAATGTTGCTAATTACAGAAGGTAATTGAAATGTTCATCGTCTATTGTAGCTATTTATATATTTCAAAGCAAAAGTTAATGAGGAAAATATTATGTTGTCTTAAGATACTGTATTGTGCTGGCCAGGCCATAAACTTCTGTAAATGCCTCCATTGTTGTAGCCTCATTGTAAAATACAATAAATATCACATGATATATGACAAAATAATGAAGATAAACATTAGAATTGTATAGAGTTGTTTAAGGTTTTTTGATTAAAATTTTTATATTTCTGCAAAAGAAGACCAGAAACCAGTGTTGAATAAATCTGATGCATGAAAAGAGAGAAGTGACGTGATTCATAACCAATGAAATACCAGAAAGTTTGAATCATTATCACAGTATGAAGGATGGAATAGTATGTGTAATATCTATAATTTCATAAAATAAAAAGCCAGATGTGAGGGCACTGTGGTTTAAAGTTGTAATCAGAAAAGGTTACACCAGTAGTTTCCTCCTCAGCTTGAACAGAAAGGTTCTCCATCTTGAAGAAAAGCAGCAGGGGATTCTGGACCATGCTGCTGCCCAGTCCATTTTAAAACCTAAAAGAGGAGCAAAATTCATTCTATTAAGTTAACACAGAATACAGGCTTCTTCAAACCAGTGTGGAGGAAGAATGATACAGTTTGAACTACACAGTCATCCAGTCATATTACTGTCACTAGATGCCGGTATAGGCACAGAGGAAAACATGCATGTAATAGAGGCCAGGAGAGCTTTCATGAAACTCCACTGATTTATTTGTATGAAAAATAAATAAAATATTTTTCATACAGGTGTCGGGGAACAGAGCAAATCACTAATCAAGTTAAAATGGGGAAACATGACTTATCAATACAGGTCTACTTAAAGGTCTTGCTTTGCTATATGATAAACTGTTGCAAGGCAGGAACACACTTTAATGCTCCACTCTGTGTCTAAAGATCCACAATACAGAGTATCACAGCTTCACGTCAGTATCCAGTCAACATCTGCTCTGGAGACATTTGTATTCTCCTTTGGAACCCTCATTGTTCTAGGTTATATTTATGTATTGTACTTATAAAGCTGATAACAGAATGATGAGAGAAAATAGATTCTGCAGATGAGCGCCTTTGCCTTGCTTACTAAACAGAGCAGGCTTCTTTCACAGAGACAGCCGCATCACTTATTCATATTGTCCGCATTTGCATTAATTTACAATAATTTATTTCATTAAGTCTAAATTAAGTAATGGAGGTCGTAAAAAATCTTTTTAAAGCAATTTATGGTGGTGAACGGTAGTGTGGTGAAGGGGGAGAGCGCCTGCTGCAGATTTAGTCTCAGCCAAGACCACAAGCAGATTGTTTCAGTGATTAACACACCTTCAGTTAGAAATTGTAATTTCATCTAATTTAAGGGAGACAAAAAGGAAAATTGGAAGCCCTCAGGCCTCTATATAACATGAATAGCCTAGATAATTCATCACATATGCTTTGATCATCCGAGGTAGTACATCACACACCAGATAATCAGACTGAATTTCCATTTTTCTTTTTCACCGTTTGAATCACTGAAAAAAAGTGGGTGGTTGTGAGGTCTTGGAGGATTACTTAATTGCTATTGCCATGATCTAGTGATGTACTGTATAGGTATGTGTTATGGAAATGGTTTAAATGTATGCTGGATAATGATGATGGTTAGAATAAAACCTAAAAAAGCCAACCACACACTTTCTTTAATTAGGATCATTTGTAGTAAATTATATTGCCGTTTTTGTTGAACTTTCTGCTAATTTTACTGGGAGACATCCTGCTGATGCCTTATCAAACCCAGTTATTATTTTTTTAAAACCTCTGCTCTGCATTGTGTGTGTGACCATGTGTGTATGTGTGTTTGTGTCTTAAGCTATGGAGGGTGATGGTGAGGTGATCATCAGTCCGGTGCAGAACTGCAGCCATTGTGAAAGCGGTGAATGCCACGAGATCAAGGAGAGTATTGTGTGTTACTGTGATGATGACCTCATCCTGGCACCAGACGGGGCCTCCTGCATCAACGCCACAGGTCTGACATACTGTATCACACATACACACATGCGCACGCACATTCACACACACACACACACACACACACACACACACACACACACACACACACACACACACACACACACACACAGGGAGTCGCCGTTGGGCTCCAGTAACAGCCTCAGAAGAATGATGAAAGAAAACCTAAAGATTAAAGTTACCTAGTTGATGTTAAGTACGCTGGTAAGTAATCTCAGTGCAATAAAAAAAAGTTAAAAGCCGAACTTTATAACACCTGCTCAATCTGCAGAACGTGGACATGTAGAAAGCGATCGGCTGTTGATCTGGAAATGAATGAAGGCGATAATGACGGCCGAACCAGTGTGTGTGTGTGTTTGTGTTTGTGTGGTTAGCCTACAAGACGGGCGCTTCCGAGGGGCGAGGGAGCGGGGGACAATGAAGTCACAGTTAACCGTGTACATTAAAAAATATTTGTTGTGTAACCTTTTGGACATTTTTGTAAACGTTCACACCCCTAATAACAATATGAAAGAAAGAACCATCATTTATTTCTCTCTCTCTTTCACACTAATATGTGAAATGAATCCAAACGTAATAAGTTAAGCTGAATGTAATTGTACGTGTAATAGACTGTGACTCAGTGAACAGATACTGAATTCATCTACAAACGTAATTAAGCCTGGGAGGCTCTGTACTTTGTTGAATCTTTATCTGAGGAAAAGTTTTGTTAATGGAACCTTAATAATTCATAATAATTATCAATCAGTAGGATAAGCTAACCTGTTAGCGAAAAAGATTATACCTTTACTATAGCTGGTATTATCTGAGTGATTAGTTCTGTTCTGTGATGTGGTATCCATCTATGTGCTATTTACTGATATAGTGACAATGCACAGTGGATTATGAATGCATTTCATTATGGCCTAATAAGCTTAATTCCATGCCTCTGGCATTGCCCATTGGACAATTTTTTAAACCTTTATTTATACAGGTAAATCCCATTGAGACTGAAGACTCTTTTACAAGGGAGACCTGTTTTCCTTTTCCCACGTTACCATTCACACACACATTCATACACCGATAGCAGGCTAACTATCGACATTCACACGAGGCAAGGTGGGTGAAGTGTCTTGCCCAAGGACACAACAACCATGACATAGGTGGCAGGGCGGGGATCGAACCTCCAACCCTTTGATCATCAGCCGACCTGCTCTACCAACTGAGCCACAGTCGCCCCAAGACAATGTCAACCTTCACTAGAAGTCTATTGTCCCACTCCTCGTGGGTTAAACTGTGACAAAGGAATAGGGACAAACCCCTGTGGCTCTATAATAAGGATTTGTAATCTGAGATGAAAAACGAGTGTATGAATGTAGATCTTAACAGAATTCATATAGCGGAATGTCACTTGATAATTGAAAGGCAAAATAACAGGTCCATTACCATCTCAATAATATCTGAATGACCTAGAGTGTCTCCTTGCCCTTTGATATGCAAATATTTTCTCAGTAATGACAAGCAGTAGATAATTCTATGATGCCAGGTCAGAAAAGGTCACACTCTCAATATGGTCTCTCTCTCTCTCTCTCTCTCTCTCTCTCTCTCTCTCTCTCTCTCTCGGTGTGTAGAGTTGTTCCTCAGCCTTTAGACAAGTGAAATGAGATCTCCCCTTGATGCTGTAAAGAGAATTGACATGCAGCGGTCGACTGTGCTGCTCCTAAGCTCTGTTGTGTCATTGTTTTCACATCATTAATTAAGTGACTGGATCAAAGTGTTGGAGTGAATGTTAATACTCCTCTGGGGGAGATAACCACTGCACAACACTGATGTTTCCTGTTGTCTTTTACAGAGGTGTCCCTGCTGCCTCCCCAGCCCTCTCTCTCTCACCTGGCCCTGGGTCTGTCTGTGGGAACCTCGGCCCTCATCGCAGCACTGCTGCTGGCTGTGTCTGGAGTCATGATAAGTACGAATCAACACAGACGACTGTCTGGGGCGACTGTGGCTCAGTTGGTAGAGCGGGTCGGCCGATGATCAAAGGGTTGGAGGTTTGATCCCCGCCATGCCACCTGTGTTATAGTTGTTGTGTCCTTGGGCAAGACACTTCATCCACCTTGCCTTGTGTGAATGTCGATAGTTAGCCTGCTATCGGTGTATGAATGTGTGTGTGAATGGTAATGTGGGAAAGGAAAACAGGTCTCCCTTGCAAAAGAGTCTTCGGTCTCAATGGGATATACCTGTAGAAATAAAGGTAAAAAATAAAAAAGACCAGTCAGTTAAAGGTGGAGTCAGCTTGCTTATTGACAAAATGACGACTTGTCAAAATCAGTGAATATCTCCTCAAGATCTGATAAATTTTTGTACTGTGTCTGCTGAAAAGAAATCCAGCATTAATACATAGCCTAGGCTCTCTGAACATGTTGATAGCTACGGTGGGCCCCTTTTGTTTACATACCCTCTGTTTAGAGGAGCCTACGCGGTGCAAACCTGATGTTAATGCACAGTCTAGGCTATGTAAACTGGTATGTAAAAAAAAGAGTATTTAAACAAAGGGAGTCCACCGTAGCTAGCAACGTGCCTGTTTACAGAGCCTGGGATGTGTTTTAACACTTGATGTGTTTATAGCAAACACACGGTACGCACAAGTAGTGGATCGTGAGGAGATATTCACTGATTTTGACTAAAAGTGATTTTGACAACAAGTGTTCTGCAGAATCCCTGACTCCTCCTTTAAGACAGGAAAAAGGCTGTACAGTATATACTGTATGTGGCACAACGGCACCGGAATATCAGTTTTTAATATAAATACTGGCTCAGCCACTGCAGATATGATCTTAGAGGATGAGTGATTTCATGTCAAGCTGAAGCACTGTAAAGCTATACAAGGTACCTTTTGGTAGATATAATAACCTTCTTAACCAAATATCTCACTGGAAGTTGTTTAATATGGTACGTGCCAGTTGAAGGAAATGTATTTCACAGATGTACAGATAAACAGAGAAAGTGAATTAAATAGTATGAGGGATATGAAACTAAAATAATATCTGAATAAATAATAGTAACTGTAGCGATAAAAGCTTATGGAGACATAAAATATAGGGAAAAGTGACAGTCGTGTGTATCATAGCAGCAGAGTCAGTTAGTCTATAGTATAAAATGATATGTAGTAGACAGACCATGATGCTCAATGTCTGAGAGGTTTTCCTTTCGAGTGCTTGCATTTTCTCACTCACTCTCTCACTCACTCACTCACTCACTCACTCACTCACTCACTCACTCACTCACTCACTCACTCACTCACTCACTCACTCACTCACTCACTCACTCACTCACTCACTCACTCACTCACACACTCCTTCAGTGTCTGGTCCTTGTCATGGCCTTAAGCAGGAGCTTGGCGGCAGACTTCTACCCTGATGTACACATCCAGACTCCAGCCTACTCTGTAGCGCAAACATGAGTAACATGAGTAGATTAGGCGGGAGCTAAGGAGGTATGGAACTACCACTGTGATGAATGAAACGTGCTAATGATGGATAGCTACTTAGCCGGCGGCTGACAGCCCTCGTACATTAGACAGCACTTGGTAAATAAATAACTCCCATACACACGATAAATACACACACAAACATTTCTCTCTGCGACTAATGTCTTCCCAGCCCAGGTTGAGCCTTCTGGCACCACATTTGTGTGTATGAGTGCACATGTGTGAGACAGAAAGAAAGGTGTTTTCATACTGTGGGCTGTTCTACACACATAATATATAATCATACCAGGCATTTGTTTGCAATATGAAAGAAGGAGGTGTACGTATTTAAGATTATGTATGACATGTATGCTGTTACACTTTTGCAATATAAATGTCCACAGAGACATTTATTTTATTTTATATTAGTCAATTTATTTAACATGTCAACACAAACTAAAACTCAACATTAACAAGACAAATCTATACAGTGAGGGTTTAACTCTGAAACTGAATGAATTGGAATGTTTTGAAAAGACAAATCTGGCATCTGGAAAGAGTAGAGAGATAGAGAGAATCAATATTTCAAAAGACACAAAGGAATTCAATTTTGTAAAAGTACAAACGTTCAAGTTGTTGTACAAGCACAAAGAGTCTATAGAGAAATAGTAAATGGAAAAGCTTTCTACTTGGTGTGCTTTGGCTGACATCAATAATTTTCTTTAACAAGAAAAACAAGATGGGTTAAAGGTTTTGTTTGTTTTTCTAAATTGTGGATGTCTCTGTAGTAGTGCAGTGAAACTGTCTCGTTCATGTTGGTCTCACCAGTGTACAGGCGTAAACACACAGAGCTGCAGTCTATTCAGCTGGAGCTGCAGAGTCCAGACTGTAAGCTCAGTAAGCTGCGGGCCTCCACCATCATGACCGACTACAACCCAAACTACTGCTTCGCTGGCAAGACGGCATCTGTCAACGACCTGAAGGAAGTACCGCGGAGAAACATCTCCCTCAGCAGGTAAAGAGCCCACAAGCAACATTCTAGTTACTGCAGCATACACTATGGATTGGGACAATTTAATCTGATCATTACAAGTGGCCATTATGAACAGCACCTGCGTCTACGTCAGTATCTGAACAAACATGACAAATAGCACAGTTCATTGTAACTGTGATGAAAATCCATTTGAAAGGCACTTTAAATAGCGTGCAGTCATAAATACAGTGTGGTGTGAGTAAAAGCAGTTAAAGTAAAGCCTGGAATAGGGTGTGAAATGTTTGGGTCCAACACAGTGATTCCAGCAGCTGAGAAATGATTTCTCCAGAGCTCTTTTCCATTTTTAATGCATCTTTCATGTGCTTATAGTTCACCAGTTTTTGATTCTGCTTCTTAATCTTTGTGAGAAATAATTTTTTTCTCGTGGACCCATGAATATCTTCCAGCATCTACATTGAGTCAAGTTATGAATCAAGTGAAAAAGCAGCAGACCATATTTTTGTGTCAAAGTTCAGCATTCTACACTCTGTCATCTGCAGCAGGATGTCACATAGATACAGTGTTGGTCTTTGTGGGCTAAAAAGCTGCTCAGTTAATTTAGAATACTGACAAGCACCTATGCCTAGCTGTTCACAATCAATTGTGTTGATTTATTTTCCATGGCTTGTATTTCTTTACCTTGTTCATTCAGAAGATTATTCTCATGACACATGTATATTCTAGGACATCTAGTTATTACTGCTGGCTGCTTCTAATGTCTTCAGTCTGGAAATCGCATCTTAAACTTTGCTCTTCCATGTCCCCACTGTGTTAAAGCTTTAGCTTCATGTCTAAAATGTGAATTTAATTGTAATAAATAAATGTCTGCGTGTCTCAAGGGGTCTGGGTCATGGTGCTTTTGGTGAAGTCTATGAAGGGCTGGCAGTGGGGATACCAGGAGAACCCAGCCCACAGCAAGTGGCCGTCAAGGTAGGTTATATCTGAAGCAAAAAGAGTTTTTCAGTTTTTATTCCTTTTTATATTTTTACTATATACACTCTATTTTACTACCATATTGTCAGTGTCATGAAGACACGCATCTGAGGCACTGAATAAAGAACACTAACAATAACTACTGTATGTTAATCTTCTAACCATTCATTGAACTGAGATGTATTTTTCTGTTTCCAATAGACTCTTCCAGAGGTTTGCTCTGAGCAAGATGAACTGGACTTCCTTATGGAGGCTCTCATCATTAGGTAAGATACACTTTGACAGTAACACAAATATGTCTCTCAAACTGTTCCAACAAAATCCATTTCTGTTTCCTGACTGGTCCCTGCTGTGTGTGTGTGTGTGTGTATCCCTGCAGTAAGTTCAGCCACCAGAACATAGTGCGTTGTATAGGAGTGAGTCTGCAGGCCATGCCCAGGTTCATCCTGCTGGAGCTGATGACCGGAGGAGACCTCAAGTCCTTCCTGAGGGAGACCAGACCCCGACTGGTGAGACACACTGCTCTCTCACGCTCAAGTGCACATTCCCTCTGTTTACCACCTTAAAGGGATAGTTCAGTATTTTTGAAGTGTGGTTGTATGAGGTACTTATACATAGTTAGTCAATTACCCTATGGAGATGGCGGTCAGAGCAGTCACTTTTAGGAGTTTGGGAGAAGTCGCTGAAACAGAATTCAGCATTGTACTGCTGCAGAGGGGACCAGCAGAAAAAGGTTTTTTGCATAATGCCTATTATCCAAAATTCTGGGGTTGGGGTGATTTGTGCCAAAGGGCCTATGTGAGTTATAAGTAAGTAAGTAAGTAAGTAAGTAAAATATATGTATAAAAGCACATTTATGACAGTTTGCACTGTCCAAAGTGCTGTACATAGTGCATTCAGTAGATAAACAATGAAAGTAAAATAACAATAACACAAATAAAAGACATAAAGCCCATACATCCACAAATATAAACAAAGATAGTAGTGCAGAGGTAAGATAGTTAATGGGGAGGAAAAACCAGGGTGTAAAGATGGGTTTTGAGCCTTGATTTAAAGGCAGAAATGGAAGGGGAATCACATTTGTCAGGTGGCAGTCACAAGCACGGAGCAAATAGTGCGAAGTACATTTCTGAGAGTTGTGCCAGTGGCATGGCTGTATACGCTGGTCACCAAAAAGAAAGTGATTGTCTACAGTAGCTCAGAAGAGACTGACATCTCCATTCCACTTAACGACACCACTGATGAGAGTTCAGATGGCCAGAAAGATGATAATGGTGACTTTGTCATTGTGAGCTTTGCAGGCAAAACCACATAGATCTGCTAGGCCTCGTTTAAGAAAATTGACCTCCAATCTTTGTAAAATATTGACTTTATTTACTTTAAATGAACCTTAAATAAGTCATTGTCTTGTGGATTTGTCTTGCATTACAGTGTATGAGATATATATATCAATGGCACAATTTACCCTATGGTATTCTTACCCAATAGTTGTCTTGTGGCACATCTTACACCACACCGGGGGCAAGTTGTGCCACAAGACAACTTTTTTTCCTAAAGCTATATTTCTTAAACAGTTTATTCCAGATCCAAAGTTTTTATTGCCAGGGATGCACAACATCCTGAAATATATGTACATATTTGAGTTGGAGACATAACTGTCAAGGCCTCACTTTAAAATCACTTTGAGTAAAAAGTTGCACAACTTAGGCCACTCTCCCCTATATACCTAAAACATAAATATCCGTTAATTTGTATATGTCCCCCAAACTCCTTAAAATGACTGCGCTGATCTCCTTCTCCATAAAATAACAGATGAGCTATGCATAAGTACCTCATACAACCCCACTTCAAAAATACTGACCTATCCCTTTAAGCTAACAGTGTCCCAGAATTGAACACTTTGATCCAAGTGAGAATGATATATGTCATATACTTATGTTTTCTTTACAACCATAATGTGTACTAACTAACTAACTAACTAACTTTTTCTAAAACTGCCTCTAATATTGCATTGTGGGTCTTTCTCTGTCCAATCAGGAGCACCCGTCCAGCCTGACCATGGTGGACCTTCTCAATGTGGCCAGAGACATCGCTAAGGGCTGCCAGTATCTGGAGGAGAACCAGTTTATACACAGGTACTTCACCACACCACCACACTGCCCTTAAATATAAAAAAAAACAGGTTGAAAAGAAAGGCCACAATTATTAAAGGATATATGGTCAGAGGTCTATATTCATGTGACCTGATCAGAGACAGAGATATCAACAAACTGTACACAATATAGAATATACTGTATAATCAATAACATATGAGTTTGAACATGTGCAATGTACAATTGTACTCAGTATTATGAGCTGACTGCAGCCGTTCAAGTGTAACATATGGACTCTGCATGCCGTCTGCCTCTCATATGATAGCAGAAAGGACAAGTGATGAGTTTAACATCAGAGCAGACAGATGGGCGAGCCGGCTTGTCTTTTTACGGTCTGTATCCATGGCCCAAGTCAACAGAGTGCCCCGTCTATTTCCATATTCACTGCAGTCAGTGAACAGGAGGATGTGACTGAAGAATATCAAGATCATTCTCCTTCTCCTGTCTAACAAAGCTCTCCTTCATGGAGCGTCTATGAGGAAGGTCACGTGTAAAATGAGAAACAGTCAAAACTGCACCAACAATCACATCAAGTCAGTTGAAGTGCATACCCCTTCATTCATTCATGTCTCTTTGACTTCCTAGGAACTGACCAATGACAAACAAGGCCTATTAAACCTTGATTGCCCCACGTGGCACAGTAAAATCCCATCAATCCACATAATGGCTGACTCTTCTCCTGAGGCTGTTCGTGAGCTTCTGCTTTTGTGCCTTCAAACCTTTGTTAAATTCACCCTAACGGTGTCCTTGAGGCTAATTTGGATTTGTATGGAGGTGTGTTTACCTGGGGTTGAGTAAAGGGCAGGTGAATCAGAAACTGCAGCTTTTCCTCAAGGATTTCAGATGAGCTCACAGGGCTAATGTTGTCTGAGAACAACTTACTCTGACTTTTCCTGTCTTTCTATGCTTCTGTAGTGGAATAATTATGTTTAATTATATCTCATATATTTTTATTTCATGTGTCAAGAACAAAAATAAACCCTGCTGAGGAGAATAGCATTAGTAGTTAAATGCTACCTCATCTCAAGTGTTAAAGAAAGACCAATAACACAGAACGTTCTCTAAGTGCCGCGGTGAAATGGCTCCTTAAGCCGCTGTTAAAATTGACTGTAATTAAGTCTAAAGTATGAAGCCAGTTAACATTGTTTCAATAACAGCCTTCTCTTCCATCACTGTGCTACTTGTACTATAGCACTGTGTCCTTGCCTTAAGCCCACAGCTGGCAGTCTGTGACAGCTACTGCAGCATTTCAAGGCTCGCCCCAGCCTACGAGCACAAACAAAACATGAATGCATTGCATGAATTCCTCTGAGTCATTAAACAAGGACTACTTGGATTCATCCACAGCACCTCATGAGAACGGATCTTGTGAAAATGAAAGAACAAATTGTGTGTGTGTGTGTGTGTTCCCACATGCTGATTTTAGGCATGCTAAGACAGAAATAATTCAGCCTTTCTTGAAGATGTAATAACTCAGTTCACTGGCCCTGCTTTGAACTGCTTCGGTTTAAATTGAACAAAAGCAAAGTGACAAATCTTTTTTTTGATAAAGTGAATACCAAATGGATGCCCTACATCCAATGTTCTTTCCTTCTAAATAATTTAATATGAAGCTTGAAGCAGTACTTTAACATAAGTTGATTAGTTCCAAGACATTTGGCGCATTGAAGTGGGGCAAGGGCTACCATGCATAGTGCAGTCGCTGTCTTAGAAAGCCCTGTTTTAAATCAGTCCAAACAATTATGTTATCCTCATTGTGTCATTTCACATGCAAGTTCATCAGAGAGCAGTGTTGCTGTGTCCACACTCACATAGTGGTTTGAGTCTGTATCCAGCCATGCCCTGTCTCATGATTTAGTCTGAGCACAGTCTCACATGATGTTATTTTGATCTTAAATTCTGGATATTTACTGGACATTTCTTTCCTCTGACGACTAGCAGTGTGCACACTTTGTCCCTTCTTAAGTCTGGGCAGCAGAATACAATGTATTGGCTTCTTTTTCCCCAGACAGCAGTGTGATCTACTGTATTTTTCTCAAAGAATAACCAACCCGTATAGTGCAAATAGGTATGTTCTCTTCTTTGAAACTTTCCACAGGATATGCAGGCACATTAACTATCTTTTCTCTAGTTGCACCATGGACGCAGAGGTATAGAGCTTACTTTTTTTAACCTTTATATATAGATATGTAAATACTAAGTCAAAAACGTGTACAGGAACTTGTTTCTTTACGTATTGTCTAAAAAAAATGAAGTGTTACAATTAGGGGAGACCGGTCTAGTAGGCACACTTTTTACTCGAGTGAGAATTGCTCAGCACCTAAACATCTTCCAATAGTCATTCCTACATTAAATTGAAGCTTAAGGTGTTGGCTTGAAATGTGTACCCCTCACTTTTTCTAACTTATTGTAATAAAGAAGAAATTAATCATCAAAGACACCCTTACACATTGTGACAACCAACCCCATCAAGGGTCAGCTTGACAATTTATTTCGTTATTGGGTTCCTTTTCTGGCTGCAGCCTTTGGATAACATGTGACAACCAACCCCCCCAAAAATGTGACGACCAAACCCAACTTGAGTTTCTTGCTAGCATCAAGGCCAACAACCATCTGACAACTAATTAGCTTGCTAACCACAATCTAAACTATAGTTTACCCTTCACACAACAACAAAACCATATATACAGGGAACAGGTATCTCCAGGTTAAAATAAAATCAGAATACATCATACAAAACATAATAAGCTTTCATACAAAAATGTGACCCTTCACACTTTTGTATGGGTAACAAGTGTGTTGTTATAAACCCATTGTGTAAAAGTCTAGAAGAAAAATACTGAGGAGCTAAATATTTTCAATTTGACATGAAAAACACAAACAGTCTAACTCCAAGGAAGCAGTCTAACTCCAAGGAAGACTATGTAGGTGACCTCTGATCCCAATTCTGGATATTTACAAATTTCACAGACTGCGCTTTCTGGTTCTGAGATATAACAATTGTGACAACCAACCCGTGTGACATATAACCCCGTTCTCCCCTATGTCTAAAGTGACATGGGGCAGGGGCTCTCGTGGTTTAGTGGTTAGAGCACCCCCATAGATGTCATCAGTTGCAGCAGACTGCTGGTTCGAGTCCAGCCCATGGTCTCTGTCCCATTTCATCTCTGTCTCTCCTAACTGTCTTGTGAAAAAGCAGAAAATGCCAATTATTATAATAATAAAGTTACATGGGGCATTTTTAAACTCAGACATTTTATCTTACTGCAAGTCATGAACAGTCAAGAGATGACCAATGCCTTTTCTATTGGTTGAAGGGGGAACTGTCAGTGTGTTGTAGTGTAAATTAATCAAATGTATAACAAAACACATGCTGCTTCTGCTGCTGCTACTGCTGTAAATAGGCAAAATGCCTTAATGCTATTCTTTTAGGCTAACTCCAGGGCAGCAATGCATTTCATTAATCATGATTGCTTCATAATAAAAAAATAATTAAAAAAATTGGGCGATTTTTCTTTTCTCTTCTGAGATTTGCTTAGTCGACCGATTACATCATCCTGCCCATAAATCGATCGGGCTCTCTAGTATAAAAGCGCTCTGGGAGAATATACACAGAAGCAGCTTGCCCAGGGCAACTTGATAGTTACTCTGAACAGGTGAAGGTCTGTAGGTAGGTGTATCATACATGGAACTTTCATGTAGCTGCAAATACATAAAAACATTGGTAAACTACTGAAAATAAGAACCATGAGCTATACTGTGTGTATGTCTAGCTTTAGCTCCATAAATGACATTATTCAGACTTTACATTCTAGTGACTTACTGAGTTATGTATGGATGTGTGTTTCTCATGTTGCAGGGACATTGCAGCTCGGAATTGTCTGCTGACCTTCAAAGGACCAGGCCGTGTGGCAAAGATTGGAGATTTTGGGATGGCTCGGGACATTTACAGGTACAGTTCCAGCACAGAAAGATCACTCCCCACGTTGACTGGATCCCTACATCTAGACTAGGTTCAGTTAAAGTTTCAATTTGAATAAGGTCGGCAGAGACTTGAGCTCAAGCTATCTGATATTGAGAAAATGTATTTTTGAAAACAAAATATGTAGGGGAACAAACAAGCGTGCACTTGAGGCTGGGACAAAGACACAGTTCTAAGTTATCCCAAGACTGGGCAGTTGTTTTGAAACATAATATTAATACTGTACTGGTACTGAGCAGGTACTATATATATCAGAATCAAATCACTTGTATTCAACACTTTACTGCATACCCGATATCGTAGTACCTATTTTTGGGAAAATGCATCTTTGCTATTCCAGTGTTTGATTGCCGCAGCGACAAATATGAGCACATTGTGTGATTTTCTTTGCAAGTGAATATAACTTCAAGGGCATATAACATAGAGTATGTAAAAGAGGAAAAACATCCAATTTAAAGCATTCCAGTGCAGTGCCCACACTGTACTTAGGAAGGGGTATTATTCCAATGTGATGTTAAGGCCGTGGCACTTATCATAAAGAGCCTGTTGAAGGTCAGCTGTGAAGTTCTTTTTTATTCTCTATCACACTGTCATACTACTGAAGCCTTCTTTTAATCTACATCAGCTCCATCGTTGTCTCCAATGGCGTCTCATTACGCTTAGCTGAAACCTTTTAATATATATTTTAAAAGGTGCTCCGAGGAACTTTCAGGTTTTGTTAATTCTTGCACCCCATTTTGGACAAAAGCGGTAGTGTTTTTAAAACACCAGCTGTTGTTCCTGGGTGAACGTACCCATGACAAAGGCATCAAGAAAAACATTATTTGCACTTATCTTCTTGTTTGCTGTTACATGTAATTTATGATCATCAGAGGAAAAAATACTGAAATATTTAAAAGTTCCTTGTACCACCTTTTAATGTAGCCAGCACATTTGCACGCAAACCTGTTTAAATAAATTCTCAATCCAGCAGGGAAATCTCCCAAGCCTTTCATCTGCTGAGAAATACAAGCATACTGGTGTGTCACAACATTCAGCTACATCACCGCAGCACTTTACAATCATCAGTTCCCAAAGTCACACAAAAGCAAAGTCACTCTGCTGCATAAAGAAATGCTGCTGCACAAAACACCCTGGGGAGCTGCATTAAGGAGCGCTTGATTTCATTGCTGATGTCAGTTGTTCAGGTGCCTGCGTGTGATTTTGTTTTTTATCTTTAAGCCTGGAGCCGTGGTGATTTTTTTTATTATTATTATTATGTTGAGAGGCTACTCTGTTGGTGTTATTTTAGCTTTGTGAAGAGGGACCTAGGAGTTTACTGGACATGGGGACGGATGTCACAGTGAGGTACCAGGACAAGGCTTAATGTCAGCTTTTATAGCAGATTCACGGGGCGGGCTTGTTCCATGGACTTCCTGTCTTACACACACACACACACACACACACACACACACACACACACACGCATACAGTCACTCACAGTCTCTCATGCATGCTTGCACACTGGTGGTGATAAAAAGCTGGGTAAACAACAATAGCTGTCAGTCAGTGATCATCATGAGGTGAACCCACTATATAACCCTCCTCATATACTATAAAGAGAAATTGACTGTGTTTTCAGGATACAATTGTTATTTTTCCACAAATGAGAGTACTCTCACAGAAAGTCTATGAACAATGGTGTGCAGCATGACTTTAGGTTGTATTTGTACACACACACACACACACACACACACACACACACAGTAAAGGCATTTACCACATTGAGTTCTTCTATCTTACTGTCCATTCAACAAAGTCTGCTCCATGCCTCTTTCCCTTAATGTTAGATTTAACATCTAATCTTCCAGCTTCTATTCTGCACACTGAATATCTCAAAAAAGAAAAATCGCACCACACACACACACACACACACACACACCATTTGTCCTTTAGATTTTTTTGTATTTAAGCCTCTAATCTGCAGCTCAGCTTTCAGTCTTTGTTGGTGTTGTTGGCAGAATATGTCCGTAAAGCCTATGCTAAAAAGTCGATCCACTGATATCAGTGTTATGGTCTGTATTTTACCATCCCTCTATATTTTCAAAATATTTCAGCTTTTTGTAATGGGCAGATAACAGACTGAATAGCAGCGTACAAACGATCCATGCGTGGAGGTCTTCTTTTAAAGATGTGTTTCATTTGAAGACATCAGTAAAAGGCAGCGGCGTTCAACACATTTGCTAATTGTTGTCTGGATTTTTGTAAACTCCTCATAACTGAAAATACTCTTTTTCTGCCACAGCAGATTGATTTAAGTACATTTTATGCTTGTTTGCTTCCATCACTATTTTAAAATAAAATAAAATAACAATAACCAAAATAAAAGACGTAAAGCCCATACATCCACATAAACACAGATAGTAGTGCAGAAGTAAGATAGTTAATAGGGAGGAAACACCAGGGTGTACATATGGGTTTTGAGCCTTGACTTAAAGGCAGAAATGTAGGGGAATCAAATTTGTCAGGTGGCAGTTGGTTCCACAAGCACGGAGCAACTAGTGCAAAGTACATTTCTGAGAGTTGTGCCAGTGGCATGGCTGTATACGCTGGTCACCAAAATAAAGTGATTGTCTACAGTAGCTCAGAAGAGAGTGACATCTCAATTCCACTTAACGACACCACTGATGAGAGTTCAGATGGCCAGAAAGATGATGATGGTGACTTTGTCATTGTGAGCTTTGCAGGTAAAACAATTATATCTGCTAGGCCTTGTTTAAGAAAATTGTCCTTCAATCTTTGTCAGCTATTTACTTTATTTACTTTAAATACACCTTAAATAAGTAATTGTCTAATGGATTTGTCTTGCATTACAGCTTATGAGATATATATCAATGGCACAATTCACCCCATGTTATTCCAACCCCAACTCCAACCGCACAACTTACACCACACCGGGGGCAAGTTGTGCATCAAGACAACTTTTTTTCCGAAAGCTATATTTCTTCAACAGTTTATTCCAGATCCAAAGTTTTTATTGCCAGGGATGCACAACACCCTGAAATATATGTACATATTTGAGTTGGAGACTTTACTGTCAAGGCCTTACTTTAAAGTCACTTTGAGTGAAAAGTTGCACAACTTAGGCCACTCTCCCCTATAAGGAAGATGGTTTTAGAAAGTAACATTACAAAATTAAGCTTTTTGTTCTTGACTTGCTTCAACGGCTTCAGTTAGGCAGAGCTGCAGACTGTGCACATTGCATTCCCTATTACATCTCTTTGAGTCTCCTGGCACTAGCTGCAGAATATTTTGGATTTTGTTTTGCACATTACTTTAAAGGCTTTCATAGCTCTGGCTTTCAACTATAGTTCATACATTTATGTCCCTGCTGAACAAGAACAGAGCTTAAAATAAGCTGGAAATCCACATTAAACTAAAGTCAAGTTATAGACAGAATGTGAGGGTTCATGCAGGCTAACGGCCTCTGCACACATCCTGCGTCTACCTCTGGAGCGCGTCGCCTTACCTTACTGCTGCATCTCTCGGACTTTTCTCGGACACACATGGAACGTCTCAGCAGCTGCTGCAGCGCTGCTTCTAAAAGCCCTATCTTTCTACATATTGTTTTCATAGATAATTCACATTAAAAATGAAGTTCTTTCGTGTAATTTATGATGCATATGATTTATATTGAGTCTAATATTGAGTCTGAACAGTAATCTGTGCGCCCCATTTTGATTTGATTTGATTTGATTCAATTTATTTCAGACATATCAGTGATACAAAACAAAATGAAAAGCATGGAAATACAACAAACAAAAATTATGTTGTCACAAAAAATTGCTGAGATATGCCTGAAAAGGAGCAGGAAGAAGTATACACTTATTTAATCCTACCCCTTTTCCATAGTAAAAAAATAAAAAATTAAAATATTTATTAAATAAAAAAAAATAAAAAATATTTATTATATTCGCTTCTCTTAATCCATATATTCTCTGTACAATTGGCGATACTATATTTGCCATTTACGAACTATACATACATACATACAACTTAATATACTTATAAAAAATTTTATATTTTATTTATACAATGCATATATCTATATTTATAATTATAAACAATCAATATATCCATATCTACATACATATCTATACAATCAGTATATATATCCATATAAATATAATTTCCTTCTTACTTCACACCCTCATCCCTGTACCTTTTGAAAATCATTGCTTTGAACCTTTTTTTAAACTGGATCATGTTTGGACATTGCTTTAGCTCCATGCTCATCCCATTCCACAGTTTCACACCCCCAATTGAGATGCAATGACATTTTAAAGTCATGCGTACCGCCAGTGTCTTAAAGTTTAACTGTTGCCTCAAATTGTAACCCCCCTCTCGGTCAAAAAAAAGTTTTTGAATGTTACCTGGTAGCAGTTTATTTCTAGCTTTGAACATGATTTGTGCAACTTGATATTCAACCAGGTCATTGAACTTTATGATACGGGAATGTAAAAAGAGGAGGTTGGTGTGATCATAATATCCAGCTTTATTGATTATTCTTATGGCTCGTTTTTGTATTGTGACTAATGGTAGCAGTGAGCTTTTGTAAGTGGTCCCCCAGACCTCCACACAGTAATTTAAATAAGGTAAGATCATTGAGCAGTAAAGAATATGCAATGATTTTTGATCCAATAAATGCTTTGCTTTACACATGACTAAGATGCTTTGTGACAGCTTAGATTTAACATGTTTTATGTGAGGTTTCCAGCTGAGCTTATGGTCTATTGTCACACCAAGGAATTTATTTACATACACTCTTTCAATATTAACCCCGTCAATCATAACATTTACGTCATTATTTAAATTACAATTTCCAAACAACATGATTTTTGTTTTACTTAGATTAAATGACAATGTATTATTGTCAAACCACTTTTTTAATTTGCTCATTTCAGTTGTAATTAACTCCAGAAGCTGCTGCAAGTCCTCTCCCGTACAAAAAATATTAGTGTCGTCTTCAAATAACACAAATTGAAAAATCTTTGATGTTTTGCATATATCATTAATGTAGAGAATAAAAAGAATTGGCCCTAATACTGACCCCTGGGGGACCCCACAGGCAATGTCCAAACAAGATGACATATGTTCACCCATCTTCACAAACTGTTGCCTGTTCTGCCTTTTTTATTTTTTTTGTCACATTTTCGCTTGTTAGAAGTTTTATTTTGAAAGGGACACACCAGGAAATGGTGAAACTACAGGGAAAGCTGCCGGTATGAAGTCAATATGACTCTCAGCAGAGTATTTCTCTATCAGTTAAAGCAGAGAGACCCGAGAGAGACGCGCGGCTCTCAGAAAAAAATAGGCGAGCCTCCTAAGGTAAACGGGAGCGTCGCTGCAAACGTGCCTCCGACGTGCATCAGCAGTGCGTCTGAGGTTGGATGTGTGCCCGCTCTAGGTTGATTACACGGTCAGTGACAAAAAGTCAGACGCAGACGCGAGGTAGACGCGCAGTAGAGGTAGGATGTGTGCAGAGGCCGTAAGCCTATAGGCATGGGATGTGCTCATTTGGACAAAGCTTCTATCTTTTCCTTGCTTGTTGTTCCTTATTATATGAAAGCAACATTATGCATTTATGCATTTACCATTATTTTACTTTCTCCTTTTTCCATTTATTTGTCCAGGGAATGCAAAGTGAACATAATGCTCCTTTCTCATCCTGTGTTACACTGACACATGGGAGCTGCCCACTGTAAACACAGGCCCGTCCTGCGCAACTTAGAGCTGGTGGTGGTTCACTTATATAGATTGTTTAGTTCAAAAAGGCCCAGGGATTTGAACTGGCAACCTTCCACTAACAAAACAGTGTCTACAGGCTATTCCAATCCTATGTATCGTCAAACACTTTCTGTGTTTACAAAACAACTGCTTAGAAGAAGACAAGTCTCATTTCCATCATGACAAATTCACTTGGGGGCAAACAAATGTCCTCCTCTGCAACAGAAAACAAGGCCAAATGATGCGTTTGCCAGCCAAACACAGCTGACACCACTTGAGTCAGATCTTGATGGTTGTCAGTGGTTCAGTGTGGAACCTGGTTCATGTCTGTGCTGGCTGTCAGCCTGGAGCGAGGCCACATGAACCAGTGACTGACCTCTATCAACACCATCAATCAGATACAGCTCACATCTGATTCATTTCAAGCACGAAACAGCATTAAACTCAACCTGGCTAAAACAAGATCCACTCTTCCTCTTGTTAGAGGGATCAGAGTGTTGATACTGTATATGACAAAAAGTGAATTCATTGCTGGATGTCAGATTTATTTAAGAACAAAAAAATCACTTTCACTTTTTACCCTCTGCTTTTGAGGGCAGTGGTGTTGCCATAGTGATGGCACTACAAACTACAAACTCTGGTTTTCATGTTAATGCTGTTCCATTTTGCTTGACTGGGAGTCAAACAAAGAGCAATGTTACTGTTAGTTGCCAAAGTCGTCAGACATTTTGAAATTAAATTTTTTTGGGTGTATTTCTTTGTTTGTGTGATGTAGGTCAAACTATTACAGGAAGGGTGGGCGTGCCATGCTACCAGTGAAGTGGATGCCACCTGAAGCCTTCATGGAGGGCATCTTCACATTTAAAACAGACACGTGGTGAGAATCCTTCTCATTTCTCTTTAACTTTTACTTCAGTGGAGGCTGAGCCCTAAATGGGATTTCACCTCGTATATCTTACACTCAGACGTTGTGTTATTCACCTTCCTCTCCCCTTCTACGCCTTTGATCTAAAGCAATATGTTTTTTTTTAGTTCCTTGTCTTGTCTTATCTCTGTCTCGTCCTCTGCTTTCATCCCTTCCAACTGCAGTGCTGATGATGCTTATAAATGATGACTTGATTTGTCTCACTCACTTTCCTTGTCTCCCTGTTACTAATCTGACCTCTCCTCCTCTGTCTCTCTAAGGTCATTTGGGGTTCTGCTGTGGGAGATCTTCTCATTGGGCTACATGCCGTATCCAAGTCGCAGTAACCAGGAAGTGTTGGAGTTTGTAACAAATGGTGGACGAATGGACCCACCTAAAAACTGCCCGGGCCCGGTGTAAGTGCACATCAACACACAGATGCCCAATGCCTTCAACTGACAAAAGAAATATGTCTTCTCTTGAGGAATTACTATATAGAATGGGCTTCTCCATATGATAAACAAACACAGTTGCATCATGTGCTGCATGGATTATGTACACACAGGCATAGAGGCAGACATGAGAGGCTGTGAGGATTTAATGGCACATACTGAAACGTAGATGAGTTGTGACCTAGAAGGCGTCAGAACATTGTATGGGAGATTGCTCTAGTGCTTTCAGTATGGAAAAGCACATCAACAGTTTCTTTCATGTTGCCTCCCAATTTGGAAAAAGTCATGGGGAGCGGATCAAGAGCTGCAAAACCATTTCCTTATCACACCGTATTTTTCAACCACTTGCCCGCCCATGCCAACTCTATTATAAAACATATAAAGGCAGACACATCATCACACATGTTTTATCTCATTCTCTCATACAAACATGTTTAACACTTTGGCCTCTAAGATTTCGCAGTTTAATGCTTCTACCTGTTGGCCAGATTAGGTCTCGCATCAGTTTGCAAATTGCCTTTCAAGTTCCTTGTTGATGTAATTTTTCTTTAAAAAATACTATTTTTGTGTTCTCGTGTGTGAGCCACAAAATATGACATAGGATAATACTAAATGAAAGCAGCAGCTGCAGTTGTAATTATCTGAGCAATAAACCAAAGGACATGAGGAATTAACCTCACTGCATCACACATTTAACGTCATAACCTCAATAGATCATTCTGGCATGCGTTGAAACAGCTTCTTATGTTTTCATATATATATATATATATATATGAAAACATAAGAAGCCATATATATATATCTCTCTCTCTCTCTCTCTCTCTCTCTCTCTCTCTCTCTCTCTCTCTCTCTCTCCATCTCCATCTGCATGGGGTAGCAGAACATGTTTTAACAGATTCAAAAAAATACTGATTGATCCCCGGAGAGAAACTGTACTTCATTAAGTATTTTCTGCCTGTGTGTAATTGTAGGTACCGCATTATGACTCAGAGTTGGCAGCATCAGCCTGACGACAGGCCCAACTTCTCAACTATCCTGGAGAGAATCGACTACTGCTTACAGGTAACTAAACAGAGCACACTGTGGGATTCTGACAGCTGTGTAAACAGGAATTAAACTGAGCCATTGGAGGTGAATAACTGAAAAGGATGTTGCAGTTTTAGTTGATTTAAATGCAGATTTTCTCCAAGCTTGTATTGGTTGACTATAATGGATAAGGCAAGGTGTGTTTGCATTAGGCATAATCTGGTTTGATTAATACCTCCATTAGATACAACTTTGTAGTTGCTTGTTATTCAAAGATAAGTCAAATTTGAATGACCTCCATTTTTTATATAGAAATAAACATTTTTAGTTTAGGTTCTAGTCCACCCTGGGTTGAGCTTGTCAGGTTTTCATCCAGATTGTGGAGACATTGGCGCTCCTGTTTGTTTTCTGCAGGTGAAGGTTGATGACCTTCTATTTATACAAGTTATACCAGTGTATGTATTGTTATATTTTTGTATTCTATGTGTATACTGTAATACGAACATTGTGTCCTGAGTAAAAGTAATTATTATTATTATTGATCCTTTCAGGACCCTGATGTGGTGACCATGCCACTGCCTATAGAGTATGGGCCGGTCCCTGAAGAGGAGGAGCATGTCCCTATGCGCCCTGAGAGCCCTCAGCTCCCAGTGTGCTGGTCAACGCCCAGGTGCCTGATGGAGAGGCTCCACAGCCGCCCCCGTCCTATCCCACAGAGGAGAGCCTCAAAGCAGGGGAGCACAGTGTGGTGACTAGCACAGCACCGCAGGCCAAAGCACAGCCCCAACCATACCTCCACCAGCAGCCTCACACCCAGACCTCCATCTCCATGACCACCACCAACACAGCCACCTCCACGACCGCTCCTACACTCACTGCCAAGGGACCTGACGTCAGCGCCCAGCCCGGCCCTGGGGGGGACCACGTCAACCTGGCCTTCACACAGGGCCACATGCCAGACAAGGAGAAGAACACCAGCCTCTGGAACCCCACCTACGGCTCCTGGTTCCTGCAGCAGCAGCAGAGGCAGGCAGAGGTGGGTGGAGCAGGGGGCAGCGGTGGCAGGGTGCCCGGTGAGGGGCAGGAGCATGTGGGTCGGACTGTGTCTGAGGTAGCAGGAGCTCTGGGGCTCCAGCATCAACACCAGCAGTACCAGCAGCAGCTCCAGATGCAGCAGCAGGGTCTGGGTATGTGCAGGCCCATGTTACCCCCACCACCACTACCTGCTGCCCAGTCACCTCTGCTCTTAGACTCTGCCGCCTTGTCTCCTGTTCCCCTCTACAGACTGAGACGGTTCCCCTGTGGGAACATCGGCTATGGCTACCAGGAGCAAGGCATGGCTCTGGAGGCCGCACACGCCCACGCATACCCCAACGCTCCACCCCCACAGGGAACCTCAATGTCCTCCCTCCCTCCTCGCTCGCTTATGTCCGAGGACAGCCGTCCACTGCTAGTTACCATGGGGACAGTACAGGACCCCAGGCTGCCCAGGATGGAGGGCCACAACGCCACCGTGCTTTAGCCCAAATGCCTGTTCTGTTGTTGATTGTTTTCAGGACGGGTCTTTGGAGACTGTGTGTTCAGGACACATGACAGAAAACACTGTCAGGACAGAGACCATTTTTACACCAACTCTACTGTCCCACAATTTTGGTTTCTTCATGCAGTTTCGTGAAACAGATTTGGATGAGTCTTTTATCATGGAGGTGTGGTTAATTCACCAATGGATGCTAAAGCACATTAGAGAAGTAAAACAGCTTTGTGAAGCTGGCTACAGAGTGAAAGATAGCTTTAAGAGTTTAACAAATGTATTTTTTCAACGCTGAAGGGAATATGAATGGAGAGTTTGTGGCACAGAAAGATTACTTTCCATCTGTTAGTTACAAGGAGTGAGCCATGTGTTCATGGACAGCTGAGGACTGAACTGAACTGTTACACCTAGCAGGAGCAGGACATGGCTCTGGAAGCCACCAATGCTAACCCCTTCCCTCCTCCCCCACCCCCACAGGGAACCTCAATGTCCTCCCTCCAGAGGGGTGCGTCTATCCCCTCCTCAGTGTCGCTGTGTGTTATGGTCCCTGCTGTTAGCTCAAGAGTGTGTTGCTGCAGCTCAGAACCTTTGGTCTCAAGCACTGCCGTCTCGAGCCCTGCCTTCTAATGCCGTCTAGTGAAGAGGTGTGTACAATGGCAAGTATATTAGGTCAAAATGCCAATACCAATTTGCATTCTCTAATGTGTTAGTCACACGTGAGTTTGTTGATATCAGGTGCCATCAATTTAAAATGTTGGTTGTTGTTGAATGGTTTTTATTATTAGTATATTTATCTTACTTTATTTGGAAATTATTAAAGGTATATACAACTGTAATTTCAAAACATAAAGTATACATCAGGTGCAATCAGTTGAAAATGTCTGTGCTTGTTGAATGGTTTTTACTGTAGGCCTACTTATTTTTATTTATTCTATTCGGAAATGATTTAAGGCACACAACAGTATTTTTCTAAACATAAGGGGTCATCCCTATGTTCTCACTGCTCTACGTTCCTTAAATTGGCAATTAAATTCAGGCATCAGATCTGGGTGGTTAGGGGAAGGGCCCCTAACTTAGGGGTTAGGGGAAATAATATAAAATGATATAATGATTATGAACGACCCTTTCGTAAAAAAAATCACATGAGAAGTTGACACTTGTCTTTGATATGCTTTGCAGATTCCAAAATGTTGTCTGGAAAACATACTCCTTGAGGTGGTCCATGATGGTGCCCTTAAACACTGCTGACCCTGGCCATATTGTGCTCCTCAAGTTTGGGCTGAAGAGCACACTTTTTGATAGAAGTCTGAAATAATAAATATGTGATACTGTAATAGTTCCCTTGTGTCTCTTATTGAACAGTTGTAAGCTTTGTTCGAATAAAATAATAAGGCTTTTACTTTGAAAATCACAAAGGGAGCGTTCATGACTCTAGCAGTCTGACAATTTGGCACTACGGCAGCCAACAAACAGTAATGTCTACAATCAACGAACGGCCCCTAAATGTCCTATTTCCCGTTTAACAACAACTGCTTACACCACTAAGACAGCAAGGATACGAGGAAAGACCGGAAAAGACACTAGTTGAAAAGACATGAACGCGCATAACTGTAGTTCGGAGGGAGGAGCTACAGTTAGGGCATGTCAGGGAGGGACCAGAGAGAACACAAGTGGAGCGGTTGAGGTATTTGGATTCAAATCTCTATCCCAACTACTATTTTCTCCCAAATCTCTATTTGTTGGCTGCCATAATGCCAAACTGTCAGACTACTAGGGTTGTTAACGCACACTTAACTGACGCAACAACGTCGGTGCCAAAGTGAATGGACAGTCCCAGCAGCCAATAAGAACGGAGAATCGGAGCCTCGCTCTGATTGGTCAAAGTGTACATGAGCGGTGGCAATTTTTTGGTGCGGCACACAGAGGCAAGGGGAGAGCAAAGTGATGAGTAAACACTGGAAAGTGTCCTCACTCCAGCGGATTTCCCCCGGGTGTCGGAGGTAATGTCTACCACTTGCTATTTAATTGGCCAGCAAGCTAATATTTCTAATACAAATCAGTAGCAGACATTCAAAGACTGAATGTGTGTTTATCAGCTGAGTTGTCACTGTGTTAGTGTAGAATGTTCAGGTCAAACAAGCTGACCGCCAAACATATGACTAATTTGTATATTTTATTTTATTTTGAATTTTTCTACTTTATATTTATATGGTGCAGCACCTCATATTGGCACTGTGTCCTTGCACTACTTTTGTGTCTCAGCTGGCTCTCTACATTGTGTGTTTTTCTTATAGATGTTATTCTTCTATACTTCATTGTTGAAATGAGCCTAGGACTTAAAGCCACTACGAGTAACATGGCACGTTGGCGTCCCCTTTGGACAAAAGCGGTAGTATTTTTACGACGCCCGCTGTCGCAAAGCTGTTTTCTAGCTTGTGCCAGATGCGCGAGTGTGAACTGAGAAGGGAACAATATAGTGCATGTCCGTGTGTTGAAAGTGTGAGGACTCTTTTCGGCTCCGTGAGAGTGGTTTTGACACTGCATCAACTAATGCCAGTCACTGCCACACACACCTGATTGCAATGAGTTGATGCAGCAGTGTCACCTCTACTCTCTCTCACGGAGCTGAAAGATTACGTGTCCGACTCCTCACAGAAAGCGAATGAACGAGAGACGGCAGTTAGTATGGATCACGATGAGGTAATGTGTTTATGTGGTTGTAAATAATGACTATTTCAGATAATAGTTATCTGATGATGGTGAAGCAAAGCAAACTTTGTGTTAGTACCAACCGCTTATTCATTTAGGAGTAAACACTGCAGTCTAGTTTCGCTCTCGTGAAATTGTATACACGTTGCTTGGCAACGCCCTGGTCCCGCCCGTAGCCTATATCACTCTCCCTTTTAGCTTTTCTTCATTGCATTTTTTCTTCGATGGTTCAGCCCCGTTATCAGTCATTATGACGACAAATAACTGTCTCAAACAAGGCTCCCGCTCCCCTTCCCTCACCTGGAGGGATAGGCTTCTCAATTCACGTTGCTGCGCCACACTGAAATCTGCGACCAATATGTGACCCAGGGCCGGCCCTGACCAATTTGGCGCTCTAGGCAAGATTTTGGCTGGCGCCCCCAGTGCATTGCAGTCAGGTCCACCACTGTTCATACACTCACACAGAACTGGATAGCTTTGTCTTTGACATTTCATTTTATTTTAGATAGAAAATAACCCACAACATAAAAAAACATATTACAAAACAAGTGACATAACATTAAAAAATGAATACAATATTACGATTTGCACAAAAAAATGCAGACGTTAACATTTAAAATTATAATCTATTACAAGTATAGTTTCAATAAATCATAACTTTGCATTGAATATAATTCCACACAAAAGCTATATTACAAAATTAAATGACAGAGACCTCTGGTTTGTACTGCTATTTAACTTGATTCCAACAGAGAGCTGTGTACATTTAGATGTTAAGACCTCATCTTCATATCTCAACAAGCTCACCTCACCTTGCTACAGCCTGACTACTCTTGCCTTTGGGTCTATTGGTGAAGCCTTTATTCCTCATGCTGCATCACTGGGCTGTGCTGCGGTGGAGAAGATGTCTGCAGGACAGGTGGCTCAAAGTATTTCAAATGAAAACCTGAAGAGAAAAGAGAAGTATACATGTTGTTATATTATTTATATTAATACATGGTGAAAAGCTTTAAAATGGAAATTAGATAAGATTAAGCTCTTGTCATTAAAATGAAATGCAGTTTAGCATCCAACCAGAGTGAAGAGAAGCAGTAACTAATGGAAAGCTATAGGCCTAGGTAAGGTACAATCAAACGGAAAAGTTTGCTCCTGCTTTTTATTAAATCAGGATCAAGCCTTCTGATGATATCTCATGGCTTTATGTATAGCACTTTGATTTACCTTGTGTTGAAAAGTGCCTCACAAATAAACTTGACTTGCCTCAAGTATGCAATATTAACAGTTATTATACTGTGCACTTTTAACACTGATGTAAACTAACACAATAAACCCAAGGTTGACAACCATTAATTATAGTGGAAAAGGAATAGCTTTCTAATAACCATTACAAGCAGTGCAAACTTTGGCAAATTATGTCAGGGGACAGTAGGCTACATGAAAAACAGTTCTAAATGCCTCTGATGAATTTAAGCTGGGAGTAACGTTACCCATCTTTCAAAAGTAAGCTAGCAAGTTAACACACTGCTCCTACAACGGCTAAAACAATGCAGCACACTATTCATTCATCACATTAATGTCACTGTAGGCCTACCTCTGTCTTTGTCACGTTTTTCCTCCTCTACTTTTCCTTTTCAGTCTTCCCTCGGCACGAGAGAGCTTTTGTCATTTTGACATGGTGTGCGCTCTTTTTTCCGGTTCCGACCGGTGAAGTTACCGTTCAGACACCTGGCTGATCGCCAGAAATCTGGAAGAGTCTATAGGAGGAGAGGGGGGCGCTTCAATTTTTTGTATAGTTTGTCTATCCTCAGTAGTTGTCATATTTTAAGCTTAACTCATATTTTGAAATTATAGTATTAACAGTATTAGTAAAAAAAAAATAAAATAAAGTTTTGGTAGCCCATTTATTTATTTATTTTCGTAGCGGCACCCCCTGCGGATGGATGCGCCCCTAGCATTTGCCTATACTGCCTATGCCCAGGGCCGGGCCTGATGTGACCATAGAGCCTGCACGAGCGAACCGAAAATCGGACCGGGTGTGCGACCAGACCAAAAGCAGTAATAAAAACTATTTAAAAACGCCTTTCTTTGCACTGATGGTCTCGTTTGCTGTTAAAGGTAATTTATGATTATCAGAGGAAACATGAGGCTGTTTAAAATATATTTAAATGTTACTCGTTGCCGCTTTAAGAACTTAATTGTCGATGACTGCTTCTGTAATTGTTGTGCATGTGACAAACCACTCCTGATAGGTCATCATAACAACTAGGCCCAATCCCAAATGACTCCCTAGGCACTCCCACTCCGTGAGCGAGTGTGACTCGCTGTGGAGTCACACTCGCAGCTGTGAAGTGCCACTCGATCATTAAGGGCGAGGGTATAACAACGGTGCGGCTTTGGCAAGCCCTCGCCTTTGCCAGACGGAAACAGGAAGAAGACACTAGTTTGTTAAGTCTTTATTTCTCACCCTAAAATAGAATTCCACCACATTTATATTTGACCTGAAACACTCTTTACATTCATATTCAGCTACGCATGTAAGAGTAAAATGTAGTATTGAATAAAAACAAATTCACTCCCATGCTTTTTTGGCTGCATAATTTATTTGTTGTTAAACATTTTCTAACTGCATATTCTTAATTTTACCAGCTCAGTCTGTATTGGAGAAAACGGGTGGGTGTTTGATCCGCTGTTTAATTTTCCTTTTAGTTTACATGCACAGCATACAAGACCAGGGAAAAGAACAATAGTCTGCTAAAGCATGTATTCCACTTGTCATGATCTGCCATTACGACGGGCGAATTGCGGCAGTTAATTAGCGTGCATAAATTATAATGCACTGCAAGGGTGGTCATAAATAAGAAAAGTCATGCGCTCCAGCTGACTGACGTCACCGCCGCTATTACTACCCCTCATCGGCTGTAACAGAAACACAAATCTTACTAACAATTTAAGGAAATAATAATCACTGTCCCTTATTAACTTGTGGGCATTTTCTTCATCTGCTTCGTTTTATCTTTTTCCACGCCTTGAAAATACACTAACGGTAGACAAGTGGCATAATCAAATCAACAAGTGTAAAACAACATGTTCGTTCCGATATTGTAGGCTACCCTCCGGTTCCGTCATTTAGGGCTATGCATAAAAATAATCAATCAAATGTTTGTTTGAGGTAAGTACGGAAGAGGATTAGGGCCACACATGAAAAAAAAAAAAGTTCTGACTTTATTCTCAGAATTCTGACATTAATCTCAGAATTCTGACTTTAATGTCAGAATTCTGAGAAAAAAGTCAGAATTCTGAGAAAAAAGTCAGAATTCTGACTTTTTTCTCAGAATTCTGAGATTAAAGTCAGAATTCTGACTTTTTTCTCAGAATTCTGACTTTTTTTTTTTTTTACTTTTTTTATATACATGAAAAAAAAATAAAAAAAAAGTCAGAATTCTGAGATTAAAGTCAGAATTCTGACTTTTTTCTCAGAATTCTGACTTTAATCTCAGAATTCTGAGAAAAAAGTCAGAATTCTGACTTTAATCTCAGAATTCTGAGAAAAAAGTCAGAATTCTGAGATTAAAGTCAGAATTCTGAGATTAAAGTCAGAATTCTGAGAATAAAGTCAGAATTCTGACTTTTTTTTTTTTTACTTTTTTTATATACAGTCATATGAAAAAGTTTGGGACCCCCTTCTAATTTTGGGGATTTTTGTTAATCATTAGCTGGGATTTCAAAGAAGCAAATTCCTTTACATATATGACATACCTTAGGTAAACAGAAGCAATTCAGCGGTGTCATTTTGTTTATTGGAATAATAGAAAATATGCAATAAGCATCATATCAAAATTTGACTGGTGCATAAATTTGGGCACCCCAAAAGAAAAATGTCATCAGTACTTAGTTGAGCCTCCTTTTGCAAAAATAACAGCCTCTAGACGCCTCTGGTAGCCTGTGATGAGTGTCTGGATCCTGGATGTAGGTATTTTTAACATTCTTACATACTAAAGCAATCCAGTTCAGTTCAGTTAAATGTGATGGCTGCCGAGCATGGAAAGCCTGCTTCAAATCATCGGCCATATCAGAACATTGTACTTTTCCCTCTGCAGGAATTTGAACTGTGTTAAGGGTCATTGTCTTGTTGGAATATCCAACCCCTGCGCAACTTCAACTTTGTGACTGATGCTTGAACATTATCCTGAATAATCTGTTGAAACTGGGTTGAATTCATCCGACTATCCACTTTAACCAGGGTCCCAGTCTCTGAAGTGGCCACAGCATGATTGAACCTCCACCAAATTTGACAGTAGGTAGCAGGTGTTTTTCTTGGAATGCAGTTTTCTCCTTTCGCCACGTAAAGCACTTTTTATAATGACCAAATAACTTATTTTTTGTCTCATCAGTCCAAAGCATTTTCTTCCATTATGAATCTGGCTTGTCTAAATGAGCTTTAGCATACTCCAAGCAACTGTATCTGTGGCGTGGGCGCAGAAAGGGCTTCCTTCTCATCACCCGGCATACAGATGTTTTGGTGCAAATTGCACTGAACTGTTGAACCATGTACAGATACACCATCTACAGCCAGATGTTCTTGCAGGTCTTTGGAGGTGATCTGTGGGTTGTGTGCAACCATTCTCACAATCCGCCGCATATGCCGCTCTTGTACTTTTCTTGGTCTGCTAGACCTGGGTTTAACTGCAACTGTGCCTGTGTCCTTCCATTCCCTGACAACATTCCTTACAGTAGAAATTGACAATTGAAACCTTTGGGAAAGCTTCTTGTAGCCTTCCCCTAAACCATGACAATGAATAATCTTTGTTTTTAAGATCTTTTGGGAGCTGTTGATGATCCCATTCTGTCTCACTTCTGCAGAGAGTCAAAGAGAAGTGCAACTTGCATTTAGGCACCTAAAATACCTTTTCTCATGATTAAACAGACCTTTATATGAGGTTCAAGGCTCAACAACATAATCCAACCAATTTTGTGTTTAAAGTCCTCAGTTTTACATGCTGTTACATGCATTAAAATCAGCAAAACCACAAGGGTTCCCATATTTTTGCATAGCCAGTTTTTCACATTTTATTTAATTTCATAAAACTAAATACTGCTTTTCAAAAAATCTTTGTTTGGAAAACATCCCAGTACTTAGCTGTTCCTGGTAAATGAAAGACATACCACTTTTATCTTTTTTGTGTGAAAGCAGAGTCAATTATAATGCCGGCTGAGAGGGGTTCCCAAACTTTTTCATATGACTACATGAAAAAAAAAAAAAAAAAAAGTCAGAATTCTGACTTTTTGCTCAGAATTCTGAGATTAAAGTCAGAATTCTGAGATTAATGTCAGAATTCTGAGATTAATGTCAGAATTCTGAGAATAAAGTCAGAACTTTTTTTTTTTTTCATGTGTGGCCCTAATCCTCTTCCGTAGGTAAGAGTAGCTACGTTTCATTTATAATTAGGGAAACAAACTCCTTGGAACTCTCATTTGTAAGTTAGCTCCTCCATTCCGGACATAATTGATTGGCGGATACAAACGTGTCAAACGTAGGGCTGAGCCAACGTTGATGCAGACTCGATGATCGAGGGCTTTATCACCCACTTACACTTGAGGCTCGATGGTTTGGGACGACACTCAATATGGCGGGCCCTCCCCGCGAACGCGCAAACGGAGGGATAGTGGATAGGGTAAAGGCTGTTACATACTCCGCGAGAAGAAAGAACAAAGTTCTCGGTGACAGAGCTGCGAGAAGAAAATGACGTAATTTTCTTCTCTCAGCTCTTGTTTAGCTGTTCTCGCAGCTTGTTCTCGACACATCACCCGGGCCGAACTTTCTTCTCGCAGCTTGTCCGAGAACTATTGTGTGATTGGTCAGTCTGAAGTCAATGAGGAAAGTGAAGTGAAATCAGCTGGCGCTACTGAGTAAATTACCATGGTAACAATGCGCCGTGGTGAGGAGTTTGGCAGTTGAGTTCTCGTGAAGTATGTAATGTCAGACCAGAAATAATTATTCTCGCAGCTCTGTCACCGAGAACTTTGTTCTTTCTTCTCGCGGAGTATGTAACAGCCTTTAGGGTGTAGGGGGTGGATCTAGAGGGCCCTAGTCTCTGTGTTTCAGGAGGGCCCTCAGAGGAAGAAGAGGAAATGAGACGCAGTGCAGGTGGAGGAGAAGGCAGACCTGTTGGCTATGCGCACAGCAGCAGGCACAGTGCTCATCTATAGTACAGCAAAGGGAGCCCTGCAGTGCACCTCGGTGAGGCTGAGACCCAACACTCATATACACTTTTATTCAATAGAATAGGGATGGGACTGATCAAATATAACATTGAGTCTGATATGGCTGCAATCTACACTCAACAAAAATATAAATGCAACACTTTATTGTGGACAGTCTAAGGCAAACCTGTGCACTAATCATGATGTCAGATCAGCATCTTGATGTGGCACACCTGTGAGGTGGGATGGATTATCTCAGCAAAGCAGAAGTGCTCACTATCACACATTTAGACATATTTGTGAACAATGTTTGAGAGAAATGGTAATATTGTGTATCTGGAATGAATTTTAGATCTTTAAGTCCATCTCATGAAAAATGGGAGCAAAAACAAAAGTGTTGCGTTTATATTTTTGTTGAGTGTACTTATCGGATATGGGACTGACAACTCCGATCCACCTACCGACCTAAATTCACCACAAAAAGAAATGTATAATAGTTATGGTATCGGCTGATATCCAAAACCCAGATATTAGAATCAGATCGTACTGAAAAATAGTGGATCGGTCCATTTCTATTTTAGAAGAGGAATGAAGCGGATAATGCAAATACATTTTTCACACATTTTCAGAAATAATAGCTTGGCATGTGGATAACCTGTAACTTGGATATCATAATTTGTCATGTAAAAGCAAACATGGCACAACATAAGTCCTGATATTGCATCAGTCTTGAGTAGTGAATGATAGGATCATTTATTTATAATTCCAAAATTGTATTTTCCTTTTTGTCTGGCAGGATGGAGGCCACAGTGGAGGAGTGAACTGTGTCCAGTGGCACCCTGAAGACAGTCTATTATACAGCGGCTCAGATGATACAAACATTGTAGAGTGGGACCTGCAGACAGGAAAGATGCGCAGGTCAGTGTCTAATCTGTTTGGACAAATAGAATCAATTTAAATAATTAAAGAATTTGCCTCATGAATTTGGAGTAATACCTGGGTCCAAAGCTGACTAAATCAAAACACATTTAGTTTATTTAGTCACTTGTCACCACTGTGATATAAATATCAAGACACATAAGAAACACAGTCACTTGTCACCACTGTGATGTAAATATCAACTCACATGGTCAGTAATACCAGCAGACAAAAGCAACACAGTCGCCTGTGTTTACCGCTATGTGAAAACAGCGATACGAAAGAAAACGTTTGTGAGTTGGTACTCGTACAATAGTAAAATTATGCTGTGTTGAAGACAACTTGGAACTCGAAATATTCAGACCTTCTACTAGGAAAATAACAGTGGAATGTTACTCAAAGTCCCAGTTTATACTGGTAAATTCGGAGCAAATCCATATTTTCCTGACTTCACAGCAGCACACATGGATGCTCACATCGTTATTGTGAACCACTCACTAAACAGCAATGTAAAGTCAATTTGCCTGTATCTTAATACAATAAAACATAGTATCATATAGCAAACCCATTCTATATGTAAATATATACCAAATGTGTCACTAATGTGATTAAACAGTTGGTTATTGGTGAATGTTTTTATCTTCACTGCACAAAATGGTGAAATGTTTAAGCTTTAGTTAAAATATTACAAATAAAGCATTTACCGACCTTTCCAGATTAAATACCAATGTAGGTAGACGTGAACACAGTTAAGGTTTAACGTAGGCTTTATTTGTCACTGGGTCAGTGACAAATTAAGCTATAATCTGATCAATGTAATAGCAGTTTCCCCATGCATTACACATTGTGGTCTGCTTGTGAATGCTCTGTGTGAAAATGACCAGATTTCAGTCCGTAGCAGGACTTTTATAGACGTAGTCCTAAATGCAGGACGGGCCAGAAGCATCTCTAATTGACTCACTGTCACTTGGAACATTAATTGAAACGACCGGCCACTTTGTATTTATTCCTGCTGCTCTGTAGTGCAATCATCCATAACACTGTTAGGTTCAATGTGTTTATATAGAGCTTGTGGAACATGCACTTTTTGTTGATCTGTCAAAAGCCTTTGATACTTTAGATCACCATTTGCTTTTACAGAGGCTGCATGAAATTGGTTTTGATTATTCTACATGTAGCTGGTTTAGGGACTATCTCTCTAATGGACAGCAGTCAGTAAAACTGGGAAGCCACCAAACTGAGTTTTTAACAGTTACAAATGGTGTTCCGCAGGGCTCAACTTTAGATCCAGTCCTATTCACAATTTACATCAATAACATTGTTTCATCGCTACAAAACTGTCACGCCCATTTGTATGCTGACGACACTGTACTGTATTGCATTTCTGATTCGGTCCATCAATCTGTTCAGAACCTTCAGAGCTCTTTTAACACCCTGCAGGACTGTCTAGTGGAACTCAGGCTTGCTCTTAATACAGACAAAACAAAATATATGTGTTTCTCCAGAGCAATAACTCTACATTTTAATGATCTTAATATTCATACAAATAATGGATCTATAATAATGAAAGAGTCACTGAATATAAATATCTTGGCATCTGGATAGATGAAAAAGTATCTTTTAAATTTCACATAAAAAATATTGTCTGTCGTCTGCGACAAAAGATTGGATATTTTTATAGGAACAAAGCCACCTTCCCGTTGTTCAGTAGGAAAAGGATTATTGAGGCAGTTTTTATGTCTGTCCTTGATTACGGTGATGTAGTTTATCGGCATGCATCTCATTCATGTCTTAAACTCCTAGACTCTGTGTTTCACTCTGCTTTAAGGTTCATTACAGGAGATGCTTATGACACACACCATTGTGTTTTATATGAAAAGGTTGGGTGGTCCTCTCTTAAAGAGAGATGTGATGCACGTTGGCATATTTTTATATATAAAGCCCTGACCGGAAAACTACCACTCTATTTGACAACAATGCTGCATATTTCAGATGGGCTTTATCAAACCCGCACAACTGAAATGCTCATGTTATATGTTCCATACGCCCGGTCTGACCTTGGTAAAACTGCTTTTAGCCACAGTGCCCCTGACTCCTGGAACAGCCTGCAACATCAAATTAAAATAAATACACTCATAACTGTTAACCAATTTAAAGTTATTATTTTGAATCAGCCCCACTCCACTTGTAACTGTAATTAGGCTATTTTTCTAATTTATTCAATTGATCTGAATGTTTTAATTGTTGTTGTCTCTTTGTAAGCTTGTTGTGTATTCTAATTGTATATTGTGTATCTGTAATTTGTCTCGACGTCATTGTAAAAGAGGGTAACCGTCAATTGATTTTTCGAGAATAAATAAAGGAAAATAAATAAAAATAAAAAAATTATCTCTGAATGACAGATGTATTTTAAACTCAAGTACTGTAACGGAATCTGCCAGCAGTGTCAATCTGTCAAAAGAATGGCATTTTTGTGAGCACAGCCAGGTACATACTGGACTGTAAAAGTTAACAGCCCATTTGAGATGCAGTGTGTTAGTATAGTTCTGTAAGGAAATGTGGTCAAGAACTCATTGATCGACTTCTCTTCTTTGATAAAAAATAAATAAAAATCAAATGAGGACATCTTAGTTATTTATGGCCTTAAATAACTACAGTTTTTGTAAACGTTCATATGATATCACAATAATTTCCTTTTAAGATACAGCAGTTAATCTTTATATGTCAAATGGTTTTGCCAGGTTAAAGTAGTCGCTTATTGCCTCAGCGTCTCCTTGTGTAAAAAACAGAGTTTTTGAGATGAATGCATCGTAATGCCTTTAAGTTACCCAGAAATCAGGTCCCGACTTCACTGGCAAGCTCTGAAATACAGCAATACACCCTTATCATTAAAAGGCACTACCATCATGTATTTAGTATCACTGTATTTCATCATAACAGCCCTTCCACTGGTGACTGATTTAGTAGCAGGACAGTCTGTGGATACAATCATGAAGGTAATGTTGTCATGAATCCTCACTCTACTCACTAAAGCCCATGTGTGTTCCACAAAAGGTTTAGAGAGCCGTTAGTGTGTTACGTTTCCTACTGCTATCAGGACAAGACAGGAATCATCACACTGCTGAATGTTGCTGTAAATTCTCAGGCTTGACACTTAAATATGAAAAAGAAAAATGTTGTGATAGAAAACCTAATACAGGGTTCTTGCAAATATTTAAAGTCCCAAAAGGCATTGAATTAAATGATCCAAAAATAAGGCAATAGTTTGTATTTAAATTACGGCTGTCAAGCGATTAAAATAAATTAATATAATTAATTACTGGCTCTGTGATTAATTAATCTAAATTAATTGCATACTTATGACACTTTTATGCCTGTTTATAAACAGCTCTATAGTCTGTGTTATGCAAATCATCATGTTAGATCAGATAAGGTCACGTTCTGACATTTAAGTGACACATTATTTTTGGCTTTATAGTTTTGAGTTTTGAAAGACCTGCTATTATTTTTCAAACGTGTTTGACCTTCTCACTGGAGCAAAGAAGTCATGTTAAGGCTAAATTGTCCCTAATCCAAAGTAATTGATGTCATTTTTCTGTTATTTCATCCAGAGTAGCATTAAACATCTTTAAAATATTCAGTCTAACATGCCTTAAGCTGTAGACACCGTGCATGAGGAGTGCTAAATTGACAACAGAGAACAAGGCGGATGCTCCTGATCCTGTTAAATAATGTCAACAAGAGAAGCATCCCGTTTAAATTGCCAGTACGTGGTAATCCTTCATCAGAATGCTTGAACATGTTTACCAACAGTTGTCTCTTTATTCATCTGCACAGTAAGTGGAAGGCAGACCGGGCAGCAGTGACCAGCCTGTGTGTCAGCCCCGATGGCAAACTGCTGCTGTCAGCCGGATAGATCATCAAAATGTGTCAAGGAAATGTATATGGTGAGTGACTTGTTTAAGCAGTAGATTTATATTCATATTTGTTGATTTATTAGACAGGTGAGGAAAACTATTCTGAAAAAATAACTGAATACATCTTCGCCTGAATCAATTGATATTGTGGAAAGACTTGAGGCAGTGGTGGATGATGCCATCTTTAGTAACTAACTTATTGTCCTAAGGGGTTAGCGAGGGGCCGTTGCGATTTACAATCTCGCCAGTAGATGCCACTTAATATTCCAATGTTACAATCTACCTTTAATGAATCTATGCTCTTTAGTGGAAATGTATTGTACAGTCCACATTTAGAAACAAAGACTGTTAGCCAACATTTCGAAGTGTGTCTGACTTCTGTTTCTCTCTGTAGAAGTTCACAGGACACTCCACGGCAGTGACGACCCTGCGCTTTGCCACCACGCGGCCTCCTGACAGCAACACTCTCTACTTCCTGTCTGGGGCCGCTCACGATCGACTGCTCAGTGTCTGGTGAGTGAACACACGTAATGCTGTGTCCTGTCTGTGTCATTGCACATCATTTAGAAATGGAACTGACACATGTCTCTCTGTAGGCAAGTACGGGAAGACGGAAAGGACAAGAACTCAGTTTTGTCCTTCACACTGACGGACGAGCCCCAACACATCGACCTGGTCACGTCCAACAGCAAGGAAGAGGTCAGTGAAGGGGACATGCCTTAGATCAGAACAAAGGAATGCACCATTACACTCATAGTGCACAGTTGGTTACGCTGTTAAAAAACAGTAACAAGGAACTAAGGAATATCTGTGTGTACATTCCTGATCACATCGTTGAACCCAATTTGTACTAAATTAGTGTTTTGTTTCTGTGGAGTTGCATCATTTTCTATTTTGGAGACTATAGCATTTAAGCGTTTGCTTTAAGCCACGCTCAGTTTGTTCATGTGGTGTAATTATTTTAGGGCTCTAATATTTCCTCCTTACATTACCTATTTCCCTTAATGCAAATGTGTCTCTTGTTTTCCACAGGCGGTGAGGCTGGCAGTGGTGTGCGATGATGGGCAGCTGCATCTCTTTGAGCACTTCTTAAATGGGTAAGCCCTTAAAAGACTGTATTCTGTACTAGGCAACATATGGCAGTGTAAGGCAACTGAGTCATTAGTGCTTGTTGGAAAAGCAATGATTTCCTCTTGTTTAAAAGACAGTTTGTATTCCACTCCTTTCTTTGCAAACACAGTGTGGGGCATGGAGTTGGGATGCAGGACCGCCAGCTGTTTGTTGTACAGAATACTGGTCCAGATCCAGAGGTGGACATGCATCATGTGCCCACAATAATGTAAATCTGTATGTACAGTGAAGTGTTTGTATGAGCTCTTCCCTCTACAGCTATTCCCCAGAAAAACTTGGGATTAAATGAACTCCTGTAATTCTCCTCAATGCTTTATTTTTCCTTTTCTTTTTATTCTTTTAACTGTTTTCTCTTAGTGCGTTTAGTTTTTGGGCATGCCCTGAAATCCACTGCCTTGAACCCATTGCTTCTTGGGCATCCGAGAAAAGAAAATGTGAAATTTGCTCAAATAGGTGAAATAAATGGGTTTTGAAAATGGCTTACTGTGTCTCTCTGGACCAAAATCAGGCAAAGTGGTATTAGTTTTAGTCATTTACAGATTGTAAGGGTTCCAATCCGTTGGGGGAGTGTCATGGATAAAATTTCTAGCGGATTTTTAGATTGCATAATGTGTGTATCATGATAAAGTAACTGATTGAATCAAACTGATTGATGAAATAGACCAAAAATGTCCTCAAGTGCCACAAGAAAAGTGATTTTTCTGGTAAAAGCCAACCCAAACATTACATATGGAGATTTGCAGACCATTTGCCACCACCGTTCTTCACTTGGGAGAAGGTTCTCTTGGTGGTAGGCAGAGTTGCGTTTTTGCCCAAAGATGGTGGTTTTGGTTATGACCAAACAGTTCAATTTTGGACTAATCTGTCCACAGAATAATTATTCAGGTATCTCCATGTGCTCTCTGGCAAAGTTGTGACAAGCAGTTTTGTTCTTTTTTGAGAGCAGAGGCTTTGGCAGCAACCCTCCCATGAAAGCCATGTTGACTGTGTGTTCTCCTTATTGTGGAACCATGCACATCTGTCCCAAATGCTGCAAGAGAGGTCTGCAAATCACTAGATGTAATGTTTGGGTTGGCTTTTAACTGAAAAATCACTTTTTTTTTGTGGTGCTAGTGGATATTTTTGAAGTAAGTCTACTTCTAGGCAGATGTTCAATAACTCTTAAGCTCTCCATTTGTAGATGATCTGCCTCACAGTGGACCGATGGAGCTCAAACTTTTTTTAAATTAATTTATAGCTGTCCCCAGACAAATGTGCAGCATCACAACTCTATTCCTGAGATCCTCTGAGATTGTTTTCCCTTTTGGCATGTCTGACCTGTATGGGTTCGCTTTGGTAAGCCAACTGACCTGGTTTGATCTCTGTTTTATCTAGTGCCACCCAATTTCTTCCCTAAATATCTCTCATTACATTGGTCTATTTCATCAATCAGTTTGGCCCACCTGATTGTTTTTACCTGCTCGATTTAAGCAATGCAGCTCAGGGTTCACACACTTTTGCAGATACAACAGTTGGCAAATCATTTGTTTTATCTCTTTTAACAATTGATTTCTGGAAAAGAAAAATTTTGAATTGATAAACAAACATCTGTTATTTCATTTCATATAAAAATACTGGTATTGATAAAAATTAATTAATAATGGTTAAACACAATAAAATTCCAAAATGCTCAAGGGGTTCACAAACTTTCAAACAGCACGTTCTATATATAAGGCAAGTTCTATATCTATGCTCCTCCTCTCGCGAAAACGAACTGAAAGCCGGTAAAAGCCGTTGGGCTAATAAAACGCTTGAGGTGGCATTTTGAAATGAGAAAACTTCCATTTTATTAGTAAATGGTCTAAAGATAAGTATGAGCCTATGATTGATATCCGGAAAAATTGTGCGGAGACACAATCTTGTTCGCCGCTTGTATTGTGTGGACGGGGAAATCTGCCTCTGGGCCGCATGAAAATAAGCTCCTCCCACAACCCCATTCATAGCATGCAATACAATGGCTTGGCCACAAGTCCATGCTGGCTGCCCGGAGAAGGCAGAGTCCTGGGGGCCTGGGTTTAAACTCCCAATTAGCGCTCAGCTCCGCCTGTCAGCAAGATGTTTCCCATCAAACATTTTGCTCCAAGTCGGACAAAAAGTCTAACCATAATGCTGTGCGCTCAGCAAGACGAGCGTCATAATTGCGCATGTCTTAGCAAGACGGCTCCTTCTCAAACAAGGCTATTATGTTCCCGCGGCTATGCCTGTTGACAAAACAGTGGGTCTCCACCACTCTATGATCTCCACATATGGTCTCCACACTGTTGATCCGCCAAGACAACTTTAGCCTGCATCCTTAGGATCCAACTGTCCGGCTGGTTTGAACTCATTTCATTGTAATTTTTAGATTTTAACGCTTGCGCTCTTAATTCAAACCGCATATCGCAACACAGCTCACATGATGAGCAACATTCTCAAACTCTTCTCTCTCTCTGTATTCCAAAATCAATTATCAAAAACATTCAACTCATTTTATGACCAGTCTTGGCCACTTGAAAAAAAAAAATAAAATAAATCAAGGGCCCCCCTATTGGCCAGGGCCCTGGACACGTGCCCACTTTGCCCATGCGGTCATCCGTCATTGTGCGGGTTCTGTTTGCCCGTACCTACTGTAGATTGGCCTAAATGATGACAGTCAAACCAGCTGACCGAGTTTTTTGCTGTACGTATAGGCTAGCTATTATGGTAATAGCGTCTCATAACTGGTATAAAAATAAAAGCATTCGTCGGGTACGAAAGACAGTCGATAGTGGCGAACTTAGCCATTTTGGGGCTCCAGGCGAACAGTCATTTGGGGGTCCTTGCATCTACCGGTCTAATGTACGCATGAGATGATACTCCATACAAACTACAATGCGGACTGACGTTTTGCTTGGATGTTATTTAAAGTAATGTTACTTCAAGAGAGTAATACTGAAGAAGTTAATGGAAATAGTTATTGCTCCACTAAACCTGATTATTAGCCAACGGTTACAAACCGTTAGCTTAAGCTAGTGAAGCCAACACAATGTAGCATACTCCTCCTAATAACACAAGGTGTTTTGTGTGCTCTGTCAAAACAAAAGTGGTGTTTTGTCCGCTTTCATTTTCAGATCTTAACTGATTTAGTGCATTGATGCTATGAAACTGTGATTACATTTTTACAGTGCGAGTTTAGTAACAACCACAACACCTTTTTTCAACCAAACATGTTGCTTGTATGTAATTACACCTAGCGACCAGTGTGGTTGTAGTAATGATTGATGGCTACAGGAGGGCGCCTGCTCTCACGCTCTGAAAAGGATTTAACTGATTGAGAATTGACTCCATAAATGTCTGTGGGTGTAGTACCCCATTGTGGCCACATTTGTGTGATTTTCAAAAATATATTAATAGTTTGCTACTCAGAGTTTGCTAATCACTTCCTACTTTTGTGAATTGCCTTCTCTAATATTGTATTAGAGAAGAAGCTTTTCTTGTCACAAATATGACTTTCTATGAACAGTGCAATAATCAATGCAGCTTGCATTTCAACACAATATGGAAGTATGTAAAAACTAAACCGATTCAGTTTCATTTTCTTTCTACTCTTATAAATCATGTTTCTATAGGATTTCTATTCTATTATTTTATATGTCATTTCAACACTTTGTGCAAAAAGTATGGCTTGGAATTCAGCTCTCATACAAAAACGTAAATAGACGCAAAGCCAGTGCAGGTCATATGGGTTTGCTGCTCTCAGCCCTTTTATCACCACTTTTAACAACTCGCACTTGTGTTGTGTGCATGCGCAGTGGCGCAGGAAATACTAGTATTAAATACTAGTAAAAAAAATAAAAATCAATAAAAAATATAAATCGATTATTAACTTTTCTGAATCGATTCAGAATCGTTCGAGAGAGAATCGCGATGCATCGGAAAATCGATTATTTTTCCCACCCCTAGTAAAGATGCGTCATAAAGAGATTTGTCTTAATGAAACAAGGTCCTCTCACTAAAAATAGACAATAAACAGTTCTTAAACATCTGGCAAATATACATATAATATAATTTATAAATATAATCTTTAATTTTTCCTTCATAATTGTTTCATATAGATTAATTAAAGAGAAATTAAAAAGTGATTTTTAAAAAATGTATTACATTTGTCTTTATCAAAACAAAAGCGAATACAGCCAGAGGGGAAGGAGTAGAACTGTGCAGATAAACACACCAGCACAAATTATAGCATTGAAGCAAAAGTGATAATTGAGTCGGATTACTTTTTTTGTTACTATGATTACATTTTTAATCAAAATGTTGCAGTCAATATTTAAAAAAACTTTTCATCCTGACTTGCTTGGACCAGCAAAATGATCAGTAATCAATCGCTGAGGTGAAACTTTTCGAACCTCTGCTAAAGGAGTGTCATGGTCGCACGTGCTCCTGGGGCATTGCTGGGCTAATGCCAACTTAAAGCTGCAGTTGAGAGTTTTTTTACTGTAATATTTGGCAAAACTGTCATAATAGCCATATATGTAGGTGAAGTGGTCTGAAAATATTTTTTTATCACTTTGCTCCCCCCTGCCTCTGTGTGCTGCCCCCCAAAATTGCCACCGCTCATGTTAATTTTGACCAATCAGAGCGAGGTCAGATTCTCCGTTCTTATTGGCTGTGGGACCTTGGCAACGACGTTGATAAGTCAGTTTCGTGAGCGTTCACGAGCCTAGCAGTCTGACACTAGCCAACTGTGGCAATGTCTTCACAAACGAACCCTCAATTTACCATTCCCAGGATACTAACAACTAACACCGCTAAGACAGCAAAAAAACGAGGAAAGACAAATATTGAAAAGTTAACTGCTGAAAGGGAGACGGAGAGAGCTTGAAAAAAAGTACACCGGCCATGTCTTCTTGCCCTATCACATCAAGACCTCTCCGACCGCGACCTCGCGACTTTTGTTTTCAAAACAGCGACAAGCGACAAATCTAGCTTTTTTTTCTGGTGTTATTGGTGACTTTTTTCGCCAAAGCAAATATCATCTCTTCTCAACGAGCAGCGGGAGCACTGACACGCAGCCCGCTCCTCGCGCAGCAGCCCCGAGCTGAGAGGTGTATCTCCTGCTCTGACCGCAGCTGGGAGGGGCTGATGCGCGAGGACCGGGCCGTCTGTCAGTGCTCTGTGACGGGGGACGGGCCAGGAGGCTCCCGCTGCTCGTTGAGAAGCGTTAAAAGTGATATTTGCTTCGGCGAAAAAGTCACCAATTACACCAGAAAAAAAGCTAGATTTGTCGCTTGTCGCTGTTTTGAAAAAAAAGTCGCCAGGGGGGCTGAAAAGTAGCTAAATATAGCGACAAAATCGCTGGGATCCCAACGGCTGAAATTATCAACTGCAGCTTTAAATAACGAACATATTTTTTTTTTTTTTTTTTTTTTTGGCATTTTCAAGCTTTATTGGATAGTACAGAGTTGAAATGGGGAGACAGAGAGAGAGGGGGGATGACCTGCAGTAAAGGTCCACGGGTCGGATTCGAACCCGTGACCACTGCAACGAAGGCCGGAGCCAATATGGTACGCGCTCTATCCACTACACCACTGGAGCGCCCATAACGAACATATTTTTAACAGCGGTCTTTGATTAGAATGAGAAATAATAACAATTTTCCTGGAATGTTTATTAAATCTATAACACCACATTTTAAACACAATAATTACGAAATGCTAACTTTGCCAGTTTCAAGCACGCATTGTCATTCATATATATAGGCCTACAGCACAGCCGATGGTGCAACGCTTTCTGAGACACCAATGTAGCTGGGAAACCTTTCTTGTGTAAATGTACGCACTTTTGTCGGAGAGTGGAGACTATCCAGGTAGCTCACCTAGGCCTTGCAAGCTGCTGTAGCTAACAGAGTCGTATGATGTCTCCGGCCTTGAGCCCCCTGCCGTATCACCACGCCCTGTCGTAATGCCCTGCCGCCTCGTGCACTCTCCTGTTCTGATTTTCAAAATAAAATACTTATTATTTAATTTAAACAAAGCTTATAATAGTTCAATAAGAGACACAAGGGAACCAGTATCACATATTTATTATTTTAGACTTCTATCAAAAAGCGCTATTCAGCCCAAACTTGAGGAGCACAATATGGCCAGGGTCAGCAGTGTTTAAGGGCACCATCATGGACCACCTCAAGGAGTATGTTTTCCAGACAACATTTTGGAATCTGCAAAGCATACCAAAGACAAGTGTCAACTTTTCATGTGATTTTTTTTATGAACGGGTTGTAATTTCCAAATAGCGTAAGATAAACATAATTACAATAAAAAACATTCAACAACAACAAACATTTTAAATTGATGGCATCTGATATCAACAAACTCACGTGTGACTAACACATTAGAGAATGCAAATTGGTATTGGCATTTTGACCTAATATACTTGCCATTGTACACACCTCTTCACTAGACGGCATTAGAAGGCAGGGCTCGAGACGGCAGCACTTGAGACCAAAGGTTCTGAGCTGCAGCAACACACTCTTGAGCTAACAGCAGGGACCATAGCACACTGGGACACTGAGGAGGGGATAGACGCACCCCTGTGGAGGGAGGACATTGAGGTTCCCTGTGGGGGTGGGGGAGGAGGGAAGGGGTTAGCATGGGCGGCTTCCAGAGCCATGTCCTGCTCCTGCTAGGTGTAACAGTTCAGTTCAGTCCTCAGCTGTCCATGAACACATGGCTCACTCCTTGTAACTAACAGATGGAAAGTAATCTTTCTGTGCCACAAACTCTCCATTCATATTCTCAGTCATAATCCCTTCAGCGTTGAAAAAATACATTTGTTAAACTCTTAAAGCTATCTTTCACTCTGTAGCCAGCTTCACAAAGCTGTTTTACTTCTCTAATGTGCTTTAGCATCCATTGGTGAATTAACCACACCTCCATGATAAAAGACTCATCCAAATCTGTTTCACGAAACTGCATGAAGAAACCAAAATTGTGGGACAGTAGAGTTGATGTAAAAATGGTCTCTGTCCTGACAGTGTTTTCTGTCATGTGTCCTGAACACACAGTCTCCAAAGACCCGTCCTGAAAACAATCAACAACAGAACAGGCATTTAGGCTAAAGCACGGTGGCGTTGTGGCCCTCCATCCTGGGCAGCCTGGGGTCCTGTACTGTCCCCATGGTAACTAGCAGTGGACGGCTGTCCTCGGACATAAGCGAGCGACCCAGGGACACTGAGGAGGGGATGGACGCCCCCCTCTGGAGGGAGGACATTGAGGTTCCCTGTGGGGGTGGAGCATTGGGGTAAGCGTGGGCGTGTGCGGCCTCCAGAGCCATGCCTTGCTCCTGGTAGCCGTAGCCGATGTTCCCACAGGGGAACCGCCTCAGTCTGTAGAGGGGAACAGGAGGCAAGGCGGCGGAGTCTAAGATCAGAGGTGACTGGGCAGCAGGTGGTGGTGGTGGGGGTAACATGGGCCTGCACATACCCAGACCCTGCTGCTGCTGCAGCATCTGGAGCTGCTGCTGGTACTGCTGGTGTTGGTGCTGGAGCCCCAGAGCTCCTGCTACCTCAGACACAGTCCGACCCACATGCTCCTGCCCCTCACCGGGCACCCTGCCACCGCTGCCCCCTGCTCCACCCACCCCGGCCTGCCTCTGCTGCTGCTGCCTCTGCTGCAGGAACCAGGAGCCGTAGGTGGGGTTCCAGAGGCTGGTGTTCTTCTCCTTGTCTGGCATGTGGCCCTGTGTGAAGGCCAGGTTGACGTGGCCCCCCCCAGGGCCGGGCTGGGCGCTGACGTCAGGTCCCTTGGCAGTGAGCGTAGGAGCGGCCGTGGAGGTGGCTGTGTTGGTGGTGGTCATGGTGATGGAGGTCTGGGTGTGAGGCTGCTGGTGGAGGTATGGTTGGGGCTGTGCTTTGGCCTGCGGTGCTGTGCTAGTCACCACACTGTGCTCCCCTGCTTTGAGGCTCTCCTCTGTGGGATAGGACGGGGGCGGCTGTGGAGCCTCTCCATCAGGCACCTGGGCGTTGACCAGCACACTGGGAGCTGAGGGCTCTTCAGGGCGCATAGGGACATGCTCCTCCTCTTCAGGGACCGGCCCATACTCTATAGGCAGTGGCATGGTCACCACATCAGGGTCCTGAAAGGATCAGTAATAATAATAATTACTTTTACTCAGGACACAATGTTCGTATTACAGTATACACATAGAATACAAAAATATAACAATACATACACTGGTATAACTTGTATAAATAGAAGGTCATCAACCTTCACCTGCAGAAAACAAACAGGAGCGCCAATGTCTCCACAATCTGGATGAAAACCTGACAAGCTCAACCCAGGGTGGACTAGAACCTAAACAGTTTTTTTTATTTATTTCTATATAAAAAATGGAGGTCATTCAAATTTGACTTATCTTTGAATAACAAGCAACTACAAAGTTGTATCTAATTATTTACATAATCAAACCAGATTATGCCTAATGCAAACACACCTTGCCTTATCCATTATAGTCAACTAATACAAGCTTGGAGAAAATCTGAAATTAATTCAACTAATACTACAACATCCTTTTCAGTTATTCACCTCCAATGGCTCAGTTTAATTCCTGTGTACACAGCTGTCAGAATCCCACAGTGTGCTCTGTTTAGTTACCTGTAAGCAGTAGTCGATTCTCTCCAGGATAGTTGAGAAGTTGGGCCTGTCGTCAGGCTGATGCTGCCAACTCTGAGTCATAATGCGGTACCTACAATTACACATTACACACAGGCAGAAAATACTTAATGAATTACAGTTCAATTACAGTTTGTCCCTGGGAATCAATCTGTATTTTTCTGATTCTGTTTAAACATCTTCTGCTACCCCATGCAGATGTAGAGTCAAAAAAAACGCAACACACTGTTTCAACAAATGCCAGAATGATCTTTTGAGACAAAATATTTTCAATAGTATAGTAGTTCATAGTATTTCAATGATTGTGTTAAAGGGGTGATGCAGTGAAGTTAATTCCTCATGTCCTTTGGTGTATTGCTCAGCTAATTACAACTGTAGCTGCTGCTTCCATTAGTATTATCCTATGTCTCATAGTTTGTGGTTCACACAAAAATAGTATATTTTAAAGAAAAAAAACACATCAAGGAGCATGAAAGGCAATTTGCTAACTGATGCAAGATGTAAAATTAAACTGCAAAATCCAAGAAAGGCTGAAGTGTTTAAAATGTGTGTATGCGAGAATGAGAGAGAAAATGTGTGTTATTGTGTCTGCCTTTATATGTTTTATAATATAGTTGGCATGGGTGGCAGCATCTCAGAAGTGGTTGAAAAATAAGTGTGATAAGGAAATGGTTTTGCAGCTCTTGATCCGCTCCCCATGACTTTTTCCAAATTGGGAGGCAACATGAAAGAAACTGTTGATGTGCTTTTCCATACTGAAAGCACTAGAGCAATCTCCCATACAATGTTCTGACGCCTTCTAGGTCATAACTCATCTACGTGTCAGTATGTGTCATCATATCCTCACAGCCTCTCATGTCTGCCTCTATGCCTGTGAGTACACAATCCATACAGCACATGATGCATCTGTGTTTGTTTATCATATGGAGAAGCCCATTCTATATAGTAATTCCTCAAGAGAAGACATATTTCTTTTGTCAGTTGAAGGCATTGGGCATCTGTGTGTTGATGTGCACTTACACCGGGCCCGGGCAGTTTTTAGGTGGGTCCATTCGTCCACCATTTGTTACAAACTCCAACACTTCCTGGTTACTGCGACTTGGATAAGGCATGTAGCCCAATGAGAAGATCTCCCACAGCAGAACCCCAAATGACCTAGAGAGACAGAGGAGGAGAGGGCAGATTAGTAACAGGGAGACAAGGAAAGTGAGTGAGACAAATCAAGTCATCATTTATAAGCATCATCAGCACTGCAGCTGGAAGGGATGAAAGCAGAGGACGAGACAGAGATAAGACAAGACAAGGAACTAAAAAAACATATTGCTTTAGATCAAAGGCGTAGAAGGAGAGAGGAAGGTGAATAACACAACGTCTGAGTGTAAGATATACGAGGTGAAATCCCATTTAGGGCTCAGCCTCCACTGAAGTAAAAGTTAAAGAGAAATGAGAAGGATTCTCGGTAACACTTTATAATAACTATCCGTTGTAACTCGTTAATAGATCATTAGTAAACTCTTAATTAATGATTATTAATGATTTGTTAAGTGTTTGTTAGCAGTTTGTTAAGGATTTATAACAATGGTAGATAGTTAATAGCTTAATAATTGAATCAGTTCATCTGGGAGGTAATCCGAGATACCGACGAGGCTGAAATAGGCTATAGACTATACACAGTGCATGGGCAACTGAGGGCAGCCCTATTTTCAAATATTTTTAAATAAACTCAATACACACTGTGCATGCCATGGACTTGAACGTGACGTGATCAGTTAATCTCGGATTACCTCCCAGATGAACTGATTCAATTATTAAGCTATTAACTATCTACCATTGTTATAAATCCTTAACAAACTGCTAACAAACACTTAACAAATCATTAATAATCATTAATTAAGAGTTTACTAATGATCTATTAACGAGTTACAACGGATAGTTATAATAAAGTGTTACCGGATTCTCACCACGTGTCTGTTTTAGATGTGAAGATGCCCTCCATGAAGGCTTCAGGTGGCATCCACTTCACTGGTAGCATGGCACGCCCACCCTTCCTGTAATAGTTTGACCTACATCACACAAACAAAGAAATACACACACTTTGAATTGCGAAATATCTGACGACTTTACTTTGGCTACCAATAGTAACATTGCTCTTTGTTTGACTCCCAGTCAAGCAAAATGGAGTAGCATTGAAATAAAAACCAGAGTTTGTAGTTTGCAATGCCATCACTATGGCAACACCACTGCCCTCAAAAGCGGAGGGTAAAAAGTAAGAGCGAACAAAAAAAAATTATGAAAAAAATTAAAAATAATAATCTGACATCCAGCAATTAATTCACTTTTTTCAGATACAGTATCAACACTGACTCCCTCTAACAACTCCTTATCTTGCCAAGAGGAAGAGTGGATCTTGTTTTAGCCAGGTTGTGTTTAATGCTGTTTTGTGCTTGAAATGAATCAGATGTGAGCTGTATCTGATTGATGGTGTTGATAGAGGTCAGTCACTGGTTCATGTGGCCTCGCTCCAGGCTGACAGCCAGCACAGACATGAACCAGGTTCCACACTGAACCACTGACAACCATCAAGATCTGACTCAAGTGCTGTCAGCTGTGTTTGGCTGGGAAACACATCATTTGGGCTTGTTTGCTGGTGCAGAGGAGAACATTTGTTTGCCCCCAAGTGAATTTGTCATGATGAAAATGAGACTGTTATTCCTTTAAGCAGCTGTTTTGTAAACACAGCATGATAAATAGGAGTGGAATAGCCTGTAGACACTGTTTTGTTAGTGGACGGTTGCCAGTTCAAATCCCTGGGCCTTTTTGAGAAAGTAAAGGAGTTACTGCACCTGTATTTCTCAAAATGTATACAAGTGAACCACCACCAGCTCTATAGAAGTTGCGCAGGACGGGCCTGTGTTTACAGTGGGCAGCTCCCATGTGTCAGTATAACGCAGGATGAGAAAGGAGCATTATGTTCACTTTGCATTCCCTGGACAAATAAAAAATAATGGTAAACACACTAAAATAAAGAAAAGCATAAAACAGACTATTACTGCTTTCATTAAATAAGGGAAAACAAGCGAGGAAAATATTGAGGCTTTGTCCAAATAAGCACATCCCATGCCTATAGGCTTAGCCTGCATGAACCCTCACACAAATGTATGAACTATAGTTGAAAGCCAGAGCTATGAATGCCTTTAACGTAATGTGTACAATTAAATCCAAAATATTCTGTGTGCACAGTCTGCAGATCAGCCTAACTGAAGCCGCTGAAACAAGTCAAGAACAACAAAGAGCCTCATTTTGTAATGTTTGTTACTTTCTAAAACCAACTTCCTTATATGATATTTACTATATTTGATATCAACAACATTTTCCACAGTACTGGCAAATAACAAGAGCCAACATTCAACATTTGGTTTTACTTGTAACTGTGTCTACAGGGGAGCAGTAAGTGGAGATGAATATAGCCTATGATATGCTGTCAGATGATATGGCTTTAAGGGAAATATACATTTTGTATTAAAGATAGCCTCAAAGAAAACTACACATAATCAATAGTGAAGAAAAAACAATCACATGTTGATTGTGTTCCATTGACAGATTGCTGGGCAGACACACGGATCCCCACACAATGCCTAAAACAATCTCTAAGAATAACATGATCAATTCAGTGATGGGGATCAGTTACCGTTCCCAATGTAAGCCTACAAGAGCAGTCCTGCCACCATCTTCTGTACTGTGCCCTCCTTCCCCAGTTAACCACCCATTTCCCTTTCACTCCCATATGCTGCATTCACATGGAATCAGGCAGACGCTACACGTTAGAACTAGAAGGCAGGTGACAACTCCTGGCCGTCAAGGAAAGAAAGAAAATCAGACAGAATGTTAGGTCTGTGTGTGCGCTGAAAACAAATCTGTTGCTAATACTCAGCCCAAAGCTGTGTAAACTGATATGTAAACAAATGGGGCCCACCATAGCTAGTAACATGCCCATTTACAGAGCCTAGGCGGTGTATTAATAATATAGTTAATAGTAATAATGATATATTTAATTTATATAGAGCTTTTCTCGCACTCAAAACAGTATATTTTCCCCAGCACAAACACACACACATTCAATAAAACAGCTAAAATAACACCAACAGAGTAGCAGCATTATGCGCTAAACAACCATCCCTCCCCCTCAAAATAATTATATTAAAAAAGAATCCCAGTCCCGGCACCAAGGCTCTAGGCAACAAAATCACACGCAGGCACCTGAAAAACTGACATCAGCAATTAAATCAAGCGCTCCTTAATGTGGCTCCCCTGGGGGTTTTATGCAGCAGCATTTTTTTATGCGACTTTGCTTTTGTGTGACTTTGGGAACTGATGATTGTAAAGTGCTGTGGTGATGTAGCTGAATGTTGTGACATATTCTCTAATTTCTCAGCAGATAAAAGGCTTGGGAGATTTCCCTGCTGGATTGAGAATTCATTTAAACAGAGTCATGTGAAAATGTGCTAGCTAGCTATATTAAGATATATTTTCTCTTTCCAGTTTTCTGAGTTTTGCTCTAGCATTTTGATGTGTCATGTCCTGTGGTTTTATGAATTGTCCACCCAGAATTTCACTTGGGCAAATAGGGAGAGTAAATATAAATATAAAATATATAAGTAAAAATAGGGTTGAGGTGAGTTTATTTTTTTTTTAAATAGCAAAAGTTCATAAGGTTAATATGGCCTTGCTTTGGTTGAGGTTCACTGCCAAAGCAGGACGTGTGACATCTTTCTAGCACAGCAAAAACTTTGGGAGGACGTGGGAGGGGCACATGTGTATAAAGCATGTGACTGTCACTGGAGACTGTTGTTAGCTTGCTTCTCATTCAAACGTCTACCATGTGTTTCTAGTGACTGTTAAGGAGATCTCTCCATCATTTTAATCAAGCACCAAAATGGTATGCAGTCATTAATAATGGGATATTTCTCTCCGATGCACTCAAACACTGGAATAGCAAAGGTGCATTTCCCCCCAAAAAAAATCAAGGTTATACTATATTGGGTATTCAGACAAGTGTTGAATACAAGTGATTTAATTCTGACATATACATACCCTATTAATATAATATTCCAACACAACTGCCCAGTCTTGGGATAACTTACTTGTTTGTTTTAGATGCATTTTCTCGATATCAGATTGATATCAAGTCCCTGCCGACCTTATTCAGATTGAAACTTTTGCTGAACCTAGTCTAGATGTACGGATCCAGCCAAAGTGGTGGATGATCTACTGTATCTGTGCTGGAACTGTACCTGTAAATGTCCCGAGCCATCCCAAAATCTCCAATCTTTGCCACACGGCCTGGTCCTTTAAAGGTCAGCAGACAATTCCGAGCTGCAATGTCCCTGCAACATGAGAAACACACATCCATACATAACTCAGTAAGTCACTAGAATGTAAAGTCTGAATAATGTCATTTCTAAATATGGAGGTAAAGTTAGACATACAAAACATTGACATTCAGTGCTTCTTCTTTTCACTAGTTTACCAATGTTTTTATATATTTGCATGAGCGCTCCATGTATAATACACCTACAGACGCTCTCCTCTTTAATAATTTTATTAAATCGCAAAGTAGCAAAGCAACTGCAGTACCATAGATTATACATTTTTTCCCCTTTTTCCCCCCCCGAACATACCTCACCCATATCCCACCCTCACACCCAATCACAAACAATCCTACATTAAGAAATTAGTACAAAAAATAATACATAATGTTAAAAATAGCAGAAACGAAACAGAAACACACACTTCAAGATACAAAAACAAACAACCAATATGAAACAAAAAAACAAAGAAATAAAATTTAATCAAATAAAAGAGGGGAGGGGGTAGCTACTCTTCAATTATTGTGGTCGGTTTCTTAAAATAGTTTAGGAAGGGGCGCCATATTTTATGAAATTTAGTCTCAGATACGTGGGTAGTGCAACAAATTTTCTCCAGATTCATACATGACATAATGTCTCTAATCCAATGTGAGTGGGAAGGAGGAGCAGGATCTTTCCATTTAAGTAAGATAGCCCTACAAGCAAGTAAAGAGGTGAAGGCCAGTACCTTTAGCTTCACTTTAGGCAAGCCTGAATTGGGAGCAATGCCAAAAATTGCAGTGAAAGGGTTCGGCTCAATTTGATGCTGAAGTACCTCAGAAATAGTTTGAAAAACTGATGTCCAGAACTCAGTCAAGGTGGGACACAACCAGTACATGTGAAAGAGTGATGCCGGTGCGCTCTTACAGCTATCACAGGTCGGGTCTACATCGGGGAACATACAAGCTAATTTAGTTTTAGATATGTGGATACGATGTACTACTTTAAATTGCACAAGAGCATGTCGGGCGCACATGGAGGTAGAGTGTATCCGATCCAGGACTGAATTCCACATGTGATCTGTGAAGGCAGAACCTAGGTCCTGCTCCCACAGGGTTCTTATAGCTGCTAATGAGGGGCTATGCAACTTCGAAATAAGGTTGAAAAACACAGAAATTGAGCCTTTTAATGTGGGGTTTACAGAAAGAAACAAATCGCCATGATTGGCTGGCGGTTTATAAGGGAATTGGGGAATTAACTTCTGCGTAAAATGCCTGATTTGCAGAAATCGGAAAAAAGTCTTTTCGATACCAAAATGTTTTGTCAATTGAGAAAAACTAGCAAATAGATCATTAATAAATAAATCACAGATGCATTTTAAGCCTTTTTTATGCCAGATCTTGAATGCACCATCCACCGTCGAGGGAGTAAACAAATGATTAGCTGCAATTGGGCTGAAAAGTGAAAAATTCTGCATTCCAAAATTCTTCCTAAATTGGGTCCAAATTCGAAGGGAGTGCTTAGTCACGGGACTACTGTTGGGAATAGCCGAAGAGAGTGGAAGTGCGGCGCTTAAGAGGGCAGATGGAGACAATGGGCTAATAGCGCTGGACTCCACTGTTACCCAGACTGGGGCTGAGTCGTCAAGGTGAAAATGCACCCAATACACTAAAGAACGGATATTAGCAGCCCAGTAATAGTATTGGAAATTAGGGAGGGCCATTCCACCTGTTTGTTTGGGTCTTTGAAGAAAAGCTTTCCGTAACCGAGGGTGCTTACCATTCCAAATATAATTTATCATTAAAGAGTCAAGGGCCTGAAAAAAGGATTTGGGGAGAAAGATGGGGAGATATTGGAATAGATATAGGAACTTTGGGAGTAATGTCATTTTAATTGAATGTATTCTACCTATGAGAGAGAAAGCCAGAGGACACCACTTCGATAATATTTGCTTCGCCTGATCCAATAATTTGAGGAAGTTCGATTTAAATAGGTTTTTAAAATTTCTGGTAAAATATACCCCAAGGTAACTCAGCTGATCTGTCACCACTTTGAGTGGGAGAGCTGTATAATCAAGTTTAAGAGCTTCTTTATTAATCGGAAAGAGTTCGCTCTTACTCAGGTTAAGTTTATAGCCAGAAAACTGACTAAAGACCTCCAACACAGAAAGTGCCTCCGGTAAAGAGGTGGATGGCTTGGCGACAAACAAAAGTAAATCATCGGCGTATAATGATACCTTATGTTCAATTCCTCCTCTCCATATCCCCTGAATCTGTTTGTTACCGCAAATGGCAATCGCAAGTGGTTCGATTGCAATAGCAAAAAGGAGCGGGCTCAAAGGACAACCCTGCCGGGTCCCACGGTGCAGATCAAAACTACTTGAGTAACGGCTGTTTGTTAATACTGAGGCAGAAGGGCATGCGTATAATAATTTAACCCAAGAAGTGAAAACAGGACCTAAACCGAATTTTTCAAGGGTGAAAAACAAATAATTCCATTCTACTCTATCAAATGCTTTTTCAGCATCCATAGAAGCGAGGCATTCTGATTCAATATTTCTGGGGGAATATAAAATGTTCATTAGCCGGCGGATATTATAAAATGATTGGCGTCCCTTTATAAACCCAGTTTGGTTGGGGGATATGATAGAGGGGAGAACATCCTCCAATCTGTGGGCTAGAATTTTAGCAAGCATCTTCACATCTGTATTTAATAGCGAAATTGGTCGGTATGATGCACAATCTAGAGGATCTTTATCCTTTTTTAACAACAGGGAAATACAGGCCTGATAGAACGAAGGCGGGAGTTTACCTGAGTCAAATGAGTCTGACAATACTGAACATAAAAAAGGCGACAATTCGGCTGAACATTTCTTAAAAAAGTCAGATGGAAGTCCGTCTGGACCAGGAGATTTACCTGATTGCATAGATGTTATTGCTGCAATAATTTCCTTCTGAGTAATAGGTGCCTTAAGGCTATGTCTCAGGTCTTGAGAAAAGGAAGGCATATTTAGGTTACTGAAAAAGGTTTCCATCACCGTTGCGTCTACTGTACAATCAGAACTATACAAATTTGAATAGACTGTTTTGAACTTTTCGTTTATCAATTTCTGATCTGATGTTGTACACCCACTGTCTGTCCGTATTCCAGGGATGAGTTGCTTCGCTCTAAATCCACGCAGTTGATTGGCCAGGAGTTTACCAATCTTGTCACCATGCTCGTAAAAAGTACATCTGCTCCTAAGCAACTGGTCTGCAACCTGACGAGAGGAAAGAAGGTTGAATTTTGTCTGAAGTTTTAAACGTTCTTTGTAAAGTTCAGATGAAGGTGAATTAGCATATTGTCTGTCCATGTTCAGAATCTGATCAGCAATTTCAGTTTGTTTCTGTTTTGTACACTTATTTTTGTATGCTGCAAATGATATAATTTCACCTCTCAAATAGGCTTTCAGGGCTTCCCAAATTGTTGCATTGGACACATCTGGTGTTTTATTTATACTCAAAAAAGTTTTAATATGTGTAGAGATGTGTGAAAGAAAACTCTCATCTGTGAGCAACAATGGATCCAGTCTCCACTTCTTGTATACTCAACGTCAGGGAAAGCCAGTTGAAGGAGCAGAGGAGCGTGATCTGAGATCACAATACTTTCATAACTGCATGCCTTTAGGTCTGACATCAATGAATTATCAACAAAAAAATAATCAATTCGGGTGTAAGTGTGGTGGACATGTGAAAAGAATGAATATTCTCTTCCTGTGGGGTATAAAAACCTGTATGGATCAGAGAGGCTATAATCAGCAAGAAATGATTTGATATAACCTGCAGATCTGCTAAGAGTGGCAGGTTTGGGGGAAGAGCGATCTAAGACTGGATCTAGATAACAATTAAAATCCCCACCAAGAATAAGAGAATGGGAATTGAGATCGGGGAGTTGAGAAAAAAATCTCTTAAAGAATTCTACATCATCGACGTTAGGCGCGTAGACGTTAGCCAAGATGACTGACTTATTGTAAAGTTTGCCTGAAACAATAATAAAACGTCCATTTTTATCTGATATAATGTTTGAGGACTCAAAATGAATATTACTGTCAATAAGGATAGCTGTGCCCCTAGCCATACCCCTGAAATTAGAATGAAAAAATTGTCCACGCCAGCGTTTACTAATCGCCCATGGTCAGAGTCATGTAAGTGGGTTTCTTGAAGGAAAACTATTCCAGACCTGAGCCGTTTTAGGTGGGTTAAGACCTTACCCCTTTTCACTTGGTGATTTAGCCTCTTGACAGTCCAACTAATTAAATTAAGATTGCCCTGCATCTAGCTCAGTTATAGTGAGAATAAAAAGAGTTGCTCCGATAAGAAAAAGAGTAGCAAAATACAGAGGAAAAGAAAAACACACAAAAAAAGGAAAACACCAATAACTGAAAACACAGCAGGTGATAACTTATCAGCTAAACCCCCAGTTAACACCACCCCATCCCACCCAGAACCCACCCCATATATTGCTCTAAACAGCAAACCCCAAAAGACCCTTACTAGTCTCACAACAAACATTCCAAGCCTTAACTTTCTGACCTGTGCTAGCTTCCCACATAAGTCTTGTACAATTCACCCCATAACAGCTAGCGACACTATGAACAATCCAGCAAACTGTCAAAATGATAACACACTAAACAAACATACCGTGCTCACCCAACAAATTCGAAATACAAAAGAAGAACAAGGCGTGAGTTAGACAATCTGTCCAAATGGCAAAAAAAATAAAAAATAAAGAACAGACACGCTTTTCTAGCCGTTTTAAAATAGAGATACAAATAAAAAAAAGTGAGTGAGCTAGACAATACGTCAAAATGACAAGCAACAAAAATGTCACGTTCACCCAGCTAATTTACTCATTTTAAAAAAGGGAGAAAAAATGTGTGTAGTACCATCAGTCTGAGAGTTTGGCTGGGGATATGAAAAGAGCATTTGTCCACATTGTATACTCACAGCAGGCAATCATATTTACTACGGACTCACAACCAATGTAGATATGTAGTTAGATGCTTCAGAGACAGACCGCAGCCACTTTCTCTCGCCGCTCTGGAGAGTAATCCGAAGCCTCGCAGGGTGAAGAAGAGAGGGACGGAGACCGCGCTGATAAAGCTCAGCCAAGACCCCCCTGTATTCAGCCCGCTGCTTCACGACCTCCGCGCTGTAATCCTCGTAGAACCGGAGCTTGTGGCCGTGGTATTCCAGCTCGCCCCGTTTACGTGCCTCTCTCATGACCAGGTCCCTAGTCTGGTATCGGTGAAAGCGGACGACGACGGGTCGCAGCCTCTCATGCGGGCCCGGTTTGGGTGCCAGAGTGCGGTGAGCTCTGTCCAGCTCCGGGGGAGAAGGGAGAACTTGATCACCAAAAACCTTGACGAGGAGCTCTGAGAAAAAGGCGGTGGGGCGTGCACCCTCAAGTGACTCTGGTAAGCCCACAATATGAACGTTCTGTCTCCTGCTTCTCCCTTCCAAATCCGATAGTTTAGCTTTCAACAGCTTGTTATCTTCCTGCAGTGAGGAGCACGTAGCTTCAAGTTGCTCCAGGCGTCCGCAAACAGTTTCTGCATTCTCCTCACGATCGGTTATACGTTTCCCCTGGCCTGAGATCACGGCCTGGATGTTGTCCAGCTTAGTGTCCATGCTGGCGAACGATGATTTAAACGGCTATGGATTTAATCTCAGCGGTGGCTGCTCTATGCTGCTCAAGCAGATCCGAAATGGAAGCCATTGAGCTAGTACCAACGTCCATGCTAACCACGCTGTCCGAGGACATATCTGACTCTGCCGAATCTCTTTTTGCGTTTTTCTTGCTTCTAGGCATTTCTCCAAAACAGTATCAGTGTTACCGGCAACACAAGCACAAAAAAAAAAATCGATGAGAATAGGGTTTAATCAGTTAGGTCTGAAATAGTTAGTGGGAGCTATAGAGCGATCGCACCTACCCCATGCTCTGTAAACCGGAAGTTTAATAAGGGTGCACTCAAAGAATTATCCATAATTTAAAGCTCCCATATTATACACTTTTCGGTACTATTATACACCATATTATATGGTCTTAGTGGTCCCTAATACGTTGTTCTTTAATTGTTTGCTGAAAAAAACTTTCAGATCATTTATTGTACTATGCTGATGTTCAGCTAATCTCACAATGGCCTATTTTTTAAAAAGAGCTGCAGCTCCCCTCGTAAATATACAATCTTTGAGCTCCCCCCGCCCTCTGTCCGGAAGCGAAGCCAGATACGCCTCGCCCTATGTCTGTCGGGGCCGTGGACCAATAAGAAATAGGGGTGTGGGCTGCACAGTGGAAGCTTCTGGCTTTCCAGTTTGTGAGGTCAGAAACGAGGAGAATTCTGACTGGAGTATATTGGGGGGAGGGGTGGGGGTTTCAGAAAGGGGGAGAGTGAGAAAAGGAGAGATTGTTATTTTTTAAAATATTTTGGCAGTCTCTAGGCACACCGTGGACCCATGGATATGTTAGAACACATTTAAAAAGTGCATTTAGCATAATATGTGACCTTTAAGATCAAAATAACATCATGTGAGACTGTGCTCAGACTAAATCATGAGACAGAGCATGGCTGGATACAGACTCAAACCACTATGTGAGTGTGGACACAGCAACACTGCTCTATGATGAACTTGGATGTGAAATGACACAATGAGGATAACGTAATAGTTTGGACTTTTAAGACAGCGACTGAACTATGCATGCCACGGTAGCCCTTGCCCCACTGTTTTAATTAGGCTATATTGTACTTTCACCCATTTCATTTTAATTGCTGCCACTCTTCACCACTGTGTAAATGTTTCAATTGTTTTTCTCTTCACCTGTTGTTGTGTATTTGATGTATTTGCATTGAATATTGTTTATGTATTGTTGTTTTTCCTTTGAATTTGTTTGATCTCGACGTCATTGTAAATGAGGGTCACCCCTCAATTGGTCTCTCGAGGATAAATAAAAGTTAAATGAAAAAAATTAAATGAAAACTTCAATGCGCCAAACATCTTGGAACTATTCAACTTATGTTATAGTACTGCTTCAAGCTTCATACTAAATTATTTAGAAGGAAAGAACATTGGATGTAGGGCATCCATTTGGTATTCACTTTATCAAGAAAAAAATTTGTCACTTTTCTGGTGTTCAATTTAAACCGAAGCAGTTCAAAGGCTGAATTATTTCTGTCTTAGCGTGCCTAAAATCAGCATGTGGGAACACACACACACACACACACACACACACACACACACACACACACACACACAAGATCCGTTCTCATGAGGTGCTGTGGCTAAATCCAAGTAGTCCTTATTTAATGACTCGGAGGAATTCATGCAAATGTTTTGTTTGTGCTCGTAGGCTGGGGCGAGCCTTGAAATGCAGCAGTAGCTGTCACAGACTGCCAGCTGTGGGCTTAAGGCAAGGACACAGTGCTATAGTACAAGTAGCACAACTGTAGTAACTGGCTTCATACTTTAGACTTAATTACAGTCAATTTTAACTGCGGCTTAACCCATTGATGACTATGGCAATCTAGGATGCATGTCCTTAATGCCTGAGGGTTTTCTGAAAAAATAGTACGAATTGTCAAGTCTACCAAAACCTTAATATCTAAGCCTGTGTAGCACACAGAAACATGGAATAAAATACATTTAAAAGTTAAGGTTCACAGGTTTTATTTAAACATGCTCCCTTAGCGCTTACACACCAACAAATGTTTCTAAAAATCGTCAAAATTAGATGGGGGAGAAAAAAAAGAATAAATAATATAAAATATTTAGTGTGATTTTCGTCAGTAGCCTATAGTGGACCTTGATTCTGCGCACCAAACGCCACTAACTGTTCTGTAATACACTATCGCTGACACAGCCGGCTTATTTTTTTTTATTATTTTGTTTTATTTTTAATTTTTAATTTTTTTGATTGATGTGATTTTCGCCAAACCACACAACTTTTGGGTGATCACGTGGTCTTAAAAAATCAACAAAACCCACCTCATGTGTATTTGAACCAATGACAGTGCATTCTATGCTGCGCATGCCATGAAAATTAGATAAAGTAACAATGCTGCACGATGCAGCATCAGGCAGGAGAGGCAATGTGGCATCGCGCAGCAGCCGTCATCAATGGGTTAAAGAGCCATTTCACCGCGGCACTTAGAGAACATTCTGTGTTATTGGTCTTTTTTTAACACTTGAGGTGAGGTAGCATTTAACTACTACTGCTACTCTCCTCAGCAGGGTTTATTTTTGTTCACGTCTCCTGAAATACGAATACATAAGATATCATTAAAAAGATTTGAGGCAAAGCTGCAGTTTCTGAGTAGCACCCTTCCTCTAGTTCACCTGCACTTTTACTCAACCCCAAGTAAACCTCCATAAAAATCCAAATTAGCCTCAAGGACACCGTTAGGGTGAATTTAATACAGGTTTGAAGGCACAAAAGCAGAAGCTCATCAGCCTCTGGAGAATAGTCAGACAATACGTGAATTGATGGGACTTTACTGTGCCACGTTGGGGCAAACAAGGTTTAATAGGCCTTGTTTGTCATTGGTCAGTTCCTAGGAAGTTAAAGAGACATGAATGAATGAAGGGGGATGCACTTCAACTGACTTGATGTGATTGTTGGTGCAGTTTTGACCTTTTCTCATTTGCAAATACACGTGACTTTCCTCATAGACGCTCCATGAAGGAGAGCTTTGTTAGACAGGTTGAGGAGAAGGATCTTGATATTCTTCAGTCACATCCTCCTGTTCACTGACTGCAGTGAATATGGAAATAGACGGGGCACTGTTGACTTGGGCCATGGATACAGACCGTAAAAAGACAAGCCGGCTCGCCCATCTGTCTGCTCTGATGTTAAACTCATCACTTGTCCTTTCTGCTATCATATGAGAGGCAGACGGCATGCAGAGTCCATATGTTACACTTGAACGGCTGCAGTCAGCACATAATACTGAGTACAATTGTACATTGCACATGTTCAAAGTCATATGTTATTGATTATACAGTATATTCTATATTGTGTACAGTTTGTTGATATCTCTGTCTCTGATCAGGTCACATGAATATAGACCTCTGACCATATATCCTTTAATAAGTGTGGCCTTTCTTTTCAACCTGTTTTTTTATATTTAAGGGCAGTGTGGTGGTGTGGTGAAGTACCTGTGTATAAACTGGTTCTCCTCCAGATACTGGCAGCCCTTAGCGATGTCTCTGGCCACATTGAGAAGGTCCACCATGGTCAGGCTGGACGGGTGCTCCTGATTGGACAGAGAAAGACCCACAATGCAATATTAGAGGCAGTTTTAGAAAAAAGTTAGTTAGTTAGTTAGTTAGTTAGTTAGTTAGTTAGTTAGTTAGTTAGTTAGTTAGTTAGTTAGTTAGTTAGTTAGTACACAATATGGTTGTAAAGAAAACACTTAGTACATGTTTAATAAGCCGACACATCTAACTTGGATCACAATGTTCAAGTCTGGAGATGTTTATGACACACACCATTGTGTTTTATATGAAAAGGTTGGATGGTCCTCTCTTAAAGAGAGATGTGAAGCACATTGGCATATTTTTATATATAAAGCTCTGACTGGAAAGCTACCACTCTATTTGACAGAAATTCTGCATATTTCAGATGGGCTTTATCAAACCCGCTCAACTGACATGCTCATGTTATATGTTCCCTATGCCCGGTCTGACCTTGGTAAAACTGCTTTTAGCCACAGTGCCCCTGACTCCTAGCCTGGTGCTACCAGACCATCGTACTTCATTTCATTTGTACAGAAGGTCTGGCAGTGCTGTAATTGGCAAACGTTTACTCATGGAGGCGGGTGTCTGTTAAAGTTTAAAACTATTGGGTCGTCACGTGTGTCATGAGCCGGCTTCTGGAAACTGAAACTGGAGCGCGACTTCGACGTCATCGTTCTCAGCCACTCGCTCTGTTCGCTGATTGGACCGGCTGTCAAATCTCCGGCAAAACTGGGAAATGGGCTGTACACCCAGACTGACTACTGAAGGGAAAATAAAATTTGGCCGGAAGTAGGCGGGCGGGCGGAGCCAGGCTACCTCACTCCTGGAACAGCCTACAACATCAAATTAAAATAAATACACTTATAACTGTTAACCAATTTAAACTTATTATTTTGAATCAGCCCTACTCCACTTGTAACTGTTTTAATTAGGCTATTGTTCTGCTTCATTCAATTGATCTGAATGTTTTAATTGTTGTTGTCTCTTTGTAAGCATGTTGTGTATTCTCATTGTATATTGTGTATCTGCAATTGACTCGACGTCATTGTAAAAGAGGGTCACCCCTCAATTGATCTTTCGAGGATAAATAAAAGAAAATGAAAAAATTAAATAAAGTAACAGACTAACTATGCATAAGTACCTCATACAACCACACTTCAAAAATACTGAACTGTCCCTTTAAGGTGGTAAACAGAGGGAATGTGGCGTGAGAGAGCAGTGTGTCTCACCAGTCGGGGTCTGGTCTCCCTCAGGAAGGACTTGAGGTCTCCTCCGGTCATCAGCTCCAGCAGAATGAACCTGGGCATGGCCTGCAGACTCACTCCTATACAACGCACTATGTTCTGGTGGCTGAACTTACTGCAGGGACACACACACACAGCAGGGACCAGTCAGCAAACAGAAACATTTGTTTCCCCTTTTGATAGACATATTTGTGTTTACTGTCAAAGTGTCTCTTACCTAATGATGAGAGCCTCCATAAGGAAGTCCAGTTCATCTTGCTCAGAGCAAACCTCTGGAAGAGTCTATTGGAAACAGAAAAATACATCTCAGTTCAATGAATGGTTAGAAGATTAACATACAGTAGTTATTGTTAGTATTCTTTATTCAGTGCCTCAGATGTGTGTCTTCATGACACTGACAATATGGTAGTAAAATAGAGTGTATATAGTAAAAATATAAAAAGGAATAAAAACTGAAAAACTCTTTTTGCTTCAGATATAACCTACCTTGACGGCCACTTGCTGTGGGCTGGGTTCTCCTGGTATCCCCACTGCCAGCCCTTCATAGACTTCACCAAAAGCACCATGACCCAGACCCCTTGAGACACGCAGACATTTATTTATTACAATTAAATTCACATTTTAGACATGAAGCTAAAGCTTTAACACAGTGGGGACATAGAAGAGCAAAGTTTAAGCTGAGATTTCCAGACTGAAGACATTAGAAGCAGCCAGCAGTAATAACTAGATGTCCTAGAATATAATATGTGTCATGAGAATAATCTCCTGAATGAACAAGGTAAAGAAATACAAGCCATGGAAAATAAATCAACAAAATGTATTGTGAACAGCTAGGCAGAGGTGCTTGTCAGTATTCTAAATTAACTGAGCAGCTTTTCAGCCCACAAATACCAACACTGTATCTATGTGACATCCTGCTGCAGATGACAGAGTGTAGAATGCTGAACTTTGACACAAAAATATAGTCTGCTGCTTTTTCACTTGATTCATAACTTGACTCAATCTAGATGCTGGAAGATATTCATGGATCCACGAGAAAAAAATAATTTCTCACAAAGATTAAGAAGCAGAATCAAAAACTGGTGAACTATAAGCACATGAATGATGCATTAAAAATGGAAAAGAGCCCTGGAAAAAAAAACATTTCTCAGCTGCTGGAATCACTGTGTTGGACCCAAACATTTCACACCCAATTCCAGGCTTTACTTTAACTGCTTTTACTCACACCACACTGTATTTATGACTGCACGCTATTTAAAGAGCCTTTCAAATGGATTTTCATCACAGTTACAATGAACTGTGCTATTTGTCATGTTTGTTCAGATACTGACGTAGACGCAGGTGCTGTTCATAATGGCCACTTGTAATGATCAGATTAAATTGTCCCAATCCATAGTGTATGCTGCAGTAACTAGACTGTTGCTTGTGGGCTCTTTACCTGCTGAGGGAGATGTTTCTCCGCGGTACTTCCTTCAGGTCGTTGACAGATGCCGTCTTGCCAGCGAAGCAGTAGTTTGGGTTGTAGTCGGTCATGATGGTGGAGGCCCGCAGCTTACTGAGCTTACAGTCTGGACTCTGCAGCTCCAGCTGAATAGACTGCAGCTCTGTGTGTTTACGCCTGTACACTGGTGAGACCAACATGAACGAGACAGTTTCACTGCACTACTACAGAGACATCCACAATTTAGAAAAACAAACAAAACCTTTAACCCATCTTGTTTTTCTTGTTAAAGAAAATTATTGATGTCAGCCAAAGCACACCAAGTAGAAAGCTTTTCCATTTACTATTTCTCTATAGACTCTTTGTGCAACAACTTGAACGCTTGTACTTTTATGAAATTGAATTCCTTTGTGTCTTTTGAAATATTGATTCTCTCTTTCCAGATGCCAGATTTGTCTTTTCAAAACAATCCAATTCATTATGTTTCATTATGTTTCCATTATGTTAAACCCTCCCTCTCTAACTACGTCTTGTTCATCTGTCAATGCAAAGGATATGTTAAAGTGCAACGTAAAAGCAAACCTGGCAACAACATGTTCAAAGGACAACTTAAACCTCTTTCCTTCAAATTGCATTCAAATGCAGGCGGGCTGGGGGATGTCTGCCCGGGCCGCTAAGCTCCTGTTTAAGGCCATGACAAGGACCAGACACTGAAGGAGTGAGTGAGTGAGTGAGTGAGTGAGTGAGTGAGTGAGTGAGTGAGTGAGTGAGTGAGTGAGTGAGTGAGTGAGTGAGTGAGTGAGTGAGTGAGTGAGTGAGTGAGTGAGTGAGTGAGTGAGTGAATGAGCGAAGTAAATTCAAGTACTCATAATGGTCAAGTACTACATGTTGACATAAGCTTTCATATTTTACACCACACTTAACTATATTATTCTCAACTTATACATTACAGTAGTATACTTGATATTACATTATATTCTAAATTACATTGCTTTACTATACTGTATATTATGTTATACATCACTGACTCCACTGCAATGATTCACACCACTGTCACTTTACGATATAGTTTTTGTCTCCATAAGCTCTTTTATCCGTCATTTCTATTTCTTATTCAGTTCATTCTATTTAATTCACTTTCTCTGTTTATCTGTAAATCTGTGAAATATGTTTCCCTCAACTCTTACGCACAATATTAAATAACTTCCAGTGACAAATCTGGTTAGGGAGGTCCTTGTATCTACCAACAAGTACCCAGAGTAGCTTTACAGTGCTTCAGCTCAAAATGAAATCTCTCTCCATCTAGGATCATATCTGAGCCACAGTCGCCCCAGAAACAGGTATGTAAACAGAGGGTATGGAAAAAAGGGGCCCACCATAGCTATCAACATGTTAAGAGAGCTGTGTATTAACACTTGTTTTTTTTCAATGCACACACAGAACCGACTGATAGCCGAAGCATTCTCCAGAATCGCTGACTCCACCTTTAACTGACTGCTGTGTGTTGATGCGTACTTATCATGACTCCAGACACAGCCAGCAGCAGTGCTGCGATGAGGGCCGAGGTTCCCACAGACAGACCCAGGGCCAGGTGAGAGAGAGAGGGCTGGGGAGGCAGCAGGGACACCTCTGTAAAAGACAACAGGAAACATCAGTGTTGTGCAGTGGTTATCTCCCCCAGAGGAGTATTAACATTCACTCCAACACTTTGATCCAGTCACTTAATTAATGATGTGAAAACGATGACACAACAGAGCTTAGGAGCAGCACAGTCGACCACTGCATGTCAATTCTCTTTACAGCGTCAAGGGGAGATCTCATTTCACTTGTCTAAAGGCTGAGGAACAACTCTACACACCAAGAGAGAGAGAGAGAGAGACCATATTGAGAGTGTGACCTTTTATGACCTGGCATCATAGAATTATCTACTGCTTATCATCTCATGAGAATGAGATTTACAAATCATAAGGCAAGGATACACTCTAGGTCATTCAGATATTATGGAGATGGAGATATAATGGACCTGTTATGTTGCCTTCCGATTATCAAGTGACATTCCGCCATATGAATTCAGTTCAGATCTACATTCATACCCTCGTTATTCATCTCAGATTACAAATCCTTATTATAGAGCCACAGGGGTTTGTCCACATTCCTTTGTCACAGTTTACCCAAGAGGAGTGGGACAATAGACGTCTAGTGAAGGTTGACATGAAGTTTGGCCTATTAGGCCCGTTATGAAATGCATTCAATATCCACTGTGCATTGTCACTATATCAGTATCCGGAAGAGACATTATAAGATAATGTGCCATAATATGACAATAGAGACAGATTACACATCATAGGACAGAACTAATCACTCAGATAATGCTATCTATAATAAAGGTATAATCTTTTTCGCTTCATCTTAATTTTTTTCCCGGGCTTAATTATTTTTGTAGATGAATTCATTATCTGTTCATTGAGTCACAGTCTATTACAGGTACAGTTACATTCAGCTTAATCCTTTTTTACGTATGGATTAATTTAACATATTAGCGTGGAAGAGAGAGAAATAGATGATGGTTCTTTCTTTCATATTGTTATGTAGGTGTGTATGTGTGCTACTGTATGTCAGACCTGTGGCGTTGATGCAGGAGACCCCGTCTGGTGCCAGGATGAGGTCATCATCACAGTAACACACAATACTCTCCTTGATCTCGTGGCATTCACCGCTTTCACAATGGCTGCAGTTCTGCACCGGACTGATGATCACCTCACCATCACCCTCCATAGCTTAAGACACACACACACACACACACACACACACACACACACACACACACACACAATGCAGAGGAGAGGTTTTGAAAAATTAACCGGGTTTGATTAGGCATCAGCAGGATGTCTCCCAGAATAATTAGCAGAACGTTCAATAAAAACGGCAATATAATTTACTACAACTGATCCTAATTGAAGAAAGTGTGCGGTTGGCTTTTTAAGGTTTTATTCTCACCAACATCTTTGTCCAGCATACATTTTACCCAGTTACATAAAACATATACGTGCACTCCTGAACAAACTCTTAAGACCGGGGGAAAATTGCAAGTATTCGGAATTCGTCATGGTTTATCGTAACCAAGTTGTAAGTAGAGCTTTAAAATGCAAACAGGAGCAAGAGACAAAAAAAGTAAGCATTTTTTTGAAAACTAAATTTAAATTCTTAAACTTTTGATCAGCTGATGAACAGCCTGTTTGAGTTTAAATTCAGTTTAAATTCAGTTTTCAATAAATTGTTCACTTTGTGTTTTTTTTCTGTTTGCATTTTGAAGCTCTACTTACAACTTGGTTACAAATACGATAAACCACCACAAATTCTGAATACTTGCAATTTTCCCCTGGTCTTTAGATTTTGTTTAGGAGATCATAGTATCAAGCAATTCAATAATCCTCCAAGACCTCACAACCTCTATTGATTCAAGCAGTGAACTTTTTTTTTTATTCAGTCTGATTGTAGGGTGTGTGACTTCCTAGGATGATCAAACCATATGTGATGAATTATCTAGGTTGTTCATGTTATATAGAGGCCTGGGGGCTTCCGGATTTTCATTCTCGTCTCCCTTAAATTAAACGAAATTACTATTTCTAACTGAAGGTGTGTTAATCACTGAAACAAGCTGCCTGTGGTCTTGGCTGAGACTAAATCGGCAGCAGGCTCTCTGCCCTTCACCACGCAACTGTTCACACCACCATAAATCACTTTTAAAAGATTTTTATGACTCCATTACGTAATTTAGACTTAAAGAAATAAATGTTCTTAATTGTAAAGTAAAGCAAGTGTGGACAAATCAGTCTAACATGAATAAGTGATGGTGCTGTCTCTGTGAAAGAAGCCTGCTCTGTTTAGTAAGCAAGGCAAAGGCGCTCACCAGCAGAATCTATTTTCTCTCATCATTCTGTTATCAGCTTTAAGTACAAATACATAAATCTAATCTAGAACCCTACAGAGGGTTCCAGGGGAGAATACAAATGTCTCCAGAGCAGATGTTGACTGGATACTGATGTGAAGCTGTAATACTCTGTATAGTGGATCTTTAGACACAGAGTGGAGCATTAAAGTGTGTTCTTGCCTTGCAACAGTTTATCATATAGCAAAGCAAGACCTTTAAGTAGACCTGTAATGATAAGTCATTTTTACACGATTAGTGATTTTCTTTGTTCAATGAGACATGCATGAACTTTTTTTTATTTTCCTTTTCATACAAGTAGATCAATAGAGTTTCATGAAAGCTCTCCTGGCCTCTATTACATGCATGTTTTTCTCTGTGACTACCAGCATCTAATGACAGTAATATGACAGGATGACTGTGTAGTCCAAACTGTATCATTCTTCCTCCACACTGGTTTGAAGAAGCCTGTATTCTGAGTTAACTTAATACAATGGTTTTTGCTCCTCTTTTATGTTTTAAAATGGACTGGGCAGCAGCATAATCCAGAATCCCTTGCTGCTTCTCTTCAAGATGGAGAACCTGTCTGTTCAAGCTGAGGAGGAAACTACTGGTGTAACCTTTTCTGATTACAACTTCAAACCACAGTGCCCTCACACCTGACTTTTTATTTTATGAAATTATAGATATTACACAACATGATATTCCATCCTTCATACTGTGATAATGCTTCAAACTTTCTGGTATTTCATTGGTTATAAATCACGTCACTTCTCTCTTTTCATGCATCAGATTTATTCAACACTGGTTTCTGGTCTTCTTTTGCAGAAATATAAAAATTTCACTCATAAAAACTTAACAACTCTATACAATTCTAATGTTTATCTTCATTATTTTGTCATATAATATATGATATTTATTGTATTTTACAATGAGGCTACAACAATGGAGGCATTTACAGAAGTTTATGGCCTGGCCAGCTCTACGGTTATGGCCTCAGATGTTCTACAAATTGTCAACATGTCCCTTCAGACAGGTGTATTCCCACAGGCCCTGAAAACAGCAGTCATCAAGCCACTCCTAAAAAAGAAGAATCTAGATACATCACTCATGAAAAATTATAGGCCCATATCTAACCTTCCATTTTTAAGTAAAATCATTAAAAAAGCTGTTTATCAACAGCTAAATAACTACTTAGCAAAGAACAACTGCTTCGATATTTTCCAGCCAGGATTTCGACAACACCACAGCACTGAGACTGCTCTGGTTAAGGTCCTCAATGATATCCATTTAAACACAGACAGTGGCAAAAGTTATGTCTTAGATTTAATGGATCTCAGTGCCGCTTTTGACACAGTTGACCACAGCATATTACTAGATCGACTAGCAAACTGGGTTGGACTTTCCGGAACTGTACTAAGCTGGTTTGAATCCTACTTAAAGGATAGAGACTACTATGTGTCAATAGGCAATTTCACATCTGAGCGGACAAATATTGAATGCGGAGTCCCCCAAGGTTCCATTCTTGGGCCTCTTCTGTTTAACATCTACGTGCTCCCACTAGCTCAGATTATGAATAAGAAAAAATTATGCTACCATAATTATGCAGACGACACACACATTTACATAACCATATCACCAGGAGACTACAGTCCGATACAGGCACTGAGTAAGGGGCCACTCACACTAGGGCCGCGGCCCCGTGCCGAAGCTCATTTGCATACTAAAGTCTAGAACGTTTGGCTAGTGTGACCACGCCAACTTGTATTCCAGCACGGAACAGCCCCTTGGCCACGGCACACTTGGGAGAGGTGTGCCGTGGCCAAAGTACAGATGCTAATGAGATGACACGCGCACAAGCAAGCGCACAGGCGGCGTTCCTGACGTGAATTTATTAAGGATGCATAGTCCGTTAACGTCCGCTGCCTTACTAGTCGGCACCAGAATTGCCCACCACTTGGACTTGTAGCTATAATGTGTGAGAATTAACGTGTGTGTAGGCCTAGGTGTGGGCTAATAAAAGAGGGAGAGAGCTAATTAGGTGAGCGCAGAAAGCAAAGCAAAAAGGTTTTCGTGTTTACTCACGTTCGTCAGATGATTTTTTTCTTTTTCCTCCCGTCAGCTTTCATAACTGCCTTTACGCATGGCGGTGGAGACGAACCCAAAATAACACACCGCGGTCCGGTGATAAGGAAACAGTAGCCTACACCAACAAGAAACTTTATAAAGACACTTAAAAAAACGATCTCTGCCCATACAAAATGTTCTGACTTGGATTTGATGGAGCGATCGATGTGTATAAAACCATCCGGTACGTATGGTCTGATGACGGGCTGTTATATTAATAATAAACAGCGTGCTGCACAAATATGAGACTGTCCACCGCGACCTATTACGTCAAGGCTACATTAAAAAAAACAATAGCTTAGCTTAAGGATTCTCGTTGCTCTAATGTGGAAGTGGAATATTTGATGCAAATTTGGCCGGATGAAAATATTCACAAACAGTCGTATAGCCTACAAGACTACGCTCCAAATCCTAAACGTGCATGGTGATGTAGGCAAGGTGCAAGTGTGCCCAGGCCACAAGCAGTGTGAGCACGGGCCAGCGGGGAGAGTGGGGAGGGGGGGGGGGGGAATCGTGCTGAATCGTGCTGAGCACGGAACAGGCAAATGGCACTAGTGTGAGTGGGCCCTAAGTGCATTGAACAAATCAATGATTGGATGTGCCAAAATTTCCTTCAATTAAACAACGACAAAACTGAAGTAATTGTCTTTGGTGCCAAAGATGAACAATTAAAAGTCAGCGCACAGCTTACATACGTTATGTTAGAAACCACACCCCAAGCCAGAAATATTGGTGTTGTCGTAGACTCCGACTTGAATTTCAAGAAACACATTAAATCAATTAATAAATCGGCCTACTACCACCTTAAAAATATATCAAGAATTAAAGGGCTTATGTCTCAGCAAGATTTAGAAAAACTTATCCATGCATTTATCTTTAGTAGACTTGACTACTGTAACAGTGTCCTTGCTGGCCTTCCAAAAAAATCTATCAGACAGCTTCAGCTAATTCAGAACACTGCTGCTCGAGTCCTCACTAGGACCAAAAAAGTGGATCACATTACCCCAGATCTGAGGTCTTTACACTGGCTTCCAGTCACTCAAAGAATTGCTTTCAAAATACTGATGTTGGTTTATAAAGCACTAAATGGTTTAGGGCCAAAATACATTACTGATATGCTGATACGTTATGAACCGTCCAGAGCCCTTAGGTCGTCTGGGACAGGTCTACTTACAGTCCCTAGAGTTAGGACTAAACAACGAGAAGCAGCTTTTAGTTATTATGCACCAAAAATCTGGAACAAACTCCCAGAAAACTTGAGGTCTGCTGCAACTCTCAGTTCTTTTAAATCAAGTCTGAATCTAAATCTTTTTTGTTTCCATTTTATCTTATTTGCTTCTTTTATTCACTTTTAAATGTTTTATAATGTGTTGTATGTATTCTAATCTTGCCCATGTAAAGCACTTTGAGTGGCCTTGTGTCTGAATTGTGCTATATAAATAAACTTACCTTGCCTTGCCTTATAGAGAATCTTAAGACAACATAAACTTCCTTTACATTTTGCTTTGAAAATAAATACAATAGCAGATGGACATGTAAATGTCCTTCTGTAATGAGTAACATTGGGGCGACAGAGCTTTTAAGTTATATTGTTATTTTACATTTATATTAACATTTATATATGTTATAGTTATATTATATTTACACAAAGCACATGGAAATTAGTCTTTTCGCATATCCCCTCTCTAGTTACCACACTTTGCAAGGCAAGGCAAGTTTATTTATATAGCACAATTCAGACACAAGGCCATTCCAAGTGCTTTACAGGGACAATATTTAAATACACAATACACATTAGAAAAGAGAATGAATAAAACATTTAAAAGCGAATGAATAACATTCAAATAAAATAAAAATAACAGGTTAAAATGGAAACAGAAAAGTCTTCAGACTTGATTTGCAAGGGGGTCAGAGCTCAGTCAGCCATAGAACAGCGCCCTAGAGCAGTTTGGGTTAAGTGCCTTAATCAAGGACACAATGGTAGGGATGGTGGGCCAGCCATAGAATGTAATACCAACCACCACTAGTTTTACTACTAACACCCTCCTGTCCGGTGCCGGGGATTGAACCAGCGAACTCATGGTTTCTTGTCGGCCCCCCTTCCTCTAGGCCATCCTAACAAACCTTTGTTGCAGCCACCCCCTCCCTCTGGAATGCTCTCCCCAGCCACATCCACAATGCCAACACTCTTCTGTCCTTCAAGACAGCCCCCAAAACTGACCTTTTCACTCTTGGTTTTAACCTTTAAACTGTTTTCTTTCTTGTTTTGTGCTGTTTTGTATTTTTTGATTTAGCTGAAATTGTAAAAGCGTATTTGGCCATCTGGAAAAGGGCTATACAAATCTGATGTATTATTATTGTTCATATGTTTATTAACTGCATAGACTACTGTGTTAACCAGCTGTGGCCAGAATATTATGTATATTTTAATAAATGGGAATGCGCTGCAGTTTGAAAATGTCTGTGTTTTTTCAAGCTGAAACTCATTCTGAAGTCTTTTTCCTCTCCGAGAAAATGAAGTGAGGTCGATGACACATTGAGCAGTGTGGTTTTCTGAAAGTGGCACTGCCTCAGCAGACAGCATCAGCCCCATTAAAGCTCAATTGGAAAGAGATATCAGTCCGTTCTTTAGCACGTCCCAATGGAAGACTTGAAAAAGCACTTCAATTTATTTTCCTATTTCCATTTCTCTATTACTGTAAAGAGCAGAGTGAAGATGGAATCTAAGATGATGTATTGATGGTCAACAAGCTTATCGCTACAGCTTACATTTCCAATCAGGATGTGTTTTTAGTACAAATGTACAAGACGATATAAAGCAGAGATGGTCAACAGGTCTACACTGAGTGGACTTATCACACAGTTCCTTTAAGTCTACCTGGAGGAGTTTTATTCAATAAAATATTGGGTGTGTTGTCTGTCAGACTGTGAAACACCAGACTCTCAGCTCTATGTGGATTTAAATATCTGCTCCACATTTTTAAAATGTCCTTTTCTGATTTCACACAGCACAACAAATCATTTTTATCTGGCCGTACGGATCTTTTTCAGTTAAGAGCTGTGAAAGTGTGTACTTTAGCAAGCAAACCAGGTGTACCAAAACAAAAACTAATTTAAAATGCCAATAGCAAAAACTTTTTTTGTCATCACCTGTGAAGCACAAACACATCTATCTACAGGTCCTTCTCAAAAAATTAGCATATTGTGATAAAGTTCAATATTTTCTGTAATGTACTGATAAACATTAGACTTTCATATATTTTAGATTCATTACACACAACTGAAGTAGTTCAAGCCTTTTATTGTTTTAATATTGATGATTTTGGCAAAAAAGTAAAGAAAAACCAAAAATCCATATCTCAAAAAATTAGCATATTTCATCCGACCAATAAAAGAAAAGTGTTTTTAATACAAAAAAGTCAACCTTCAAATAATTATGTTCAGTTATGCACTCAATACTTGGTCGGGAATCCTTTCGCAGAAATGACTGCTTCAATGCGGCGTGGCATGGAGGCAATCAGCCTGTGGCACTGCTGAGGTGTTATGGAGGCCCAGGATGCTTCAATAGCGGCCTTAAGCTCATCCACAATGTTGGGTCTGGTGTTTCTCAACTTCCTCTTCACAATATCCCACAGATCCTCTATGGGGTTCAGGTCAGGAGAGTTGGAAGGCCAATTGAGCACAGTAATACCATGGTCAGTAAACCATTTACCAGTGGTTTTGGCACTGTGAGCAGGTGCCAGGTCTTGTTGAAAAATGAAATCTTCATCTCCATAAAGCTTTTCAGCAGATGGAAGCATGAAGTGCTCCAAAATCTCCTGATAGCTAGCTGCATTGACCCTGCCTTTGATAAAACACAGTGGACCAACACCAGCAGCTGACATGGCACCCCAGACCATCACTGACTGTGGGTACTTGACACTGGACTTCAAGCATTTTGGCAGTTCCTTCTCCCCAGTCTTCCTCCAGACTCTGGCACCTTGATTTCCGAATGACATGCAAAATTTGCTTTCATCCGAAAAAAGTACTTTGGACCACTGAGCAACAGTCCAGTGCTGCTTCTCTGTAGCCCAGGTCAGGCGCTTCTGCCACTGTTTCTGGTTCAAAAGTGGCTTGACCTGGGGAATGCGGCACCTGTAGCCCATTTCCTGCACACGCCTTTGCACGGTGGCTCTGGATGTTTCTACTCCAGACTCAGTCCACTGCTTCCGCAGGTCCCCCAAGGTCGGGAATCGGTCCCTCTCCACAATCCTCCTCAGGGTCCGGTCACCTCTTCTGGTTGTGCAGCATTTTCTGCCACACTTTTTCCTTCCCACAGACTTCCCACTGAGGTGCCTTGATACAGCACTCTGGGAACAGCCTATTCACTCAGAAATGTATTTCTGTGTCTTACCCTCTTGCTTGAGGGTGTCAATGATGGCCTTCTGGACAGCAGTCAGGTCGGCAGTCTTACCCATGATTGCGGTTTTGAGTAATGAACCAGGCTGGGAGTTTTTAAAAGCCTCAGGAATCTTTTGCAGGTGTTTAGAGTTAATTAGTTGATTCAGATGATTAGGTTAAAAGCTCGTTTAGAGTACCTTTTCATGATATGCACATTTTTTGAGATAGGAATTTGGGGTTTTCATGAGCTGTATGCCAAAATCATCAGTATTAAAACAACAAAAGACCTGAAATATTTCAGTTGGTGTGCACTGAATCTAGAATATATGAAAGTTCAATTATTATCATTACATTATGGAAAATAATCAACTTTATCACAATATGCTAATTTTTTGAGAAGGACCTGTATATACATTATAAAGCAAGACACGTCTGTCTGTCTGTGTGTGGCTCGCCAATTTTTCTGACTGTTAGTCAGATCGGCCTGAGTTTCCAGATATGGCTTGCGTACGGCACAAAGGTGTGCATCCTTGATTTCGAAGTTTTTTGGACCAAATATGTAGAAGTTATCATATTTATATCATGTTGGGGGCGAATACGTGCGCACACTGAAGGAGCACGGAGCATGAAGTAATCCCCGACTAAATCCCGCCTCCCTCTGATTTGATTGGCTGCTGTGACCAAAACTTGCATTGACGAGCGGGACACACACAGCAGACACAGCCTGTTGTTCCTTCCTCATTCACTGAACCCAACTTTCCAAACATTTTTTTTTAAACCTTTCCACAGACATAAACAACTCCTCAAACCTGTCCGCTTTAGTATTATAGATCGCACGTTACGCTATTTTCACTGTTATATAGTTAATGTAGTTTAACACTTGCGCGACAGTGATGCTAATTTCAGTTAGCGTGTCAATAGAGTTTCACATTTAAATTAGCAGTCTCGGATAGCTCTGCTACCGGTGAATGTAAAGACGATCGCTTCCAAAAAATTGTAAAACGAGCTACAGTCTATGTAAGATGCAAAAATCCCCTTAATTTTTGTTGCAAAAAAAATGCTGCTGCCTTCAAGCTGCAAATACCAATAAAACATTATTGAGGATTATATGGCGCAAAAATTATTACAGCAAGACCAAAAGTGACATTGATGAGCGATGTGACAGCCATTTCAATGATTGTGTGACACTGCCTATGTGTAGGCTACATCTGTTTCTGTGTCCCACTTTCATAGAGGGGTAACATTTAAGCATGCATAGGCTGAGTTTGCTTCCTAGAGGCACTGCACTAATACAAACACTACAAACATATCAGTCGCTGAACGCAAATGTCTCAACCTCAGGTGTTGAGTGCTGACCAATGTATTACTACACACAGCCTAACGTTACCTTTGAGTGGATAGAGGAAGGGCTCTCCCTCTGGGCCGAGGAAGGACGTGCCATCGTCACCATCATGTTTGGGGTTGTTGTTTTTAGAAGTGTTACCGCCTAGAAACCAGGAGGACAAACAGTGTCAAAACCTCAGTGCCATCTTTATACTCATTAACACATGATTTGTTCTATGGGAATTACACTTCGTACAAGGAGACACAAGGTCCCATTTTAGCAATTAACACCAACTGTTTGGTCCCCTAAATACTGATTTGTCTATTGTATGTTTGTTGTACTCTTTTACTGTTGTTTTTCATATTGATGTATTGTGTTGGACCTTGTTAATTTAACACCAACCTGACAAAGGGAATACATGTCTAAATGAAGCGCCGGCTATAATGTTCATCAATATGCATATAGTCCCTATTTTAAATAAATAAATGTCAGATTTCAAATATGTTGGTTGTGTGTTTGAATGATGCATGGTCTAATCCAGAGGGACTAACAGTTGATTGGGCAGTTCAGAGGGATAAAACATGCAGCTGTTTCTGGGATTCAGCCTGATCCCTGATCTGTATTAACTCTCTCAACCTGTCACATTCAGTATAAAGCACATTTTGGCTCTACTACCAGACGTATAGTTGGGTCATACTTGACAGCTCCTAGACAGTATATATATTAAAGGTTTTTCCCAGAATGCTCCTGGACTCACCTCTGTAGCCTCCTCCTCCGCCCCCGGACATGCAGCCGCCCCCGCCGCCACCAAAGCCTCCGTGGGTCTGCCAGAACTTCTGACAGGCCTGCCCACCCTGGCCCCCCAGCACCAGAGGCCTGCCACCCTGACTGACTGCAGCGCTGTCATTCCAACCTCCACCTCCACCTGTCACCAAAACACAACACAACGTACATGAGATGTGGAGTAATACACACACAGTAATGTGGGGTTTAAGTGTGAGTGACACAGGGAAATGGATGTAGACAGAGTGAATTATTAAATGAATCGAACAATAAGATGCATGAATGTGTATTGCATGCATCCACACACTTGTACAGCTATACTTGTGACACTTATTGACATAATGTATTCCCTAGCACTTTTCCTAACCATCAAAACCTTTGCAACACCAACGCACACTAACGCTAACCTTAACCTAATTTATACTTGAACCTAGTCTTAATCCTCAAACAGCCCTTCGAAGGTCTGTCCCAAAGTGAGAACTGACTAAAATGTCCTCACTTTTATGGTCTAAAACTCAAATAGGTTCACCCACACACAAAGTAATAACTATATTCACACATATATAGCCTACAAAGCAATCCTCTATTAGTGATAAGGAGACTGACCACAAAAACAGAAAACATCTCTTAAAAGAAACCTGGAGTTGCAGCTACTTAGATTTAACTAATCCCTCCCATATTTCAGTCAATTTCATTTCTCCCTTTCCCTTGTCATCTTCCTCCTCTGGCGTCTGAGAGATACAAACAAATAGGAAACAGACACACCTCACACTACTAGCAACACATCTCCTCAGACGTGCTGAATATTTAATTTTTCATTTATAGAGTTTCCTCAGAAATAAACCTGTGGCTTTTTGAAGACATAATAATCGATATCTTCTGTTTTCCTGGCTGTTCGTCAGCTCTGAGCATATGAATAATAGAAGCTGCAGTGAGCATGATGTAACAGTACAATGATAGAACAGAGCATGAAGTTCTGCCGCTGCATTAACGGGGGACGAAGCTTTGAATAATCATAATAATCATTTTGGCCCAAACACAAACACTGGCACAGGGAGGTGGACCTATGAAACATATTAAAACAGAAGTGGATACCTTCAGGATATACTGTGTGGATATGTTTACATATTACAAGTAGACATGCTAATAAACATCCACAGCAGGCAATCTGAGATCATATTAGTTTGTGTCCACACAGAGGGAAACAGAACAGCTTTTTTCACCACACAGTTCGGAACAATTAGCCTTATAAAGTCCTGTAATGTGTTATTAGCCATGTACACTCACCTATTCACTAATTTCTTATCAAAGTGTCAATTTCTCCTGTATCAAACTCATACACAACTGCAGTCACACCCAATGCCTTCAATAGATTTTGTCTCCACACATGCAACACACAATCAGCTGAACACACACACACACACACTCAAAGCTCTGTGTAGTGTACCTGCAGCGTATGACTTCCCATTGCGTCCTGGTTGGCTGAGGTCATAGTCCATCTGCTCCAGCTGGGTCTCTGATTGGCTGCTGTACCCCCGGCCCCCGCCCCCAGCAGCGATGATGAGCGGGATGTTGCCTCTTTTGTCCACCTGGGGTCATATTTGTTTAACGTTAGATTTATGTAATTCAAATGCATAGTTTAACATTCTAGGAAATGTGCTTATTTGCTTTCTAGCTGAAATTTCACCATCTGATGTTTGTTTGGTAATTATGAAACAAAGGCAAAACAGCTAGCCTGGCTCAGTCCAAAGGTCTGCCTACCAGCCGCCCTAAAGCAGTGTTAATGTGCCCAGACCCTGGGCCATCAAACAGGCCAGCACATAAAATAAGCTAACAGACTGCTGGCTGTATTTGATGGATAGACATGAAAGTGGTAGCGATCTTCTCATCTAACTCTGTGTGAGAGGGCAAATCTGCTCTCTAGCCAAAATGTCAAACTGTTCTTTTAAAAGGGAATACTTTGGGTTGTGGATGACCGGGCAGTTGGTCAGCTTATCTGTTCAGTGATGGGAGTAAAGACACCAAAATAACTAGTGTCTCAGGGGATTTATTGCTTCATGATTCATTGATTAAATGAGCAGACTAAGATGATCTCAAGATTGTGAATGACTTGAAAGGTATGGGGAGCTGACAACATCCCAAAAACCTGCATTATAGCATGTACTTTACAGTGGCAGAGAAACTGGGTTGCTTTTACACATGTGACATAATCTTTAGTATTATTCTTTACCATATGTTCTATCATATATACTGTACAAAGGGTATATCATATCTCCCTGTCGCTGAATACATCATTCCATCAGCATACTTTACCTTGAACACATACGTAGCCCCGCCTCCTCCTCCTCCACCTCCTTTCACTTGTGTTTTGTTGACCATAGGGCCGCTCTGTTCCTGGCAGATCTTATTCAGGATGCCGTTGGACTGCAGGGGAGGGAGAGAGAGAGAGGGAGGGAGGGAGGGAGGGAGAGAGAGAGAGAGAGAGAGAGAGAGATGTCAGTTCACAGACAAATTGCTTTGATGGACCCCAGCCTCTTTAATGGTGAGAAGATACCAAGCAGAATTATGGGAATTAGCACAGGAGCTGAGAAGCAATCGGCTAATGTTCTCCTCATAAATACAATTCCAGTGAGTTTTTACACAATTCCTGTGTAACCCCAATTACACAAACTATTAACCTTCCATACTACTGTAGAAGAGCTCCTTGTTCTCAGTGATGGATGCCAAGTTGATGTTGTTTCTCTTGAAACTAATTGGAGTAAATGTCTGTATGACAGAAACCAATTCAATATATTGACCGAATAGTTCCGGATTTTCCAAATGTGAAAATTAAGGCAGTTTTAAGAGAAAATGTGTTGTTTACAAAAACTAAATTAAACCCACATCCACTGAATTCACCATCACTGTAAACCTTGAATATGTTGGATATGGATGAACAAGTTTTTTTTTTTAAAAGACGACCCAAATTGAATATTTTGTCATCATGCTTTAAGTTATTTATCATGTTAACCAATAGAGACATCCTGTCAGTCTGCTGTCGTTACATTCTGTTAGAGCCTCTTCATAACAATGGAACTGGACGTTTTGTTGGCAAATGATGCGAGATGCCATTGCTGATGTTTATTGAATTAATGTGTCTGCCTTGTGTGTAATATGATTCAGAACTGGCTGGAGCCTGTTTTCAACCCTTAAGAGTGAAAGTGTATAGGTTTCTTCCCCTCAATCACAGACACAAACACACAAACACTTATCGCTCCAGACTCCCTCATATGTCTGAACCATAGACTGTATGGTCTGAGGAGGGGGCGGGACTTGTGAGTGAGTTTGAGTGACAGGGAGAAGGAGTAAAGAGGCTGTGCATTCAAATGTTGAGGCAGAGTCTAGCTCTCCTCCTATGCCTCTCAGCCTGTTCCATCATTACAGTTTCTTACTTGAAAGTTGAGAGTTTGTGTCTGAAAGGTGGGAAAAAAGATAGAAAGAGGGTGTGCATGTGCTTGAGAAAGTACGTGTGTATGTCTGTGTGTATCTGTATGTATGTGTGTGTGTGTATGTGTGTGTGTGTGTGTGTGTGTGTAATACATGGTAGAAAGAAAAAGACACACAAAGAGTGGGAGATTTAATATTTGTCAGGACAAGGTGGTGGTGGTGGTGGTGGAGGTATCATTTTCCTCACCAGGGTGAATGCTAGGTGTGAGAAAGCACATATCACTTTCAGAGCAACCCTTTACAGGGAGCTGCTGCCTCTCTTAGCTGTCAGAACTTGGGAGGAGATAAGAGGAACCTTAAACAACTTGGTCTCACATTGGAGTGCCCCAGTCCCTCTCTGCTGCCTGTGCTACCAGCACTTTAAAGGAAAAACATGTTACAAACTAATAAGTGTAAGACAGTGGCAGGGACAACATGCCTGCTAAGCTACACAGTCTGCCTATTAAAAGCAAGACTCTACAGTCAATTTGAGCTGCCTAGTGTCCTTGTATGAACCAAGCAATATAAGAAGGGCTGCTTAATCAGCATCATCCCTTAACTATTATTTTCATGTTAATATGTAGATGACACATGTAGGCAAAGGGAGAAGGAACTGGTCTGGAGACAGAGAGGGACACTTCTAGAGAAACAAGAGGCGCCAGTTCTTCTCCTGTACTGTATGCTCTGGTTCATAAAGGTTTCCTCTTATGAAACACAGTGAATGGCATGGCATTGTCTTAAATCACTAATTGTAGTTTCGCTGTGTCTCTTGAATAAGCCGCAGTAGCACTGAGTTGATAGCTGACTAGCGGCTGATATGCTGCACTGCACCAGCAAGAGGTGGCAGCGTAGTAATACATGGCCGCACTACACTTGAAAAAAAGTGCAAATATAAAAGGCTGTCTTTCAGCAATGTAAAGCTGTGATAAAGTCCTACATTTAGCGCACAATTTAACGGATATTTACTTTTTAATGTAAGCATGTATATAAGTGTGGACATTTTTTTTCTGGCCCCCTCTGCAACAGCACAATGCTGACTACTGTTACAGCAATGTCTCTCCCACACTCCTTAAAGAGACTGCGCTGATAGCCATCTCCATACAGTAACAGACTAACTATGCCTAAGTACCTCATACAACCCCACTTAAAACATAATGAACTATCCCTTGAAGGTACTTCAAAAAGAAAAGTGCTCCAACCATTTCATTAATTACGCTGAACATGAGTGAGAGTGACACATTACATACAGTAGAAGATACTTCTGAGCAGACATACTGTAGCTGTCTTTCCATGACATGCTGCTGACTCCATTTCTTAAAGTGAGAAGTAGCAGCCCCTAATTAATATTGCAACAACCAAATGTTTAAATAGTGGATAAGTGATGTTTCCATTGGTGACTAGACGGATTGCCAGGATTTTAGTGTTGTAAACTGCAGTGGGAAAGCAAGCTGCTCTGCTGCCAGTGAAGCATAATGGATGACAGACACCCCTGGCAAAACAACACAAGTAAGCCTGAGGGAGACGATGGGGGAGATCACTGTGAGCTTCTATCACACATACATACAATAGTTGGTTTCCATAAAGTGTTACAGTTTAGGGGCACTTTACACGACAACACGAAACGGTGCAAACGCGGAAAAATTCCCGCGTTTGCACTATATCATTTACAGGAAAACAGCAAACGCAGGCATGAAACCGCAGGTTTTTGAGATCACCTCCCAGGGAGGATTTTTTGGAAAACTTAACGGTTTTGGTTTCCTGTAAACACCGAAACCATTTCCCCTGATAACGCTGACGTCACGCTCCACCCTCACACATGCGTAGTCTATAGCTTGCTGTCAAAATACCCACAACACAAGCGAGTTATAAAGTTAGAAGACAACATGAACGGTGTCTCCACGGCACCATCACTGTGATCAGCGGAGAGTGACGTGCAGGGCTAAAATATAGCCTAACACTCGCCAATTTAGTCTAAGCGATTAGTAAGTTATTGAGACCGCCGGCCACTTTGTCTGGGGAAAGATTTGTGCTCTGCCGGTTTTTCTAGCCAAATAAACGTGTGTAGCTTCTATGCCAGGGCAGGGACACGGTTCTCTCTACATTAAAAAACACTATCCATAGTTCAGCGCGCAGCGGTTAAGTTACTGTTCAACAAAAGGAGCACTAAGGCTACGGCTTCACAGTAAAAGCATTTCACTGGCTAAACATTAATAGCATTTCACTGGACACACGTGAGTTGACTTTTATTTTGAAGTACGCCTAACAGGAAGGTATCCGCTCACGAAGCCCCTTCACTATCAGCAAGTCTTCTGTTTTTACGAGTTCAATGCGGTGAAATAAGAGGACAGAAAGCTTGTCTTTTACAATATTTGTAACCCCAAGCTTACACCAACCGCTTTATGAACGTTGGTGGCATTAATTTTCGGTTACAGTAAGGTTTTATGCATCAAATTGTACCGGAAGAGCTATCTACTAGGCTGTGTCACCGCTGACTATTGGCTTGGCATGGCTGCTACACTGCTACTACAGCGATTTCGGCCCGTTTCCTCTGAAAACATGTGCACGGGTGAAGATGTCAGATAAATTTTGTCTGAACGGGTTTTTTTTTTAAACCAAAAACTGGAAAACTGTCACGTTTTCACAGTGTAAAGTGCCCCTTAGACTATCATGGGGATCTGTACTGAGGTCCAGGGACAACAGTGTGAATTTCATAGTTCATACAATTAGTAAAGAAGTAAGCTGAAATATCAAGGAATGCATTACTTGGCAGCACCAATCAAAGTGTGAAGGGCACACTCAGTAATGACAGTTTGAAAAAATAATGTTTTTTAAGCACATACATTATTTGACTATTCACATTCATTATTCTAATTTTAGAAACCTCATTTTAGATCTGAAATTATATGCTTAAAAACCCAGCCACAAAGTACATCAAAGAATTCGCCCTAAGAAATATTCTGAGATTAATCGGGTACATTTCTTCAAAAGCCATAGTCTTCAGATAATTTTTTTTTATCATTGATGAACCTGGCAAAGACGAAACAGTACTTTATACTTCAATGTCTGGTACATTCCCCTTTGGCTGAGAAGATATATGCAATTCTTGTGGGGCATGCAAAACTCTTGATACCGAAATGCCTGATTGATTTAATTTCAGAATGTCAAAGTTATTCAGTTAAAGTCCAGCGATTTCTTTTTGTCTGCTGCAGCACACTTAATTTCCCTGTAAATCACTTGTCCAGTGTTGTCCTTGAGAGAGAAAATCAGAAACCCAAATGGGAAAAATTAATATCTAATATTAATTTGATTCCATGTCCTCTAGTTTTGCACTATAATAGACACTAGTATCTACGAAGATGACCTAGAGACCTTATTTCCATGCAGACAATGAAATATTGCATATAAAACAGTGATGCCAGCCTACTATCACAGGCAGAGCACACGGTCACACTAAGCCAGACAACAAGAGCCTCAGACTCTGAGCAACAACTCACAGTAGCTTTTCTGCTTTTTTTTTTCTTATTGTATATATATGTAATATATAACTTATAAACTGTTTAGAATAGATGCGTACGCAGTTCATGCTTTTTTTTTTTATATATATTTTTTTGGCATTTTTATGCTTTATTGATAGTGTAGAGACAGAGTTGAAATGGGGCAGAGAGGGGAGTGACATGCAGAGAACGGCCGCGGGCTGGAATCGAACCCGGGTCCGCTGCTGGCCGAGGCCCATGGGGGGGACGCCCTACCAACTGAGCTAAGGGCGCCCCCGCAGTTCTTACTTCAATACAAAAATGGATGACTTAATGTGACTTCAGTGTGATTTTATGAGGGCCTATAAAAGAAAATCATGTGTGACTCCTAATTCAGAAAGTTCAATCATTGTAGCATTTACAGCTAAATTCATTATAGTACTGCAACTCATTCCTATATTTATTTTGCCTTTATAACCTTCAGTAGGGTTTGGACAATATATGACATTAACACCAAGCCCCAACCACAGTGAAGTCTGCCAGCATCCAATGCAAAAGTGACAAAAATTGCAGTTCACCGAGTGGCCACTACGGGCAGGTTTCAAAACAGAGCAAGTTCTTATTGACTCCAATGTTAAATATGCCGTTTTCAAAGCATTATTAAACCTATTTAAGGCATTTTCTTCAAGCAGTCTAGTTTTTATTCTATTGGAGGTTCAAAATTATGAATAATTAGGGGCGCAAACTCTTGAGTGACAACTAGGCGCCCGTTTGCCCTCACTTTGCCTCGAAGGTATACCTCAGGTAGATGGGCGTATCTCCCTCCAGCCAACATCACATCAATGCCCTTTTTCGGTAAGAGGAAATGAGGTGCAGTAAAAAGCTGACAAGATGGTGAGGCATATAGGCCAGGACGATTGGATGCAGTTGGAATAACTGAGGTCAGCGCGGATGCTACATCCATTTCACATACTATCTATGATTATCATGGCTCACTTTAAAAACACTCACAATACGTTGATCGTTGTAAATTTCCATTATTGCAATGATCGTGAATATTTTCTTGAGTGGCTCTAGCTTGCCATTGTCGGTATTATGTCGATTTCCTAATTGTTTTTTTAATTGCAACAAGAGGGAGCTCACATCTTCCCATCCATTTTGGTGGAGGGGACTTCTTCATAAGAGTCTGGTTGCCTCTTGGAGCAATATTACGCTATCCCTCACAAAAAAAATCTAACCTGAGAAATAACAAAATGCTCGTGTATTGATGGGCACGCAGTGGAACAGAAATCCAGATCACTCAACTATTCCCATCAGAGCTTTTCTGCCCCTTACGGAATTGGCTGCGGTGCACTAGTTTTTCCTCTAACCCGTATCATTCATTTTTCCACAGCCAAAAAGTAACAGTTCAAATCACAAAATAAATATTTGAGTTTGGCCTATAATCCATCTGCTCATTCTATGTAGCATTTTCAAAATGTCTGTTGCATGTAAAATTAATATAGGTGTTTATATATTCATCTACCACAACAACAACAAATGTAACTTTGATCAGTTCTTAGGCTTTATGTATGTAGAAATGATTTCCACTGGGCTTCTCTGTCAATTCTGCTCTCTGTGGCTGCTGAGGTCCGTTCTGCTCAGCTGCACTACACTCTCATGTTACTCTTAAATCCTTTTTCTTTTGTACTAAAACATGCTCAAAGTAGTACAGTTTGACTGTATGCCACAATACAAGTTGTACTTGTAACACTGTTGAAATTGGCAAACTGTCAATCACATCCCCTGAGCCAATCAAATCCCCTGAGCCAACCCCCATTCCCCAGGTGAACCAAATCAGCATTCAGGGTTAGAACATACTGCACCCAAACACATCTAACCTGCAGTGAATGAAGTGTGTGGGATGCATTGTTTTATGTTTAGTCTAATCAATGTTTGAGTAGAACTGGGAACTGTGGATCTAAATGTATGGAGTAAAGTGTGCCCATACCAAGCAGTGGTTGACACTAACGGTTGCCCGCTTGCCCGGGGCAACTGAAAATAATGTTTGGGCAAGTTGAGATTGCTTCTTGGTTGCCCGGGCGGACAAGTGGATTTTAGAGGGTTTGTCTGTAGTATAGGCTGTGTATTCATGTGTTTTACAGTCTGCAAAGCATTTTTTTTCCGCTAAGTCACACAAAATAGATCGGCTATATTCGCAATTGAGCAGCTGTGCACGGCAGCCAGCAGCATCACGGTCGCTCTTTCGCACTCGATCTCTCTATCTCTCTCTCACACACACACACACACACACACACACTACACACACACACACACACACACACACACACACAGCCTGTGTGCGCGCAGTTTCGCTGTCTACGTTCCGAAAGCCGACTCTATCCTACGGACCTGGTTCCGCTATATTCAAAACCCAGAAATGATTAATGTTTGAGCTTATCGATACCGCTATGGAGTCCAGTAGGCTAGGTCACATTATATAATTTTAAATATCGAGTCGGGTCATCTTCATCTAATTAGGCCTACTTCAGCGTATTATTCCATCACTGGACCGCATCATGGACTGTAAAAGTGTTCTACCTTCGACTGTCTTGAAGAAACTCCTTCCACCCGCTCCGTCTCCAAAAAAAAAAAAAAAAAACTCTTGTCTGCTGAGCCGCTGCCGCTGCAGACGGGCTCCGCACCGTCTCATCATTCATTCAATGCAGCGGTGATCAACAGACGAGAGACTGTAGCAAGTGACAAGTCCCGCAGTTAAAAAAACGGATAGTTTTTAAATCCATATTAAAATCGGCAGGATAAGACCTAGTTAGCTAAAAAAAAATCGCAAACGGTTCAAATGTGATGTGTTCAGGTCGGCTCAGTAAAATGATTATTAGGCAAAGGTCAATAAAATTACATCATGATGTGTTCAAATGTACCATCAAGAAAATAAGAAATTTGAGTTTTTCGCGGGAAGCTTGAATAATAGCCTACAGTTTGGGTAAAAAACTTGTTTTCCCAGCAATATAAACTAAATAGTAGGCCTAAATATGGAATTATGACCTGCTTAAAGTCCTATCCAGATCTCTGCTCATCTTGTAAGCAATTAAAGCAGTTCTCTTTAAACAAAATAATAGAAAGGTATTGATAAAGATTTGGATTGTGGAGTCTTTATAATGGTATCAATATGAATAGAAATGAATGATCCCCCTCCTTACTTACAGTGTAACTGGGCAATAGCTTTAACATGGTGGACTTTAATAATTTTATGGCACACAATCACTTTTTGACCGTTTTAAATAAGTAAAATTGTTCTGTGGAAGCTAACATTCAGCTTGACTCTGAGCTAGACTGAGTTTTCTGAGCCCCTGGGCAAGGTGCATGGCAAAAAGAGGCCCTTTCACGATGCTTCAGCAGGACCAAGCGCTTGGTGTAGTGTGTGATGTCATGATATCTAGGCTTATATGAATTGTTGTTCGTTTTATGTGGTCAGGATGAGACTAGTAAGCAGTGTTTGCATTTAAGAGATAAGAGATCGCTAAAATGTATAATTCAATTAGCCTATATGTATATATCATTGTTTAACAGTTTTTTAGTTTTTTTTGGGCAAGTGAACACAACATTCGGGCAAGTAAAACATTACCTGTACTTGCCCTATGGGCAAGTGCATTTGAAACCTTAGTGTCAACCCCTGCCAAGTGTGAACATCTAAGATAATAGAATTGAAGGCCTAATTTTTATTTATGTTTGTTTATATTTCCTTGATTTGAGTCAAGTGATTATTCTTTGTTTATTTGAAATACACAACCGGTTACCAAATATCTGTGTCGTGTCTTTAATCCTCCACCAGCTCCACGAGACCAACCTACCTATTAGCCCAGTACTCTGCAGTTTCATTTTTCGATAACATATTATTTACAAACATATCTCCAGTTAAAGTAAAATTGTGTACCCTAGGGTTACATACTTTTTTGTCTTTTTCCATTTTCATTTAAGGATAATTTCTGTAATTATCAAGTCAGGGATAAATTATATACTAATGAAATGCATGTTGTATGTACCATTTGACATAACTGCTACTTAATCATATTTTGATAATTAGTAAAAATTAGATTATATCGTGTATCGCAATAATTCTGTCCAGGATAAACGTGACTTGATAATTTAATTTCGTCCCATGCCTAGACTGTAGTTTCTAAGGGACCTAAGCATCTATCCACAGCCTGACAGCTTACTGAACTACAAGAAATTGTAAAGGACTTACATTGGGGCATGCGTCCTCCCCTTTCTGTCCCACCAGGATATACAGCAGGTCTCCCTTTCTCAGCAGGAAGTCTCCTGTGATGTAGACACCATGTGACCTGCTCATGGCCAATACACTGCGACCGCCAGCTGCTCCGTAGGCTGTGATCCTGTGGTTTCAAGGAAACACACACAAACATACAGAGAAAATTATTCAGCAGGATCATTTAAAGCTATAGCGCCTAACCTTTTCATACAAATGATTGTCCGTTATATTCAAGCCACTGGCAAATGAGTTCACGCAGAGTTGACTTAGCCTCCACAAAACTCTCTGTATTTATCAGAATGGCAGCGTTTATGAACTGGTGTTGCCCCCCGACACTATCACAGGATCTCAGAAAAATTGGCGTGTAGATGTGCTGACAGTGTTGTTGTATTTACTCAGAATTCCTCATGGGGGCAACATAAGGTATGCATGATAGCTGAAATGATACAGGAATTTAATTGTTGGAGGAATGTTTCATGTTTCCATTTGGATTCTGGTATGTTTCTTGGCAGAGGTAAAGAGGTTTGTGTTGCTTATTATAAGCAGAGTTGTTGCTGTTTATCAAGTAGAACCAGAGGCTGATAAACACTCTTTGTGTATTCCACCTGCAATTTCGAGTGCAAAAAAATCTGAAGCCCACACACATACACAAACCCATACATGGTGCATGGCCAGAGAAACAGACACACAAATATTCACACATTTTAAGCATAATACACTTATTTCAAATGCTCCAGTTTTCTTGCCAGAAAAAAAAGCCTGATTGTTTTTTGGGAGCGCTTGGATATTTGTCTCCCCCAGGGATGTGATTGGTGGGAAGAGAGAGAGAGAGAAGGATGCCCGGTGCTCAGTAGCTACCTCAGCTGTTTGCTTAATGACTTGTGGGAGATGCAGAACACATATTCATCTCTATGGCCGTCTGTTAGCTTCATTTACATGCTTTGCCAGCTAAACCAGGATGCATCAAGACCACCATTTTGGAGATTGTGTAGATACAGAAGGTTTATAATTATTTTTTTATTTTCTTTACTAGGAGACATGTGTTAAGACAGTGCTCTTCACAATGTTGTCATTAAGTTATTTTAAGGTTTTGGCTAAGCTTAGCTACTGTGTGTGTGTGTGTGTGTGTGTGTGTGTGTGTGTGTGTGTGTGTGTGTGTGTGTGTGTGTGTGTGTGTGTGTGTGTTTGCTTAGAGCAATGTTTTTGTTGGAATTGTTCATATCAAGTCCCAGTTAAACACCTCATGTTGTCATGAATGCTCACAAGAGGAATATTGATCTCTGCACATGGTACAGGGTATCACAGCAATACTCCTTAAGCAGTACACAGTTTGAGGTCAAGGGGCTGAGACTGATTATAAAGCTATATTGAAGCCACCATCTTTGTAATGGAGGTAGGTGAGTTTGGGGATTTTGGAGTCTGGTTTATAGGGACTCATGTAATTTAGCTGCCTCTACTCCAGCCTCTGCTTCTTCCTGCAGGAAGCTGATAGTGCAAGTTCTCTGCTCGCCTGTGGAAGATTGATGCACTACTTATATACAGAGGAGTAAAGAGGGGCGAGAGGAATGTTGCATCGTTGTGTCAAATGTGTGTTGCACAGAGTGCGCTGATGCTTACAGACGTAGTCCAATAATTTTTTTATTTAACACCTATATTATTGCCTCACTATCTGGTTCAAGAAAAGGTGACATAAACCATTCCTTTACCTGTTTGTGCATTAATGAAGAGTTAATGGGCAAATGTTGCTCATCACTAGTTAGCTTAGCTCAAATTAGCATTAGCCTGCCCCTGCTGACAGTCAGAATATAAACTGTACAACATCACTGAACAGTCCTGCGTGCTTGTTGTAACCGGTTGTAGCTTGTTTATTTACCACGTTGTGTTGCTCTCTACATATTTTGCACTTTGTCATTTTAGAATCAATTACATACTGGGATGAAAGCATTTCCTCTTTAAAAACGCACATGAATCCATTCATCATTCTGTTGCCTTGTCCTGAACTATATATATAGTGAGGCTACAAGCTAAAAATATTTGTATCTATTTGAACTATACCTTAAAGAAAGAGAGGATAAGTGTGCTTTGTATTCTGATTGTATTTTATTTGTCCCACAGATTGGCCCCACAATCCACTGAGGCCCTAAAATATACAATTGTCACAGGCTGGGTGTTGTGTGTGAAAATATGTTAATGTCTGTAATGTAATGATTGTGAGATCTTAGGCTTTATATTCTGGCAGCATACCTACCTGTAGTTGCCAGTTTCCTGGATCCACCATGTTTGAATGCCTTTGAAGGGCCCTCGGGTGCCCACTGACACGTTGACGTTGCTGTTCCTGTAGGAGTTGAGGCACTGAGTGGGAGTAGGGCCTTCGGGGCCCACGGCCCCACAGGTATGAAAGGTCCATTTTTTAGCTGCACATGAAGAAAGAGAGAGAATCATATGTAGCACTTTACAGAGCACACAGCGGTAGAAGCATGTGTTCTGTATTCAATCAAATGCACTTAAAGAGGGTAAATGCAAATTCAGTGTGTACCACAGACTTCTATTTGTCTCACGTTCATTCCACTTCAACAATCTCCACCGCTCCACTTACACATAAACACAACCCAAATGTACAGACATGGAGAAAATGATTACATAGTGGGAAGGCAAGCTCCAAAATGGAAGCCACTCCTGAGATGCTGCTATCGTCATATTCACGACAGCAGCAGGGGCAAAGTGTCAGGATCACAGGTGACAAACATTCCTCCTCTTTTCTGTGTAATCCCATGTAAGGTGCTAATAGCAGTTATTTTGGCTGTAATTAGCACCAGATTAGTTTTGTCAGATTGAAATGGAAGGATTTAACGCTGCAGCCCTAAATCCTAATTGAAGGATTTTGAACACAGAGCAGTGGAGAACACACCGGGGAGCGAAGCACCTCTCTCTCTTTCTTTCTTTCTCTCAGTCTCACTCTATCTCTCTCCTCCCTTTATCCTCCCAGCTGTGAACTCTCAGAGACTACTTATCATTCATTTCAGGCTGGCAGGCTGCAAATCTAAGTTCTAACACTAGCTAAAGTCAATGTCATCCCTGCAACAGAACAACTCACATGATGAGCTTTGGAAAGGTTAGCTCAATGTAATGGTAACACTGACATTTACAGAACAGGTTTTTTTTCCAAATTATGAAAGGACCTCTCACCACAATTCTACCAACTGTAGGAAATTGGCATTTTTTAAATATGTCCGCACCTGTGCATCTGTAACTCCAATGAACAACGCATTGAGAATTATCATAATTTTGTTATCAGTTATTTACAGCTAAGTTATTGATATAATTTGCTTTAACAGAAAAATAAGTAGTGTGTTTGAGGGATGTTATCATTTTTAAGCTACAAAAAACCTCCCAAGCGCCATTTGCTGCCGCTGCTAGAGCAGATGATGAACAGTAGCATTAATGTTGGAAATTAAGTGCATGTTATGGAACATATTTGGCATTTTGGGGCCGTATTCACAAAACATTTTATCTTAGCACTAAGAGTACTCCTAAGGAGCACTAAAAGTTCTTAGGAAGGAGTCATTTCTTAAAACCTATTCACAAAGCTGATAAGACCAACTTTTACTAAGGAATGGGAGGGACTCCTAAGCTAAGACTAGAGGGCGGTGTTGACCCTGTTGCTATGGATGATGTCATGTTCATACCTTCTATGCCTACAGTGATTGGCTGAGAGGGAATGAGAGCTAAGAGTGAATTTATAATAGAAACACTGTGGGAGATATCCATATTGTTTCGCTGTATTAAAGTAAAGAGTTTTTATATACAATTAATGACAAGTGACACTGATTTAACATGAAACCAAGATAGGCCTACTGCAGGGTTTCCCACACATTCTTTCACAATTAGCCTACAATAGCGCCACATAGGTCTATTCATTTTAAATTTTACAATGATTTGAATCGGAAAAAATATCCTAATTGAACAGCTGCACGCCATGCACTCTCACTGTATTTCTCTCAACGGCGGACTATGCAGCAATAGCCAGACAACGACAAACCGGGAAATTCACCATTTAGAAACAACAGCCGGCAAAATCGTAAAGTGCATGCGGAAGGAAAAAGGCGAGACGCGCAACTACAGTAGCGGATCTGTGGAACGGAGGAGATGCTGCGAAGCGCCACATATAGGCCTCTAGTAGGAAATTAAACCCAAACGTGACACCAACAGTAACTTTCAGTGCATCGTAAACCCAAAGCAACTGCTGGAAAATGAACTTAATAAATATTTTATTATATACATTTAATAAATATAAATGTGACTATACTTTCTAAATATAGCTTTACTAAGATCATTAACCCCTTACAGCTATCCAAAACACCATCAAATGATTGTCTGTGATTTACTCTTAGTGACTTAGGAGTCCTCTTGAGGACTCCTAGCTTTTCATAGATTTAGGAGCTAGTTTTAGCGCTAAAATGCTTTGTGAATTACACTTATTTAAAAAAGTTAGGAGTCCTAAAATTAGGAGTGAAACGCCCCTTATTTTTGAGAGTTACTCCTAAATCAACACGTTAGGACCTACTCTTAGCCTTAAAATGTTTTGTGAATACGGCCCCTGATCTTTATTATTGGATTGGTCCAAGGGCACACAGTCAGTGATCCGACATCATTACATTACTTCATAGTGAAAGCCACTCTGCCTCTCCACAAACTCTCTTTTGAGTTTGGTAAAACGTTTCCTTCAGAAACAATTTCAAGCAAGCCAATACTTTCAAAAACACTTTAAACCCCCACTATGGTAATAGAAGGATTTGGAGTTCAGCTTGATCTTAGTTAATGCACTGCTACTGTAAGAACAAACACTGTTGTTGGAGTTGTGTCTGGCTCCATTACAGTAGGAGTAAATTGATCCCTCAAGTCAGTATTTTCAACAACCAACAAGGTAAAAAGAGTTAAGACCACTGGAAATATATCCACCAGTGGAACATTACTTAATATACATAAACTGTTAATAGGTTATTCTCAGATGTAAATCGCTTAAAGCTGGGGTATATGATTTCTGATTGGTCAAAGTTAACATGAGCTGTACACTTTGACCAATCAGAACGAGGCTCCGATTCTCTGTTCTTATTGGCTGTTGGGACTGTCCTTTCACTTCGGCATGACTTTGTTGGTGTAGAGCGTGTCAGGGAGGGACCATAGGGGAGGGACCAAAGTGAACAAGTGGAGCGGTTGAGGTATTTGGATTAAAATCTCTATCCCAACTGCCATTTTCTCCCCAAATCCTCCACCCCAGCTTTAAGGTAAAGAGAAAGGAGGGAAGGTAAAGAGCTGAATGTTGCATCTTAATTAAGTTGTTCTGGACAAGTGAATAAGCTATCTGAGATGAGTGAGATCCTTGGTGTAATGAGCCATTCAGTGATTAGCACTTGGCAGTACAAACAAAAACAAGATGTGCTCTCACAGATGATTGTCTCACTCTCTTATAGGCAGTGTGCAAACTCATCCAGCCCTCAGACCTGACACACACACACACACACACACACACACACACACAAACACACACACACACACACACAAACACACACACACACACACACACACACACAAACACACACACACACACACACACACACACTGCCAATCTCCTTTCTCTCTGAACCTTGCCAACGGTGGTATGCCATCATCATAGCAAACATTGGCCTCCTTCAAAGAATGGGGCATTGCTAAAATCTGTCATCAGGGAGAGTCAAAAATAGAGAGAGAGAAAGACAAAGTTTTATACAAACTAAAATATTTGATTGGATTGTAGCACAGGTGGCAAAGCTCCCGGCAGTCTATAATGCGATCGAGAGGGCGCATTATGTAAAAATATTCATCCGCCCACAAACGTAGACCCCTCGGTCGAGCGTGTGTGGCCCAACATTTTTAACTGCGCACCCTATAGGTGTGGAAAGCACCTGTGATCCCCTTCTATCTCACCACTTCACTCTGCACTCTCTACTCTTCAACTGTCTAATAAAAGGTTAAAACAGCCTAAAAATATCTTAAAAAAATATAAGCCCGGGGCGCCCTTAGCTCAGTTGGTAAGGCGTCCCCCCCAGGCCGGGTCCAGCAGCAGACCCGGGTTCGATTCCCGCCAGCGGTCGTTCTCTGCATTTCCCTCTCCTCTCTGCCCCATTTCACCTCTGTCTCTTAACACTATCAATACAGCATGAAAAATGCCCAAAAATATCTAAAAAAAAATAAGAATGGTAGTATTGCAGTTGGCAGGAAAAAAAACACCCAAGTGTCTGACAGGCAGGCTGTGTCAATCATATCTCCAGCAGCATGCGTGGACCACAAGATTTGTGCAGGTCGACGCAAGCCTTGTTTTGGGAGTATGAATCAAACTCAGTATACATAAGCAGTCCGCGTGCACGTCTGTGAACGTTATCCAGCGAGTATGTAGGGACCTAAAGGCAGTCCATCATTCAGAGGTCAGTAGTAGTAAGATATGAGAACATGCAGCCATCTGTTTCATTTGAATGTTGTGGTAGTCGTGACAAAAGGTAAAATAATATGTAATTTTTTAAATAATAATTGCTACCATAATAACTATCCAGAGTTGTAAAATCCAGTCCCAAAGTACTATAAATCCCGAAAGCATTTTCATGTCTGCTAGACCTTCAACTCGGGGATCTATTACTGTTATTTCTTGGATTTTTTATCCATAGTGAATCACTTCAAATAAGCCCAATACATACATGTGATAGCCTGTTTGTGCATGCTGTTCCATGCGTCTATAACAGGATCCTCCTTATCCTTTGACAGTTGCCCTCCTTGGGCCGACCATTAGCGAGATGGATCAGGGCTGGCACACCCCATGAATGGATCTGAATGCTAAGTACAAAGCTTATGGAGCACAAGAGTCCAATTAATTACCAAAGGCTGTTTTGAGAGGAACTGCTCGTTATCGCTCTCATATCTGTTTAAGTGACTAATGCTACCCCTCCAAAACCCAGAGTAACAACCACTAGCTAGCTGATTGCTGCAAGGAAGTGTTTATGAACAAGTAAAGAATAAAGCACAGACTCACATCTCATCTCCGTAGCTAATTCGCTCGCATTGGAATGGCCAAAGCTCATGTCACTGCACGGAACCAGCGTGTGCTGTCAGTTACTTTCAAGAGCTACGCTGTGTCCCCATCCCTTCTGTCTTTGATTTGATGCCACTTTTCATCTACTTCACACAGTAGATGAAATGATGGTGCCGTATGAGCGGAGGTGGAACACCTTGATGTGCAAATCTGTGTGCTCAAATAAGCTACTGCTTCACATCACGCTATAATACATGAACATGTGTAAATATGATTATTGTGTTGCACAGTGACACTGTATTAAGTTTGTTTTATTCTTTTAAAATAAATTGAAAAACACTAGTACTCTTAGTCAGTCACACACACACCCATAAACACACAAACACTGTCATACAGGGGATGGCCAGAGAAAGAAAAGAGGCCCGGAGCTCATTTGGAGGTTAGCGATGCGTTCCCCTCCCATCAGGAGAGGTAATCACAGACAGAAAGGGAGGCAAGCTCATCAAGGTTGACTCTTTTACTTCCTCCCCAAAAGCAAGTGATGATTCAGCAGTGAGAGGCCTCACAGTTGGACAGTGCTGAGAAATGAAAGTGACTGCTGCCAGAAGAGTGTGGAATATATGGAGATGAGGGCAAAGCCAAGAAGAAAGGAGACAATGAAGGTTAAAGGTGTAGTCGGCAATTCTGGCGAACGCTTGTTGTCAAGATCACTTTTTGTCAAAACGTTTCATGGCAGTATTTTGGCCTTTAGATGTCGCCAAACCAAAATTGCTCCCTAGTTCTGCTTTAATATCACCTGTGTTTTTTCCCTTTGCCTTGGAAACTGAATTTCACCAACATAATGGCGGATTCCACTGCATTCCGTTTTAACAGTAGATTCCGTGTCTATTACCCGATTCTGTGATTCCATCCGCGTTTTCGTTACCGCAGAAATCATAGGGCCCTATATGTTAAGAAAGGGGGCCAATGTAGCTAGCAACATGCCCGTTTACAGAGCCTAGGCTGTGTATTAACATTGGATTTTTTGGTAACACTTTATAATAACTATCCGTTGTAACTTGTTAATAGATCATTAGTAAACTCTTAATTAATGATTATTAATGATTTGTTAAGTGTTTGTTAGCAGTGTGTTAAGGATGTATAACAATGGTAGATAGTCAATAGCTTAATAATTGAATCAGTTCATCTGGGAGGTAATCCGAGATACCGACGAGGCTGAAATAGGCTATAGACTATACACAGTGCATGGGCAACTGAGGGCAGCCCCATTTTCAAATATTTTTAAATAAACTCAATACACACTGTGCATGCCATGGACTTGAACGTGACGTGATCAGTTAATCTCGGATTACCTCCCAGATGAACTGATTCAATTATTAAGCTATTAACTATCTACCATTGTTATAAATCCTTAACAAACTGCTAACAAACACTTAACAAATCATTAATAATCATTAATTAAGAGTTTACTAATGATCTATTAACAGGTTACAACGGATAGTTATTATAAAGTGTTACCGATTTTTTTCCCGCACACTCACAGTACATACAGGTAGCCGATTGTGCGGACATAACATTTGTTTGATCACACAAAGTGCTCTGGTGACAAGCATTTTTCAGAATCGCTGACTACACCTTAAAAGTCAGGGTAAGAGTAAGAATAAAATCAGAGCGAGCGCTGACAGAAAGACACGACAGTGGGGTTGGGGGTGCAGTGTTGTGAACTAACAGACCATAAATAAAAAACTAACTTTTAAAAGGTGAATGTTAATGTTATGTCTTTGAAATGGCCAAGGTGTAAGTGCAAGTTCAACTTCTTTCCTCCCGGTGAGTTAATGTATATGATAATATCAAGGGCCAGAGCAGTGTGATCTCCAAGTTCCACCAGGAGATATAAGTATGTTCTGTTGTCTTTAGTATCTAGTACAAGCACATTATAATCACCTTTGTGTCGCTGCCCTTGCAGCTTAATTTCGATATCAAACTTCCCTTTTATTAAATAGCTTTTGATAAGATAGCCTACTGTGAATGAAATGTTTCCTGCTCAATATAAAAATATGTTCTTGGTAGACTGAGCTGTTTAAGCCTGTGGCTGCAGTTCAATGGATACTCTTGGAACATCATCAAATCACGTCAGCTGGCCAAACATTAATGTCTGATCTTTTCCTGTCCCTGTTTGACCCTTGAGAGACAAACAGAAGGCTCTGTCTTCAAGACTGAAGAGTGATCCACATCTCAGACATGCAATCTTTACCTATTTGAAGCAGCGAAAAGGCAGAGCGCATGAGGTGGAACATGTCGAGTCTGTGTAAGTGGCTCCATTGACATTCTCAGAAGACAAATTAGAGAGAATTTGCCACTTCAAAACTGCCCGTCCTGCTCCATTTAATGTCAAAGGAGATCTCTGCACAACTCACTCAGATGTGGACGTTGGTAGAGACCGGTAGGGGGCACACTTACTTTGTTGCAGCCCCATGTATGGTGCCATGCTCAGCACGTGTAAAGTAATTGTGCACCATTCAGACGTGCGTGAGTGAAAGAGTGTTCAGAAAAAAGAAGAAAAAGACAAAGAAAATGTCAGTGTGGAAGACATCCATCCAAGCATCACTCACACTTTGTTTTCACTCAAGCAGCTCAGACTTACAGTAATGTGTGGTGGACACGTTCATCAAACGGTCTCCAATGGAAGGGGGCGTGGTCTTGCTGGTTGGTCTGAACGGCACCCTGGTTGTGCTGGTGACCACTGGAGGAAACTCCCCGTTAGCTGAAATGAAATATAATGCTTTCATTAAAAAAGGCTGCAGTACTTTATATCTGTCCTTTTTTTGCAGCAAATAAATCCAATTGCTGTTACACATCTAGAACCACTAAGCACAGCAGCAGCAGACCCCTCACTGGCACAGAAATTGTTGTACCACCAGCGGGAGTCATTCTTTCATTTGGACCAAATGTAACACCAGTGGTTTTCACTGAGGGAGTGAAATACACAACATCCAGCTCCTCTCCATCTCTCCCCCATCACCTCTATCTGTTCCTACAGTAGATGGGTGAGCAGCGCAGTCAGTCACAGTGTTTAGTAGCAATCAATCAATCAATCAATCAATCCGACCTAGACAGGGGCCTGTCCTGGATTATAAAAAGTTAACGCTTTCAAAGTTTAAATATGCAGTTCGTTATATATCCAAAAATGAACAAGTTATGAGAGCAGACTCTTTGGCTGAAAAGCTTCTAAGTAAGAATGTTGCTGAATTTTGGAAGGAGGTGAGAACTCTTAACAGAAGCAATACATTGTTGCCTACACAGTAGAGGGAGTCTCTGGAGCTGATAAAATCGCTGATTTGTGGAAGCAGAATTACTCTGCTTTATTTAATTGTGTAAAAAGTGACCGTTATACAGTTGGCAATATTTCCAATAGGGATGCAGAAGGAATCACAACACATGAGGTATTTGAAGCTATCACAAAATGATCTGTCAATAAAGCAAGTGGCTCAGATCAGATCACTGCAGAGCACCTTAGGTTTGCTAGCCCGAAAGTGGCCGCTCTACTTGCCATATGTTTCACTGGCTTTATGACACATGGGCTGTTGCCCGACTCTATGTTGGCCGTAACTCTTGTGCCCGTCATTAAGAACAAAGCAGGCAAGATTGGGAGCATGGACAATTATAGGCCAATCGCAAGTGTGATTTCCAAAGTTCTGGAGAGTATTCTTTTAGATTGATTGGGTAATTATATTAATACCAGAGACAATCAGTTTGGTTTCAAACCAAAGCATGGCACTGAGTTGTGTATTTATAGTTTAAAAGAAATAGTAGAAATGTATAGAGGGCAAAATTCCTCTGTTTTAATTGGAGTTATTGATGCCTCTTAGGCCTTTGATAGAGTCAATCACCAGAAGCTGTTCACAAAATTAAATCAAAGGGGTGTACCTGCTAGCATTATAAGAATACTTGCATACTGGTATGCTAACCAGAGTATGCAAGTCAGATGGGGTAGCAGTGTCTCTGGTCCTTTCAGTGTTGGTAATGGAGTTCGACAAGGGGGGCTACTGTCACCAGCCCTCTTCAACCTGTACATGAACGATTTATCTGACCGATTGTAGTACGGGCTGTATGATTGGTAACACGGTGATTAACCATTTAATGTATGCGGATGATTTGGCCATTTTCTCTCCCAGTAGTGCTGGGTTTCAGCAGCTGTTAAATGTGTGTACGGAATATGGTGTCAAAAATGATGTGCAATACAATTCAAATAAGAGCAGTGTGATAATATGTAGGGCGAAGGGAGATAAGGACCTCCACTTTCCACAATTTTATCTTTCTGGGGAAGAGCTTTGTGTTTGTTATAAAGCCAAGTACCTCGGGCACTTTATAACAGATCAAATGTCTGACGATGACGACATTTTAAGACAGTGTCGGTCATTATATGCCCAAGCCAATATGTTGGCAAGAAAATTTCACATGTGTTCTGATCGTGTTAAAATATGTCTCTTTAGAGCATATTGCACTCCCCTGTAAACTGCCCCCTTATGGGGTAAATTCAAAAAATCTAGTATGCACCGACTACAGGTTGCTTACAACGATTGTTTTAGGATCTTGCTTAAAAGACCAAGGTGGAGCAGTGCAAGTGAGCTATTTGTCAATGCAGGTGTTAACACCTTACAAGCTTTATTGAAGAACCTTATGTATCGTTTTATCTGTCGTTTGAATGACTCTAATAATGAAATTATAATGCTGCTGTCAAACCCAAGTTATAGCGCAGTTCGCTACCAATCATACCTTTGGAGGCATTGGTATAAGTGCCTTTTATAATTGGTCGGTATGTGTTTTTATTCTTATTTATGTGTGTGTTGTCTATTTCTTGTATTGTATGTTTTTTTAAATGGACCTTGAGTCTAATAATAAAAGTTGATGAATCAAGCCCCCAGCCTCACTGCGTTTCTATGGGACAACTAGATTGGATTAAGCCATACACCAATTTTACCACTCAAACCTATACATGTATGACTAAACATGGCCTTTCAGAGAATCAAATAAATCGCCAGAGCATGGCTGACTCCGCTACGCTAGATGGCGTTGCAACAAGTGGTTATAGAGCCACGTCCGGTTCCTTTCCATCAACAACTCTACTATCTATTATGTTATCTCCTTCCATTTCCTTGTGAAATCCACGGCAGGGATTCTTGAGCAAGCACAGAACGCAAACTCCGATATGCGATCCTGTATACATGCAGATAGAATGCCGACTATGAACAAGTTATCTAGGTGTTTGTATCCGACTTCGCTTGTTCATTAATGTGCCGATTTGTGTGCGAAGTAGATCGGGTAAAGGTGTTTACATTCATTTTACAAGTCCTGAAGTCTTATTCATTTATTTACCCAATTGTGAGTCTGCTTGAAGATGCACTGACTGACTCCACCTCTTCCTGACAAATGGTTTGGTTGATTGGCTATCACGTTTCACAATGAAGAAAACATTTTAATTATTTAAATGTTAAATTAGGGGAGACTGATTTTAACTACTGAAATGGTTGGATGCTGACCTAGACACCTGTTAAATTAATGTTAAAAGGACTGTACTTATATAAAGCTATTCGAGTTGTACTTAACCACTCAGTGCTTTACACTGCTGTGGCACTCACCATATCACAGACTCTTTCAGGCATTGATGGCAGAGGCTGCTTCCCATCAGAAATCCATAGGCTTTCATTTAAATTCATTTTTGCCTCTCCTTGAACCATTCACACACAGCAGCAACCACGCAGGGTGCTAGCTAACCATCTGGAGCAATTTGGGGTTTCTTGCCCAGGGAGTCAGGGTCATTGTGGCAGGAGGTGGGGGGGATTGAACCATCGACCCCACAATCAGTGGACAACCCCACTACCTGCTTAGCCACAGCCACCCAAACCTGTTCCCTGCTCCCTAGTTCATTTGATTGGGTCCATACACTGCAATCAGGAATATACAAGATTGGCTCTGAATGGTGTTAAAGAAAAGCTGCTGCCACATCTGATGAGTGACTGCAGAGGCTACAGGAACAATCAATGCAACTATGTTAGCTGAATTGAACAAAATACTTTTCCAGTGTTTTTCTTGAGAGGGCTGCTGAAATTGCATACATCAAACAATTACTTGCAAACAAGTCATTCAGGAAATTGCAGAGCCCATTCCATTTCCTTCCTTTTAGATTGAATAGTGCACATGAAACATAGCGCATCATGCCCATTCAGCAAAAATCTCACTTTCCTCTTTAAACGGAACCCAGTGTTTCCCCTAGATTTTTTATTAGGCCCGGTGGTAAAAGCTGATAAAGAGTATGTGTGCGGCGTGCATACCAAATTTCTAGTAGAAATTGACCAAAACTAACCGTATTATGGATGAGCCTCTTTTGACAGCCCAATACAAATTAGGGCATAGGGTTATGCCTTCACATTCGGTACATTTGGTCATTTTGTGTTTCCCTCAGGATTTTTTGAGACTGCTGGGGGAGAATGTATCTTCTAGTGGGGTCTTGGGGCATGCCCCTGCGGAAGAAAACCTTTACCATTTTAAACTTAAATGCATCAATCTAGTGCACTTTGAGAAGCTAAATCTGATTTATTGTTTTTGCTCTGTAAACAGCTGTCATATAAAACTGCCTAAAACAATTTTCTGGAATAATTTGGAGACACAAGCCATATAAACTATTGAAGAAAAACACATGGATATGAAAATAAAATACAATAAACACTAAGACCTAATATAGACAGGTATGTCCTGTCTAGTATTAATTTCTGGAATAATCTGGATCATGAAACAGTTTCTTTAATTTATCAAATATTAATTTAAAATAAATGAATTAAGCTACACATCATGATCAGCCTATCAATCAAAATATGTGCAAACTTAGCCAAATTTCATATTCCCACCATTATATTTCATGTAGCCTAGTTCTCAATTTAAAACATAAAAATAAAGTAGCATTGAAAATACCAAAAAATAAAGCTTGTAGGGCTACACTAGCCTGCTGTTTTCAAGATAACTTGCTGCGCTGTCTCAGCTGTTGATACAGATTGGTTGCCACGGCGACGTGGTGACTTTAACTTTCTAAGTTTTGCTTAGCACTTTTTCCTGTTCAACTCCCTGTTACTGAGTCCTAAATATCTCCAGTGTATGCCATGGACCTTGATATGTGCGCTCCGAATGCACCATGGACATATAAAGAAATGGACACCGGATTGAAACACTGCGCCCATTCATTCCTATGAAAGCTGATCATTGGCGCAGAGAAGCAACAAGGAAGCATAATCCGGAAATTCCATGTGGCCCGGAAGCATGACGTAGCATGGACGTAGCTGCATTATGGACCTATCAAGAAAGAGGGCGGCAAGCGTAGCGGACTGGAGGCGGGTGTAGAATCATTCTCGTTCTGTAGCATCTAGCCTGGCGAAAACATACTGAAAGCCGTTAAAAGCCATTGGGCTAATAAAATGCTTGAGGTGGCGTTTTGAAATGAGAAAACTTCCATTTTAATAGTATATGGTCTAAAGATAAGTATGAGCCTATGATTGATATCCAGAATTTTTTTGCAGAGACACAATCTTGTTCGCCGCTTGTACTGTGTGGACAGGGAAATCTGCCTACGGGCCGCATGAAAATAAGCTCCTCCCCCAACCATGCAATACCAATGGCTTGGCCACATGTCCATGCTGGCTGATCGGAAAAGGCACAGTCCTGGGGGCCTGGAATGCACACACGCAATAATATATATACATATATATATACATATATATATATATATATACACACACACACATATATATATATATATATATATATATACATATATATATATATATATTTATATATATATATATATTTTTTTACTTAAAAAAAAAATTTTGGGCAGCTGTTGGCCTGGCGGGGGGTCCCGTTGGCCTGGCGGGGCCGCGAGGCCTGTATAACGTTAGGGGAAACACTGGAACCCATTATGCTTCTCCGTCTTTTAGGACCTATATACGGTGGCCCTGAGAGCTCACGGCACTGCAACATCAGAAAACACATGCAAGAAGACAAAACGCAAGCAAATTAAGAAAACATCTTCATCAATTTGACAACACATGCGCAGCATTTAGAAAACACATGCAAGAAGAGAAAACGCAAGCAAATTAAGAAAACACGACGGAAGTGCTTCGAAAACACGACGGAAGTGTTTCCAGAGGACACTTATAAGTGATGCACACGTCCAGACAGGCTTGTTGTTTATGCAGATTTTGACAATGATTTTGACTCATAGTGCTATTAAGGTTGTCTTTCCGTCTACACTAGCCTACGCTGTGAAGCAAATGTTGGCAATCTAAAAGTGTGATTAAAGCCGTTTTACTGGACTGGGGAGGAGATTGTGTGCAGGAAGACTGAGACACCATCTGTCCGAAATGTAAGTAGTCATATTTTTTAACTAATTATGGCCCATTGTTAGTTGAATGTCTGTGATGTCCTTTATCGTATCCCTCCTATAATAACCAACACTGACTGAACTGAGAGAATGTCGCGGGGTAGTAGTCAGCGTTAGTGTCCGCTAGCTTAACCGTTAGCTTTAGGCTAACCGTTTGAGCTGTGGAGTCTTTGGCAACAATGACTGTTTGTTGTCGCCTGCGGCTCGTTTTTGTGAACTCACATTAGACCTGCAATGAAGGTCCCTGTGTGAAAAACAAATGGTGAAACTGACTGGTGTGTTGGAAACTGTAAAGAGTATTGTTTGAATAGCTTCAGGCTGCTACCTGCTAGCTGTCTGACTGTAAGCAGTAGGCTAGTGGTACAAGCAGCAGTATATATGTCCAGTGTAATGTGTATACAGACAAGAATACTGTAAGTTGCCTCTGCTGGTGTTTGTTTCCTGTTCAAACAGCACAGTATCACTCAGAACTAGTTGCTTAGTGAGCCAGGGCTATACTGAATTTATTAGTAGCCTCTTATTTTAGAATGGAAGAAAAAACTAATCTCCTCAGTTTGTAGCTTTGCCATAACTACAGATGTATGATACATGTCTGTCAGCTACATGATGTTACATTGAATGTGCCATGTTTTACAGATGCGAGTGACCTGACTGAGCCTGTGTTTGATGAAGTGTCTGTTGACCCACCCGGACCTTCACACAGCTATCTGTTCCATCAGAGGAGGATGTGTTCACGGTAAATACAGTTTAAATATGTCAGTCAATAACAGAATATGAGCTAAGTATTTCTGCATAAACTCTCTTAACTGGTAAAATACACCCTGTTTTACGTTTGTCTTTACAGGTTCAACGGAGGAATGACCTACAGCCCAGTGGAGTGAAAAAGCTTTGGTTGTGAAGCGATGCTGATGTTACATGTAAACATGTACATGTAGCATATAGAGGCCAAGCCCAAGCTTTAGGCCCGATATGCTGTGCCGAGGATATACTTCTTGACGCACCTTTGTCCGGTATTGATGAATGACAGTCTGAGTCTTTCTTGCAGTTTAAAACATTTGTTTCGTTCATTTTCACTTTCTTTAGCTAGAAACTCTAAACCCAACATACAAACATAGACCCTGACGTAACGTGGGTTGTGTGTGCTCAAAAACTGTTTCGATGTCTGGGTAGCAACTGTGGAACCAAAGATTGATTCCTACTTTATACAAGAGCGCTAATTGGGTCTTACACAGCATGTTACGTAATGTAATAGTTAACAGTAACCATAATGAGGCTGGAAAAGAATATATCATGAATCATGTCAAGATTTGCTGGAAAGGCATTTACTTTTGTAAAATGTATTTTTGAAATAATGTTTTAGAAGGCTTGTCAGAGCTGCAAATGATCTGACACCATTTCAATATATAGTAGAAACCATTTCAATATCTAGTAGGTAATGTATCATTTGTGATTTGATCTCATTCATAATAAAGTTTTACTGTTAAACAAATGGATTGGATTGTGTTGCTTACTGTCACTGTTCGCTACCTGTAGTAAAGGATTACTTGAAACTCACATTTTCATAGTCAGGATGTTGGACTAGATTTCTGACCGATCTTCATGCATATAATTATACGTTTTTCATTTCAACCCTTTATTTCTCAGTAGATTTCTCTGATAAGACAGTATTATTACATTTTAAAAAGATCAACACCATCCTTAAAAATAAAGCAGTTTATTCATAGCCAGTGAAATGGAAATAATGAGTGTACATAATTCATAGCCAGTGAAATGGAAATAATAAGTTTACATAATTCAAACAGAAGCAAAGCCTTTTATGTAACTGTCCAGATCATGTAGGCAAAGGACTTGTTTTGTCAGCTGGTAATAAAGCTCATGTCATAGATGTTGGTGCTGTTGTTGTTGCTGGTATCCCTGAAGAAGACCACCTGTCCCACCCAGTGAACACATCCTCCTCTGATGGAACAGATAGCTGTGTGAAGGTCCGGGTGGGTAAACAGACACTTCATCAAACACAGGCTCAGTCAGGTCACTCACATCTGTACAACAAGGCACATTCAATGTAACATCATGTAGCTGACAGACATGTATCATACATCTGTAGTTATGGCAAAGCTACAAACTGAGGAGATTAGTTTTTTCTTCCATTATAAAATAAGATAGGCTACTAATAAATTCAGTATAGCCCTGGCTCAATAAGCAACTAGTTCTGAGTGATACTGTGCTGTTTGGACAGGAAACAAACACCAGCAGAGGCAACTTACAGTATTCTTGTCTGTATACACATTACACTGGACATATATACTGCTGCTTGTACCACTAGCCTACTGCTTACAGTCAGACAGCTAGCAGGTAGCAGCCTGAAGCTATTCAAAAACAATACTCTTAACAGTTTCCAACACACCAGTCAGTTTCACCATTTGTTTTTCACACAGGGACCTTCATTGCAGGTCTAATGTGAGTTCACAAAAACGAGCCGCAGGCGACAACAAACAGTCATTGTTGCCAAAGACTCCACAGCTCAAACGGTTAGCCTAAAGCTAACGGTTAAGCTAGCGGACGCTAACGCTAACTACTACCCCGCAACATTCTCTCAGTTCAGTCAGTGTTGTTTATTATAGGAGGGATACGATAAAGGACATCACAGACATTCAACTAACAATGGGCCATAATTATTTAAAAAATATGACTACTTACATTTCGGACAGATGGTTTCTCAGTCTTCCTGCACACAATCTCCTCCACAGTCCAGTAAAACGGCTTTAATCACACTTTTAGATTGCCAACATTTGCTTCACAGCGTAGGCTAGTGTAGACGGAAAGATAACCTTAATAGCACTGTGAGTCAAAATCATTGTCAAAATCTGCATAAACAACAAGCCTGTCTGGACGTGTGCATCACTTTTAAGTGTCCTCTGGAAACACTTCCGTCGTGTTTTTCGAAGCACTTCCGTCGTGTTTTCTTAATTTGCTTGTGTTTTCTCTTCTTGCATGTGTTTTCTAAATGGTGCGCATGTGTTGTCAAATTGATGAAGATGTTTTCTTAATTTGCTTGCGTTTTGTCTTATTGCATGTGTTTTCTGATGTTGCAGTGCCGTGAGCTCTCAGGGTCACCGTACCTATAGGCTAAATGTTATAATGTCAGATAGTCGTATTAAACTATGCCAAAGCGTCAAATAATGAGGCACGGATGGTGACCAATTTAGAAAGGAGTGGGCTTGACAGGAGGGGTGCAAGGGGCAGGGAGAACCTAAACAGAGCATTTAGAGAGAAGGCTGAAAATGCAAGGAAGACCAATGGTGAGAGGCACCGTTTCCTAAAGATCTACAGTTTACTGTTTAGTCAATTGTGTCTAGCTGCTCCATAGGAGTCCAACATCAAAAACAAAGACCCAAACATGATTATAATATGTCCTCTTTAAAGAACCCAGATACAGCATTCAGCTTAGCTGCTATAACAGTCTGTGTTTTCTAAAGAATATTTTGTCCAAGAGCTCTCATTTCTCTGATGTAGTGTTCTTTTGCTAGATGGACCTTGTTGGTTGCTGTGAAAGAGTATGACTCTTTGTACAACTGAGATTATTTCAGAGAAGTCAGATAAGATGTATTGTGTTCTGTGGAGCTGATAAAACTGCCATCATGCTGTGCTACAACAGCAGAGGAGGGCACGGGTTCAGATCTTGACCTGCTGCTGTTCTGCTAGTCCTCACTCTGATTTATAACTTTTATAACAACACTGATACAGTACACACTACAAGAAGAGGCTCCCCTGACTAGCCGGCTGTAAACTAACATAAACCATTGCTGTTTCAGCCAGACTGCCAACATGCTTCTGTTTATAGTCTCTTCATTTAACATGTTCAAAATGCTCCATGTAGGTACATAAGGCATGCTCAAAATGCATTGCAAATTATTCTCTTTGCGTGTATATGACCCACATGTTAAGCTCTATTTCTGTTTTGCATATGGAACAGGCTGTAGATAGGACGATTACATGGTTTAGTCCATTTGCATTTCATATGGAGACTGGCCTGTTGTGCACAGCAGCAGAATAGCATACTGTTGGTTTACACTGCAGCTGCCTGATATTCTCCACAGGGGGTTTACCCTGGATGCAAACAGAAACTAAGGAGGATTTAAAGCATTTGTGAGTGTTTTCTTTCATTTTCTTTGCTTCACTAAGTGACGGTCTTTAGTCACAAGTACTGTTGAAGTAAAAGCTTTAGATAACACCTTCTACAACCCATTGATAAGAAGATGATGTTTTTCGAGCCTGGCATTTTTTTTGCATGATCTGATTATCGAGCAAAAAAAAAAATTCAACTACGAGTTGTGACATGCCAATGATATGCCCACACTGTGTCATTTGCCTCTTTGGCGGCATTTCCTGCTTTTATATCCTAGAGGTGTTTGGGGAGCAACACAAGACGTTTCATCTTTATCTCTATAATCATTTACCACATAAATAATCCCTCTTCTCTGTCCTGGGTCCCCTGTGACTACAGGCGGAAGGCCCAGCCTTTACGACAATATGGCAGGGGGGGTCCCTCCGGAAGGGTTGGAAAGCTACTTTGTGGCGCTGTTCCATTTGGTATGAGAAAAAAACCTGCTTGGACTTAGAGCTAACAATCTGGCATTAATATGTTATAATGTGCTAGTCATATGGTCTTCTGGGTGATATCTATCATTCAAGGGAATCAAATTTCTTCAGCGGGTGGTCTCTGCTCTCTACTGGAATTTTTTCCTGAGTCAAAGAACCTTGTAATTCTGGCTTCAAAGCTAAGAGGGACCTCAGCACTGCTTCTCCTCAAAATCTGCCGGATGGAAAAATCAATAGCTCATTCCCAAGCCCTGTAATCCTGAAATAAATATGAGTAATATAAGTCGTCTAAGTCTCCACTGCTTGGTGCGCTTTGATACAGATAGATTTTAAGTGAATATTTGATGGATCACATACAGTGTGCAAGTGACTGCAATATGTTTGATTGTTTTAGCGAGTATGCTACACAATACCATCTTTGTTTTCCAGTAAGACCCCTCAGATGTGTAATGGCTACACAACACGTTTCAAACTTTTTATATGTTCAACAGAGTCACTAATAAGGCTCAAGGCATTGTTATTCCGGGCATGGTGGTGAAACACAATATGGACCAGACTATAAACTGGAGCATTGGTATGCTGCTGCAGTAAGGAGAAGGACTCAGCAGGTCCAGCGTTAACCACAGGGCAGGGCAGCAGCCGTCCTGGCTGTCAGTGTTCATTAAGCGGGGCGCCATAAGCTGCTTGAAGCCCACCAGAGGCCAGCCGAGAGGGGGACAGAGGACACCATGATTCCATCCAAAATATCGATTGATTGCAATAGCTCTGATATTATAGCTACAGGCTAGTCATGATAACAGTCAGTATTCATCCTTATGTAATTATGGGATTCAACAGCTAGCCTGCCATTATACAATATTAAGAAAACATGTGTAGGGAAGACATGTGGTACTTTTCTAATCTGTTGACTTCCCTGTGCTGCTCTAGGTTTGTACTGTAGCTAAATGTAAACCTAAACATAAACCTTGGAGTAACCACATTTGAATAAGCGTTTTTTAATTAGCCTTGATGTACTTGACATCACTGTAAATAGACTGAGGACTGTAGAGCCTCTGTACTTACTGGTCCATGGCTTGTTCCCCTGTGTTTCTCAACACACACAGATATACAGTAGGTGATAATTACTGCCTGCCAAACTCCAAGGTGATAACACCACAGTAAAGCCAAGAGAAGTGTAGGAAAGAGGACCATGGATGGCTGCGCCTCTGTATAATGTGTTGGCAGTATGTTTCTTCCAGCTAAACATTTTACAGAGGCTGTGTCCTAATCCTCGGGGATCCGTCATGCTAATCACTCCCAGTAATCACTGCTGGAAACGGCGTCTCTCGCGCTGTGCTTTTGTGCATCTCCCGTCAGCCACTCTTGATTGATAGGCGATAAAAAGTGACTGAGTCGAGTGTGGCTGTAGGTAATGGATACCCGGCCTAGATCAAGAACTTGCCATATGGATAGAGTGAGCAAAGCGCAGATAAATGATCCTTCAGCGCTGCCATACCAGCGCGGCTGCGGCTTCCTTATGGAGGACATACAACACAATTGGTGTGCAAATACCTCCTGGATAATGTCATGTCTTTAAATAAAGAGTCTCTGACCCAATAACCGGTGTTGATACAGGCAGATGGTGACCATGCTATAGCCCTAGACCAACGGAAATGTATTACATCATATTTAATTGATGAGCTTATCTATCTATCTATCTATCTATCTATCTATCTATCTATCTATCTATCTATCTATCTATCTATCTATCTATCTATCTATCTATCTATCTATCAATACATTCAGCAACAACATAATATAAAAGGGCATCGTAAAATAGTTATATCTGGTGTTAATACAGTTTTGGCTCTGTGAACTGGTATGTTAACAAATGGGGCCAAGTATATACAATATGGACAGGTAGCGGATCGGGAGGAGATATTCACTGATTTTGACTAAAATTGATTTTGACAACAAGCATTCTCCAGAATGACTGACTCCACCTTTAATGTGTACAAGTCACATTCCTCAATTCTTATTTTACACTTGAATAAAGAATGGTAAATGTTTTTTTTTTCAATAGCTGGCAAAAACTGCTTTAAACTGACCTTTTATCTTGAATTTAATCTGTTCAGTAAATAGACTACACCAAGACCTTACCTTAGACAAACACACTTACAGGGTAGGTTTTAGAATCCACCCATAATCACAATGCAACAAATTAAAAGCAGACTATGTCACAGATTATCCAGTGCCCCTGCCACTTGAATCCATTCAGGCTTTCATAATTTAAACCCTGCTTCATATAGTTGCTGTTCTCATTGTCTGAGCTATTTACAGATACATTATGTTTATGTACTAATAAACCATCTCAATTAGACTACTGAAATATCCAGAAAGGTGAGGGAGGAGGCTTGACCTTTAGAAGAACTGCAGTACAACATTGGAACATAAACGCCTTATCAATCAGAAAGCTCTATACAGCAGACTTGAATTGTTCTGAAATGTCAAGACACATTGAACACATTCAGAGAGTGTGCTAAAGGAATGTGATATATACTGTATAGCACACCCTCTGCTCAATCAGCCCTGGTTGAGAGCAGCCACACACCCTATACTGTATAATGCAGTCCACAGACACACAGGTTGGTTCACCAGTGCCCAGTCACTCTCTTACCATAACCTAGCGTGTGTGATGAGAAATGTGAGTACAGCTACCTCCATCCTGAAGCACTGTCTGCTTCAAGTCTGCTGTGTGTCTGTCTGGACTGCGGGTGGTTGTGCGATAAGGAATATGTTTTACTTTATCACATTACTTTACCTTTATTTCATATCGGCTGTTCAATTAATGGTATCCACATATTTTTGTATAATTGATGTTCCTTTATCTCATCTGCAGCTCAACAACAGCTGCTCAACAACAGCTAATCACACCATTATCTTTAATAAAACCCACATCCTGCATTATGCAAACTCATTCTCATTTGTCTCATTCAACGCCTCCACCCACTGGTCATCTGACAGTGACCTTGCCCTGCCTGTATCCATCATCCTCATCCACCAATACTCACAGAGATCCCCTAATCTGTTTCGTTTTGATTAACCCATAATGTGATACTTACTAGGTAAAGAAAGGACATAGCCTTGGTGTACAATAGTCTTGACTGAGCATTGCAAAGTTCCTAAGTTCAGTATGAAAAAGACAATGTGCTGTTTTACGGCTGTGAAGTAAAATGTAATGAATAAATCATGTAGTAATAAGTCCTTGATTAATGCTCCAAAGTTTACAAAACTGCCACGCAGTCAAATCGTATCACTGTACAACATAAACATAGGGCAGACCTGTATTGATCATGTGTTCTTTCCCCCATTGGGCCTGTCATGATTAAGCAATTAAGCAATAAGTCAAACTATCTGACCAATCCAAGGTCTGATAAATTAAGAGTGGAAAAAAAGAAGGACTCAAGACTTTCTTAGTACTCACATGCCAGGAAGCAATCCATACTGAAGGAGATGTTGTCAAGAGAGATGGCTGAACCGGGGCCAGGTCCGTCTTCTGTGCTGAACTGCAGCCAGAACCTGAGAAGGGACACAGCTGTTTTAACTACTTCATGTGCTGGATAACCAATATGTTACTGTATTAAAGTCATGACATAATTTCTTGGTCAAAATTAATCTATCTGAATTCAATGTTCACATTTAATGTCAATTGTTTCTTAAAGGAATTGTTGAAAAATGTTATTATAAAAATGTTTAAACCTGATGGTAACCATATGATAAACCTATTCTTGCAGTCAACCCCCCTCCAAGTTATCCACCAAAAACACTCCTATTCACATTCTACATATGCTGTCTGTTATGTCTTGACGTCTTGTCTGTACTCTGGCTTGCATTTGTGATTCTCTTTAAGCTCTGCAAAGGTCAGTGTGAAAAGAGTGACAGCTTCACCTAGTGGTCACGGTCATGACATTCTAATTATGAGCACAAGCACAGCGGACTACATAACCCAGGAATCAAAACTTAATCGCCCTCAGGGGAGCAGGATTATCCAAGCATGAATGGCAAAGAAACCCACAGTCAGGCAAACAGAAGACAAACGGCCTTATCTAGGATTGCTCTATTTTTCCTGCTCCATTTTATTCTGGTTTAATTTCTTTAACGGGCCATAGCTAATTGGAAGGCAAGTAGGCGAGTGTATCGATTTATCACCTTTTTATCATAGACAAGTGGACTAAATTGGAATGTAAATGTTGAAAATCTGCATTTATGAGAGGTAAAAAAGAGCTTTTTTCAGTTATTCTTCAGATATATTTTTCTGTTGGAGCACTTATGCCTTGTTCCACAGAGCAGCACAGTTTGGTAAGGCACGGCAGGGCACGGTAACCCTAGATCTAACTTGCATTTGCAGACAGATATGCCACACAATAAAAAATGAATGCATGCCGGGCTGCACGGAACTGAACCGCTCAATGGAAACAAGGCTTTAATGATTTCTCTGATTGTGTTTAAAGCTCCCATATAATGCAAAATGCACTTTTTCAATGCTTTTGAACATAAACATGGGTCCACGGTGTGCCTTGAGTAGGTTCGATTCTGCTCGATTATGGCAAAAATGATAATCACGATTATTTTGATTGATATTGTAATTACGGTTATTAAAGTCGATTATTCATTGTAGGGATGCACCAAAATGAAAATTCAGCCAATTCTTTCAACATTACATAAACAAACCTCCCAATTGTGCTCCTCAAACATAGCCTACAACTAAAAAGCCACAAAATAAATAATCAGTTGATTTGTACTTCGACTTATAAGAGGAGGTAGGCTATGAATCTACAAAAAGATCAACGTATTGCCTTCTTTTTTTTGCAGTGCACGTTGAGTTGCTGTAAAAAAAAAACTACACCACAGCTGACACCGTAATGTTCAGACTTCAGAATTTGCATCAGAGCGCTGATCATAAAAATTAGACGCTTTATTTAAACGAAGTCCATGCTTAGGTGCAGGTTGTAACTTTTCGTCTGTAGACTGAAACTAACGGAGGGGGTGTGTCTCACTGTATATTTGCTCTTGTCGCGCAGATAGTTTGCCAACATGGCACAATATATTCAGGCTCGAGAAATGCAATCAGAAAGCGGAAGCCTTTCCCCTCAACAACGTTAACGTGCAGGAATCCCCGACTATCATTTTACCCGTAAAGCCACAGAGCTTTCCTGCGCAGCGGCTCACACCGGCAAGTTCTCACAGTGAATGACACCGTTACCCACCGCCATCACAGTGTCTCACTCACACCATGTTTCACCGAGTGAAACGCTGCTTCAATCGCGCAAGGCTTTTGTGTTTCGGTGTAACATCCTGGACGAGCGTTTTAACTTTATGCTGAATAAACAATTGCACTGGAATCGCTGAAAGCGACAGTGTTCGGGCGGGGGCGGGGCGGAGTGCAGGTGGAGACAGAAGGGTGCGCTGCATTTACTACACATGACCCGGCGTGCCGCACAATAACCGTTTTATTACGATTATCTTGTTTTCATGACCGAGGGAAGCCAAAATTGTAACCAAAATCGAAATTCAATTAATCGCCCAGCCCTAGCCTAGAGACTGCCAAAGTATCAAAAAAAAAGAAAACTCTCTCCTTTCCTCACTCTCCCCCTTTCTGAAACCCTCTACCCCTCCCCCAATATACTCCAGTCAGAAATCTTGCCGACTGTGACGTCACAGTCGGCACAGCCATCTCCCCCCACATTAGTAACCAGAAACTTCCACCGTGCAGTAGTCTATGATAACCCCACCCCCCTATTTCTTATTGGCCCACGGCCCCGAGATCCTCTGGAAAAATATTCCTTCACCTCCATCTTGTTTTCCCCGCTAAGCGACAAGATGCCTGTAGTACAGCAAAGCATGCTGAATGTTGCATAAACCAACACAGAATGCCTTTGCTCATAATCCACTCATTTATCTTAAGGCGAGACACGGCAGGCAAAAACATCGTTTTTTTAAGCACTGGTCAATTTTGAGATTTGTGTCTATTTAGCTTCCATAACATGTCTTCTTTCATACTAGTATGGATAAAAGGTCCAAAATATACGTTTTAGGTGTTTATTTTACTAAACTTTGACTGCTTGCGTCTGTATTTTGCTCCTAAATTCGTCAAAAGTGAGCATTCTAACGGAACATACAGCACCGCGGCCGCTGTATGAATCATAATAACCATGGTACTGTTGGAAAGCTCTGAATCTCAAGAACAACGTTATCTGATCCAAATATGGTCATTTCCTTTGTATCAGTAACCAATCGTGAAAGTGTGAGGAGGGATTCAATGCTAGGAAAGCGACCTCATTGGCTAATGCACATTTCTGACGATGTGATTCGCTAAAAGGCATCACGTGATGCTAGCCCCGGGTAGCTCGAAAATCACAAAATAAAATGGGAAAAACGTCGAAAATATGCCAAACCAAGACAAAAAAAATACTTAATCAATTGGCTACGGACATTACATGATCGCCATTTGAAGGGGAGAAGTGTTAAAGACATGTAAATCACGCCGATCACGTCGGAGAGACACAGACTGTCAGACGATCAGAGGGGAGATGGTGGGGAGAGAGAGCGTCTGTGCCGACTCCGGAGCAGGTTGACAGACAGTGGCTAATAATGAATTAATCACGTTTAAATTAGCATGTGATGTAAATGTTACTATGCTATGGTTTATATATGTTAAGCAGTGGTAGGCCTATATGGCATTGAGGGGTGTAGGGCCTAATTCAATAAATTACTCTAGCTATAATCAGTGATTATCAGCAGAATTCACGTTTTTATCTTTAACGGCCGTTTTCTCAAAATGAGCTTTTTCCAATACTCTGCGAAAGATATCTCAACTTCTAGAACACTGACATCAACCAAACTTTCTATGATCATTCATAGCACTATTTTAAAGGTTTTTACACAAGGATTTGTTAATATATTGTTAATTGTCTGATTTATGATACATTTTCCTCCTAAAAACATGCCGAAAATGCATTTCTAAGACATGTACATAGTCTTTTTTGATTTATTAAATGAAAAAAGGCTGTATCCAAAATCTGTTGTGTAAAAACTTTAGAAACTAATATGTGGTTAAAATAAAATAGAGATTTTAACTCTGGCTTTATCCAACATCTCAAATTTTTTCTCGAAAAATGACCCAAATTTACGCATAATTGGTTAAATATTGCCATATTTGCATATTTAATATAATACTAAAGAAAAACATGTAATACAAAAAATATTTGTGTTAGTGTCAGTAATCAACTGGCAAAGTTTCATGATGATATCTATAAGTTAAAAAAAAATCCCTATTCACCTGGGGTGTCTCGCCTTAACCACAGCAGTCTGTTAATGCCTCGTTTTTAATAACACAACAGATAGGAAACTACTTGTGCTTTTTTTCAAACGGTGAAACTAAAAGAAATGGTTTTATTGGTATTTTTGCCTGACTGGTGTATAGCTATTAGCTTTGGGACAAGCATCCAGCTTTGCTCATAATAATATATTTATATTACCCACAGCAGTCTGGCAATGCCTCGTTTTTAGCAAGACAAACCGTTGGAAGTTAATAGTGTAGAAGTCCAACTTTGAAGCTAATTTTTTCACTGATTTTAGTGATATTTTTAGCCACTAGCTCCCGAGCTAGCTCCGGGAAAAGCATGGATCTTTTGCTCATAATAACCTATTTAGATTCCCCACAGCAGTCTGGCAACGCCTCATTTTTAGCAAGACAAAGCATTGGAAGGTAACTGTGTAGAAGTCAAACTATGAAACCAAAATTTCACTGATTTAAGTTTTATTTCTAACCGTTAGCCCCCAAGTAGCTTCGCAGTAGCCTCCATCTTTTGCTGCATTTTTATTGTGAACATGTCGTTTCCATTAGCTTGTGGCTGTGCATCTGTATGAACATAGTCTCTCATGTAGACAAGGATCGGCCATGTCAAACTGTTCAAAGTGCGGCTGAGCTCCTGCGTTACTGGCACTAGACATGGTTCTTCTCACGGGTAAACCTAACTGTGGTAACAGGCATGGCAAGCTATGGACCTATGGCCAGAGGGCTAGGCCCGTAGCTTTGCTTCCGGACAGGGGCGGGGGGAGCTCATAGACTGTATATAAAAATAGGGGAGCTGCAGCTCGGTTTCAAAAATAGACCATCGTGAGATTAGCTGAAAATCAGGGTATAGAGGCATACTACAATAAATGATCTGAAAGTTTTTTTCAGCAAACAACTAAAGAAAAACGTATTTGGGACCTCTAAGACCATATAATATTGACAGAAAAGTTTATAATATGAGACCTTGTGGGTCTGAGTATGGCTGCTTGTAAATGAGTAGAAACAGGTGAGCGTTTGCCGTACCAGTCTGCCAGTCCGTAGAGTGGAAGTGTGACCTGTTTCCAGCCCCTTTCAAATTTGGGTTGACGGGATGAATACCACAGTCTGCGCTGCTCCTCTGGGCCTGTACTGTTCTCCACCATCCACAGAGACAGTGAGCCCCTCTGCAAGCCTCCAGAACACAGCCAAAACCGCACCTGTTGAAGTAGGGTGGGATTCTGAATCAGTAGTTTGAACAATTACAGTAAAGGTGATCACAAAGTAGGGATGTTGGTTTATTGTGGTATATGTTGGGGAAAATGTGTGCCGTGCATAAGGTGCAGTAGCAACTTTACCTTCCGTTGAATATGGAAAACCAGCCAAGTGTGTTATCAGTCAAGGGAGGGGGATTCACTTTAAACTGCATTGAGATCAATCAGCAACAAGCATCTGTTCAGTTCTAATTACTCTAATATTAACAGAATTCATCCAGGATCATAATTTGGGTTATTTTGCCATCAGTGCTGCTCCTGTATGCACAATTCAATTTAATTTTGATGTGTCCAGGAGGGATGTGTTGTGTGTGTGTGAATATGTTTACAATTAAACAACACACAGGCCACAGCAGGAATCAAACAGTAGAGGGAACTGAAATAACTAGCATACTTCATGTTTTAGTGAAGAAAAAAAAAACATAATTCTTTCATCACCATTTAAGTGGCGCAGATGCTAGTCAAAGCCGGATGAAAATTGACGACACTAACCACACAACTGAATACCCACACATGAGTGCTTGCATTGGGCTTGTCGAGCGCGTTGGGGGTCCTTATCATCCACTGTGAGACCACATGGTGGGCGTTTAAACATCAATTACAAACAATCATTACAGGCGCCGCACAGTGCACAGTGGGCAGGACATGAAAAGTGAACACAGGCTGCAGCTAAGACCCACAACTAATATCCTCAACATACTCCATGTGCAGCCAGGCTAGATAAAACAACACCCAGTGGTTCACTGTAGAGAGAGAAGGATTTAAGGCTCATTTATGCTCTACGTTACACACGCATACGGATACGGATGGAGCCTTCTGTCCGTACTCTGCGTACATTACGTCCGTATTTCTGCACGTATCCTGCAAGCTTGCGGATGCGTACCAAACGGACAGATTGGAGCATTACTACCGGAGATCACGGGGGGCGCATAGCCAAAAGTTCACTTTCACTTACTGTACATATGTTTACAAACACAAACGAAAGACATACTACTTTAGAAAATGTCTTAACTTTTGAGAGAGGTGTTTGTGAGTTGGTACGAAATTACATACACATTTATCTATCTATGAAGTTACACGGCCGGGGAACAGAGACATACAACTACAACAGAGCAGCATTGGGAAGAATGTCAGCTAGACGGCTGACGGCAGCAATAGAGAAGTGATGTCCTCACAGACCCCCGCTATCTATAACACAGCATCTAGTTTAGCCTCTTCCATCGCTATGCTAAAGCTGTTTCTTCCATGGACCTATTATAAAATATGTATTCCAGTTGATTCACTGTTTGACTCTTCTTCTTCCCATTTGAGTAACTTTTTACTCTGAGCGGCGTTGCTGCCCACTAATGGTTGATTTGTTAAATGTCGATTCCAACATAAAGGACGCATGGAAGTATGAGGGCAGTGACAGATATAACGTTGTAAACGTACGTCTCTATTTACGCACGGAATTGGAGCATAAATGAGCCTTTAGAGTGTTAATCTGGAATCATGGTTCATCTTTGGCTGTGTGCCGAGAAACTGAGATGTGAGCTCTGTAATGGTGCAATACTGCCTCAACTGCGATCCATAAATATCAGACACTTCTAATTCCCACCTGAGAAACAGAGATCTTCTCTTCCTACATTATTATTGTTTCTATTCCTCCATATCTTCCTGGCGGACAGTTTTTTTGCATATTTTTACCCGGCCTAGACTAATTTAATTTCCCCCTGTGTCTCTCTTATCATCTTGTTTTTTGACATCTCACCTTTGTATACATTCTGACCAGTGTGTTAACCGCTCTCTTCACTCACTCACAAACCCTCAAATTGCCTCCACAAAGCGCCCATGCTGAAGGCTAAAAGTCTAAAAAGGCTAAAAGCTGATCAATATAAAAAATAATCTAACAATAACCTTGAAATTATAAATACAACAGCATAAATGAAAGCTTCAAGTACTAATCCATCCCCCGGAGAGCTGCCCTGTGGGCATCGTGGTCTACATAATGCATGACTTCATATATTTTCATAAAAACGTCAACACATACGACCTCTGATTGTGGAGATCAACCTCAATGTCTGTCTCAGGAAATACCCATGTGTTGGCCCAGTGTTATCCTGCTGTCCTCCCACATTACTGTTTGATTGTTGAGCTTTTCTGAAGCAATTAACATATGAAAGTATGAACATGTTCTACTCCTACAGCAACTACAGTTATTGAAAACAATATTTTAAAATGTAACTAAATTCTTCCAAACTTATTTCTCATTCTCAAAACATGTTCGCTTATAAAAGTGAAGCGTGCTCTGCATGAAAACATAAAGAATAAAGAATCCATCTAACCACCTTGTTGCTTGCCTAAATATGTTATTTAGACAGTAGGCTCTAAATCCATCCAAATGTGATTTAGGAAAATACCGTTACAGAACAATTTTTTGCAGAGGACCAAATCTGCTAGTGACAGAACATCCTCAATTAGAAATGAGAATGACTAGTTACTGCATTGTGAAATCAGATACCCATTCAAAAATGAATTTGGAGCTGCAAATCTGGCATGTTATGATAGTAAACTGGATATGCACCATGTGAAAACAGATAACTTGACAGACGCAGCAGCAGCAGGTAAGTGGGTGGGACTGAGTGAACTTCCTGATGTCTGAGAATGAAGATGATGGGTTGGTGAAACCACACTAGACTTTGCTCACCGTGCATGGGGAGTTTCGTAGAGGTGGAGGGAACAGGGGACTCCTCAGTACGGCTGAGCCACGCTGGCCTTTGGACTGGCCTCCTTCAACACTGAATGTAGCGCCTTTAACACATGCATTGAACACATAGAAGGAAAAAAAGTGTCAAATTAAACTTATTACACACTAATAACAACACAATTGCAGGTTAGAAAATGTAATAAAAAGTCATACAATAGAAAAGGAGGCTTTGAGTTATGATTGTAGCTAAAATGAGATGTTGTCATATTGTATCATATCATCCCTCTTCTCAAATAATAATTTTTTAAGAAAGCACAGTTCAACAGAGTGAAAGCATTAAACAATACAGTTAATGTCGGTTATCTGTCATTGTGGCAGTTATATAGAGGAGGAAATAATTATATAAATTCACTTAATGTGGTTTAAAATGCCAATGTTCCATTTATAATTTGGGCACACCACCTTTGAGACTTCTATAAATAGTTCAAAACAAAAACAAGCCCCAGCAAAGCAAGACTTTAAACTGTCATCGGGACACACACTGGAGTCACTGCACTGAGGATGAACTGCAGATGTAGGAGTGTACTGTACATGCTGCAGCTTTAGCATCCAGTGGGACTCTGTTAAAGTTCTGAACAAGCCAACACATCCAGGCCTGAGACACACTGGTTATCACTGGTTATTATTTTTGATTTATACAATTTTAAAAGGCTGTCTCCAGAATCTGTTCTGTAACTACTTATATTGCACTAATACATTGTGAGATTAAATTAAGATTATAACTCTGGCTTCATCCACCATCTAGATTGTTGTTATTTTAATGAGATGCACACATAACTAGTTAGTTATTGACGATTTGCATATTTAGTACAACATAATTGAAACTTTTTAATACTTTTTTTTTGTTTAAATGTAAGTAATATACTGGCATGGTTTCATGATAATAGCTATAAGTAAATGTGCAGTGTCTCAGCTTAATCCCTTTAATGTCTTCTTTGATGAGACATTAACACATCTACAGTATATGCACATTTTAGTTTTACCTTTATTTATACAGCTAATTGAGACCTGAGACTCTTTTTAAAGGGAGACCTGTTCCTACACGTTACCATTCACACACACATTCATCAATAGCAGGCTGACATTCACACAAGGCAAGGTTGGTGAAATGTCTTGCCCAAGGACACAACAACCATGACACAAGTTGCAGGACTCGAACCGCCAACCCTTCGATCATTGGCCAACCCGCTCTACCAACTGAGCCACAGCCGCCCCATATATTACATTAGAGAGCCTCCAAACAGGCTAGTTCATAATTTGATCAGAACAATGTTAAAGATTTCATATTAGCCACCTGATGAGGGGCAGCTCTGTCTGGTAGCCTTGGTTGGTGAATGAAGTCTTTTCCAGGAGAGACCGCGTCCTGCTATCGGTCGCCAGCTGCACTCTCCCTCTTCAAAAGAGCAGTAGCTGCCATTGAGAAAGTGTCCTGGAGAGATAGAGGACAGAGAAAATATCAGGGGAGGAGAGGAGAGCATATTGAATATAGCAGTGGAGGAGGTGTTGGGAAATATTTGAAAGGACATGCGCTGAGTGAGCACTGTCAACCAAACTGCCAAAGAAAAATAAGACAGGTTGGGTTGGGTGGTGACCATTCAGGCTAAGAGGTTGAGAGAGGAGAGAGGGGCTCAATAGGTGCCTTTCAATACCCATACTTCTCTGCAATTTTGTATGGTAGAAACATATTTAGGATGTCCAAATTATTATGGTCAAATGCAGCATGCTTTAAGACATGAATACACTAATACATATGGTCAGGATATTTAGTGTAGAAATCAGCATGTTTTTTTTGGGGCCCGCAATCCATTGCGCAGCGGTCATTACCTCACATCGACAGAGAGCCTCCGTCTGAAAACAGGCAGTAATGATTTAATTGAATGAATGTAATAGATGCAACAGGTATATAAGCAGGAGGCACAATGTTATGATGAAATAAATAAGCAAAAGTAAGTCCCAATGGTATGCCTACTGCATGCTAACTACATCATGTTTATGATCAACTATAGTATGTAGAATAGTAAAAAAGAAAGAGTATGCAATTTGTAATGCAGGGACTGTGACGGTGAAAGTTAGGGTTGAGATACGTCGGGGTGCTCAGAGTGACTCAATGCAGAACATGGAAAAGGCCTGAAGGGTCTGTCTAGAGAGAGGGAGTGGAGGAAGAAAGAGGAGGTGGTGGTGACATGATGTGTTTTGGATGTGGCAATCAGCCTGTGTGTGTGTGTGTGTGTGTGTGTGTGTGTGTATGTGTGTGTGTGTGTGTGTGTGTGTGTGTGTGTGTGTGGCGGGGGGGTTTGGCTCTCAATGTTTACACTGTGGCATAATGAAAGAGAGCATGCTCCTTGATTGGCAAACAACCTTTCTCCTTTAATGTTTGGTTAAGTAACTGACAGAATAAATTAGAAAAGTCTTAGAGTAGAGCAAATATTCAAACACCCGTTAGACTGCCAAAGGGACATTTTTGATTGAATTATTACATTTCCGGACTATTCCCTCGTCATTGACAGATAACAGAGCTGTGTATATGGAAAATGTAATGGGCTCCAAATAAAAAAAAATGTAAACGAATGTTTTCAAACTAATGTTGTCGACTGAATCCTTCCAAGGTGCTGATAAGACAACATTGGAAATAAAGCTCATATAAAAGAATCAAATAGCATGGTTTCAGACACAGAGACTACACTGTAATGACTACAATGAGGCTTAAATGAAATGATTTACTATTTGTATTCATGATTTTAGTTTTCTCAGAAAGTTTTAAAATTCACTTCAGCTTTAAAACTGCAGTAAGTTAGTGATAACAGTGAGGTGAGGTGTTGCGGTGGGTTTGAGTTTCTTGAAAATTCTCACCTTGTGTTTGCTATATGTTCCTGTTAGCCTAAACTACTGTCTTATGCATGCACATTACCTATAGGAGTGGTCTGATAACAGTGTGTTGTTGAGGAAATTCCTAATGCATAATGGGCCTGAAACTAGCCTGAGAAGAAATCAGAAAGCAGACAGGAAGAATAGCTTTTGCCCCTTCACGACCCGACCTCGGATAAGCAGATGAAGATGAGTGGAAAAAGCAACATGTTCTTTATATTTTTTCTTTTAAGGTACAAAGTAAAGTATGAAGTGTTTATGTGATGTCTTTTCTCAAGCAAAGGAAAGCTTCTCTAGACTTGTGGGGGTTATAAGGGTATTTGGTCCTTTTGAGTCTCTCTCTTTGTTACATAAACCAGTTAGTGTCACTCCGTACAAAGCGCAGAAGAGATTCAAAGTCAAATCTTATGATTGCCTCTCATGACATCAATGATGAAGTCTGCCTCTGTGCCACCCCCAGCTATCAGTCATAACTGTTTGCCATTAGGTCTAGCCTTGACTCTCTCAAATGGACTCAACCTGAAGCACTTTATCTAACGAGGTGTGAATGAGGCCGGCGTCACCGTACCATTACTATTTCATGAAAATTGACATAAACATAACTTATTCTTTATGAATGTTCAGTATGAGTGTCACTTAGTTACTCGTGTCACTTTCAATTCAATGTCGACACTACTCTACTGATGTCTGCCATGACACGTTGACGAGAGGACACTGCCCGTTAAAACCTGACAGGCTCCATATACTGAAGTGCAAATACATACAACCTATGCTATTATCAAATGTCATGAATCATTATTTTACCTGATTTATTATTATTATTATTTCAAAGTATGTATACAGTGTCAAATGTAATGACAGCATTTGATGTGTTCTTGTAAGTGTTTGTGTGATTATTACTGTAATGTATTTGTCTGAACTGTCTTACAGTTGCTGCTGCCTGACCAGGTCTTCCTTGGAGAAAAGAGCTTCCTAATCTTAGTTAGCTAGTTTAACCTATTTAAATAATGGTTGAATAAATTGAAGAAAACAGTGTTTAAGTGATTTCAGTTAGCATTGTATGTAAGTGTACATCAAGTGATGTGGTCAATCAGAGAGCGACTGGCTAGCAGCATCAGCAGGATTTGCTACAATAATATAAACAGTCAAAGAAAACCATCATAGCAATGATGTTCAAAGAAAAAATAAAATAAAATACAGCAAATTGCTACTTTAAATTCCTGTTTGCATTGAACTTTGATGCAAGCAGCAATTTCTCTGTAGATGCAGGGAAGCTGTAGTGTTGGACTTAGATCAACCGAGGGAAGCTGTGACTCTAAAAGTGAAGAACGTGTTCATGCATACATATGCTTGGATAGGATTAGTGTGTGTGTGTGTGTGTGTGTGTGTGTGCACGTGTGTGTGTGTGTGTGTGTGTGTGTGTGTGTGTGTGTGTGTGTGTGTGTGTGTGTGTGTGTGTGTGTGTGTGTGTGTGTGTGTGTGTGCGTGTGTGTGTGTCATGTGTATGTATGTGTGTGTAGGTCTTCAGGGACTACATTTTCCTCATATGGCAGGAATATATGTGATTGACACAAGCTAAGTTTGTTCCTCCTGCCTTTTCTGTTAATGAACCTTGGCACTGCTTATGAAGGATTTAAGTAGATCAAATCAGAAGGAAGATAACTTGTGGATAGATCACAGAGAATAGGGTATCAGAGAGGGAATACTGTGTGATTTGGTTAGCATGGGGGTAATTGATAGCCTGGCACCGCCCGCCTACCTACTTCCGCTCAATTTTCATTTCACTTCAGTAGTCAGTCTGGGGCTGTGGTGCATTCATTTGTTCCTGCTCGTCCAGATTTTTGGATGTCCAATCAGCGAGTGAGTGGCTGAGAACGATGACGTCGAAGTCACGCACCAGTTTCAGTTGAATGAAAATTGACATGAACATAACTTATTCTTTATGAATGTTCAGTTTGAGTGTCATTTAATTACACGTGTCACTTTCCTTTATACTCGGAACTCGTAAATTTCCGACTTGGTAGTTCCGAGTTCCGATCTGTCTGTGTTCCAGTGCATCTGTTCGGGATAGAATGGACGCCTACAACCTTCATCATCCAAATAACTAAACGTTAGGCTCTAGCACGTTACCGTTGCCAGGTACCGGTAGATCCATAGACTACAATATGTAGTGAAGTCGGAAATTTCCGAGTTCCCAGTACAACTGGAACGCACCGGCAGAAGCCGGATCATGACATACGTCACGACCAAACGTTATGCGATTGGTTGGCTGATCCAGAGTGGCACAGGGCAGATCCAATAGTTTTAAACTTCAACAGAAACCCGCCTCCAAGTGAGTGAATGTTTGCCAATAGAGCAGTTCCACACCTTCTGTACAAATTAAATGAAGTACGATGTTCTGGTTGGACCAGGCTAGGTAATTGAGAGATGAAAATGGAAAGAAATACAGAGCATAAGGTACAGTCAGTAGTGGACCGGTTGACAGCCATAGAAAATAGACACATATATGAGAGTATCAGGGTTAGACTGACGGATGAACTATGGATCGTTTGTTCACATTAAAAAAACATAAAAGGTCATTTCTATTTTAAGAAGAGATTGAGAGACAAAGAGCACAATGACAGCTGGCCTTCATGCCTCGGTGCACTCTCTGCATTATGAGGGCACGCAGTGGAAAGGATGTGGGGAGATGTAGATAAAAAGGTGCACAATTTGGATTATTACACATGAAACAGTACTATATTCATATGTTCATGCTTTGTGTTGTATGCCGTCATTTCCAATTCTAGATGATCCAATCAAAACAATTCTATACTCAACAAAAATATAAACGCAACACTTTTGTTTTTGCTCCCATTTTTCATGAGATGGACTTAAAGATCTAAAATTCATTCCAGATACACAATAATACCATTTCTCTCAAACATTGTTCACAAATCTGTCTAAATGTGTGATAGTGAGCACTTCTGCTTTGCTGAGATAATCCATCCCACCTCACAGGTGTGCCACATCAAGATGCTGATCTGACATCATGATTAGTGCACAGGTGTACCTTAGACTGTCCACAATAAAAGGCCACCCTGAAATGTGCAGTTTTGTCTCACAGCAAAATGCCACAAGCATTGAGGGAGTGTGCAATTGGCATGCTGACAGCAGGAATGTCAACCAGATCTGTTGCTCAGGCATTGAATGTTCATTTCTCCACCATAAGCCGTCTCCAAATGCGTTTCAGAACTTCGCACAGCCATTGAAGAGGAGTGGACCAACATTCCACAGGCCACAATTGACAATCTGATAAACTCTATGCGAAGAAGATGTGTTGCACTGCATGAGGCAAATGGTGGTCACACCAGATACTGACTGGTTCTGAGTCCCCAGACCCACAATAAAGCAAAAAAATGCACAATGTTTGAACGATGTTGTGAACAATGTTTGAGAGAAATGGTAATATTGTGTATCTGGAATGAATTTTAGATCTTTAAGTCCATCTCATGAAAAATGGGAGCATAAACAAAAGTGTTGCGTTTATATTTTTGTTGAGTGTAGATTATCCAAGGCACAAACGTATTACATTCAAATGGAGATCGGGCCAATTAGCCCTGATAAGTCTCTCCGAATAGTAGAAAGAGAAACCATGCCTGGCTAGCCATTTTCACCCTCTCATTATACCTGTTATCTTTCAGCAGACATATGAGCACAATGGAGAAGCAATCATTTTAACAAGTACGACATGGGAGGCGGACCTGCTCTGAGGGTATATTCATTCCGGTTACTTTAATATAGGTGATAAGAAAATAACATGTAAATTATGTTAAAATCCATGCATGCAGGTAGGACTAAAAAAAGATTGTTGACACTCACACACACACACACACACACACACACACACACACACACACACACACACACACACACACACACACACACACACACACACACACACACACACACACTAGGGCCTGGGGGACCTCACTTGTGAATGAGATGTCAGCATACTGAGCTAGTGTTCCTCGTAGGCCTAGAGTAAAGCAGCAAACAAATGTGCAAAGAAATAGAAATAACAACCATGGAATATGTCAAGGGTAATAATGAATGCAGGGAGGACAGCTGACTTGAGCTTTCTACATATATATTCTCATCTAAGCCTGTGCCCCTGTAACTCAGTGTACTCACGACATAGGTTGCCTTCATCATCGCCCAGTGGACAGTCTGTGTTGAAGTCGCACAGTTTGTCCAGAGGGATCCCTGGTCCCTGCTCACAGTGGTATTGGCCCTCCAGCGTTATGTTGGGGCCAGCGGAGGACACTGGACAATGCAGGAGGAAAAAGAAGAAAAACAAACTGGTCATATTAGAATATTCATTACACAGTTATTGTCACCTACCTCTTGCTAGAAAAAAATGACTTGCTTTATTGGCAGCAAAATACAAACAAAAACACAAACAAAAATAAATCTACTTTTGGCGCAGAGGAGACATAGCTCCCCATTATGTTCCAAGTGTACTTGTTGAGTAGACTGCTAGATTTATAAGGCTATGTTGGAAACAAACAAACACACATCAGTAGATCAGGGAATAACAGGAATTACAAACAGTGGGAAATGTGCAGTTGATACATAAAAGTCAGTAAGTGACAAAAGGCGAATATACTTAACCCCTGTATGACATCCACAGACAGACTGCCTCCAGCATTGTAAACGAACAGGCTCAATAAGCGTCTGGATTTGAATACAGTACATATCCATATCTAATAATACAAGGAACACAAGCAGCAAAACAATGACCTAGATACTGCAGCAGGTAGAACAAGAAGGGGACAACACACACACAAACACACACACAGCCACCTCAACAACTCACAACTCAACTGAAACCTGGGACTTTTTTGCATATCTATGCAAATCAGAGAGGTGTATCCCCAGATTGTAAGAACGGAACTGCTCATACTCCAACCTTAATCGTCAGATGCTGATCACAGAAAAGAGAACAAAAACAATCCTCTGATGGGGATCTTGTTTTTCTTTCATGAGGGGGAAAAAAAGAAGGAAGAAGTGATTCTTATCTTGAGGGATTGGCTCTGCTGCTTACTGTAGCGTGTCCTTGATCTTTATCATGTAGATGTGTTCTCCATTTGGACAAACTTGGAGTCAGAAGTTTGATAACATTGTAGGCCACTCAAACAAAGAGCACATGCTGTTAGCTGAGCTGGCAGGATAGGCAGAATGATATGCTATTATACAAAAGGATTGTAATGCATATTTGGCTCGTTAACGTACGAGGAACAGATAAAGTTTAGAATCAATCAATACGAACACAAAATGTGTTAGGCAAACAGTTACCTGCTCAGAAGAAAAACCATATGAAAAATGTATGCACACATTAAGCCACCCTGTTGCAGTAATGACACTCTTGCATGGTAATTGCAAAGTTATGACGCACGATGCAGTAGAGGGCTGGAATTTCACAGCTGTGGCTGATTCGCAGCACACTTCACTCCTCTTTGTCATTGTAGTTGAGAAACCTTAAGGCCAAGTGCCAAACTGGTTCAGTCAACTCCACGGATTAGAAAGATGGGGTGGGATTTTTCACTGTGCAAAACACATTAGGCAAAGGCCTCCCACGGTCCACTATTGTGGCACAGCATTAATGGCTGCATAGAGCCCCATTAACACGTCACTAAGTAATCCAACTCAAATTCTTTAAAAAACGCATGGGCCTGAGTAAATTACTTTGATAATGACTACCCTGTGTGTAGTGCTGTGGCACACTATGAAATTTCTTTCAGCTCTTATAATACAAACTAAAAGCTGTGATCTGTGCACATGCTTGTCACACAGAAGAGCACAGAAATAGAAAGAAGATATACCATTTCTATTGCATTTGTTTGTTTATTACCAACTGTGTGGGTTTAGATGTGGTTTTGCTATGCGTATTGAGCCATGCTCAACACATGCATTATGTATTTTGTTGTGCTCAGTGGCTTCCTCTCTGTATTATGTTGACACCGCAAGCAGAAACGATTCATCAAGAAAAAAGTTATCCCGAGTACAGCCAAACCTTTGGGCAAGGTATGTAAATTCATTGATTTATCTTGGTTTGATGACAGTGGAGTAAAAAAGTATCAAAGTGCCGATGGGGCTGAACTTTGAGCTCCTGGGCAGGTATAGGTGCAGCCAGACAGGGCCTGCTGCACTCCTGGCCTACCGCAGTTCTTACATCCCACTTGTCAAATTGTGAAAACAAGTGGGGGATGGATTTCCTGTGGGAGTAAGTGAGTTCTGTTATGCGTATGCTCAGTGGGTTGGCTATGTGAGGGGAATGATGTATGAGCGGGCAGGAGCTGGAGATGTGACTAGAGCCACTGCAGATAAATCAGAGCACAGATAGGCAAACATGCAAATCCAGCTACTTGTTGGATACAGCTACATGGCTAACAATTGGCGTCTCTGTATATGGATGTTAACATTCCAATACTGAAAACACTACACTGACAAAGAAAGCTGGGTAATTTTCAGTCTACAACATGTTGACTGGAATACAGTTCATCTCATGCAGATATATGGCACTGGTTTTAGGGGCCCTTTACATGGTGAAAACATGACAGTTTTCCCGTTTTTTTTATTTTTATTTTTTTTAAACCCGTTCTCACGCAATTTATTTGAAATATTCACTCGTACACATGTTTTCAGAGGAAACGGGCCAAAATCGCAGTAGTAGGCATGCCAAGCCAATAGTCAGCGGTGACACTTAGCCTAGTTGATAGTGGTACAAGTTGATGCATAAAACCTTACTGTAACCGAAAATTAATGCCACTAACGTTCATAAAGCGGTTGGAGTAAGCTTGGGGTTACAAGTATTGTAAATTACAAGCTTTTTCTGTCCTCTTATTTCACCGCATTGAACTCGTGAAAACAGAAGACATGCTGATAGTGTAGGGGCTAACTTACTAATCGCTTAGAATAAATTGGCGAGTGTTATATTAGAGCCCTGCACACTCTCCGCTGATCACAGTGACGGTGCCGCGGAGACACTGTGCATATTATGTTGTCTTTTAAATTTATAACTCGCGTGTGGGTATTTTGACAGCAAATGTTATAGACTATGCATGTGTGAAGTGGAGCCGTGACGTCAGCGTTACCAGGGAAAATGGTTTTGGTGTTTACAAGGAACCAAAACCGTTGTGTTTTCCAAAAAATCCTCCCTGGGAGTTGATCTCAAGAACTTGCGGTTTCATGCCTGCGTTTGCTGTTTTCAGGTAAAAGATATAGTGCATCTACGAAAATATTTTCGCCTATGCACCGTTTCGTGTTTTCGTATAAACAGCCCCTTAGTCCTAACATAATTTTAAAAAGCTTTGCAGAAGGTGCACCGTTAATGGCAAAATTTAGATCAAGTTTGAAGGTAATGTACCATACAGTATATACTGCTGACAACTGTAAATGGAGTATGGTTCGTGTGTGACAGATATTTAAAAGGGGGAAGGATAAAAAACCACCCCCTACCTTTCATGCATCAACAAAGCAAACCTATTCAAATATTGAAGTATTGAAGTCTATTTCAGTCATTGGGAAATAAATGTGGTATAGATCAAGAAGCTTCTACTGCAACGTTCAAACATTTTGCACTTAACCAACGACATACTCCAGTGTCAATTCAGTTGCTCTCTTGCGTTTGCTTTCTACTACGTATATACTAGCTTATATTGCTGATACAAATATGTATGTCAATCAGATTCAGAAGGTTTCATAAAGAAATCACAAGTCATCCGTATCACAGTATTTTTCAAGGTCCAAAGGGTTTTAGAGTCTATGTTGACATTGATTTCTGCTGCTGTTTAAATCACTACTCAACCTTGTTTGCTTTTCTCTGAATATCAAGGAGGAGTCGAGAGTGACAGAGCCATCAGCCCAGCCCTGTACTGTTTAATTTAACAGAATGGATTGTTGATAACTGTCAGTGAATAATTGCTAAGCAATTAACAGAATACCAGAGAAGAGTCAATTAGAACATGTGAATGCTTGAATATACGCTGTAAAAAGTGGTGCTGCCATTGGTGACAGTAGGCGGAGAGAGAAGGTTTTATCTTTAACCCTAACAGTGTAACCAGATGATAGAGTGTATTAATTTCTGCAACATCACATCTTTGAAAATGTGGGTCGTCTGCTGCAATCGAATAACTTTCACCTAATGACCTAAAGTAACCTAATCCTTACTTTTCTATTGTCATCTGTGACTTTTTCTATATTTTTAAGTTAAATACATTCTTCTGGCATCTTATAATGTCAGTTGAGTATGTTTAAAAGTTAAGGAGTTATGTTTTCCTCTTCAGAAAATCCATTTGATCAGATTACCAGCCTAAGTCGCTCTAGTTTCTAAACATTCCTTTATGAAATCTACTTACAGAATGAAAATCAGTGAATGCATTAACTATACTATTAACAGCAAACAGGTATAAAATGGTGTGTGGCCAAAATGTAGGCTAAACAATACAAGAAGCCCAAAACATTTCTTAAAGGTTGTGTCTTGAACGCTTTAATACAATCTCAACAATTATGAACAAGATCATTATAAAGGGTGGACTAGTGGTTGAACATATGTGAAGTCAGGGAAAGAGGCGAAATAAATAACTAGTATATAAAGTGTTTTCCCGGCCAATACATTTGGGAACCCCTAGTGTTGATTGTATTAAGCATAAAAACAAAGACTGGGTTGTAAGGAGTGGTTCCCCTTTTTTTGCACTATACGCTAGCTGAAATCAACGCTTGACATTTAAGCATTTTTGCATAACCGCATCATGCATATCATTTTGAGATTCCACTGACACAGAAGTCTCACTCTTGGGATATCATGATATGATGCAAAGCAGTTTGTCTCGTCCATTTGAATAAAAACCTTTTCTATGGTTTGGTGGACATTGCTTGCAGATTTGAATACAGACAGACGTGTCCTTGTTAAAGCCGAGCTGCAAAATTTCAGTCCCGAATCACGGAGAGGATAGCTTCAAACTGAAATTAATATGGCATTTGTTTTTATACAGATGAGCAAACATGTCAGTCATATCCTGAAATCCCTCTGTGTGTCCCGAAACAACACAACAGTCTGCAGAATTGACTGGCTTTGTAATTTGCTTGTTTGCATTGCATACACAGAATGGAAATAATTGGAAATTACACACAAGAATGGAAGATTCAAAAGGAGAAAAAGTTCAAAGGCCTGACCTAATTCTGCATGTATTACTCTGTATATTCTCTAATCTCACATGCCTCAATCGGGGACTGTTCTTGTTCATGGGGAGGGAACTCTCAAGGGGCCGAGAGAGATGGCGGCGCCTCTGTCTTGTCACCACACAAGGCAGAGTGTGGAGACATTCATGGAGATTTACAGTAGGCTCGGATGCTGAAGATAGATGTTCCAGAGGTTCCCTCTGGACAGTCGACAGGACAAGAAGTATTCGCTCATGAATTCAATTAACTGCACAGAGCCACGCTCGATTGGTCAGAGCTCTGCCCAATTGCTAGCACTATCTGTCATGCTACCTCCCTGCTGGAAAAACAGCAGCGCAACACAGGGGCGAAGATTTCTTTTGAGATAGAAAATGAAAATATAATATGTTTAATGTATCAATTGTTTGCAGCACATGTAACAGCATTGTGTATTCCTCACAATGTAAATTTGACCATTAACATATTTATATCAGATATGCTATTAATATCTCCTCTGCATTTGATGAAGATATTTAATTGGGACGTTTTGTTTAAGATTATAGAGAAGCTATGGACACATTTAAACAAGACATCATTTGCACATTATGGGTTCACTGATTTTAAAGCCTGGTCACTGCATAAAGTATTGATAAAAAAAAAACAATAATAATGTTTTTAATGGGGGCTATCAACATCCCATTTTGTAATCGTACTGATCCATTCTGAACAAACATTTCTAAGATTATTAATTCTATAAAAGCTTGCAAGGTCCAACAAAGCAACAGCACGAACAGACTACTGCCAGGCAATTCTGAGGCATAATTAAAGTTAATCATACACTTGATAAATTGTAGCATTGCTCACAAAGTATAATTCTTTACTTTGTTGGCTGGTGGTCTGACTTCCAAAAACATTTCATACTGTTATACCTTCAGGAAAGTAAGATCAAAATTGTTACCAGAGGGATTATTCCTTTGTGCTCATTTAAATTTTCTCTGCACTCTGTTTGGTCCTTTCTTTGAAATATACAAAAGACTGACATTCACATTGTCATTTCTCTGTATGTTACTTATGAACCACAAAGCATCACATGCTGGCCTTTCTCATGTTTGAGGCTATATGTAAACATTATCCCATACCTAAGTATACAGAGCATATATGAAATGAAAGCACATGTCCCACATATCGGGCGGTCGTGGTGAGATTGTAGCTTTGGTTTAAAACCATAAGCATCCCACATGAGGGCTTTGATTCTTCAGGTGTTTTTTAGTTTTTCCGTTAGATTACAGGGAATTTGTTTTGTATCCATTACAAACAAGAAATCACCTCCCCGCATTAAGTTTAACGTTTAAAATATGAAGGGTGGTGAATATATATGTAGTTGATTAATTCATCTCTGAGGGAGTTATAACTTAAATCCTTTAAAACATGACAAGATTGATTGGTTTGTTCATTTAAGTGACTGAACGATTGTGTGTATGTCAAAAGACAGGGCCTTCATTTTGTCAATCTTGTTGACGTTTGTTTGAATTGAAGATCAAAGTCAGTAAAGGTCCAATGGTTAGGGAGTCCCAACAGAGTCAATGAAATCTATCTCTAATAGACTTCAGTGACAACAGAAAGAAAAAAAATACATTGAAAAGCATACTGTTGCTACGTAGTAATTATAATCTAGCACACAGTATAACCTGCCATTTGAAATAAAAATGGGAAATAAAAGTGACTCAAAGGCCAGTTTCATGCCAGCATTGAATGTACAAATGTCCCCTTTACTGAATTAAATAGGATTTAGGATCGCTTTATCTTAATGAATGAATTTACTTCAATTATGCTTATGTCCTCAATGCTCAGAAATGTCCTTCTTCCTGCCAGGTTAGGGTTGATTTAGACATCTGTTCCATTTGTTCTATGTAGGCTGGGAACACTCCACTTGGTGCCCTGGGCCATTTAACACTTAACACCCAATATGGAAAGGTGCCTGCAACAGAAACCAAGTTTGTGAAGAGGGGATGCTGCTTGCTGAAAAGCCTAAAGCAAGAGATTAGAGGTTGGGTGTGATGATGCTTAGTACTGGCAGATAGGGCCATGTCTTTGCAGGTTATGTCTTCTGTGATTCAGTTCTTTAGTCCTTCTACTTATGAGTTATCAAGCAATCCAAAAGTATCCTGGGCAATCAAAAGACCCACAGAAACCAAAACAAAAATAGAAAGATATTCATTAAATGCCTTCTAGAAGGTAGATGAACTGCTGAGTACTTCCATTCCCAAAAAAACAATCGCTAATGGGCCTGTGAAAATAGGTGTAATTTGTTTTAAATGTTGTTGTGATTAAAAATTACTTCTGAGATCTGCTGTTTTGATCTACACCAGTTGACATAAAGTAAAATACACACTGGAGTTACTAAAACAAAGACTGAATAAAAACAGCTCATTTTGGTTTGCTTAGAAAGCACTGCCTACCTAGAAATGACAATGTTGTCCAAAGAGCTGCAGGATATAATGCATGGATTGCTTTTACAGCAGATGTTTAACAAACCCTTTGAAATTCAAAACATGTGTAGAAGGGATTGCGGGTAGCCAATCAACACAGGACTTGGTATTTCTATTTATTCGAACCAATGAGATAATTAACCTTTCAAAACGGGGATGCTATATAACCGCAAATTCATTAAAGTGTGGTGAAAGTCCAGCTGTATACTGGATTTGTATCTGCTCTCATTAAACATATCATGTAATGTGAACATCAGTGTTGTACAAATGTTCTCATTAAAAATGGTAGGAGCCAAACAGAACCTATGTTATGCAGAAGTTACCTACATCAAAAAAGAACCCCAAGCACTAATGCCTGCAGACAGCAATGAATGCAGACTAAAAATATATGAATGAATTGAATCTAATTAGATTTCATATTGTAATTGTATTAACATTTTCACTAACCTTGTCTGTTTGAGTAACTCAATTAGATTGTGTATCCTAAGGGGCACTCTGACTGCACCATGACCCTGTTTCATTCGAACGTCTGCTACAATGGGGAATACAAATATCTAATAGGAAATACCTTTTGAATGCAAATGTTCAAAACCCATTTGACCAGTTGAAATTATGAACTAAAAGGCGTGGACATATAAAAAGGCAGAGGCGGAACACTGCTTAGGGCTAAGGTCTCTCAGGGCTATATACAATGTCCTGACTTGATGAAAAACCGTATGCCAAAAATGCCTAGTACATTTTAAACTACCTCGTAGAACAATTCACAAAATTCTAGTCTACTAAATACAACTTAAGAAATACACTGAATCATCAGACATATTGCTTGATCCAGCAGGTATTGCATTCTTTTGAACACATACCCTTGAAATACCACTTAGCAGGTTGTGGTTACTGCACAGATTCAAGATCAGACCTAGCCAGGAAATCCAGACCTGCCGCTGGCAAATTAAGTTTGCTGCGCTTGTGCTCTTCAGCGGACAAACATTGTTATAAGTGTGAAGGGAACACAACCTTCTGCCTTGCCAAAGTAGTACTATGCAGGCAAAGTTAAATCCACTATTGATACAATTTAATAATGACCTTGTCAGTCATCACAGTGGTCTCTGTTTACTTCCAGGATGGGGAAACTGTGGGAGGCTAACTGGCTCATTGACAGGTTTGCTGAGCTTGAATAATTACGTGTTCTAACACAACTATGCCAAACCCCATCAGAGGAATAAGAGCAGAAGGTGGGATTGTAAATTCCTGTCAAGGAGGATGAGCTGTTCAGATACAGGCATACAACCACACAAGTCACTTTAGGGGCAACACATTGGATTGCTTGTTGGCCCAGTGACTGATGAGTTAATTAAAGTGGAAGGATACGGAGAGAGGAGTCAGACACCACTCCATTTATTTATCCTGTATTGACTATATCTCCTCGCACTTCACTGGCTTGAGTAATTGCCGCCTTCTGCTCAAGAAAACAACTAAGAGGGAGGAAATGGACATTGTTAAATGAGATTCAAGGGATAACAAGGACGGTTGATTAAGACATCATTTATGTATGTAAATGACATGGATTTGAATGGATTGACAATAAGGAAGGTTCTGACTTATGACTATTGCCTATTGCAAGAATCAGTAATAAGTGATACAATGCACCACAAGAGGGCAGAAATGAAATGAATCAAGTTTAGCATGTTTTATCTAACTTATTTGAGAATCCTCTGATTAAATCATTCTCAATAAATATGTTGATGCACAACTTATCCAAGAAACCGCTACACAAACGTTCAATTGAGAAATACAGAACATTTTGTGTCCACAGACTTCTAAATGAGGAAAACTTTTAAACCTTTGGAACCAAATTAAAACAATAATTCAAACCCAAGTCTGGATCAGACCTTGAGCGAACCGCCCCAAAAGCCTGACAAAAGGTCATTACTAGGAGTAATTAGCTCTTTTTGAGAGAAGGGGACCTGGAACAAATGAAGCAAACGACTGTCTTGGACAGGAACAGAGTATGTGAGCCTTAATCAAGCATCCAACTTTCATGTTCTGTGCTAAGGAATGTCATTTGAGCCCAGGTGTGTGGGTATAGAGGGAAAGTGGGGGAGGTTTAACACCGCTAAATGTGTCAGAAAAGACAGTTGGAGAAAATATATATGGAGAATCACTGACACAGACATTGATTTTTTGAGTAATTTGCGTTTATGTTTTACTTTGTTTTGTACTCTCATCCAAGACTTTTCTCCTCATGCAAATATTCTGGGGATGATTTGGCCAAGTGACTAATTGTAATGAAATGGGAGAGTTGAATGTTGCTGTTTTGTTAGTGTTGGGCAGCTGTGAGAAACCTAGCTGCATCAAGTGACTGCTCCAACCGGACCTCAAATTCAATCGTCCCATTTCAACCAAAATTTGAGCATTAGAACCAGACAAATCTCCTCTCCTTGTTCCTCATTTATCCAAAGCTAAATATTGACTGAGCATAAAAAGCTATTACATTGTTACGGAGCCCAAATAGACTCTGGCTCCATGACAGTAGAGGAGATTACATTTGCTGGACTGTGTGCATCTCCCTGAATTCAATTACCTATTTGTTTTAATATGCCATGTATTATTCTATAAAAAATTACAAGGTGAAGCCCACTTGTATTGCCTTCTGGTGTGTGGTTCATAACAAATACTGGAATAGATGGACAATGCTTCGTGCACAATTGTTGTCCATCCATCTGTCTTTTGTCAAAGTGGTGTGTCCATGACTCACATAAGCCACATTCCCAGTTGTCCTACAAACAGGAACAACACACCAATGCATGCTTTTCTGTTTGTTTCATGTTCTCTGTTAAATGACCAGAACAGATTTCATGAGACCACGATTAAGAAATAAATAATAATCACACCAAACTAGAGCCATATATTATACGTACTAACTGAAGATCTCTATAAACCTGGAGCTGGTATCCCGGATTTTTGTTTTGATACTTTTCAGGTTCCAGTGAGACATGGGTTGCTTTCAAATGTCAAAGAGGAGTTTTATAGTTAATTCATCTTGTTCCTTAGCCTGGAAATCCAGACCTGCCGCAAGGCGCTGGCAAGTTAAATTTGCTGCGCCTGTTGGTCTGGACACTCTCCATTGAAGCTCATTTAATATGTAAATAATTCCTGAGCAACCAATCAAATCGTTCTTTCTGATATGGGCAGGCCAGAGCCCTTTGTATGGTGCCCTGGGGCTGACGTAACCGGATGACGACAGTGCTGTGCATCATGCACCGTTGAAGCCGTGATAGTAAACAGAGATGGCTGGTAATGTTCTTGTTTGAGACGGCTTTCGCCTTGACACTTAGCGATTTGGAAGACGGTACTCAAATCTTTCATTAGCAAGTAAGAGGAATGTTCTGTTTTGCCGCCCGACAAAGCCAAAAGTTTAATTTAACAGTTAGAACGTTGTGCGCTAAACGAACAGGGCTTAATATGTCACCTTGTTAATTGCTCTGATTGGTCGTAGTGCTATCCTATTGCGTGCAGTGGCATTTGAAATGCATGTGTAGGTGCCGCCCCTTGAGTTGGAAAGGTCTATTCATCATGGCCAGACCCTCTATCGTCCTAGATATGGGTCTGGATTTCCAAGCAACTAGTTCCCTGTAGTGCAGATGCAAAACACAACACAGAGTACACTATCTCATGAGGTTATAATAAGCATGTTTAGAATAACTAAAAATCTAAAATAAGCTGCTAACTAGTAGGCCTTTAATTTATATTTTCTAATCAATATATTCAATGGAAATATCTGCTTAAACTTGTAGAGTATATTGTGTACATGGAAGACCCGGTTAAGATATAATTGTAAATACATCACTGTAAATCTAGTTTCAGATTAAATGTATGTTTGTAAGTACAGTGTTGTGTAACAAACTCGTTTCAGTGCTGCTGCCAATTTGTATTTAGTCCATGATAAACAGCAACTGGTGGAGTGTTTCTCTTGGACATCCTTTGCTGTTTTATTCCTTTGTATGTTAGTTCATCAGACACTGTTTGAGAACTTTTCTCACAGAAGCCTGGATTGAAAAATTTTCAAATTAAGTTCATTCACTCAGTTACATTTAGTACACATTTGGGTAACACTTTATAATAACTATCCGTTGTAACTCGTTAATAGATCATTAGTAAACTCTTAATTAATGATTATTAATGATTTGTTAAGTGTTTGTTAGCAGTTTGTTAAGGATTTATAACAATGGTAGATAGTTAATAGCTTAATAATTGAATCAGTTCATCTGGGAGGTAATCCGAGATACCGACGAGGCTGAAATAGGCTATAGACTATACACAGTGCATGGGCAACTGAGGGCAGCCCCATTTTCAAATATTTTTAAATAAACTCAATACACACTGTGCATGCCATGGACTTGAACGTGACGTGATCAGTTAATCTCGGATTACCTCCCAGATGAACTGATTCAATTATTAAGCTATTAACTATCTACCATTGTTATAAATCCTTAACAAACTGCTAACAAACACTTAACAAATCATTAATAATCATTAATTAAGAGTTTACTAATGATCTATTAACAAGTTACAACGGATAGTTATTATAAAGTGTTACCCACATTTGTACACATTTAGTTAACATTCAGCCATTTAAAAAACAATGATATAAATAAAATATATCTGGATAAGTTCATGCATGTACAGGACATGTGAACAATAGAACATAACCTATGTATAACATTTGCGTCTATTTGCAAACATCTACCTTTTAGAGGGAACAAGGGTTTTATCCATATTTCCTCATTAATGCACACTATACATGTTTAAGCAGTAGTTGTTGTGCTGCTGCATTTAACTCAGAGGAAATTGAATCAGTTGTATTAATCCAATTTCAGAAGCTTTCTGAAGCAGTTTACGCATTTCATTGCACAACATGATTTAATGAAGTTACAAATGACAGAATGTATCTGTGTTATTTCCAGTTTAACATGTTTGAGCTGCTTTGGGAACTCGGTCACTCTGCAGACATGTGAGACACGTTTAGTCCACATACATATCGCACAAACTTTTATGGGAAACAGAAAGAGAACAACTCAAAACAAGAGACAGATCCCTTGAGTCAGCACTTACAGTACATATTGTTGTACCTGTTTAGATTAATACCCAGTTTTATTTACCCTAACCAAAAATGCTTATTGTAGGCTCCTTTAAATATTGTTTTTATCTATTATCTGATTGTTCCTTTAGTCTTCACCATTCAATTACTGGCAACATTGACAGACAAAGAGCCAATACTACATATAAAAAAATAAATAAAAATAATCCTAATTATATGATGCATAATATTTTTTTTTCCTTTATATTTTCCTACAAAGACCCGTTCAACCAAATCAACAATATTGCCTACACATATATTTACGTTGACGTAAATAAAGAGCTGTATCACCTATTATCCTATCCTTCAATCATTTCTGGGTGCAAAACAACATGGCTTTGCCAACTTACCCATGGTGCAGTTGGTGGTGAAGTGGGGCTCGATGGTGGCAGTGCCGTCCTGTGGAACGTGCTGGTCGTAGCTGGCCTGGACCCTGAAAGGTGATCCTCCGTGGGTCCCCAGGGTGAGGTGGACCACCGCCCAGCTGCCAAGGAGAGAAAGCAGGGGGAGGGTCAGCACCAGGAGCAGACACCACGGCTGACAGAAAAACCCACATCCTGCATGAGGGTCTGGGGTTAGCGTAGCCCGGGCCTGCTCTGCCTGAGAACACACAGTCTCAGAGGAGAGTCCAGGACTGTTCAGGGCTTCAGCAGAAGCCGACATGGGGGTTTCCTCACTGCCTTCCACCTTAGGAGCTTCCCTTTCATCCTTTGTTGGTTGATTCATTGCCCCCCCGTCCCTTTGAGCTTACCCAAGACTGCCTGGGTCTAGTGGAGGTTTAGAGGTGGCCAGGTGTGAGCGTGAGCGTTAGAAATAAGAAATTTGAATTTTAAAGCCACTATTACAGCAGGTGTGTGGTCAAGGGACAACAACGCGCTCAGTTCTGCTGTGTTATGGAGCTGCTGTCCTGTGGTGAATGCTGTCCTCTCTCAACTAGCGGTGGGGCTTTGTGTAGTTCTACTGTCCCTAATTGTGTTAAGCAAATTGTGCTGATTTCTCTTTGGCCCGAACTCATGCACTATCTATCTCTATCTCCCTCCCTCTCCCACTCTCCCTGTCTTTTGCCAATCCCATCATTTTGACATACAAGTCGAAACACCACGTAAAGTGAATGCATTGTGAATTCGTACTTCCCTAATGAGAAAACAAATTTATGATTTCCATAACTTGCACACATACACACTCGACCAGCACACGGCAACAACAGCTACTATTATAGTATACACACACACTATACAAACTGTGTGTTGTTTTGTTATTTTAGATTTGCCACCTTTTTGCTGCTGCTAACACTGTCAATCTGATGTAACAATGTTTTCACCAACAATGTCCTGTTTTCACAGACATTAGCCATCAACTGCTCAGATTTAAAAATCTGATTGAACAGAACATTACAATGCTCCTACTCTGGCTCAACAGATGCTGTTTGTTTTTGCTTATCTCGGCCATTTGGCATCAATGTAATTTGGCATGAAATGAGGAAAAGGACAAAGAGAGTGCATTTGGAATTGGATGAAAATTTTAAATGTAAAAGGACTCGCTCATAGTGCCAAAGCCAGTGAGGAATATCAATAAACGTTGCACATGGAGGCAGATTTCTAGCCCCTATCAGACTATTGTTAAGTGCCCAAAAATACAACAATCAGAAAATCAGATGATACTGGTGCTCTGTGCAACAACTTCATTATATGAGCATTTGTTAGGGCTGTGGGTCTGAGTTTGTTTTGGAGTTTCTTCCTCAAAAATCTAATAATGAAGTCCTTTACGTTCTTCACCGAATGTTCCAATAATGTTTAACGCATTATTCTCTACTGTAGTATGTTCTGAAAAATAACAATCCTTAAAAATGTTTTGCCAATAAGAAGATTTTCTATGGCCATGCCATAACTTACAATATACTGGAAACTGTGCTTCATCCGTAGAAACTGAAGGCATTCAGTTCATTATAGGAATGTGCAAGTCAGAGACACTGTATTCATATTTGCGTTTCTAAAAAAAAATTTTCAAATGCTAATTAATTAACCTTAAACCTATTTGCAATATCTAAACGAGTTGCTTTCACTACCAGGTTAACATGTTTTCTTCTAAAATATTTACTTAAGGGTAGCACGCATGAACACCCACAAACACACACACACGCACCACAAACAGCAAACAGCCTAGGAGCTTTTCATATTTCCCCAAAGTCCTTGCTCTGACTCAACAGGCTTAGCATTACTACCCGTGCTAGGTTTCCTTTTCTTATGTTTTATATTGCCACCTTGCCTTATTTTTTTTATTATTTTCTAAATTGAGTGAGCAGAGTACATGTACATGGCCTTACTGGTCTCCAAATCGGCCCCAGTAAGACTGAGGTTTAAGGAAATACACACTGCTATATAGGAAAAATATAATATTTGATTGGTCGACTAAGATGAGGCCGCTCCTTGGTTAGCGTGTTTAATCCAATGGCAGGGGATCCCTTAAAGGACGGGAGGGAACTGCACTACCTTAACCTGTGAGGGACATTTGTGCAGGTAGAAGGGCAGTTATGTGGGCAGAGTTATTCATAGTTCTAACTGGCCGTCTGACCTTGTGAAGGTACAAAATTATCTTACACTTCAACCCTTCCCTCTTTTCATTGCCCTCAACTCTTTCCAGTGCACCGTTAGAGGACTGCTTTGCGTTGTGGGACCTGCTCCCTGCCACAGCCCGTAATAGAAAAAAAATTAAGTCCTAAGATAAGGAGCCACCGCTGAGTCATATGCATACGGCAACTTCTGAATTCACCACAGAATCTCGGATGACGACCACATTTAGAAATGGCCATTCTGTTGAATGGGCACTCACACAGCATAATGACCAAAGGATTGTAATTGTACACAAATTTTTTCTCCTTTTTGTCTCCTTGTGCATCAGATAAACACAAACATGTGCACTCTCACACCACGTGTACTCTTCAACTGGATAAACAGCCATGAATGCACTCTATATTTAAATATGACACACAGGAAGGAATGAGCTAAATCTATCATTTAAGAAAAGTGTAAATAAAGGGAACCTGTGCTTGGCATTGAATATGCTCAATAATGCTGATAATGTAATGGACCGAGCTGTGTGGCATCCAGTCTAAGTGATCGATGTAAACCTCGATCTCTATCCACGCACCATGAACAAAGTTATAAACAAGTCGTCTAGACAACTGAATTATTTTCATGTCTTATCATGCTATGTCTGCGCCGGTCGCACACAAAGGAGTGATTAACTGAGCAGCGATACAGAGAGCAGAGCTGCCAGAGCACATCACTCAAACCTAATTAATAGTATTCCAATGCAGGGAACAGCAGTCTTACACACACACACACACACACACACACACACACACACACACACACACACACACACACACACACACACACACACACACACACACACACACACACACACACACACACACACACACACACACACACACACCGGCCACTTTATTAGGTACACCTGTTCAATGGCTTATAAAAACAGAAAGCTAATAAGCCAATCACATGGCAGCAATTTAATGCATTTAGGCATTTAGACGTGGTCAAGACAATGTACTGAAGTCAAACCGAGCATCAGAATGGGGAAGAAAGGGGGTTTAGGTGACTTTGAACATGGCATGCTTGATGGTGCACGGCTGGATGGAATCATACTTTCATGTTGTTTACGCCAAATTCTGAACCTGCCATCTGAATGTCGCAACTGAAATCGAGACTAATCAGACCAGGCATGATTTTTTCAATCTTCTATTGTCCAATATTGGGGATCCTGTGAGAATTGTAGCCTCATTTTCCTGTTTTTAGCTAACAGGAGTGGCACCCGGTGGGGTCTTCTGTGGCTGTCGCCCATCTGTTTCAAGGTTGGTCGTGTTTTGCGTTAAGAGATGGTATTCTGCATTCCCTGGTTGTATCGAGTGGTTATTTGAGTTACTGTTGTCTTTCTATCATCTCGAACCAGTATGCCCATCCTCCACTGTCCTCTGACTTCAACAAGGCATTTTACGTCCACACAAATGCCGCTCACATGGGTATTTTTTTTCTTTTTCGGACCATTCTTTGTAAACCCTAGAGATGGTCTAGAGTGAAAATCCCAGTAGATCAGCAGTTTCTGAGTTGCTGACATGTGATTGGCTGATTAGTTATATGTGTTAACAAGATAATTAACTGCTGTACCTAATAAAGTGGCCGGTGAGTGTATATTATAACCTGACCTTTGTTCTTACTGCTGTTTGGTTAAGCCCTCTCCGGTGATGACGTGGCTTTTTATTGTTTCTCCTCAGTGCTCGGCTCTGGCTAATGTAGCTTTTAAAATTGTGCGTGTGTGTTGTGTGTCAGTTGGTAATATAAGGATGTACGATGCTCATAGCCTAACCTTATTAAGGCTTATATTTCTTGTGTTCTGGTTAGCTGCATGTCTCATCCATCAAGACAAACAATATGTGAAGAAGTGTGTTGCATTTTCTTTTCACAGTGGTAATGGTTTTCCGTAATGCTGTGAGACCTGGTCGGACATATTGCCAGACAGAGGCTAGTGCAGTCAGGAAAACTAGCTTTAACTATCTTTTGCAAGCTTGATTTTCCTTAGACCCTAAAGTTAGAATTAAGATATGAATCACAATTGAGGTATTGTTTTGGGTTATGTGAAGAGCTGAATTGAGTATAGGTATGGCATCCTTGTCTCAATATTGCTGTTGAACAGAAATTAGTTATTCAAAAAGTATAATATGCATTTTAAGGTTCAGAGGAAATGTTCAATCGTGTTAAATTGTTTTTAAGGCTCTGCGCACCAATGGTACACCAACCCCGGGGATTTAACTTGGTTTGGCTGATTAGACCAGTGTCTGTGTACATTTGCACAGAAACTGAAAATGTCATCTTTATTATTCTTAGAAGTTAAGGGAATCTGGTGACTTAGCATAGAGCAGTGGTTCTCAATTATTTTCTGTCATGCCCCAAAGGGGACAGACATTTTTTCGCGCCCCCCTAAATTGAAATACTATTGAGAACCTGCTAATATTTATTTATTTATCTGTACAAAACCACTGTATGAGTTTGTGGCACGAGCATTCTGCATACAATCACCTTATTATCAAATTAGATAACAAAAATTAGCTGAGATAATTTCTGCAGCAAAAAAATTCAAAGTTCAGTTTATTAGCTCAATTTGTAACATTTAAACAAGACTGCTCAGTCAGTGTGAATCTCAGGACAGAGAAACAAGAGCAAATGATTCACTGAGGTTTGCATTTCATTCAAAACATTTTAAAACTGTAAACATAGTTAAGGTTGTGTTTTTTTATTATTATAGGCCTTTCGCGCAGATATGACCATACACAAGCACACATCGCGCTTGCTAGCACTTGAAAAAAAAGTGTGCTCTGGTACGTAAAGCACACTGTGGAATGTAGCCAATCCTGAAAGTCATTAGTTGGCAAGAGGTAACAGCAAACCGAAACACAAAACAACATAAAGAAATTCAGCCTTTGTTGCTGTTTTCAAGACTGATCTGGTATTTTAAATTGATCTCGGTGTAACTTGATTAGTTGAGTAACCGTGCTCATGTAGAATCACAATGTTCAATATTGATATCAAACATGGCGAGATGGAACGGAAGCTGAGTTTTCTGTCAGCCATTAGTCAACATCAAAACAAATTAGCAAAATGCAAAAGCCAATCAGTTGGGACGTGGCAGCGTGACTGTGCCAAAAAGTATCAAATATTTCAAACAGACATGTCCTTGAATCAATCTGTTTTTGTCACCTTGCTGAATAAATACTAATTAAAATAAACAATCGTCGAAATTTAAGACCCACAATGTCTCCTTATCTCATCCGAATGGGCCTTCGAATTACATACCCTGGTGATGCTATGAGGAATCACTTCACCTTTAATATGTATCGTCTTAACAAAATACAGTGTATGGTATTGACATGGGAATTTAACCTCCTACTATATGAGATGGAAAAATCTTGCTTGGGTCCAAGAAACCTGTTGACTGCATCTGAGATGAAACTTAAAGAAGGGAGGATTGAAATAGAAGCTGCTTTACATGTTAATGGAATGTTTACCCCCCTAAGAGACATCACCATAGGTTTAGATCATGCTGGCTGGTTTAAATGGAAGTAGGTTATTAAAAAAACCTTTTAAGTGGCCCAGTTCCACTCCCCTCCTACTATGATGCCTATGCTGTGTGCGAGTAGTTCTGCATAGGCAACAGAGGGTTAAAGAGTTGAGGAGGTGGGTGGGAGAACACTGGTGTGAACTCTGCTGGATAAGGATCTCTGCTTAAGCCACATTGATTTTGACTGTCAAATTGCGTAAAGTGCACAACAGCCGTGAGCCAAGTCAAGAAAAGTGTAGATAAGATTGAACGGCCTGACACGGTGGGGCTGAATGAGTGCTGCTTCCCCCAAACTGAACAGGACACATTTGCATGCTAATCTGCTGAGAGCTAAATCTGTTTTACCATGATGCAGCTGGAATGAAAGGGGTTGATGAGGTAAACTGGGGATACAGGCTTGATGTGTAGAAGGAACATGTTTTTTTGGGGAAAATTCTGTGTTTGTAAAATCACTATACACGGTGTTTTCAGAACACTTTAACATTTGGTATCACCACACATATGCCTCACAGACAATGAACAAATAAACAATTTCATTATGCCAGTTTGTAAAAACTAAACTGTGGAAGAGCTGCCACCCCCTATAAGCAGGGTACACAGAGCGCGTAGGGCACCAAGTACCTTGGCGGGGGGGAGTTTCATGCACGAAAACTAAATAAAAAGGCAGATATGATGACGAAGACTGAGACGAATATAACTGACACTATAGTCTACGAATAGGAACGAGACGAAACTGTTAGGGCGGGACGAATGGAGAACAGATCCAATCAGAACTGTGGGACAAGTTGGGAAGAAGCAGTGCAAAGCAGCGAATGTAACCCTGTGTTGGTGAAAATCGGCGGGAGAACGCGCCAGTGTGAGCGGGTGGAGTGAGCCGCTGTGCAGAAAAACTCTGTGGTTTGATGGACAAAATGATAGTCAGGGATATCCTGCCCGTTAACGTTGTCTAGGGGAACGGCTAAGTTCCGCGATCTGTTTGTAGTAAGCTGTGTCTCGAGCTTGAACACACAGAGCCATGTCTCCAAACTGACTGCGCAACTCTATAGGAAATTAACCGTGAAACTGCCGCCTCCCTCCGTTAGTTTCTGTTTTCACCCGAGTAAGTTACAATCAACTCCGACGCATGGACAGCGTTCAATTAAAACCTCTAATTTTATTATCAAAAAGGCTTTGATGCAAAAGAAGTCCAAACACACACAGCGGCAGCAGTGTTGCTTAAAGGAAAGCGCTGTTGCTCACTTTTATCAGCACGTAAACTGCGTGCTGCTGCTGCTGCCCAGGGGCGGCCTTAACGATCTCGGGACCCGTTTCAAGACCTAGTGTGGGGCCCCCCACTTATTTTTTTTATTTTCTTTATTTTAAATTTTTTATAAATGATGCTTGTGCATGCTCCCCGCAAAAAGAAAAAAGATTGTGAAATCCAGTTGGTTCATATACGTATCATGAGATAATGGGCCCCTGGGCACAGGCACTTAAAGCCCCCCCTCCCCCCATCCAGTCAGGTAAACTGATTGTATGTGAGATTATTACGAATGAAATAGACTACGGGCCGGTTTCGGAGACAAGGCTTAAGCCTAGTCCCAGACTAAAATGCTGTTTGAGCTGGCTTAACTGAAATTCACTTGCACAGACGTAGCTTAAAATAGTCGTGGATTAAGCCTGTTCTGGATTAAACAAAGCCGATTGCAAAATTGAGCATTAGAGCTACTCCAGGACTAAATTGGACTGAATTGAAGCTTAAACTAATCTGCCAAGGAGGCAGGTTTAACTCCCGCTTAGTAGGCTAGGCTACTGTTTGTGAAACTGAGCTTGGATTGTTTGGGAGCATGGACTATTTGGAATATCTAAATGAGGACCAACATGCACCACAAAGGCCAGCCAGACGAATACTGCTGGATAGGAGTGATCCATTGAATCAGTTTGATGAAATAACTTTTCGAGACCGCTTTCGTATGCACAAGGAAAATGCATTGGAGATAATTACTTTGCTTGAGCCTAGACTTTCCTCTCTGTCTCAAAGAGGAAGGCCTGTGTCCAATCAACTGCAAGTTCTGATCACTTTGAGGTTCTTGGCATGTGGAATCTTTCATCGTGAAACTGGTGATTTGTGTGGTGTCAGTGAACCAACTGTATGTAGAATAGTTCACAAAGTCTGCAGTGCCATTTGTGAACTGAGGAGTCTTTACATCAAGTTCCCTGATGCTGCTGGGCAAGCCAACTATAAAGTGCAATTCTATGAATATGGGCACTTCCCAGGAGTGATTGGCTGTATAGATGGATGTCATGTTCCCATCAAGTGTCCATCAACTCCTGATGCAGAGGAATACAGGAATCGTAAGAACTGTTTTTCAATCAATGTTCAGGGTGTATGCACTCCTAATTTGGAGTTTTCAAACATTGTTGCCCGTTGGAAAGGTGCAACCCATGATTCAAGGATTTTTCTCAAATCTTCATTGTGTGCACAATTTGAGAGAGGACAACATAGTGGACTACTACTTGGTGATAGTGGATATGGTCAGAGTAACTATTTATTCACACCACATCTAAATCCCACAACAGCTGAGCAGCAAAGGTACAACAGAGCTCATATCCGTACTAGAGGGATGATCGAGCGTATGTTTGGAGTATGGAAAACTCGATTCCAGTGCTTACGAAATACGCTTCGTTTCAAGCCAAGAAGATGCTGCAAAGTGATCATTGCTACAGCTGTGCTGCACAACTACCTGAAGCAGCATGGCTGTCCTGATCTGCCAATGGAAGATCAGGATGATGCAGATGTGCCCATGGTGGCAGAGGCAGCCAATGACCAGCGAGGACTTGCACACAGAGCTGCTTTCACAGTGCAGCACTTCAGCATTTAAATATGGAATGTATTCATTATGGTATAGTTTTGCTTGCATACTGTTTCTGTACAAAATTACAATAATGTAGCAAAATTAAACGAGTGAACCAAGGCTGGTTAAAATGTAGTTTGTGATGATTAATACTCACTCACACTCACATGCCAAATGACAATACATTTATTTTTATTTTTCACAATTCCTCATATTCACCATGGCTACTGGTATGCAGAATTCTTTTTTGGAGCATAGCCCTCTCTCCCAATTTCATATCCAGTTCAACCTCTAGAATTCTCATTTTCATTTCATGTTCTTCTTTTAAATATTCAATTTTACGCTCATGAAATTCTCTGGCTAACTTTTCATGCATAGTTATCTTTTTTGGTCTCTGTTGGATGGTAGCAGCTTCATCTCCCAGGGGTGCCATAGCAGATGTGGAGGATTCAGGCTCGTTGTGAACTGGCTCTTGATTGGTTTCCTCTGGAAAAAAAGACCACTGTTCCAAACTCAAATCAACTAATATGGTCCTGTAACCAATTTGCTTCCTAAGGTATATTTACCATTTGTGCTCAGTTCTCCATGTTCACTGTCCAAATGGTCATTGTCTGGAATACCATCCAGAGGTTGCTGGTGCTCTATTATACCAGACAGCAAGTCACCCAATTCATCACGTGTCCTTTATTGGTGGTCCACCATCTGTAATAAATCGCTCTCTTCTGCTTGCTGCATTCTCTTTTTTTAATCCCAGTTTAATGTTCTTGCATAGAACCTATGAAGGCAGATATCATTCATTAGTTTTCTTTTTTGATGTCACAAAAATAGTAATATGGGAAATCTGAAATACTGGTACTGATAAGGCATAATAAAAATAAGTTTGTCTCCTGATAATTTAGGTCATGGTGGAGAAATGATTTTATTTTATATTTCTTTCCCCCTCACATATAGGTATGGATTTTCCTTTGTGCAACATATCTTACTCTACCACCATGTTTAACATGCATATGCCCCTTTAAAATAGGTAACTATCCTTTTAAACAGGATATTCATTCAATGTGAATGCTACAAGCAGCAGGAGTATTGTATTTGGGTAGGCCATAAATAAGCAGGGTATAGGCAACAGGAAACAAACACATATTTTTGTGCCTAATAATGAAGATTAACTCACCTGCAGTTGTTGTACTGTTCTTGTGGTGACATCTTCATTTGCATTGAATGCATTGCCAATTGCAGTCCAAGCACTTCTTTTCTTCTGTTCAATAGCAGCAGTATGGATTTTGCTTTCAATGACTGTATGGTTCGATACAATTAGTTTTAGTAGTGCTTTTTCATGCTCACTATAATTTTTGGAGCGAATTCTCTTTGCCTCTGCCATTGTGTTGTCTCAAAATTCACTGCAACAATGGTGTTTCATACTCCATTTCAGGTTTTCATGAGCACAATTGGACCAACAGCCTGTGCTTCCACTTAGTCTAATGAGGCTTGAACCAGGTGTTCTCATTAAGCTTACTCCAGGACTCCATAGTCTCAGACTAACTAAGCCAAATTTATGCCATGTTCATGCAAGCCACTTAAATAGCCAGGATTAACTAGTCTGACTTAGACCTACTCCAGTCTTGATTTAAGCCCTGTCTCCGAAACCGGCCCTACATGTTTTGTATTACAACCATTACATCTGTGCGTGTATTGCATATTCAAAACTTAAAGCTGCAGTTGAGAGTTTCAGCCGTTGGGATCCCGAAGGCTGTTTTCCCAACGCTCTACCTGCTGTAGCTCCTCCCTCCGAACGACAGCTACGCACGTTCATGTGAATTCAGTTACATTGACAAGAGACAAACACCATGTCCGATTCCGAGGTGATTAAACATTAGTAATGATAACTACATATGTACATATTGAGCATACATTTTAATCACAGACATACCATGTATGTTAGCTTAAAATCATTGTAAGTGTGCTGGTAGGCCTAACAAAAGTAGCTGTAACAGCCAGGCAAGATAGCAAACTAATTGTAACAGAGCGGAGAGGTGTGTGTGTATCTCCTACTATCTATGCTCCTGCTCTGACCGCAGCTGGGAGGGGCTGGGAGGGGCTGCTGGGCGAGGAGCGGGCTGCGGGTCAGTGCTCCCGCTGCTCATTGAGAAGAGGTGATACTTATTTTGGCGAAAAAAGTCACCAATAACACCAGAAAAAAAAGCTAGATTTGTCGCTTGTCGCTGCTTTGAAAAAAAAAGTCGCCAGGGGGGCTGAAAAGTCACTAAATATAGCGACAAAATCGCTTTGAGTTGGCAACACTGAGCACAGGACGAGGGCTATATAGGGCCAGCGGACGTCCTGCTGCTAGCGGCAGGCAGCCTAGGGGCAGAGGAAGGGGACGAGGTCACGGTCGGAGAGGTCTTGATGTGATAGGGCAAGAAGACATGGCCGGTGTACTTTTTTTCGAGCTCTCTCCGTCTCCCTTTCAGCAGTTAACTTTTCAACATTCGTCTTTCCTCGTTTTTTTGCTGTCTTAGCGGTGTTAGTTGTTGGTATCCTGGGAATGGTAAATTGAGGGTTCGTTTGTGAAGACATTGCTACTCGCTGTCCGCCGTAGTAGCCTAGTACCAAACAGTAGGCTAGTGTCAGACTGCTAGGGTCGTGAACGCTCACGCAACTGACGCATCAACGTCGTTGCCAAGGTCCCACAGCCAATAAGAACGGAGAATCTGACCTAGCTCTGATTGGTCAAAATTAACATGAGCGGTGGCAATTTTGGGGGGCAGCACACAGAGGCAGGGGGGAGCAAAGTGATAAAAAAATATTTTCAGACCACTTCACCTACATATAGCTGAATGGCTATTATGACAGTTTTGCCAAATATTACAGTAAAAAAACTCTCAACTGCAGCTTTAATACCATTCAATGAAGAAAAACACTTAGTCGACGAAGTCTGCTGTATATTTAGTCAACTAAAATCTGCTCGTATTTAGTAGACTAAGACTAGACTAAGACTAAAAGATTTCAGATGACTAGAATAGGACTAAGACTAAATGGTGTGATATTCAAAAGACTAAGACTAAGACTAAATCAGAATGTGCTGCCAAAATTAACACTGATATACAGTCCAAATATGCTTGCACGATTGTATACACACATTGCGATTTCTAGTTGTTTTTCTAGTTGGTGAAGGTGGATACACATCTGTTGTGTTAGAATAAATGTTTGTCTATTACGACATGTATCCACATTCTTTCATGCACATTTAAATGTGTGGCTTTGCCAATAATAAGTAGTCAATGCAGTTTCGGTGCTAAAATATATTCTTTTGTCGGGTTATTATTTTCTCATCTGGGCTGTCTCTAGAATAGAGAACGCCTCATATGTTGGTTGATTACATCTCTGCAGAAGCACCAGTATGTGTGTTCCAATTATAGGTTATAATTTGAAGGGTGTGCTGTATTATACCAAAACAGTTCCCAATTACGCTCACTTCATGTGGGCAAAATGATTAGATTTTGCACAACTAGGGATTGCTGCTCAATGACGCATACAACAACAACTGCATGAGTCGCGTCCATATTTCCAACAAATTTTCCACCAACATGTTGCCTGAAATATTTTTCAGCAGAGACATATAGACCTGCTGTGTCTGGCTGTGGTGAAAAACAGGATTTGGCAGAGCAGCAAACTTTAATGGACGAGACTTTATTATGATATGACAGACAATATAGTTAGCATATTAAGCTCTGAACTTGTCAGACTCAACTAAAAGCATAAGCATGTAGTTGGACGCTGAGCAGAGGTGGGATGAAACAGAGCAATGATCAATAAATCTGGTGGAGAATTGATTCATCTTTGTACTACATAATCCAAAAATCTCCCTCTCTACATATATTTTTTTCTAGTGATTAATGTTATAGTTTCTTCTCACTAAATGGCTATTTTAGCGGGTTAACATTTTGGTATAACAGCTGCTAATAATTATTCTACGGGGAGAAAAAATGTATGTGAGCTGACTCAATAATGAAGACAAGTGTTTGTACACATTGCTGTATAGTACCTATCCCTCACATTCCTTGTTCCTTTACTGGCTGACTTCCACTCGTGACAACATCCCAAGGTAAATCTGTCAATCACTAAGGATTTTGAAACATATTGTGAAAAATCTCATTGTTTTCTATGATTTTTTTAAGTGAATAGTAATGTTTGAGGGACAGTAATATGCATAGCATGTTTTGGAAACCAATGAGTCTTAATAAGGTCAGATTATTACGTTTTTAGTTATATTATTTCAAAATATACAGTCTAGGCTGACAGGTGAGGCACAGACGTCGTATGAGTATTTGACATCTTAAAAAATATATTGCCTTGAAATGCTAACACAGTTACCTGGTGTACCTAAAACTTCCATTCATACTGTGTGATTCTGCGTAACATGATTTATGTGTATCCTCAAATGGGAAGTTGCATGCAGCACATACTAAGGTACTCAGGGTGGTCTGACTGTTTGGTATAGAGAAAAACTGTTGATATTGGCTTTACTAATCACAATGGCATTGTTTTAGAAGCCGGATTAACCAGGGTGGACCTGTTGTGCATAGTCAATACAAGTATTCAATGTTTCAGAAGAATAAATCAACCTTCTGCTGGCCAAGATACTTACCACATTGCTGTGTGCATTGAGACAGTCAAAAAAGTATTGCTTGAATGTAACCTTATTGAACTTCTTTGCGACAACCAAACAAAATTATTATTTATAGATATAAAGTACTATATTATTATCTATTATTCAGTTACAAAATGTGTTGTTACTTCACATAAGCTTATTCTGTGCATCGTTATCTTCCAAATTAAAATTGCTAGTGCTCATCACTGCAAACAGAAAATGTGTTGACAGAGCTTCTGAAGAAAGGGGCATCATCTGCTGTTAACAGCATATTTTCGGAGGTGCCATGCATTTATATTCAGGGGAACATGCGTTTTCACGCTCACTGGTTCCAACTTGGGAGAAACTACGACAGTACAACACTGGCAGTAGAGCATACAGTGCCATTCATTTCACTCTGCAGAAGCACAAAGCTACCAAAATAAGGACACTTTCTAGGATCCTGTTTCTACTTTGTAGATTTAAAACGGAAAATTAAAATAATGGTAGATTATAATGAAATGGGGTGTACTATCGATTTTCTCAAAGCACGCTCTAATAGCTCATTACACAAGTTGTTCATTGCGTCTCCATTTCCCCCTCTTTTTAATGTGTGCCTTTACCAGCACTTCTAGGGAGCCTTGTTAAAACTGCAGTTTGTAATGACGTCAGAATTAAATGAACTGGGTCACATATGGAGACAGGGGATAGTTTATTTTATTTCATTACCCTCCAGTAAGGTTATCTGTGGTAAACCAACTTTACTTACAGACTCAAATGGCTTTATTCAGTCCCATAGGCATGTTTTGTACCCAGTGGAGTTCTACAATGACTTTGTTCGGTCTCATTTCCATCACAGAGGTGAGGGAATAAAAAAGTAATATGATGTGCATCAGTAAATAGCTCAGTTTCTTCCAATACTTGAAGCAATAATGTTCACATGTTAATTCGTAAAATGTATAAAACAATGTGTGCTTGATTCCAAATTTGTAAATAATGATTTAGTTGACTTTGCAGAATGTTCTGAGACAGAGCAGTAAAAGAGCATTTGAAACATGCTGGATCATTTCTGCATGTCTGACGATTATGTCTGCAGTGTTCTATCAAATCACCCTGTGTTTCTGAACCCTCTTTCATTCAAAAAGAATTAAACTTCTGTCATACAAATGAAATGAATCTGGGCCAAGATGACTGACAAGTGGCGCAGTGAAAAATAAAACTGTGCTGTGAATAGGCAGTGAGAACACTTTGCCATGAAAACTTTATGTAACAAGGGGAAGATGAACCAATTTTGTCTAAAAAAAATGTTCACAAAATAAAGGAAAAATTTGGAGCCGATAGCTCAAACGATTGCCTTATTGGAGAGATAGTGGTCTAACCTTCCTGCAGTTTTAATTAATCCTTTCATGATGTGCCGAAATGTTCTTTGTTGCACACTTCTTCAAACTTTTTCACCCTTACTGTATCCGTTTTAAAAAGTTAATCATCCATTAAAAAAGCAGACATGATTAAATTCTATATTTTCTCAAAAGGAAGTTTCACTCCCTTCACATATAAAGGTCAAGCAGTTAATTCATGGTCATAATGTGTTCAGTAAGAATGCCCAATTTGAATGACATACACATACAGGGACTGCAACATAGTTATTGAAAGTATGTATGAACCACTTTTAAAGAATCCAATATTATGTCGATAGTATGCAAATTAAAACTAAATTGACTTTCTTGAACTATCTTCAGATGTCGTCCTGGCACAAGTTGCCTGTAGCCATGCTTTTCCCAGCTGGGCTGAATAGACGTCATGGTTAAATAACTTGGTGGGCACCAGAAAAACCCATGGCTCTCCACAGCGAGCTATTTTACATTCAAGCCCACTGCCGAGGGAACACTCAAGCATAGTTTAGCGGTAAGGACGTGATACCCATAAAACATACTCAGTCCCAGGGAAGAGTTATCATTGACTCTCCTCCCTGCCTCCTGCCTGCAGTAGATTACATGTCAAAACTGGCACAGCGAGCAGATATTTCAGCCAATAAGCACGGGGTGGAGGGGAGAGAAGGGCCCCATCTCAAGAGTGACATTGCACGTTCCATTGCTGAGAGAGAGGTGCTCGGGCTGACCCCTTGATTCTATTGTTCTTAAGAGTGATGGCCGACCATAAACCTTCCCAACATCAGCGAGATGAAATGTAGAAACAGGGGAGGCAAAAAAGATTACAGGCCTGAGGGATGAAATGCTCAATCTTCTCACGCGCACACACACACACACACACACACACACACACACACACACACACACACACACACACACACACACACACACAGCTGCAGAGATGGTTTCCATCATGGTGTACGGTTGGCAGTTCACAGTACTAATAAGCCAATGGCAAAATATCAATACATCCAAATTTCATACAAATCACTGTAGATGCTAATTTAATGGGAACCCCCTTCCCCCGTGCACACTATAAGTATTCATATTTGGTCTGTAGACTAAGGGCCCTCTCACACTAGTGCCGTTGGCCTGTTCCGTGCTGCAGGAAGATTCAGCACGATTCCCCCCTCCCCACTCCCCCCCGCAGGCCCGTGCTCACACTGCTTGTAGCCTGGGCACGATTGCACCTTGCCAGCGTCACTGTGCGCGTTTAGGATTTGGAGCGTATCTACTTGTAGGCTATACGACTGTTTGTGAATATTTTCACCCGGCCAAATTTGCATCATATATTCCACTTCCCCATTAGAGCAACGAGAATCCTTAAGCTATTGTTTTTTTAAAATGTAGCCTTGACGTAATAGGTCGCGGTGGACAGCCTCATATTTGTGCAGCACGCTGTTTATTATTAATATTATTAATATACACATCGATCGCTCCATCAAATCCAAGTCAGAACTTTTTGTATGGGCAGAGATCGTTTTTTTAAGTGTCTTTATAAAGTTTCTTGTTAAACCTTAGTGTAGGCTACTGTTTCCTTATCACCGGGCCGCGGAGTCCCGTTGTGTGTTGTTTTGTGTTCGTCTCCACCGCCATGCGTAAAGGCATTTATAACAGCTGACGGGAGGAAAAAGTAAAAAATCATCTGACGAACGTGAGTAAACACGAAAACCTTTTTGCTTTGCTGTCTGCGCTCACCTATTTAGCTCTCTCCCTCTTTTATTAGCCCACACCTAGGCCTACACACACGTTAATTCTCACACATTTTATGTAGCTACAAGTCCAAGTGGTGGGCAATTCTGGTGCCGACTAGTAAGGCAGCGGGCGTTAAAGGACTATGCAATGCATCCTTAATAAATTCACGTCAGGAATTCCGCCTGTGCGCTTGCTTGTGCGCTTGCTTGTGCGCGTGTCATCTCATTAGCAACTGTACTTTGGCCACGGCACACCTCTCCCAGGTGTGCCGTGGCCAAGGGGCTGTTCCGTGCTGGAATACGGATGGCGTGGTCACACTAGCCAAACGTTCTAGAATTTAGTATGCTAATGAGCTTTGGTACGGGGCCGCGGCCCTAGTGTGAGTGGCCCCTAATGCAGACTATTTGTTCGAGAAAGAAAGTAGGACAAAAAATTACTAAATTCATTTCATCAAAGAAAGAATATACTGTATAAACTCAGCCAGAGTCCAACAGGCACATGTTAATGTACCGAAGCATGTCCTGACTGCAGATGAACCCCCTCTTTGATTAGCATTGTAAGAAATCCTCTTGCAAGCCAACTCTAATATCAACAAAACACATTTTCATAGATGCCTGTTAGCCATTGTAATTAAACAGTATCAGTTTATCAAAGTTTGGACCAGGCCTGGGGTTATTATGTGATGATGTAATACTGTAGTATGGGAGCTGTTGCATGTGTCCTTAAAAATACTTCAGAACCTCTATTCCAAAAGAGAGTTGCCCCGTTGCATGAAACATTTAGTAAAGAGCAGGTAACACATTTAACATTCTAACTGCAACATTATCTTATTTGTACGAAACTGAAAATCTATCTTGTTTATATATAATATTAGTATGCAGTATATTTTAAAATACAGTCCCAAAGGCCAGAATATACCCAGTATATAGAGTTGTTGGATTTAACTTAACTCCTATAACTGTCAGTGTTGGATGTGACAGCAAAAGCAGTAGAAAAACGTTAATTGTTGCAGACCTGTAGACAAACAAAACTGTCGGGACTAATAATCAACTACAGCGTTCTCCTTCCATCACCTCTGTTTTATGAGGTTCCAAGAATGATTAAGCAGAGTCCAGGTGCAGTGCCTACAGTGGGTATGTTGGCTCTGCTTTGGGAGCAATGACTACGCTGAGGTGTTTATTCTGTTATCCTGAGGAAATCATTTGACTTGTCACTTATCATCAAAGTTATGCACAGCAGAGCCTCTGAGAAGCAGTGCTGATTCATGCGTTTGATGTGTAGTGACAAGGCTAAAGTTACAGTATTTCTTCTGCTCCCTGAAGCCCTCATGGATAACACATACATTGAGTCCTTAGGGTCTAAATGTGGATCTGGAAGAAGACCATTTATTTATATAAACAGCCTTTTCAAATTGAGGGGGGCACACTTATAGAATATACATACTAAAAAAAAAATTATAAATTGAATGTTTGGAGGTTTATGATGTACAAAATAATAATTTTTGGTGACAAATTACAGTAGAAATGTGAATAAATGAATAGAGAAACATACCAAATGCAGATGCTTCTACACAGATGTACTATACAATAAATCAGTAAACATCCCATGATTCTCTTTGGTGTGTATAAATAAAACAAAACAGTTCTGATTTGTATCAGGATGGCAAGAGGAAAATATCTCAATGTCTTTGAAAGAGAGCATTGTTGGAGGACAAAAACTGCTTAACTGGCCACTGTTTTCATAGGATCAAGGACTTAAGTGAAATATGCATTTAGATCTATGGGAAAGATTTCAGTGAATTGGGTCAGAAACTTTGGTCAACAGAGCACAGGGATGATTGTGACACTAGTGCATTAGTGTGATAAGTCAAAGAAAATGTTAGGTCAGGTAAATGAAAATTTAATTCATGCTCTGATCAGAAAAGCAAGAACAGTCCGTACATAAAAGAGGGATATTAAAGTAGGGCTACAAGGCATACATCCTTCCTTACAAAGATGACAGCACATTTGAGAGTTCAGTGATTAAAAAAACACAGTCACTGGTCTACAGAGCTGTGGAATAAACAGAGGTGGTAAACTTTAAACTATGTATCGCCTGAGATACAACCACAATGAAATCAGTAGCCTTCACTTACATTTTATTTGAAATAAAATAACAATGCAAACAAAAAAAATTAATTAAACGGTTGTAGTTTAATGTGGACATTCTCATAACTGGGAATTGAGCCTTAATAGTGGAATATTTTAGCTATGACTAAATCAATCTTTTATAATGATGAAATCGTATCAATTTCATGGTTACCCAATACAGTTAAATACATATTCTATGGTCCTTTTTTACGTGAAAGTGCTTTTAATATGCTTTGAATTTAGTTAAAAAGTGTGTATTTATGTTTTCTGAGGCAGTCAAACATGTATAATGTGTGTGTATTCATCGTCTGAGGAAGTTCTAAATTTGTTCACAGAATACAAATAAATTTAGGTACGAAAATATTGATAAATCACCTATTTGTGCGTGAAATGTTTGTTCGCATGGTTTAGGCACACATTTGTACCTACGCACCGTTAGTAAATGAGGGCCATTGATGATTTTTGATGGATGTTTTATACAGTGCTCTCACATTCATCAAAACACCATGATGAAATATAATTTGGCAGGAATGGTGTTGATCCTGGCATACTATTTTTTATTTATATTTTTTTTATTGGACCTCTCTACTTTAAATATCAATTTTGAGGTAATAAGTGACTATCAAGATATATAGTGCTTGAATTAAATAGAAATGTAAGCAGTTTGAAGTAGCAGCGAAAGGTTGGTCCTTGTTATGACATGGTATAGTTTTTGAGAATCATTAAATATAATTGTATAGCTCACTTTAATCTGCAGATTGCTTGCATCTGTACTTGCAACCTAAAGTGTGACTGTATTTAAATGGCCGAAAAAAAACTCTTAATATTTTGCACCAAGTTTGTCGTTGATATGTTCTCCCAAAACCCCATTAAAAGTTGCATGATAATGGCACTTAAAACCACATGAAAAATAAGGCAAGCATGTGTCAAATGTATACAATATATTTATGGACCCATTAGACTAATTTGTTTCAGCATAAGCCTTCATTCACACTGCTAATGGAGCCCGTTTGTTGTTTTTTGGCAGCGCACCAGGCCGCAAGGTCATCCAGAAGGGTGTACCAGGCATAACTCCTTCATCTCTTTTATGTGGATGATCCTACTTTCAACATTATGAAGGTTATACTCAGATTCATCTTCATACGACTATTGTTAACAAAAGGAATGATGCCCAACGGCTACACAAATTATTTGTCCTTTTTATCATAGGCCAAGGATAAGATATTAGATATTCAATGATGGCAGGGAACATTCTGATCATGACAATCTCTTCCTGTTGTGTAATTCCCTTGACTGGCACCCAACCAAATAACCATAGCTTGATATTGTGTTGCATATTAAAATCTGTGATTCATGTAACTTTATTTTTGGTGCCAATCCCTCGACAAGATTTGAGTTGATTGCCATAGGAAGATTCTGTTGGAGCTTTCTAGGACCTGTTTTTTGATGACCTTGGCTTTTTAAAATCAAAACTATTCTCATATGTAATTCTCTTTATTGTGCACAGTGCCTTTATACAGCATTGAGATGGGTACCATAAACTCAGCACACACATCACATCTCTCCTCTCTGCTATGAGTTAGGCTGTTGTTTGTTCCTCAAGGGCATGGCGCAACTTACTGTCATACACTAAGTTACACCAACCAACCAACAACTCCACTTCAGGTTTCCAATCCTCCTCCCATCATCATCCAGCATCATTCTTGAAACACTGACAACTGATTGCCTTTGTCCTCAACCAGACTGGGCTCCTCATCAACGCACCAGATCAGCTGCTGAGAGCCCGTCACGCCTGAGTGATCGGCCTGGATCCCTCACTGACCACAGGCCTCTCTATCCTCATTCATATCCCTTTGTATCGTTTCATACCTCTCCCTGTCTCATGTTCTACCCTAACCCATGCTCAACTTGTCTTTCGCACATGTTTTCATTGTCTTTCCCTCCACTCACACTCAGTACAATGCCCGGAATTCTGTGTTGGTGTACAGCTTCAGCGGTGTAAGCCTGTCCCAAGTTACATCAGCAGCGCAATCAATCACACAGCCTGTCCTGTCGCCTTTCAATCTCCTGAAGAGCAACTGACATGTATGCCGTCAACTCCCCGTCATTCACCCAAACACCCAGAGAAATGTAACGTCTGCAAAGGTCTTTAGAAGAGAGCACAGATCATTTTGTTTTTTGCAAGAAACTCCCATGCCGAATGCAAAGAGATAAATAAAATAATTAGGCTAGGTTTTCTTATATTCCATTAAGATGTTGGTTATGGAATGGAACTGTACTTGGACAGTCCAACAAATGTGAATGTGACGAAACATAATGTCAAAGTGAGCAGTTAGTGCAGTGTCTTTGAATAACACAGCACTATTCAAAATGTCTTTAACGCCTCTAATGATCTAGTCAATCTATGCAGGAAGGTGAGATTCCACAAGCACAGGTTGGGACACACATGTTGAACAGCTATCAGGATGTTGGATAAGCCGATGTTCTGTTTTCTGAGTTTGGTTGCTGCAATATTGATTGGGGAAGCGTACTGTCTGATGGGAATTAATAGATGTATAAGCAGCTTTATAGCACTCTTGCTAAATTTACTAATGTTAAAGGTTGACTATGCAATATTTTCATTAAAAATTTAATTATAGAGTCACACAAAAAAGTAATCCAACTCAATTATCACTTTTGCCTCACATGAATGTGTGGTGGTGTGTTTACCTGCAGAGTCCTTGATCTTCAAGGTGGGCCTAGATGAAGCGTGCATATAGGATTATTTGAGCCTTATAATGCTTAATACTACACGCACGAGAAATAACACAATAGAACATCTATATTTCTGGTGACAACCTATTACCTTGAAACTGCAGCAGTGGTTGACACTAACGGTTGCCCAGGGCAACTAAACATAATACTTGAGCAAGGTGAGATTGCTTTCTGGTTGCCCGAACGGGCATGTGTATTTTTGAAGGGTTTTCAATAGGCTACTTATTAAAGCATTTTAGAGACTGTAAAACAACCTTTTTCTGCCTATTCACTCAAAATAGATAGGCTATTTGCAATTGAGCAGCTTGCAGCGGCCAGCAGCAGCTCTCTCTCTTCCTCCTCTCGAGCAGCATGCGTGTGTGCGCGCAGTTTCGCTTTCAACTAGTTAGCCAGTCCGCTTTATTCAAACCCGAAAATAATGTTTGAGCTCATCGATACCGCTATGGAATCGAGTAGGTCCCATGACTTAATGTTACATCTCCAGTAGAGTCGTGTCATCTGGGTTTACACTAGAGGACTTTTAAAAGACTTTGAAAAGACTGAAGACTGAAACCCTCTTACATATAAAGGCAATCAACTCACACCTGAAGACAACTAATCATTAGTTTTCAGTCACAAAGTGAGATTTTGAAAAGACAGGGGTCTCATATTGCAAGACTACAACTACACTCAACAAAAATATAAACGCAACACTTTTGTTTTTGCTCCCATTTTTCATGAGATGGACTTAAAGATCTAAAATTCATTCCAGATACACAATATTACCATTTCTCTCAAACATTGTTCACAAATCTGTCTAAAGGTGTGATAGTGAGCACTTCTGCTTTGCTGAGATAATCCATCCCACCTCCACATCAAGATACTGATCTGACATCATGATTAGTGCACAGGTGTGCCTTAGACTGTCCACAATAAAAGGTCACTCTGAAATGTGCATTGTTTTGCTTTATTGGTGGTCTGGGGACTCAGAACCAGTCAGTATCTGGTGTGATCACCATTTGCCTCATGCAGTGCAACACATCTTCTTCGCATAGAGTTTATCAGATTGTCAATTGTGGCCTGTGGAATGTTGGTCCACTCCTCTTCAATGGCTGTGCGAAGTTGCTGGATATTAGTGGGAAGTGGTGCACACTGTCGTATACGCCGGTCAAGCACATCCCAAACATGCTCAATGGGTGACATGTCCGGTGAGTATGCTGGCCATGCAAGAACTGGGACATTTTCAGCTTCCAAGAATTGTGTACAGATCCTTGCAACATGGGGCCGTGCATTATCTTGCTGAAATGTGAGGTGATGTTCATGGATGTATGGCACAACAATGGGCCTCAGGATCTCATCACGGTATCTCTGTGCATTCAAAATGCCATCAATAAAATGCACCTGTGTTCTTTGTCCATAACAGATGCCTGCCCATACCATAACCCCACCACCACCATGGGCCACTCGATCCACAACATTGACATCAGCAAAGCGCTCACCCACACGACGCCACACACACTGTCTGCCATCTGTCCTGAACAATGTAAACCGAGATTCATCAGTGAAGAGAACACCTCTCCAACGTGCCAGACGCCATCGAATGTGAGCATTTGCCCACTCAAGTCTGTTACGGCGACGAGCTGGAGTCAGGTCAAGACCCCGATGAGGACGACAAGCATGCAGTTGAGCTTCCCTGAGACGGTTTCTGACAGTTTGTGCAGAAATTGTTTGGTTATGCAAACCAATTGTTTCAGCAGCTGTCTCAGTGGCTGGTCTCAGACGATCTTGGAGGTGAACCTGCTGGATGTGGAGGTCCTGGGCTGGTGTGGTTACACGTGGTCTGCGGTTGTGAGGCCGGTTGGATATACTGCCATATTCTCTGAAACACCTTTGGAGACGGCTTATGGTGGAGAAATGAACATTCAATGCACGAGCAACAGATCTGGTTGACATTCCTGCTGTCAGCATGCCAATTGCACGCTCCCTCAATGCTTGTGGCATCTGTGGCATTTTGCTGTGAGACAAAACTGCACATTTCAGGGTGGCCTTTTATTGTGGACAGTCTAAGGCACACCTGTTTACTAATCATGATGTCAGATCAGCATCTTGATGTGGCACACCTGTGAGGTGTGATGGATTATCTCAGCAAAGCAGAAGTGCTCACTATCACACATTTAGACAGATTTGTGAACAATGTTTGAGAGAAATGGTAATATTGTGTATCTGGAATGAATTTTAGATCTTTAAGTCCATCTCATGAAAAATGGGAGCAAAAACAAAAGTGTTGCGTTTATATTTTTGTTGAGTGTAGATTCCTTTTGTGATTAATATTATTTCAACAAACACGATTGTGATTATTTAATTAAAAACAAGTTAATTCAATATTCCGAGCGGGGGACTTCCTTTAGTTATTTGACCAGCTTTATTTGCTGATCTCATCCCCCAATAACTTTAACTCCTAACCCTGTATTTGACGGTAGAGTGTTCAGGTTGCGTGGCTGTTAGGCTGGTTCTCCACCGAGGCTTCTATGAAAAAGTTTCCGAAATAAGTGCCTCACCAGGTGTGCCTCGTGAAAAGTTTTGTAGTGTAAGCCCATCATAGACTGTCAAAAGTTTTGTGCCTTCAACTATCTTGAAAAAAAACTCCTTCATAGACTCATCATTCATTCAAAGCAGCGGTGATCAGCACACATCCGGACTATGTAGCAAGCCATGTCATGATATGTAGTAGGCTTATGCTGGGCTTACACTACACGACTTTTCACGCGATTTGACAGTCGCAGACAATCTTCCAATGTCGGACTGAAATCACTGGAGTCGTGCTGGAGTTGTGGCGCGTGCACGTAATCTCAGTCGTTTGGTGTATGGTGGTCTTCCGACCCGATTTCAGCCAGTCTTCTTCCCGTCTTGACGGTCCGACTTATCAAACATGTTTGATATTATCGCTAGTCTTAGGGGGTTGGCTCAAGCGAAATGACGTAAACACTGTCACACTCTCGCATGCACCAAGCACGACACAGAAGGAGCGGCATTAGTCGCGACCTGTGTCCGCCTGGTGAGACACTTATTTCGGATACTTTTTCATAGAAGCCTCGGTGGAGAACCAGGCTGACAGCCGCGCAACCTGAACAATCTACCGTCAAATACAGGGTTAGGAGTTAAAGTTATTGGGGTATGAGATCAGCAAATAAAGTTGGTCAAATAACTAAAGGAAGTCCCCCGCTCTGGAATATTGAACATAATCACAATCGCGTTTGCGGAAATTATATTAATCTCAAAAGGAATCTAGTTGTAGTCTTGCAATATGAGACCCCCTGTATTTTCAAAATCTCACTCTGTGACTGAAAACCAATGACTAGTTGTCTTCAGGTGTGAGTTGATTGTCTTTAGATGTAAGAGGGTTTCAGTCTTCAGTCTTTTAAAAGTCCTCTAGTTTAAGCCCAGCATTATATGAATTGTCGTTGGTTTTATGTGGTCAGGGTGTGACTAATAAGGAGGGTTTGCAGTTAAGAGACATGATTCGCTAAAAGTTATAATTCAATCATACTCTTAATTATTTAACAAATGTTTTGTTTCGATTAGGGCAAGTGAACATGCCATTCTGCAGTAGAACTTCCTGTGGGCAAGTGATTTTTAAACCTTAGTTTCAACCCCTGTGCAGATTGCCTATGTTCAGTCATTGCATCGAGAAATCACTCAGCCACATTCACGTGTTCACATCATTTAAACTGTTAACTGAAGACATTGTTCTTGTGTGCTACATGTGAACCTGATCAGGTGTGAGTTAACATTCACGTGACATGGCTAGGTGAATGCTTCTTACACTGCTTCAAATGAAATGCATAGTTCTGATAATAGTGTCATAGTGAGAATGCCTCACATCAGTATAACATTTAGAGTAATCCCTAACATATCTCTTAGAAATTATGTAAAGTGATAAGACATCTATCACGAAGAATAGAAAGTCAACATTGATGTGAGGAAGGTAAAATCTTTAAAATTATATTTCAGTGAAATATTAGTAGTAGGGGAGAACGGGGGAATCTGAGGCATCGGGTAATGTGAGCCACCCCCTGTATCTAGGCAACGGAAAACATTTGTGGTCATGTGAGGTATATGTTTTCAAGACCCTCTCATTTCCCCATGGCCCTTAGAGAGAGGACCTCATGGTGCTGTGGTAAGCATGTTTTGTTCACCAAAATAGGTATTTTGCATGTAAAAGTAAATTTTCTTGCTGTCAACTTAATCAACTATTGTGCCAAAGCAAATGTATTCACGTAGAAAAACTTCTATCATACGTGTTGATGAACTACCAACATATAAAAACCATGTGATGATAATAGCTAAATATTAGCCTGAAATGCTAAGAGAGGCAGTTTTTTCTCAAATTGTGGTGGTGGGGGAAAGTGAGCCAAATGCTGTGGGGGAAAGTGAGGCACTGTCTCACTTCCCCCCACCATGAAGCAAAAGTTAAGTTTAGTCTTAAACATATTTTAATGTAATATTACATAACATGTTTTATTTTAATGTCATACACATTGTAGAAAAGCCATCATGCCAAGGAAATACACCAGGAAGACAACCTGGTGCAACCACACAGAAAGAGCACCTTCTCATCTTTCCCTGTAACCTTCAGGGCTGGACGGTAGAGTATAGGCCTAGTTGTAGAGTATGGCTGATTTTATAATCCAGTTGGGATTCTTCTCCTGTGTTCTGAGTCCCAGGCTGTTCTCGCTGGTTCTGATTTTCCTATGTTGTGACCCCCAGACACAAGCTGGCTCTAAGGGTCCTGTGTTCTGACCCCCAGACTGTGTTCTAATATAACTGGTTCTATCTTTCATTTGACTCTTATTAAAACCTTTTGAATTATGATATGTTGTATTTGATTTTGTTCAGAGTTACTTTCAAGTGTTTAGAAAATTTGCTTTGCTTAATTGACCAAACCCCATCATTTTTTTACTAGTCCGACATTAGTTCTGGAATGTGTGGCTAGCTTTCAGGACTCTAACTGTTACAATATGTGTTGTTATGGTAGTTTCAGAGTGGGAAAAGTAAGTGGATCAGTTTACCCCTAGCTGGTTCACTTTACCCCCTTGATTTTTCTGGTATGTCTCAGTTTACCCCACAGCTGGGGTAAAGTGAGCCACATGACACATTTTAAACAATCATATTTTCACTGCCCTTTGTCTTGAAAAAATTCTGCTAATGCCCATTTCTAGGAAACATCATGAATTAATGGGAAATGTGCAAATTTGAGTGATAAATCATTTTAGCTCGCTTAGAGGGGAGCAAATGTAAAAGGTGGCTCAGATTACCCCGTTCTCCCCTATATTAATAGTGATGTGTTAAATGTGCACTCTCATGCTGGCTTTCCATTAAATACACTTAATGCTATCTGCATTACATTTATATGCTTCGTTCTGTGTGAAACAGTAATTTCTCACTCCTCATACATGTCAAGCTCTCATGCAATTTATAAGGTATTAAAAGTCTGACTCATGGTTGGGAAATCAGCAGTCTGGCAGTTACTGAACAGTGTGTAAAATGTAGCCAGCAAACTAGTTGATAGATTATTTATAATTGAGTTGAAATAAACAATAAAAGGAATCCCCTGTTAAATTCACAAATACCTATGAATGCTTCACATTCTGCCACGTCAGCTTTATCATATTTTGTATATACTGTGCCAAAATAAGTTTTTTGCACACTCCAGGGGGAAGTCAATGAGAAAAATGCCGGAAACATGTTAGTGAACACTGCATCATTTGCAATCCCAAACAAATCTCCCAGTCTCTCTGGACAATACAAATGAACAGTGAAAGGTCCCTGTGGTTGGAGTTACATGTGGAGAGGAAAATGTGTATTCCCCTTGCTGGAGTCTGGCGGTGGAGGGTTTTGGCTGACCAGACCTGTCGGCTCCTAATGATGAAAAAGGTGGTGGGATGTATGTGTGTGCAAATTGCACATGATGAGGGTTCCCGTCCGTTAAAACTTCTCCGTCAGAGGAATTACACATGCCTGTAATCTAATCGAGGTAGTTACAAAAACAACTCTGACAAAAGACAGTATTTACTCTGCGAAGCATTATGTGTTAAGGTCCATGTATTGTGGGCCAGGCAGCACCTTGCACTGATATCTAAAATCATGGTACTTCAAATCAACTTAATCTTGTTGTAGTTCATGTGATGGCTGACAAAGCTGGCTAGTCCACTATGTTCATTCCCATCTGCTAGTGGAAATGAAGGAGAAGCTTACTGTGAAGGTGCACCAAGGAATCATACTGATTCACTCCCCCAACCCTGTGATAACAAAAAAAGAAAAAGTATTTACTTAGGTTCAAGCTGCTCCTTAAGGACTCATCCCACAAGCCTGGGGCAAACTGTGTTTTGAGACTAGTCCTTTTATAGGTAGTATGCATCCGACGGCCAAGGGTAAACGCCACTGTGACTAAGGTATTTGCAGGAGGAGAGCAGGTGAATTCATGATACTTCTTCAGGCTTGCTTTTTCCCAACAACTTTGTCCCAAGGCCCATTCAGTTACTTGCATTTATAGTAGGGAAGAAATAACTCTGAATACATGTTTACATTTGTATAATTGCTTTTGGATTTGCTTTAAGATTGTCTTAGTAAATAGTGTGTTTTATTTGCCCTAATATTTCTGAACAGAAGTGTATTGGTCTGACCGGAGCTAACAACTTGAGCTCATATAATCTATAACAATACGTTTTTAGATTGTTAAGCTATTCTTAAAGCCAGTAAATAAACTACTGCACATAAAATAGAAGAAAGTACAAAGAGCGACTTCCACCACTTTCACAGACAGGGTTAAAGATTAATTTGGTTTCATCTGAACGTGTCTGCTCACAGCATGTGTTCTCCAACTCTGTTATTGTATTTCATCTGATTTGACAGGGCAAGTCAAACCAGCTGTTTCCTAGGCAGAGTTATAAGCTAAGGTCAGCCGGCACACAAAGAACATTTAGTACAGCATTGGCAGTGGGCGATAGATATGTTCCGATTTAAGAGAAAGTGAATGCATTCTTGTTTTCCTCTACACCTTCCCCTGTAGTTATCAGGAGGGAATTTGTGTAATGAATTGTGGAGTCGCCATGCTTTCATCATCACTCAAGTAGGCACGTGGGGGCTGATAGGTGATGGAGGTTTAACGTGAATGCAAAGCGAGGTCTGTAATTGTGGAAATGCGAGCAAAAATACTGAAGAGAAGATACAGCAGGGAGTGAGAGGAGGCTTATGGGCCGCAAGGGAATAAATAGCAACATGGTTCTTCTTGGAACCAGTGTGAACCTCTAATGTTATCACTGCTTTTACATACCTTTCTATTTGATGGTTACATTGAAAACACAGAACCAAGCAACTGGCTTTAACAAAAGAAAATCAAAAATTAGAAAACAAAAACATTAAATACCCGACAGGTCATTTTCCAGACCTTTCGATCCATAATCTGCAAAGACTCATATTTCCTGTTCAGTAATTCAGAGAGTTAACACATGTTTCTTCAAACCTTAACCCACGCAGAGTTACAAACAAGAAATAATAGCGGTTTACTCTTGATTTTAAGAAAACCTTCAATACAAACAAGTCTAAAATGTCGAATCTATAATTGAGCTGGACTCCTTTTTGCATTGTAGCAACAAATAAGCCCACTCTCATTTCTGCTTGTGGCCAACTCCAAGTTTAGATAGTATGGCCTTGAAGTCTCACTTTCTTCATCTGGCTTGGAGCATGATACATGGGCAGTTTGTGGAATGATCTTACTTCACTTTGAAATTTTAATAGCTCTCATAAACCTGCACTGAGTTGTGAGGTGATAATATAGCACTTTGCAATATAAATTATCCTGAGGAAGAACATCCTGAACTAAATTCTAATTTAAAAGGACAATCTCCATTCAGAATTCCATTTACCCCAGGACTAGGGTTAATGTATTTCTGCAAAACTGGCCCTAAAACACACACTTTATATTAAGTAATAAAAAATAAATGCCTAGTTCCCAAAATACATATGTATTGGTGTGACTGGTCAGTTTTTTGGCCTGGCACTTTTACTGCAGACTTACCTATTTAGAAGGCAGGATCATCAGTAATAACTCATAGATCATGATGATTGAAATACCTTAAAGAGCACAAATTATGCTCTTTGTCTTTTCTGACCTATGCATGCTGTTATAATGTTTTATAGTCATGTTAAACAATACCAACGTATCTAATAAGGATTTACATGCATTTAGACATTTCCCTGCTTACTGTCTTGGGTGGCTGTGCACAGCGCTCAAAGCTAGGCTGCAGTGTGCGGCACCCTAGTGCATTAAATCTATGGACATATACAGTAAAGAAATGGACACCGGATTGAAACACGGCGCCCATTCATTCCTATGAAAGCTGCTCATTGGTGCAGGGAAGCCACCAGGAAGCATTAATGCGGAAATTCATGCGGCCCGGAAGCATGACGTCGCATGGACGTAGCGGCATTATGGACCTATCAAGAAAGAGGGCGGCAAGAGTAGCGGACTGGTAGCGGATGTAAAATAATTGTCATTATGTAGCATTGTAAGCTAAAGGTCTTAGCAAGCACAGTTGCATTGTTTACCGACCATAGGCGTATAAATCACTAACCCCCCGATGATTTGCAATATGTGATCGCAGTATGTAATCTTTAAACACTCCGTTTTTGTAAAGTTATTCAGTGGTTAACAAGTTCTAAACGAAGATTCCTCCAGCCATCTACACCAAACTAGTGGGCTAGCGCTGTTTTGATAGCGTGTGTTACATCTTTATAGGTCCATGGTGCTTAAATTAACTATTGAAATCAACCAAACAAAAGGTTCAAATGCTTAAGTTAGCTGTTTAAAGTGTTCCTATAAGACCAAAGTTGTAGCTGTGAACGCAATTGCCTTATCAGAATTAGTTTTATTTTCCTGCAGTGAGGCCGGGCCAAAATCGAAACCTTTGTTTCACTACGACTCTGTTCAGCTGCCCACCCCTCCTCCTCCCTCGAAAACAAACTGAAAGCTGTTAAAAGACGTTGGGCAAATAAAGCGCTTCAGGTGGCGTTTTGAAATTAGAAAACTTCCATTTTATTAGTAAATGGTCTAAAGATAAGTATGAGCCTATGATTGATATCCAGAAACATTTTGCGGAGACACAATCTTGTTCGCCGCTTGTATTGTGTGGCCGGATGAAAATAAGCTCCTCCCACAACCCCATTCATAGCATGCAATAGAATGGCTTGGCCACATGTCCATGCTGGCTGCCCGGAGAAGGCAGAGTCCTGTCCTTATTAAATCCTGGATCGGGTGACGTTGAACAAACCGGATTATCCATGTATGGTAATGCTGCTACACGCTCTGGCCCGCCCCTGTTCCGCCCTCCCCTGTCTGCCCAAATCTGCCTGCACTCGCACTGCAGTCCGCTCAGTGTAACGGTAAAGCTAGGGGGCGGTGCCTGGTGCTATCCGGTTGCTATGAGGACTGCACTGCAGACCTGGTCTGCTCTGATTGGCCAGGTTCCCGGCAGAGAGCAGACGGGGACAGAGGGAAGTTGGGGGATCTTAAAGAGAGTTGTGTTTAGGCTATAAACTAGGGATGGGCACGAGTAGTGTTTCCGCTACTCGAGGAATCGCTTGAATTCCTCGAGGATCAATCGATTCCTCGTTAAACTTTTTTCTTTTTTTAGAACGCAGCACATCTGTCTGCAGAACAAAGATAAAGCCAATGCCCAGCGCTTAATGCTTATTGTCAAACAGTCACAGTTACCATATGATATTAAGGATTTATTGTCCACAATTTTAAAACACATTTTCCTAACTGAAAGCAATTAAATAGGCGGGCCACAATTTAAACCGATCGAGTAGGTCTGAGGTGGGGAGAAAAACAAAGAGTAAAAAAAGCGGGCTGTAGTTGGCTAACAATCAAAATAGACACCATTTAAAATAAGAAGGGCAGCAAATACAATAAAATGATTGTCCTACAATTTAAATAGGCCTACATAGATAGGCTCAATAACTCACCAAAGCAGTAGAACTAGTAGTTGTATGACCAACCGCATAATGCTCACTCCGTGTCCGTGACTAATTACCGCGACTAATTCCTCATTAATGGAACGTTACACCGGTCGGCTTTTGAATCTCAATCCCATATTCCATATTAAAGGCTTCTTAACTGTCGTTGGCTCGGAGCGAATGTGCCCGAAGTCAGCCTGGCTTCTTTACGTGATTTTCCAAGTTTTCCAGCACCGAGTTCAGTGCCGCGGTGCTGTGGAGACCACACACTGGCTGCGCTGCACGGAGGTGGCAGTTATTTGCGGTTGCTCAGTTTATTTCACTTGGATCAAAATATTTAATTTTGTTAAAGTATATTTCATCTGTTTTGTGCCGTTTTTTTTACTCGTGTATAACATTTTAAAATAGGGCCGGCCTACAGGCTACAGACACAAAAAAAAAAGAAAAAAATCGATTTTCCTCATCCACCAATCGAGTTCATTTGAAACGAGGAGTACTCGAGTACTCGATTCCTCACGCCCATCCCTACAATAAACGAAGTCAGACAAGAATTCATGATGATTCATATACCATTTATATAGTGTTACCAGAGAGCTTGTACAGTAAATTACAGCAGACTTACCAAATGATCAAATTCAGGCTTTTGACAGTTTTGATCTTAAGCATTTTTGCAAACAGGGTTTTCAGTTTGACGAATGCCACCAGGACAGCTTAGCACAGTGGGCTCCTCTTCTGAAGTGTGGTGTCTCCAGCTGTTGTATGATTTTGCCTGCTCCAGGACTATCAAAACACTCTGATTTTAAGCCGATCCCTCCTGTTAATAATGTTATTTGATGTTCTTCTTTGAATAATAAAACATGTTTTCTCCCAGATGTGAGCAGTATGTTGTATGGATACCTGAAAAATGCTGCAATACTTTCTTTTTTAATTTTTTTACACAGTTTGCTAGCATGAACACTTCTGCCTTGTGAGTTACTCTCTTGCCTTAAATGGCTTTTATCAAGTAGTATTCTGATTATTATCATCATCATCATCATCATCATCATCATCTCTCATGACCATATTTGATTAGAATTTTTTTTATTTTGACAGTGGTCCAGATATGCTACTTTTCAGTCCTGAGACAGTTAATCCACAGAGACATTTTGACATTTGGAAGGAGGTGGGGATTGAACTCTGCATTAAGTGGACAACCGCTCTATCTACTGAGCCACAGTATAAACGGCAAACCTATTCATAAAGACCAACATTTAGAAGAATTTAGCCATCAAAGATCTACAACATGACAAACAATTGCATCACTTCTACTTGTACTTCCTTCCATCTGGCTTCTTTCTGAAACTAAATCTTGCCTTTTCTCATCATGCCTATGTTGCAATATGATACTTGTGCCAGTTATTAAGGTAAACTTGTGTAGACCGAATGTTTGGGTTGAAATGGGAATATAAAAGCAAAAGTCATCATATGCACATGTGTTTTTGCAGATGTCGGACAGGAGTAGGCAGCATTGATGTCAGAGGACATGCAGTGGACGAGCAATTGAGTGCTTGGAGATAATGAACATATGCGAGAGAGCAGCTCAAGAGGCATCTACTTGTGGGGAAGTAACCCTCAGGAACAGGGGGCCATAACGACCATCTGCTACTCTTCCAGATATAAGTTGGTGGGATAATTTATCAATGGATATATCCCTAGACTGTGAGTAGTGACCAAATTTGCCGAAAAATATGAACTTACATCGAGCAGAGGGATTTTCTATTAAAACCACAAATTCCCAGACACTTTCAGACACTGCTATTGTACTTCATAGAAATGTCTCGCTATCAACTGGAGATGATAAGGAAAGTCACCGCTATCTATTAACAATCTGGGAACATTTGACATGGTAAAGTCAAGCAAAACATCTAAAAATGTGAAATTTCTTTTTTTTTACTTAAAGAGACTGAAGTTTCTATTTTTGACTGGAAGAAGTTGCAATGTCTGCAGATGGATTGTGTTGCTTATTAGGAATTGCGTTACAGCATTAAACAAGCTGAAACAGATAAACTTCACACCATGCCTGATTGATACAGCAAGGAAATTATATTAGCAACTACCATCATGAGCCATATACAATGTAAGCAATATGTATCTCAACGACAACACTATTTTGCGGTTATTTCATATATGACCTGATTGTCAATTCAAGCCTCTTTCTCTGGGAACTCCAGTCCCATTTTCTAAGTGTAGTTTTTGAAAGTTCTGGAAAGCGAACCCTCATCTGCCTTCTAGAAGCCCTCTGAGGCACATCAATAAGCTAAGTATCATCCCACCAGATGGTGAAGTTGACTGGAGGATGGCCTCATTGCAGGTGATTATACATCTGGAATGGTCCCACAAACCTGGGGATCAGACTCCCTCCGGACAGCTGCAGAAAAAGCCTTTTTCTGAATAGCAGGTTGATCAACCTGCCCCCACCTCCCTGCTGTCCTCTGATCTGTAATGTGTGAAACCTGTGTGATTATGAGTAGCAAACCCTCAGTCCTGAAGCATTTCAGAGGTACCAAGGGACGGGACAATAACAAGAGTGAAAGTTTCCTTTTTTATTCACCCCTTTACTGTATGAAAATGTGGACTTTCAAGCTAAAGGTGTTCAAGCTGTTGCATAGACAACATCTGTTCTCTGGCTGGCAGCCAACACCAGCGTGTCCCACAGTTTGGTGCATGTCAGGAGGAAGGCTGGTGTAACTGCTGTGCTTCACTGCATAGTGATTCATCACATCTCATTGTCTTTCCTTTGTATCTACTCCATGTTGTGTACATAATGGATAAATGAATAAACGTCTGTCCACACAGTGGATTCATGAGGAATTGAATAGTGTCCTCAACTAAGGCCCTGTGCTCACGGCAACACGAAACGGTGCAAACGCGGAAAAATTCCCGCGGTTGCACTATATCATGTACACGAAAACAGCAAACGCAGGCATGAAACCGCAAGTTTTTGAGATCTACTCCCAGGGAGGATTTTTTGGAAAACACAACGGTTTTGGTTTCTTGTAAACAGCGGAACCATTTTCCCTGATAACGCTGACGTCATGGCTCCACTTCACGTATGCATAGTCTATAACATTTGCTGTCAAAATACCCACACGCGAGTTATAAAGTTAGAAGACAACATAACATGCATGGTGTCTCCGCGGCACCATCACTGTGATCAGCGGAGAGTGTCGTGCAGGGCTCAAATATAACACTCGCCAATTTAGTCTATAGTCTATTAGTAAGTTATTGATACCATGCACCCGCCACTTTGTCTGGGGAAAGATTTGTGCTCTGCCGGTTTTTCTACCCAAATAAACGTGTGTAGCTTCTATATGCCAGGGACACGACTCTCTCTACATTAAAAAACACTATCCATAGTTCGCAGCGGTTAAGTTACTGTTCAACAAAAGGAGCATTAAGGCTACGGCTTCACAGTAAAAGCATTTCACTGGACAAACGTGAGTTGACTTTTATTTTGAAGTACGCCTAACAGGAAAGTAGCCGCTCACAAAGCCCCTTCACTACCAGCAAGTCTTCTGTTTTCACGAGTTCAATGCGGTGAAATAAGAGGACAGAAAGCTTGTCATTTACAATACTTGTAACCCCAAGCTTACACCAACCACTTTATGAACGTTAGTGGCATTCATTTTCGGTTACAGTAAGGTTTTATGCATCAAATTGTACCGGAAAAGCTATCTACTACTACCTTGTACCGCCAACTGCTGGCCTGGCATGCTTACTACAGCGATTTCGTCCCGTTTCCTCTGAAAACATGTGTACGAGTGAAGATGTCAGATAAATTATGTCTGTATGGGTTTTTTTTTAAACCAAAAACGGGAAAGCTGTCACGTTTTCACCGTGAGAACAGGGCCTAAAGAAATGCAGATTTGATCACTTTTCGACTAAATGATCAGTGGGTATAAATGGAGACCGTCCAATTGCTTCTCCAATTAGTTGCTTGCATGATAAATGCTGCCCTGAAGAATTCCTTCCAATATAAAGGCCAGTTGAATATTATTGTGATACCCTTGTCACTGTTCTTCCAGGTAGACAAACAAGTCAGCTAATTAAATCAAATCAAAGAAAGACACAGCAGATACTTAAGACTTTTTAGTGCATTTTGAAAATATAACATCAGATAACTGAACCACAGACACTCCAGACACAAATGACTGAGCACAAACAATATGAAATTACCATATTTCCAAGTTTCTATTAAAAAGTTATAGTGTGCACACACTGCATTTGGTAAACACAAAAACAATCTTCAGACAAATTGGGTTGTGATCAACAATTTACTCAACCCGAAAAAATGCCAATAAAAATATATATCTATGATATCTGAATCGTCCTGGACACTTAAAATGGACCTACGTTGCATCACAAGAGCAGACATAGCTCACCTTTGTAATCTGAAAGTGACCATGACGGATATTTTTGAATTTTCACAGTACATAAGTCTCATACAGCAGAAGCTACTAGAGACAAATGTTACACACTACTGTTTAATACTAAAAATGTTGTATTTTGTGACATTTGCACGATTAGATCCAAATGGATGCAAGTTGATTAGTGACAGAAACTTGTATTCAGCTACGTATTTCCAGGGGAGTCCCAGCACAGTTTGACAGTTGATTAATGGCGCTTTGGTTAGATAGCTAGAAGCTAAAGATTCAATATCTCTAAAAGAAAATGCCTTTAAAAACGCTGTACATTTAGTGAGTGTCAAAAAGGATATCATAAAACTACATATTGAGGGGCGCCCTTAGCTCACTTGGTAGGGCGTCCCCCCCATGGGCCTCGGCCAGCAGCGGACCCGGGTTCGATTCCAGCCCGCGGTCGTTCTCTGCATGTCACTCCCCTCTCTGCGCCATTTCAACTCTGTCTCTACACTATCAATAAAGCGTAAAAAAGCCAAAATATAATATTTTAATATCTTAAAAAAAACTAAAAAATAAACATATTGACTTAAGTGTTTCATGTCCCCCACCCAGAGGCTATAGTCGAGGTAGTTTCTAAAATGTTATGTCCGTCAAAATTATCCTCAGTTTCAACTGAGCTTAAAAGCTATTAAAGCTTAAAAGCTATTTCCGTTCACATTAAACTTTTTTGCTGTGTGTCTCTGCGTTTGGCCCCAGGGCCAGTTGGTCTAAAATGGAGGAGTTGAGTTTTTCATTTGCCAATGAAACAGCAAACTTATGGCTGGTCAGGACCAAGTCTGAAGAAATTGGGAAATTGTATGCGTTTATTTTATTGTTGTTTTTACTGTAGTTATTAACAAATCTGCACTAGGCAATTTCACTTTTTAGCACTGTCAGCTTTGACGCATGGCTGACTATCTCTGCTTTGTATTGATGGTTATAGAGAGCAATACATTGTTATTTGACTTTTCAGGTACATTTCAGATCACTATCTAATGCTATAAAAACCTAACAACTATCCTGCCGGTGGGATGGGAATACTAGCATATCCTGTGAAATCATTCTACGTATCAAGTTAGGAATTAAAATGTCATGGTTACTGGTCAAAGGTCCTAGTTCCCATTAAAATATGAGCAACAACTTTCTCACTACATTCTTTACCATTTTCGAGAAGATGTACAAAGAAATTAGCCTGGAAACCCTGATATCTAGAACGATAGAGGGTCTGGCCAAAATCAATCGTGATTTCCAACTCAAGGGGCAGCTCCTACACGTGCATTTCAAATGCCAGTGCACGCAATTGGATAGCACTACAACCAATCAGAGCAATGAACAAGGTGACGTAAGCCCCGGTCGTTTAGCGAACAGCGGGATCAACTGTTAAATTAAACTTTTGCTGTGGTCGGTTGGTAAACTGAACATTCCTCTTACTTGCTAATGAAAGATTTGAGTGCCGTCTTCCAAATCGTAAAGGGTCGAGGCCAAAGACTTCTCTAACTCAAACAACATATCCGCAGCCATCTTTGATGTTTACTATCACGGCTTTGACGCCGCATGCACGTCACTGTCGTTATGCGCAGGGCTGTACAGTGCAACAGTTTTGATCGCATTTGCTACTGAAATTGATCACGTGCGATGATGAATACAATTCCACTCGCACGAGTGCGACAGCTTGCTAATGAGCAGATGCTGTCCGTCTGAGACACAGAGGAGTGCTGCACAACACTGCTTCGAGTGCTCTACATTAACACTCTCCAAATTCGGGTAAATGTAGTCTTAGGCAAGTAAGTTATTGAGTCCACCCTCCACTTTGGCTGGTGAAAGATGTGTGCTCGGGACCTGTGCTTGTGCGGCGTTTAATACACTTCACCAACGGTAATAACCGGAAGGAGACGGCACACAGTTAAGTTAGCGCGTGTGCAAACAGAACATTTCCTGTGCGCCTTCACATTAAAAGCCTGTTACTAGCCAAACGTGAGTTGACTTTTATTTTGAAGCCGGTAAGAACAAGAAGTTAGCGCTTCACAGCCCAGCAGTGCGCTAGCTTGAAAATCAACTGCTTCAGCTGCAGAGAGCAGTCAACAGTAGTCTTTTTAAACAATGTTTGAAATAACTGATAAGCCACAGAAGAACTACTCCCAACACATTCACAACAACCTATTTAACTTATTCCAAATTTTACCAATATGTATAGGCCTACTTATTTATTTAATAGGCTATGTTTAATGTTTTAAAGTTTGGTTTTAATAAACAGAAGGACATTTAACAAAAGAAAATATTATTATGAATATGATAATGATATGTATATATACAGAAAATATATAGATATTAATTTTATGGGGAGAAATAATTCTGAATCAGCAAAAAATTACAATTGGCAGGTTAGATTATTTTGTCTAAATTGCAATCAGTTAATTGAGAATTTCACATGAGACCAAGATGACAGGCTAAAAGGTAATTAGAACGAAATGCATGGGTTAAGGTTATGCAAGTTTTCGATCATACTTTGTGGGCTACTGAATTTATTTTTGTGCTACTGATTTTTTTTTGCTTGCTAGCACCAGTGCTACCACCTAAAAAAATAAACGTACAGCCCAGGTTATCCGGTTACGTCCGCCCCAGAGCACCATACATAGGGCTCTGGGCCGACCATATCAGATAGAACCAATTGAAACGTAGCTCAGGATTTCTTGACTTTTTGAATGAACTTCAATGGAGAGTGTCCAGACCAACAGGTGCAGCAAATTTAATTTGCATTGACACCCATTTTGAAATTCAGATGCTTTGCCTACATTATTTACCGCACATTCTCATTAAAATTCAGACATATTTGTTAACAGCCTTTTTTTTCCTTTTTTTTATATCAGGTATCGCTGCATACCCACTATATACATCAGAGACATGCTCTTCATAACACAAGCCTCAGGGGGAGTGGAGGGCAAACAGATATAGAGAACATTGACTACCTCAGCATTTACTTTGATGCAAAAATGTGCATCACAGCAAATGGCTTTTGGGATTTTGGCACTAAACTCTTGAAGTCTGCGGCTTGGGATTTCGCATGTGTATTTTGCCACAGGTGAAAAACGGTAATTCATTGTCGTAAATCTGGGCCACTGTTTCTTTTTCCCAAATCTCACCTCCTTCTAACACTTGTGTAACACTTCAGCTGTCGGGAATCTACACGTTTGGGTTACAGTTATGAGAGATACTGAGATGGAAGGCCTAGGAACACAGTGGGGGAAGAGTGGGAATAAAAAGCACGGTGCCTAAGTAACCTGTCTGCCTGGGAAAGGATTAAAGAGGATGTGCAATAGGGAGGAGTTGTGGAGTATGCAAGCTGAGGATGAGAAGATTTAACTCATCTGTGGATATAGGCTGCCTATATGAGGCTCAAATGTTTAATTTCTGAAGCTGTTGATGAAGTCTCACTGGGAGCTGCCACCATGACACCACTGAGGCGCTGCTGTAATATTTTCTTGAGACAGGAAATTGTGTGTGTGTGTGTGTGTGTGTGTGTGTGTGTGTGTGTGTGTGTGTGTGTGTGTGTGTGTGTGTGTGTGTGTGCGTGCGTGTCAGAGCAGTGCCTCATTGGATTCCCCATAAGTAGGTAAAAAAAAAAGTTTTAGCTCAATGTTTCAGTTGTTACTGTTGGATTTTAATATCTGATAATATGTGTAGTAATAACAATATTTAGCTTTTTTTATGTTTCCACTGAAATGTCAACCATGTAGTCATGGCAGATGTTTATGGAGTGTTTGTACAGCACTTTGGTGAACTCAGTTATTTTATATAGAGAAACTTAATGTGATTTATAATGTAGTGTGAAAAGTGAATAAGGAAAATAAGGAGTCTCAGGCTAGTGGAAAGCCACAAAAAGACAGACGGGCAAAAGGAAAACTTTCATTTGCATAACAGCGTATTAACACAACAGAAGAGTGGGATGATCAATATTGGTCAGTGTTGCCTCTGAATGAGATAAGTCGAGATAAATAAAACAAAATGTTATTGCAAACAATAGCTTCACATTGTGACCCAAAAGGCAAATAAATCAATTTAACCAGTACCAGTCAGCTGCAGGTCGAATGGATTACTGGAGATACTGTCGGATACAGTCAAATCTATAGGACAAACAATACATTTTTACAGATTTTAAGAACAATAAAGCAGACAAGGACATTTTTCAGCAAAAAACTTTGAGACCTTGAGTTCTCGGGAACATTTTCCAAGAGCTAGAGCTCAGTTCTGGGGAGCACTAAGTGGAGGAGCTGTTAAAGAGCAACTTGCAGGTTAAAAAAAAAACGAGATTGATTCATAACCTACTCTGGACATACCCATTCAAAAAGAGTATGAAGGATTTTATATGTTTTTCAAAACACAAATATGTAAATTCTGAGAGAAAAGTGGCGTTTTTGAGCTACGCTGCTAAAAAGTTCACAGCATTCGAATACGTCACGTGAGGGACTCGTGAGAACCTGACCGAACCTAACAGCTTCAACCTAATGCACAGTAGTAAGTAGTAGTGAATTGAACTGTTGTCATTTAGTGTGTTCCTTTTTGTTCTGTAGTTTTACATTGCATTTTTAAAATAATGGAGAAGCATTGTGTACTCCAGCCTTTGAGGAAAAGTAGTCCACGGTGTCTGTAACAGTACATAAGCCGCGCTAGCTAGCTGTAGTCACCGGGTGTGTTTAGACGTGAAGAGACGGGACTACATCGCTGCCGCAGCCGCCTCCCTCACGAAACACACGGTGATCATTTTAGACAGGACAGGAGGCTTATTATGCGACACGGTGAAGTTGAGGAGGGGATACCCATACAACACCTGACCTGCGTGGTTTAATAAACAGCTGAGCTGCTTCACAATCTCTGTCCCGAGCCGCAGCTGGACTGACGGTCACGGACACACGGTGGGACACAGACCTAGGATCTAGCTAGGGCCGACCGGACACGGAGCCGTCAGAAATTCATCCCACAGAAACTATGATCTGTAAGTCTTGTTTGCTAATGTTTTTAAACTTCCAAAGTTAGTCGGCATACTAATTTCAATGGTGAGAGAAGCAACGTGTGGTTATAATGTATTGCTGGCAGCATAACCACTAGCTAACAAGTCATAATCCATAGTCATAATCAATTTACTGGATGCTGTATTTACTTTAATTTGATCCTCAATGCTTTTATTCCTATTGTAGAAAAAATCTGATAAATCACTCGCTCTCTTCCTCTCGCCCGCCCGCCCGCCCGCTCTCTCTCCCGTGCGGTAACGTTAGAGCAGCAGCATGTGGAATTACAATTAGTCCGAGACTATAGTTTCATAACATGTATCAATAGGCTACTCCTGTCAGTGTTAGATAACCTACACAACACTAGTTCACTTACTGCTGAAACAATAGCAACCATTTACAACGTGATCACAGTGTAGGCGTGTGGTAGTCTGGCTGCGACGTGGACACAGCATATCCTTAGCTAACGCTCGTAAGTCACTGTCAGCCTGTAAACATGCCATCACTCAACATATGGCCAACCATGGGCTCTACGAAACGTTTCAATCTGGCTTCAGACCACACCACAGCACAGAGACCACCCTCATCAAAATCACAAATGACCTCCTCATCGCTGCAGATTCTGGTCACATCAGCATCCTCATCCTCCTGGACCTCTCAGCTGCCTTCGACACAGTCTCCCACACCATCCTCCTCACCCGCCTATCTGACTACCTTGGCCTCACCGGTTCAGCTCTCTCCTGGTTTCAGTCCTACCTCACAAACAGAAAACAGTTTGTCACCATCGGAGACTCCAGTTCCACCCCGGCCCCAGTCAACCATGGCGTACCTCAAGGCTCTGTGCTGGGACCCCTCCTCTTCACCATCTACATGCTCCCCCTTGGTCAGATCATCCGCCACCACGGTCTCAGCTTTCATTCATATGCTGACGACACACAACTATATCTCAGCACCAAACCATCCACCCAGCTACCCCCACAGTCACTTGTAAACTGCCTACATGCAATAAAAATTTGGATGTCATCTAACTTCCTAAAACTCAATAGCAACAAAACCGAGCTCTTGGTTGTGGCTCCCAAGGTCCTGCTCCGGAAGGTTGGAGATCTCCACCTGGACGTCGACGGCTGTTCCTTCTCCCCATCCTCGGAAGTCCGCAACCTGGGTGTCATCCTGGACCCAACACTATCGTTCCAGTCTCATATCAGGTTCATCACCAAATCCGCCTTCTTCCACCTCAAAAACATCTCACGTCTCCGGCAATCACTCTCTGACTCTGTGGTAGAAACCCTCATCCACGCTTTCGTCACCTCCCGTTTGGACTACTGCAATGGCGTTCTGTCCGGGGTTCCCAGCAAAGCCCTGGACAGGCTCCAGTATGTGCAAAACTCGGCTGCCAGGGTTCTCACCCGCACCAAGCCCTGGCAGCACATCACCCCCACCCTCATCCACCTCCACTGGCTCCCGGTCAAGTCCCGCATCACCTACAAAATCCTCCTCCTCACCTACAAATCCCTCAACGCCCTGGCTCCTCAGTATTTATCTGACCTCCTCCACCCTTACACACAGCCCCGGAACCTTAGATCCTCAGGCACGGGTCAGCTCTTCATCCCTCACACAAGAATGCAAACTTTTGGGGACAGAGCCTTCAGTGTGACAGCCCCCACACTTTGGAACTCTCTCCCCATAGAGCTCCGCAACGCACCATCTCTGGACACCTTCAAAAGACTCCTCAAAACCCACCTCCTCACCAAGGCCTATGGCCTCTAGCTACTGTTACATTTGTTGTGTTTATTTATGTCTTTGTTAAGCGTCCTTGGGTTTCATGAAAGGCGCTATATAAATCCAAGCTATTATTATTATTATTATTATTATCACTCCCGTCCATATTTCTGTTATTATTTAGTTTTATTTTCTGATCCTTGACTTGTCCTGGTCTCTTAGACATATACGGATCACAATTGTAAGTGTGTGTCCCGTCATATCCACATGAATATATTTTTACAAGTGTCCAAAATATCACTAAAACGCATTCATTTCTATTGTTCGAATGGACCGCAGTCCCTCCCGTGACGTCACGGCCTTGTACCTTTTTTTTAGATGCGGATGAACAATTCTCGCACAAAAATAGCTCCAGAGGCCACTGTGATGTATATTTTTAAATATTTTTTTTTTAAGTCGAGTAGTTGAATTTTTTTCCTATATGCTGTTTAACTGGGGTCTCTAACCTGCACGTTGCTCTTTAAGGCCTGCCAGGCATGAATACACCACTTTGCCAGTGAGAGGGCCTTAAGGTTACCCATCTCTCTTATTCTAGTTTAGAATATTGAAGGCACTGTGACATGGCGGTTCTAATGGTGTAGTATCAGGAAAACTAGTGTCACTTGGATCATTGCATAACAACTGGCTTTTACACCTACATTACATGAGTTTGTGGCCTGATTGTTACTGGTTGTATGTGGGCTCAGATGGAACACAATCATTTAAAGGAGTGTGTTTTTTAAATAAAGTGTATTCTTCATCAAAGTGGTTCATATTAATTCAAAATCCCATCTATCCAGCAAACTCCGAAGGAAAGGACTATGCCCCCTCTCCCTACTGCAACCATTAATAGATACATCAAGATTGCAGTTCAGAGAACAGTTGTTTCATGACATTGGTGTTATTTTTTAGAACATACAGTAAGCACCAAATTGCTTTTTTAGATTTAAAATAATTGGATAATCAAACAATTATATACACCTGGTTTGCACTGATGGGAGGCACACATACAGGACACAGTATGTTGCCATAAACTACCATCATAAGGCGTTATTCATTAAAACAAACATGGAAACTTTGGACATGTCACTAGTGAGACTTAAACACACTTCTCCTTATTACAACATGCCTGATATACACTTTATATTAATTAAAGTATTCATTTAAATTCAGCAGCTATAGGGGCACACTTAGCTCAGTAAGTAGGGCATCTTGCACGAAAAATGCCAAAACAATATCTTAAATAAAAAAATAAAAAAATAAAACATCAGCAGCTATGTAATTCGGTAGCTGACAATTACTCATCCTGCTAAGTGTATTTGTTGTGAATTATGCATATGATGTCAGTGTTGAGGCTGCTTTTGATTCCATTTACAGGACTGTAAATTGAATAATTAGGTTAGTGGCAAGAATAATCCTTCTTTCTAACAAGGATTACAGCTGGTTAAATTTGAAAGAAAAGTGCAGCCGTGATTTTGTCCAGCCAACTGTTTCCATTGTGTTAGACAGTTTTGTTCATAACCATGACGGTAACAATTAAACTTGAGTTGTCCAAGTAGAAGAAACAAATTGCTTTACTATTTACTATTCTTTTTTAAATCGATTTACAATGCAATGTGCAATATTCAACTAATCTTGTTATAGTTTCTTTTAAAGCTTTAGTGATGTTACTGTATTTTTGTTCACACTATGTCTACTACTTTAATGTGCACCAGGGCTGTACAGTGCGACAGTTTTGATCGCATTTGCTACTGAAATTGATCACGTGCGATGATGAATACAATGCTGCTCGCACTAGTGCTAGCGTCTAATATACTTCACCAACGGTAATAACCGGAAGAAGACGGCACGCAGTTAAGTTAGTGCGTGTGCAAACAGAACATTTCCTGTGCGCCTTCACATTAAAAGCCTGTTACTAGCCAAACGTGAGTTGACTTTTATTTTGAAGCCGGTAAGAACAGGATGTTCGCGCTTCACAGCCCAGCAGTGCGCTAGCTTGAAAATCAACTGCTTCAGCTGCAGAGAGCAGTGACCAGTAGTCTATAGTTTGAAATAACTGATAAGCCACTGAAGAACACCTCCCAACACACAACAAACTATTTAACTTATCCTAAATTGTACCAATATGTATACTTATTTATTTAATAGGCTATGTGTTTTAAAGTTTGGTTTTAATTAACAAAAGGAAATTTACCAAAAAAATTTATTATTATGAATATAATAATTATATGTGTAAACAACAAATATATAGATATACATTTTATGAGGAGAAATCATTCTGAATCAGCAAAAAATTGCAATTGGCAGGTTAGATTATTTTGTCTAAATTGCAATCAGTGCACCCCTATTCATTTTCCTACAATTATTACTGCACACACAAGGATATGATATTAATTGAGAATTTCAAATGAGACCAATATGACAGGCTAAAAGGTAATTTGAGCGAAATGCATGGGTTAAGGTTATACAAGTTTTCGATCATACTTTGTGTGCTACTTAATTCATTTTGTGCTACTGATTTTTTTTGCTTGCTAGCACCAGTGCTACCACCTAAAAAAATAAGTGTACAGCCATGTGCACGTTTATTTAGAGGAGAATGTGCAGTGCAGCTTATATTATATTATTTATCACTTCCCATAATGTTCCTAATGTATGTCAAAATGTGGCATAAACACTCGCCTTCTTTGATGATCCTTCTCCCCCACTTTTCATATGCTATAGATCAGGTTTTAGATGATAGCGCTCTAATGTAGTGCTTTAAATGACATCCAGCACCTTTCACACTTAACGCATGACTGCAATTTTGTCTCACTGGGTGGATCTGATACCTACACTCATTGCAACAAGTATTACATTTATGGAAGCCATTTGGTGCATACAGTATTAATGTAAAGTAGAAGAATCCATAAGCATACATCATGTGTATTGCTATCCTGTGTGTGTATGTGGATGTGTGTGGATATCACAAGAACACATAAGGTAGAGTTATGCCATGGAATATGAAACATAGTATACAGGCATATGCCAAGACTGTACTAAAACAGTAGAGGCTGACATTTTTCGGGACTCTCATTGGTCAATTTTACTGTTCAACATGTGACTTGGATGGGATGGAGAAGTCAATAGGAGTGAACAGGACCGGAGATCATATTTAACAACTTGTCAACCAAAATGAAAATGGAACCAGCAGCGGGGAAAATGGCATAGTCAGAAAAAATAAGAACACACTTTAACCAAAGCATTAAGTTAGCTGAACTTCCATGCCGGTCCGAGGTTTTAAAAGTTAGAGAGTGATGATATTAAAATGCCCTACGCTGTCTGTAAGGCTTGCAAAGTAGTAATAAAATATGATGTTATTTTTCCGGGACAGGACGGGATTTTTTTTTGTGGGAGTGGGACAGTACGGTACTGGAAGTCTACTCCTATTTCACCCTGTATAACATCATTCATGTGGGACACACACCTTGCAGCTTGCCTCCCTTTAGTGCTGACAGAGACACATGGGCTGCTGACATTCACTGTGAGAGCCGACACCGTTTGATGAGTCAAGTCCTTGGCTGGCTGCTTTCAAAGGTCCTTAATATGCCTCCCTTAGGTATAGTTACACACTGTATGACGAAATCTGAGGCAAGGGCTTGAGGGCAGGCCTTATAAAATGCTAATCCTAAAATTCTACTCACATGAGACAACACATTCTCCTATCTATGCCGTAACTTGACTCAATAACATTTGGGATATGTTTTACTTCTACAGTCAATAGGCTAAAGACAGTTTGACTTGTTCTCTTAAAAGTGAGGTTGAAATGAATGATTCATATGTTTACTGGACCAAAGCTGAGCTCCATGTTGCATCACCATTGGCTTTCTGTCAATATGTCATTCTTCCTCTGACAACCAATTCAAGTTTGAAATTTTGGTTTTGAAAGAGGAGCAGAGCAGTAGTATGTGGTTTATATGCACATTTATCCAGCACAGGTTGTGTAAAGTGAATCATTTGACTTGCACAGTGGGTTACAACTTTATTTTTTTTTAAATGTAAAAAATAAGAAAAATGGTCCAGGTCTTTTAACTGCCACTTCACCCGATGTACACTGTAATCTTTCCCCAGTGCACCACAGAAAAGCTAATGTATTTTACTACAACTTTCCAACACTGGTAGCAGATAAGGCATGGTCACTGAGAAGAGACTCAGCATTTGTCTTCAAGATATACCATTCCTCTAGGTATGATGCAACATAAGCGCAACGCAGCGCTCCCTCGGTGGCTCATGGCTGGAAAGGAGTTTGGACGCTTGTGAAAGAGTTAATCAGATTGAGAATTTGATAAAGAAAATAATATGTTGTTTAAGTTATAGTTGTAAAATAATTAACTGTGGCATCCCTCATGTATTTTTAACTTTTTTTAACTTTGTTTCTAATTAAAACATTATCAAATTTTTATTCCATTAATAACTGTTGATTTATACAGTATGCTGCATTAACAGAGAGAATAAATGATTAATCACTGCAATATTGAGTGGGTAGCTTCAAATGACTGACTAGTTATTCCTCCTCCAGTGGGAACTTACAGAGACATTTGTCTTGTGTGGACAGGGTTGTGGTGTTTTGCTTAAACCAGAGTTTTCTTGATACACAAAATTAATTAATCAAATCCTTAGTTTTAAATTAACATTGTGTACAAGGATGTTTTGTTTCCCCTTTGGCTAACCCTGTGCCAAATATCCTGACTACATGATTTGGCCAAACAGGTCCAGGTATATAGGATTAAAATTCAATGACAAGGGCCCAGGGTTGGCAATTAGTAAGCAGACTGACTCTTTGCATATCCGCGGGTGGCTCTTCTTGCTTTTGTCTTTTGCACTCTCTTTTAATGATATGAGCGTCCTCCAATCGGAGCACAAATGCAGTTTATTTGGCCGAGCGAGTCTCCGAGAGATAGTGTGGGTGTATGGCACTCTCTGACTACAAATGAGAGCACACAAACGCAAAAGCTAATCCGTCACAACTGTAATGAGCGCGTCCCTGCTAAGCTTCAATAAGACGACACACGGGTGGTTTGAGAAATACACACACACACAAACAGCAACAGTGAGAGGGGATATGCATGATGCATGACATTCACATGATGCCAATACCCTTAAGATATTACTGACACACAAGCAGCATGAAACATGTCTGTATAAAGCAGCACACTCTGAGTAACTCTTTGTTTTCCAACTTCAATCACATAAAAAAATAAAAAAATAAATAAACAGCAATGCTAATAAAGGCTGGCAACACATGGACACGACCACACATATTAAGTACTTGGTGGAGAAACTTTTGAACTGAGTATAATGACCTCTGTCACCCTGTTGCTCTCAGTGTGAGACACAGATCTCAGATGAAAAGCCACAATGAGAGGAGCACAGACCTGGTGTTAATTGGGGATTAGTCACACAGGAAGGCTATAAAGAATACAATAATTGCGTATTGGTGGCCAGTGGCTGCAAAAGCAATTTATGTGTTTCAAACAACCAACCATCCCTTCCCAGTGTCCCTGTCTGACACCTTTCTCCATATAGAAAGGCTTTCAATGAGGGTGTCTTTCTTTGATTCTCCTCTAATGGAACACATGTACACAGGGGTACTCATGAGAAAAACTCTTGGCTGGCATCCAAGTTAACACATATATGAATCAGCCTCAGAGAACAGGAACATGGCACTTAGAAATCCAATAAACAAAGCTGGTAAAACATGTCAAGGGAAAGTTATCGGTTGATAGTTAGGAACATCAGGTGGGTGGACTACTGTAGGCTGTGCTAAAAAAATTGATCCGGCAATACATTATGATATTTATTTTCAGGATATCTGTCGTCAGCTCCAAAAAATGGTCTAGTTGCCTCGAATTGTCTGGTTTTGAATTTGAATTAAATAGTTTTACTTAATTTGTCCGCTGAGTTTTCACTTTAATGCAATCTGATTCATTAAGACCCCCCACGACGTACACAGCAACTTGTATTTCAGCTCGGTTTTATACATTTTCAGTGATCGATGTGGAATATCGCAATATGCATCGTTTCGCAATGTATTGAGATATATCACAATGTGACTCATTTATCGTGATATCGTATCTTGACTCCATGCTTATACCCAGCCCTAGTGTGGAGAGAGGACACTTACATCCTGGTTGCTTATTTTCTTTACCTCAAATCATCCACACGTGTAGAAAACAAATGCTTACCCTGTGATGTGTGGCAGTGTGTCAGTGGAGAAGAGGGCCAGTGGTGGTTTGTCCCGCTCTATGAGCCATATTGTGTATTGCCCACTTTGCTTGGGGTGGAGGAACACAGCCATGTCCAGGCTACACGGAGCCTGGCCTCCCCAAAGCCAGGGACTCAGCACCCAAGGGCCCCCATAGGCTGAGCTGTTCACCCAGTAGAAGTGACCTGAAGGAGAGAGAGATAGAGGAACAAATAACTTTAGAATACGGAACAGTGGCAAAAACAGTGTACTAATGAAGAATAAAGACAGCTGATCGGTTTAACAGTGATTCTTAGATCTAGCTAAATGCAGAAGAAGTGAGAATGCTTTTGGATGATCAAAAATTCTATGCTCATCAACAGGTTTTTTTATGCAGTATGTACAGAAACCAGATGAGTGATGGGCTATGATTTCAAATAGTTTTTTTAAGGCAATGGCTGAAAGCAACACTTGATTAAAATGCATAAAATAAAGCTGCTTTGAAAAATAGCAGTCAATGACATCCCTGGCAGACACAAAAGAGTGGGTAGTGGGAGAAATATCAAAGCAAAGTTTTTTTCTATCTCTGATATGAAGTCCCATTTTTACTTTACAATCTATTGGGCTCGTTCATGCACACAGTTTATCGTAGGCAGATAGTTGTGTTTGTCAGTTGTGTGAGTGTGTGTGAGGTACAGAAGCACAACGAATCTAAAGTTGAAGGAAGGAAAATGCATTTTTTAATATGGTCAGGAGAAGTTGTGTTGATGAGGTAAAACTTAAAATAATGCATGTTGTAGAAATGTTTATGGACACATTATTCAGCAGGGAGTAGATATATATTTTCTTGAATACTTTCTCTCCATTTCCAGAATGCACTCTTGCCTCTGGATAATGGAAACAGTAGCATCCCAAGGGTCAGACATCCATTTGCCGTTAGCTGGGTATGTAAAGTAGACGAAAAGTAGATGTAAAGTAGTTGGTACTCATCAGATAGAGGTAGGCTGAAAAAGAAAGGCTGTACACACAACTGATGTGTGCCATATGTAATGTATTGAATCCAAGTCTTGTTTTCAGTTTAATAACACTAGGTTGTGTGAATATAATGTTTGTACTGTATACAGCATGGATTGTATTATATACCGAATTACATTTCACAGTACATTTCCATTTAAACATGCAATATGTATAAATGTATGTATAAAAGGCTTTATTTATTTATTTGAGAGACATTATTTGCTACTTTTTCTAACTGCCTTGCAGTTATTGAATGTTTAAGCAGTTGGAAGGTTAAAAAGAAAAGGCAAATGCATTTGGCATTTGATGTGAAATAAAAGCCAGCATAATAGACATGTGCAGGAGGACCTCAAGCCATTTTAACTCCCACCTTTTATTCTTGCTTGATATCCAATGCATTCCCTGATCCCCTGAGGTTGCTGTAGAACAAGTGAATTTGGAGGCCTTCAAATTGGAGTACTCCAGTTAAGCCTCATTTGCTCTCCCTTCCACATTTGCATGCTCCTTACACAGAGGGTCCAGGCAATTTGGCAAGGACAGTCCAAGTGCTTACAACATGTTTGCAGGCAATGCTGACTGCAAGCATTTACTACGCAACCAGAAGAAATTTCATATAAAGGTTTCTAGCCTGAAGGCAGAAATCTATTAACCATTGTTTCCCAGTCCAAATGAGATGAAGAAATACCTGCTTCGGAGCAATTATCTGCAGGGTACAAATTCTAACTGCAAGCTAGATAGGACTTTTAATTCCATTTGTAGGTTCCTGTCTGAGATTCAACCTGCGAATACTGGCTAACAGAGCCTGATGCCCTCATTTACTGCATCAAAAGACCTGGTTCAACCAAATGTCTGATCCAATCTGTACAGTGTAACATGACCATTGATGGGGTTTCAAGCAGTACAGACAGAGGATGAAACCAGCTTTGCATAAGAAAACGACAAAAATTCACTTTAATACAAGAGATGTGAATTCACAATTACACCTGTCTTTTAGATTAGTTTCCTTTACATTTCAATAATCTATTCTGTTTCATCCAAGACACCAAGACTGAATTAATAAGGTATTTCAATCATCATGATATTTGATCTTTATTACTGATCAATAAAGTGGTGACATGGAAATGTAATTGAGTAATCTTAAATGGTTTGAATAAGACGGATCAGGTTAATTAGGTTGGAGTTAGAGATGATGGTGAACATCAACTTTGATTCAATACGACGAGGTGATTTATAAGGGGATTTTCACTGCCTTCCAACCAGAGATGGAATATTAAATGGATATAGTATCCGGGCTGATCTCAATTATTTCGACTGGATCCAATTGTCCTCTCCTTGCCATCTTGTCAGATTTTCACTCCGCCTGATTTCTTCTTACCAAAAAAAGGCATTGATGTGACGTTAGAGGGAGGGAGATACGCCGATCTAGCTGACGTGTACCTCAAGGCGAAGTGAGGGCCAGCGGCTACCTATCCTAATTATTCCAACATTTTAACCTCCAATAGAATAAAAGCTAGACTGGTACAAAAAAAATCAGCCCCCTCAGTGTTGTCATGGAAATATGACCTACACATACTATACATACATACACAGTCTATAATGTTTTTTTTGTACCAGGCCTTAAATAGGTGTAATAATGCAGTGAAAACGTTCTATCTAACATTGGGGTCAATGAGAAATTGCTCTATTATGAAACTTGCCTCTAGTGGCCACTTGGTGAACTACATTATGTGTCACTTCCTTTCTTTTTTTTTCTTTAACCTTTATTTATACAGATACTGTATATCCCATTGAGACAAAAGACTCTTTTGCAAGGGAGACCTGTTTTCCTTTCCCACATTACCATTCACACACACATTCATACACCGGTAGCAGGCTAACTATCGACATTCACATGAGGCAAGGTGGGTGAAGTGTCTTGCCCAAGGACACAACAACTATGACACAGGTGGCATGGCGGGGATCCAACCTCCAACCCTTTGATCATCGGCAGACCCGCTCTACCAACTGAGCCACAGTCGCCCCAACTTCTGCATTGGATGCTGGTAGAACTCGCTGTGGATGGGGCTTGCTTCCAACATGATATGAAGTTATTAAGCTGCATGATTTGTTGTGTAGTTAGAACAAGAGAATGTGGCTAATGTTAAAATCATGTTCATGTTTGTTTGATTTACTTAAGTTTTTGGATGTCTGAAACTCAACAGCTTGAAGATATGCTGTGCAGTCCATGCTGTGCACTGACAAAAAGACCCTGATGCCAACAGCGACAACATTGCAACAGAGCAGACTACATAGAGCACCAATGCTCAGCAGGGTGCTTGCTGCAAAAAGAGAAATAAATCAGAGAATAAAGGAATAAAAGAGAAATTTGTTGCTGTGCATGACTCAAGAACCGACAGGAAATAATTAAATGGAAGTCGTTTTCTAAGCACAGTTGCTTGTCTGAAAAGAACAATGGCTCATAATTTCAGAAAATAGCTTTGCTTATTGATGTTTGTTTGTATTCAAAGAAAGAGCTTTAACATATATTTGAAAAACAGTGACTCAGATATAGGAAATATCCGGAAGAGATTGAGGTTTTGTTTGGAAAATTATATAACTGCAGTATTTGTCTATAGCTGTAAAAATTTAATATTGAACAAATGTTAAAGCCACTACGAGTAACATGGCACGTTGGCGACCCCTTTGGACAAAAGTCGTAGTATTTTTACGACGCCAGCTGTCGTGAAGCTGTTTTCTAGCTCGTACCGGGCGCGCGAGATTCAAATGATCAGGAAGCAATATTGTGCATGTCCGTGTGTTGAAAGTGTGAGGGCACCGGACTCTTTTCGGCTCTGTTAGAGTGGTTAGTGACACAGCATCAACTAATGCCAGTCAGTGCTACACACACCTGATTGCAATGAGTTGATGCAGTGTCACCTCTCACGGAGCTGAAAGATTGTCGTGTCCTCACACAAAGCGAATGAACGAGAGACGGCAGTTAGTATGGATCACGATGAGGTAATGTGTTATGTTGTTGTAAATAATGACTATTTCAGATGAATAATGGTCATCTGATGATGCTGGTGAGGCAAAGTAAACTTTGTTTTAGTAGGCTACCGCTCATTCATTTAGGAGTAAACACTGCAGTCTAGTTCACTACTGTGAAATTGTGTATACATTGCTTGGTAACGCCCTCCCACCCGCCTATAACTCTCCCTTTTAGCTTTTCTTCATTGCATTTTCTTTTTTTTCTTTGATGGTTCAGCCCCGTTATCAGTCATTATGACGACAAACAACTGTCTCAAACAAAGCTCCCGCTCCCCTTCCCTCACCTGGAGGGATAGGCTTCTCAAATCGCGTCGCTGAGCCACACTGAAATCTGCGACCAATACGGATATGTGACCATAGAGTATGCACGCGTGAACCGAAAATTGGACTGGGTGTGCGACCAGGCCAAATGCAGTAATAAAAACTATATAAAAACGTATTTCTTTGCACTGATGGTCTCGTTTGCTGTTAAAGGTAATTTATGATTATGAGAGGAAACATGAGGCTGTTTAAAAGATATTTAAATGTTACTCGTAGCCGCTTTAAGTGATTTGAGTATTTTAATAAGACAAATTAATGTGATACCTGCTGTACCAGACTGAGCAAAATAATACATCCACACAGAACGTGGATCAAGTTAGTCATGTTAAATCAACAATTGTTTCAGTAGCCGGATCCCTGCAACCTTGGTGCCTACTTGTTTAATGTGTGTGTAACAATGCAATGAGTGGGTCAATTAGGCTTGCGCCCTGATACTAGTCGGCTAGCAGGTTACTGTCTGGGAAGGTGCCCTACACTTTTTACTTTAAGGGAGACAAGGGGCAATTTATACATCTCAAATTGTACCAATCCGAAAAAAGACAGAACCATGAAATGATTATATTAGTGGTATGGTCCCTATATGGTGCCAAAGGACAAACAGATGTTTCATACTTTAGTGTTTAAAGGCATATTCAGGTATCAAAGACATTTCTTTATTGCAGTATTTTCCTCTGTCTTAACCTGTCTATTATCTGTCTGGATAAGATAACAATTTTTTGTCTAAATTTGAAATGTTTGTAAAGCTGTGTTACAATTGAGTTTATGCCGTAGAAGTTCAACAAATAAAAACACTGCTGTACTTAAAGGCTCACATACTGACTGGACAGTGACAACAAAAAAAGATATTCAGAGGCACGTTCAGGGTATGGGGCGGGAGTTACAGTCTTGCCTGGCAATTGGGCTCAAGATCCAAGGGGTGAGGGAAATATATAAAGAACTGGGACACATAGGGCCTTTGTAGTCGAGACAAAAAGGAATTAATACATAAATTAGCAGATCCTTTGAGCGGAAAAAGCAGGAGTGTTCATGGGAAAAAAACTCTCAGTAACAGATATCCACCCAGTGAAAGTAGCATTCATGAAGTCTGCGGGAAGGTAGATAAGATAAGCTTGTGAATATACCCCAAGCAGATGCCGATACAGTACGATAAGTTTCGGACACTATTCCTTAAAGTGGACCTATGATGCCTTTTGACTTTTATGACCTATAAACGTTGTTATGATGATTCATAGTCATGCTTAACCATACTAAATTATCAAATAATGACTTACATGCATTTCGACGTATTCCCTGCTGACCGTCTGGGGTGTCTGTGCAGAGCACTAAACACTATTCTAGCCAGTCGAGAAGTCACGTGTTCAAAGCGGTCTACCCTTCCGTAACTTTGTGACGTCGCATGTAACTTTGTGAAGTCACCACGCGGATGTTTCCATGTATGGTAATGCTGTCACTTCCCTGTTCGCGTCTGCCTCGCGCCCTTATAGGTCCATGCTTGCGCTTCCCGCCACTGAAAGTGTTCCGGAAGGAAGGTAACCAATCACAACGGAGTGGGGTTTGCAGGAGGGGGGGGGGAGGGGAGCGGAGATGGCCGATCACAGGCGGAGGGAGCGGAGATTGCCGAAGCACACACACTCAAGTGTTGACAGGACGTGCTGGATCGCCAAAATAAGAGAAAGAGCTTCCCGAAAATCTACATAGTTTTTTGTGATGTGATTCGTGTCAGGTTGCTCTATAGCAGTGTAAAACAAGAAATTAAGACCAGAAAAGTAGTATAATAGGTCCTCTTTAAGGCTATAGGATATATTATCTGATTATGGAACATTAGACAGATGGTTGCAATAATTTAATTAGGTACTTTTGCCATTGTATTCTTACACCCTTGTCTTTACCGCCTCTTTTCATACTTTTTCTTTTCTATTTTCTGGAGAAACAGAGAAAAGTATCTAATGTGCATGCTCATGTGAAAAAACCTTGCAGTCGGCCTTTTGTGTGAATGTTTAATTAATTTACCCTGATAAAAGGAATGTGTTTGTGTATGTGCAGAGTGCAACAGCTCCACCTGAAGGCAGTTTTTCGTGTCCCAGTTGTTGGTTTGTGAGTATGTGTTATGGTGCAGGAGAGCTGACGAGGGACTAGCTATACTAAGGGTCAGTCAGCCAGGTGGCCGGCCGGCAGAATCTCAGCTATGTAAAGGGAGTTGATGGATCACACTCCACTGGGGAAAGTCAACACTTTCTTTCCCCCATGGCAACATCTCCTGCCTGGCCCGCTTGCATTGAGCAATCCCATAGCGCTCCTTAACAAGAAGCCTGGAAGCACAAAGGGCAGGGCCAGAGCCAGGAACCACACACTGAGCAGACAAGGTAAAGTGTCTGTGTGAGAGCGCATTTGCTGTGTGTAACAGGCTGAATGGACTCAATGATTGAATTTGTGCAACTACCTGTGTAAATTAGGTATGACTGTTCTGTAGTCTAATTTTCTAAAGCTGAATTAAACATTCCATTCTAATTGTATCACAGACTATAGTCGTGTAGGGTTTAGAATTGGGACCACACTTTCTTACTGGCAGAATTGGTTGCAGTTGAATGTTATGATACTAAAAAACACAAAAAGTGTAAGATAAAAAGTGCATTTCCTAAAAGATTGTAGAGAAGCATGTTTTGTTTTAATGTTATATAGAGAACCAATTATGAAGAGGTCACTATTCTTTCACACATCTCTGCAAACATTTCATTTTAATTTTAAGGTTGGATGGTTAAATTAAGCTCTGGGTGCAAAAAAAACACTGAAGGTTGCAGTTGTTACATGCATAATACATGGTGGGCCAGTGGTGGTCAGCCAATCACCATTTTTTGCCCTGCAGACATACCCATCAACTGGCCTCACTATAAAAGGAAATAACAGTGTCACATCTTAGCATCAGGGTGGTGAACGGTAAGTGAAACAGTAATTATTAGTCATGAGCAATAATCACGACTGTAACTGTTTTGTGGAATTATGTAAGTTGGGAAAGTAGGGGAAGCATACATTGAGACAGTAGCAGTCTGGTTTGCAGCATTTGAACGGCAGTTCAGTATTCAACAGTGAAACGGCTGAAAACGTACAATAATCCATTTCATCTCGTGTCCTAAACAAGTCATCTTGTGTCCTAAACAAGTTATAAACTGGTGCCAGGAGAGTGGGAGTGAGCTAACAAACACAGACAAATCTGGTCCTGTATGTGACACTTTTTAAAAGTGTATTTTTCATGAGCTTTCAGAGCAATATTTAATTTGCAGAAATAAAATGTAAAAAACACATCAGCTTTGTCATTAGGCAATGTAACACAAGCTGGGTCAAATAGAGGATATGATCAGTGTAAGAGCCAGTGCCCCTGCTATGTGAACCTGCCTGATCAGCTGAATTGTTTTTTTAGGAGATTTACTTACATCATATACAGTATGTGCTCCACATACTGCACTCTCCATGACTTCTCAACAGTAGCTTGTCCATATATTTTTAGCAACCCACATCAGAATTGACATGAACAAAGTATTTTTTCTTCAATATTTTAAATAGTTAAACTTTTTAATGAACCTTTAGAAAGACATCTCCACATTGCTTTCAAGAGGTCCAGAATGGTGCTGCAAAACCTTATCACAAGGTCCAAAAAAGGTCTCGTATTAAACCAATATTGATGTCTCCACACTGGCTCCCTCTAAAATCAAAGATCCATGAACTCAGATCAATAAATTGTATATACTGTATCTCTATGGTATGTTGCTTTTTAGGATACCGTGAATATCTAGTATGTAAAGGTGAAAAAAAAATAAACTGATGAATGTAGGCCTAAATAAGTGGAGTAAATAAATGTGTTCTAGTATACTGTGATTGACCAATCAAAACACAGCATTTGTCTGTGCCTTGCAATAAGTCAATGTTATGTAGTGAATACGTACATGGGTTCATTCATTCATTAATACTTTGTTTCTGACTCTACAGCAAAATGTTGGTGTCACAACCCCCAACATTCCTCGGCTTGAAGCCAATGCTTTTATCTGTGTTTTCACACCTATCAGTCCCTCTGTCCTAATCCCCCCAGGATGTGTCCCCCTGTCTCTTCCGCCATTGGTCAGAAGTATTATGCTGTATGATAACAGCTAGTGAGCTAGTACAGCTCAGTCTCTTTGTCTCTGCATCTCCGAACGGAGCGGTGCAGCCCGCTCTTCCAGACAAGCTCTGGTCTCCCTGATCCAGGCTCTACAACACGGCCTGTCCAAACAGCCGTGAAGCCCCTCTCAACCAAAGAGGAACCAGAATCCAACCGGCTGCTCCAACCAACTAAAGAGGAACCGGAAGAACCAGGGAACGAACCAAGCTCCCACAAAGGTCAGACCCTTTAAGAAGAAGAAGAACTACCAGAGACAACAATGCCAGTTAGCCCGCCGCTACTGAAGAACCAAAGACCAGACCAAGCTGGCAACGAGGCCCTCAAAAGGAGAACAACGCCAGTTAGCATGCTGCTACTGAAGATCCAGAAAGCACCAGTTCAGGATCCAGAACCTCTCACACTGCAACAAACGCTGTGTAAACATCTGGTATCGTATGAACTTCTGGGCAGTTAGCTTAGCTTAGCAAGAACACATGGCTTGAAAGACTGTTAACTTGGAAATGTATGTGTACTGATTTGAACTATTCATTGTTGTTTTGTTACATACTTTGAGACCTTAACCTTAGGGGAACACAACACACAGGCTAACCAAGCCTCTAGCTCTCTCCCATAGACAAAGGTTTTTCACACCCCCACACTCACACACCCAATTTGCATCCACAGACCTGCACCCCTACAGTCACACACAAACACACACACACACACACACACACACACACACACACACACACACACACACACACACACACACTCACTGTGTGCTTTAGTTTAGTAGTGTTTAAATGTGTTGGATTTTATTTACTTTATGTTAATAAATTGCATTAAATTGCATGCATTTTCTTTTGTAACTAGAAGTTTCTGTCATTCATTTGTGTGAATATTATTGGGAAGTCCGCAACCAACAAGTACAAGGATTCTGTAGCCTTCAGTGTTAAGATCATATTACCAAATTTATAATAGTAATTACTTGATTACATTATTTTATGGAAATGATCATTGAGACTAGGATTTATTAATATCGATTTATTTAACTGAACATTAAACTAATCAACATTTGAGAATAAATCATTGATTAAACGAGACAATTTGCTATTATTTTTCCATTCTTAAATGAATGGTGGTGCCCCTTTGAACTTTAATAAATTATTAAGGTATTATTAATCTTCAGATTAATTTCTAATAGCAGAATTAATCTGAACCACCTGTGATCGCTACAGTTATCACAAGAAACTCAGCTTTCCAAAAATATGTGTCATTAAAATCCAATAGCTGCAGCCCTACTCTGCGTACATGACGGTTGGGGTGTCTTCACCTTTATTTGATAGTTAAGTACCGAGTAGAAAGGGGGAGAAGACATACCGTTAAAAACGGGCTTGGCCTTAATGGTGCACATTCTACCCGATGATCTACACACATAATAATTATGTTGCAAACATGATGTTGACTGCTGAACATCATGGAAAACTTTCCTTTGAATGTCCAATCCCCTTTTCAACAACACCAACAAATGGCTTTACAAATGATAGACTTCAACCCCTGGTGATCCTCAAGTTGAAAATAAATGAAATACAATTTGCAAAAAACAGTTTGTGGAAATAACTGAATCTGCACATCATATGTGCTGTGAGATATAGCAAATTATTTATTAATGCTGTAGTATTGGTTGGGACAGATTCATGGCATCTTTTAGTACACTTTGTCATAAATGAACATCTCTCTTTCTACTGAATGTCACTGCCTGACCACCATCTCCTAACAGGTGAAAGCTCCTATGGAGCTCTGCTAAATACTATGAGATAGAGTCCATAACATGCTTTGACTCTTTGTCCTAAAAAGTAGGTCAAAAACTGCTTCACTCTGGATAATGTTCGGAGTGATTTCCTACTCTGAGATGCTTGATAATCATAACTAATTCAACCCATGCAATTTTGGCCTGACAAATGAATTGATCATTTTTGGTTCCATTCTCCTTTCTTAATAGTTATAAGGTGTTCTTAGAAGTCTTTCTATTTTCTTCAAATTTTGGATGTAAGTGGGGCACCAACTCTTATCCGCCAAAAATGTCTTCACTCTCCATTACACTCTTATATACTCTCTGTCATATACTCTCTATCCACCTCTTATTTCTGGCATTCATCTTTCTCCTTGTCACAAGTCTTCTGCAAATCTATCTCCTTCTAATCTCGTTATACTACCTCAGTGCCTCACACCATTTTTCCTACTTTTCTCTTTTTGTGAGATTGTGTCTTTTAGTCCCTCTTATTTCCACACCTGCTATTTCGCTCCATCTCCCAGAGCCTCCAACCTTTGTTTGTGTTCTCTCTCTCTGTATTTTAGTTTTTTCCCCTCATTGTAATTGCTTTTGTAGTTGTTATGTGAACAACAATGCCAAGATCACTGAGTCTATACACAGTTAATATCTTTCTCCAGCAGTTACTGTGCTCTGATAGTCTGCCAATATGTACTCTATCTCCTGGCCATCGCGTCCATCTCTCTTTCTCTTTTCACCCTCCACTATTAATTTCCCTTCTCTACTGTGACTCAACTCGGCGTTATGGACAGCCCTCACTGTGTCTGGGCCTTTGAAGAAAGTGAAAAAAGAGCCCTGACTTTTTTGGAAGATATTTCTGTTTTCTGTCAAAGTCAGCCCAACATGCCCGAGGCAATTCATCACCAAAGCAACACAATCATAAGCAGCATTAGGAAGCAGCAAAGCCTGACATATGCAGACGGCGCTGCAAAAAAGGGCTCACTACTACTACAAAACAGTTTGACACCTCCTCATGGTTTTCAATAGAGTGGTTGAAGATACTGCACTTCTGCCATTACCACTTCTTCCTTAACTAGTTTAGGTTGTATCAAATTGACAACCATGCAGGGGCGGATCTACCGAGGTGGCATGGGGTGGCAACTGCCACCCTAAAAAAAGCCTTGCCACCCCAGCTGCCACCCCAGTTGGCAGCGCCAAATTAAACATTTATTTTTTGCTGTTAAGAGACATTTACGAGCACGAGTTTCAAATGTCCGACTGCAAGTGAATGTAGCCAGGTAATATTGCCCCACCCCGATCCCCCGCGACCCACTCCCGAGACTCCTAACCGCTCCCAACGGCACTGATTTTGAATACAAGGGAGGCGTGCGAGAGACGGATCCAAACCTCTAGTCTAGACTAACGAAGCAAGCAGCACAGGAGAGACTACACTCTCCAGGTATTACTGATCAACTGTCTATCTATGAAAAAATTACAATAATGAGAAAAGAGCAGGGCTAATGGAGTTGTAGTTTTCCTATAAAGTTAATATGCTGCTGTGTGGTGACAATGACTAGAGGTTAATAATAACGTTAGGAACTTGTGAATGCTTCGGAAAAACTACAATAACGTTCACATCAGCGAAGATTGTGCACTACTGTAGGCTACTGATCCAAATTCCTCAACTCATTACTTGTGTTACAGTTTAGTACAATATTTATTCATTTATATTTGGTTGCTCCACCTTAAGTCAGCCCAGGCAGGACAGGATAGTTAAGTTTCGTTTTTCATCTCCGTGTTGGACAGCTGTTCGCTCAGCTGAAGGGCTCGAGCCTCACGGAGCAGACAGCGCGAGTCAGTCTAAAAGTCAGCGAGGATCACCCTCACAAATCAAAAAGATAAATTATAAGGATCACCCTCACAAATCAAAAAGATAAATTATAAAATAAAGCTATCTCTTCCTCCCTCTGTCCACTGCACACTTAGTCACTAGTAGCTTAAAGGAAGTGCATGAGGATTAAAACCTCATTTTGCACTTTATTATTTTTGAATATTTGAAGATTGCATGCAAGTAAAATACCACCAGCCACTACATTCTCAATGATAGACGTGAATAATCACTTCTTCTTTTTTTCTAAACCAATTTTTTTTTAACAATAGAGGAGAATAAATATTTGAAAGCAATACAGAATGCATGATATTACTGCATTGTATTCTATTCTATTGTTGTCACTGGGAACCTAAATGTTGTCAATTACTTTACATAAACTTGATGCAAACAAATTCACCAGAATGCATGAAATTAAGTGATGAATGCTCAAAAATTTCTGGGGGGGGCACCCCCAGACCCCCCATTTAAAAGTTGTCCTAAACCAAGGTTTAATCATAACCTATACCCTTGAAATTCATTAATTATTTTGTTTAATTTTATATATAGGCCTTTGTATAAGGATATACTTCCTAATTCTTATCACACTATTTTAAATTAAAGTCTTAGGTTGTGCTTATCAATTGCTCATAATAACCAGTAGGCCTATTTCTGTGTTGAACATTACTGAACCTCTTCCCATTTACAGTGTGTTTAACAGGTCACTGTTTGTGACCAAACATAGGAAAATGCCACACAATTGTCAGGATTGTACAAAATGGCAGGCCAGAACCCAATAGCACGACAACAAACAGTTCAGGTATAGCAACAAAGTTTAATAAGAGTCAAACCAGGTGGTAGCGAGGCAAACAAGTCCAAAAGGGGCAGGCAAAAGGGATAATCCGAAACCAAAAAATCTTTAAAATTTTGTCTGACACCTTTTATGTTTAAATGTAAGGCTTCACTCATGCCACAATACAATAAGTATTATGTTATTTAGTCAACATTTCTAAATGTGGGGGCTTTCCCAAGTACATATTTATTTATATGGCTTTAATTAAATCAGCATATTGTATATACATCCGCCACAGGTTGCCACCCCTTAAAATCTCCTGCCACCCTCTTGCCACCCCATGAATATTTTTCTAGATCCGCCCCTGCAACCATGAGCTTGGTACAAGAAGGACTTCTATTTTGTTATTCATGTTAACTCAAGAGGCTGTCTTAGTTCTTCCATCAAAGTTCATTTTTGTGTCATGCTCAGACCTGTTTTAACTAATTGTGTGTCATGCTCTGCTTCCTTAAGGCACGCACTGAGAGGAAAGGTACCAATTGTTCAGACTTAATCAACATTGTTGATCTTGGGACTAGCATACTGCAGATCTCTCACCCTATGCATGCTCTCTGTACTGTGTGTACCAATTTCCCACTGTGGCGTTCTTCCCATCAGGTGTGTTCATCACGCAGACCACAACTTATAACTCACCTAGCGCTTGTGCTGTCAACTTTGCGACCCCGTTGCCGACAATTTATGCCTGCCTGCCAGAGTTTTTTTCAGTTGCTCTCCATGTAATAAGTGTCAATTCCCAATTCCTCTTCTCCTCAACATGGCATTCACTCTCTTCCCACCCACCATCAAAGCTCTCAGAACAATTAAAGCGAGGCCAGGAGGAAAGAGAAAGGCAGAAATTAAAAGTCGATGTGCCATCTTTGAAGTGCAAAGTGAGAAGGGGCAGGTAACCGTTGTGTGGTAGATAAGTGAGGTGCATGTACATGTTTTAAGCTTCACCTTATGTGTGAGTTTAAGCTAGGAAACACCCATTCAGAGTGCATAACTTTGAATCTGGCTTGTGTTATATTGTCCATATAATTTAAGTTTGTAGTATGGGCTGAACATTCAATGTGGTTAATGACTGCAGAATAGAGAGTACTGAGTACCAGGGGATAGCAGGATGTTCACACGCTGAAAGCTCACTTCACCTGTTCAACAACTGACAGACTCGTTTTGGTCTTTAACAACTGGTTAAATATGTAAAAACAAAACTAAAATCTAACTTGGAGAGCAGACCAATAACAGAAAAGTGAGGAATATGCCACTAAGCAACCCAGTCTCACAGGGAAATGTGTTACTGCTATGTTGGTCCACAGAACGTACTCATTTAACAAAACGGCCTTGAAATTTGCTTCCCCCCTATTCATTTCAAATGGACAGTGTACGATAGCTGATGGCCACCAAGCGGCTTTGTGGGAGCTGTGTGGTGGACAGGCTTAGCTCTTGATACATGTTAATAACTGTCACGCTAGGTGTCAGCAGGTGAACAACAAAGACGGTTGAGGATACCTGGCAATTTCAGACACACACACACACACTTTTGAGTGCAAGCATCAAAGCCAACGATGAACTGACCTCCTGTTGGGGTAATTTTCAACCTTAGAGATACTCTGTGGAGGATTCCTGCTGAATCCCAGCAAGGGTCAACAGAAGTGGACCGGTGGAGAAGTTGAGTGCCTTTTGAATAGCAACAATCCTGCACACCCACATGTTTATTTCAAGCGGAACAAAGATGGAGGAACCACACATGAACAATAGCCTACATGTAGACACTAATCAGCATTATTGTATATGGCCATGCGTGTTTGAATTTAGAGATTGTCATACCTGCTCACTAATATATTTTTTTATTAATATGTATGCTAGGCATTTCACTGTGTTTCTGTATGTTAGTGATTATGTCATTGCAGTGGAAGTCAATGACCATGTAAGAATGAGTGAGGGACAAACAAAGGAGGAGATTGATTGTAGAGAGAATGAAAGTAGAATGCAAAACACCATAGCGGTCTTCGCTAAGTTGTGTAGTGAGTGTGTGGGAGGCAAAAATGTCAATTGGGTTATGTGTGGGTCTGTGATTTTGAGAAAACTCCAAATTATCTTTAAATCTATCATTCCAATATTTATGCTTCTTCTGGAACTAAACAAACTAGCTAACATGGGATGGAGAAAAATTGGCCAGGGTCTACAGCCTTTTAACTCGCAATAGGATCACTAAACAGAGAATTGTGCAAACACGAGCAGAAAAACTCTTTGGCTATGGGTTGTATCACGTCAACACTCAATTGGAATAGAATAAAGACAGATCTAAACAATGACTTGGAGAATGCCCAGGGGGATCTTCTGAAAAATGGATACATTTTCTGAGTCACATTGCTGTGATAGGGATTAGGACATGAATGCTTGAACGCAGAAACAAACAAAAGTTCACATGCGAGAAAACACGAGTGAATCAGCTCCAGACAATATAATCTTGTGTCTTTACGGTAGTCTCTAAAGAGAATGAGATGCGTTACTTTACAAATATTGTCACAAATGCCGCAGGGTTATAGTAATGTCTCTACTTTATAACCAACTAGCTTAATACAATAATGATAATGCCTGCAGGCCATGATAATATTTTCTTTTGTTTCATTTTGTTATTGGAGGGCCATGATAATTTTAAGAGTTACCATTATAAGTGCCCAGGGCAATATAAATATACATGTTTCATACACATAGACAATATGATTGCAGATACAATTTCCTAGAACAATTCTAAAATATACATACATTAATTCATATTGATATTTCTAAGAATAAAGACATATTACTATGAAAATGTGCTTTGATCATGCTTTCAGAGCCACACAAATAAGATGGGGTAGAACCTGCAAATAATGGAAGACTCATATTTACAGCAAATCATTTTAGCGAGTTATCAGGAAAATGTAAGGTTTGGAGAAATAGGACTTTCACATAGATCTTTGGATGATAATGCCTGCTGGGTTAGGGTTATACAGTATGTTATGTGATGAGAGTGAGAATGTGGTGGTGGCTTTATGGCCAATACATGAAAGCTTGAGCAGGTCATTGGAGACTGTAGTGATCTCCAGAAGTATCATTATTACTGTTTTTTGTACAGAAACTACATTAGATGGGAGTGTCCCAGTCTTAAAATGATCATAGTGTTCATTTATCAAGGGAGAAAAAGACTCAGGCAGGTATAAAAACTGGGTAACACTTTATAATAACTATCCGTTGTAACTCGTTAATAGATCATTAGTAAACTCTTAATTAATGATTATTAATGATTTGTTAAGTGTTTGTTAGCAGTTTGTTAAGGATTTATAACAATGGTAGATAGTTAATAGCTTAATAATTGAATCAGTTCATCTGGGAGGTAATCCGAGATACTGACGAGGCTGAAATAGGCTATAGACTATACACAGTGCATGGGCAACTGAGGGCGGCCCCATTTTCAAATATTTTTAAATAAACTCAATACACACTGTGCATGCCATGGACTTGAACGTGACGTGATCAGTTAATCTCGGATTACCTCCCAGATGAACTGATTCAATTATTAAGCTATTAACTATCTACTATTGTTATAAATCCTTAACAAACTGCTATTAATAATCATTAATTAAGAGTTTACTAATGATCTATTAACAAGTTACAACGGATAGTTATTATAAAGTGTTACCAAAAACTGTATGTTTGTAAAAAGAAAACAGATTTTCCAACTTGAATCTACAGATTTTTACAACCCTGCTGCTTGGATAATTTCAAAGAGAAACTGAAAATCTCCAGGCGCAGAGATGCATTTGAAGGTTTGGTGTGGGGATGAAGAAGTGAATATATTGTTTGGGAACACATCAAGGCTAAGACGACAAAGTCACACATAAACAACATTCAACAAAAACAATTAAGATTATAGTACAGGCCTCTCTGCATAGCAATGTTTTAATTTTGTTCAAGGATGTCACACTGCAAAATCTCTTATGTTATTCAGACCATAAAATTGAGCTAACTGATAAGACACGAGCTACACAGACTGCATCACAGTGAAATAGTTGGATTCAATATTACAAATTGATAAGAGGGAAGGTATACCATTTTAATGGTTAAGAAATGTATACCCAGACAGCAACAATGTAGTTATAGCATAGTAATAACAGCTTTATTGCTAAAAATGCCAACAACTATGAAGGTCATAGCAGTAAAATATGGCATTTTACTGTGGCACTTCAGTACAGCTGCCTGTCATGGTAACTTTCTTTCTCTCTCCCTCAACACTAAGTCAATGCATGCTGCCTGTCCTTTCACATAAGCATTATTGGATTTCATCTCATCTCAGCGGGTCGGTACTGTTTATGTATGTGGTGGTGATAAAGGGAGTGACAGTAACAGCTCATAAAGTAGGACGCCACCAGTCTTTATCAAACCATTTGACACTGATGCCATTAGGTGGGATGCAGAGCCATGTGAGTTCATGAAATTAGGAGCTAGGGCCCTAAAGCTGAGCTAGCACAGACGCTAATGCTCCCATCCACTAGGAGTGTGATGAAATTAGCATGGTGCACAAAGCGCTAACAGGCCTCATCATTTCACATCAGTATCAGTAGGATGGCCCCACGGAGAGGAAAACCATACCACCCTCAGTGTGTGTGTGTGTGTGTGTGTGTGTGTGTGTGTGTACACATTTTTTTTTTATTCCCGGTAAAGGGTTTTTACTGGGAGTTTTTTCTCAGCCGAGCTAAGGGTGTAAGGGCAGGGTGTCATATTGTATCATATTGTATCATATATCATATTGTATGAAACGTAAAGCCCACTGAGACAAATGTGTTTGTGATTTTGGGCTATACAAATAAAACTGATTTGATTTGACACGTGTGAGAGAGGCAGCATGACTGATAGTGGGCAGAATCAGGCCGTGTGTGTGTTGATACAGATAAAACTTATCAACAATCAACATGACCCAACCTTGGCCCAGGGAAGGGCCAGGCCCCAGTGCCAATAACATTAACAGCTGAGCCAAATGCACTCCCAGATTCATGTTACTGATGGCAGTGCTGATAGGTTAAATTGGGTGTTACAAGTTCCAGCAGCAAACGGATGACCTGCCTCATACACTGAACACAGCAGACAGATTTTGGAACGGTGACTCCAGGCCAGCTTTATCATTCTGGGACTAGTATTAACTTGTACAAGCAAGGCACATTAATAGGTAGTGAAGGCATGGAAGAGGTGCTGCTAGCTAAGGCCAAATAAGGCCCCCACTGCTTCCTGTTAGGGCGCACTCACACTAGGGCCGCTGTTCTGTGCCCGAGCTCATTTGCATACTAAAGTCTAGAACGTTTGGCTAGTGTGACCACGCCATCCGTATTCCAGCACGGAACACCCCCTTGGCAACGGCACAGTTGGAAGAGGTGTACCAGAGAGAACAGCACATATGCTAATGAGATGACACGCGCACACGCACGGATACGCAAGCAGAGCTGGATGACGTAGGCCATGCGCGACCCCTTCTTCCCCACAATAATTGTAATGGCGGCAAATCACAGCCATGGTCGTAGCTGGATAAAACAAACAAAAATTTGTAGGTGTTTGGGGCAATCTGCGACTACTGTTGTTCTCCATTGTTGTTCTACTAATTCCGGCAGCGAGTATGCTTGGTGATGACGTATGTATCGTATTACGACGTGATGACGTATGTATGATGGAGCAATCGTGCCCAGGCCGCGGCTTTTGGCGCAGTGTAACCACGGGCCAGCAGGGGAGTGGGGAGGGGGGAAACGTACTGGAGCACGGAACAGGCAAACTTGCCTAGTGTGAGTGCGCCCTTAAAGGCTGACGTCGAAGGCTGCACCACAACAGTACATGTTCCAGTGATTTTACCCTTCGCTTTTAAGTTAAATGTTTATTACCAACAGAAAGACATGTACAGCCCAAAAAAAATGTATCGCTTTCCCTTAAAATGAAGTAAGTTACAGAGAGTAACAAGCAGTCTTCAGCTCAAGCAATGCAAATGTTAAATAATCATATTGAAAATTAACAGAGGTCAAAACAGTGTGTTTGTGTGTTAATAAGTCCTGCATACATTTAAAGGTACATTAAGAAAATGTATATCAAAGTGTACGTAGCCTGAGAAATTAAACAGGAAGAAGTTAACACATTAATATAAATACAATAGTAACTGTGCAAACTGTGACTTGTCTGGATAAATATACACAACAACCTTGTCTGAAAAGCAAACTACAAAGTCTCCAGTGGGCCATGGGGAAATGTCCCTCCCTATGAAAGAAACGTTGCCCGAGACTGAATCTTAGTGCAGTTTTCACTGTGTAAACGCCTGGAAGATGCATGGCTTCAACAGACAAAGGAGGATTCTGAAAAAGAGTATTCTCCTCAGCTAAAGGATTTATCAACAGTACATAGACTGATTAAGATCAAGGCTGGACCTGAGTAGACTCATTATGGCCTTTTTGAATTGTGTAATATTTCTGGATTAAGTGCAAAGACAAAATAAAGAACCATTATTGTTAGTTGGATAAGATATTAACTCAATAGTTTGCCAGGCTGTGCTTTCAGTCGAGAGACGAGAGAGCAAAAAGCTGCTGTTTGCAATGGCCTCATTAGTTCAGTAACCTTCAACAATGCTGTCTGTGAAGCATTAGTTCTTCCAGACAAACCGAGGACTGACTGAACCCGCTGAACCATGTGCTACCAGTGGATGTCTGGTTGTTTGAAGTAAACATGCAATTCTGCCTCCAAAAACAACAACGGTAAACTTATTTATTTTCTGCATCACCCTAAACCCATATAGTTGACTTTGGAGCTGGCACTGCTCTCTTGCTACCTAACATAATACATGCCGTTTGGCAGTCCTATCCCACCCCTCTGCCTTAAATAAAAAGAAGTTCTGCCTCATACATTTCACTGAGTGTCTGAAATCGACTTTCGAGACCTGGAAAACGGTCCCTCCAAGAAGGAAAATAATATCACCTTCGGAGAAAAAGGTCAGAAAGCTTTCATTAAGCTCTCCTAGGAAGGAAAGAGGCCACCATTATCCATCTTTCTCAGTACTCCTCTCTACCGACAAAATCGAGTTATCTACATTTCCTCTCTATATTTACTTCTCTCCATGGTATACGTCACCTTCTTAAAGAAGGATAAGTACAATTTATTCAAGCTCTTTTACTACCCTAATGATTAAGTTAAAACAATCAAAGAATAAACAGTACCCCCCTCCTCACTCAATACTTTATAAACAAATACAGATGGGTTGAAGTCAATGGAATTCAAAAGTGGGTCCTTGCTAGGGCTTTGAATGATGTTTAAGCCTACTTGTTCTGTCAGGTCAGCAGCTTTTTTTAGGAAGAAAACAATCCCCATGTGTTTAACTGGCTTTTGGTCTGCTCGACAGGTGTGGAGTTAGTCGATAAGCCAGTAGCAGGTTGACTTCTGCTTGCTATTGGAAGAACAGAAAGTAAGACTACTTTACTGGGTATATAGAAAGGGCTTATCAAACGTCAGGCACAATGTTTCTGTCATCCCCTCTGTCTACCAGTATCAGGGACGATCTCTTTCATCTCCATTTCTCTTTTGCTCCCCATCTGGTCTAGGCTAGTCCTCTGAAGCCGACTCAGGCCCGTCATACAGTATCTCTTGGCTTTTCCTCCAATGCTCCCTGCATTACCCCCCAATCCTCTTTCCCTGACTTATCTTACTCAGTCTTTGACAGTGTCTATGTTTATCTTATTTTAATATTATTTTATTATCTTTTCAGGATTCTTGCTCCTTCAACTCCTTCCCGTTGCCCTTTTCAGATCCATCATTTTCCATCACTATGCTGGCAGTGCTATCATGAATAATGAAAAAAAAAACACTGGAAAAGAAACGTTTTCTTTTATTTAGGCTGAGTCAGCTCCCACAGCACTGATGGCATATGTCTTCTGGGTGAATAATATAGTGTCTTTGAGGACCAATAATGTACGATTGCTACAACGTCATGAGAAAAGGATGTTTCAGTTAAAGAGATGGGAATACAATCAGAGAAGTAAAACAACTCATTTCAGAGCGTTGATAAGTGCACACTGTCATTTTAGAATGTACATACTCTAGGTGTATATTATATGTGCATGTAGAGGTAGTAAGGTGTCTGTATATCCACGAAAAGCTGTACATATTCAACACAACATGAATCATATCTTGTGACTATCCCGTTCATGTTTTCTTCTGTACATTCTGTTTGCACAATTGATGAAACACGGTTCAGGGAGAACTGAACTGAATATTTGTCATTTTATCATCGAGGGAGTTTGACCCTGGCACAAAAATCAGCAGCAGAAAACAAAAACAAAAAATCTTATTGGTCTTGTAACATTTAAATCCCAACTTGTGAATATGAATTAATGTGTTTGTGTTGTAAGTCTGTCACTGTTTGAGTCAGTACGACCACACTTTAGCCATGATCTTAACAGATCCTGTCTGATCCATGCTGCACAGTGGTCTCTAAACATGCTCCTATCTCCCTTTTAACACCAATTCAAAGAGTAGCTTAGATGGCAGCTGACAGGCTCTTCGTAAATAATGCAACACCCTAAGCATGAAGGAATACTAATAAGGTATAATCTTTATGAAATATCTTATCAGATTGTGTTGATCCTGGTGGAAGAATATTAATAAAATACTTTACTAAGATTTGAAAGCACTTATGGTTAACCAGAACCACTACAGCCTGTTTGTCCCCGTTGGCAAAACAACCATAATAGGGGAGAGTGGCCTGAGTTGTGCCGTTGGGGAAGTTGTGCCACCCAATGTTTCTAAAAAAACATAAAAGAAATTGGAAATGTGACCACATATTTAAGAAGAGCCATTAATTTAACTCATCCTATAAAGAAGGGAGAAACCTGGAATAAGATATAAGCACATTTAAGCTCAAACAACTGTTTTTTTGCCTTTCAAAGTAAAATTTCCATGATCAAGGTTCGTTTTTTGATTATTGTGTCTGAACAATTATAGACACGTTTGAAAACATTTGACACATGTTTTAGAGCTTTGGTATGCAACACTTTGTGTCTATATAGTTAGCACGATGTCAGCTCTAAACTGCTGCATCATGCTTATTATCCAAAATTCTGGGGTTGGGGTGATTTGTGCCAGAGGGCCTGGGGTGATTTATAAGTAAGTAAGTAAGTAAAATGTATTTATAAAAGCACATTTATAACAGTTTGCACTGTCCAAAGTGCTGTACATAGTGCATTCAGTAGGTAAAAAATGAAGGTAAAATAACAATAACCAAAATAAATGACATAAAGCCCAGACATCCACATATAAACAAAGATAGTAGTGCAGAGGTAAGATAGTTAATGGGGAGGAAACACCAGGGTGTACAGATGGGTTTTGAGCCTTGATTTAAAGGCAGAAATGGAGGGAGAATTGCATATGCCAGGTGGCAGTTGGTTCTACAAGGGCAGAGCAGCTAATGCAAAGTGCATTTCTGAGAGTTGTGCCATTGGCATTGCTGTATACACTGGTCAGCAGAAGAAAGTGATTGTCTATGTAGCTCCGAAGAGAGTGACATCTCCATTCCACTTAACAACACCACTGATGAGAGTTCAGATGGCCAGAAAGATGATGATGGTGACTTTGTCATTGTGAGCTTTGAAGGTAAAACCATTAGATCTGCTAGGCCTTGTTTAAGAAAATTGTCCTTCAATCTTCGTAAAAGATTTACTTTAAATAAACCTTAAATAAGTGATTGTCTAATGGAGTTGTCTTGCATTGCAGTTTATTTGATATATATCAATGGCACAATTTATCCCATTGTAATCTCTCAAACGGCACAATTTACACCACACCGGGGTTAAGTTGTGCCACAAGACAACTTTTTTTCCGAAAGCTATATTTCTTCAACAGTTTATTCCAGATCCAAAGTTTGTATTGCCAGCGATGCACAACACCCTGAAATATATGTACATATTTGAGTTGGAGACTTTACTGTCAAGACCTCAGTCACTTTGAGTAAAAAGTGGCACATCTCACCCCACTCTCTCCTATATAAGTAATGGTGGTTCATAGTCAGAGGTGGGTAGTAACGTGCTACTTTTTGGATTAATAGTTTTTTTTTGTATTCAGTATTGTTTAAAGACAGCATAGCTTTCCAATTGTATAAAGAAAATATTCTGTGAAGTTTGTGAATCAATGACGATGTTTTATTCCTCCCAAAACCTGAAGTAAGGGGGTTTTCACACCTAAAAGTAACTCAGATTATGTGTCTCACTCTATGCTCCTGAGAAACTGAGGGATGAAAAATGTGTACAAAGTCCAAAAACTGCAAGAAAGCATAGAAACACACAAGGGTCTCTGATGTGATGCTTCAAAGAGCAGCAGGGGAACTCTAGCAAGGACCCGGCCCTATATGGAGGATGAATCACACTCTCCACTTACCTCTGCAGGCCCCCCAATAAAGGCAGAATTGTTTCTGATCACAGCCATGGGGAGTCCTACAGCCACACACTGAGCTGAGGGTGTGTGTGTGAGTGTGTGCATGCGATCAGGTGGAAGCTCTCTTGCCTAAAGAGGAGCCTTCAGGGAGGCACCATTAAAAGAGCCTAATTAATTAAACGTTACCCAGCTGCGCTGCAGGTGGAACACTAAAGAGAACGTCTGGAGAGGTTAAGCTGCCAAAAAGCCCTGCCGCTATACCCAACATCATTTCACTCCTTGACCTCCAAGAACACAGTTCTCTGAACTGCTGCTGGCATGAGTTTACTTCAATTGTACAAATGGGTTGAGCTTCAGTACACAATTTAGCCAAGACCGGGTAATTCCATGGATGACTGCAGGTCTGAATCCACTTACTTAGACATTAGACACACACACACACACACACACACACACACACACACGTTCCCCTCGTGTTCAGGTCAGGGTCAATAGACTGATTGATTGAGTAAGGACAGATATCTCAGTATCAGGCAGGATATGGGTATGGGATTGAGAATGAAAAACACTGGCCCTCAAGAAAACAATCAATCTGACCTTTAAGGATCAATTATCCACTCAAGACTAAGTGAAAAGTGTCTGGCAGTTAAAAAAATGTAAAGTTAAAAATTCATTGTTGTGGCCTTGTGGCAAATGACTGCTTAAGTAATTGAATGACTGACTCATACTTTTAAGGTGCTTGTCACAACATTTTAAACGTCTGTAGCACTCTTTCAACATGCTTTCACCAATCCAAGTGTTCTGGAATGGCACAAGGTTAAGATAACTGTCACCATGCACAGACTTTTCTGACAAAGCAGTCGTTTTTGTTGTGGCTTAATAATGCATATCACAAGTGACAGCAAAAACAAATTGGATGGATCATTCTTTGTTCCTTAAACCATTAATGATGAAACACAGGCAGTAGGTATTGTTACAAAACAATACACATTAATATACGCACAATGGACACGCTTTGGGAGACATGTCAACAATGTAGCACACAAATACTAATTGGATAGTCTACAACCTGAATCCTAATCACATCAGAATGAACGTTAAGATAATGAGATGTTTTGTCTGCCTTTGAAAGGTATGCTGTACTTGTAATTGCTTTCTTCTTTTTTATTTTTCCTTTAAATGTAGTTCATTGAACACAAGAGAAAGTGAGAGAATAGAGAACGGCTCCATAGCTTACACAGGTTATAATTATCCCGTGAGATAGTTTGCCTGGAAGAGTGTCAGTATCTGTGGAAGTGAAGAGTGGAAGTGAAGAGCTGATCATTCAGCAGAGGACACTGAAAGATACATGAAGGGTGTGATACTAACTTGTATGGCTTTTTGATTATGGCAAACATAATTATCACAATTATTTTGATTGATATTGTAATCCCAATTATTAAAGATGCGTATTCATTGTAGGGTAAAATGTGCAAATGTGCTCAACAAACATAGCCTACAAGTAAAAAGCAACCCTAAATAAACAAACAGTAAAACCTTAAAATCTCTAGGGATATGATTTTGAACCACTCAATGCTTTGCACATTGACATATATAAAAGGAGCCATGAATCTACAAAAATATCAACTTATTTACTTTTTTTGCCGTGCAGGTTGAGTTGCTGAAGAAAAACTGCACCACATCTGCCACTGTTATGTTCAGACTTCAGAATTTGCATCAAAGCCGTAATGATCATACAAATGAGAGGCTTTATTTAAACGATGTCCCTGCTTAGGTGGTAATTGTAACTTTTTCGGCTGTAGACTAAGGCCCTGTTCTCACGGTGAAAACGTGACAGTTTTCCCGTTTTTGGTTTAAAAAAAAACCCCGTTCAGACACAATTTATCTGACATCTTCACCCGTGCACATGTTTTCAGAGGAAACGGGACGAAATCGATGTAGTAAGCATGCCAGGCCAGCAGTTGGCGGTACAAGGTAGTAGTAGATAGGTTTTCCGGTACAATTTGATGCATAAAACCTTACTGAAACCGAAAATTAATGCCACCAACGTTCATTAAGCGGTTGGTGTAAGCTTGGGGTTACAAGTATTGTAAATGACAAGCTTTCTGTCCTCTTATTTCACCGCATTGAACTCGTGAAAACAGAAGACATGCTGATAGTGAAGGGGCTTTGTGAGCGGCTACTTTTCCTGTTTGGCGTACTTCAAAATAAAAGTCAACTCACGTTTGTCCGGTGAAATGCTGTTAATGTTTAGCCAGTGAAATGCTTTTACTGTGAAGCCATAGCCTTAATGCTCCTTCAGTTGAACAGTAACTTAACCGCTGCGCGCTGAACTATGGATAGTGTTTTTTAATGTAGAGAGAGCCATGTACACAAGTTTATTTTGCTAGAAAAAGCGGCAGAGCACAAATCTTTCCCCAGACAAAGTGGCGGGTGCATGGTATCAATAACTTACTAATAGACTACAGACTAAATTGGCGAGTGTTATAGGCCTATTTAAGCCCTGCAAGTTATGTTGTCTTCTAACTTTATAACTCGCGTGTGGGTATTCACAGCAAATGTTATAGACTATGCATACGTGAAGTGGAGCCGTGACGTCAGCGTTATCTGGGGAAATGTTTTCGGTGTTCACATGAAACCAAAACCGTTGTGTTTTCCAAAAAATTCTCCCTGGGAGTAGATCTCAAAAACTTGCGGTTTCATGCCTGCGTTTGCTGTTTTCATGGACATGATATAGTGCAACCGCAGGAATTTTTCCGCGTTTGCACCGTTTCGTGTTGCCGTGAGAACAGGGCCTGAAACTAACCGGGGGAGGCGGCTCACTGTATTTTCTCTTGCGCTGTCAGTTTGCCGACACAGCTCTGTGTATTTAGGCACGATAAATGTAATCAGATCTCGGAAGCCTTTCCCCTCAACAACGTCAATGTGCAGGAATCCCAGATTATCATTTATAGTCGTAAAGCCATTGTTAAAACAAGTGTGCACAACATGTCAACTGAAGGCAATAACACACTGAAACTAATTTTACAAATATATTTCATGCAATGTCACATTGACTACCTCTGGAAATGAGTAACTGTCCTTGGTAAACATTCTACCTGCAATTTTTATATCTATGGGTGCATTTTCAGTTAAATGATTTAAAGCATCTTAGGTTCACCGGATACCTTTTTAATTGCATGGTCTACTTATATGAGGTGACGATAGGGAAGCTGAAACTCTTGAGACTATGGAGTATGTCTAAACTAGGGCTGTCAAAATTAACACGTTAACGCAGGGTGATTAATTTCTGGAATTATCGGCGTTAATGTTTTTAACGCATTTAACGCATGTGCAGAATGATCCGCCACGTACATCCCACCGGCTCTGTACTACAGTCACTGCTGACCCAGGATCAGTAGCTGCGCGCAGCCAAACATAGCAGCACGTTAGCCCGTGTCGTGTTTTAAAGTTTTAAACTGCTAACGGTCACGTCTGTGTCGGGGGCATAGATAGTATATACAATCAACTGCCGCGGGTGACAGTTGATGTCGAAGCAACAGGAGGAGAAACATTGTCCGCTCGGTTCAGAGCCCGCTCAGACACAAACGTCTGCAGTTTTCAGAGGTGTGTGTGAGTAGACATCAGCCTCGTTTGAGATGTCGCCGTCTTGCTAGGACCTGCGCAATTATGAAACTCGGCTTGCTGAGCGGACAGCATTTTTGCAGCATTTTTGTTGTGTGCTCAGCAAGATGCGCGTCATAGTTGCGCAGGTCTGAGCAAGACGGCGACAAGTCAAACGAGGCTATCAACATAGTGTCGGCTTCCTGGCACACAGGAACAGTCCCCTAGGATGTGGTCGCGCGTACAAACGCACGCACGCACACACACACACACACACACACACACACACTCTCACACGTAATCAAGTTGTATTCAAGAATACACAATCTTTAGATTCACCAAATAAATGCCATTCTATAGCAGCCTATCCTTTATTTGCCCAAAGACATAGTAAAGAGACAGACAAATTTAATTATGGTTTGGTAGATAGGCCTATATATTTGAGTTTGATTTAAATTTATTTTCAGTATTAAAACCATCATTTGGATTTTCAATTAATAAACATACTAATTTTAAATGTACGTGTATCCACCTTCTGTCCTTTATCTTTCCGTTCATACAACAATATACAGAGGCAATTCGAATTTTTCGGGCATATTTCGAATGTTAAAATTAATCGTGATTAATCGTGATTAATCCACAGAATCCTGTGATTAATCCGATAAAAAATTGTAATCGTTTGACAGCCCTAGTCTGAACATATCAATGTAAGAAAAATCTACTCCTCTTTCAGTTTGAATGAAGTCTTTAATCCACACTACAGAAGTTGTACCAAAATGAGATGGGAAAAGAAAGAAGGGTCAGGTGGGATGTCATTTTTTCTGACATGCAGTCACAGACAATTAGCTTCTTCCTGTTTGTGGTTCGCCTACACATTTTCAATTTAGTAGCAGCTTGCTAGGCTATTCTTCTGATCATACAAACATACAGTATCTCACAAAAGTGAGTACACCCCTCACATTTCTTCACATTTTTCTTTATATCTTTCCATGGGACAACACTGAATAAATGACACTTTAATACAATGTAAAGTAGTCAGTGTACAGCTTGTATAACAGTGTAAATTTACTGTCCCCTCAAAATAACTCGACACACAGCCATTAATGTCTAAACTGCTGGCAACAAAAGTGAGTACACCCCTTAGAAAAAATTTACAAATTGGGCCCAAAGTGTAAATATTTTGTGTGGCCACCATTATTTTCCAGCACTGCCTTAACCCTCTTGGGCATGTAGTTCACTAGAGCTTCACAGGTTGCAACTGGAACCCTCTTCCACCCATTTATGACAGCATCACAGAGCTGGTGGATATTAAAGACCTTGCGTTCCTCCACCTTCCATTTGAGGATGCCCCAAAGATGCTCAATAGGGTTTAGGTCTGGAGACATGCTTGGCCAGTCCATAACCTTTACCCTCAGCTTTTTTAGCATGCCACTGGTCGTCTTGGAGGTGTGTTTGGGGTCGTTATCATGTTGCAATACCACCCTGCGGCCCAGTTTACGAAGGTTGAGTGCACATGGTCAGCGTCGTACACAGAGGTTGGCTTTGGAAAATAGACGTATGAGTGCTGCCAGCATTGCTGAAGGGCTTGAAGGGGTGGGGGGTCAACCTGTCAGTGCTCAGACCATACGCCGCACTCTGCATCATACTGGTCTGCATGGCTGTCATCCCAGAAGGAAGCCTCTTCTAAAGATGATGCACAAGAAACCCCACAAACAGTTTGCTGAAGACAAACAGACTACGGACATGGATTACTGCAACCATGTCCTGTGGTCTGATGAGACCAAAATACATTTATTTGGTTCAGATGGTGTTAAGAGTGTGGAGCGGCAACCAGGTGAGGAGTACAAAGACAAGTGTGTCTTGCCTAGAGTCAAGCATGGTGGTTGGAGTGTCATGGTCTGGGGCTGCATGAGTGCTGCCAGCACTGGGGATCTACAGTTCATTGAATTCTAACATGTACTGTGACATACTGAAGCAGAGCATGATCCCCTCCCTTCATATACTGGGCCGCAGGGCAGTACTGCAACATGATAACGACCCCAAACACCCCTCCGAACGACCACTGGCTTGTTAAAGAAGCTGAGGGTAAAGGTTATGGACTGGCCAAGCATGTCTCCAGTCTTAAACCCTATTGAGCATATTTGGGGCATCCTAAAACGGGAGATGGAGGAGCGCAAGGACTCTAATATCCACCAGCTCCTTGATGTCGTCATGAATGGGTAGAAGAGGGTTCCAGTTGCAACCTGTGAAGCTCTAGTGAACTCCATGCCCAAGAGGGTTAAGGCAGTGCTAGAAAATAATGATGGCAAAACAAAATATTGACACTTTGGGCCCAATTTGGACATTTTTTCTTAGGGGTGTACTCACTTTTGTTGCCAGCAGTTTAGACATTAATGGCTGTGTGTCGACTTATTTTGAGGGGACAGTAAATTTACACTGTTATACAAGCTGTACACTGACTACTTGACATTGTATCAAAGTGTCATTTATTCAGTGTTGTCGCATGGAAAGATATAATGAAATATTTGAAGAAATGTTAGGGGTGTACTCACTTTTGTGAGATACTGTATATGCATGAAAAACACTGTGCCCTCTCACAACAGAAAGAGCTAACGTGTCAAGCAAATTGAAGATTGCTGATGGGATTTTTGTTGATCTAAGCATTGTCTTTTATGCTAATTGCCTTGCCAAGGGCACCATTGCCTCATGCTGTTCACATTACTTACTTTATTGAGAACACTAATGTGACCACCCCCACATTTCAGCTGTAGGAGAGGAGCAGGGTGCACTGTGTGCTGCAGCCAGATGCTGGTGATGGCAAGAGACATCATGATAATGACTGACAATGTGTGCATTAAAGCAACATTTCACAGCCAAAGCATATATGTTAGTATCTAGAGGATAAGTAAAGTTGCAATTTGCAAACTGCCACAGTGGATTGGGTCATATATTTTGCCATATTTATTCCTCACACTATAAAGGACATTATTTAGTAGGCTTTACCATACAGCTTAGATGCGTCCATAGTAAGCCTTAGTTTATGGAAGGCAGACCTATGTTTGATCTAGGTAACCTCACTAATTTGTCAGATTGTGTCTACACTAGGGACCCGTGTCCACGCCTTTTTCCGACCGCAAGCACCTTTTTTCAGTTGATTCCAAATGAGAAGCGGCCGCCTTGGCAAAAGGCAAAAAAATTAGGTTTTTTTCGAGCGTTTTTGCCTTTTTGTGCTGCTGCTTCGAGCTTTTCAAGTTGAAAAAACCTCAACTTTTCAGGAAGGCGGTGGGGACGTCACCGCCGCTTTTTTCAACGGGCCAATCAGATAGTAGATCGTCGGGACTCGTCGCCTTGGCAAGAGGAAGACGGAAGAGAAACTGCTTTTTCCGTCTCTGTTTACCCGAAACTGTACGAAAATAGTGACTTAAAAAGACCACAACAAGGGGGGCCCTTAGCTCAGGTGGTAGGGCGTGCCCCCCCTCCCAGGCCGGGCCTAGCAGCAGACACGGGTTTGATTCCCGCCCGTGGTCATTCTCTGCATGTCACTCTCTCTGCCCCATTTCACCTCTGTCTCTCTGCACTATCAATAAAGCATAAAAATGCCCAAAAAATATATTTAATAAAAATAAAAAGATAGAGGGAGGAGAGCCCGTTTGTGGGAGCAGATTAGGCAAACACTTGATTCGCTGTATTTTTATCTTCTATGGATCGTTTCATGCGCACACGTCAGCCTACAACTTACTCCGTGTGTGTTTGCAGGAGCCGCGATAACTCCTCATCCAAACAGGATGGTGGAAAGTATTTCATAAGACTACTCTTATTAAAATGTAGCGATTTTGAATAGAAAATAGCCAGCCTAAACAGTTAAACCAGTGTTGATCATAGGTCTGAAAGTGACAGATGACGATCAGCTTTTTCTCTCCCCCGCTCACAGCATTCTCTCTCCCAGCGTTTTTAGCTGGAAAAAGGAATTAGGTGGACACGGGATGACTTATGACTCATTCATGTTTCCTAACGCATGATGCTCAACCACAACAACACACATGCAACACCAAGAGCGAGATCAGCGTGTCTAATCAGCATCTCAAACCAGTCTGCCCATTCTCCTCTGACATCAACAAGGCATTTTCATCCACACAACTGTTGCTCACTGGGTATTTTTTCTTTTACAGACCATTCTTTGTAAATCCTACAGACGGTTGTGCGTGAAAATCCCAGTAGATCAGCATTTTCTGAAAAACTCAGACTAGCCCGTCTGGCACCATCAACTATGCTATGTTCAAAGTCACTTAAATCTCCTTTCTTCCCTATTCTGGTGAACTTGTTGTTGTCCTGTCCAGGTCTACCTGCCTAAATGCATTGAGTTGCTGCCATGCAATTGGCTGATTAGCTTTATGCGTTAACAAGAAATTGAACAAGTGTACCTAATAAAGTGAGTGTATATACTGTATATATACTGTATATACACCAATATTTTTTACTTTACCAAATTCATCTACGACTCCACCCATCTGGTCTCAGTATTGTGGCTCATAATACAGAGAAGGAAAAAAGCTGTTTAAGGAAATAAAAACACCTTCTGTATTTCTCCATTTCACCATCACCTCGGGTGATAAGACGACAGAAACAGTGTTCTCATCTTCAAAGGTATGAAAATGAATGACGCTATGGATATGGAACACTGAAAGGCAGGGACCAACAGGATTTAGCCATCTACTGGCTCAGTAAACTATATTCAGCTATTAACCTGAGAAAATCTTTATGAAAAGGAATATAACAATAGCAAACATGCCATGCTGCTATATCCTTTTGATATCAAAATTCTAGATTGGTTTGAAGGATCATGAGATTGCATTGACATAATCAAAATGTGTTGCTCGAAGTAAACAGAGTGTAAGGCCAAAAAAGCTTGCAACAAAAAAATTAAGTTACTGTTCAAGAAGTAACAGACAATGCCTTCTGTAAAAAGTTTAACATGAGCAAAGAATATCAAAGTGGGAGTAGAGGTAGAGTGAGGAGGTTTGTTGAAAAATGAAATTCCCCTGCAACGGGGGGAAAACATGATACCTTCATCCTTACCTTCCTCCCACCCCTGGGGACTGCCTGCCTTCTTTTGGGTTCTATCGTTCCTTTCCTCCCGCAGGTCCCCAGCTGCCACTATGCTCCATGTGAACTCTGGGTTTCCCTCCAAGTGCTGGTCACATGTTCTGCTTCTGCCAGGGCATCTGGGATCTGGTTAAATAAGAGTTATTATTTACATATGGAGTCACGTCTTTGGCCGGTACATTGCTCATATTGACCCAAAGAATATCATAAAGAATGAGAATCATTAGAGAAACTCATACAATAATTCAAAACAAGATTTGACATAGTATATTCCAGCATTATCATACTGCAATGACTTTACAGCACTCAGTGAATGGTAAATCCCACTTTCCTAGAATTTTATTAATCCAAGCCCATTTGGGAAATTAAAATTGAATGCACATACAGAATATTTGTATAATTCCTAAATAATTTGAGGCAAATAGGATTGCAAATAAAATACAGCAAAATGATTTTGAAACACCTGGTTCAGACTGATAAGCAAATTAAACTTTCAATTGAATATACTGCCAAGGGAAATGAGGTGATCAAATTAAACAGTCTGAATGTTGGCGCAGCATTTTTTTTTTCTTGGAAAGACCAGAGTTTCATTTAACACTGTTTTCACTTCTTTACCAACAGTCTAAACAAACCACTGTTTTCATATTGTTTCAAAAAATAAAACGTCATTGCAAATTTGACTACACATTAGAAGGACTAGTCAGAAAAGTGAAAAACAGGCTGTGGGAGGAAGAACAATGTCTATTGAAAATGTATATTGAATGGCCTCGTACTTTCTGCTGCATAACAATATGTTGCTTTGAGCCAATAAGCAAACAGCATTCCTCTACACAGGGGGCAGTGAAGGGATGTAATGCTAATGTACAAACAGCTGCTGTCAAGAACAGGACTGGGTGCAATAATCCATAATATTTTTCTCATATTGGAAATGAAGGGACAGCACTCCCACTCATCCTCTTTGTCTCTATGTTTCCCTCCATCTGTCCTTCGCTCCCTGTGGACAGACCTCATGTATACGCATCCCTGTGGCTTGGCAAATCGCTGTTTGCGGGGGCTTGGTCACTTTCAAATGACTTCTCACATTAGGGTCTGGAGGACAGAAACTTAAGTGTTGCTTAATCATCTTTCCATGTATATCTGCCAGTTTCTGCCATCATTTTACAAAAAGAAAAACAAGTTTTGAAAACCAGGTTGGGTTAAACATGGTGGTGGACACTACCATAACAACAAAGACCCCGTTTCCATTTGTCTTTAACATGTGGTTTTTGTGATCCGATCACGAATACAGCTCTAACTACAGGTGAAAACACTCTCAAGACGCAATGAGATCGGATCACAAAAACCACATTCGGAGGTGGTTTACGTCGTTCATGCAGCTTTTATAGAAGCCTCATGAACGTTAGTTGCATCCGCCAGTATTGCAGATGACAAGCTTTCTGTCCTCTGTTTTCATTTCATTGCGAAAATCTGAAAACACTGACATCGCTGATATTGACTAGGCAACGACTTCCTGTTCTTATCTGCTTAAAAATAAAAGTCAACTCGCGTTTGGCTAGTTACAGGCTTTTAATGTGAAGGCGCACAGGCAATATTCTGTTCGCACGTAAAGTAACTTAACTGCATATGAAGCCGTGTAGCCTACTGGTGGTAGGCTACACAGAGTGTAGCAGACGTTAGAAAAGCCGCCCGGCAAACACACATCTTTCACCAGCCAAAGTGGCGTAATAACTTACTCGCCCAAGAGTTTTTACTTTTATATACTATGATTAGGGGTGGGAAAAATAATTGATTTTCCGATTAATCGCGATTCTCTCTCGAACAATTCCGAAACGATTCATAAAAGTTTTTTTTTTTTTTTTTTAGTTTTTTTTACTAGTTTTTTATATTAGTATTTCCTACGCCACTGCGCATGCACACCACAAAAGTGCGAGTTGTTAAAAGTGGCGACAAAAGGGCAGAGAGCAGCAAACCCATGAGACCTGCACTGGCTTTGTGTCTGTTTACGTTTTTGTATGAGAGCTGAATTCCAGCCATACTTTTTGCACAATGTGTTGAAATGACATAGAAAATAATAGAATTAGAAATCCTATAGAAACATGATTCACAAGAGTAGAAAGAAAATTAAACTGAATCGGTTTAGTTTTTATATACTTCCATATTGTGTTGAAATGCAAGCTGCATTGATTATTGCACTGGTTATAGAAAGTCATATTTGTGACAAGAAAAGCTTTTTCTCTAATACAATATTAGAGAAGGTAATTCATCTGTTAATTGTTTTTAATTATCATTACAAAAGTAGGAAGTGATTAGCAAACTCTGAGTAGCAAACTCAGATGTGTATATATTTTTGAAAATCACACATAGGTATGTACGTAAAAAAAAATTGCATTGAGATGCATTGAGAATAGATTTTGAATCGAATCGTTGACCTCGGAATCGAATCGTGAGGTGCCAAGAGATTCCCACCACTAACTATGATATTACCCGCATTTGGCGAGTGTTAATGTAGAGCCCTCTAAGCAGTGTTGTGCATCGCTCCTCCTTGTCTATGAGACAGTAGCCTATCTCTTCAACCTAGACTTGTATTTATCTTCGCATGTAATGCATTTTAATAGCAAATGCGAATAAAACTGTGGCACTGTACAGCCCTGTATGTTTACTTGTTTGAACCCCACCGGTTAAAAACAGCAATGCAAACGGAAATTATGTACGTGTTGATTTAAATACAGCGCGGTTAAATGGAATCAGATCACAAGTAGACAAAGAAGTCACATTTGAAAATACAAGTGTGAACACACGGACTGAGAGCTGTCCACTTGTAACCAGATTCAAAAAATCAGATGTTAATCACAGGTGGAAACAGGGTCAAAGACTACATCAGTCAGTAAATGTAACTATTATTTCATTAATTAGAACATTAAAGCTGTGAGCACTGCAACTTTACTACTAAATTTGGCTGATAGTGGGTACAAAGCCCACCACGATTAACATGTGAATCCACATTGGATTGCAAGAGTAACTTAAAAAACACAATCTGGCCACATACAGACAATGTTTTATATAAATTCTATAGGAGTGTGCAAGCAAAGGATGTGTCTGAGAGTGTGTTTATGTTGGGGGGGAGGGTGTGGTCAAGGGGGGCCCTGCAGAAAAAGTTTGGAAACCACTGTAATTATTAAAGACTTAGAATAGTTTGAACAAGTTATCAGTGGATTGAGACATTAGATCTGGTGCTTAAAAGGAACTTTACCTAATTGGGTGTTGATGAGGTGGCAGCTGTATTCAGAGGAATCATAGAGGCAGTCATTCCTAACCACTTAGTGCCAGTATGGGTAATGCTTTTAATGCTTAAACTTGTCATTTAGCAAAAAAAAACATTGATTCCTGATGCTAAATGCCATGGGGGACCTTGAAGGCTGATGAGATGTAGAAAAAGAGAGAAATTCAAGCTTGTAGTGAATGCTAATTTCGTTCCCTTTTTTACATTTATTTTTTTAAGTTGCACCGAGCTGGCATCAGCACAAATATGTTCAGATTCACTTACATGCAAACAAACACATTCACTGTCAATTAAAAACGCACCATAAAAAACAGCACCATTCACCAAGGTGTGCCAAAACAGTCTTTAGAAACATTTAATATTCATAGATCTTTGTGTGTGTGTGTGTGTGTGTGTGTGTGTGTGTGTGTGTGTGTGTGTGTGTGTGTGTGTGTGTGTGTGTGTGTGTGCGCGTGTGTGTGTGATGTGTCAGTGCAGTAGTGTTGGAGTGTTAGTGCTTCTAGTTAGTGCATGCTGCATCCTGCTGCTTCTGCTTGCTACTTTCTGCTTTCAGCTACTGCCACCGGATAGCCCCTGCTCATCAGGGGCGAAAATAGGAGCCGAGTGCGTGAGTCTCCTAAGCCGGTACATAGCCTCTCCACCGCCAAGATCTCGTGCACGCCTCCTCGTGGCACACATGGTAACTGGTCCCTTGCGGCTCCAAGCTAAGTTGTACGGGATCTCGGAGCAGCAGTGGGCCCCAGAGACGCGGCATGCAGGCCCATCGGTGAGTGGAAATACCCTGCTGCCCGTCAACCACTGTCCCAGCTTTGGGTAAATAGACCCAACTATGGGTAAATAGTGAAGACCCCAACGGCAGAACAGGCGGAAGATGGTGGGTGTGAGAACCACCACAACGGCTGGAAAGGCAGAAGAAGGCAACCCCACAGCCACGTGGGTTAACTCGGGAGGGTACAGTGGCTTGGGGAGCAAACCCCGAAGACAAACCTGCACCTGGGGACAGGCACAGGCGGAGTCCAACTGACTGGACCACTGGCAGACCCCTGCAGCATTCCCCTGGGAAAGGAACGATTCGCCACCCTCATCAGTGCATATGCACCAACTCTTGATGCCGATCACAACACCAAAGAGGATTTCTACGGAGCTCTTGATGCCATCCTACAGAAAACCCCGGCTACGGACAGGCTCATACTCGTGGGAGATTTCAATGCTAGAGTGGGCACAGAGCACCTGGTATGGAATAAAGTTATTGGTCGGCATGGAGTGGGGAAAATGAACCACAACGGGCTCAGACTCCTCTCCCTCTGTGCAGAGCACCAGCTGGTCATTACCAACACCATCTTCCAGATGAAGAACTAGCTTAAGACCACCTGGCAACACCCCCGCTCAAAACATTGGCATCTCCTTGACTACGTGATTGTCCATCAAAAGGACAGAAGAGATGTCCTCATCACCCGTGTCATGCGTGGAGCCGAGTGCTGGACTGACCACCTCATGGTCAGATCCAAACTCCTCATGAGTATTCAACCCCGTGGCCCGTACAGCTCTCAACAGCCCCACCACCACAGACAACCTGCGACGGCTCCTTGCTGAAAACCTCGACAAGATCCCGGAGGAATCAGCCGACTGGCCAGCTCTGCGCCAGGCTATCCATAGCTCAGCCTTAGAGGCGCTTGGTCAGTCAAGGAAACGTCACCAGGACTGGTTTGACTGTAACTCAGCTGAGATACAGTCACTCCTAAAAAACAAGCATGAGGCCCACAAAGCTCTCCTGTCCTGCCCTGGATCTCCCACCCTCAAATCCACCTTCACTGCAGCAAGAACAGCAGCCCAGCGAGCCCTCCGGACTATGGAGGACACCTGCTGGGTGCAGAAGGCGCAAGAGATCCAGAACCTGACAGATTGGAACAACACCCAAGGCTTTTACGATGCCATCAAAGCATTGTACGGCCCCAGGAAGAGGGTGATTGCCCCGGTCCGATCAGCTGACGGGTCCACCCTCTTCAAGGACCGTCACCAGATTCTTGCCTGTGAAAGTCTCCTCAACCACACCAACCCAGTCGACCCACATATCCTGGATAATCTCCTAGACCTGCCATCAATCACACACCTGGACACCCCACCACTTTACTCAGAAATCCAGCAATAAAAGCGCTGGACCCAATGGAATCCCTGCAGAGGTGTTCAAACACGGAGGATACATCCTCACACGTCGCCTGCACCTCCTGATCCACAACATCTGGGAACATGGGACAATCCCACAGGACTGGAAGGACGCAAACATCGTGGCCATTTATAAACAGAAAGGAGACAGAGCAGTATGCGGAAATAGCCGCGGAATATCTCTCCTCTCCATCGCAGGGAAGGTCCTGGCCAAGGTAATTGGTGGTTGAGCACATATCAGAAGCTGTGCTGCCAGAAACACAGTGTGATTTAGTGTGGGTAGTCTTGGACCCCATACCGCCAGCACATCACCAACCTAGAGGCCTTCCACATCCGCTGCCTACAGAAGGTCCAGGGTCTGTCCTGGGAAGATCGAACGCCCTATACAGACATCCTCCGCAACACTGGCTCTGTCTGTATGGAAGCAGCCGTGGCCAAGAAACACCTGTGCTGGATAGGGCACACTGTTCGTATGCCTGAACACCGCCTGCCCCGCCAAGTCCTCTAGAGCCAACTACTGGGCGCAAAGCGCTCCGCTGGAGGGCAAAAGCGGCTTTAATGGACTACTCCAGGGACCTCCTAAAGTGAGCGAACATCCCCCTCACACAGCTTGAAAACCTGGCCACTAACAGATCTGCCTGGCAGGGAACCTGTGTCACGGCAGTTTCCCAAATACATCAATAAAACCAAGACAGAAGATTCGAGAGGTGCACCCAGAGACACCAGCGGGCGGCTGGTGTCTCCCTGGCATCTGGGTTCCCGTGTTCCATCTGCGGGCGAGTGTGCGGCTCAAGAATTGGACTTTACGCCCACGAGAAGTGGCACCAGCGGCAACGTCGCTGACCCCCCCCCACCCTTCCCCAACCCAATCCTTGGAGCAAGCATCATCATCGGAAACGATGGACAGCTAAGATGGTGTGTGTAATCATGCATGCATGTTTGATAACATTTCAAATCTGGTTACAGACATACATTTGCACAGTTGACACACTAACATAAAACTGACCTGTCTCCTGACATTTCTGAACCAATATTCATGCATTCAGAGACACACTTGGCACACTGGCTTACCAAGCACTTTTGTGTGCTGCCAACAGATGAAATGATTCATTTATGGTGAGCAAAATCTGGATCTGTCGGACAATTTCGCCCACCTTCTGCTTGGGCAAAATCACTGAGAACTGACAGCTTGCCAAATGTCCAAGGACACAGCTTTTACTCTCCTTAATTCACAATCCCATTTTAGATTTTTTTTTCAGAACCATGATATCCTCTTAATATGCAATCATATAGTTTTTTGACATTAACGAGCATTGGTTCATTTATCTTTTGATCAAACCATTGCACACTTTAATTCACACAACTCAAGGGGCAATTCAGATAAAGGTGCCATAAAGTTGAGTTTTCTCCCTAATTTATCTGCCAAAAAGTAAACATGGATGCCCCCTTATGTTATGGCAGAGCCCTGTTAATTACAAGCAGGTCATGACAAACATTCCCTGAGCTAATACGATTTTTTCACCAAGCACAGCAATTACATCAAAAAGCACTGTTTGAAATTGAATCAGGTGCTCACTGTGAAACTCTTATATGAGAGGAGAATTTATGTGTTTAAAAATTGGCTGCAACAGCTTGAATTGCTTGCATACTGTTGACATCCTTCAAGATTCTAGAACCTGACACTTTCTTGAGCAAAGTCATGTTTCAAGTTATAATACAAAATGCACTAAAGAACACATTTCATAACTGCCAAACACATGGCAGATGCTAGAGAAAGTGTTTAAAGTTTAGAATTCTGTGAACCTCAAAATAGACAATTAATGTGTGTCGTTTCGTATTAAGAATTATGATTACGTGTATTTAAAGCTGGGACCAACCTAGTGTGAACCATGAAAAGAACACTGCTAGGCAAAATAAGAAAATTTAACAAAGACAAGAACAAAGCAGTAATGGCTTTTGACTTGTGTTTCTACCTCTGTCTACTACGAGATGATCAGGGTCATAATACCTTGTATGTTAGTGAAACTTATTTATTTATTATGTTATTTCACCACAGTCAACAGCCAGCACTGACTGGACCACCTCGACTTCAAGGCGAGCCAATGAGAGCCTTCCAATCGACAGAGCTCAAGATGCCCCCCTTGAACCTGCATCTCTGCCTCAGTCTCAGCTTGTTGCGAGTAGGGTTGAAAAATATTTACGCCCCCTACTGTGCATGGGAGGGGGGGGGGTCATTTTACTTTATTTATTGAATGAGTGGGATCAGACAGATGAGTAATACTTTACTCAACATTAATATTTGTGTTGTTCAGTGACATTATTAACTGTTCATAAAATAATTAATATGGGTTTGATGTCCTTCCTACTCTACCACTCATGTATCTTCTAATCATATAAGGAAAACACGAATGGTTGAAATATCTGAAAAGGTTGTATGTTGCTGTTTGTTTCTCTTTGAGGAGGCTGGAATAACAATCCAACTGCTGGACAGTTCCAGGGTATCTTCCACAAGCTCATGTTCAGATGTGGTGTCAAGCCTGTGGATTCTGGCAACGTGACAGGACAGGATGATACTGTGACCCTGTCAGCTGAGCACTACACCAGAGCGTCCCTTTCTGCTGCTGAGATGTCCTCTGCAGATGCCTGCACTGCTGAAGAGCTGCTTTCCCCATTCCTGAACATTTCTGCCCTTGTGGGGGACCACAGATACCTCCCTACTCGCTTTGGTGGACTAGTAGACAACGCTCTTGTCTACATTGCAGGGTTCGTTGTCCGGTGTATTCTTCGCAGCCTGTCCTGTGATGTGTGCCGTGCCAGCCTGGTGACAGATGCTGTAGCTGTCCCTGTTACATTTGATCAGAGCTACCACCTTCTGGAACTTAGGAATAACGGTGGGCTGATGATTCCCTCAAAAGGAACTGTTAACGTCAGTAAAAACATCCATCAGCTCTTTCTGTATACACAGCTAGCATTCTGCCCAACAATGATCCACAGCCCAACCCATCCTCTCATACACAGTCACAGCTTTAACATTTTCTAATTCTCTTTTTGAAGGTGGTGAGAGCTGCAGAGAGGGCAATACGCCAACGCTCTCCAGGGAAAGCCCCCGATGAGGTCGCCGTAGCCCACTTTGTGAGAGAGGAAATCGGGACAGAGGACGTGTTTGAAGTGGGGAGCCATGTCGAAGAAACCCAGTTTGGCATTGATAATCAGTTGTGCCTCCTACTATCGCTGGTTGTATCTGTGTTCATGAGAATACGGCTGCATCATATAGCAAAATTAACATCGCTTACCTGGCAGAGAGGAAATACTAGAAAGAAACTGGGAAAAACCATCCTGTTTCAAGGATTTTGAAACTGACAGTGAAAATAATTGTATATGTTTTTTTTTGTATTAGGGGTGTGAACGTTTACAAAAATGTCTACACTTGTACACAACGGAATTTTTTTCCACACACATACGCATTCGTTCGCCTGTAAACACAGTTGACATGAACAACGCTCGTTTACACACCTCTTATAATAGGTCCATGGTACACACACACATGTGTTCGCCGTCATTATCGCCCTTCATTATCGCCCTTCATTAATTTCCTGATTAATATAGCATATCGCCTTCTACATGTCAACATGTATGCAGGTTATAAAGGTGTTATAAAGTTTGGGCTACTTACGTGCGTAGTTCACGTCAACCGGGTAACTTTAGTCTTTAGGTTATCCTTTATCACTCGTCCGTGCCTGTGACTTGTCAACTTATCTGCAAATCTCCAGATGTAATGTTTGGGTTGGCTTTTACATGAAAAATCCCTTTTCTTGTGGCGCTTGAGGATATTTTTGAAGGAAGTCTGCTTAGGCAGATGTTAAGTCACTCTTAAAGCTCTCCATTTGTAGATGATTTGCCTCACGGGGGACCGATGGAGCTCAAACGTTTTTTTTAAATAATTTATAGTTGTCCCCAGACAAATGTGCAGCATCACAACTCTATTACTGAGATCCTCTGAGATTTGTTTCCCTTTTAGCATGTCTGACCTGTATGGGTTCACTTTGGTGAGCCTAAACTGACCTGGTTTTATCTAGTGCCGCCCAATTTCTTCCCTAAAGATCTCTCACTACATTGGTCCATTTCATGACTCAATTTGGCCCATCTGATTGTGTTTACTTGCTCGATTTAATCAATGCAGCTCAGGGTTCACAAACTTTTGCACATACAACAGTTGTAAAATAATTTGTTTTATGTATTTTAACGATTGATTTCTGGAAAAGAAAAATGTTGAATTGATAAACAAACAGACTGTGTGTATATACACTCAACAAAAATATAAACGCAACACTTTTGTTTTTGCTCCCATTTTTCATGAGATGGACTTAAAGATCTAAAATTCATTCCAGATACACAATTGTACCATTTCTCTTAAACATTGTTCACAAATCTGTCTAAATGTGTGATAGTGAGCACTTCTGCTTTGCTGAGATAATCCATCCCACCTCACAGGTGTGCCACATCAAGATGCTGATCTGACATCATGATTAGTGCACAGGTGTGCCTTAGACTGTCCACAATAAAAGGCCACCCTGAAATGTGCAGTTTTGTCTCACAGCAAAATGCCACAGATGCCACAAGCATTGAGGGAGCGTGCAATTGGCATGCTGACAGCAGGAATGTCAACCAGATCTGTTGCTCGTGCATTGAATGTTCATTTCTCCACCATAAGCCGTCTCCAGCAACTTCACACAGCCATTGAAGAGGAGTGGACCAACATTCCACAGGCCACAATTGACAATCTTATAAACTCTATGGAAAGAAGATGTGTTGCACTGCATGAGGCAAATGGTGGTCACACCAGATACTGACTGGTTCTTAGTCCCCAGACCCCCAATAAAGCAAAAAAATGCACAAATTGCTAATCACAAAGCAGGAAAGTATCTCTTCTGGTTTGCAAACATGAAGGTGAGATGTCAATGTTGACATTGTAAGATATAATACAAAATGTAGTCGGATATGAGCATTGCTGATTGATTGATTCAAAACATTCTCTAACTGACACCAATAACAGTCCACTGCAGGCTGTCACAACCACAGACAGCTGAAGGAAGGTCCCAGGGTTCAACCATCAAGGATGTGTTTTATAAACAGCTGTGTGATGCTGTTAGGACTGTGAATCATCACTTAAAGGATGATCTCCCACTCATCAAGGGAATGGAGGGACAAAGAAATCTTGCTGGAGCTGTCACTGCCAAATGATGTGAATGTGAATGACCTGATGTAGATGCACACATGCTCCTCTGGGCTTATGCAGATGCTCATAAACAAGCCTGTTACATTGGGTTCTTGTCTTCAGTTCACTTTTCTTACAATGTCAAGCTGACATGCCAGCTTAAGCCATTTTTGGCATTTTTCTCCACCTATTCCAAAAACAAGCTGCACATGGTGTTGGGCCTGCAAAGTACAACAAAACCTATGAGAGATTATCTTCTCTTCGCGATTGTTAAGCATATGAGCGTTGATCTCTGTGGTTTCAAAGTTTAAATTGTGTGAAGATAAAAGTGTGTGACGCCATTTTGAATACAAGGACGCTGTCCAGTTGCGTAATCAAGTGACCAGTTGTTTCTACGTCGTCGCATTGAAGCTAGGGCGTCTCCGCCACATGGTTGTGTCGCGATCACTGACCCCTCCACAGTAAACATCAAATCTATAAGCACCAATCAGGTTATAGATGTGTTTGCAATGAGTTCTAGGTGTTTATGTGGGTCCTTAAGAGGGTTAGAGGCAGGCTAAACAACAGACACTGAGCATTGTGAAGATGCCAGGGCAGGGCAGCGGAGACAGAGAGGTTTATGTGTGCTGATGGAGAGCTGATGCCAGTTGTTGAGGCCAATTGGGAGCAAAGGATCCTTAGAGGACAGAAGTGCCTCAGCCTTTCCATCTGTCTGAGGAGGGCTGACAATGTCTGACTCACCTGACATGGGCACAGAGTCGTTGGGAAAGCTCAGGTCATCCTCGGCTACCCAGGAGAAGCTCCAGTACTCTCCAGGAATGCCAGCAGCAGTCCTACCAGCTGATGGTCCATCTGAAAAAACAGCAAAAACATCTTACTTTCAGAGCACATGTTGCACAGCCTTAAGGTAATACACACATCATAAAAATGGTTAGGCAGTCAATCAAATAATGATTACTCCATCCAGTGTTTATTTGGGCTAGCTGGTTGCCATTGATCTGGCATCCATGCTGAGGGCTCATTTGTTTGCTAGGCCAACACACTCCTAGCACCACTGTCCTCATATTCATCTGCAAATGTTATAGTGCCATTTAAAATATTTTAACCACCCATTACAACACAAAACCTCTTACCAGTGGCTTTACAAACTGATAGACAAAGTAAAACCCTTGGAGACCTTGGCAGGGCTACAATTGTATAGGAAAATGGCAAAGTAATAGTTGGGACGTAATTGGGATTATGCACTTATATTTAAATATGGTTATGTATATAATAAATCCTACAGTACTGGTACGGCAGATTAACATCTGTAAAAGTTGAGCAGAGACACAATGAACTTGAGTCATAGTTTAAAGGGCCCATATTAATTGGTTAGTGGATATCGATAGGCTGATAAACCTGTCCTGCATACCCAAGGACAGGTTTATCTGATTTTGCTTGACTCTTTCCTCATCTTCTTAACTCAGACTAATTATCAAAAGATCGAACAGTCTGAAATTTAGATGCAACCACTTTCCCCAGTTCACCACACACAAACACACACACACACACACACACACACACACACACACACACACACACACACACACACACACACACACACACACACACACGATCACTTTTGCATGAATCCTGTAGTCATTTCAAATGAGCCTAAAAGAGTACCTGTACCTTCAACTATATAATATTAATGCTTAAAAAATCCACAGATTAGTAGCAGCCAAGGTGAATATTTTAGTGACATGTGAGACAAGATGGGGTTAGGCACAATCAGTGTCTCACTATCAAGTGATTTTTATTCACACTTCCAACAGGAGTGCATAATGTGACATCAAATTGTCTTGTCTGTGCAGATGCACCATGGATAAAAGGGAATTAATAAAAATAGCTAAAAACAGAATTAAAGATTTATCAAGGAGCACGTATCAATAAATAAGTATTGAAGCACTGAAGTATAAGAACATGTATTGAAATGAGTTACACTGGTAAATGGTATGAACTTGTAAAGGGCTTCTTTCAAAGGTGCTTGTCAATGTTTGCCTCTCATTCACCCATTCTCTCTCTCACACACACACACACACACACACACACACACACACACACACACACACACACACACACACACACACACTGATAGCTGCAGCTAACATGCAGAGTTTTTAGCTAACCATCAGGAGCAATGTGTTTCGGTGTCTTGCCCAGTGACACTTCGACATGTGGCATGCGGGATCTATCTGTCAACATTGCAATTAGTTGACGACCTCTGCTGAGGTATACCTTCACCAACCTAAACTCAGCTTTTTTTAATTTGTCTGCAAATTGTCCTTGAAAGCTGGCAAAAATGAAAAAAATAAAAATTTGCGAGAGTGTAGGAGCCCCATTGATGGTGAGGCGAGGGGAGCTGACTGTGGCCCATGAAGAAGGCCTGGTTGGGAGTCAACAGCTGTTGCTTCAGGGAAACTGGCTGGCTGTTTGGATACTTCATGAGCTGGCAGGCTGCTACTAGAGCTGGTTTGCTGCCTGATAGCTGTAGCTGCTAACTGGCAGAAGAGCTTTCAGGCAAACTGATATTCTACTGGCGGAGCTGGTGGCTGGCTGACCTACAGGCTGTTGTGAGTAGGGCTGGCCCGAATACCATTTTTCAGGCTCCGAATATTCGTTGGTTTTTCCGAGCAAATATCCGGATATTCGGTCCAGAAAAACACACCATCAAAAACAATGTTAATAAAAAAAAAATAATATTAATAAAAAAAAAAAAAAACTTTAATAATCACTAGGGGAGAACGGGGTAAGTAGGCACACTTTTTACTCTAGTGAGAATTGCTTATCACCTAAACATCTTTCAATAGTCATTCCTACATTAAATTGAAGCTTAAGGTGTTGGCTTGAAATATGTACTGCTCACTTTTTCTATCTTATTGTAATAAAGAAGAAATTAATCATCAAAGACACCCTTACACATTGTGACAACCAACCCCATCAAGGGGTCGGTTGTCAAACACTATGGGGTTGTTTGTCACAATGTTATCTTAATGGGAATAATCTTAAAAAGAAGGCAAGAAATTATAACTAAATTTGAAAGTTTAATTGCATTGTCATGTTGACAAATAGGCCTACATAACTTACTGTAGCCTTGGCAGCTGGTCTAGTTTGGGATGCACTGGGTTGTTTTGATTTTGTTGCCCTTTTTTCTTTTGCATGCTAGCTGCCTTTTCCTGCTCTATTCTTTCCTTCTCTGGGGTGTCAGTGAGGATACAGCTTGACAATTTCTTTCGTTATTGGGTTCCTTTTCTGGCTGCAGCCTTGAGATAACATGTGACAACCAACCCCCCAAAAAATTTGACGACCAACCCCAACTTGAATTTCTTGCTAGCATCAATGCCAACAACCATCTGACAACTAATTAGCTTGCTAACCACAATCTAAACTATAGTTTACCCTTCACACTTTTTATGGGTAACAAGTGTTTTGTTATAAACCCATTCTGTAAAAGCCTAGAAGAAAAATACTGAGGAGCTAAATATTTTCAATTTGACATGAAAAACACAAACAGTCGTCTCACCTCAAATTCAGCAGTCTAACTCCAAGGTAGACTATGTAGGTGACCTCTGATCCCAATTCTGGATATTTACATAACAAAATTTCATAGACAGCGCCTTCTGGTTCCGAGATATAACGATTGTGACAACCAACCCGTGTGACAAATTACCCCGTTCTCCCCTATATACTCCCTGGAACCGATTTTGACAATATCTGCATATTATTTTGTTGAAGATTTAATAGCTTTTGAACGTTAATTAATAGGCCTAATTAAGTTGGAGTTCCTTACTTTTTCCCCGTGGACGCGAACAGCTGTCCAAATCAGCTGTCCTCTCTGCGATCTCAGCCCTTACGTAAAGGGAGCTTTTCAATTCATCCTGGAATGTGCATCTTTGTTTTCAGGGAATTTGTACAATAAATCCATAACAAGTAGGCTACCGAATTATTGATTGTCTTATGTGTCCATATTATATCCATTATATTGACCGGGTATTGCCAAGACGTTCACGCTCTGCAGCAAGCCAGTCACAGTTTATGGGTGCGGTGCTGTACGTAAACATACAGCTAAGCTAAGGTTAGCATTTAGCTAAGCATTACTTTTCCTCCCGAGATCCCGCTAATGTTGTTTTATAAAGTTAATGGAAACAAGTTATCTATTCTTCCTCCACCTCTCTCGCTTCTCTGCTTGGTGTCGCTTATAGTTTGCATCCCTCGCTCTGGTAACGTCACGTAGCATACAGCTGGTGTATCACCGTGTATCACCCGGCTTTGAAAAGGTCAGCAGCCAACTAGGTCAAAGTTCAAAGGTGGTTCTGCCGTTCCAAATGGATCCAGTAGATGGCACCATTGTATAATACGAGACCTACTGGACAATCAAGTCGCCCAGTTACAACAACAATCACACCATTCATCACATTTTCTCAACAATTTAAAAAAAAAAAAAACAAAGCTCCGAATACTAATTTAAGCTCCGAATACTAATTTTCCGAACGAGTATTCGAATATTCGAATAATTCGGGCCAGCCCTAGTTGTGAGTGGTGGTTCTGGTTACCTTTCTGGCTGACTGAAAGCTGGGGGTCAACAAGCTGGCTGGCTGTTCCAACTGTTTGTCCTGATATTATAAAAACGTTGCCCTATACCTAAGAACAAGTCAAGCCAAGAATGTATTGGTTTAATTAAACTTTTCTTGATAAAATGTTTGATGCATCGGGGCAAGAAGAAGATGATCAGCCACTTGAAGGGAGCTTGAAGTAGAACCATGCCATGAATTCTTATTTGTTAACTTAAAACAAACAAATTAATCCACCAAAAAAAATGGTGAGTAACTGCAGATGATTTTCTTCGATAATCATACAGAACAGTGGGATACATCAGAGTAGTGCAGGTCAGTTATCCACTCTGTGAATGGATCCAGTAAGAAAAATATTTACTTTAAAATAAAGCAACCTTGATGAGATGTTTCCACAGTGATACCAAATTAAGCCCTATTAAACTAGGGAAATGAATTTGACGGCCCTGTACATCTCACTTTTTTCAGCTCTCATTTGACGTTTCTGAAACTACAGGAAAGTACTGTGACATGGCTAACACAACCTTACATCTAAACACACAATGAGTTGTAGACAGTTATACACTATTAAATCTGACAAATAAATACTCTAGTTATGCAAGTCTGTAAAGTATATTTCTGTAACACATTTAATTTCATCTACTACAAATAAAAAATAAAATGTATAATGTACAAATATTTAAACATAATTAAAAATAAAGCCTTACTCTACGTTTTCACAAGCTTATTCCAAATATGACCAATTTCCTGCATGAGAAAAAATTAATCAGGATATTGTGTTCATATGCAAAGCCAAGACGGATTTACTCTGCAAGGTTTGGCCACTCAGTGCTACAATATAAGCTAAGCTAAGCTTCAATTTACCAAAGAATAATAATAAAGGGAATTACAGGACTTTATTGGAATTACATCTAATAGGAGAAGAATCAGGATGTCATGTAATAATAATGAATTCAGTGTTATAGGTTCTTGTATCCATGGCTCCATTTATTGAATTGGGCCAATGAAAATCCTAGCTGTAATAATTTAATTCAAAACGTATTTCATAGAAAACATAGTTCTTGGCAACCCGTCACCTACTATAGGACTAAGACCATAACAAATAAAGTACACTCCTGTGCACACAGTAAGCACTTCATGTACAATGCACCACTGCAGAAGAGAGTTATCTCAGCTCAGTGAACAGTCTAATGCTGTCACACCCCCACGCTCAAATCGTTCAAATGCTCAGTGGATTAATCAATGAGGCTAAACTCAACCTGTCACTTAGACATGGATATTGAAGAGCATTCATCTCTCTTAGTCTTGTACATCCTCCTGTCTCTTAGACTCAAATGGTCACAATGATCACGTTCAAATCTTTTGTTTAGGAGAGATTGAGGTAGATACTGCCAAAGGCCTTTAAAATACTTAAAAGACACAGAACGGGTCACATAGTAGGAGAGGCAATAACACTTTTAAGGGAAGGTATTTGATGTACGTGGTGCTTCGGAGCTTTGATTCACAATAGTGCACTTATCCACACATTAAGCCAGTTGTGTACAGGTAGTGGATCTGTAGCTCTTCTCAAGACCTGATGGCTAGGGTGGTTTAGCCTCAAATCATATGGATTCTGAAATATTTTCACTCCAAAAACTGGCTTTGTTCTTAGGGGCCTTGTTAGGGTGAGAAATGCAGGCTTAACAAATACGCCTGGAAATGTAACAAAACAATGGGGAGAATTAAGTAATTCCAGCTAATTAAAAAGGAAATGAGTAAGCCCTCCGTTTACACAGTTTGATTTTCATACTCCTTGGCCTTCTAAGTCACAATTGTCCTCTTCTTTTTGCCCTTTAATTAAAGATTTACCTTGGGATACATACATTACTGCCTAAATAAATTGATTACCTGTCTGGACCAGTGACGCATCATTAAATGCTCGTCTTAGTCTGCCAACATCACATCAGGCAGCTGAGGCCTGGGATTGGCTGCTCTCTCTGCTACAAAAGACCGCATTGATTTACATCAGAGGAGCCCTCATGTCCACTAAGCACTCCAACCTTCATTAAGACCTTCGCAGAATTCCACACACATTGCTCCCTTACCCTAATATGAATATGTGTGTACACAGTCATTCACATGAACACTATTCTCCTGATCATACTTCTCACTGAAGACCTCTACAACAGAGCCAAGGTACTAACTACTTCCCTGATTTAACAGTCTTCAAACAAGAATATGGAGACTTTAAATGATTCATAAATGTCTCACCTACCAGAGATGTCATGTTTTTCTACAGGCTTAAGCCTCACTCTAACACCTAGCATCCAGATTTAAATAGGGTTAGAAGGAGGAGGTACATTTAAAGTAATCATGTTAAATATGCCACCTGATAAGTTGTTTCTAAGAGTATTTTTGTGTTTGTCATAAGATGTTGGTACAGAAAGGTTTTTCAGCATAAACCCTGTCTAGTAAACAAGCTGGGATTGTGTGTCACCTGTAGGATGCAGCTTATTAACTCAGAGTGCGTCCCATAAAACCTGACTTATGGCTTCCAATAATGCAACTTCTTCTCTGCCAGAACAGGCCCTCAGCAGACTTACTTCTCCCTCTCTGATAGCAGTCGCTGAATTTTAAAATCAAGATGGACTGCAATGATCACAACCTGCAGAGGTGATTGGCATAATGACCAATCATGACGACATTTTGCAATTCAACTTTGAAAGAAAGATTAACATAAAACAGAAAAATGCTCTGGATATTAAACACGCACGTTTTGTAAATGAGCCACTAACACAGTTAACCTTGCAATGATCAAAGGTTTTACCACACATGATGCAATTCAAGATATACCAAACACCAACCCCTGACATACAGTCACAGGAATGCCTTCTGACAGCCCTGAACACTGTCTTGTCTCTCAAGGCAAACACCTAGAGATTTTTATCAAAGAAAATGGATCATACAGCTACAGTCTGAAACCATTATCCAGGGTATCAAAGGGCTGCACAGCGACAATGAAAATGTTGGGCCTCACTGACGCTCATTAAAGAAAATGATTGAGCTGTTGTAAACTGATGCCCTTGTTTCTTTGAGGCTTTGCTAGACCATTGTGATGTTCATACATCATCAAAGTACCCACATCACTGCCATCAACAGAATTATGGCATGATGGGATGGCAGAATCTGAATTATCCATTCACTGAGGCAGCTCCTCTATTTACCATGAGTCAGATGAAGTGTGTTTGTGAGTCTAATGAACTACAGTAGCTAGTTTGATATTTCACGCATTATGAATCATTCATCAAAGAACAAATTTCAAAGCACACTTTGAGCTGAGATGATAAGCATACAGGTGAAATTACTATAGAATCCCATGAAGCTATAACAGCTTTCTGAGGCACAAGAAGAAAAAAAAAAGTTTAAGAAAAGTGAGAAATTGAGACCAGCTTTTGTAAAACGCATTGTGATGCTGATCACAATATAAATATACCAGGGCTGCAGAACAATGTGCTGCAGCTCTGCTCTCGGCTCTAGCCTAGCTATAATTCCTTATGCAGTGCTTTCCATTCCTCACTACAGGGAATATTTTGGCAATTTTCCCAGCAACCAAAGGACCAAAAACACAGAAACAATTACGCTCCTGAATTACAAAGTGAAATATTCTATTATGTATGTATTCCTTCATCTTTAATTAAATGTTTGGTGACAAAGCTTTCTGCCTGTGTCTGTCACCAGGCAGCTGAGTGCAGTGTGGGCATCCTGTGAGTTCCAACATATCGAATGCAATGTGATGAAACAAGTGATAAACATTTACTTATGCATGTCAATGAATACTTTAAAAAAAGGAATTCTATATTATAATCATTGAATATGCAACATCCTCAAATAAAACACATTCCATTATATCAAAGCTCCCAGTTAGAGCATACTGATTTATCCAACAAAGTTAAAGCCTTCATACTGTGTGCTGTCTGATAGAGGCAGGGGCAGAAAATAAAAATGGCACTGTCTGCATGCAGTTCCAAATGTAGGGGAGCCTATATGTCAGCCACCGTGTTTTCGCCACAGGAAAACACCCCCTAGAGGGCAGTTTATTCTGTGTTCTTGTATGCTCCACCAAAGAGGTGCATGGTAAACAGACTGTAACTGTCTCTACCTTAAAAGACAAAGCACAGTGGATCAGCTGCAGCTACAACAGCTGACGCGTCACCACCGTCACATCAGAGTGAACAAGCACATTGACGAAAATGAAAGAGAAAGAGATGCCAATCTTACTTGAGTGAGAAATTGCCGAACGTGTCGCTGTTTGACTTCTTTTTAAGATACGCAGGCAGATCTTCACTGACAGTTTGTAAATGTAAATCTCTAATATGAATAAATTCAGATCAAAACTATCCTAAAACGATTCAGAAAATACATGTAGAGCTTATTGAAGTCTAAAAAAGCATGAACTCATGTTTGCACTACTGTTACATTGTTTTCATAATGAGAGCCAAACAGACAACTTCAATCCTGCATTTTGCTCATAGCCTACATATTTATACAAATTATTAAATAATTCCTCTGTATTTCAAATGTGATATATGTGCTTGTTTCTTGTAGCCCTGGCCTATGCAATCCACTTTGTTCCAAAAACATGCTGCTCCGTGCATTAATTGTCTCCAATACTTGGGAACACTCTGGGAATTGAAAACTCACCCTGCGTTCCAAATCACATACTCTTTATTTTTACTACAATACGTACGAAAGTACAGAAGAGTTTAAGGGCCACAGGAGAGAGAAAGAAAACAGATGAGGAAGATTTTTTTTTCATTATGGTGAGAAATGTCAATAATAAAAACAAATACTCCAAAATGCTATTGGAGTTAGTGGGGCATTTATGTATTTTCAGCATACTACAATTGAAGTGCATGTATTGGGACACCCAAAACTTTTTTTGGCATACTAAATAGTAGGGAAGTATGGGAATTGGAACGCAGGGTCAGTTTCCCACTCACAGAGAGTAATTACAAAATGTTGCACTTGTAAGAAGGACTTGAAGATGATGAAGAGGTAATTTTTAAATTTGACTTTGATATCCAGCCTTCTCCTGCTTTCTGCTCAGTAACCAGGCAACAACATTAAAGACAAACACACGACTACAACCAGGCTAGCACACCGTGGTAACAGCCTCCCACATGGCTCATGTTTCCATTGTATGTAACAGTAGTAGCATTTACATTGCTGCATGGACAACGCAAGAGATAATAAGCCAATCAGCAGCTGTCTGGCTCAATGAGGATTCAAGTGTTGGTGCCACACTGTGACACCTTGTGTATTTAGAGCTACTGATCTATTGAATAAAGAAAGAAAAACTGAGATTTTCATTTGGTCAAATCAGTAATGAAACCAACATGTCACGTGCAGTGTTCACTTTAATTGCAGCTGATAAATTTGACAACTGATATTCTTGCTATCAAGGAGAAAATCTTGCTACCTGCAGTGTCTGTGGAATGCTTCTAAATGAGTGAGTAAACATCAACATCATGTTTGAGATATTGCTGTGCTCTTGATTCTCTACTTGTTTTTCAGCTAACTGTGGACTGTTGTGATTTATTTCCTTTCTTAAAAGATGGAGTCAGCGATTCTGGAGAATGCTTTTTATCAAAATCACATCCATCTATTTTAATCTGTGAGTATCTCCTCACTATCTGCAACCTGTGCATACTGAAAAAAGCCAGTGTTAATACCCACTCGAAGCTCTGTAAACGGTTGCTACTAGCCCCCTTTGATAACATGCCCATTTACAAAGGCTAGGCTGTGTTTTAACACCATATTTTCTTTCAGCACACACACAGTACAGACATGTAGCGGATCATGAGAAGTGATTTAGCCAACAAGCCTACTCCAGAATCACCCCTAAGAGACTGTGCAATCACCCAGTCAACTTCTCCTCTTTTCTTAAGGCATTCTGTAAACCATAGCAACTGATAAACCATTTCATCAAACTTTTTCCTCCATCAAATAACAAGAGCCCAGCAGCTAAAGATTGGCAGCTACATGTCTCCAACATCACAGCATGCTTCACAGGGATCAGAGGGGCTTTTTTCTTTATGTCAGACAGTTAGATGCAACAGCAACAGCGGTGAACACAGTAGGAGATGGGTGATGTGTAAAGAAGACAGTTTTACATGACTGAGATTTAACCTGACTCTTTCTGAGCCTATTTTTTCAAAGTCATTCAGTTGAATTTGGAAGTGTCCTTGTAAAGATTTTAAAAATGAAGTATGCCCAACTTGATATGATTACACGCTTGAATATACAGTACCTTGCATATTCTGCTTTGTGCGAGCCAACACAATTAGAAAAACTGTAAAATAAAGCCTCAAGAGAAATTTCAGATTTCTGTAGTTGAAAAAGTTAAACCAGAATTTGTGTTTGGAAAGGGAATGTACCAAACTTTAAACTGGCTCTCTGAAGTCCAATTAATTCAGAACGTTGATTAATTTACATTCATGTCGAAGTTTTGTGTGTGTGATGCGTGTAAGCAAAACTGCGGATCACTGAGAAAATATGTAACATACCTGCAAACACATTCTTAGACAGTCTTGATAATTCTGATGGATTTTCTGCAAGAGAAAGAACAAGCAAGAAACCCTTATTTAAGAGACACTCCAAAATGGCCCCAGCTGACTGGCCTTACACTGACAGCCTCTCACAAATCAAATACTTCCACACAATAGCCACAGATGCACAGTCGCTCTGTGCCTTTGCTCATTGAAATTTAGCAATATCTCTGCTGTGTCGCATGCATTCTGCACGAGGCTCCAATAACAAACACAATCCATCAAGAAAGGGCTGCTGCTGTATGAAAGTGGACATGATTTACAGCAACGCCTCCCCACTCCCCCTATAATCACTTCAGTTAATGGAATGTGCCATGCTTTTGAAAACTGAAATGGTACTCAATACATCTGAACCATCTCTTGACTTGTTTTCACCAGTTACTATTTGTTTAACATCTCACACACATACACACGCATGCACGCACGCACGCACGCACGCACACACCACTTCTATATTTATTCCCGCCTGTTGTGAGCTTATTACGCCAGTTAATGCACAGAGACGCCTCAATGCAAGCCAACAAGACAGTGAGCGAACAGCGCTGGTCGCGGCAGCTACGTAACTATTGTGACATTGTAGAAACAGGGGAGTGTAGCCATGGACCTATTGAGAATATCCCATTGATTAGTTTAATAAAGAGAAAAACAAAAGACTCTTTTCATTCTTGCCGAGGTGACTTCACACAGCGGTTTAATCCGAAAATGATTCTTTCGACCAATCAACAGACGGCAGTGTGTATCTCCACCTTTTCGGCACCCTTTCAGGCGGCTGGTACCACAGCGGAGGAGTACCGAAAATGGGAGCGGCTCAGAGCAGTTTAGCTCGGTTATTTTGGGACCCTCACCCTACCCAACTTTTGGCAAATGAAAAGCCAAAACCGCCCCGCTCCGACCCGCTCTGCTCTGCTTGGTGGAAACGAGGCATTAGTGGATGTCCCACACTGCCCTCTATCTACTTTACAACATACTTACTCTTGGTTCTTAGTTTCTGATCAGAAAACAATCTTCTAGGAAAACTGTGCCATCCATGCCGCATTAACCGGTGTAATAAGCTCACAACAGCTCATCAACTCATCACGATGGATCTAAGATCCATCGTGATGAGTTGTGAAGTGACTTTACTTCCACACAGTCCACCATTACTTTAGCCTGCTACTGAAAGTAAGCAGTGAGATACATATTCAATCATATTGTGTATGACTAATCTAGTATACATTCATCTTCACTAATCACAAAACTGCAAGACTTCATTCATAGTTTCTTGTCATCATGATTATGTTGACATAATATATGATGAAGTGCTGCGATGATCACAGATCTATCATGGACAAATGAGTGGTTCTGGTGTCTATGCTTCCATCATTATACAGTACAGGTGAGTTGACCAGTGGGCCAGAGACTCAGAGACTCTTGTCCTTTTTTCACAATGTGGTGGTACTCCTGCTGCACCTCGTTAAGCTTTCAGGATGTCTCCACTTTACATTAAATATTAATGCTAACATCTATTTCACATGAAAACACGACGGTTGAACTTGCTCTGTCGTTAGGTCTAGTTTGTGGTACATTCATGCTGATCTCAGTGAGAGGGTGTCTGTGTGTGTTAGGAGAACTGTGATTTTGCTAGAGCGGCTAGAGGATTTGGGATTCTTTCGTGGCATTTTAACAAGGCTCTGAGGGCTGCATGGGGCTTTCTATTTTTTTTATAATCCACACTTGATTACTTTATTTTATTACCACATAATTTCAAGATCAAATGCAGCTGTGCTTTTGAAAATGGTCACTTGCTAAAACAAATCTAGTAGAAATATACAGGAAAGCTTAGCGCTCTAGTAGCTGAACAATATCATGTTGGGCTGAGAACAGAAAGAATGACCAAACTCTTGACCAAAAGTTAAGCTTGGCAATTCCCAGTAGTAGACTCGCCTGAATTGGCACTCTTTGCATGTAAGGGGTTTAGTGGTGTAGGGGGCTTTACTGAACAACTACCAATGAATAGGCAATGAATAAGAAGCCTCTATGCGAATCAAGGCTGAAGCCAATTATGTTACAATCTTTCATGTACTTTTAAGCCTAAAACTGCACATGAGAACCTTTTGTTTCTTGTATTTAGTCTTTAGGCAGAGCCTCCCTCCAGACAATAGTTGCCCATTCATTTCATTTTAATTTTTCTGCATTTACCCCTTTGACAAAAGGTATTTTACACTACTGTGCATGTATGTCCACACCCGTGGTGCCTATATTTTTTCAAATGTTTTAGTCGGTTATTTTTTCTCACTGTCTCCCAGTGCAAGTTGGAGGAGAGCCCCTACTCTTTTCCTGCTTTTTTTTAACACATACCCAAATAATGTGTTTGTTTATCCAGTTTATTGGGTTTTTTAATGTGGTTTCTGTCCAACTGGCTTAGGGGCGTCCAGTGTGTTTCCAGCATTAGACAGGATTTTGCAGGGTACATGTTTCCCATTCATCACATTGCGTAAGTACTCCCCTTAAGAATGACTTGTGTCAGTACATATCCCATCATAAACATGTTGAGAAACTGCTATGGTATGTTTTAAAGGTGAAGCGATTTATTTATGTTAATGTTATGTTTATTTGTGTTAAATCAAATTTTATTTAATTAATTTATTCATACAGCGATCACTTACATAATGTGCGCATTTCATAAATCCTATCTCTCAGTCAGCTGCTCTGCATGTAATCGGCAAATAAACTTTTTGTCGGATCCCGAAGTTAATATCCAATCACAAGAGAGAACGCTACAAACCGACACTCTTCTCACTCATGGTCTCACTGCCGGTGCACGCCAGAGGACAGATGGGTGGATGTATGCACCTACAATGGTGGAGCAGGTAAAAATCCTTCCCAATGTCTGTTTTTATGGTTTTTATCATATTTTATCACAATGACTTATCTGAGATGGTGCTAGATAACTTGCTGTTTGAATACCGCAGTGCATTAATGTGGTGTCGTAGGGACGAGCGAGGGGACTGCTAATAGAGCTGTTAAGCGGAAGTTGTTTACTTCCGTGGCATGGGACCTATCGGCTCGAAAAATTACAACGGTAGTCAATGGAAAGAAATGTATTATTTTCTGGTCCCAGTCATGAAATGCCTTCGATTACACATATGTTTTGTATGGATTTAGATGGTATTTTTTCGTGCAAAGAATGGAACAATTTAGCGAGTAGAAGCTGGATACGGTCAGGTTTTGTGCAGAGCGCTTTTGTGGACTACAGCTCTTCGCTGCTCTTGACACTTATGATATACGTCACCACCACTAGCACCTGCTTAGCTCAGAAACATGGCTGTGTCTTTAATGCACTTTACCGCCTTCTTTCAATGACAAGACAAAAGTCTTCAGCGTGGCGAAAGTCACTACACAAGTGGACATGTGGAGTTTCAATTTCTCGAGTGGGGAGATTGTTGGCGTTGTCCACGCCAGCCATTAGCATTAGCATTAGCACTGTCAATCGAGAAGTGGAGGGAATGTGTTGAGGTGACGTCACAGAGGCGACAAGACTTGTAGTTGTTCTCGTAACATTTTTTCAAAAGCCGTTAGACGAATAATCATACAACATACCGTCAAACTCTTCACATGAAAAATTATCATTTAGACCCATACAAAACATATATGTAATCCAAGGCATTTAATGACTGGGACCAGAAAATAGTAGATTACTTTCCATAGACTCCCATTCATTTTTTTTCAGCCGATAGGTCCCATGCCCCTAATTCCGCCACTTCCGCTTAACAGCTCTATTGCAGTAGGCCTAACTGACAGGAAGTTAGCTAAAAGAACCATTCCGCTTACAGCACTTTTAATATATTAACTTTATATTTTACAAAAGGATTTTGAATGAAAGGTTTTCCGTTTTTCATGAAACTACTTAGTTTTGGACTGTCGACCAGCGTAGTTATTACACATTTCACTGTGAAGGCTCTCTCTCACGTGAAGGCTCTCAAGTGTCACTTTTTGAATTAAATTACAGATAATCCTCGATATTCAAATGTTTTGAGATGCACAGACAGACATATAGATAGATAGATAGATAGATAGATAGATAGATAGATAGATAGATAGATAGATAGATAGATAGATAGATAGATAGATAGATAGATAGATAGATAGATAGATAGATAGATATTTACAACAGTTGATTTAGTTTATATATGCCCCCTACAGTCACACCTTATGAAGGGTCACAGATTAAGGTGTAACAGCTGCAGGAGGTATCTAATGCAGTTTATTCATTTTAGGCTATGACCAACTATCTGCGCATATTTATTCCCCACAGTATGCGCAGTCAAATTCATAAAATGACATCATAAATAGTTTTAGGGGCATTACCATTGAACTTTTTATACACACAGCAAGGGCCGCCAACAAACATTAGTTCACTTACTTCCATTATTGTCATCCCTATGCTAGCAGACGTATCCTCCTTGCTAGGTGCTGGCTCAGCTTCTCTCTCACTGGCTGAAGACGACAGAAGAATACATTCTGGCTTGTTCTTTGGAAACTTCTCGCTGCAAAATTCACTTTTCCTACTCTTCTTTTTAATAGCCCATGTAACGTTATTTGTGTTAATGAATAGCGGTGAATTTCGCCCATACGCACCTGAAACCCGAACCAATTAATTAGCGTGGCGGTTGGGCTGTTTGATGCCTGTCACGCGCTCAAGAGTGATGCATTTTTTACATACGTCACAACCAAGATTGAAAGCTCTAAACACAGGTAGGCTAGGCTATGATGCAAAACTACAATAATCCTAAATTCAAAAACTATTTATACGCCAGCTTTATTGTATTGTGGTAGACTAGAGCAATATATTAAGTAATTTTGGTCTGTTACATTTAGCCTATTTATTTTAATTTTTGAAATAAATAGGCCCCTACTATCTAAAAAATGCCAACATATTGTCTTGCATAAAAAAAAGTTTAATAGAGGAAGCATTTGCCTTATAAGGGTCATACTGAAAAGTTGCAATTTATAATAATGTTTTGCAAGACTATACTACTATAGGAATATACTGTATGGACTTAATATATATAATATTTAATTGTAGGCTATTTTATCCTGGCTATATAAAGCCTATAAATGTGGGCTATTTTAAAATTCTTCTTTAAACAGTTTCAGTCAACATTTTTTGTTGTTGCTCAAAAAATTACTTGAACTTGAATACCTATGCCTACTACAAGATTTAGCTTACTGGTGTCAAAATTCATAAAACAGCTGTTTTTTTAGGATGTTGGTTAGCGAATATTCAAATGTTTTGTTTAAAACTGTAAGACCCTTTAACTAACTAAGCATAATTTAAATGATGAATCTCCCCAATTGTCCCCACAAATCCACAGGCCCCTTGTACATCCCATTTCACATAATCAGCTTCACTGCTAATGAGCTCCTGCGTTAATTTTAATTCTGGGTGGTTAAGTGGGGCTGTTTGGTCAATTTCAGACCATTGTTTGTGTCTGCGTTGACATTAAATGAAACCCAGAATGGCATGTACAAGAACATCTCTCAGAGAAAATAGCACAATTAACATACTTTGACCAATACAGTTATTATTACGGCACACCTCACAGTACTGAAGTCCCCAGAAACATTACACTGCCACATTCTAGGAAACACTTCCTTTGTCAGGGTTAATTCAGTCTTTACAATTCTGTATTGATCCATAATCCCATTACCCAGAGTTGTGTGTAGGATATTTCATATGGATGTGTGTGTGTGTGTGTGTTTGTCCATCTCTCTATATAGCCATCCTATTATTGATCAATTCTGCGGCCTGCTGCACCATGCTTCTCATATTATCACTGACTGAATGTTCATCTAAAATGATAGAGCTGCCACTGCTGGCAGGGTGTGGCTTCCCCTGTGCATAGTACTCCCCATTAGTGTCAAGTGCCATCAAACATTAATATGAGGCAATTTCCCTGGCACAGAAACCTGGCCACAGCAGAGTAGGGGGGAAAGAAACATTAGATTGTATCTGTTTAAGGTGGAGTCAGCAATTCTGTAGAATGCTTGTTGTCAAAATAACTTTTTGTAAAAATCTGTGAATATCTCCTCACAATCTATTACCCGTACTTACTGGAGTGAATTGAAGATTTTTTGGGGAAAATTGGCATTGCTTAAAGTGGACCTATTCTACTTTTCGACTTTTATGACCTATAAACGTTGTTATAATGATTTATAGTCATGTTTAACCATACTAGTGTATCAAATAATTACGTTCATGCATTTAGATGTATTCCCTGCTGACCGTCTGGGGTGGCTGTGCAGAGCGCTAAACACTAGGGCAGCCGGTCGAGAAATCACTTGTTGAAATCGGTTCAAATTTCCTGCCATCGTGTCGTCACGATTCCGGATTTTTCCATATATGGTAATGCTGCTCTCAAATCTGCCCGTGTGCTGCTCAGTGCTGCTGAAAGTGTTCCGGAAGGAAGGAAACCAATCACAACGGAGTGGGGTTTGCAGGAGGGGAAGCGTTTCCCGAAAATCTACATCGTTTTTTGTGATTTGTGTCAGGTTGCTCTATAGCAGTTGTTAACAAGAAATTAAGACCAGAAAAGTATTATAATAGGAGATCTTTAATTGAGGCAGCAAGTGAACTTAGTCACATTTACAGTGAGCTTAAGCCAAATCTCAACATTCGACAAGAACCAGCCTGTGGTACAGGCAATCTGCCCCATACACTAACACGTGATGCCAAACACTTTGTTGTGTGTACACAACAACCAAATAACTCCCGCCGCACTAAGAAAATGGCTAAATCAGTGCTTCTAGGCTTGATGCCCCCAAACCACGCAGCCCCTGCCAGACACAGTGTTATGTTTTAAATGCTATCCTGCTACTCCTCTAAATCCATGTGGTTCCCTCCAGCTGCCCTATCTGGTCAGACACTGTGTGCAGTTACTCATTGGAGCAGGGCCGAGGCATGGAGAAACACAAATACCTTGCCTCCATCTGTCCACATATGAGACTCTTTTTCTCCCTCCCTCTGTATTAGTATACAAACACACAAGCAGATGCTCAGGTCATCTGATTAACATTCTCTCTCTCACACTCTCTCACACACACTCACACACACACACACACACACACACACACACACACACACACACACACACACACACACACACACACACACACACACACACACACACACACACACACAATCACCTGTGCAGAAGCCACTAACTTTCAATGTTTGCCTCTTCTCCCTCCCTGTCACCTTCCAGAGTTAGAGCATCATCAACCCATTGTCAATTACAATCATGCTGACCCCACTCCCAAGCTATACACACACAACCCTTGTGCCCTTTTGGACAAACCCATAATCAACATTGCACAAATCACTGCACCTGCATGGTTGCTGGTATTGTAGAGGCAGAGGCTGTAATCCATGAATTAAACTAGGGCTGAGCATGTTTGTTTAACCCAATATCAGAGTGTATATTCGCCTGAAAAGAGAGACCTTGTCCATCACCTGCAATGCCAGGTTATGGAATGTAGTAGTTGTCTTCCAAAGTTTCTACTTGATTTTTCCGGACAATTTCTTTTACAGATTATTTTTATTTTGCCAAGCACTAGAAATGGTGAAAAGTAAACATCTGGGCCCTACTGTCTGAGCCCTATTACTAGCTGTGTCCAATTAGTCCAACAAATTGCTTTACGCTCGAAAACAGCCTCAACTTAACACAACAATACCCCTTTTTTCATGATTGATTCAAGCAAAGCAACATAACATTTTACGTTTTTACAGTTTATGGAGAGTGGGGTGGCGTTCAGGAATGGACTTGCTAAAACAAAAATCCCTTCCGTTCAGCATGCATGTGCACTACTGTAATTAAATCATCATTCATGCCTACTTGTTATTGCTTTGTAGGTCATTAAAAGAGGCAGATGGTGTGCAGTATTTAACTGTTATATCACCAATGAAAAGTCACCTTAAAGCAGGAAATATGGCTTTCGATAACCTAACTTTTGGAAGTTCACCCAAACTATTGGATTATCTAAAACACATGTGTCAAACTCAAGGCCTGCGGGCCACATCTGGCCCGCAACACGTTTTGATCTGAATCAATTTGGCCGATTTGAATCAATTCTGAAAAAAAAAAAAAAAAAATCATGATTTTTTTTATTTATTTTTTTTATGAATGGAGTCTGTGCCATATCCGCATGTCGCATACACTCCCAACTGTTAGGAAACTTACGTGGCTTACAGCTAGGAATGTCTGCTGAAAGTTCCACAGCTCAGGATTTTAAGCCATGAATTGATGAACTTGCATCTATGAAGAGCTGCTCACTCCAGCCGCTAGGGTGCAGCCAAAATAAAAAAAAGCAGATTTTAGAAATGTGGTAAATGGTAAGTGGCAATCTTGCTTCACCGCTATTAATGTTTCCTCCAGTGCTTTATGGCAAAGTAAAAACCAAAAAAATAATAATAAAATAAAAAAAAAATATTTTGGTAACACTTTATAATAACTATCCGTTGTAACTCGTTAATAGATCATTAGTAAACTCTTAATTAATGATTATTAATGATTTGTTAAGTGTTTGTTAGCAGTTTGTTAAGGATTTATAACAATGGTAGATAGTTAATAGCTTAATAATTGAATCAGTTCATCTGGGAGGTAATCCGAGATACCGACGAGGCTGAAATAGGCTATAGACTATACACAGTGCATGGGCAACTGAGGGCAGCCCCATTTTCAAATATTTTTAAATAAACTCAATACACACTGTGCATGCCATGGACTTGAACGTGACGTGATCAGTTAATCTCGGATTACCTCCCAGATGAACTGATTCAATTATTAAGCTATTAACTATCTACCATTGTTATAAATCCTTAACAAACTGCTAACAAACACTTAACAAATCATTAATAATCATTAATTAAGAGTTTACTAATGATCTATTAACAAGTTACAACGGATAGTTATTATAAAGTGTTACCAATATGTTTAGTGCTGAAAAATTAATGTACTAGCAAGCGCGGTGTGTCTGCGGCTCTGCGCGCGTGAAACGAGCAGGAGCTTGCTAGTGTAGGCCTACAAGATTTATTTTCTAATTTTCCATGCTGCTTTATTTTTATGTTTTAAATTGGGAAAAACTTATTCCAAAACAACCAATATTGTATTTAAAAATAAATCAGTGTATTTTGTACTGTCTGCATGTTTGCACAAAATGTGTCCCTGTACATATAGTAAACAAAATTGGACAAAAGTGCCTGTAGTATTTGTGTATTCAAATAAACAGTTCGGCCCACTTGAGATCAGAGTATGTGGCCCTCGAACCAAAATGAGTTTGACACCCCTGATCTAAAAAGTCAGCATCTACCTACAGATCCCAATAAAAAAACTTCACATTTCCTGCTCTTAACAGTGCTGGTAAAGTGTGTACTTCAACCAAGTCTTGAGGTGTACAATTTAGACTTAAAGACTCATTTAAGTGTGATATTAAATACAGGTCCTTCTCAAAAAATGTGCATATTGTGATAAAGTTGATTATTTTCCATAATGTAATGATAATAATTGAACTTTCATATATTTTAGATTCATTGCACACCTACTGAAATATTTCAGGTCTTTTGTTGTTTTAATACTGATGATTTTGGCATACAGCTCATGAAAACCCCAAATTCCTATCTCAAAAAATTAGCATATTTCATCCGACCAATAAAAGAAAAGTGTTTTTAATACAAAAAAGTCAACCTTCAAATAATTATGTTCAGTTATGCACTCAATACTTGGTCGGGAATCCTTTCGCAGAAATGACTGCTTTAATGCGGCATGACATGGAGGCAATCAGCCTGTGGCACTGCTGAGGTGTTATGGAGGCCCAGGATGCTTCGATAGCGGCCTTAAGCTCATCCACAGTGTTGGGTCTGGTGTCTCTCAACTTCCTCTTCACAGTAAACCATTTACCAGTGGTTTTGGCACTGTGAGCAGGTGCCAGGTCTTGTTGAAAAATTAAATCTTCATCTCCATAAAGCTTTTCAGCAGATGGAAGCATGAAGTGCTCCAAAATCTCCTGATAGCTAGCTACATTGACCCTGCCTTTGATAAAACACAGTGGACCAACACCAGCAGCTGACATGGCACCCCAGACCATCACTGACTGTGGGTACTTGACACTGGACTTCAAGCATTTTGGCATTCCTTCTCCCCAGTCTTCCTCCAGACTCTGGCACCTTGATTTCCGAATGACATGCAAAATTTGCTTTCATCCGAAAAAGTACTTTGGACCACTGAGCAACAGTCCAGTGCTGCTTCTCTGTAGCCCAGGTCAGGCGCTTCTGCCGCTGTTTCTGGTTCCAAAGTGGCTTGACCTGGGGAATGCGGCACCTGTAGCCCATTTCCTGCACACGCCTGTGCACGGTGGCTCTGGATGTTTCTACTCCAGACTCAGTCCACTGCTTCCGCAGGTCCCCCAAGGTCTGGAATCGGCCCTTCTCCACAATCCTCCTCAGGGTCCGGTCACCTCTTCTGGTTGTGCAGCGTTTTCTGCCACACTTTTTCCTTCCCACAGACTTCCCACTGAGGTGCCTTGACACAGCACTCTGGGAACAGCCTATTCGCTCAGAAATGTCTTTCTGTGTCTTACCCTCTTGCTTGAGGGTGTCAATGATGGCCTTCTGGACAGCAGTCAGGTCGGCAGTCTTACCCATGATTGTGGTTTTGAGTAATGAACCAGACTGGGAGTTTTTAAAAGCCTCAGGAATCTTTTGCAGGTGTTTAGAGTTAATTAGTTGATTCAGATGATTAGGTTAAGAGCTTGTTTAGAGTACCTTTTCATGATATGCTAATTTTTTGAGATAGGAATTTGGGGTTTTCATGAGCTGTATGCCAAAATCATCAGTATTAAAACAACAAAAGACCTGCAATATTTCAGTTGTTGTGCAATGAATCTAAAATATATGAAAGTTCAATTATTATCATTACATTATGGAAAATAATCAACTTTATCACAAGATGCTATTTTTTTGAGAAGGACCTGTACAAGAGAAATAGATTAGGCCTGTAAATGTGTGTCTTTCATGGGTATGCACAAGTGACCTAAAATATCAACCTCACTCTGACAATAGCAATACTGACAAGCAGTCAGAGACAAATCCAAATCCAGAGGGATTCCTGCTCATCCCCAAAGCACAGTCAGTGAATGCGACAGTGGGCTGAGATTGAGGAGTTGGAGAGGTGGGGGGAGATAAGTGTAAAATCACCTTGCCCAAGGGTACGGCCTGCACAGATCAATATCTGTAAGAATGAATGCCAAACAGTGGCGGTTGAGGTGAATGTATGGGTGTGCACTGATCGTGAGCAGCGGCTCCCCCTGTTGGATAGAAACAACTGCTGAAGTGAATGAGATCAGACTGAAGGATTACAAGCTACACTGTAGGCTGTGATCATATAAAATACATTTCACTTTGTAACCAAACTGAATACAGATAATCAATTCATACCTATAACATGAGTCTTGGTTGTGTAAAAAAAAATCTTACCCGTCTGCTTATCATAGACATACACTATAGGGCCTGAATGAGCAGTTGCAAAAAACAAGCTGACACACACTTGTTTCTGCAATTCTAAATGGACAGTTTGGAAATATGCACTGCAAAGCACACTATTAACCAGTGGTGGCAGAAATATGTACAAGCAAAAAGGTAGAGAAAGTTTGCCCAGCAAAATGAAGTAAAACTACTTATTATGCAGAGTGTTAATTATATGGGTTTTCAAGACTAATGCATTTATGTGGGAGGACCACTTTTTTTAGTGGAGTAAAAAGAGCAATGTATGCTGAAATGCAGTGGAGTATGAGAAAAAGGAACAATACACGAGTACAAAAAAAATACAGAACTTCAGTACTTAGTAAAACTTTTTCGCCAACAATGAAAACAGGTCCAGCTTTATGACCTAATCTTAACGGCCTGTCTTGAAGCGGATGTCCCTGTTAGAGGGCTTTACTGTTCCTCTCCATTCTGAAGAGCTGAGTCATTGACCTGAGCCGCATTGAATCCGAAATAGGTTTGGTTTTACTGCTATGCCAGTCTTTTGTCTGTATGTCTATATGTATAATATCTGAGGATATTTGAACATATTCAGTTCTGATCACCTGGTATGAACTTTTTTTTTTATTTTATTTTTTATTTATTTATTTGCACACACTCAACACACTCAACAAATACATTAACACATGTAAAGATTAAAAGAGTATGTGCTGGAGAGGTCAGAAACCCGAATGGGCTTATCGAGTGACCTCTCCATAACTTAACTTTGTTATCACCCAGTTTGCTACAAAATGGTTTGTTTTAGTATTCCAAAATGGGGTGTTAATTTATTTCTACAAATGAGTCTTTGAAACAAATTTTGGAAGCCTTTAGGTTAAAAGAAAAAAGCATGATAACTTGTGGAGAAAGCAGGAGCAGCTTAGAAAGAAAATAACCCAGTGTGGATTTGATTCCATAGTTGGTGTTAAGGCGATGATGTGCCGCCTTCAGAACTTATTTTTAAATTTAGTTTCCATGACGTTACATTGGATTTTTTGAATATTATTCTTACATTTCTGCTCTCTTCCAGGGGGACTGCTGTTATTCCCAGCTAAGAAAAATTCTGCACGCATTGCACAGATAGTGAGAACGGTGGTGGGGGATTACTAGGGGCCTTGAGGCTTGTCGCTGCAGGGCACCCCAGCAGGTTAATCCAGCAATGTGTGTATGTGATGTCTGGTTTGTGTACAGCATGTTGACAAATGGGTACCGCTTTAAAGAGAATGATTCAATGAGTATTTTCTTTTTTTTTGGATTCAGATTTTTAAAAAACCCAGACAGAATTTGGCTCCAAATCATTTACATTTATTTGTATGTTACCCCCCTCCTAGCAGACATCTTTCCACCAGAGAAATCCAGCAAGTATTTATGTTTGGCAGCAGTCATAAAACCTCCACCCTGTCCTTGCACACCTTGGACCCATTGATGCGTTTGATAAGGAAACACAGGCCCAGCAAAAGTGCGTGTGTGTGTGTGTGTGTGTGTCTGGATATTTGAGAAAGCCAGAGTGAAAAGGAGGAGTAGTGTGTGTGTGTGTGTGTGTGTGTGTGTGTGTGTGTGTGTGTGTGTGTGTGTGTGTGTGTGTGTGTGTGTGTGTTTGTGTGTGACTGTCAGTCAATGTCAACATCATGGTTTTAGTAGGTGTGTATTCATACCTGATAGTGTGACATGTGTTCTTCACTGCCTCATGTGTTGTGATTGAGGGAGACAGTTCCTCTGTGGCAGAATGTATAAAGTGTCCAATGCTATCTTAAAAAACAAAAACAATGCTGCGAGTCCTGCCATCGCACCAGTGAATTTAACACTCAGCGGCCCTCACTGTGTGGAGTGCCTCATCCTTAGCTCCTCTCCTCAGGTGGCAATTTTCATCAGTTTGCAGTCAACAAAAGGAAAAGGTGCTCGGCAATCACGTGTGTCTGTTTGACGGATGGGCCAATGGCTGTAGCACAATTGAAAAAAGAGCAAATTGAAAGCTTGTAATCACGTACATTCATAGTCTTTTTCCCCGCAACTCGCAACCGAGAGACAGAAAAGTGAACCAATGGAGTGTAGTGCAGGGGATATTATAATAAGAGGTGTTGTCCCTCCCTGTGCCATTCATCTAATATGGGCCTGTCCCACAGTGGAGACCACTTTACAGCTGAACTACTTATTTGTTCCTGTACTGTTCTTGACTCCTTTATTCAAGCTGTAATATTTGCTAACCTCAAGGCGTTTCTCCCAGAGTTCTGCATTCATCCTCCATCTGTCCTCAGGACAATGTTGACCATTACATCAAATATTAATGTACATGACTCCAATGCACAGTGTGGTTCACAGGGTTGCATTTGTAACACATGTGTAGACTGAGTGACAGCAAATGTCAATTGCATTTATTTGTGTATAATACGTTTTAGTTTATTTTATGCATTTGCCAACTTTCAGGTGCACATGTGTAAAGCTATAGTGCGTTAATTCTGTTGTCCCGCAAATTGTGGTTGCGTTCCGAATCGCATACTCTTTCTTTTTTCTGTTCTACATACTACATCCGACGATAAAAATAATCTAGTTAGGATGCAGTAGACATACTATTGGGACATACTTTTACTCTCTTATTTCATCATTACATTGCGCCTTGATCTTGCCTCTTGCTTTTATATCCGTCGCATCCCCGTTTGTTTTCATATGGAGGCTTCGTCGATGTGACGTCACTTCACGTGCGCATTGGATTGTGGGTCAGAATCGCCCAAATAGGATGCAGTTTTCAACACTAGGGCTGTGTTCGGAACGCCATACTAGCGTGCTACATCCTACATACTCACCATCTATATACTGCATACTCTCTACTCAAAGATCGATTGTGTATGCGAGCTGCGTCGAAACGTTTTCAGTTGAAGTATACTCAAGCAATGAAGAATTTCTTCTTCTTCTTATAAGATTCAGGCAGTTTAGACACTGTTAAGCTTATAACCGCCCTCTACAGGTTAGATATTGAACTAGATTTTTACAGTCCTGTGTTCATCATCTGTGTTTTACACCTCTTGTTTTATAATTATGTTTTGAGGCGGAGGATCCCTCCGACGCTCTCTGTCCGGCTCATCAGACAGCACTCAGCTGTCTGTGAGTTGAGCTGGACGAGCTGCGGTGTGTGGAACAAGGCAAGGCAAGTTTATTTATATAGCACAATTCAAACACAAGGCCACTCAAAGTGCTTTACAGGGGCAAGATTAAAATACATAAAACACATTAGAAGACATTTAAAACAGCGATCTGTTCTAATCTCTCTCCACTATCAGACTCACTTCACTCATTTCACTTAGTGACTCTAATTTTGTTAGGTATTTATCTTCATCTTTTATCTATTGTAAGAGTTTATGAATGACTGCACGTACAGTTGTCAGATCGCGGAACCCCAAACAATGTTGTTGCCTAGCAACTTGCTCGAAAATATTTCATTTTTCTGGGCGGGTAGAATTGACCCAATGCATTGTGGGGCGGTTGAGTAGGAAAAGTCGATTCATACCCAAAATCTTCCCGGAAGTTAGTACTCATCCGGGAATTTCTCACATACCCAAACTCGCATACCCAACCGTCACATACTCAAATTAAAGTCAAAATGAGTATGAGTAGGACGTTAGTATGGCATTCCGAACACAGCCTAACAATCTTGGCTGGATGACGTAGAACATCCGGGTACTTCTAACCATCCTAAATCTTGCCACAAGAATCGGGACATTCTAAATCTTTTTTCTACATACTATATAGTAGAAAGTATGCGATTCGGAACTCAACCCAAATTTCTTTTACTATACGCCCAGGTTTTTTCTTAGCAGTAGAATCAGCAACTGAAACATTTCTAGGCCACTTCCGGGTTTTTTTTTTTCTGAGCACCTGCACCATTCACGTGTCAGGGGGGCGACACCAGTTTGTTGATACTGTGACATACTGAGAAATACAGAGAGAGTTTCATGAGCTGATATGCGCAATCAACTTCATCTTCATCGTCATCTCGTTTGGCACTGGCTTGAATGCAACCAACATTAATTTACGGAAGAATTATGCACTATAGCTTTAATATATTATGTTTCCTTCTGAGTGTACAATTTCCGTTTAGCTCCTACGTGGGTCTAGCCTGGTGCTACCAGACCATCGTACTTCATTTCATTTGTACAGAAGGTCTGGCAGTGCTGTAATTGGCAAACGTTCACTCATGGAGGCGGGTGTCTGTTAAAGTTTAAAACTATTGGATCTGCCCAGTGCCACTCTGGATTAGCCAACCAATCGCATAACGTTTGGTCGTCACGTGTGTCATGAGCCGGCTTCTGGCAACTGAAACTGGAGCGCGACTTCGACGTCATCGTTCTCAGCCACTCGCTCTGTTCGCTGATTGGACCGGCTGTCGAATCTCCGGCAAAACTGGGAAATGGGCTGTACACCCAGACTGACTACTGAAGGGAAAATAAAATTTGGCCGGAAGTAGGCGGGCGGGCGGAGCCAGGCTAACGTGGGTCTACAAACTACAGGTAAATTAGACAGTCCAGTGAGTCCAGGCTCACATTTTCTTTGGACTGTCACACTATAATTACCAATGTACTCTCTCTGCCCGTCTCTTTTAACTGACATGGCAATAGTTCCTTCTCCCACTCTCTGCAGTTCATTTGTAATGTTGGCGTGTTTGTGGAAGAGAAATGCGACCTTGGCCCTCAGCGCAGTGATTAAGTCCTTATTGACAACTGAATGAATTCCTGATTCGCTGGCACGGTTGGGTCGGTCGCGGTTACCCTTCCCTCTCATAGAGAAAGCAATTTCCCTTAAAGATTTCCCTGCTCATTATTTCCTCACTTCTTCTCTTTCACCTTTGAATTCTATCTCTTTCTTTGTCTTTCTATCTTTCTTTTTTTTCGTATTTTACGACAGGAGTGAGCTAATTTCCCCCAACCAAAGAGTACCAAAGGTTGAGTCATATAATTCCACATTTATCTTAGAAACAGAGGCAGAGACAGAGCATGAATCACTTTTTACGGCCCATGTCATGCATCAACCGTCGTGGCTTGTGCTACAGCTGCTACAATATCTTGTCATTCACACAACGCTGAATGCCGGTGCATACTGCTGACACTTTTTCTGTTGCTGTGAGAGCTTCAATGTTCCGAAGGGGGAAGCAAATGATGACACCCCTCATCCTCACAGTATAATGATAACATTTGGAACCCAGGCCACGGGGGGAAAGGCTGGGTAAGAGACTGTCAGGCAGGCAGCTCTTTGTCAGTCAGCCTCTGTCACAGAGAGCGGGGCAAATGCCAGGACGTTTGAAAGCCCCTCGCTGCATGCTGCGCTGTGTGTCTGACAGCTGCCAGCGCTTCCCCCAGAGCAGGGGAAGGATTCTAGAGGGAGAAGTGATGAGACCACGGCTCTTTGAGGACAGTTTCCTCAGCAAGACCCGGCTTGGGGGACGAGGTGGGTGATGAACATGAAATGAATTGAACATCGACGTACTCGAACAATAGAAAAAAGGCTGTAAACTAGGGCTGCACAATTCAATGGAAGAAAAAAATATATATACCAATTTTGATTGATTTATCATTAAGCCAAGTATCATTTGCTACAGAACATATTGGACCAAACATAAACAAACATAGTATAGCTGTTTTATTCAAGTATTAAAAAATGTGAAAGAAGCACCAGGATCAAAGTGCGATCACTCTGTCACATAACATCGGCTCAACATGCCCGGCCGTGGAGCAAAGCTCTTTCCTTAAAGCCTGCTTCAATTACCAGGCTGCCAGAGGATAAACACTGTCCCTATTACTGTGGTGGGAACATTGAACCTCCTCAATGCCCTGAACGGAAAAGGGCAAAGAGTTGGAGCCAGGGTGTCAAACAGTCTCTTAGGGATCCTTTCAAACTCACTGGAGCGTCTTTGAAGCCAATCAAAATTAATATTATCTGAATAATAATATAAACCTATAAACCTATAGGCAGGACTTTAAGTAGAAAAGTAGTTTCATAATGCATCCAGAGTGGTCTCTACAGGCTAAAACACACATTTCTCAAAGTAGTTGATGAAGGGACTATTTAGATTATGTTATTCCTCTGAGCGCCCGGCAGAGATATATTATTATGGAAATGAACTACGTTGTGGAAAAGAAAAGAAAAACACTTTTATGACACTATACGGGAAAGTATAACCATCAACAATCTGGAGATTGTAGACAGCACACAATACAGAAAAACTCCAAATACATTGCCCCCTGCTATGCTGCCTCACACTTTCCTCATTTGCTAATCCATCCACGGTTTTCAATCACTTTTACCCTGCAGCAGCAACTCTCTGCACCGATTTTGAGATTAAAATTTTGCTGCCAGGTCTACTGAGGCATTATAAAAAAAACAACCAGATGTCCTTCTGTGAGGCTATGCAGATTCTTCTCCCTTTGCTACCGCCATCATCTCACTGTGTTTTCAGTGTGCAGTACGTCCGCTCTGAAATGTGTACATGTCAAGCTTTCACTGCAGACAGTAATGTGTGTATTATGGTCATATTGCATTGGTAGCAGGAAAACCAGTACTGTTGTCTTTTTGAAGAAGATGGTGATTGTGAAAATTAAAAAATCCCCACTTTTGATTGAGGATGTCCATGCTCCATTAACCACAAACTAGCAATTAAATCCCTAGCCTTCGCTATTCACATATTCAGATTCCATACAATGTGTACTAGATTGCTCATTTACAGTGACTCATTAAAATAGCATTTTATTTCACAGTATGAGCAATTTGTTTGAAACACTTAATTGTGTTTAAAGCTAATGGACATGAATCTTATTAAATTGAAAAGCTTAAGCCATCCATCTTTATTTTGACACAAGCCATGTACCACAAACATTATTGACTTGTAATATGTGGATGTAAGTTGATGTCAAAATCAGTGAATATCTCAAGATCCGGATCAGCTGCCTGTCTGTACTGTATATGCGCTGAAAAGGAAATGGTGATAATACACATCCTCGGCTCTGTAAACGGGCATGATGCTAGTTACGGTTGGCCCACTTTGTTTACATATCCATTGTTTACATACCAGTGTACAGAGCCTAGGCTGTGTAAACACTAGTTTTTTTCCCCAGCACACACACACAGTAGGCCTACATGTAGGAGATATCACTTAATTTGACAAAAACTGCTTCTGACAACAATTCATTCTCCAGAATCACTGACTGCACCTTTAATCCTTTGTTGTTAGAGTAGGTTGAAGCGGTCTGCTGCCCCTTCTCACCAACCGCAAACTATTTGACTTGTCAACCAACATGGATCTAAGCAGCTGTTCCTCACATCTGCCTGCTGAGCTGAGATCTTGTGCACAGAGCCCCCAGTCCCTCCCCCTCACTGCTGTGTCTCTGCTCAGACACCATACACACAGCCATACGCGCTGCATCTGACAGTGGGGAGCCTCCCAGACACACCATGCAACATGTGTCTGACCAAGAACCTCCACTGTAGTTTCCAATCAGTGGGGTAATGTGACACAATCTGCAGCTATTCATCTCAATATAAATACCATAAATACACACTGACATGCCGAACTGTAATTTATGATGGGAAATGATACACTTTGGGGTCTGCTATGATTTGGCTTCATACTGCTTTGTTTCATGCCTTTTAAGACAAAGTGTCTGTTGCGACACTAAATTAGGGGGTTGTTGCCGAGAAAGGGAAATAGTGTATTTGAGAGAATTCACAAGGCCAGACAGTGGGAGTTGAAAGACAATTGACTATATTTACTGCTTTATTTCCCGCAGTGGATCAAAATGTGTTGACAGGGATGACAGAGAAAGGGCAACAGGCATGCTGAGGGAACCAATATTAAGTCAAGATAGAAAAAGGACTTTTCTTCGAGTCAACAATAGTTTTCCTTTCCTTTTATAAACGGATCAGACATAAACAATGTGATAGAAAGAGCATCAAAGCATACAGGCAGCTTCTTGTTCTGGCCTACTGACTCTAATGTGTGGTCTAAATGAGTCCCAGTCAGCATTTCATTGATCCACTTAATGAGGTCCCCAAAGGATGGTATAGTGGATGATAATCCATGATAGCACTACACCACCCTAAAGCTAATCTTCTGTCTCTTTACTGAACACTTCCACTATAGTGCCCTGTTTTCCAGAGTTTTTTTTTTTCAATTTACTCTCTCTCTTTTTAATCCCACCTGATCCCCAACCCCCATCTCTTTGGTTGCTATTTGACACTCACCTCTTTTTTCCCCAAAAATGATATCTCTTTTTTCTAAGGTCTCCAGTCCTCATTCCCATCTCTCCATGTGTGGAGAGCCAGGCATCCCCCTTTTTTGACCTAAAGAAGGCAATCGTTGAACTGCCTTGGTCTGAACTGCAATGGCTTTTGGCGTAGACCGGTAACCATTAGACACAGGTGCTTAATGCTTAGTGGTGTTTCACATGGCAGGCTGTAGGACAGAGGGGAGATTCCACCCAGACCATTTAATGGGTCTCAGCTGGGCCTGAGTAATGATGAGCTAAATATCTTCTGGCAGGATCCACTAAGCAGGGGCCCTATTGTTCAACAGAATACCTTTACTGCAGGTGCTCCTATGTGCATTGTAATGTATCATACTGCTTTTATATTAGTAAGGTGTGATCCTCGCGTGTTGTGGGATTTGAATTATTTTCCTCTTGGCTTGATAACAACAACCCCATTGAATGATTCTCAAATATTATATTAAAAATTAAAGAAATGCTTAAATATGACTTGTGGTAAAAGCAGGAAACTAAACAACTATGGTCTCTTTAAATATTTGAAATGACAAGTTGCCAGAGCCACATGTGATTTTACACTGTCTCTGCTACAACAGGATTTCTCCCACCCCCCAACAAAAAGTGACATGGCTCATAACATTTGTAAACCGAAATTCAGCTAACGACCCCTTAAAATAATTTGAAGGATAAGTGCTTTTTAATTAAATATTAAATGATTGTGTGGCAACCATGGAGACAGTTCATCAAGCATTAAAAATATAATAGTGAACCTGTTAACAACTGGTCTGTCTGCACTGTGGTTGGCAGGTAGTGCACAATGACGGTAAACCAAAACTTTGAACCACTACACCTCAAACAGTGAGCTGTAAAAATGCCAAGTTACTGCACACATACTTCTCAGCGGGTTCATCACAACAAATGACCACTTAAGGAAAGTAATTTGAGCCATTGTGGATATAAAAAGAAAATAAATATATATTTTTTTAAATGACAAGGGGAGTTTGCTGTTTCACAAGTCATTGCCATAACAAAACAGAAAACAGCCTGACCATATTTCTTGAGGCAAACTTTATGAACTTTGTTACTTGTGAAAAACTCTTGAAATTTAAAATGTTCCCACCACCCTCTATTTCAACCAGGTAAGCACAATTTGTGTCTTCATGATTTTTCGGAGCTTGGGCCAACTCTGCACGGACACAGGTCAGCAAGCCTCCAAGTGATTTTTCACTTTTACGTTGAGGGCAATACATGATGAATGGGTAAGGGAGGAGGCGCTGGGCCAGAAACACAGAGAGACAACTTGCAATGACCTGGCATACGGAACATGCTCTTATCCATAATTGGTTGTTCCCGGTAACTCTAATGATGTTAAACCCTTTGCCCCGCTCTAATGCTGAAAGGTAGTCGGTTTCCCCCTGAAAATGTGAAAAATAAAGTAGACTGACCAAATACATTTAACATAAGCCTTCCTTAGAAGCAATTTGCTCATTTTCAGTAATGGACACACAGATACAAAAAAAAGCAAGAACGTTAATTATGACTCTGCAAAATCAAGGCCTCCAACTGCCTGTTAGTTCTGGACTATGAAGTCTGACCACATTAAGTGGTTTAAAAAAATCAAGGTGTTGTACTGAAGCAGAATAATACTGATTTTCTATGGGTCTGCTTCTCAAGAAAAGTAAAGTAAGTCTTTGCGATGTAAAAATGTAGCTTCTGTCATGTTTCTCTTGGCAGAGACATATCCCCATGACCTTTAGCTTGTACAGCGCCGCTGTTGTTCTGAAATATTTGAGGTGGCATTGGTCAACGCCCATTGCACTGTAAAAAATTTACTTTTTGTCAGCATTGTTTTGGTTCATCACTGTGCTGGGTGTAAAATATGGCAGCTCTCGTGGGCGCTGGCTTTGTAACAGGAATGATGGGCCCTGTCTCTAAGCATAGCCGTCAAAGAATGCATTCGACCCGGGCCTTTACTTTTCTCATCATTCTCTCTGTCACACCTAACTTAGCGCACCACTATTTACTATGATCTTCTGTTTCTCTTTAACTCCTCTATCTAGAGCACTTTACCATCTTCTATCTGCTGCTTAAAATCAGGACTGACAACCACAAAATGGCCAAGGGGGAAACAGATAAGCAGGGGTGTAAAGTAGCGAATTACATTTACTCGCATTCCTGTAATTGAGTAGTTTTTTCGTGTACTTGTAATTTTTTTAAGTGATTTTTAAAACCTATACTTTTACTTTTACTTTGAGTATGTTTATTTTGAAGTATTGTACTTCGCTACATTTTATATCACCTGCGTTACTGAGTAAAAATAACGGAGAGAAAAGAAAATAAATATCGCGGGGGCACAGTGAATGATCGACAGGAGGAGAGAACACAATGTAACTAAATGATAACAACAAACATTGCTTCCCTCTATCATTAAAACAAAATAATCATAGTTAAACTCTCATTGTACCGCACGTGAAGACGTGAAGGCTTTTAAATGCAGCGAACCTTTCATCCAGCCGTGCGATCGGCCCCTCCCTCACCTGATAGTTTTGCTTTCAGTTTAACAGTCCAGAGTAGGATGGAGACGGTGCGTGTTGCCGGGAGCTTTGAAAAACTTCCAGAAGACGGCAAAAAGTCAGCCTTTGCTCGAGAAGAAAGGTTAAACTAATAGACTGAAATAATGTGCAAGATATGTTACACGCGGCCACGCGAGTCATATGACATGCGCAGCGCGACCGTGAGAGAGAGAAAAAAAGGCATATGTGACCCTGCTGCACCTCAAAACATCACGACCAATTAGTTTACTCACTTTAAGTCGAATCCAAGTGGTCTATGACCAAGCAATAAAGGAATAAAAAACACAGGAAGTTTAAAGCTCCTTGACTCTTGCCACCACAACAGTCATCAATTAAGAACACTGTAGCCTACAATGCAACTTGCTTATCCAGCGAGCTTCATGAGATATAAATAAAATATGCCCTCACATTCCTGCTAGCAAAAGACGTGCCCTATTAACAACATTTGCAACGGTGTATTTTGATTTGGACACTTATTTTATTTAATTATTAAAAATATGTTTTACTTATTTGCATTTACCTTGTTTTCAGTTCAATTAGGATATATTTAAAGTCCAAAGTCATGGTTTCTAATAAGTGCATGTTGCAGTTCTTAAATCAATTAATAATTGTCTATAATAATTGTGATTACACAATGTCAATCAAAATAATCATGCTTATGATTTTTGTCAAAATCGAGCAGCCTAACCTTGCAATGTCCATGGTTTAGATCAATTATACAGAATTACATTATTAGAACTACAGCTGCAGTCTGTTTAGGTCTGTAGACTGGTTACATTGCCATTCCCCCATTACAGACTATTTGCTCCATATTTGCTTATCTAAAGTATAATGACACAGTATACATCCATACATGTGTGGCACTGGTGACATTATTTGTTTAATTTGTGCACATTAATTTGTAAAAGTGTTGCATTAATTAAACAAAACTAGTTTGAGATTTATATCCCCTTGTCTATATATATAATGCCCTACACAGAAGAGCCCCCCGCCCCCTCCCGCTGTTAAAAAGTAACTAGTAACTTGTACTTTAAGTACATTTTAAATCAGCTACTTTTCCACTTTTACTTCAGTATTGTTTATTGTTTGTTGTAGATTTTTAGACCAGTACTTTTACTTTTACTTAAGTAAAATTTCATTCAAGTAATCATACTTTTACTTGAGTAGAATATTTTTGTACTCTTTCCACCTCTGCAGATAAGATTTAAGACTAACAAGAGAGATTCAAACACGCCACTGTCTGACAAACCACTGTGGATCAGTGAACCGTGCGTATCTTAATAGCCCAATCCCCAGAACAAAACCTGTCCATATCAACCATTTGTTTGTTATTTGACATTATCAAACACCCCTCAACAAATCAAGGAAGTTAAGATCTGTGTTAAAATGATACTTTCTATGTGTGTGTGTGTGTGTGTGTGTGTGTGTGTGTGTGTGTGTGTGTGTGTGTGTGTGTGTGTGTGTGTGTGTGTGTGTGTGTGAACTGTCAGTGTTTGATGTAAGCTGCCTTGGGGAGTGAGTAGTTTTCCACTGTCATTCAGGGAAGTCACTGATGAGAAAAATTACAACCTTGGATGCAAACAATGAATATATCAGCAGAGTCAAAGCATTTTTTCTCACGGTGAAAAATGCTTTCAGAATATGAAAGACCTGAACACACGTAACTTAAGGTGTAACTATGGACTCTTATTACATCAAGAGAATTAAACTGTTACATTTCAGTTAGGATATTTATATCTTTCCCTCACAGCCCACAGTCTTATTAACCAATGCTCCAGTCCTGAAGTGCTCATGGATCTAAATAGTGAAGCCATCAAGTGTTATTGGTCATGTGATCAGGTGCAGTAGAGATTAGCAATGCGACAATGTACAGCTTTTAAGGTTTTGGAGTATCCCTTACATCTAGGAGGAATGCCCACTCTGTTTTATTATGGCTGTTGCAACAGTTGAGGAGAGCTTTCATAAAGTACCATCTGGTTTAGTATGTGGTTAGTCTGGTTTATCTCGTAGATTCAGGACTGTTGCCACTGCAAATTAGAGTTAGGGGAGACTTTGTGATTCTGGGATTGCCAATATGATAGAGTCAGCTGGTTATCAGCACGCTAACATGGTGGAACAGAACTCTCTAGCAGTTGTGTGTTGCGATGGCCAATTATCACTAGGAAAGCAGCAACGAGCAAAGTCACTTATGGACTGTTTTAATATCATCCAATGGGAGCCAAGACTATTTAGATTTTGGTGTTTTTACAGTTTTTGAAGCGCTCCCTGTGGGCGGAGAATACACATTGAAACAAGACGAGGCTATTGTGTCTCACACACTCTCCCCTGCTGTAGCATCTGTTCCAGAGCAGCTGTAAACTAAATAATGTTTCATCCCCGGCATCAATGCCAGCGTAGTAAATATTTGCAGGGAAAACAAATTACAAAGTTTGTTGTTTTACGTGGTATGCTATTACTACACTTCTCTTTAATTGAGCACTGCATTATAACTTAGAATTGCCCAATTTAACAACTATATGCTTCACAATGAAACTCCTGAACTAATGACATATAGTCATTCTAAATCCTTTTATGTCCATAACATTAAAGGTGGAGTCAGTGATACTGGAGATCACTTGTTAACAAAATCACTTTTTGTCAAAATCAGTGAGTATCTCCTCATGATCCGCTACCTGTCCGTACTGTGTCTGCGCTGAAACACAAATCTGGTGTTAATACACAGCGGAAGCTCTATAAATGGGTATGTACACAAAGGGTATGTAGACAAAAGGGCCCATCGTAGCTAGCAACAAGCCAGTTGACAGAGCCAACTCTGATTATTTTTCAGCGCACACAGAAAACAAACAGGTAGCAGACCGTGATTTGACAACAAGCATTCTCCAGAATCGCTGACTCCACCTTTAATCAAGCAAAAAAAAAAAAACTTGTAGATTACTATCACGATTCCTGAGTTATGTCTGTCACCTGCCAGATGCGCTATTCACAACATATACAGTCTGTCATCTGCCATGTGCAAAGCAGATGAAGTTTGACCATTGCCACCTTCCGTACCTGTCAAGGAGAGTGACAGGGTTTAATGGGAAACTGAACTGCAGTGCCAGGGAGCGACTTGTACAGGTTCGTTGGCGAGATAATAAGTCACGGTTTTCTGTCACATAAACAGAATAATGTTCTTCATGCCGTGATGGTGTGTTATTACAGAATCCCCTGCATATGTGAAACACACACATAACAGATTCCCATGTCAGGACTTCCGGCTTGTCGAGGGTGAACAGCTATTACTGAGAGCAGCGGAGAATTCAGATTCTGAAAATCTCTGAAAATCTCTGGAGATGTCCAAAAAAGGAAAAAACACTGATAAGGAAGAGGACATTTCTTCAGGCTTTGCCGAAGAAATGAAAAAACAGTTGGCAGACTTGAGGAAAGGAATGTTGGCAGAGTTGAAGAGAGAAATAAAAAGTGAGAGGGAGACGGAGCGAGCATTGCGGAAGGCTGAGCTGGCTGGAATTATGGAAGAATGGATGGGGCGTTTTGATGTTAAAATCAAAGAGAAAATTGCTGCTGGTCTGAAGCCACTGATGATCGAATTGAAGGAACTGCATGCCGTCAATGTGAAGAAAGATCAGCTCTTGAAAGAGCTTGGAGATAAAATTGATGAACAGGATCAACAAGCAAAAAACAGAGATGTGATACTGACTGGAATGGTTATTAAACCAAGGTCGTATGCAACTGCCGTGAGTGGAGTAGAAGAGGGCGATTCAGGGTATGTGTCGGTGGAAAACCAGGTTGAAATGTTTCTGAGAAGCAAAGGCATTAGTCTGGATCTGGAGAACGTGGATTCCTGTTTTCTTCCCCCGAAGGGAAAATTCGCCAAAAAGCGTGCTGTCATTCTGAAATTTGTGAGTAGAAAGCATAAGATAAATTTGCTCAGTCAAGGAAGGAAGCTTAAAGGCGAACAATGGAATGAGTGAAAATCTAACCAAGAGAAACGCTTATCTGGCCTACCAAGCAAGAGGATTAAAAAAATGTGGACAGGTCCAACAAACTTGGACGAGAGATGGAAGAATCTTCATCAAAATGAATGGAGCTACACCTGAAGAACCTAAAATTGTGCGAATCAGAACCGAGGAAGATCTGGTTCAATTCCGGAGGGAAGAGGACCTGAACGACTCAAGCAGCGAGGATGAGTAACACAACTGATTGGATAAATGATCATGAAAGGCTGGAGTTATTAGCTAATCATTATGTGGAACCCACATTTTCGGACCCAAATGAAATAATTGACCCAGACAATCATTTCTACAATATCGGGAAAAAAGACTGTCATTACCATACTGAGGATCAATTCATAAGACGCTTTCATTCAAATGGGAAATTGTCCATCATTCATTTTAATAGCAGAAGTCTCTACACAAATTTTTCACAGATTAAGGAATATCTACAGAAATTCTCCAACCCGTTTAACATCATTGCCGTATCAGAAACATGGATTAATGAAGGCAAAGGCATGGACTTCCAATTAAAGGGATATAAACTGGTTTGTGCCAACAGAATGAACAAGAGAGGGGGATGAGTGGCCCTTTTTGTGGATGAAAATATAAGGTTTGAAATCGTAAATAGCATGTGCACTGCAATTGATAACCTATTGGAATGTGTGACTATTGAAATTCTAATGAAGGATAAATGTTTAATTATCAGCTGTGTGTACAGAACACCCGATTCAAAAATGGAAGACTTTATAGAATACGTGGGAGAATTATTTTCTAAGTCAAATCAAAAGAAGATATTTATCTGTGGGGATACAAACATTGATTTACTAAATACTACTAATTCACTGACTGAAGAATTTGTAAATACATTGCATGTTATGGGTATTCAGCCCTTAATTACAAGGCCAAGCAGGATTACAATAAATAGTGCCACGTTAATAGACAACATATTTACGAATGTTATGGGGGATGAAATAGAAAGTGGACTCCTGATTAATGACATAAGCGACCATTTACCTGTATTTGCTATATACAATTGGAAACAAAAGTTGCAGCAGAGAACAAACAAAGATATATTTGTAAGGTTGGAAACTGATGAGAGGATAGAAGCACTGAAAAATTACTTATTGACGCAAAATTGGGACTCTGTGTACAAGGGGAAGGATGTTAATGCAAGTTTCGATTTATTCCTGCAGATATTTCAAAGGCTGTATGATAAAAATTGTCCACTAAAAAAAAGGGCCTTAAAGCAAAGACATGATAAACAGTGGCTAACTAAATCCTTGATAAATGCTTGCAAAAAGAAAAATACATTGTACAAAAGATTCATAAAAGCAAGGACACCAAAGGCGGAGTTAAAATATAAAACATATCGTAACAAGCTAAATAGCATTCTCAGAGACTGTGAAAAGAATTATTATGGTAAGTTGTTAGAAACAAATGCAAATCAACCCAAAAAATTGTGGGACATAGTAAATACAGTGTTAAGAAATGACAGCAGAATACATAATTATCCTCAGTATTTCCATGAAAATAACGTTAAGTTTGAATGCATGAACACTGCGGTAAATAAACTAAATGAATTTTGTGTTAATATTGGACCTAATTTAGCAAAAGGGATCTGTGGGAAGAGTGTAGGGGAGTCTAGCGAAAACGAAGCGTCTCTTCAACACTCCTTGTTTTTGAAGCCAGTCGAGGCCAATGAGATAAGGGAGATATTGCTCGGAATGAAAACAAAGACCTCTAGAGAAGCGCTTGGGTTTCACATGAAAGTAATCAAATCAGTGCAAGAAAGTATTATTAAACCCCTAACACACCTTTTTAACCTATCTTTTCAAACAGGAATTTTTCCTTCTAACATGAAAGTAGCTAAGGTTATACCATTACATAAGAATGGTGATGAACATTCATTTACTAATTATAGACCAAGCAATAGACTTGATGAATTCATTACTAATCATCAACTTCTGTATGACAGTCAATTCGGCTTTAGAAAGAATCATTCCACCGCACTGGCCTTGGCTGAATCGGTAGAAATTATTAGTAATGCTATTGTTCACAAATTGTACTCTATAGGAATTTTCTTAGACCTCAAAAAAGCATTCGACACTATTAATCATGACATCCTTCTTAATAAACTGGAGAATTATGGCATTCGAGGTTTGGCACATGACTGGGTCAGAAGTTATTTACATGACAGAAAACAATTTGTGAAATTAGGGGTCTTCACATCGACATGCTTAGATATTGTTTGTGGGGTCCCTCAGGGGTCAATCTTGGGGCCGAAATTATTCCTGCTTTATATAAATGACATATGTAAAGTGTCAAAAGTCTTAAGGTTAATTTTATTTGCTGACGACACAAACATCTTCTATTCGGGGAAAGATCTGAATAATATGGTTGAGATCGTAAACATTGAATTGACTAAGTTACATGGGTGGTTAAACCGAAATAAGTTATCACTAAATTTAGAAAAAACTAAATTCATGATGTTTGGCAGGAGAGCATCAGATGTCGCTGTAAAAATCAAGGTAAATGGGATTGAAATTCAAAGGGTCAAGCAACACAAAGTCCTAGGGGTAATAATTGAAGATAAATTAAGCTGGAAACCACAAGTTAACCATCTCAGGGGCAAAATACCCAGGAGTATTTCTATACTTTGGAAAGCACAACATTATTTCAATCAAAAGGCCTTACTTGTATTATACTGGAGTTTAGTTTCCCCACATCTGCATTACTGTGCTGAAATATGGGGAAACACTTACAAAGGTACATTGCACCCGTTGGAGATTCTTCAAAAGAAAGCAATACGAATTATTTACCAAGCCAATTACAGGGCACACACTAATAACTTTTTTATTGAAGGTAGAATTCTCAAATTAGGTGATGTGGTAAATTACCACACAGTACAAATGATTTACAAGGCTTCAAAAAAAAGCATTCCTAATAGTTTACAAGTAATGTTTGAAGACAGAGAAGTTTCGCATGATTTAAGAAGAAAAGTTAAATTCACTGAGAAAAATATACGGACCACACTTAAATCCTTTTCGATTTCTGTAAATGGTATTAAGCTGTGGAATGGACTTGATGAAGTTGTCACAGGGAGTTGCAGTTTGTGCAATTTCAAAGCAAATTATGTTTAAAAAATTATTGAAAATTACAGACTAATAACCTGAGCACAATGTCAATGTCACTTTCATAACAATATTTTAAATAATAATACAGGCCAGCAGACAGACTTGTTTTTGAATACTTTTGCAGAAGTGTTTAGACTACCAGTTAAGAAATGGAACAGGCCAAATACAAGGCCACTTCACACTTTATACACTTGGCATTGTCACAGATAAACTGAACTGTGCTGAACTGATCTTAAAAGCTGAAGCAATTAGATTAAAATTGACAGTGTATTGGACTGCAGATTCTTAAAAAAAAAAAAAAAAAAAAAAAAAATGTATAGGTATATGTATATATATATGTATATATATATAGCTATATATATATAAAAAAAATGTTTTTTGTTTTATTTTATTTTCTGTAACAGTAACTGTGTATCTGAATCCGAATTTGATGAAAATGGGGGTGGGACCTGATAAGCCTTTGGCTTCTTCCGTCTCCCTTCGGACAACACAAAGTATGATGTATGAATATTTGCAAGAGAAAATTGTATATTGTGTGGAATTGTCCGAAAGAATAATAAATAAATAAATAAATAAATAAATAATAGGCAATGACATCCAATCATACCTCATCAAAGGTAGTTTACATACCCTGCTGTCATTTTAATCACTTGTGTGTCTCGTTGCTATATGCTGTATAAATATTGACATCTATCTGTAGGTCTCCTCAAATCAAGGTAAATCTGCCTTCAGCAGGAGCGAAGGGAAGACATTTGTTATCTCTAATAAAGGTTTAACAACGTTCAGAAGGCTTTACGCAAGATAATAAATGACTGTGCATAGGAAGGAGTCAATCAAAATGAGATTGTATCGACCATATGTGGCTTAGGTTTATATGGGAGTCTGAACCATGTGGAGAGACAGGGTTGTGCAGTGAGAGAGTAATCAACCAACTCTGCTGCTCCTGTCAGCTCTGTCTGAGTGTTTTAGCAATCCCAGCTCCTTGTTTTGGTTAAACGACTTGCAACTTGACTGATTTGATTCAGTGCTGAAAGGTTCACAGTATGAGCCTAAAAGGTTAAACTCTATGTCAGTGTCATGATCAAACAGTCTTTTGGCTTCAATCAGGGGGCCAGCAATGTGTTTTCTTTAGTAAGCAAAGTTTAAAGCGGTTTCTTATTTATATAGGATTGTTTTGCACAGATACAAATCTTGGAAATTAGGCCAAGTTAAAATGTTACTTTCATTTGAATGAATTAAAGATAAAGCTGACATTACTTTATATTTCTCCTACTGCCAACTCATTTCATGAAAACAACCCAAACCAAATTTTTTTTTAGACTTTGTTCCTAGTCCTACTGAAGACAGGCACCTTAACAGAAACTGCTGGATAATGTTGTTTTAATCAAAGTGATTCAAACAGCAGTAAATAGTGCAGTTGTTGGGGACTGTTTTCATTAGTGGATTAATGCAAATGTGGTGTGTTAGGGATGGGGGCAGGATGATCTATGGGGGATTGAGTTTAAAATAAACTTCAATGCCATGCTCATGGTAATGAACCCAGTTCAACAGTGTGGCTCACTGCTGGTGTGTTTTTAATAGATTTTGGACGACAATGGAGCTCAATGCCACAGAGGAATAGGATATATTGTGTAGCTTTGGGTACACTGATCATTATTATAGAGATATTTAATGAGGCTCTTTTCATGAAATTGGTTTACAGAAAAAAACTGAGTATCTCTTATCCTTCAACCCCTTACTTTTTATTCACACCATTGTCTACTCTCATTTTACAGTTTATATAGTTTTTGCTTTATTTACTTGCAAAATAAATGGTTCACCTCGAAAAGACTCACACAAAGCATTCAATCATAAATGGCAATGGCCTTATTTTAGTCCCTTTATTTTCATCATTGATCATGGTGTCTGTTCTGGTAATTATTTGTGATTAACCTAAGGGGACTGTGACCTATAGGACAACTCAATACATCCAGTTATTGGTGCCATTCAGCAATGCCCTTAACATATCCTCTTTCTGTCTATGTAATGGCTACACTATTGGTAAAGGATTGCACTATTTCCTTTACTGTCATCTGGAGGGGTGCTTTTGTAAATGGTTGTTATGTCCCCTTTACTTTTGCTCCCTCTTTCTGTCCATTGAACATAGTTTTGTGCAGATATGCCACGTTTGCACAGTATACACACCCAGCATTATTGACCATTTTGAAGTCTTCTAATTTGTCACTCTCCTCTCCTTCTCTATACCGAGGCATTCCAGAGTACTTTGCTTTTCTCTTGTAGTGCTCTCATGGCATCCTTCAAACCTGTTTGTTTTTGTCTGCAGAGATTGTGTCTCTCCCCCTGCTCTCTGTTTTAGAAAAACAAAGACTACTCGTTTGTCAGTGTTCTCCTTATCTGCAGCCACACTGTGTTCACAAAGACCTCTCTACCCTTTGGGTTACTTGCGTGTGTGTGTGTGTGTGTGTGTGTGTGTGTGTGTGTGTGTGTGTGTGTGTGTGTGTGTGTGTGTGTGTGTGTGTGTGTGTGTGTTTCAGGACTCTACCACTTTCTCCAGAAACAGTCAGTGCGTTTCCATGGCACAACTAGATTGGATTAAGACATATATCGAACTAGACACTCGAACGTGTCACTTGTCTGAGTATACAGTACATGGCCTTTAAGAAACCGGATAAATGTCCAATGCATGGCTGTCTCCACTATGCTAGGTGGCGCTGTAGCCCTTTCAACAAGTGGTTATGAGCCACGTCCGGTTCCCTTCCGACAATAATTGTTATAGATATATGTTTATATATATAAATTATATATATATATATATATATATACATATACAAATATTTATTTATATTTATATTTATATTTTTATATACTTTCTATGCAATAACCCTACTATTTTTTTGACGTCGTCTCCTTCCACTTCCTTGTGAAATCCTCTGAAGGGATTCTCGAGCAGGCGCAGAAGCAAACTCTGATATGCGATGTCCGATCCCTGTATACATGCAGAGAGAATGCCGACAATGAACGAGTTATCTAGGTGTTCTTATCCGACTTCTCTTGTCCGTTATTGTGCCGATTTGTGTGCAAAGTAGATTGGATAAAGATGTTTACATGCAGTTTAAAAGTCCTGTTGAAGTCTTATTCGTTTAGTTACCCGATTATGAGTCTGCATGTAAACGCACTGACTGACTCCACCTTTAATTCATCTACATATTCAAAATGTAAAACTATTAGGCCTGTTTGTTCCATAGGGGAAGGCACTATTGCATTACACACACTAACAAACACTGTATTTTATAGCACCACCAAACCTTTGACTGTCAAACAATAGGGTTTCCTGGAGGGATCTACAGTACAGGAGGATACCTGAGCATGAATCATGCAGCCTTCAGATCCAGAGAGTGTAATCTTATCCAACTTGTAATGGCGGTCCAACAGCCAAGCCATATGAATCAAACCTGTTCTCTCTATGGGAGAAAAGTCTCTTTGAAGGTGATTGGCCTCAGTGACCATGGAAGTGCTTCTCTCTTCTAACACCACGGGCAGTCTCACACCAACATCATGTCAGCTGACCTTTGTGTGGGATGTGATGGTTGATCACTGTATCAGCTTTACATCACGGCACTGTTTGTTGGTATCAATAAATCAAAAGAAGTGTCAGAATTGGCATTAACACAAGCATTAATGTACAGAAAGGAGAGATATGGTTGGCTGTCGGGTGGCATATATCCAATAATATATGTATAAATGTCATGTAATGCATTGATATAGGCAGGGCTTTTTTACTGTGTTTTCTAGTGGTTTGGCATCACAAGGTGTCATGTTTACAGAGTAATATATAAATAAATAAAAGAATGGCTAAAGCTCTCTCCATCCATCATGTCATTCTTGTCTTCAGCTCAAAGAGTATCTGTCAATGTATGGCCAATGCTTGAAGGATGTGGATGACGCAGGAAAGAGGAAAGGTGCCCCACAGGAAAACACAACACCCAGCCTATTTGATGGATTGACATGACATCTTGTACAAACATTTATGGTGTTGTGCCCAACAGTTTAAGCCTTGTGACTTTGGTGTTCCCCTGACATACTCTTTGCTCAAGTATACAGGTCTTCAAGTAAAATATATGAACAACTGCTTCAACCACAACTTAAAACTTTAATTTGCCCCATACTTATTTGTTTTAAGAGTAAACCAATCACACTAGTTGCACTTTGTGTTTATGGCTAATAATTAGCAAATGTTGGCATGGTGACAGGCTAAACTAAGATGGTGACCATATGTAACAAGGTTTGCACAGCATGTGATTTTGCTTGCCATAAATCAAGTGCAGGTCCTACATTTAAAATATTGACAATGGTCACAAGTTAAATACAATTGAAGTATCCAAAGTAAAGTAGTGATAGTTAGTCTAACTGAATATGTAATGATATTATTGTTAATATAGATGTATCAATGTGTAAGCAGCATGACAGAGGTGGAGCTAGTTAGTGTTAGTAAGAACAAAGCTTGTTCTTTGTGTGAGTGGAATATTGAGTAATTGGACCTCTTTGCGCCGGTAAAAAGTACTTTTCTTCTGAAATGTAGTCAAATAAAAGTTTACAGTAGCATAAAATGGTGACACACAAGTAAAAATAATTCCTTGGGGGGCGCTCGTGGCACAGTGGGCACATGCTATTGTCATATGGTATTAAAATGCTATGTTATGTGTAATGATGCAAGGATACAATGCATTTCACACAACTCTACTGGTCCTTTCTGAACTAGCACTGTATAAAAACAAAGTACTTCATTTTAGTTGAAGTATTTTGTAAACCCTTGGCTAAGCATCTACCAAAAGTATTAAAATCTTAACCGAGTGTTGACACACAAGCGTGACAGCTTCTAATCCCACCCTGACCTTTCTGTGGCTCCTCATTCTCAGAGTTGAGTGTCAGTTCAGCAAAAGCCTTGAACTGAATTTTAGAGTTTTTTTCTTCGTATATATGAACCAGCCAAAAGCCTCCTCTGGTCTGAATGCTAATTAGCCGCTGCCAGACATAATAGACTAGTGGGCATCACAGCGTCTGGCTAATACAAAAGCTGAAATCCTTCTCTAGCAGGAACGACACCTTCAAAACATGTCAGGATGAAACGAGGGAAAAATACAGGTGTCAACAAAAAGGAGAGAGACTGGATTGTGAAAGGTGACATTTGCACTTTTCCACACACGTATAAACAGCATGTTGTATGCAGGCCAAGCTCCCAGGTACCAACATGATCAGACTGAGAGAGAAAGACAGGTACCAACATGATCAGACTGAGAGAGAGAGAGACAGAGTGGCAGAAATGTGAGAAAAATGCTCTCATCTTCACCCAGTCCAATGCAGGACGGTCTCCCAGCAGCAGCTAGTGTTATCTGCATAATCCGGCTATCATTTACACCCACACATTCATAGCTGGCTGGTGGACACATTACGGCTTTACATGGAGGATTAGGTGATGATAGTTTCTGGGAGAGTATGATGAGAACTATGCAAACTGACAGATGAGGAGATTGTTGTTACAATATATTGATAGTGGTACGATCCAATACCTATTTATCAGTTTTTACATTGTAACAATGCAGCAAATAGTGCTCATAATATGAATCTAATAATATGGCTTATTTCATTATAGATTCAGGCCAATATACAAAGCAATTAATCACTATGTTATCTGGGAGAAATAAGTATTATACACTAAACAAAGCAGAACACTTGCTAAGCTATCAGTATATGCTAAATTGTATCGTGCATACTGCCTTTTGGAGTTATGAAGAATCTGTCAGAATGCGTAATGGCACTACAGTAGACAAATATTCACATCCTTAACTTACAGAACATAAAAGCACCAATAAAATAAAAGTGAAAATACTTTGCGGGCAGGGAAAAGTCCTTCATTTTCATTTTATATAACGCAGATCAAGTACAAAAGTAAAACACTTATCTTCACACACACACACACACACACACACACACACACACACACACACACACACACAGCTGTTTTTTATCAGGCCGCCATTCTCACTTGCCCTTTCTTTTAAATAATTAATTTTGGTCCAGTGGGGGAAGTTTGTCGGCATTATACCAGGCATGAAGGCAGCTCCTTCATGGATTGCTGTGCAAGACTGTTGTAACAGGCCTGAAAGTGTGCCTCAGGTTAGAGAGTTTGAGAGAGAGAGAGAGAGAGAGAGAGAGAGAGAGAGAGAGAGAGAGAGAGAGAGAGAGAGAGAGAGGAGTAAAGGAGCGTGGGAGATAAAGTGTGTTGGTGGAGAGAGCGGTGGAGTGGACAGTGTGGTGTGAATATGGACAGGCTTGCTGATTTGCCATATAAACCAAGAGTGATTAAAACAGCGCCTCAGGTCAGAAGAGGATTGGGACGATAGTTAGAATGAAGTCAGCCAATCAGCATCTGGCTAACAGTGTGCTGACTTTGCCCCAGAAGTTAAGGAGACACTCCTATACAGTCCTCCCTGGGGATATGTGTGGCAGAGTGTGGTCCACATTTCTAGACACTTCTACTGACACAAATGGCCACTCACACACCCTGAGGTAAACAACTCAGAGAGCGTTACTGTGTGGTATTCGTAGAGCAAGCCTCTCTGCTAATCACAAGTAATGTGTGCCAGTGATATAAATAAAGTATATATCCATCCATCCATCCATGTGTGTAAATGAATTAACACATACAGTCCTATACTTAATTCTAATATTTTTTTTTTAAATAAGACGTTGCCACTTCAAACCCATTAAGGAGTTTAGGTTTTAAGTTTCAGAATTCAATCCCAGTGTACTATCTAATGATGAAAGGGTCCTCACATGTGGAGTTAGATTAGTGTGTTTATGTGTATATTTAGCACGTGTGTCTAATTGCATAATTATGCAGAGTGTGATGCCAGCACTGTGCAGTAGACTGATTTTGTGTGTGAAAATATGCAAATAGCTTTCATGCTGCTAACATTCCACTGTGGGGCAAAATGGGAAAACCATAAAGCACAGTGTGTTAGCGGATTTAAGACAGCGAGTGTGACATGCATCTTGAAAATGTCGCATTTGCTGACTCATGTCAAAGGTGTCCTTCTCCTGCCGCGGACACAGTGACACTGGGAACACAATGGAAGCCACAGTATGTCTGAAATGTTTTTATCAGCTGAAGCAAATTGTGATTAATATTCCATTAGTAGAGGACGTGCCTGCGTTGCATTGTACAGGCAGCTGACGAGCTGCATGAGCACAATAAGGTTGGGCAGAACACATTGAGGGGAGGAGAGGCTGCATGCATGATGTGTTTGCTGCAGCAAATTTGATCTTAGTTGGTCCCTCAGCGGGAGATATCCATAAAACAGCAGAAAATACTTTTTTTATCAGCAAAAAAAAGGATTAAAAGAGTATTTTTTGTGAACAAACAAAAACTCTCTGTGGAAACTGCCAGCAGAACGTTCTGCTTGAGTGGCTGACTACGTGATCATCTGATTAAATGCTGAGAGAGAGAGAGAGAGAGATAGAGAGAGATAGAGAGAGCGAGAGACAGAGAGAGCGAGAGAGCGAGATGGGACCAATCCCAGCATGCACTAGGAGGCAGATTGACAGTCTATCATCACTGAATAAACAGCCCAATCCCTCATTATTACATTATTAATATCTACAACATTAAAGGGTTCTAATTATAGCTTGATTCCGCCATCTAAAAAGCTTCAATGTTTGGGAGTATAACAATGCCAGCACAGGAAGCCAATACACCTACATGGCTGTGATTAATAATTCAACCTTGCTGAATGTAAATTATTCAAGAATGAATGCACAAAACAGAAGCAAAAGTAAACATTTGGAGATTGTGCAGTAACAAAGCTGAGAGTTGCAGCAACCTTGGCAGTTTATCAGTAGGCACAGCCTGTGTTTCAGCACCACGGACAGCAACACTGCTGTGTGCTGCCTTCAAGACAACAGGAGGCAGTGTACACACCATCCACGACACAACAGCTATCCACCAAGCTCATACCCAAAGACCAGAGCACATAAAAGTCCATTTAAAAATAGTACAACTAATAAAATCTTAATAAATAAAATGGATCCATTCCTGCATCAAGGACAGTGATATAAATGTTGACAATTGACTCACACCAGATAAATACTTCTCTATTTGTCACAGCTTATCACACATAAACCCAGATTCTACTTTTAGTGGTTGCTTTGCAGTCATGACGCGTTCCACAGAAAGTGGTGAATATGCTTTTAGAAGGAACAGACAGGAAATTCAGGTGACCTGGTGCTGTGATACAGTTAGCCCATTGTACAAATTGTCCCCGAAGACAAAGCTAAATAGTGTGTTCCAGCACTTCGGTGTCCTAATGGACCATTTACCTGTTTCCTATTATAGTTTTCTACTGAAAGACGACCGTTAATGGCAGATAAAACACCTGGCTGGGTAATGGATTTCAGATTGGCTTAGTTCTGTTTGCACAACTCAGTCTGCTCATCAAGAGAAAAATAATATGTGTAGGGATGTGTGGACGTACAGTATTTATGGTGGAGTCAGCGATTTTGGTGAACGCTTCCTGTCCATACTCTGTGTGCACTGGTGTTAATACACAGCCTAGGCTTTGTGAGCTGGTACGTAAACAAAGGGAATGTAAAACATGGTGAGGAGATGGTCACTGATTTTGAAAAAAAGTGATTTTGACAACAGGTATTCTCCAGAATGGCTGACTCCACCTTTATGTGCGTGAACCTGTACCTTTTAACTACTTCAATGAATGTATGATAAGTTGTGTTTTTGTTTATTATGAGAGTTGAGGAGAAAACTGTTTTCATTGAAAGGGAAGAAGAATATGGCTGCAGTTGTCTTTCTCTTTTAAACCAGGCTGCTCTCTCAGCTCTGGAGGGCTTGGGCTGCAGTATTATTTGAGGGGGCACAGTAAAAGGCGAGGTCTGAATTCTGTCCACAAAGCAGCACAGGTCTGTGAGACCCTGGCAGTGATATTGATTGAACTTCTGAGACGGCACTTCCTAAAACGTGAGGGACATGCCAAGAGCCGCCAGGTATGTGGGAGAGGAGATAAGTAAGAGTGTGTTTTTGATGAAAAGAGAGAGAAACAAAGAGAACGCACAGGATGAGATCTGAGAGGGAATGTGAATGGGGGTGGATTCAGAAATCAGGAAGTGGATATGGTAAAATGCATGCATGGGGAGGTTCAGTGTGAAAAACAAATGAGTATGGATTGGAAGGAAATGAAAGTTAGGAGGTTGCAAAAATGCAGATTATATAAAACATTACACATGCCAGTGGTCCATGAAACTGAAATCTCTATATCAGTGGGAGCCGCAATATACAAACATGCATGTAAACAGAGGGAAGGTCGGATTGGTGATGGGAATAGGGAGATGCAAAAAGCCAAGACAATTCCACAACATACACATCAACGTAAAGGCAAATAAGGCTACAATTCAAACTGAGAATCAGTTTTTTCATTTGTCTAAGGCTACGGAAAGGTAACTTAGTCTCATACTCGGCTCCATTTTGCCAGATCAAGTGGAAATAAAAAGACAAAGGCAATACACAGGCGAAAAGTTAAGGCAATGAGCAAGACAATGTAGAACAAAGACTGGAGTTTTAGCGTCGGGGAAACATGAAAGTGTAGTAACCTGAGAAATCAATATAGCTACATTGATTTAGTTTTCTTTATTTTCTGTTATACCATCAATGGTGTTACACCATTACAGAAAACAAGAAAGCCTTTACCTTTCACACAGGGTCTATTTTATTATCAAAGTGGAAACTGGAAGCTGCAAAAGTGAGAGCAGGTGTGTGCATAGATATAACGGATGTATATATCACAGAATGTAATTTGTGCTGTCACATTGGGCGCACCCACATAATGTGGTCTAATTATGATACCATAAACTATTGATTCCACAGTAGCTGTCTTCCTGTGATCATGCTGCGCTGCACTGTCTACCACTCTTCTTCTGTATGCTACATGCCCACAGCGAGAGTGAGTTCTATGAGCAACAACTAAAGATGAACCTTTGCCCTTTATTTTCTAAATCTCTCCTCAGGATGGCTTCACCCGAGTTATCAGTCAGTCAATCAGTCAAGTGCATCAGAGAGCAAGAGCAAAGTAACCTGGAGCAGATGTCTTTTCTTCAAGAGGAACAGCAAGGGGGCCAGAAGCATAAAGCTCTGTGTAGATTGAAGACTTAAAGTGAATGCACCAAGACAGAATCACGCACAGGCATTATGTTTTGATCATATTTATAAAGCCACAGGGAAATGGATGAACCTCATTCCCACTCACACAGTTAGCATATGCATACAGTACGTGTTCCACCCCACCACTCAGTCATTAGAACCTGTCATTGTGAGGAACGGCACATTCACCGACTGTGTCACATCAACGGTTAAGGTTCTCTAAACGGCACCAGAACATCTGTCATTATGCACAGCGGGGGCTATTTATAGTACAGCCTGTACCACTATTAATCACATGCACCTGTGAGCCAGCACACTGATATCTCAATCATCTTTATTAAATGTCTAAGGGATGATCAATGATTCATAGAGCTCAGGTTTAAACAGGGTTTACATATTGTTTTACATAGGATACAAAAATATGAAAAACAAAGAAATATTTTTTTCCAGCACAACATCCACTCTTTCTTTTCACTCTTGATTGTGTGAGTAACCGTGTTTTCCTTTTTAAAAGCTGTCTTGTGGCCACTAATTAGACTAACAAACAAATTACCTGCAAAAGGTACTTTCAGTTTAGAGTTTATTTCACAACAAATGTCTTTGTTTACTGATATTAAAGTTGGAAGAGATCAGATAGTCTTAACAGAAAGTGAAGTGTGATAGCACAACAAACACAGCAGCTAATGTTGTTAGAATTAGTAGAGCAGAGCAGCTGGTTTTATCTATTGATATTTCAGCAAAACACATTTTTAGTTTTAATAAAGGAATCCGTCAATAATAACTGCACCACAGTCTGATGTCATGCTGTGCTTGGCAGCAGTATCTCTCCACACAGCAGCAGGGTAGTGTAGTAAGAGTTGGTTACCTGCAGCACAAACAGCTAACATCTAACAGCTCACTGTGGCTACTCATTACATCAATCCCTGCCATATTTCTAAACAGACCCACTGTCTAGCAAAGGCCGGAAATGAATGTTTTTTGTAGCTGCACTTTTAATGAATGTTTGCAGTTGGCACTAACAAACATCACATTTCCCTGTGGCAGTTGAATGATTTAAATGTGAACCGGCAGCGGTAGAGAATGCTGGGTTTGGCATTAATAGTAATCTAAAAAAGTTCTGATAAGACTGTTAGCGGAGCAATAAGTAAACAATGAGGTTTATCTATCAATAAGATAAAATCGTAACCCATGGCAGGATTCACAGGGGTTGGCAGACTCCGCCAGTAAAATTGAAAAGAGGGGAGATTACTGAATGTCAGTGCATTGAATAATCATACAGGCTTTGTATATAACTTGAATGTTCAGAGTATAGAGAGGCACACAACACATTTGAAACGGCACCTCATCCATTGGATGGGGTGAATACTGTGGTAGTTTTGGCTGAATTACGACACAAACACAAATGCCCCTATGGTCCCATCAAGGCGACCCTTCAGATTAAATAAAATCTAGGGGCTCCTGTGATGTCTCTACATGAACAGAAAGCTTAGCTGTTTGCCCTAAAGTATGACTTGTATGACTTTAGTGCAAGTGTGTAAGTCCCATTAGCCAGGTTTAACAGGTTATACTAGCATTCAAAGAAAATCATTTAATTTTATGAGTTCTTACTGGATCTACTGTACGGCTCACACCATCTCAGGGAGCCATAGGTCAAGATGAAAAGGCAGCACTGCATGGGCTATTTTGCATTTCAATGCATTTCTTTAATAATACATGTGCACACAATATCTCAAATATGCACATTTGACTGAACCTCCCATTTGACTTTTTAGATAAAATGAGATGGCCTAACTAAGGTGGTTATGATTGCGTTGGACAACTGACTCTCAAAGCGATATAAAATGCTGAGATAGGCTCCTAGACATAGATATCATGAATTGTCTATGTGCTAAAAATGAAAAGTATTTTGTCTTATTGTTACGGATTGCTATTCTCTTTGTTAGTGAAAATTAGAACATTTAATAAGCATATTTAAAAATAAAAACTATTCAATCATTTTTTGAACATGAACAAAACAATGCTGTGCTTTTGTTATTGAACGTTCAAAATGCAATGAACACATTTGAAAAGAAAACCATTCATGCATTTTGGAACATGCACAAAATAAAATGTTTTAATTTGTTTTCTACGTGTCAGTTACCAAATTCAAGCAAACGCCCACAGCTACATGTTTGCATTTTAAAAATGCTTCACGCAGAGGCACATTTTATTTCTTGTATTATGTTATTTTAGCTTGGGGTAATAAAGTTGTGACCCAAAAAAAATACTAAGGCAGAGACTGAAAGTTAACGCATGTGTTTTGGTTATAAAACTCAGTTGATGAAATCAAGATATTTTGGGGGTTTGAAATGATTTTTCTCTGAGATAATATCTTATATACAGAATATGTATGGAAAGTCAGAATTGAAAATGTAATAAAAGGTTAAAACATTCTCTTTTTGACTTGCTTAAAAGCTGTAGTATGTAACTTCTGTCTCCCTCATGAGGGATTCTGAGTAATAACAACAACATTCTGCACATCTACATAAGGTAAGCCTTTGTTGACCGCACATGTCCAGGTTTTTTCCTAGCAGTAGAATCAACAACTGAAACATTTCTAGGGATCTTAGGAATTTTCTGAGCACCTGCGCCAGTGTAAGGAGGTGACACCAGTTTGTTAATGCTGCCCTACTGTCAAATACAGAGAGAGTTTTGTGGAGCTGATTGGCTCATTTGGCAATGGATGAATGTAAATAACATTCATTTATATGAAAAGGTTACACACTATATCTTTAACTGGATTAATAACTGCACTTGTCTTTAGTTTCTTCTCCCTCCATATCATTACTAGGGCCATCTTTTATCCCTCCCACATATTTCTTTCTTTCTTTCCCCGGAGGTTCAAAGAGCCTTGAATTTCACATTCTGCAGCCCTTATAAGCAGCTCCACTTGGATTCACTCCCCATCACTTTTCCTCCCCTTCCTACTAATCCTTCTCCCTGATAGCCTGTGCTTACCATGAGGAAGGAGGACACATGGAAAATAAAAGTATCCAAAGTGGGTCATTATTTCCCCCACTGAGCTCCACTGCCTTATTTACATCGCACAAATATGTCATTGAGGAAAACATCCGTATATCGCGGCCTAATCAGACATATCTGAAGGATTAACAGTGCATCAGTCAACTGGGGAGTGTCACTTTGATTGATCTGTTAATTTTCCTATGATTCCTTGCATTGTTAGGCCCAGTTTGATATACTACTCTTTTTAAATCTGTGGGATATACACCTCTGGAAAAAATGAAGAAGCCAATCCAAATATTAAGTGTATCTTGTTTGACTATTTATAGGCATATGTTTGAGTAGAATGAACATTTTGGTTTTATAATATAAACTACTGTAAACATTTGTACCAAATTCCAATAAATGTTTTGTCATTAAGAGCATTTTCAAAAAGTTATGTAGAGATAAAGATTTAAGAAAAATCCGGATTGGTCTCTTAATTTTTTCCACAGCAGTATATAGTAAGGGAGGGAGCCACCACACAGAAAGGGTGCCACCCCTTGGCTTGAATTCCAGGCCATCAAATTTCCTTCTCAAGGATCGATAAAGCTTTCTCTGTTCGACTCCCTCCACTGCTCTGGCGCCCTGTGAGAAGCTCAGAGCACAATGCTTGACTTTTCATCTCCTGTTCTTAGAGCCAATCCCTGAGCCTGGAAGTGCTGAAGCTTCTCCTTTGTATCGCCACTAGAGGTAAATATGCAGGTTGTTGCGTTTCGCCTCAAATGTCTGCTTTGCTCTGGAGGGAACTGACCACTCCCTCCCCCTAGGTTACTGTTGCAGTGATGAAAGGGAAACAAATGCAAGAATAAGGAGTCTAGGTTAGAGGAGTTGTTCAGATTAGTTTGCCCGGGGGGGGCGGAGGGGCGTTTGAGACAAAAGGCGCCCCTAGGGAGCAGCGCCACAACATCATTGCCACTAACAAAACTCAGCAACGCTTGTTCTTGCTCCGGCTTTTATTTCTCGATATTCAGCAATGTTGTCACACCAGACCAAATAGCTTCACTCACATCCTTCTCCATGGTCTTCCTCTGACTACAACTGAAACTGGTGCACAACCTCAACCTCATTGCTTTCAACAACTCCCTCCCTCTGCCTTTGTCTCCGTTCGCTGTTTGGACCGCCAAACATTTGGCGGACAAAAGCTGCGAATATACTGCAGACCCAGTCTGGTACTGAATGACAATTGAGATGAAGTACATAGGCGGGCGGTATAATATTCACTATAATATTAAACTATACAGTATTTACTGTCCACCATTTAATTTGAGTGTTTGAATTCAAAGTGTGATGTTTCTGCTCTATTGTACTTAATGCCCTAAAAAAAATCCCACAATGACAGTACACTACTCTTTACTATATATCCCACAATGCAACGTCTCACATCTTTTTCCAACCATGCATGCACCATTACACGTCAGTGATGATACAATATTACAATGATGCATTACATTAACTGCTCACTATAAAGTAAACTATTGGAAGTTTATCACACAGGGAGTACTGAAGGAGTTAATTTGATAGTGACTTTCATCTGGTTTTGTATTAGAAAATAAAGGATTTTTTTATGCAAGGGGAAATGGATCCCACTGGGTCATTTGTGACTGAATGGTATCTAACGCAGTCTTTTTCTGTGCCACTTTTATCGACTTGTGGCCTGTTTTGTTTGTGCTATGACTATCACTGATAAACACTTAGGCATTGCTCACTCTCCCAGAAATAGTTCTCTCTAGGGTGCTAGTTTAATTACTGCATAAAACCCAGTGGAAACTTTACTCAATCTTAAATATATTGTTTCTCCTGGCAGGAGCTCAGATCCCAAATTACACAAAACAGCGCAATAATAGCACATAGGTCATGCTTTGATTCCACCAACACAATCAGAAACTGGGCGCCCTCATTACAACAGTCAGCTCCGGTTTCAAAAGCCACCCGACTCTCTCTCTAAAATGTCAATTACCATTCGTAAAACTGGGTCAAACAAAAATGTTCACGCATGACGCACTTTAAAAAAAAACAATCTAATTTGCATCTACCTCCTGGAGTCAGACTCTGCTGTTAACAGTGTCAAACTGCCAATATTACCGTGTGCTCACAGCGGTGCTACAGAGAAGAAAACACATGCGGGCACAGTTGGTGGAGGCTTGCCTATTAAACCCAGGCTCCTTCCTACTGTATACTGACTTCCTCGCCCTAAAGGAGTAGCCAGCCAGAGGAAAGGCATGCTGGGAGGGAATGGCACCCTGTGCTAGCTCTTGGCTAAGTTGATTAATGTACATCTAGCTTGGGCACGGACAGTCACAGACAGAGACAGAGTTTGGGGGATATAAGCCCAAAACATTCCTGGTTTATGTAAGGGGACATGATGCTGGCATACATGTCTGGAGATATATCCAGGCAGCTCTTTATCCACTGCTAGATCTCCTTAGTATATAACATCTAGACTGGTTTGCCAACATGGACAGATGGAGACGGAAAGAGGACAACGGATAGAGGAAAAAGATAGAGAGAAGGGACGAGAGAGGGAGACCACTCATGCAAGGCTGGCTCATGGGGTGACTGCTGTCTGTCCTTACTGGCACACGTTTGTCCTGAGTGGGAGGTATGGAAGTATAGCATGGGTCTATAGAACCAAGCCTGTTGGATGTGGTTTGACGGGATAACATTAGAGATCAACAAATGGTTTGATCAGTTTAACAAGGAAAGGATTGTTTGAGAAAAGGCTCATAACTGAAGCACAAGCCAAAACGGCTCATGCCATAATAAAGTGTTTCATTTCAGCGTCTTTGCCGGCAACAACTGTTAGCATTCTGTATTTGTAATTGTTTGCCGCAATGAATCCCAGAAAAACAAAAAAAGGATTTGTTCGTTTTTTATTGTGCAGCAGATATACTGAAATAAAAGCATTACGTCTTTGAAAAGATGCACCTAAACAACAAACCTCTTGCAGGAGCAACTACAATGAAATCTGGATCAATGCAAACAAGGTATAGTCATGTTTTGTTTAATAGTGTTGATTTACTGATAGCAACATTTACAATCTTGTTTTATAATCATGTACCTATCACGAAGAGCTCAATAAATGGAGCATATTTGTTTTAAATATTTCTTAAAGGCAATAAACCATGTAACAATGTGTGATTTACGTAACACTTTTGTTTAAATAAAGAGTATGTGGTGACACTCATGAGCAAGACCAACTTCCTCACCTTTTGACCTAGTGGATTGGGATACTGCTAAGACACATCAAACAGTCTTCATACTCATGCAGCTTTATCAGGGCTGAACACCAGTGCAATTTTTTCATGTGAGCTTCCCAATTCTCATTCCCATCTCATGTTAAATGATCTACGATTGAGATGATATGTTTCCCTGGCAGATGGCAGTCTAATCGAGTGTTACGGCTCCAGTTGGTGGGGTTGCTGCTTGGCTCCATGCTGCCCTCTGCTTGACGCATTCATGACGCTTCAAAAATTTAACGGCAGCAGCTAGGATACACTTTTGCTTCCTTAATATAGTTGTATAGTATAGTTCATCTCTAATATAAGAGGTGCAAATTTAATATGAATGTGATCTAATTTCTGTAGAACATGAATAGGGATCAGTAATGTATGGCTGGTGTATCTATAAGATTCCTTCAGGCCCGATTTTTATTATATAGTGTGCTCCCACTAGGTCATGCTATTAATAAACATATCTGTTCACATTGTTATTCAGACAATACACAGTACACATTGGCCCTGCACTCCCCCATCTCTACTGCTGTTCAGTGTTTGGATGTTGCACATTTATCTTCAATGAATTATTGCAAATCTGACATTTGAAATTGTTGGTACAATACAATTGATAGTTTTTAATATGAACAAATTAACAATAAAATACTATATACCCAAATCTGATATGTCTGTCTATAAGCCCATTCTTGATAGAATGTGGTGTCAAAAAGGATAATTCCCGTGCATCATAATTTGGGTCTTATTTCATAAAAAAGATCTTTCCTGATCTGAATGGTAATAAAATGTGTAAACAAATCCTCTGAAATGACCAAAACCAACAATGAGCTCATCCTCACAATAACTACATGTTTATCCAAAGCCTGAAGAATCTTTTCATCTTGTGTCATAAAGCTCCATTGTTGTCCCACAACTAGTAAAAAAAACATCACTGAGCCACACTGTTGCACTGAGTGTCATGTTCATTACAATGATCACTGGCACTGTAGTTAAATATTATGTAGTTAACCACACTGTACACCACCCTGCTGACGTAAACATATTCACATACGTACTGAATGTGAGGCTGAAAACCTTCCCAAACATTATCAGGAATGTTGTTACTCCTGCTTAAGTAACGTTTACTAACTAGATCTATCGCCTGGCGGTTATATGCCTCAGCTAGGCATACAATTGATGACTTAAGAAGGACAAGTTAAAATAAGGTACAATGCCATTATGACCTGACACTATGTAAGATCACAATAACTTTTGACCTCAAAAATCTAATCAGTTCACACACGTGTCCAAGTGATACATTTCTTCAAATTTGAGGAAAAATCCCTCAAAGTGTTCCTGAGATATTGCATTTATGGGGAAGAGGTCATAGTGACGTTGACCTTTGACCCATAAGCTCCAAAATCTAATCAGTTCATCCTAGGGTCAGAGTGGACATACTGACAAAAAAGAAAATCCCTGTAGAGTTCATGAGATATTGTGTTGACGGAAAACCCAAACATATAATAACTCGAGCCTTTGGCTATCGACGGTTCCCAGCTGTTTTAGGAAATGACTGAGCCTTTTTATAAATGAAATGACATATCCGTCCACACAGACTCATTTTTAAAGTCCTCCATAGGAACCAGTGCACTTGGGGCTGAGTGTTGAAGACAGCCCAGGAAAGTCAATAAGTATTGAGAGATGCATTATCTTGTCATTTCTCAGTCCAGACATCACTAAAAAGAAATCAGGAGAGTTAAGAAGCATGCTGAGTCAGACAACCTGAAACCTGAATACTTCTTATAGCAAAGTCTCTGCACTACCAGATCTTGGTTACTACTTTAGTCAGTACAATCTGATCATAATGGAAACATGTGATGGGCAAAACTAGAAAAATAAACCCTAAGTTAAATAATCAGAGGAACCAAAGCGAAATGTTTCACCTATGTTCGGAACCTCAATAAAAAACGTTGTTTGTTTGAAAGCAGATTGAGGTTCACAGTTGGAGGTCTAGTGAGCGCCTCCAGAACTGGCATTGCATTGTGGGATTTATCTCCCCTGTCCCTGTTCATGCCCTGCTGGGTATAGTCAACAATAAGAAACAGGGATGACTCACACTGACTGATTTCCCTCTGAGCAACAGACACTGTGGAGATCTGAGCCAGCTATGATCTCTCCCCTATGTGCCACTACACTGATCAGCATCTGTAGAAACCTCTCACCAACTTCTGTCAGTCACGTACATAATCATTAGGTTTTCATCTCTGCCTCTGGCCACAGGTAGAATGAAATAAATAAAAAAGCAGAAAGTCTGGTTGCATTTGGATGAGTGACAGCCCAATGTGACACATCACATTAAGGCTAACTGCTAGGTGACAAGCCCGCGCTCCAGATGAAAGGGAATGAGAGGGGAATGGTACTTTTTCTCCTGTGGACATTTGGACATCAGATGTCTGACAGGAAGCAAACAGAAAAAAGCTAATTCATTCTGGCTCAGTAATCTTTTCCTGCTGCAAGGGGCGAAAATACAATTCTGCCATTTTGTTTTAGTTTTATTTAGGAAATGAAAACTTCGGCGGACTTGTAATTGCTCTTGAAGAAATCCTCTGATTGAAATATGAAGATGTGACTGTGTTTTTCACGGTTCAGGAGCAGGTAATGGTTAAAACATGCAAATACACTTGGCAGATAAGTGTAACCTTTTGGAAAAACTAATGGAGAAAACTATCATCTAGGCTTTTTTGTCGACTGACCAATTTGATGTGAGCAATGTGTTCATTTTTAACAGTCCATCGACAAAAGATTAAATTGGCCCATTCTTTTCTTTGAAATTGTGAATCTGTCAGAATGATGATCCTTTACTGATTTCATCTCTTCGCTTCACTTGTCATTGGAAAGTGTACGGCAACTTCTTCAAAATCTTCTTCAATTATCTGTCTTCAGTATAGGCCGAAATAGGTCTGCAGATAAACCAATTTGATTTTATAAGCATTGTGCAGTCATTTGTTCTGAATTCAATTAATTTGAAAATGATCATGAATTTGATTCAAACTAAAGGGGATGACTCATTTATATATTCATCTACATCTATTGATATATTTATTGGGACTATTTTTAATAACAGGATTTATTCAAAAGGCATATTTGTTTATATATTTTAATATTGACTTATATGGCAGTCCATAGGAAATACATTTAATCAGCTTTGTGCTACTTGTTATTACAACCAGAGCATTAAGAATATCCAGTTTAACCTGTGTACTAGATGCTGTGCTCCGTAGCCACAGACTTGCTGAGGCCACATTATCTTAAGCTACAAAACACTCTAAAGGGGGATATTTAGTAATACAATCATGTAGGCGGTTACACAGCACTCACAGTCTTATCTACAACTCTGACAAATCCATTTGCTCCGTGGCCCTCTCCCTCGGCCCGCCCTGTGTCTGACCTTGTCATATAATGGAGTTGTGTCTTCTCGTCTTTTAGAATTGGACAACAGTCGTCCTTTATGGCTGGGGTTTGTGGGTAATCTCACATCTCTTGAGTGCTCATCTCATCTACCTGACTGACTTTGGCAATATCCAAGTGGGACTGCAGATCTGGGAGCTGCTTCACTCCCACTCTGTGACACAAAAAAACAACACACTCCCTCTAAGTCGACTGCAGAGGAGCAAATGTAGCGCTGTAGCATTATTAAGTTATTCTGATTTGAAGGCATCAGAAGCACTAGTCTAAATGTAGTCAATTCCGGAGCAAATTATTTTCCGACCAGAGTGTGTGATTTTTCTATTTTGCAGTATATCTTAGCGTTATACAACTTGCCGCATGTTCAACTTCACTGGGGCCTTGTAGACCTCTGAGTAACACTATGTTCTATTTTAATATTCAACAAAGAAAAAAGAAATCTCTAAGCAGCTTCACACACAACAACCCGACCCTCGACTCCATACAACAATAAGTCATTAATGAATATGAATGGCTTACCTCGGGATATATCCGCCCCTAACATTAACCTTGATGCAGTTAAATCAGGCCCAGCGAGTCTCTCATATCTCATAGCTTGATCGTTGAACTTCATAGTGGAATGATGGATTTTTAGTCCACAGTCTTGGGTCTGACTTTGGACACAAGCCTGTAGCTGTGTGTTGTTTCTAGCCCACTAACCCTGCACTATAACACACACTTATTTTAATAGCCTGTGTTGAGAGAAAGAGGTGGCGAAGAATATGGAAGTTATTTTCCGTAAAATTAAAAATGTCATCATGGTTAGCACAGTAAACTAGTTAAAGGGTCTAATTTAAATTGACAAAAATACGTCATGAATATCTCTGCTTTTGTAAGAGTATACAGTAATTGTATATGCCTACATGACATGTGACATGTAAAGGAAACAATGCAGTCTATTTCCTTTTGGAAAAATTCCATTTGCACATTATTGCCGGAGACACCCTCTTGATTTCTGAAACATCAATTTCTTCTCTTCTCTGGAGCAGAAAAAAGTAATTTTCTCAATCATGGAATGAGTTTTGTCCCGACTGTCAAAATTTTCCATTGCTTACTTTCTCTTTCTGAGTTCAGGCATTATATTAATACACGCCCTTTTAGGCAGGACAAAGATTTGGATGATTGCTTAAAGTGGGGCAATCAGACTGATGTTGTGCAACGGCCCATGCTGAGAGACAGAGACCGTTACGAGAACATTCCAGATTTTTGACAGCGTATAATGCCTTGAGAATCCAAGGCGTATTAAGTATAGTAGAGCTGTGTCATGGTAGGCTCAACTTTATTCTTCTTGATAGAAAGCTAACGTTTTCACAGAACACTGAAGGATATCAGAGAAGTATAGAATTATAATATATTCATCTCTCACATATTCTTGTGATTCTGTAGTGTGGTGCTCAAAGAAAAAAATAAGCATTGAAGAGAAACATGTTGGCTAGTCTTAGAAGTTGACATTATCAAATAACACTACTTTGTAAGTTAGCTAAGGCTTTAGAAAATAACAGACGGCTTCAACTTCAAGCACTAGCCACTAAGAACAGCTTGAATTTATAGAAGAAAATATGGTCTTAACAAAGGGAATATTTTCATTAACAGAATTGGCTTTATTTCCCAAGCATCTAATGAAATATATTACCATAAACAGCACTGGTGACATTTTAAATCAATAACGTAACATTTTGTGGCCCTATTTATCCCATGATGCTTTTCCCCCTAATGAGAGCAATGTCTCTCTGGGTGACAGTGACACCAATTACCAAATGCAAAGCTCCCATGATCAAAATGATCATTAAGCCCGCTTCCATTCTCAAATTCAAAAACACCAAAAAAGTAGTTTTATATTTTTTAACCTTGTTGAATTTTTTTGGCCATTTTTTACGTTTTAAAAATGAACACTGTGGTATTGATTAATTCTGCTTAAAAATATGCCCTACCCAAAGAAGATTTAGCTGAAAATAGAGTCTGAAATGGATAAGACATTCAGTCTCTGCTTTAATGTATGGAAATCAACCAGTTAAAACACAGAACATATGTCTGTGGCTGGCTTGTAATGAGAGGTGGAGTGAGCAGCTTAACACCTCAGAGAGATTTTACTAGCTACTTTGTGTGGGCCCACATTCTGCTCAGGGACAGATCCTTTTTCAGGGTGAAAAAATAATTAGTCAGGCTTCACACAACAACGTTGCATTTTTATAAGGAGAGAAACTTGAGCATGGCATGCCAATGAGACTCCACACACACACACACACACACACACACCGTGGTGTACCAAACAATTCATACACACCCTGAGCCTTGACATTGTTTTAAATGAGTTACTGTTTAAACTGCAGTTAATTCCATAGACAAACTGCATCAGAGGTTTATTTGCCTAAAACAGCGACGAGACACTGGGGATTTAGAGAAACAAACGTCTTTAACTGGGTACACAGTGCTACAGTGTGTTAAAACTAAAGAGAAAAACAAACAGTATAGTTAGCATGAATCATTTGGATTTGTGTGGTGGTTGGAATTAAATGTAATAGCTTGTACCAAATCTGCTTTTTTTCCTTTTTGTTGGAGCTCTTCCATTGTTTTGTTTACTCTCCCACATATAGTCCATTATCTCAGAGAAGCTGCGGTTGACACTGCCAACAGGCTGTCCTTCAACTTCAGATGGGAAATTACTATCTGAATTTCAACAGGTCCCCAAGCACTCAGAAGTGTCTTAGTCAAAACTATCCTGTAAAAAAAATCAAATCAAATAGCAATTGGTCAGAACACTTGGAATCCGCTTAGACACAATATCAATTGCCGGTTACCAATTACAGCACAATGTAATTCAGCCCCCTTCACAGACAGTGTGGAGCCCCTCCATGATAAAGTATACATCATCTTCCCACAGGCCAGTCTCATGGATACTAGCTATCAGAAGTGGTCGGGTAACCTCCATACATCTGCGTGCATGTGTGTGTGTGTGCGTGTGTATGTCACAGCAAGGAACATAGTCTGAACTGGTGCCAGAACCCACAACTCTCCAGGGAAATCATTGAGCGGTAGAATTTGGGACTATAGTCACAAAGCCTGCTCACTGCTGATAAAGGGGGTCATCCCGTGCCTGGGTCCTGTCCTGCCACCCTCTCCACATCCCTGTTTCAAAAAAACCATCAGCCATACCATGATTAACTCACAGAAGGAGAAAAAAAGATTAAAGGAGAAGAATATCATGAAAGAAAAAGAGACGCATGGTGTGTGGGGTGTCTATGGAATCACATAAAACGCTGCAGTTTTACTGACTCAGGTATATAATGGCTGCTCTTTGAAGGGCTAGCAACAGGCCGTGGCTTTGATGTAGGACTTACCATATAGTAGAACTTTTTCAGTATATCTTACCTGCCTGCAAGTCCCTTCTGCCTAGTGCATTCATCTCTATATTCATCCTGGAGGATGAGAATAATAAGCCAATCCCGTTAAAGCATGTGATGCTAAGGCAAGCATCTCAATTTGCACCGTGTTTGAAACTAATTAAGCTTTCCGACATTGTCATGCCAAAGATAGCCTGCTCCATTTGGTCATTCATTAAAAATATGTTGCAATTAGGACGATCCATTATGAGTTTAATTACAGCATTGAAAAAGCTGAGGAAATCCACACAGTGCAGGAAGATAACAAAATGAGCCTCCCTGAAAACTCATGGGAAAAGTCAATATTTAATGCCGGAGCCGTGCCAAGTTTGACTGGAGATAACTGATAGTGGGTTAGTCAGGTGTCACACTCCTGTTGCATCAGCACTACATGTGATGTAGATTGTCTCTAGTGAAACAGCAACAGTTTGCAGAATAATTCATTCCACAGCCAGTGACAGTAACAGTGTCAGATAATCTGCCATTATCTATGTGCTGTTCCTGAAATAAAGGTTGTACATGGGATTTGTAATGAACGCATTTCCCAAAATGTGAGGCGGATCATGGCTGCTTGAGAAGACACACACTTTATTATTAAGAAGCAATCTAACCTCCCTGTTGAGGGAGACAGGATGGGGTTACACACATGGATAAGAATCAAGTAGTGGTGGAGTGATTAAACAGTGTTAAGTGCCTTGAACTGTTTGCACTCCTTTACTCCCCTACTGATAACTCCCCACAAGGAAATAATAAGTGTTTATGCTTTTGTTCTGCCAACACAGGAGTCAATTGTCCATGTGTGTTTGCTTCATAGATAGTAAATAATATGGATGTAGCATCCGGGCTGACCTCAGTTATTCACACGGCATCCAATAATCCTGGTTTGTGCACGTCGCCATTTTGTGAGGGGAGAGGGAGATAGCTGAAGTATACCTCCGAGGCAAAGTGAGGGACAACGGGCGGAGAGCTGTCACTTAAGAGATTTCGCCAATACATTTTAACCTCCGATAAAATAAAAACTAGCCTGGTCTGAAAAAATTCACCCCCCTCAGTGTTGTCATGGAGATATGAACTAAACATACAGACTAAAATGGTTTTGTGGACCAGGCTGTAAATAGGTTTAGACTAGGCTCAGTCTTGGTACCACCCCCAGTGGCACTTCCGGTTACTACAGTTGAGGTCACTTCCTTATTGGATGCTGGTAAAAATCGCTGAGGTTGGGGCTTGGTTTGCTTTTGAGGTGTTCCAGGGACATGGCCTCGGCAGCAAGAAGGAGAAAATTACATAATTATCCATTCAGTTTGATTGCAGTGCAGTAATTAACGTAAGTAAACCGAGTGTTTCGACTGAGTTGCTGAATGGCACCCACCGCACACTCAGCAACTCAACAGCATTTAATGATAGCGACCAAAGTGTTTTGACTTTTGGAGCCCTGTCTCAAGGGAGGAGAAACTAACAAGTCAAAGTGAAGCTGTCCCTGTAAGAGTGTAAAATGTACTCATTTTTGCTCATTTCCTTTTTGCGTCAAAACAAATGTCTTTATGAGGAAAATTGGCACACGAGACAGTTATGTGTATAGTTGGCTAGCTATAACTGCATCTAGACAGCGGGTACATTGGGCTGGTTGGGAAAAAAACAAGAGCAAAGACTTCAAAAGCAAAAACGTTTGCTAAATAACATGATGCATAAAATAGGCTTTAATATCACTCTGAATATCACCACACCCTGAAGAAGGCAAAAGCTGACACTCCTTACTTTAATGTCTTGCCAAATGAATTAAAGGCCTTTTATTTTTGTAACCAACCTTGAGCGCCTGGACTTGGATTTCTGTATGACTTCATTGTTTAAAACCTCTTCACCGTTATCACTCTGAATATACTGACACAAGACCATCTTGAAAATGAAGGGAAATAACATGAGTGATAATCCTGTAACTACCACTTGTGGCAATTATTTAGCAAAAGTTTGACTTAAAATAGTGGAGATTTCTTGTAAACAAACCAAAGTTATATTTACATTCAGTGTTGTGTTTGGTGTATCTCTGAGAGCTAAACATGTGTTGAATACATTTCCTTCCTCACATGCAATTTTATTTTATTTGTTGCATTGTTTACATCCATGTTTCCATACTGGCAATCTTCTTCTTCCACTACATTTCTTGTTGCATGCTTGGTGTTCACCGATGGAATAATGTAAAACCAATGTGCATCTTTGCAAGTGTGCATACATACGAATACAACTTTGCTTCATATCAGCAGCCTACCAGAGGTCGAAAACTCTGAAGAGAACCTTTAAACTTGTTGTGCCTTTTTCCGCTCGGCTGGGTTTGTTGGATAGAACCATGCACAAACATTTTAGTTTCTCATCCACCCGCCCTTTAAATAATAAAGGAAATCATGTCCTCCTTGCAAGATAACACTGCACTCCGAGTAGCTGCAACTGAATAATTCTCTGTGGTACAGTTAGAACAGTTGGATGTTGTACCAGTGTAAGACTAACTTTTCATTCCAATCGGTTATTCAATAATTAAAATAACTGAACACCACAGACTATTATATAAGCCAGAGGATCCGCTGCTGTGTTGTCACGCTTCCTGAATGTGTTACTCAGGTGGCAGATATCAGAGTTTACAAAAAACATCCCCCCACTTGTTATTACCTCTCTACAGTCTTCCCAGTCGGTAGCTGGTGTTTACAGACAAGACAGCATGCAGTGAATGCAATGTTAGGGCACTTGGAGCAAAATTCAGTTCGGGTTTGTTGAAATAACATATCCAATACTGCAATGTGCTCAGCTTCAGGCAATGGATAATTGAAAATCGGTTGAAGCCAGGTCTTCTTCTTCTACTGTTCTAAACCCTTTTCAGGTCCAACTGCTGAAGAGGCAAAGTAAAACTGTATTGAGGTCTAACGTCATCTATCGAGTTTCTAAAAAGGAATCAATTGCAATGATGAGAAAAAGTAGAAAAACAAGTCCCAGCTGAAAATTAAGCAACATTGGTGTAGAGAGTAAAGAGTTGTTGTACTTGTTCCTTTTGGACTCAAACCGTGTAGTGTGCACTGTAGTTTACCTTTGCACCTCAAACTTTTTTTGTGTAATTTAAGTTTTTGTTTATAACATAATATTAAACTATAACTTATACAATTAATAACAAATATCATATACAGAAAAGAAAAAAGGCAGACACTTTTGTAAGGCCTTGCACATTGATAGATTTGTCTCCTTACAGACACAGCCATGGAGATTCTGGAAAGGCTCGTTTGGACCATCCCCTCTAGCTCTCCAAACACTACCATACATAAAGGCAGCACCCAAGGACGGTCACATGAAGAATGGAAACAAGTAAAAATTTCTTCATTGCATTTCCAATATGTACTTTTTGCATCTCTTGTAGCCCACCCTACACCCCAGTCACATCCTTCCATGAGGCTCCATCAATCTCTATACCAAGAACTCTTTGCCATACCAATCTCAGGCTATTTCATAGCCTGGCATTCCCAGACCTGCCACTAGGCGCTGGCAAATTAAATTTGCTGCGCGTGTTGGTCTGGAGACGCTCCGTTGAAGCTTATCAAGACTACCAGAAATCTGGTATAACGTTTCAATTGGTTCTATCTAATATGGGCGGACCAGCCCTATGTATGGTGCTCTGGGGCGGACGTAACCGGATGACGACACATGCTGCGACTATAAGTCCTGATGGTAAACAAACAACATATGATAACAATAACAATGATGGATGCGGATGCGTTGTTCGAAACAGCTTTGGCCTCAACGCTAAAGGACTTGGACTTAGCTTTTTCTTTGAAAGATGAACAGAAGACGGCACTCACATCGTTCGTTAGCAAGAAAGATGTCTCTCCATAACGATCAAACTATTCTCCATACAAGCTCTTTTTCACAACAAACCATGGGCAACAAACACTCGTTTCCGTCGCTGTAAACGCGTCACCGTGTTCATTGCTCTGATTGGTCGTAGGGCTATCCAATGCATGTAGTGGTATTTAAAAAGGGTGTGTTCGTGCCGGCTCTGTTGCCGCCCCTTGAGTTGGGAATTATATTGATCGTCGCCAGACCCTCTATCGTTCAAGATATCAGGGTCAGGATTTCCAGGCTAGCTATTTCACATATTCCTGATTGAATATTTGACATTTTTACTATAAAATATAGACTGACTGACTGTTGAGTCTGAAGGGGAATTCAGAAATTCTTGGACCTTATTCTATACTTCCTCATTCCTTATCAAGCCATGAACACTTGCTAAGCTGCTCCTCAAATGCAAATATTTCCAGAAATATTAACCCTAACCCTTTGTCAGTTCGACTAAAATGCTGTTTAAGTTTGTCAAATGACATGAAGGAAGAGTTTCTGCACGGATACCTTTTAAATATTTAAAAAAGGTCCTCATTTCTTCTGGAGCAGCAAACACATGGAGTTAGACACCAAGCCTCCAGCTACATGGAAAACATTTTACACAAAGGCACACTGCTGATGAAATGCCCGCTGTCGCTTCCAAACCCCTTGTGGTGACGTAGCCTACATTAACTTTGTTCCCCTCACCGCTCCTTGTTGAACATGCATGGAGCACTTTTAATCGGGAGCCTCATGCTTGGCTTCACTGGGAACCCAGCGGAGCGGTGAGCTGGAAAAAGCAGACCAAGGTCTTGTATATGGGATGTTCCTCTTGGCCTGCGTGGCCCCATGTGTGTCTGTGAGGAAGGCAGACAACCTAATCACGTCAGCCTGGGACTGACGTGATTAGTGGTAGTAGCAAATCAAAGAAGCCAAAGAACAAGAATATTTCAGAAGAATCTTTGGAACGGCAAATATTCTTGTCTCAAGCACGATGCCCAACAAAGCCTCCCATAGGCGTATTTTTGGCTATGTTTAGTTTTATGATGAGGAGCACAAGTGTCTGTGGATGAGGCAGAGAAACAAATTTCAGCAGATGGCGTGATGAGCATTTTGGAGTATCTGTATGTCTGCTCCCATGTCTTAACAGCAGCTCTTTCTCCTCTATCCCTCGTACCTCTTCTTTCCCTCATGTCGTCTGTCTCGTTTTCTCAGTGACTCAGTGATTTTCTTTTTCTCCACAACTAGAAACCATGCTAAATGAAGTCCGTCCAACACAGATGGATCCTCACTCAGATCGTCCTATTTTCTGACCTGATAGCTTTCTGTGTGCTTGAGGGGGATTTAGTGTTCATGAGTGTGAAGGGGTTTTGGTCCGTGTGCAGACTTAGTTTGGCTTCCTGCACAATACTTTTCAATACCTGAAGCCAAAATTGCTACAATCATAATTACCAAAAAAAAAAATATAGATATCTTACATTGTAGGAAGAAATGAGAGGATAGGTCAGGTGCCCAAATTATCAGTGAACCAAAGTGTTTGCTTGCTGTGATCATTCCTTTTGGTTTTAATTGGCCATTAAGAGACACTGTTAGTAGAATTTAATTCTACTTATGATTGTATAATGTTTTAATGCTACAATATATGCTTTCTGCCTGTTGAACCTTGTCCCAGTGAACTTAAAGCACTCCAAAGTGTTTTTGCTACAACTGTTGTTTAGCCTTGGAGCCTAATGAGATTTTGGCACATACAGAGGTATGACACATTCATGTGCACAATGGTTGAAAGTTGATGGGGGAGTAAAAAAGACTCCCCAAATTTCCCATATCCTGTTATCGGACATTGGATGAAAAATAACACCTGCTGAGAAGACTTTCTGGGAATATCTATTTTCTGCTTTCGCAAGCAAAACTCAAATGTCCTGAACACACGAACCTGGTGTGTTTGCGCACACACCATTTTCTACTGCATATAATCTCATGTACACTGTTCAGTTCTTTGTATTCAGCTATGTACCAAACCAGGTACATTGTTGATTCCCTTGCTGCTGTCTGCAAGTAAATTTCACCTGCTCTGAAGCCTGCCTTGACTCAAAATTCTTTTATTATTCAAATACTTTGGTTGTTTGATGAAATAATTCTAGTAACAAATGGTCCTTCGAATGAGCCGGATCCAACATCTTCTTCTCTGGACAAGAAGAGCCTGCACGTGAAGACGGGGGAGTCTGCGACTCTCCACAGAAGACCTCCAGCCCATTGCTACAGGGAGAGGCCGTCAGCAGACTCGTCTTGGACGGAGGAGGGGTGACGGAATCCAGAGCCAAAACTGAGCGAGTCGGGGCTTTCTTGAAATCAGGTGAATATATACAGCTGATTTTGTTTTGTTTTGTTTAGGAATTCCTTTATTTTATGTTTTTTGTTGAGCTAAACTAGTTTATGAAGCAGATATTCTAGGGGAGAATAACTGATCGTAGTGTTTGGGAAGATGCACTAGAGAGAAAAATATCTCAACCTGTAGTGTTTGAGGAATTACACTCAGCAACAAAAAAAGTCTCAAATATGATCATTAGTGTGGGGTCCAGAGTTTTCCCTTTTATTCAGATGTTGATGTCTGAAAAAACCAAGTCTAGCAGTTATCTTTTGTTTCATAACACTAGGAAGTTAGAATAAAACTGAGAGTTTAACTTATGAAAACAATTGGTTGCGGTTGAAAAAACTACTGTTAGACATCATACGAGTGTTTATGAAGTTTCACTGTTTAGGAAGAACAAAAAGCTGTGATTAGTGTTAAAGGGGGGTCACTAAAAAAAAAAAAACTTTTCACATGATGTTTGCTAAGTGTTTAGTAAGTAAGTAAGTATATAAGTAAAGCTTATTCATTTAGTCTTACTACTAGCAGTTTAGGAAGCATCAAATAGAGAGTTCTTTGTAATTCGGGAAGGTTTTGTGGAAACGGAATATATTTTCTTCCATTAAACTGAGAGTTTTTGTAATTCGGTAAGGTTTTGTGGAGGCAAAGTATATTTTGTGTTCCATTGGACTGAGAGTTCTTTGTAATTTGGTAAGATTTTGTAGAAACAAATTGATATCTGACTGCTTGATGTTACTCAGCCTGGGGCTGCACTCTGGCACGGGGTACTGCTCCCAGGAGTTAGTCTTTGACAGGTTGTTTATTTGTTTTGTTTTGTTATGTTTGTCGATAGTCTACATCTGCTGAGTAGACTTATTTGTTTTGTTTAGAATACATCACTTAGGGTGTTCTAGTTTAAAATTGGTAAATTTTGTTAATCAATTGGAGGGAATAGGGGTATCCACCCTGTTAAATTGATTACTGGGTAATTTGATATTTGATTTTGATATTTGATTTTACAATTTAAAAAAAAATTTAATTACTTGTAAAATGGATAATGAGATAAAAGTAAGCAAAGAAGAGGAGACTGGTGAAGAAAAGTCTCCTCCAACTCTTCCTGTGTCTCTTTCCATTGAGACCCAAAACCCCGGCTCTTCAGCTGCTCTTCTACTGGCAGGTCCAGAGAATCAGATAAGGAACGGTCAGAGAGAAGAAATTAACAAGTCACTGCCAGTTAAAGCAACTGCCCCTCTTACAGATGCTCAAATATCTGACTACATTGCTAAACGTCTTGCAGATTTTAGAGCTGAATATAAAGCCGATCTAGAATTGCAAACGGACAACCCCGTTTCATATAGTCCTTCCACTGATTGGGAAGATGAAGATGAAACTGAAAATGAGGAGGAGGATGACGGGATAAAATACATGTGATCGTTTCTGACCTTATATTTGATCCAAACCCCATAGTGAACCTTACAAGATTAAAGGTGCAGTCAGTCATTTGAAGTCCCAGTATAAACTTACAAATGAGCGTCCTTTTGTGTTCTTTTTATATGAAAATGTTCACTGAAAAGAATTGTTCAATGTTTTGATTTGAATTAAAAGTTAAAGAGGATTTTTATGCAGAAAATATGATCATAATGTGTATTGTTGATATAAATTGATTCAAAAACTGGTTAACTGTAAAGACACCTATACTTAACCAAGATGTTAACTTCTGTTAGTTGAAGTAACAAAGTATAACACCATGTCAGATTTGGAGAAGTAGAGAGCTTCTCGTGATAAAAGAATGTGTGTGTGAGATTCAGTCCCTGAGATCCCTGAGGTGAAAAAAAGGAGGGCCTGAAATGTGAAAGAAAGATGTGTGTGCTTAAATGCTACCCTACACAGACAACCATGTGGAAGAATGAAATCAAACCTATCCTAAAATGTTGTTATGCGTTAATTGTGACATCTTGAGCAAGCAATGCGGATAGGATGATATGTTAAAAGCTGTGTACTATTATTGGAGAGAAACAACCCTGGCAGAATGATGAGCATTTGTTTTGAGAACATGTTACTGCTCAAATTCATTCTGTTTCAGATACAAGAAGAAGACGAAGCTGACATGCTTCAATGAAGACGAATTGGACACTGAGGAACAATCTGAATAGGTTATGGTAATATCTGATACATAACCATTCCCAGTGACTGTGATAAGAAGGACACTTTGCGTCGGAATGCCAAGAAGGACTTGTTGACCATCAAGACGATCTCGGTTCCTGTTCCCTGGCTTCTGCAAAGACTGTCCTCTCTGAAACTGTACATAGACGATGTTGCACCAGTACATACACTTGCAATTTCACAACTGTAATGTTGAGATGTACTCATATATTCTGCTTGAATGAAATATATTTACTCATATACTTTACCTTTTTGCTTAGAAGTGTTGCATCAATGTTGCATTAAATATTATAAAAAAGGAGGGAATGTTAGTAGAATTTAATTGTACTTATGATTGTATAATGTTTTAATGCTACAATATACAGTATCTCACAAAAGTGAGTACACCCCTAACATTTCTTCAAATATTTCATTATATCTTTCCATGCGACAACACTGAATAAATGACACTTTGATACAATGTCAAGTAGTCAGTGTACAGCTTGTATAACAGTGTAAATTTACTGTCCCCTCAAAATAACTCGACACACAGCCATTAATGTCTAAACTGCTGGCAACAAAAGTGAGTACACCCCTAAGAAAAAATGTCCAAATTGGGCCCAAAGTGTCAATATTTTGTTTTGCCATCATTATTTTCTAGCACTGCCTTAACCCTCTTGGGCATGTAGTTCACTAGAGCTTCACAGGTTGCAACTGGAACCCTCTTCTACCCATTCATGACGACATCAAGGAGCTGGTGGATATTAGAGTCCTTGCGCTCCTCCATCTCCCGTTTTAGGATGCCCCAAAGATGCTCAATAGGGTTTAAGACTGGAGACATGCTTGGCCAGTCCATAACCTTTACCCTCAGCTTCTTTAACAAGCCAGTGGTCGTTCGGAGGGGTGTTTGGGGTCGTTATCATGTTGCAGTACTGCCCTGCGGCCCAGTTTATGAAGGGAGGGGATCATGCTCTGCTTCAGTATGTCACAGTACATGTTAGAATTCAATGAACTGTAGATCCCCAGTGCTGGCAGCACTCATGCAGCCCCAGACCATGACACTCCAACCACCATGCTTGACTCTAGGCAAGACACACTTGTCTTTGTACTCCTCACCTGGTTGCCGCTCCACACTCTTAACACCATCTGAACCAAATAAATGTATTTTGGTCTCATCAGACCACAGGACATGGTTGCAGTAATCCATGTCCGTAGTCTGTTTGTCTTCAGCAAACTTTTTGTGGGGTTTCTTGTGCATCATCTTTAGAATAGGCTTCCTTCTGGGATGACAACCATGCAGACCAGTATGATGCAGAGTGCGGCGTATGGTCTGAGCACTGACAGGTTGACCCCCCACCCCTTCAAGCCCTTCAGCAATGCTGGCAGCACTCATACGTCTATTTTCCAAAGCCAACCTCTGTGTACGACGCTGACCATGTGCACTCAACCTTCGTAAACTGGGCCGCAGGGTGGTATTGCAACATGATAACGACCCCAAACACACCTCCAAGACGACCAGTGGCTTGCTAAAAAAGCTGAGGGTAAAGGTTATGGCCTGGCCAAGCATGTCTCCAGACCTAAACCCTATTGAGCATCTTTGGGGCATCCTCAAATGGAAGGTGGAGGAACGCAAGGTCTTTAATATCCACCAGCTCTGTGATGCTGTCATAAATGGGTGGAAGAGGGTTCCAGTTGCAACCTGTGAAGCTCTAGTGAACTACATGCCCAAGAAGGTTAAGGCAGTGCTGGAAAATAATGGTGGCCACACAAAATATTTACACTTTGGGCCCAATTTGTAAATTTTTTCTAAGGGGTGTACTCACTTTTGTTGCCAGCAGTTTAGACATTAATGGTTGTGTGTCGAGTTATTTTGAGGGGACAGTAAATTTTCACTGTTATACAAGCTGTACACTGACTACTTTACATTGTATTAAAGTGTCATTTATTCAGTGTTGTCCCATGGAAAGATATAAAGAAAAATGTGAAGAAATGTGAGGGGTGTACTCACTTTTGTGAGATACTGTATGCTTTCTGCCTGTTGAACCTTGTCCCAGTGAACTTAAAGCACTCCAAAGTGTTTTTGCTACAACTGTTGTTTAGCCTTGGAGCCTAATGAGATTTTGGCACATACAGAGGTATGACACATTCATGTGCACAATGGTTGAAAGTTGATGGGGGAGTAAAAAAGACTCCCCAAATTTCCCATATCCTGTTATCGGACATTGGATGAAAAATAACACCTGCTGAGAAGACTTTCTGGGAATATCTATTTTCTGCTTTCGCAAGCAAAACTCAAATGTCCTGAACACACGAACCTGGTGTGTTTGCGCACACACCATTTTCTACTGCATATAATCTCATGTACACTGTTCAGTTCTTTGTATTCAGCTATGTACCAAACCAGGTACATTGTTGATTCCCTTGCTGCTGTCTGCAAGTAAATTTCACCTGCTCTGAAGCCTGCCTTGACTCAAAATTCTTTTATTATTCAAATACTTTGGTTGTTTGATGAAATAATTCTAGTAACAGACACCTACTGGGCTTCTAGTTTAAGTCAAGACACTGCAGGTGAAAAGGGTCAAATGTTTAACTTATAGATATTGTAGTGCCGCCAAATCGTTCCCCATGGCTGACAAAAGACAAAGGCTGTAGACTGGAATTTTCATTAGTTTCAGGTTTATTTCAGACGAGATTCCATCAGGACATTTACAGAGGATTTCATGGAGCATGGTAGCAGCAGGCCGAGAAGCCGCTTGGCTCTCTCTTAAGGTTACAGTACTGCGTTTCTATCTCTGTGTGAGGTGCATCACGTGTTGAATAGGCAGATGGTCTCATCATCTGTGCAACAACAAGTCAAACACACATCCATCTATGGGTGTTTTCGTTCTTCCCCAGTGGCCCCAACCTTTAAGACTATCTGCTCAGCAACTCTATTCAAATTCAAATCCACCACAATATCATCATGAAACTTTGCAAGTTGATTTCTTACATAAAAATCAAAGAAATTTACATTAAAATTGTTTCATAAATGTTTGAATGCATATGAAAATGTGGTAATGCCTAATTGATTATGCATGTTTTGGAACTTTAAAAAACAAAACACTGGACTGGTTTTTATCCTCTTCATCTTCCATTGGAGAGATGTTCAGCAGGGATCTCATTATTGAAAAAAAGGGAAAATTCGATGTTGAACATAGTAAGATCGTAGCTACACCATTTGTCTATAGGCAACTCTCAGTACATTATAAATGGTGCAGCACAGCACACAGTTCAGCCAGGCTCTGTTCCTTACACTCCAGTACAATTGTCTGCACAGTTGTTTGTGGCAGTAATCTCAAATCAAAGTTCCACTCACAGGCTTCTGTGGGAGAAAAAGAAGAAGAAAAAAATATTTTCTTTCAGTGCAGTTCACAGATTTGCCTGTAATCTTCACTTCAATGTTTATTTACAAGACAGACACAAGTGACTATACACTACACACTGCCTCTGCTTGATTTCATTTAAATGTATATATTCCTTTTTATTCATGTGTGTGGGGAGATTAGTGCATATCGGGGGACGAAAGTACACAGCAGCAGCGCTATTGCACAACATTAACTGTCTTACTAAAATATGAATCCTCTCTTTCAGCCGAACCAATATGCCAGCAACATCAACAGCCAGATGCAGACTTTGAAATGGGACCACACTCAGGCTGTGTGTGTAATGAGTTTCTGCATGCCCATAAAAAACACAAATACAGCCGTGCCTTCTGCCAAATGCATGCTGGGATTGGGTAACCCTCCCCATTCCTTTTTTCTCACACGATCCCCAGAAAGGAATAAGAGGTTATGGAGAATGAACAAAAAAATCAAACCAACAATGTTAGCAATAAACGTCTTTGAAAATTGCCTATTAGAAGCAGGCCATGTGTCCGTGTTGAGGCAGAGATGTGCTGCATTATCTCAGTGTCTCTATTCCAGCTACATCATCTGACTCCTAGTGTCCTTCAGATTACTGTGCTCATTTCCCAGGTTCATGACAGTTTTATGTATTCACCAATGAATTCAGTCCAGACTGTTATTCAATCACTTTTACTTGTTTTGTATTATTTATTTATTGTTTTGAGGGAGGAAGTTGCACAATCAATCATCCACTTGTGTTGCTGAATAAATCCTGTGTCAGGACTGTTATATGGCAAAGCTTGTAAGTCCCAACGACTGTAATGCAGTTGCAGAACGACCATTTCTTTCTTCTAGTAAAATAATTTTTAAATAATGGATCATTTGATCTTCAATTCTGTGCGGATATAAAGTCAAATTAGTGGTGTATTTTGCACGGATGCTTCATAAGTGGCTTGTGGCTTCTTAAAGGAGCAAGAACAGTCTTTAATGGTCATGGTGCCTTTATGCAAACTGTGCAGGCACTATAGCGGGATATTAAATAACGTTAATAAAACAGATAGACAGCTGCTATAAAATAAGATTATAGCTGTCAGGGAACGGAGATGATTCAGAGGGAGGCTGTGTGGAAAGTAGTGCTGCGCTCAGGAAAGACGTCTGTCCATGTGTGATTTAACAAGCTGGAAAACGTGGAGAATATCAAGGAGAAAATCCAGAGAGAAAAGGGAAAGTCTTTGGTGCGGCAGCAATTAGTAGCAGCCTGCAGAGTCATGCATCTTCATACTGTATGAGTGATGGCTGACACATGGCAGAAAATATAAATGGCTGCCCCCTGCTGATCTTTATGCAAAATTAATATTTAAGATCACAAGGCTTCCTTTATTGGATTTTTAAAAGATTTATAATTGAATTTACACTTGAGCGAGTGAAGGAAGTTGAGAAGGGTGTGTACTTAAAACAGACATGCACGGAATCTATCAGTACCTACAATTCATATGCAATTGTACAGTCATTACTTGACGACTTACGTTTGTGCCGTCACCAGGAAAATGTCTTAGAGGCTGAATTCATGTTCGTATTAGTGATGGATGTTCCTCAGTGGTCAGAGGTCAGCTCGGATGAAAGGAGATCTCAGGAGACTAAGATGAATCATAAAGCAATATTTATTACAGGCTTGATCAAGGAGAATATAGATGAACAGGACACATCACACAGCAGCAGAGTAACCACCCTCCATATTCAAGCGAGTGTCCTCTAGACCGAGATCTTTATGGTCCGCGGTCCCTCCTCCTGAAGTTATCTTCACTAACAGTTGCAGCAATTGTGAACACTTATAAAGTAAGAACTAAAGAATATGACCAAAAGCTTACAAAATCATTCAATGTAGTAAGTCATATAATCTAAGAGGCTGTCTTCCCGTGATGTCTAGACCTGAATGCTTTGCACCCGGATCTGAGGAAGAGGGTCCGTGCTTACCCTATGGAGGATGAGTATTAACACACCCTTTTGCCCTGGCCTCCTCGCCTGGAAATCCAGACCCTGATATCTTGAACGATAGAGGGTCTGGCCACGATCAATAGTAATTTCCAACTCAAGGGGCGGCTCCTACTCGTGCATTTCAAATGCCACTGCACGCAGTTGGATAGCACTACAACCAATCAGAGCGATGCACAAGGTGACGTAAGCCCCGTTCATTTAGCGAACAGCTGTTAAACTGTTAAATTAAACGTTTGCCGTGGTCGGTCGGCAAAACAAAACATTCCACTTACTTGCTAATGAAAGATTTGAGTGCCGTCTTCCAAATCGTTAAGGGTCGAGGCCAAAGCAGTCTCAAACTCACACAACATATCTGCAGCCATCTTTGATGGTTACTTTCACGGCTTCGACGTCGCATGCACGTCACTGTCGTCATCCGGTTACGTTGCTCTGGCGCGCCCATATTAGATAGAACCAATTGAAATGTGAGCCCAGATTTCTGGTCTTTTTGAAAAAGCTTCAACGGAGAGTTTCCAGACCAAAAGGCGCAGCAAATTTAATTTGCCAGCGCCTAGTGGCAGGTCTGGGAATGCCAGGCTACTGGCCTCCTGCTATTATCCCTGGATCTATCTTTGTACAGTTCCAATCTTACTGACGTCTGTAAGAATGACGGGGCCCAGCTGGCCATAAGGAGTGTCCTTATAGGGAAAACAGAAGGATGACCATACCAAAGGCAATCAATTCTGTGACAATGTTATGGATTAAGTTCATCACAAAGGGACAGTTAAGAATCCTCATTCTACGTGCCTAGCAGGTATTTAGCTGTTTAGGATGTCTAAAACTTAAGCCAACCATGGGAGAACTTGCAGGTAGACATAAAGAAGGCTTAGCTATAGGAAATGAACCCTACTGTAAGGCATCATCATTGAAGATGCTAAACAACCAACCAACCAACCAACCAACCGCCAAGCATAAATTATTCACTTCTGGCCATTTTCCCAGCTGGTTCAGGGTTATAAAGATTAACAGATATGTATCTAATTCCAAAAGAAGTATTCAGTGTTTTTCCCGCACACAGTTTTCAACCTTTACTAGAAAGTCAAAGTGGAAAAAAAAGACAAAAAATACCCCCCAAACTCCACTGAAGCCTGGCCAGCATAATAAAACTCTTCAGCAGATTTGTCAGACAGCACAAGTCGTTTAATCTATTTCACAGAAGAAGACAATAGCACTTTAGATACACAATATTGAAATGAACAAATCCAAAGTGCAATCAAAGGAATGTAGTTTCTCAGTGGCTGCGGTTACAAATTAGTTTTTGACTGTCAAAGATGGACTATCAAACTGATCGACAATCAATCGCAGACTTGAACAGGAAATCAAACTAATGACATTCTTGCCACAACCTTTGGGCTGCAGCCAACCTATTAGCCAAAGTGGAAAGTGTCCCACTCAACACACAGTAACAATAGGGCAATGCATTTAATCAAAATGCCATGTCAATAAATAAATAAATAATAAAGAAGAAAATGTTCGACTTCCATTAAGCAATGCTGTTATGCGGTCCCATATGGAGCCAACTCAAAGGTCAACCTAATTTTCTGTCCATAGTCGATGAAGAGATGGAACATTTGTAGGAATCATCATAATCTCATGAATACTATTGATGTGTGTTTTGTATCATTTGCATATTCATGTTGTATTTGTACAGGAGCCATTTATTTGCATCACACATTTGCACGCACACATCCCACACGGGGGATATAATGAGACTTTTTATTGAAATCTTCTAAGGATTTAGCTCATTTTGCTGCGCTAATGAACCATGTCTGCAGCTTCAATGAAAGTAATGTTCATCGAGCAGTAAGGATGATGAGTTTTTAATGTTGCTCTGTATCTGCATATGTCCCTGCTTTCTGCCCGCTTACACGGCAAAATAGGATTTCCAACAAAAAAAAGTTCTGATGGAGCTCAGGATCATTCAATAAGGTCTTTGATTAGTGCAAATACTTTTGTAGTAATGCTGCTCAAATGGGGCAGATTGCAAGCACTATCTCAAAGCAAAGCATCGAGTTATTAGTTGTGTATCTGATGTTTCAATTAACAATAAAGTGACTTAACTTAACTTAGATTATCTGGCCCTCTGCACAGTTAGCCTGATCCTACCAGATCATCATACTTCATTTCATTTGTACAGAAGGTCTGGAATCACTCAGTTGACAAACGTTAACTTGCTTGAAGGTGGGTGTCTGTTGAAGTTCAAAACTATTGGATCTGCCCAGTGCCACTCTGGATCTGCCAACCAATCGCATAACGTTAGGAAATTAGACGCTCACAAAGCCCTTTCACTACCAGCATGTCTTCTGTTTTCACGAGTTCAATGCGGTGAAATAAGAGGACAGAAAGCTTGTCATTTACAATACTTGTAACCCCAAGCTTACACCAACCGCTTTATGAACGTTAGTGGCATTAATTTTCGGTTACAGTAAAGTTTTATGCATCAAATTGTACCGGAAAAGCTATCTACTACTACCTTGTACCGCCAACTGCTGGCCTGGCATGCTTACTACAGCGATTTCGTCCAGTTTCCTCTGAAAACATGTGTACGAGTGAAGATGTCAGATAATATGTGTCTAAACGGGGTTTTTTTAAACCAAAAACGGGAAAACTGTCACGTTTTCACCGTGAGAACAGGGCCTTAATGAGCGCTGGGAAAGAAACACAATGAGAGAGAGAGAGAGAGAGAGAGAGAGAGATGATCGAGATGGAGCCAATTTGCATGTCAATGGCGGCGAGTGCTGCCGTAACGAGGACAAAAACAGACATTGATAAAGAGGTGGAAGGGAACGACGGGGCAGAAGGAAGCGGTTGCAATTTCCACGTTTAATTAAAGTGACACTTCTGTCATTTTAATTTTGTGTGTGTGTGTGAAGACCATATACAGTATTTGATACAGTATTTGACCGGCACATACATTGCTGTGTGCACGGACAAATGTCAAATCATGGGTAGGTGTTGACTAATTGACTGACTTATTGATTGGCAGATGAAACGATTACACAGTAACTGGTGAACACACAGTCCCACTACTCTCATCACCTTTGCTAGGATTGTCCTGCTAGGCCTGGCTGAGCATGGGGTCAAGGATTCATTTTGACAGGGATTTCTTGGGGGTTAAGTCTCACATCTACTGTATCTATTCAGCGTTTGCGGCTACCTGCACTCTCATGCTTCAGTAACACAGTTAATGGAAGCTTTAGCCTTGATGAGATGCGATGTGTGAAAGAGAGTGTGTGGCCATGCTAATGCAAAGTAGACCTCACTCTTCACTGGATCGACTGGTTCAACCACATCTCTCTGCTGTCGATTTTTCTGACTATCGCTTTGGGAGATACTGTGTCATTGTTATCCTAACACTAGGTGGTGCTTGTGTCAGGAATGACTTGGGTGGTGTATGCATTTTCTGTGTCTAATGCAATACATATAGTTAAACAGACTGCACTTTTAATTATGTTCTAATTAATTAAGCTTTGAGGTAAAAACAAAACAAAAAAAACAAACTGAGTAATGTTCTTCTAGATTGCTTTCACATCTATGCTTCTGTTTATTCATTCTGAAACCAGTGACAAAAATGATAGCCTGGATTTGTTTCTATCACGCAGATCAGTCTGTTTTATTTTAATTCTCATGGGGAGCACCTTTAGAGTTTGGTTTAGCTGCCCAGTTAAATGACAACTCTTAATACCTTACCTCTCATTCACACACTGATGGCAGCAGGTACCATGCAGGGTGCAAGCTAACCATCGGGAGCTATTTGGGGTTCAGTGTGTTGCCCAGGGACACTTCGACATGTGGCAGGAGGCGAGGGATGAAATCACCAACCCTACAGTGGACTACAACTTCCCCTGCTTAGCCATAGGCAAGGCAAGGCAAGGCAATTTTATTTATAGAGCACATTTCAGGCACAGGGCCACTCAAGGTGCTTCACAGGGTTAAAATCAAATAAAGAATACAAATACAAAAAAAGGAACAAATTTAAAACATGGATAAAAATACAACATTTAAATAAAAGAATTAAAACATTTTACAAAAAAAATAAATAAATAAAAAATACAGGTTAAAAGGGAAACAAGAACGTTTTGAGACCCGATTTAAAAGAGCTGGGAGTCTCAGCGGACCTCAGACTCTCTGGCAGTCCGTTCCAGACATTGGGCGCATAAACGCTGAATGCCGCCTCTCCCTGTTTAGTCCTAGCTCTTGGGACTTTTAAAAGACCTGTCCCAGACGACCTAAGGGCTCTGGGCGGCTCATAACGTATCAGCAGATCAGTAATGTATTTTGGCCCTAAACCATTTAAGGCTTTGTAGACCATCATCAATATTTTAAAATCAATTATTTGAGTGACAGGAAGCCAGTGCAAAGACCTAAGAACTGGGGTAATGTGATCTACTTTTTTGGTCCTAGTGAGGACTCGAGCAGCAGCGTTCTGAATTAGCTGAAGCTGTCTGATTGATTTTTTAGGAAGGCCTGCAAAGACACTATTACAGTAGTCAAGTCTACTAAAAATAAATGCATGGACAAGTTTTTCTAAGTCCTGCAGAGATATTAGCCCTTTAATTCTCCATATATTTTTAAGGTGGTAGTAGGCTGACTTAGTAATTGATTTAATGTGTTTTTTGAAATTCAAGTCGGAATCTATCACTTTGTAGCTTGGTGTGTGCTTTCTAACATAACAGATTTAAGCTGTGCGCTGACTTTTGATTGTTCATCCCTGGCACCAAAGACAATTACTTACATATTAATTACATGGCCGCCCAGACCTCAGTTTGCTTCAACCAAAGTGTTTGTGAACTGGTCAAACTTCAGTTAGCCACAGATAATTCGGAGAGGGAGTTGAATTATTGTTTTAATTGGTCAAGCCCTTTTTTAAATGTTGGATCCTACCACCTCGATGCTAAGAAAGAAGCATCCTACTGAGGTTCCATTGTCTTTAGCGGTCCCATGAGAACACATCTTTGGGTCCAATCATGTGAAAAGTGGAGTCGCCCTCTCATAGACAGACAGTCACAGTTCTCCTGAAAAGAAGCCTGTTTCGTCTTTATTCTCTAACTTCAACATATTCTTGAAGTTGTCAACCTGGTTACAAGAACTGACGTTACAAGATGAGCCCTGTCAAAGTAAACCTCAGTGCTGAGAATGCTATCAAGACATGGGGGAGTATTAAGAATGAAAAGACAGCACACAGAAGGGTGAACAGTGAACAGAGCTGAACTGAGCCAATGTTGTTCATCACTCATTCAACAAATGAGCTCACTAGGGAGAAAAAAAATCTTGAAACATCCCACTGGGACATGGTTCTTTCCACCCTTCACTTCAATGGCAGCACCTAGCGCCTGGTGAGCACTCCAACCAACCCAAAGATGAGGTATCGGTGAGGAGGAGTGAGAGAGGGGCTAAGAGAATACAACACAGACAGGAAATGCTGCGAGCAATCTATCTTTCGTCGGACATGTTAGAGCTGGAAGGGAGATGATTGCATGGAGTAGTGATGAAGAGGAAAGGCAAACTTGAATCGTTCTTGACACCTTTCTAAACCAGTGATGACAAGCTTCGAACAGGAGACAGAGAGCCGAGGATGCCTCAAAAACACAACCAGTTTGCATAATGGCACAGACAGATACCTATTGTTCAGGAATAAGCAATGCATACGTTTGAGAGGAATGTGCTATGCCTCTGTGATATAGTATTCTAAACTCAGGTGTGTATTGGGTCTTTTCTTCTGCCCTAGGGCCCATTTCAAAATTGGGGCTCATTAATGAGAGGCTGTAACTAGGCCGGCCTGGTGTCTAATGGAAAAAGTTATGTCTAAATGAGACCAGATCACCATTTCTAAATTTAAAGATACAGTAGCATTTAGGAGGGCTGGCTGTGGCAATGTCCAGAGTCGGGGAAGATAATTTTTCAACATAACTTTTCAAACTTCAAATGACTTCACACTAGAAGGAGCAAAGCTACCATAGGGAGAAATCTAGTTTGGTTGACTAAAGCTACTTAGAAAAACTAGTTAAAAAAAAGATCAAATGGAAAATGAAATAATAAGAAAATAAAACTCAATACCAGTTTAATTACATCTAGTTCACTACTCCCCATTACGCTGGCAATGTCCAATTGTAGGCTACTGACTCTGCCTTAGAGCTTTTTCTTTCCGAATCTATGAATCACTGAATCAACAATGATGTGTAGAATTATTTCATCCTAGTAAAGGGACAAAATTGTTGCAGAAGAGCTGGGCTGAGGGGGCGCCCTTAGCTCAGTTGGTAGGGCGTCCCCCCCATGGGCCTCGGCCAGCAGCGGACCCGGGTTCGATTCCAGCCTGCGGTCGTTCTCTGCATGTCACTCCCCTCTATGCCCCATTTAAACTCTGTCTCTACACTATCAATAAAGCATAAAAATGCCAAAAAAAATCTTTAAAAAAAAAAAAGAAGAGGCCGAACATCAGAATGGCCATGTCCCAATCGAGGGACCGCATCCTTCTAAGGACGCGGTCTACGCGGTCTATGAAGGCCATAGCCCGTGAAGGCCGAATCGAAGGCCGAACGAGCGTTGTTAAATGAGACGGTCTCCGCAAGTCTCCGTTTACGAGCATTTCCGGTTTGCGTAACAAGCCGTCACCTTGCGTGAAGACTCGCCGCTCCTGTGCTGCCTAGCAACCCTGATTGCTGCCAACGGAAACAGCCTTGTCAACGGAGGAAAATAGAAAAAGAAGTTGCCTACCAGACGAAAAGAAAAAAAGTAAAAACAAAAGAAAATACAAGAAAAAAGAAAGGAAGATAAAAGTTAAGAAGATGGAGCAACACGTTGCTGTTTTGTTATTTATTTTATGCCATCTCTGAAAAAACGCAATGAATCTTGGGATAGGTTGGGTCGCGAAGGATACATCTGTTGGACCCTTCAAAACCGTGAAACGAAGGCTGCATTTCTCGGCCGCATATGAAGGAGCCTTCCAAATGGGACAAGCCGCTATGACACAATCGGTCTTCAAATGCAGCCTTCGTAGGCTGCGGCCCCTCAAATGGGACAGAGCTAATGTGTCAGCCCCAAAAAGATGTTGTTGCTGTTTCAAATCATTGAGGAAATGTGACATTTACTGGAAAAGCGGTGTTAAATGGACATCAGGGAGGGTGCTCTGAATACTGAAACCAGCTGGATCTACTCCATGGGTTTTCCCGCATCCATCAGCTGGGAAAGTTTATGTCTATAATTGATTGGCAAGTATTTCAGATAAGGGCTGTACTTGACACAGTGTGTTGGCTGGCAGTGAAGCAGACAGAAAATGCTTCGGCATAATTTAGCCAACTGGACAGAATGAGGATGGAGAGAGCTTCAGAGGCTGAAAGGTTTTGCTCTTTTTAATGGCAAGAGCAGCAGTCAGCACAAATGGAACTCAAGAGCTTCTCTGTTACCATCATACTTTCATACCAGAAACATAGTTAGATTAAATCGACAAGGCTTTAAGATTATCTGGATTTACCCCAGATACACTGCTGTCCTCACTGAAGAGCTTGATACTCCTCCAATTGAGGATTACATGATCAAAAATAAATATTTGAAGCACTGTATGTACCCATACAATGGGTGATTTTATTGTTAGACAAGTTTTTCCAAGAATGTAGCTTTTTATTGTTTACACTCTGCTTCTTACTTTCTAGTTGAATTGTTTTAACCCTTTAACTGCCGCACCAAGAAAAAAGCAATGAAAAAATTATTTTTTTGCATTTTGTTTCCCCTTGGGTCAATAATAAACACAATCAGATATTTTTTTTTGCTTGGACCCCATAGTTTTTTAAATATTAACCTCTACCAAACGGTTGAGATGGCGATTCATGATTAAAGTACCAAAATTCCTAAAAATATCAAAAACAGTAGAAAAGTAAAATATAATGCCAATGTATAATGACATAAACAACAAAATATGTTTTGTGGGCATTGGATCAAGTTTTTTTTCTTGTAGTATGCCACAAAAAATTGCTGTTTTTTATTTCAACAGACGAAAATGTTGACTCGAGCAAGAAAACTTTGCATTTCCAACTTTCATCTTGACCTCATCTGTGTTGAGGTGTAACAGCCCAATATACTCAACTTGAATTCACTTTTGATTGTATGCTAGCTGTCTTGTCGTCAAAATACTGCAGTATAGCGATTGCCATAGTGCCACGGCTACTCCGATTCTCCAGGCAGTCTCATGTTCCATTGCCCGCTCACTTGCAAACAAGACCCAGAGGTTCTTGAATTCCTTACTTATTCTAATACTTAAAAAAAACATTGCATAACAGGAAAAAATTGCATCAATGACTTATGTCTTACCAACATTAGTCATTTGGTTGAAATCGGATTATGTTTGATAGTTATGATTTCCACATATTTAGTTACGATTTCCACATATTAATTTAAGATATTTACCAAATTCTATCGGAAAACATCCTATTTGTTATATTCTTGGACAGGATATCAAGGCGTAGTCATGGTGGGGAGGGGTTGCAGTTCAGTGGGCTGAGGATATCATCTCTGCTGTTTGCGGATGATGTGGTTCTCTTCAAAGGTTTTTTTATTAAATGTTAATAACAACAAAATTGTAGCACATCAAGTACAACATTTTTTTTTTTCCCCCTTTTTCTCCCGAACACACCCCACCCACATCCCACCCTCATACCCAACAACACAAAACACACACCACAAGAAACAAAAACAAACAATCAATATGAAATAAAAAAAAATAAAAAAAATAAAAAAATTGAATCAAATAAAAAAGGGGAGGGGGTAGCTACTCTTCAATTAATGTGGTCGGTTTCTTAAAATAATCTAGGAAGGGGCGCCATATTTTATGAAATTTAGTCTCAGATCCCTGGGTAGTGCAACGAATTTTTTCCAGATTCATACATGACATAATGTCTCTAATCCAATGTGAGTGGGAAGGAGGAGCAGGATCTTTCCATTTAAGTAAAATAGCCCTACGAGCAAGCAAAGAGGTGAAGGCCAGTACCTTTAGCTTCACTTTAGGCAAGCCTGAATTGGGGGCGATGCCAAAAATTGCAGTGAAAGGGTTCGGCTCAATTTGATGCTGAAGTACTTCAGAAATTGTTTTAAAAACTGATGACCAGAACCCAGTCAAAGTGGGACACAACCAGTACATGTGAAAGAGTGATGCCGGTGCGCTCTTACAGCTATCACAGGTCGGGTCTACATCGGGGAACATACGAGCTAATTTAGTTTTAGATATGTGGATACGATGTACTACCTTAAGGCGAGACACGGCAGGCAAAAACATCGTTTTTTTAAGCACTGGTCAATTTTGAGATTTGTGTCTATTTAGCTTCCATAACATGTCTTCTTTCATACTAGTATGGATAAAAGGTCCAAAATATACGTTTTAGGTGTTTATTTTACTAAACTTTGACTGCTTGCGTCTGTATTTTGCTCCTAAATTCGTCAAAAGTGAGCATTCTAACGGAACATACAGCACCGCGGCCGCTGTATGAATCATAATAACCATGGTACTGTTGGAAAGCTCTGAATCTCAAGAACAACGTTATCTGATCCAAATATGGTCATTTCCTTTGTATCAGTAACCAATCGTGAAAGTGTGAGGAGGGATTCAATGCTAGGAAAGCGACCTCATTGGCTAATGCACATTTCTGACGATGTGATTCGCTAAAAGGCATCACGTGATGCTAGCCCCGGGTAGCTCGAAAATCACAAAATAAAATGGGAAAAACGTCGAAAATATGCCAAACCAAGACAAAAAAAATACTTAATCAATTGGCTACGGACATTACATGATCGCCATTTGAAGGGGAGAAGTGTTAAAGACATGTAAATCACGCCGATCACGTCGGAGAGACACAGACTGTCAGACGATCAGAGGGGAGATGGTGGGGAGAGAGAGCGTCTGTGCCGACAGGAGCAGGTTGACAGACAGTGGCTAATAATGAATTAACCACGTTTAAATGAGCATGTGGATGTAAATGTTACTATGCTATGGTTTATATATGTTAAGCAGTGGTAGGCCTATATGGCATTGAGGGGTGTAGGGCCTAATTCAATAAATTACTCTAGCTATAATCAGTGATTATCAGCAGAATTCACGTTTTTATCTTTAACGGCCGTTTTCTCAAAATGAGCTTTTTCCAATACTCTGCGAAAGATATCTCAACTTCTAGAACACTGACATCAACCAAACTTTCTATGATCATTCATAGCACTATTTTAAAGGTTTTTACACAAGGATTTGTTAATATATTGTTAATTGTCTGATTTATGATACATTTTCCTCCTAAAAACATGCCGAAAATGCATTTCTAAGACATGTACATAGTCTTTTTTGATTTATTAAATGAAAAAAGGCTGTATCCAAAATCTGTTGTGTAAAAACTTCAGAAACTAATATGTGGTTAAAATAAAATAGAGATTTTAACTCTGGCTTTATCCAACATCTCAAATTTTTTCTCGAAAAATGACCCAAATTTACGCATAATTGGTTAAATATTGCCATATTTGCATATTTAATATAATACTAAAGAAAAACATGTAATACAAAAAATAAGTGTGTTAGTGTCAGTAATCAACTGGCAAAGTTTCATGATGATATCTATAAGTTAAAAAAAAATCCCTATTCACCTGGGGTGTCTCGCCTTAAATTGCACAAGAGCATGTCGGGCGCACATGGAGGTAGAGTGTATTCGATCCAGGACTGAATCCCACATGTGATCTGTGAAGGCAGAACCTAGGTCCTGCTCCCACAGGGTTTTTATAGCTGCTAATGAGGGGCTATGCAATTTCGAAATAAGGTTGAAAAACACAGAAATTGAGCCTTTTAATGTGGGGTTCACAGACAGAAACAAATCAACCTGATTGGCTGGCGGTTTATAAGGGAATTGGGGAATTAACTTCTGTGTAAAATGCCTGATTTGCAGAAATCGGAAAAAATTTGTCTTTTCGATACCAAAATGTTTTGTCAATTGGGAAAAACTAGCAAATAGATCATTAATAAATAAATCACCGATGCATTTTAAGCCTTTTTTATGCCAGATCTTGAATGCACCATCCACCGTCGAGGGAGTAAACAAATGATTAGCTGCAATTGGGCTGAAAAGTGAAAAATTCTGCATTCCAAAATTCTTCCTAAATTGGGTCCAAATTCGAAGGGAGTGCTTAATCACGGGATTACTGTTGGGAATAGCCGAAGAGAGTGGAAGTGCGGCACTTAAGAGGGCAGATAGAGACAATGGGCTAACAGCGCTGGACTCCATTGTTACCCATACTGGGGCTGAGTCGTCAAGGTGAAAATGCACCCAATACACTAAAGAACGGATATTAGCAGCCCAGTAATAGTACTGGAAATTAGGGAGGGCCATTCCGCCTGTTTGTTTTGGTCTTTGAAGAAATGCTTTCCTTAACCGAGGGTGTTTACCATTCCAAATATAATTTATCATTAATGAGTCAAGGGCCTGAAAAAAGGATTTGGGGAGAAAGATGGGGAGACATTGGAATAGATATAGGAACTTTGGGAGTAATGTCATTTTAATTGAATTTATTCTACCTATGAGAGAGAAAGCCAGAGGAGACCACTTCGATAATATTTGCTTCGCCTGATCCAATAATTTGAGGAAGTTCGATTTAAATAGGTTTTTAAAATTTCTGGTGAAACATACCCCAAGGTAACTCAGCTGATCTGTCACCACTTTGAGTGGGAGAGCTGTATAATCAAGTTTAAGAGCTTCTTTATTAATCGGAAAGAGTTGGATGATGTGGTTCTGATGGCATCATCGGTCTTTGACCTTCAACACTCGTTGGATCGGTTCGCAGCCGAGTGTGAAGCGGTTGGGATGAGGATCAGCACCTCTAAATCTGAGGCCATGGTTCTCAGTAGAAACCTATGGATTGTTTACTCCAGATAGGGAATGAGTCCTTACCCCATAGTGAAGGAGTTCAAGTAGCCTACCTTTGGGTCTTGTTTGCGAGTGAGGGAACAATGAGAGTGAGATGGCCAAAGAATCGAAGCAGAGGGGGTGGTTTTGCACTCGCTTTACCACAACGTTATGACGAAAAGAGAGCTGAGTCAGAAGGCAAAGCTCTTGATCTACCGATCGATCTTCATTCCTACTCTCACCTATGGTCATAAAGGCTGGGTAATGACCGAAAGAACGAGATATGAGTGCCCAAAATGGATTTCTTCAAGAGTGTGGCTGGTTGCTCCCTTAGAGATAGGGTGAGAAGCTCAGTCACCCTGAGAGATTTGGATTAGAGATGCTTCTCCTTTTGCAAAGAAAGTACTAGTTGAGATGGTTGGGGCATCTGGTAAGTATGTCCCCTGGGCGCCTCCCTAGGGAGATGTTCCAGGCACGACCAAAACCCAGGACTAGATTGAGAGATTATATCTCTAAGCTTGCCTGTGAACACCTCAGGATCCCCCCGTTAGAACTGGTTAATGTGGCTAAGTAAAGGGAAGTTTGAGGTCAGATGGAGCCGTTGGCCCACCGACCCAACCCTGGATAAGTGGATGGGCAACGTATAAATGGCTGAATTTTGAAAAAATCTCAGAAAGTGACAAAAACGATGTAAATAAGAAATAATTTTAGCATATTTATGATGATATAGCATTACATGTTTCATATTTACAGCAATGAATGATCAGAAGTATTGATTTGTATTGCACATATTACATTATAATGGCATTAGATGCACTTTGCTACATTAACCATAAAGTGCTAAATCAACCGTTTGGTTGAGGTATTTTAAAAAAAAGTATTACACGTTTATTTAAGTCTTTTTTGTGGTATCAATTTACATAATTCTGTTCATTAGGGCGTTGGACAATATGACTTGTTGAAAAAATATACTTACCTTTCAAAATTTCACCCAAAAACTGTCAACATGTTTGGAGTGATTTTCCTGTTTATGATTTTCAAGTGTTAAGGGTCTTAAGAGGCATACCATTTAAAGACACAGTGACATCTAGTGTTTTTCTTTAGGATAACATACGTTAGCCGAATGGTAGAGATGGCCCAATCAGGTTTAGTTAAATTGAGCACCCTTCTCAATAAAATCTAGTGACTCAAAATGTGCTCTACCAAACGGTTGAGCAACTATAAATGCAAATTTAATTTAACCCTTTAAGGTGGAATAAGCTATTCTGGAGGAGGTTAGTACATTTTATGAATACATTTTATATAGTATGATACTTTCTGTTCAAATCAGTTAATATCTCCACACAATCTCCTACCTGTCCATACTGTGTGTGCACTGAAATAAAATATCTGGTGTGAATACACAGCCTAGGCTCTGTAAACGGGTATGTAAACAAAGGGGACCGCTCTAGCAAGCAACATACCCATGTACAGAGCCTGGTCTGTGTAATAGCACCACATTTTTTTCAGCACACACACACACAGTACGTACAGGTTGCGGATCGTGAGGAGATATTAACTGATTTTGACAAATATTGATTTTGACAACAAGAATTCTCCAGAATGGCTGAGTCCACAGTTAAATTTAATCAGCTTGATGTAATTGCATTAACCTTACCTTTAACAACTTTTGGGAAAATCATGTATACTTCTTGCTATTGTCACACTATTGGATTTTTGTGAGGAACATAAACAGTGCTCAGATGCATTTGATTTGCATCCATTTAATGGAACTTAATGGGCTGTGTTCAGTTGGGGGAAAAATAGAATTGGACTGTACTTTCTGACACCCGGTGTGAGTGTATGTGTGTGAGTTTCTGCAGGATTTAAAATGTTTTGATATTTATTTTAGATTCATGCACAGTGAGGAGCACAGAGATCATTGAGGGAAATTAGGGTTATGTGTTTTCAAATAGCAGAAGTGAACCAGAAAATTAGATTTCGGTCTTTTTCATAGAAGGGATTAATCAAGGAAGAAAAAGAACTAAACCAAGCGTGCAGTTGTTACTAGCATATTTTCAAAGTGCTTGAACATCAATGTTCATTTCTCGGTTTTGAATCATGCATTGCATTTAGGTCACTGATGTCTGTGTAGCCAAAAACCGGTCCAGTTAATCTGCATGGGGCACAGGGGAGTAGAAATCCACAAAAGGGAAAAAAGAAGAAGGTACAGCTGTGCACAGGATTCGATTTGGGCTCTCTCTCTCTCTTTGCTGACTGTAGCCTCCGATGCCATGCTGCTTTTTATAACTCCCGACTTATGTTGAGCCAATGTTCAAATAGCCTTTACATTTGTCAGCCGATCCTAGCCTGTTTGAGCATTTTAAACCTGAGCGGTCACAACACATAGTGACTAGCGGGGCTTATCTGCAAAGACATCACTTGGTGTCAAGTGACGGCAACATGTCAGCTTCCACTTTTCCCCCTGTACACCTTTTCAAAGTGACGTACAACAGCGGGGATGGCAAAAAGATGCCTGTCCTATGCTGCCATCAACTGTGTTTCCAGGACGCCGGAGCTCAGCCGAGTAAGAGTAAAACGCATGCCAGCCAAACCCATGGAATTTAAAAGTCAAAATTATACTAGCAAAAAAAATAAAAAAATAAAGATGAGAGTGTGTCATCCTAGGTTATATTTAAATAAACCTTGGATAACGGAAGGTAGACGCTGTGAAATAAACTGGGATGGTAGGCCAGAAGAAAAAAGGTTTTGGCAGATTAGGCTGCCATGGTATTCATCATTAAAAGTATACAGTATGATCCCTTTGCAAAACTAGTTCTGAAAACTAGGCTGTGTGTGTCTACCTTGCTGCATAGAGTGACAAGACAGAACAAAAGAAGGGGAGAAAAGTGAGACTGAAGAAGAAGAAACATGCGGAAGCTGGATTTTAATTGGCTGTTTGTTTTTCATCAGTCCCAGAAGAGAGACAATATTTACAAGTTTGATCTTTTGCCGCGCTTCTGCAAAAGTAACAAGACTGTCTGGTACAATGGGACGTGCGATGAATCGTCTGCTCTCTTCTTGCAGCAGTGGCATGCCTTCTTACAAGCTCTGTTGTATTCTTTCAAGAGCTTTGCACACCGCAAAGGTTAGAATGAAAACGTTGTGATCCAATGAGTGAGCCTCACCTGTTGCAGCCACAGTTAACAGCATTGCGGATCCAAACAGTGAACACATGCATTACAATTAGAATACAGAATAACTCAGCTACAGTTGTTTAGAATTTTACAAAAGAAAAAATAAACTAACACTGTGCCTCAACTAGCTTCATTTGCATTTTACTATATAAAGAGTTGAAGGGCCATGTGGAGACAGACACAACATAAATGTTAAACCAAACCAAATAAAAAAACTAAAAAAATTCAGATTAAAATATCGTAGGAAAAGCCTTGCATAATAGAATAGCCAGAGAGAAAAAGCTGTGCTATAGAATTGTTGATGAGGTTTTGCAGTGTTGATGCAAATGTTTGGCCTGCTCTGACCCTTGGTTTAATCAGAATTTGAGAGATGCTGCTGTGAGCGATAAGTCCCTGTCCCCCTACCTCTGAATGTAGAGCGGTCTGAATCACATTCCAGCATACCTGAAATCAGGGGTGTAAAGTAGCGAATTACATTTACTCGCGTTCCTGTAATTGAGTAGTTTTTTCGTGTACTTGTAATTTCTTAAGTGATTTTTAAAACCTATACTTTTACTTTTACTTTGAGTATGTTTATTTTGAAGTATTGTACTTCGCTACATTTTATATCACCTGCGTTACTGAGTAAAAAAATAGATAGGGAAAGGAGAGAAAAGAAAAGAAATATCGCGGGGGGCTTTTATTTTTACGGCACAATACCGGAAACTAACACTAACAATGATCGACAGGAGGAGAGAACACATTGCGACTAAATGATAACAACAAACATTGCTTCCCTCTATCATTAAAACAAAATAATCCTAGTTAAACTATCATTGTACCGCACGTGAAGACGTTAGGCTTTTAAATGCAGCGAACCTTTCATCCAGCCGTGCGATCGGCCCCTCCCTCACCTGTTTAGCTTTCAGCTTAACAGTGCAGAGTAGGATGGAGACGGTTTGTGTTGCCGGGAGCTTTGAAAAACTTCCAGAAGACGGCAGAAAGGCAGCCTTTGGTCGAGAAGAAAGCTAAAACTAATAGACTAAAATAATGTGCAAGATATGTTACGCGCCGACACGCGAGTCAGATGACATGCGCGACCGTGAGAGAGAGAGAAAAAAAGGCAAATGCGACCCAGCTGCACCTCAAAACATCACGACTAATTAGTTGACTCACTTTAAGTCTAATCCAAGTGGTCTATGACCAAGCAATAAAGGAATAAAAAACACAGGAAGTTTAAAGCTCCTTGACTCTTGCCACCACAACAGTCATCAATTAAGAACACTGTAGCCTACAATGCAACTTGCTTATCCAGCCAGCTCCATGAGATATAAATAAAATATGCCCTCACATTCCTGCTAGCAAAAGACGTGCCCTAACAACAACATATTTGCAACGGTTTATTTTGATTTTGACACTTATTTTATTTAATTATTAAAAATATGTTTTACTTAGGCTATTTGCATTGTCCTTGTTTTCAGTTCAATTAGGATATGTTTAAAGTCAAAAGTCATGGTTTCAAATGTTAAATAAGTGCATGTTGCAGTTCTTAAATCAATGAATAATTGTCTATAATAATTGTGATTACACAATGTCAATCAAAATAATCATGATTATGATTTGTCAAAATCGAGCAGCCTAACCTTGCAATTTCCATGGTTTAGATCAATTATACACAATTACATTATTAGAACTACAGCTGCAGTCTGTTTAGGTCTGTTGACCGGTTACATTCCCAGTCCCCCATTAACAGACTATTTGCTCCATATTTGCTTATCTAAAGTATAATGACACAGTATAAATCAATACATGTATGGTGACATGATTTGTTTAATTTGTGCACTTTATTTTGTAAAAGTGTTGCATTAATTAAATAAAGATAAGTTTGAGATTTATATCCCCTTGTCTATATATATAAAGCCCTACACTGAAGAGACCCCCGCCCCCTTTCGCTGTTAAAAAGTAACTAGTAACTTGTACTTTAAGTACATTTTAAATCAGCTACTTTTTCACTTTTGCTTCAGTAGATTTTTAAACCAGTACTTTTACTTAAGTAAAATTTCATCCAAGTAATCATACTTTTACTTGAGTAGAATATTTTTGTACTCTTTCCACCTCTGCCTGAAATACATTCAGCCAGCGCAGTCTCTAATTAACATGGATATGCACCGTTGCTATTTAAATACCAATGGAACCGTACTTATGTCTAGCAATGGGGGGAAAAGCAATCTGTTTATTTCGGGGGAAAAATACTTTGGTTGGATATGATTAAATGCAGATATTTTTTCTCAGCAAAAGGTCTGTCTCGAGACCCCTGCTAAGCGGTATGGTATGGTAAATGGACTTGTATAGCGCTATATCTCCGTTTATCACAGACCCAAAGCGCTTTACATTGTTTTTGTACACATTCACCCAGTCACACACACATTCATACACCGATAGCAGCAGCTACCACGCAGGGTAGGCTTAGCACTAGGGTGCTAAGCTAACTAAGCTAACTATCGGGAGCAATTCGGGGTTCAGTGTCTTGCCCAGAGACACTTCGACATGTGGCGGGGAGACGGGGGATCGAACCTCCGACCCTGCACACCAGAGGCGAACTCCCTACCCACTTCGCCACTGCCGTCCCAAAGTGGCCCCAAAGTGGACACTATTGGGCATTTTTAACTTGAAGTAGCAACTGGCAAATACACTCCCACACACATCATAACAATGGCACACAAGTGCACCTGCAGACGCCCACAAACACTGTGATGCACGGTCAGTCAAATACTTTCTGATTTAATTCAATAACTCTTGACCTCCAGTGCAGTCCAAACAATAGTACTGGAAGGCTTCTGCACACAAAGTGAGTATAAAACAATAAATATGACCATCTGGTCAGCAGGGATGACTTTGGGCTTCAGGAGGCACATTGTCAATAAAACAGAGAATGTGAGCAAATGCAGGAAACTACAAGTAAAGGAAGACTCAGGTATCTCACTCTTTAACATATATAAATAATATATCTTCATGAAGCTTTGCCTGTTGATTACGTAGGCTACTTTAAAACAATAATTCAGACAATTACCAACATATGAACATATCCTTCTGTATTATCTTCAGGATAATGCTTAGAATGATTATTTTCATTTAATTTCATTTTCCTTTATTTATTCTCGAAATATCAATTGAGGGTTACCCTCTTTTACAATGACGTCGAGACAAATTACAAATACACAATATACAATTAGAATACACAACAAGCTTACAAAGAGACAACAACAATTAAAACATTCAGATCAATTGAATAAATCAGAACAATAGCCAAATTAAAACAGTTACAAGTGGAGTGGGGCTGATTCAAAATAATAACTTTAAATTGGTTAACAGTTACGAGTGTATTTATTTTAATTTGATGTTGTAGGCTGTTCCAGGAGTCAGGGGCACTGTGGCTAAAAGCAGTTTTACCAAGGTCAGACCGGGCATATGGAACATATAACATAAGCATTTCAGTTGAGCGGGTTTGATAAAGCCCATCTGAAATATGCAGCATTGTTGTCAAATAGAGTGGTAGTTTTCCGGTCAGGGCTTTATATATAAAAATATGCCAATGTGCATCACGTCTTTCTTTAAGAGAGGACCACCCAACCTTTTCATATAAAACACAATGGTGTGTGTCATAAGCATCTCCTGTAATGAACCTTAAAGCAGAGTGAAAAACAGAGTCTAGGAGTTTAAGACATGAATGAGCTGCATGCCGATAAACTACATCACCGTAATCAAGGACAGACATAAAAACTGCCTCAATAATCCTTTTCCTACTGAACAACGGGAAGGTTGCTTTGTTCCTATAAAAATATCCAATCTTTTGTCGCAGACGACAGACAAGATTTTTTATGTGAAATTTAAAAGATACTTTTTCATCTATTATGGAATGTTAAGCTGATGTAAGTGCTTTAGAAGTTGAGATTTGTTGTATTGAAAAAACACATTTTGAGATAATGGTAGTTGTAGATTGTTATATAGGAGAAATACAGACACAAACAGAAAAGTATAGTAAAAGAAACACCTTAAATGTACATTAAAGACCTTTGATTTATACTGTACTAAATATTACGTGGGTGTTATGGAAGCAAAACAGCCAAAAATCCAAAAAATTTCCAGTGTTTGACCAAACAATGTTTTTTGCCTGCAGTGTCTTGCCCTAAACAGCCACCTATTAGACACAGTTAACAGCCACATACGTACGCATGCACCCAGTAGCACTCAGGTAATCGGAAAGTTAGGCTTTGAAGAAGGCACAGCTGTTCCTCTCACCATCCAACAGAAGGGGACTTGATGGCAGCCTGGAGGAAGCGTGGATACCAGAGTTAATCTTGCTATCTCCCATAAAAAGCTTTTCCTCAGGGCAAATCTACCCCAACTTCCCACTCTCCCCTCCGGTGCTACTTATTTCAGCCTTCCTACCTAAGTACAAACTGGGCATCACTTCAGGCAGGACTCTCGCTTCAGTTCCAAGTGTATGCCTCTGTCTCACAGAAGTTTTATGCTGGTTTCCCTTTGGCGACGTGAGAGTGAATATAATGTGCTAAAGAAAAGAAAATATATGCCACACACTGCAAGAGACCAGACAATGGTTTGTATTCGTAATGTGTAGCACTTAATGCATTTTACAGAATTCAGCTCAGAGAAACAATTATTGTTGAGCTGTTTAAAATTAAAGTAAATCCGTACGCCTGAACTGAAAATAAGTTATTTTGATAATGGGCTGCTGACATTCAGCGTTCTTTGCCTGGTACCATGTTAAATGTTGAATGCAGGTGTGCATGGATAAAATTTTACTTCAGCTAGTAAAACCTTTTCCATCCGTGCTCCACTGCAATGTGACTGTTGTGCGGCTTTTTTTAATTTAGATCTCCGAAAAATAAAAGCTAACCTCATAAAATCCAATTACATAATTAGCTTCAAGAACTGGAAATGTTTTGAAAACGGTGAGAACCAAAATGCCTTGGGCAAAAACATATTATCAGGATAATTATTTTACTGGTATACACAACTACTTACTATTCTGAAAATAAATGTTGATAAAGACAATACACAAACAATGTGCCAGCATAGATTTTGTGAGGGCACGGGTATAGAGAAAGAGATTGAAGTAGATTTAGAGATGTCTGGGCAATTTGCCTGTTGGAACCATCAATGAAGACATGTTGGTCATAGTGTTGGGTGCAGCCAGATATCAGCGCTAAGCTTGCCACTAGGGCTGTCGCGATAACCGCACAGATGAAATACTGCAATATTTTCAAGCCAATCGCAGAGCATGGGCGGTCACCGCAACAACCGCACAAGACGTCCATGGACCTGTTATAAAAGGTGACGAACCCCCGTTTTTTCAAAACTCATATTTAGAAAAAAGATTTGAAGACCAGATCTTGTTTTTAAAAGGAAATTCATTTTATTTATTAAAATCATATACGAACATTGAATAAAACACTTTCCTTCATTGCAAATGATCAGTAGTACAAATAGACTGAACTCTGATGTGTTTACTACAGACTTTATTCCTCTGCTCCGCTGTGATCGCTCTCGCTGTCATCTTTCCTATTCTCTGGTTCGGTCGTGCATAGCGGGTCATCCTCGCTGCTGTCCTCGGCATCTGAGATGCAACATTTATTTAATGCTCATAGTTAATCACATAGCCTAGTGCTGAAACGAAAGCTATAACACCGTGGTTTAAGACTGAAATGATAACCGGGGCACGTTACCGTTGTCGAGGGGAAGGCTTCCGCGATCTCCGTTAGTTTCAGTTTACAGCCGATAAAGTTACAATCACAACGACCGCATGGACAGCGTTTAAATAAAGCCTGTTATTCTTATTATCATTAGGGTTTTGATGCAAATGAAATCTAAACATTACGGCGGCTGTGGAGTGCGTAAAAGGAAAAGCGCAGTTGGCAATCTGATCTCTCCTTACTGCCACAGTAAAAGTCGATCGCACAGCCGATTCCTGCCTCTGACACGTTGACTGGCAACATAATGACTCAAGGCTTTGCATTGGCTTTGGCGATGTGCCGTGCCTCTTGTTTTCTCTCCACACAAAGCGTTCTCTCTCCCATTGCACACACACATGCCCCGGCCGCTTCAGAGAGCACAGACAGTGTTGGTTCCAACCGATAAAAAAATAAAATAAACACAACTGAAGCTATGTAAAGCGCTTTGAGTGCGAGAAATGCGCTGTATATATTAAATATAGCCTATTATTATTATTAAGCTGAATGGGGGAAAAAAGCCCGTCTTATATTCGGACCAATACGGTACAAACAAGTTGGCTTAATAAATATAGACCTATACTTAGGCCTAAAAAAGGGGTGGAGCAATTATATCGCATACCGCATGGTTTAGCCACCCTGACTCACCGCACGGGGTATTCCTTCATCGCGACAGCCCTACTTGCCACACCCTCAGAGAGCTCCAGGGCATGCGTCAGGTGTGATCACACGCAGCTATCTACTACCACAGCCCACTGGGAGCATGAGAGCAGAGTGAGCAGGGGGCGATGGTGGCAAAAAAAGGAACTCGCATTCAGGCCTGTGTGTGCACTGCCTCTCTAAGCCGCTTTGGTCAGCAGCTTTGCACTTTTTTCAAAGGGCTGGCTCGTGCCACGGATGCTAAGCTTGCCACTGTTAAGTACAGCAGGCAGCCAAGGGATATGTACACGCTGTAGAGGGAGGCAGGGAGACAGGCAGACAGACAGACACACACAGACACACACACAGAGAGATCAGAAAGATCAGAAAGAACCACCATTAGCTAAGGGGCATCGGTGTGCCTATGATCCACTGAGGAGCAGATACACTCAACAAAAATATAAACGCAACACTTTTGTTTTTGCTCCCATTTTTCATGAGATGGACTTAAAGATCTAAAATTCATTCCAGATACACAATATTACCATTTCTCTCAAACATTGTTCACAAATCTGTCTAAATGTGTGATAGTGAGCACTTCTGCTTTGCTGAGATAATCCATCCCACCTCACAGGTGTGCCACATCAAGATGCTGATCTGGCATCATGATTAGTGCACAGGTGTGCCTTAGACTGTCCACAATAAAAGGCCACCCTGAAATGTGCAGTTTTGTCTCACAGCAAAATGCCACAGATGCCACAAGCATTGAGGGAGCGTGCAATTGGCATGCTGACAGCAGGAATGTCAACCAGATCCGTTGCTCGTGCATTGACTGTTCATTTCTCCACCATAAGCAGTCTCCAAAGGCGTTTCAGAGAATATGGCAGTACATCCAACCGGCCTCACAACCGCAGACCACGTGTAACCACACCAGCCCAGGATCTCCACATCCAGCAGGTTCACCTCCAAGATCGTCTGAGACCAGCCACTGAGACAGCTGCTGAAACAATTGGTTTGCATAACCAAACAATTTCTGCACAAACTGTCAGAAACCGTCTCAGGGAAGCTCAACTGCATGCTCGTCGTCCTCATCGGGGTCTTGACCTGACTCCAGCTCATCGCCGTAACAGACTTGAGTGGGCAAATGCTCACATTCGATGGCGTCTGGCACGTTGGAGAGGTGTTCTCTTCACGGATGAATCTCGGTTTACATTGTTCAGGGCAGATGGCAGACAGCGTGTGTGGCGTCGTGTGGGTGAGCGCTTTGCTGATGTCAATGTTGAGGATCGAGTGGCCCATGGTGGTGGTGGGGTTATGGTATGGGCAGGCATCTGTTATGGACGAAGAACACAGGTGCATTTTATTGATGGCATTTTGAATGCACAGAGATACCGTGATGAGATCCTGAGGCCCATTGTTGTGCCATACATCCATGAACATCACCTCACGTTTCAGCAAGATAATGCACGGCCCCATGTTGCAAGGATCTGTACACAATTCTTGGAAGCTGAAAATGTCCCAGTTCTTGCATGGCCAGCATACTCACCGGACATGTCACCCATTGAGCATGTTTGGGATGTGCTTGACCGGTGTATACGACAGCGTGCACCACTTCCCACTAATATCCAGCAACTTCGCACAGCCATTGAAGAGGAGTGGACCAACATTCCACAGGCCACAATTGACAATCTGATAAACTCTATGCGAAGAAGATGTGTTGCACTGCATGAGGCAAATGGTGGTCACACCAGATACTGACTGAGTCCCCATACCCCCAATAAAGCAAAAAAATTCACATTTCAGAGTGGCCTTTTATTGTGGACAGTCTAAGGCACACCTGTGCACTAATCATGATGTCAGATCAGCATCTTGATGTGGCACACCTGTGAGGTGGGATGGATTATCTCAGCAAAGCAGAAGTGCTCACTATCACACATTTAGACAGATTTGTGAACAATGTTTGAGAGAAATGGTAATATTGTGTATCTGGAATGAATTTTAGATCTTTAAGTCCATCTCATGAAAAATGGGAGCAAAAACAAAAGTGTTGCGTTTATATTTTTGTTGAGTGTAGATATACAAATAGAAGACACACACATACACTCCTACAGTGCCAACAGTGGACTCTCGGTCTATGCACATGACCAAGTGTGGACCTCTATTTCTGGTCATTTACAAAAAACACAATACATTTTTTACTTTTAAGGTCTTTTGTCAGACTATTATATATAAATGTTCTATTTTAATTTGTTTTAAGAAGTTGCCAAGTGGGGACATGAATCCTTGAGCGATAACTACATGTCAAAGAGGGGACACTATTCACTGCAGCAGTGGTTTAACAAAGCCAAAGTCCACTGTCAGGCAGGTACGCAAGTGCACATGCACACACACACATGCGATCATTTCACCCTTGTGGCAAAATCTTCCTATGTTCTTTATTTGGTTTCAAATCAGTGCTTCAGCATCTAGCGCGCATATGGGGAAGGGAAACGAGCAGCGGTTCTTGCTCTCTCCCAGTGTTCTTTCTGTCCACATCGCTCACATTTGCTGAACTTTGCTCCCAATGTCTTTTCTCTCTACTGATGCTGATCAGATTGGGGAAAAAACACACACAAAAACAGGCTTGTTCTTATTTTATCTGAGAGTAGCTCACTTCCTCCTCTTTATCTTTGTGTTTGCAGCATACAAGGCTGTAATCGCAACCGCTTCTCTCAAAGGATTAGACATGCCGAGTGTTGAGGGACTTTGCATAGAAAAACACTGGGGATAAGAAGAAAGAGACCCCGGTGTGGACTCCAGGGGAAGTTATTGGATACCAAATTTAACAGAAAGTTGAAGACAACAGCTGAGTGATAACCCAGACATAAACCTTAATCTTGTTCATTTCCAGGTATTGTACCTCTGCCTTCACCACAACACTGAATCATCTCAGAGACGCCTCCATCAGCTCTCTGCCTGCAAATCAATCCCGGTGGCCAGACAATATCAGAGGCAAGAAATTGAGATCCTGACACACATCAACCTGGATGTCAGTTCACCAGATGACTGCAGCCCTTTGTACTGTCTCCCTTACTGTACACTTAATATATGAGAGACTGCTGGGGCAAGTTACAAGAGCAGACATATTGCTACGATCAAAATGACTCTGAATTTTTTAACCCTTCTGTTTGAACGATTGTTGACAAGTTTTCTCTGTAGTAAAATGTAATTGCTTTAATCTGATTGTCACGAGGTTCAATAGCTTTGTACATAGAGCCTCTGAATGCAGAACATTCATTTTGAACTTTGTATGTGTTATGGAACTTTTGTACACCCATGGTGTTCCCGGGCTAATACTGTATGACCAGCTATAAGAAATTAATTGGTGTAATAGAACATATTTTTTTGCCACTATTTAAACATATTAAACTTTGGCACAATGTGATAAGTAGCACAAAAAATCCAAACATTATGATTTTGTTTTATACTTGTTGAGTGAGCTCATGTCAATAAGACCTACAGGCCATAAATAGCGAACAGGTGTTGAAAACTTGCAATAATCACAAGAACTTAAAGTGGTAAAACTATGTAACACAACATTAAATTATATTATATGTATTATTAAAGATTAATAATTAGCTATTTGAAGCGGATAATGTTGAACAGGAACACTTAAGTAGCAAGTTATATGAAAATGAACACAACTGGAGGGTTAAAAACCAATGACAAAGCAAAATACTGCAGTCAATGGCCATCAATCAGTAACAATGTACAGCTTGGGGATAGTGTTGATAACAGATTTACCTTTGAAGCTAACGCTAGGCTCAACTGTGCGTAAAAGAACAGAGACTGACTGGCTCATTAGATGTAGTGTACATCTAATGACTCAAGTCTAAAATGAGCTCATTACAGTGCATTTCCAGTCCCTTCAGAAGCAGTAATTATTATACAAGGTGCTGTCATGGGTCTAGTTAGTTTGCTTAATGCTCATTTCTCATTTGAGCATTTAAAGATCCTCAGTGGAGAACCCCTACTGCTTCCAGAGCGACTGGATTTAAAAGCTAAACGGCTAACATCCGTTTCAATAATGATTATTTTTCTACATATATCAAAGTATAATTGTGGACATAAGGGGACTGTTTAACTGAATCAGTTAATGGGTAGACTGGCAGGTACGGAACATCATTAATGTGAGTTTGAGTGAATAAGATGGACTGACTATGTCAAGTGACAAACCAGTGTCTGTGCTCCGTCCTGGGGCTATTACAAATATAACATTCTAATAGACCCCCCCCACACACACACACACACACCACTACTGCACAAGTTACAACGTGTGCCGGCTTCAGAGGATGATGCCTCATCAACAAAAAAAAGGAAGAAATTGTGGCTGAACACATTTGCTGACTGACAGGTTTTTCCCTTGGTGGTGTCACTATGGTAAGAATGCTTAGTAACAAAGACACAGCCGAAAATACTTGACAGTACTAACTCAAAGTCAGCATCCGGCTCGATTGGGATATTCACTGGCTCAGATTTTGCTCTTTGGAATGCAGCCCAGCTAAAGGAGGTGTCAGCGATTCTGGATAACTCTTGTTGTCAAATTCCCCTCTTGTCAAAATCAGTGATTATCTCTGAAAAAATAAATCTGGTGTTAATACACAGCCTAGGCTCTTTAAATTGGTATGTAACCAAATGGTATGCAAACAAAGAGGGCCCACCAGTTTGCAGGGCCTAGGTTGTGTATCTACACTGTTTTTTTGTTCATGGCACACACATTACTGACAGGTAGCGGATCATGAGGAGATAAATCACTGATTTTGACAAAGTGATTTGACAATAAGCATTCTCCAGAATTGCTGACTCCAACTCTTAACATAATGCACATGTTGGAAACAGAGCAGGATTTCAGTAAGTTTCTGAAATGTTTTGAAGCATATAGGTGCATTTGAATATTCCACCACCAGAGCTTCAGTTAAGAACTAAGCGGCTAAATAAGTACAGTATATCCAATCATAAAGGAAGGTGACAGACCCTAAATACACAAATTCTGGTTACTGTGCCAGCATGCAGCCAGTTGGTGTGGGCTTAGGCTTAATGCCGAGAAATTATTCTCCGAGCTACACTAGACTGCAAGAAGGTTTTTCTTCTATAGTTACACAGACGTGAACATCATTTATCTTTTGCATTTTACCATTTCCGACCTGCCTTTTCATTTGACCTTACTTACCAATTCTTATGTTTGATGTGTGACTTGTGGTTACCCATGGAATCCTCCTTTGCATAGAAGCACAGACTTAGCCAGCCTTATTCCTACTACATCACTACTATGACACCACTTTGATGTTGTGAACTGAAATTATGTCTCCTAAAGGAATTCCCCACACACACCGCTACTCATATACATTTGCAGTTTTTCGTGCAAGGGTTTCTCCAGATAAAACCTCTCAGAGATGTGTCCCTACAAACCCGTCTTTTGTGTCTTTCTTCACCAGGTGCATCTGAACACCTGTTAACAGTGTAACAAGTATCTACAGGTTCATATCCAAAGCCAATTGAATTAGCATGTGTGAGTAGGCGGCAACGGTTGAAGCAATGTTTTGGTATGGTACCTAACAGGAGCAGCTGGAGAGGATTTAAGATCTAGAGTGAGAGAGGGAGCATATCTAATACTGGAGGAGTCTATGGTTTTGAGTGTTGCTCATGCGAGAGCAGTGATGCTAATTATCAACTCTGTTCTATTCCTGACAAATTTGAGATAAAACTGGGTAAGCATGTGCACTGAAATATGAGATAGACAGTGTTCCTATGGATAATTCAAACTTAGCTTATAACACATGGAATATTTTGGACAACTCCTATTTCATCGTGCTCCACATTGTCTCATATATGCTATTTATTATTCAGATGTGCACACTGCGTATATTTCATGAGGACACCTATCGGCTCTCAAAATGCCAAAATGAACCAGATTCTTTGTCCTGAAGTACAGCACATTATTTCCCACAGTTTCCAATTAGTTTTGCTTGATGCTTCAAAACGACGTTCTATTAATAAGTGCTCCACCCCCATGCTTAAATCATTTAATACAGCTCTTGCTTAAATAACAGCACCCCCTGTTATATTCTTTGCTGCAGTTATAAAAGTCAAAATATGTTGGAGGGTAGGTTGGAAAAAGGCAATCTATTCTATTTGAATCCTCATTGGTGTGTACTGTATGTATCACATAATCCAACAGTATGACCCAATACTTCCTCAGTGCTGCATCTCAAGTAACACATTTTATTTCCTTATTTTATTTTTTGTGAAGGGTTCTTGTCCCAGTATCTTGTGTGTCAAAGGCTTTAAAGCAGTTTAGGAGATTATAGCGTACGCTGCCTTGAGCCTCTAGTCTAAAACCTCAGTCTGTTTCCACCAAAAGAATTCAGACAAAGATGGTGTCTCTCTAATGATATCACAACACTAAAGGGGTAACATATGTCTAAATCAAAAGACAAGACAAAAACAGCATTACAGCAGATGCTTTCCAATGTTTTATAAGTGCAATATAGTCTTGATGAACATATTAATGTCGTAAACAACAAAAATGGCCTCTGGGCCTAACATGGAGCACACTATGAACGTGGTAATGAAACTAAATAGTCTCATTTGGACAATCTCATAACACCAGGGTCATAATTCCCCCTTCAGCCATAATCCAATCAGCGGCGTCTGTGCTATTACATGTGAATTGTGGGTATGATGGAGCGCTCCCATTGGCTTAATCAATGTAATATTAATGTGTGAGATTCATAAATCATGTGCAATGAGAAGTGTACACAGCGGGTACATGTCTTATTATCAGATGAATATGTGACTGAACTGACAGAAACTGGTCCAGTGTCCCCCTTGGCGATACAATCAGACCGCATGTTAACGATGGCAAGTACATTCAGAGCACAGCACGCAGTGATTTTACAGATATGTTCTCTTCCTCTTCCCCGCTGTGTTAGTGCAAATGAAGGGTCAGACTTCATTACATGCATGACTCACGCATGGTTCTCCCCTAAATGATGACTATCCATCACCACACAAAAGAATTAGCAGTTACTGTACCAACAGTGAAACTAATGGACGTCTTAGTAGCACTCATAGATTTATTGAGTGTAAAAGCCGTTTCACAGTGTGTCGCTAAAATGTCCCGTGCCCTGAAGGAGGAATTTCCACCTTGACCTTTTTTATTCCGTGTCTAAGCCTCCAAGCTGCCACCATGTCTCCAAAGTGATATTCATACCCGCGCTGCATTTCAGAGGCTGTGAAAACCATGCAAGAGCAACTTGCTTTTTTATTAGCCATTCCTGTGGGCACAATTTACAAGCCATATTCTAGGCAGCTTCGAAACAAAAGAACTGTAATGAGCTCATACTAGAACAAATGGGAAGAAGGTAATGGCTGCGTGGGCCAGGCAGCACGCGTTTAACTATCATCCCTTTTAATGGGAGATGAATTGTTCTTTTTATGGAATGTGGAAAGTAATTGATCTTGCACAGTGTAAACAAAGGGGCTGCGCCGCTGGTTAGGGGTCAGGGGCAGTTGTCTGAAAACCAGAAGACATTTTGCTGTTCAGTTAAAGTTAAAGGAGCTTGGGGCAAGAAAAGAACTGCTGAATTGCATGAATCTGCGCCTGTGTTAAGAGAGCCTTTGTCTTTTACCCTTGAAGCGAAAGCAGTCATCTCTAGCCACACTTTGACCTTTTCTCTGCCTTTTAAAAAACCCAATGGTCCAGACAACCAGCTCCCATAATGCAATTGGAGACAGACATTTCACACACAGCCAGAACATAATGTTACTATAATCACATCTAGTTCTTCAGAGCTCTTAAATGTGTCTGTGATAGTGTCTTTCGGGGGCGCTAGACTGAATAATGTTTAAATACTGCGGTCACATTAGCTGCCACCATGTATTCGAACATTGGCATGTCCAAAAACAAATATTCCATTTACTTTGTTTCTTAGTTGGAAAATGTGAGAGTTTTTATACAGCTTACAGGGGAATCACAGGTTGTTAGCTCTGCAGGTTTGCCGTTAAAGTCCCAAATGGTTGACGTGGGAATTTAGCAAATTTAATAAAAATCAGCTCCTGGGGTGTGTTCATAAAAATGGAGGATGGAAGTTAAATGGAATTAGATCCAGTGGTTACCTCTTGCATAGATTCATAGATTTGCGCTTGGTTGGTAATGAAAAAGCACTTGGTTGTAATTCATTCCCCTATAAAATGTATTTCATTATTTGTTTCACCTTGAAACATGCACTGCTACTGCTGTAAATCAGGAATTTATTTCCACCCGTGTGTATAGGGATAGGGATAAATGGGGTCAACATTCTGGTAGAAAGTGGGATTAAACACGGGTCATTTCTCCTCTCATCATCGCTCGTTCAGGGACTGAACACATGAGAGGCAGACCGGGGAACGGTCATTTGAAAATATCCAAAGTGTTTCTTAACTACCTCAAATTGCAATCAGGCAAAATCATCCTTCAGGAGAGGCATCAAATGATTGGCCCTCCTCAGTATCATCTGAAGCTCAACTGGCAACCCACTACAAAAGGCCTTTTCATGCTGAAAGAATACCAACTCTTTGTCAGTCTATGATTGTTTCCCTCACTGTGCTTTGTTTGCTATGAATAAGCAAAGGGACGACGACTGCAAAAAGCAGGATCATTATAAACTTGCCTTTTCTTCAGCTTACAAGGTTTTCTCTCATAATTAGAATCTTGAAAGAGCATCAGTTGTTCTCTTCTCAACAATGCAAATCAACATTTTTAAGAAAATGTTTACGCTGCCAATCATGTGTCAACATTGTTGTAATTTATTTAAAAAGACAATCTGCCCGTTGGACTTGGTGACATTTCAATCCAAAATACATAAAAAGAAGTACTAAAAATACTGTTGACATGTCCTTTTTTAATCTGTTTGTTGGGTTGTAGACAGCGTTAACTTGTCTTTGTACGTGATGAATTAAAAATAAAGCAGGAACTCTTTGAATACAATTATAAACAGTCAGACTAAGTGACACTGGACACTGATTGGCAGGTAGCTAGCACCTCGCTCTGCTCTCACAGCCAGACTGATGAAAGTTTGAGTTGTTTGGATGACATTTAGCCCCGTTGGGCTGACACTTCAACACAATCAAATCTGACAGTTGCATTGGTGGCTAATTTAATCATTCCCTCTTGTCAACAACACCTGTCCTAGTGATTGAACCTGAGAAAAATTTAGAAAATGAATGTATTTTTTTCTATCAAAGATCATTGTTAAATTTGCCAAAACACACGTCCAGCACTAAACCGAACCACTTCCCCTTTTCCTCAAACAATCAAATGAGGGTTTTACTGTCTTTCTGCTACATTACTGAGACACAGTTATGAGATTATGTGGGCTTGAGAAAAGGCTATAATTGAGGCCATGATGGCAGAGTGTGAAACCAAGTCCCACACTCCAAATGACTTCCAGAGGCTTTTGTGCCCATAAGACTGTGGCAATAGTAGCTGGAAACAAAGGAAGGGACTCCCATTGTCTGTTGACTGCTGGACAGAAAACTAACTGGACATCCAAATCTGCATGTTACTGTGATAATTGTTTCTCTCAACATTGAGAATAAAATGGATTGTCAGAGGATTAGTAGCCCTATTACTGATCACATATCCCACCTCTTATTAAATGAGGATGGGCCACTGTGGCATAGTTCCCAGCCTGCTCTGAACATGACAGGGGCCTCCTCGGGCACCAAGCCAGCAGAGTAATATTGTTTGGTATGGGGCCATAGGGAGGACATGTCGTACCTGTAACAATCAATTTAATTAAAATCACCCTCCTGGATTCCATTTGACAAAACCGGTGTTTATTAATAGCATTGCGCTTGCTCTCACACTTTACGGAGCAGATAAGTCAAAATGAAGTCTCTAGTTGCCAACACATTCCCCAGAGGTGTAGGCCTATGTGCTGCACACATTTTGTGATGTGTCTCTGCTAACGACACACCTTCTTAAAGCCCCACACGGACCTGCCAGGAAAGTATATCAGTGGTTAAAACGACACACTTTCCTAACCTGAGTGATTGGCTGTTTTAATTTGGAACATTCTGCTTTGTCATGACAGTGGGGAATGAATGCAGGCCCATTAAATCACAGGCTGGGTTTCTTGAGTGTGTGCACATCTGCCTCTACTGTTGTTGTGGTGTGTGTGTGTGTGTGTGTGTGTGTGTGTGTGTATGCCTCATTTGTAAGCATTTGTTTGTGTACGTGTGCAGGTGTGTGTCCAAGCATTACAGAGGGAAGAGAAACGCCTTTCCCTGCGGTAAGCTTTCACACTGACATCAAAGCCATGCAAATAGAATCGGTGCGCTGGCTTGGTATTGATTTGGTCCCTCAACGAGGGAAAGATTTTGTGTTTGTCTCAGTGTGTAAGTATGCGTCTGTGCTTGTGTGTGTGTGTGTGTGTGTGTGTGTGTGTGTGTGTGTGTGTGTGTGTGTGTGTGTGTGTGTGTGTGTGTGTGTGTGTGTGTGTGTGTGTATGTGGTTGCAGTGTTTGTAAGCCTTGTCTCCACTTGAGGTGAGTGTGTGCCGATCAACATGGGAGCTTGAGCTAACTTAATGATGTCTAAAGGTCATGCAAACCTTAGCAGACACGCATGCTGCCCACCGTGGACGCACAGCAAACTGTTAAGCATGGCCTCCATCTTCATGTCTGCTCAGGGAAGGTGAAAAAGCTAAATAAAGAAAAACATTTGTTAGTGTCTGAAAAGATTTTGGATGTAAGAATAAGTAATGCATTGGAAAACATTGAAAACAAGCTCACTCTTTGACTCTTTTCATTCACTGGGCAGAACTATATTTGCTGGAAATGAACATATTGGACATTTTTGCAGCATGCCCCAAATGTCAAGCCCCACCTTCTTCTGACACAAACATGCTTTCCATTTTAATGTATTGGAATAAATGCTCAGCTATTTTCCTACGTGTCTCTTTTTTTCCCCAGACCGATTCAGTCGCTGCATATTGGATAAGCACTCCCAGCGATGCGGAAAATATAAATGTTTGATATTGATTTTCGTAGGTGGGAAGAGATTTTGTTCTTGCCAAAGAATAAAGAACGCGGGCCTCGGGATAACGAGGTGGTATAACTTTGTTAGCGTCTCACAGTGAGTTGCTCAGAGTTGTAGAGAGGAAACGGTGAGAGGGTGTGCTGATTTTATTTTTTGACAGCCTTTGACTGTGTAGGCGAGAGCGGCTTAGGTGAGCAGCCTGAGATGTGTGTGTGTGTGTGTGTGCGCGTGCGTGTGCGTGTGTGTGTGTGTGTGCAGTTGTGGGGAGGGAGGAAAGCTCATGAGACTTAGCAGCATGAGTTCAGGGAATCTGGTCTATTTTGGACACATCTTACTTCTGGATTGCTCCATAAAAGGCATACAAAGAGGACATTTGTGTTCCTTTGCAGTTGAATATATACATTATGCAGTAACTGCCATGTACTACTCAGTCTAGAAAGTCTTTCTATAATAAACAGAGCCAAAATTCAATCACATTTTGCTGCAACTGTAACGTAAAACCAACCTAATTTCTACTGTCAACACCTGCCTGCATGCTTGACACTTCTCTCATAATGATTACCCTCAAATTCTGTGGACAACTTTTGGTATTCAGAATCATTTGACCTTTAAGATAATTCAAAAGCCCTTTCAACGCATTTCAGTTTCAAGGAGGGGGTTATCAAACATGTTATCAGCGCTCTCACAGGTTGAGAACATCCTGTGCATGTGTCCAGCCAAAGAATAGGAAATAATGATATTCTTGATAGGATTTATCTTCAATTTCCTCATTTCCTAACACTGTCTGGCTGGAGGGGCAGAGAAAAGAACCCGCCATGACGTTTGATCCTCTGCAATAAGTGGAAATCCAGATGAAATAGAGTGTCGTCAGGATACACACGCATGCACTCAGTATATACGCAGACGCCAACATAAATGCTAGTTCAGATAAAATACTTTCAAAGTGTTTTGCTGTCATTTAGTCCCCATGTGTTCTTGGGGGCCACATTTAGCGGACATATGGGTACATATGGCGGCTGTGAGCAAGCCATGTTAAGAGGATATGACATGGTATATGAATCAGATATGTGCAGGATCCCTGAAGCTGCAGGTAAATGCAGCAGCAAGGCCATTACATTATTACCAGTATTATTCATGGGCTGAAGTGTGATCATTATAATCACACTTATATTTGGATGAATTACAGGTAATTGAGTTGTGCTCTCACTGTGCAGTGACTTTAACAATCTCTTTAGCACACCGTCTGTTCTCCACTCCTTTTACATTCTGGGAAACAGTCCAGTCATATTTAATGTGGATTTTAGCTCCCACAGAAGAACTGTTGGCCATGTGTCATTTAAGATGACTTGCCTTTTAGCATTAGAGCTGCTACACATTGTATTTGTCAGTTGTGGGTTGATGTTGACAATCATTCAACATAGTTGTCTATGGGGACAGAATCTGGTGTGTACTGCATGTCAATATTACTTAATAGGTACCAATGCATTCCACTGTAAGCGATATCATCAAACCCTTGGCAGTCCATTCATTCCATTTAGAGTAGGGAGGTGAGAGCTAAACTCATGGAGTGTGAAACAGTCAACAGGCTTAATAAATGATCAAGGTTTAAAGCTGCCCTAATCAATGTTTTTATAGAAACAATAAATCAAATGATTATGTGTATTGTGAGGGGTGTTTCCTGTAGTGACAAGCCCACAAATAAAATGATCACCATAATCTGGAGTTCCCCCAGCAGCTCCACATAGTACTTTGGCTTCATTCAGTTCATGGTTTTGGATTTATGGCACGTAACTTTACTGCTTTGCTCCAGTGTCACGTTTTGTTAGCGCTAATTCCTCTAGCAGCATGACGCTATTTCCAAAAAAAGGTCAGATGAACCCAATCTACTCCTATGCCTGCCTGGCAACAATGGTAAACAGAAGACTAATCATTAGCAACCAGGTAATGACCACAGCAAGCAAAGAACATTGTTTGTTTTTTCAATATTGTGAACCAAAAATCTCAACTTCTCAATTTATAAAATGAAAAATGGCTGTCCCAAAAAATCCATCTAAAAGCCATTAGAAGGGTGCAACGCATTGAAACACAGTTATTATAACTGAAATTAAGACTTGAGTGTCACAAACTTAGAATACCGGTACTCACATGTACAAAACTCATTGTACTTTTTGTGCAAAGTCTCCCACTGATCTACAAGATATATTGGAAAGCCTTGAGGAAGGAACATTTTATAGAACAGCTGCATACATTATTTGTGTCAATGACAGTACCGTCTGAAAAAAATGGTTGTTTGCTGTTGGATAATGCTACCTCATTAGTGCTTGTCAGACTCTGAAACTGCACTAACTCATTAAGCTGATGTGATATTATGATGGTTTAAAGTACAGAAACAGTAAACACAAAAACATTCTGTTATTGCAAGACAGCCCCACACAGAAGGAAGTGCAACCCATCAGGTTGAGGCTTGTTGAATGCCTTATAAGTGTACCAGCAATCCAGTCGAGACAGTCTGCTCTTTGATTGCTCCGTCAATCCTATTTGCATTTCAAGTAGCTAGCACTAGTAGCCCCACTAGTTTACACAGAGACAAATAAATCCATCCCTATCGGAGCATGATAATGTGAGCTCATATTGACTCAGCTAAGGTCAGATCATTGAGAGTATATGATTATCACTGTGGTTATGTCATGCAGAGCAGCCTGACATTACTTTGATTACATCCAGCCTTCAGGTCTTGAGTCTTTTTCTCTAGATGGGTTTGTGATAAAGCAAGATGGGAATAAGAGAAATACTGCAGGGAGCAATATGACCGCAGTTGGTGACAGACAAGAAATTATTAATTTAACTTGTAGCGGGCTGGCAGAAAAAAACAACCAAGACAATCTCCTCCATCTGCAATCTCTGTGGCAAGATTGCGTGAAAATTGCAATATTAATGGTAAGTTCTGCAAAGCATGGACATAGCTGAAAGCAATTATTCTGATAATCATAATCAATGTATTGTCCCTGTTCTAGAGAGGCTAATATACGGCCCTCTATCAGACCCAGACACAAACACACATACAGTGCACTGCTAGATTTTTTATTTTTTTATGGACTGTAAGCAGAGGCCATACATCACTGAGTTGCACAGCTGTCCTCTGCCGCACCAGTAAATTGATGCTAAAGCAATTAGCTCTGTTGCCTTCATCTCAACTCCACTATGAAATCTACTGGGAGGGAGCGGCAATGTGCATGTGCATGTGCATTTGTGTGTGTGTGTGTGTGTGTGTGAGTGTGAGTGTGAGAGAGAGAGAGAGAGAGAGAGAGAGAGAGAGAGAGAGAGAGAGAGAGAGAGAGAGAGAGAGAGAGAGAGAGAGCTCATTTGTGTGTGTGTGGGAGGAAACGAAAATCTAGAGGAAAAAAGAACAGACCTCCAGATCTAATTAGGGGGAAAGGCGTTAGCGGGAAATGGGTTCGGAACACAGTCAAACTGCCCATATTTCAGGGAGCGCGCCATACATTTTCCCTGACATGAATATTGCAACACTGAGATCCATCCGGGCAGCAATAATCAAAGTAAGTCTGAGAGCTGTGTAAATAAGTGTGGCAATAAGTCAATGAAGACAACTCACCAAATATTACACGGAGAATTAGCATTTTTTAGTGTGTATTTTAGGCTGGTTAGCAGCTTCCTATGTCCTGCAGTGTTACACAATCTCCCAACTTCAAAACACTAGTTATAACAAAGCACATGTATATAAACTATAGACTGTCTGGAAGATTAAAAAAAACAAGTCTCTTCATCATGGTGTGTGAAAATGTGAGAATGGGAATGTAATGGTGTCAGAAGGCTGAGAGAGACAGTGGAGTGCACACACAATGACGGAGAGAGAGAGAGAGAGCGAGAGAGAGAGAGAGATTTGCTTCCAGAACAGAAGAAGGGGAAAGTGAGAAATATGTCACTAAAATAGATTGGAGAAGGACTGTTTGAATGTGCAGAAACATTGTGTTTCCCTTTCCAAATTACGGACTAAAGGTCCTATCTCCCAATTCTGCCAAAGGCCAGATTTTATGAGCCCAACAGTTGCTTGCAAGTCGATGCACCATCCACCAACGGAGCAGATTCAAATTTTTATGATAATGCCTGGGACCAGTGTGTGATGAAAAGCAGATGAGGAATGGCTTTGCGGCTTTTGTTTACCACACTGTACATTTCAGTTAGCAGCTCAGCTTAGCTTTTGTCCCTAGTGGTGCCAATGCAGCAGTCAAATGAGGTTCATGTTATGATCTGAAGTTACTTAAAATCAATTAAATGCAGTATTATGGGGCATATAATGCCAGGATTTACTCATGCAAGAGACCACTCATAAATTAAAACTGCCTAATTCACACACTAAATTAAACTTCATTCAACACATTCTTGGCGTGGCAGGCAGAGCCACCAACGAGTAAAGAGAAATGGCGGTTCAGTCATCCAACATATTAGGCGTCCAGGCTACAAAGGATTCTTTACAAGTAGTAATTACATTTCTCACAAAACTTCTCCCCCAAATTAGCTTTAGTTTTGTTTGCAAATACACAGTATAATAGGTGTCATTCTTATCACTCAGCCACCTTCTCTCCTCAGCAAAAAAACAAATACTCACAAAAAGACGTGAACACAAATGCTAAATGAACAACTCCCCTTATCTTCGAAAAATGCCATTTACCAAAAAGCAGAAATGTATTTGAGACTTTGAGGGGTTGGGAAAAAATAAAGAACACTTGTCATGTACGCTGAGTCTGTCCTTCTATTACAGACCAAGTTTTTAATTAGTTTACGATAAGAGACCTTTTCCCTTCATTCCCCTCCAGCAATGGAGCTAGATCACATCAACAACAAACAATGAGGCGAGTGCACTTGGGAGGATGCCCGGCTTTCTCAGAATAGTTTTCAACGTGTAAAGAGAGAGAAATGTGGACAGTCACACGTTTTATTACTTAGTTCTCGTGTCTTCACCTGCTATCAAGCTACGTGCTAATCCTGACATCAGATGCACTGATTTACTCTCTGACATTCATATGCAACATCAGAGACAACTAACATATATAATAAACTCATGAATCTCTGTTGCACAGTATTGGCAGTGTTGTTTCAGCCTGTGTTTATGTGTGTTGTGGGGCTAGATGAGCTGTGTGATATCCATGGTGCAATGGTCAGTCCACACAGGGTTGTGTTTACCCCAAACAGCACGGCTGCTCATACGTGCCATGCTTTAGACCTAGAAAACTAAACATTGCACAGAAGGTTTGCCTGCTGCCAAGTTGCTCAAGACTTTGAAATAGACGGTACAAGTACAGACAGTCGCTTCAGTGTCCTGTCAACCTGAGCCTATGCGTATGAGACATTTGAGGTCTAGATAAGGGGTGGTGATGGATCTAAAGCTTTTGGCTTTTACGTGTTGCGAGTGTGCATGCAGTTTTTGTTGTGCTGTACTTTTGTCCGGTTGAAAACAATGCTCTTGACTCATGCACAGTACCAAGAACATGTTGTGAATAAAGAAAGTGGAGAGGTGTAAAATGTTGTCATAAATCGGGAGAAATGCTGAAGAATTTAGAACGCAGGAGGTGAACGGGAGAGGGTAATAGTAATACATTCAACTTATATAGCGCTTTCCAAAAAACTCAAAGTAGCTTTATCAAGAAGAAAGGAACAACATAGACATTTATGCACACAATTATGGGGGGGGACTAGGGGTAGGCAGAGGAAAATGTATGGGTCTTGAAAGGGTAAGGGTATAGAGAAAATTGTGAGGTCTTGAGGAAAAATCGGGAGGGTTGGC